>JAWWNH010000018.1:20227500-21560500 GCA_034641385.1 Darevskia mixta | reverse complement strand
GTGCAAAATTCCAACACCCGTTGCTGCCACAATACAGCTTCACACTTCCGTTGCTGGGCTCTGTTGAAAATGGCTTCTCCATGCGAACCAGGAAGTGACCTCTCCAGACAACGGAGCGACTCTTCTTTTCTTATCTCCGTGGCTGCGATCTCCTGGGTGACGCGGACACCACCGGGCAGTTGAATGTGCATGTGTACTCTGTCCGTTTCCCTTCTCTCCCACCCTTCCCTGTGGCCCCAGGCACTGGCATCCCACGCTATGCCACTGCCTGCTTGGTACCTGAAAGAACCCCTGCCAGTCATAGGAAGCAACACTGAGGTACATGAGCCATAACATAATAAAATAAAAAAAATCCTTCCAGTAGCACCTTAGAGACCAACTAAGTTTGTTCTTGGTATGAGCTTTCGTGTGCATGCACACTTCTTCAGATACATTTCTGTTTCAGTGTATCTGAAGAAGTGTGCATGCACACGAAAGCTCATACCAAGAACAAACTTAGTTGGTCTCTAAGGTGCTACTGGAAGGATTTTTTTATTTTATTTTGTTTTGACTATGACAGACCAACACGGCTATCTACCTTGTACATGAGCCATGTTTAAGGTAGATGTATAAGGGGGAGGAGGGCACTTCTTATGTTCACCCCATGCAAGTGGTGTGTGTGTGTGTGTGTGTGTGTGTGTGTGTGTGTGTGTGTGTGTCTGTGTGTTTAAATCAGGGGAAACATTTCAAAACTACGCCGCAGTTGCTACTTGCAGTTTGAACTGGTACAGCTGGAAAACCTCCCACCAGAGTCTGCCACCTCAGCTTGTGTGACTAGCTCTTAGACGTGAAGGGAAGATTAATTGGGAAATAAGGCTCGTGAACTTTTAGTTTTGCCCCAGAGCCAGCATGTAATATACAAGAAAGCAATGCCTCTCTGATTTTGCTTAATACCTTTCTGAAGCCAGTTATAATCCTGTCCTTTTTAAGGTCTGGTCAAGTATACCCTTCAGTACACGGTGTTGTTGTTGTTTTTTAGGTGGGGGGAGGAATGCATCCCTTTCCTATGAGTTGTTGATTTTCTTCTTGTGTCGCTTGGCTCTTGTAGCACGAGAGAGATTAAATGACAGCTCTTTATGTGCTGTCTCCCCACCATATGGGATTGTACATACAGTGCTAGATGCTTAAATTGGATTCATCTGTGTACTTGGCAGAAATCCAGTTTATATGGCCGTGGGATAAAACCTGTAATGCTGAGGCTTGGTTGGCGTTGCGTTTGGTGTTTTCTTTTTAATGGGGTTGGAGAGAAATCTGGCAGGCGCTCCCATCTTCAAAACTGGGGCCACGTTACACATTTTAATGTTCTCTCACAGGAGAAACTCCCTGGAAAGAGCTCCCAGCGTCTGCAAATCTGGCAAAATAGGTACATGTGTGTTGGCTGATTGGTTTTATATATATATGTATTTTATCAAAGTAATTGTTGAACTGAAATACAATTAAGAAGAAGTATATGAGGAACGGCTTAGGGAGCTGGGTATGTTTAGCCTGGAGAAGAGAAGGTTAAGGGGTTATATGATAAGATAAGATAAGATAAGATAAGATAAGATAAGATAAGATAAGATAAGATAAGATAATTTTATTTGTCATTGCACCAGTACAAGCACACGCTATACCAGTGCAACGAAATTGCAAGCCATCCCGTAAAAAAAGGGGGGGGGACAAAAAACAAACAAACAACCACACACACACACACACACAAAAACACAAAACACACACACACACACACACACACACAAGCCACACATACGCACAGCACAGCTCTCCAAGGTCACATCATTTGGTTACGTCATTTAAGAAGGCTATAGCTCTTGGGTAGAAGCTGTTCTTCAGTCTGTTTGTTTTTGCTCTGATTGTTCTGTATCTTCTACCTGAAGGCAGTGGCGCAAAGAGACCATATCCCGGGTGAGATGGGTCATCTAAAATATTGTTCACCTTTTTAAGGCAGCGGGAACTGTACAGTTCTTCCAGAGAGGGGAGAGGGTGACCAACAACCCTTTGGGCTATCGATATGACCCTCTGAATCATCTTCTTCTCCCTGGCTGTGCAGCTGGAGAACCAAGCACAAATACAGTATGTAAGAATGCTCTCTATGGAGCCTCGGTAGAAGGACACCAGCAGTCTCTCACTCAGATTATTCCTCTTTAATATGATAGCCATGTTCAAATATATAAAAGGATGTCATATAGAGGAGGGAGAAAGGTTGTTTTCTGCTGCTCCAGAGAAGCGGACACAGAGCAATGGATTCAAACTACAAGAAAGAAGATTCCACCTAAACATTAGAAAGAACTTCCTGATAGTAAGAGCTGTTCGACAGTGGAATTTGCTGCCAAGGAGTGTGGTGGAGTCTCCTTCTTTGGAGGTCTTTAAGCAGAGGCTTGACAGCCACCTGTCAGGAATGCTTTGATGGTGTTTCCTGCTTGGCAGGGGGTTGGACAGGATGGCCCTTGTGGTCTCTTCCAACTCTATGATTCTATGATTCTATATTAATAGTGAAATACAATTAAGAAGAAGTATATCAGGCTTCCTCAACCTCGGCCCTTCAGATGTTTTGAGACTACAATTCCCATCATCCCTGACCACTGGTCCTGCTAGCTAGGGATCATGGGAGTTGTAGGCCAAAAACATCTGGAGGGCCAAGGTTGAGGAAGCCTGAAGTGAAATAATTATTAAGTGATATTTTAGGGAGCAGGCGAGCAGGCGGGGCCCATTACTTACATCATAGGAGCTTACACAACACAAAACGCTGTTGCTGTATGTAGGTTTTTATTTTATTTGTTTTTTATCTTATATTTTGGAAATGTACATCCAGGTTTTTTCCCCTTTAAATTTTAAGGGGTCCCCCAAGAGAGTGGGGCCCTAAGCTATAGCTTGTTTAGCTTATACGTAAATCCGGCACTGGGTGTTACGTACATTGGGGGTGGAGGTGCTTCCCTCGCTCCCCCCACCAGATAGATACATGATCAATGGGGGGCGGTCTTGGCTGTGCCCCCTCCCTTAGCTCTTCACAGGGGAATCCAGGCACCAAACATCCACAGACCAGGATAGAGAGAAAAGTGCCCATGTGGATTCATGGACTAGGCTGTCTGCTGTTGGATAGTGGCTGGATTTTAGCCAGGGGCGTAGCAAGGGGGGCGGGGGGGCGGGCCGCCCCGGGCACCACCCAGCAGGGGGTGACAAAATCCTATAAAAATTTTAAAAAAAATTTTTAACTTTTTTTTTAAAAAAAAATTTTTAAGGCTATTTTGGCACTGCCGGGGTGGTGCCGCAGGGGCGGCCAGCGAGGAGCGGTGTCACCCCCCTTCACTGGCCGCCCCTGCGGCTCCGCCCCGGCAGCGCAGCGCCGAAAATAGCCTCGGGCTCCTCCCCGTTGCTGGCTGGCTTGCGGCGCCGCGGCATGCAGGAGAGGGGCGGGCCAGCAGCCAGGGGGGTGTCACCCCCTCGTGGCTCTGGTCCGCCCCTCTCCTGCATGCCGGGGCTCCGAGCCTGCGCCCTGGGAGCCCAGCTAGCGGCGAAAAAAACCGCTGAAAGGGGGCGAAAAAGGAAAACAAAGCAGGCGCTTTCAAGCGCCTGCTTTGTCTTCCTTTCCCCCGTTCAGCGGCTTTTTCCGCCGCTGGCTGGGCTCCCTGGGCGGAGCCCCGGCATGCAGGAGAGGGGCGGACCAGAGCCACGAGGGGGTGACACCCCCTGGCTGCTGGCCCGCCCCTCTCCTGCATGCCGCTGCCCGCCCGGCACCCACTTGGAGCAGCGGCGCTCGTGCCGGCGCTGCAAGGGGGTGCCGGCAGCGGCTTCGGGAGTCCCGAAGCCGCTGCCCGCCCGGCACCCACTTGGAGCGGCGGCACGAGCAGCTGCCGCACCAACAGGTGCCGAGCAGCGGCTTCGGGAGAGTCCCAAAGCCGCCGCCCGGCATCCCCGGGGGCGGGGCATCGCGCTGTGCGCGTGCGTCATGACGCACGTACACGCCATGATGCCCCGCCCCCGGGGGGTGCCTCTCGGCTTCCCGCCCTGGGTAGCCGAGAGGCACGGAACGCCCCTGATTTTAGCAGCCACTTTTGCATGTAAAAAGTGCAAGGAAACTGCACCCCTCTCTGCAGCTGGACCCACGGCTGTGGTCTTCAGTAGCCTATATGCCTGGGTTTTGCTTTCAGCTGACAAATCACACATATCCTGCACCAGAAAACCTTTTTAAGAAAACAATGAGAGCAGGAACAACACTTTTATTGTCTTTGCATCTCGCCTTAACGAGCAACAGTAGAAATTTAGTGATTTAGATCCTTACTTATATTGAAAGCTTGTGTGCAATTACTGGCACCTGCTTCTTTGCCCCAGGCGTCAACGTGAACTTAATACATAGAACCAAGCTCTGTGGCGATGCCGTTTTTAAAAACGCCAAAAAAAACACACACACAGAAAAACTTGGATACACATTGATCCACCCATTCAAAACGCTACATCTGAAAAAGATTTCAAATAAGACAGAAATTATATGATACCTCTCCATAAGCCTCATTAATTTACACTTTTTCAAAAAGCGAGCTGAAGAAGGCGTCTGCTCCGAAACAGGGCCTTGCCCTGGTCCCTAGTTTTGCATCGTGCATCTGGTCCTCACTCCGGAAGTCCTTATTTCGACTCCTAATAGACTCTTCATTTCGGCTTTACATACAAAACGCTCTCTTTGAACTTTTGAATACGAATTTATATTCATTGTATTTGGTATTTTGTGTGCCTTATATTATACATAATATCATACTACACATATTATTGTGAGTTTGAGTCTGTATCTTTGTTTGAAATTACAATTTTTGTTTTAATCGGCAACTGCATTTAAGACTGTAATTCTTAACAGAATATATACCCTATTTGATTTTGACTCACGAGTAGATATTATTTCTTTTGCTGAAACTTCTGGCCAGAGTTCTTGGTATAGCTATTTATTTCAGTGTTTTTATTCTGTGGACTTGCCTTAATGTAGCTTTTGCCTTACTTCCGCTATGCCTCGATTAAATCCATCTGTGATGTGGGGATTCTGAACTTAAATGTTGCCATCATCACTTTTAGAATAACCTACCTGTGCAATGTGAGCAAGGAACCGTGTATGATCAGGGATGCTGTACCTTGTGACCTTCCTGCTATTGCTTGAACTACAGTTCCCACCATCCCTGGCCATTGCCCGTGCTGGCTGGGGTTGATGGGAGTTGGAGTCCAGCCACGTCCTGTGGGTCACAGGTTCCCCAAGCCTGCTATACCTGTTTAGTCGGAAGCCAAATCCCAGGGACTCTTTAGAAAGGAGATTTAGGATTGCAACCCTGTACCCCCACCCAATTAAGATAACGAGTTCCTGCTGCTGCTGAAATATTTATTCTTTCGCAGTAGGTCTCTTCCGCATTGATTTCCTTTTTCCGTTCCTTTCTCCTTACTTGCTATTGTATTTTTTGCTACCATTTGTGTTTAGTATTCCTCGAGTATTCTTCATTGCCTGCTGGCATTCCTCCTCTCTATTGAATTGTCACTGTAGTACTCAAGGTTTGAGTTCTGCAGCAGCTTTTCGTCTTCATTAATAAGGGTGGCTAAGACTGATCTGTATGTGGGCAGGTACCGGTATGTTCAATGTACTTTCTACCATGTTGGCCTTCGACGGGATTGGCAAATGGGGTCAAATTTTCAGCAATCCTTTGTTTTTGTTTTTCTGATAGTGTACGGATTGCCTCCATCCTTTTATAAAAATAAGGGCTTGCCTACGATTATTAAAATTGTAAATATCAGTATCAAAACCTTTATTGGCATCACTTACAAATATTCAAAATAAATCATCATCATCATTCTTTTATTCGACCGTCAGTCAGAAGAATACATTTGTACAGAATTAAAAGCATCTGAGAGAACTTTAAAAAAAGGAAACATAATCCACAATAGAATGGAACTAAACAAATAGCCCCATAAATATTCAAAATAAATAGGCCAGTACGATCTCGTCGCCATATCATCAGTACAATCACTTGGCAAAGGGAATAGGAGGCCAGCAATCTATTTCACCTCTGTGGGTCTCCAACAAGGGCAGGGTCTTGTAACGTACTTTGGCAGCAAAAGATCAAATAGAGGAGCTTAGCTACTGTCTTGGTGAGCTCCTGATCTCTCCCCTGTAATAGAAAGCGTATAACCTCTATCTCCGGTTTCCATTTTGGGATACATGTTTGGTCTAGGCATTGTTGGCGGAGATCATCATACATTTTGCATTTGAGGACCATGTGAGCTAGAGTTTCCACCAGGTGGGCATCTCATGGGCAGATCCTATCTCCTTCTGCCTTCCCCGCGAACCCATTCCAGAGGAGGTTAGAGGGATTAGAATTGAACCTAGCCAGCGAAAAAGCCCTTCTTTCTTGCGGGTTAAGCAGAAATTGTAGATAATTGGGACTAGATTCCTGCGCCCAAGAGAGTCGAAAATAAAGAGGGGAACATGTTTTTTCCGCAGCTAAAATTAGTTCCTGACGCTCTATGTCCCATAACCTACAGGCGATACTCAAAAAATTAGAATATCGTGGAAAAGTTCATTTATTTCAGGAATTCAATTTAAAAGGTGAAACTAACATATGAGATAGACTCATGACACGCAAAGCGAGAGATGTCAAGCCTTTATTTGTCATAATTGTGATGACTGTGGCGTACAGCTGATGAAAACCCCAAATTCACAATCTCAGAAAATTAGAATATTGTGAAAAGGTAATTTTTTGAGTATCACCTGTAGTTTTTAACATGGCTTTGGCGACTGGGAAAGCCACGGCACCTAGGAGATCCTCTGAAAGCTCAAGTTGCCGTATCTTTGTGCAAAACAGTTGTAACCCTGGGGAAGGGAAGGAGTCTGACAGAAGTTCGCTGAGTAAAGTGTCTTTATTGTAAATATCCTTTATGCATAAGACCAGGACTCTTCCCCCCCCCCAAGCGGGAACTCATCAGAACTGAGTTCCAGCACTTCTCAGGTGGGTGCCATTGCCATTATAAGAGAACAAAGGAGGCATTTGTGGTGAGTTCCGGCACCTCTTTTTCTAGAAAAATAGCACTGAAATAAGACTACACTGACTGCTTGGTTTCATGCAGAGAGGTCATCTGAGGTTGCATAGCCCTGTTCAGACTGTGGATAAGCTTGGTGCAAACATGAAGCAAAATAAGGTGCTGGAATAGGCTACTGTACAGGTTGGGTGATCACATTTTTGAAGGCTAATGTCAGCCTCCCCCAGCCTATTGGCCAAAAGTTACTAAAATGAATATTGACGCAACTATTCAGGAAAGCGATCAGCCAGATTAGAACCCTCTTTGAATACCAATGTACGCTTGGGCATCACACCATCAATTACTGAATCGAAAGTCAGGTATTCTGCATAAAGCTTCAGGAAAAACTCAAAGTTTTAAACCCAAACAGTAATTAAACCTGAGGGTCTGACTACTGAAACCCAGATATTATCTCTTTAGAAAGCCTGTTCAGCAGCCGGTTTGAGGTTCCCATGCCAGCACACTGTAATATGTAAGTTAATAAGCACTTGCCATTGACGCTTTCTGCAGGAACCATTTAATTTTTTAATCATATCTTTAATTTACTGTTTACGCTTTTATCCAGCTTTTTGTGTATGCAGACTCACAGTCAAGTGGAAGTTAGGGTAAGTCTGAGCTCCCTAGAGAATAAACACTGACCAATCTGGAGAACATTCCTTATGCTAAAATCAATTGGCTTTTAAAAAATTTTTTAACCTTTACCTATAATTATCCTGCAATCATCATCATATATATGTGTGTGTATGTACACACACACACACACACACACACACACACACCATATATAGAAAGTGCTTTTCCAAGCAGGAAGCAACACCATGTTATTTCCCCCCAAAAAGTGGGTGTCTTATTCTTAAGAGCTGGGCAGATGTTCTTGCACCTGCTCTCCCACACACAGAAAGAACTGCTCATATGAGTAGCATCCTTGCATGAGCGGGTACAGCATCGGAGATATTTATTTTCCTGATTCTAGAGAAGGGTGATCTGCATCCCAGAATATCTAACATCCAAGAATGACCTAACGTGTCAGGGCAGCCACGTGTATTACGCTCTACGTGGGGCTACCTTTGAAGGTAACCCAGAAACTACAACTAATCCAGAATGCAGCAGCTAGAATGGTGATGGGGAGCGGCCGCCGAGACCATATCACACCGGTCCTGAAAGACCTACATTGGCTCCCAGTACGTTTCTGAGCACAATTAATTCAAAGTGTTGGTGCTGACCTTCACAGCCCTAAACGGCTTCGGCCCAGTATACCTGAAGGAGCATCTCCACCCCATCGTTCAGGCCGGACACAAAAGCCAAGATTCAGTGCAAGTGGACTCCAGGTAGTAAGTAGCACAGCAACTGGAGTCAAAACAAGATCTTTACATGCTGCAACCAATAAAAGGCTAGTGGCCGTGAAGTGTTGGAAACTGTTTAAAATTACAAAGCCGTGAAATGGTAGGTTTGTGAAAGGGGTAAAATATCTTTTTTCTGATGATGTTCAATGGCTAGCCCCAGAGTCTTCTGAGCATCCACGGGTGGGTTGACTGCATAGATTTCTGAGAAATTGATCCAGTATCATTTTTTGTTTGTTTGTTTGTTTGTTTGTTTGTTTGTTTGTTTGTTTGACAGGTGTTATACACCGCTTCATCCATAACCTCTAAACCATTTACATAGAATATTAAACGTTCTATGTAAAATCAATGATTTTTTTTTTTTTTTTTTGCAAGTTGGCAAAACAAAACAAAAACAGTTAAAGGGCTACTGTGTTTGAGGCTTATATTTATGTTTTTAATTTGTATTCCACTAAAGTTAACAAACTGACTGGATTATAACCATACACACACACACACACACACACACACACACAGAGAGAGAGAGAGAGAGAGAGAGAGAGAGAGAGAGAGACTTTCTACACCTCCCAATCGATGGCAAATATTTTTACACCTCCCAATCGATGCCAAATATTGCAGGCGCAAGAGCATATATGATATCATACTACATTTATGCAATGAATGCTCCAGAAATAACAGAGGCCTGCCTTTTAATTTTAAGCAGGCAGGATTACCAGATGGAAGGGAGGTTATTTATGCCGTTCGAGGTAGTATGAGTACAAATGCTTCTGTTTCCACCAGGGCTGAGCTGCTGATGCCATTCCAAGCCAGATGCATATAAAAACAGATGTATACGTTCCCTGCTTTCTCATGGTTCCACTAAGGCTTCGAAACATCACTCCAAGTGCATGTTCTTAAAACATTAATTGCACAATCACATTCAGAATCAGTGCCCATGGAGCTCAATGGGATTGACTCCCATGTAATTATGCATAGGGACGCGGGTGGCGCTGTGGGTTAAACCACAGAGCCTAGGGCTTGCCGATCAGAAGGTCGGCGGTTCGAATCCCCACGACGGGGTGAGCTCCCGTTGCTTGGTCCCTGCTCCTGCCAACCTAGCAGTTCGAAAACACGTCAAAGTGCAAGTAGATAAATAGGTACCACTCAGGTGGGAAGGTAAACGGCATTTCCGTGCGCTGCTCTGGTTCGCCACATGACCTGGTGTCATGCTGTCCCCATGCTGGCCACATGACCTGGAAGCTGTACACTGGCTCCCTCGGCCAATAAAGCGAGATGAGTGCCGCAACCCCAGAGTCAGACACGACTGGACCTAATGGTCAGGGGTCCCTTTACCTTTACCTTTTAAACATGGTTTTACAGGTTGGGCTAGAAAAAGGGTTGGCCAGGCAGCAATTCTGCTTACAACGTAGGCAAGACACAAAAGTCGCAAGAATTTTTTTCTGATTTTCGATGCAGCTCCACAGCTGCACTGGGCAGCCCCTGGGATTAGCTGCAGTTATTGGACTGATGTAAAATGCAGCATGCAAATGTGACCTTCAAATCACATCATCTTCCGTATGGTGACCTTTCCGGTTTTTGAATGCGGTTCTTTTTCTGTTTCTTTCCTTTTGATTAAACATACCCAATTCCTTCCCCCTTCCCCTTCGTACGCCTTGCGTGGCAAAGCCTTATTATCTAATTGGCTTGCCTGCGTAGCAGTGACCAGCTGTTAAGTGTGGAAATTGCTGATATGTATGGAGCACCGCTTTTTTGTTTAGTTTAGTCATCCTTAAGCCGCTTCTCAGGCAAATTCCCGAGGCTCTTTACAGTAAAAATAAAATACTGTAATAGAAAAATTCAGAAGTGCACTATAAAACATCATTCAAACAGTCCCAACAGCAGTGAGACACCCCCCCCCCAAAAGCACAGTGAGATCTCAAGCCAATGTCATGGTGATGACAAGTGTCAGAGAGGCAGGTGCATAGCTGAAGGAGAGGCAACAGGACATCTCCAGAGCAGCAGTTTCCCTTGACACATTGCTTGAATGGAGGAAGCCCCTCCAAGACAAGTTATCTATGGTCATCCTGGACTCTACTAGCTCTCCAGATTACCTGATCTAGCTGAGCTGAGGTGCTGTTAATATTCGAGGGGGGGGCATTTGCAGAGCAGCAATAATATCAGGCCAGAATAATAATAAGTGCAGAGGGTAAGGCAGCTGAGCCCTAGTTCAAGATGAAAATGTATTGAATCATGAACTAAACAGACAATGTCACACAAAAAGCATACATAGGTATTTCCTCAGAGGCAAAAGCCTGTATATACTTTCAAACATTAAAGTGCTAATTCAAAGTGCAATATATAGTGTTGGAGATGGTTGTGCAAAGTCCATCAAACGTATGGGTCTGTCTTCCCGACGGGAGGCCAGCTTCGAATCTTCCCGTTTCACCAGCAGTTTCGTCAAGGGCTGGACTTTATCTTAGATAACAACAGTACATACCATCAACTTTACCAAGAATATAAATAGAATATACATTAAAAAGGCTTATTAAAAAGCCCTAGTTCAAGACATCTTACACCAGGCAAAAGCTCAACGCAAAGGTTGCTAGTTTCCTTGCTAATTCAGAGGCTTTGTGTCTCCTGGTCCTTGCAAATCTCTATTCCCTTTCGTACTTGGAGAAGGATCTTACAGTGGTACTTCGGGTTACATACGCTTCAGGTTACAGACGCTTCAGGTTACAGACTCTGCTAGCCCAGAAATATTACCTCGGGTTAAGAACTTTGCTTCAGGATGAGAACAGAAATCGGGAGGCCCCATTAGCTAAAGTGGTGCTTCAGGTTAAGAACCTTTTCAGGTTAAGAATGGACCTCCGGAACGAATTAAGTACGTAACCAGAGGTACCACTGTATAACGGAGCACAAATACTCCCTTTGGCTCCTTTGATCCCAGCAACAGTCTGTGAGGTTTTCCGTTCAAGTCCCAGAGTCTCTAAGAGAAGAAAAATTGTTTCTGCTGGTTTTGTGTTCTAATGCCATTATGATGGTGAGGGGGAAATGTACAGACACTATCAGGTTTCTCCTTCCCCTCAGTCTTCTGCTTTCTTTTCTGTTTCTTTTATACAACATTAATTTAATTACCTTACAGCATCTTAAACAATACCACACATAAGAGCTGAAAGCCATACATTTTCCCCCTCCTCTTTCTCTGGAAAAAAAATATATATGAATCATTTGACCACAATTACCATTTTCCCCCGTTAGAGAAAGCACCTTGCTGTCTATTACAGAAAGTGATTTATTAGTATGTGGGGCAGACCATTTGAGATACAGTGTCTGCCTAAACAATGAGACATGGGTAATTGCACAGCACGAGGCCTCCAGAAACAAATTATATTTGGCATTTAATATAAACCCAAACACCTAAGAAGTAAAAACACAATGTCTGTAAAAACAAAACAAAAAAAACCACACCAAGTCACAACACAGGGGGCTGCATTGAATGATCTACTCAGAGTAGACTCATTGAAATTAATGGACATGACGTAACTTGTGTCCATCAAATTCAGTGGGTCTTCCCTATATTCAAGACTAGTCCTACTCAAAGTGACCTATGGACATTTCTAATTGAAGCCCATTGACAGTGAGTAGGACTTGAAGCCCATTGACAGTGAGTAGGACTTGGCTTTGAATTATGGTGCTGGAGGAGACTCTTGAGAGTCCCATGGACTGCAAGAAGATCAAACCTATCCATTCTTAAAGAAATCAGCCCTGAATGCTCACTAGAAGGACAGATCCTGAAGTTGAGGCTCCAGTACTTTGGCCACCTCATGAGAAGAGAAGACTGCCTAGAAAAGACCCTGATGTTGGGAAAGATTGAGGGCACAAGGAGAAGGGGGCGGCAGAGGATGAGATGGTTGGACAGTGTTCTCGAAGCTACTAACATGAGTTTGGCCAAACTGCGAGAGGCAGTGAAGGATAGGCATGCCTGGCGTGCTCTGGTCCATGGGGTCACGAAGAGTCGGACACGATTGAACGATTGAACAACAACAACAACAAGGACTTGGCCGAACGCAACTTATCATCATCATCAGTATTGTGGCATGTTTTCTTTCCCTCATCTCTGCATTTTGCACACCACTGCCCCATGGGTATTGAAGGAAATGGGTCATTCTTTGTGACAACTTCCTAAGCATGAGTTGTAATCAGATCTACTTCTTTTTAAGCAAGCCTTTTCTCACAATTACCTAGAACCATAAGTAACGCAGAACTAATAATATTAGTTACAGGGAACCTGGCAGAGGACCTTCTCAGCAGTGACGCCCTCCTGCAGCTCCCCATTATGGCAACGAGCCCCTCACAGCAGTCAGATCTTTGAAATGTTGCAAGGCATGGCTAGCCTAGCGCAAGCCTGAAATCAGAAGCAGTCCTTTCTGCACTAAGCTGTTGCTTTGCATTTGTTCGCCATCAACGTTGAGGACGGCGAAACAGTTAATTCATTTTGCCATCAATTCCCACAAAACCCCCCCTTTGCAAAAGTGATTTGACACAGTCTAGCAGGGTGCTGTTATTGAAAAATTGAAGCACCAGGTGTGATTAAATAAGATCACACATTTCATTCCCTCTTTAATTTCACATCAGTCTTCAGCAGCTGTATCCTCGTGCTTCCCTACAGCCAGAGAGCCACGCCGCATTAATAGCAGACGTCTCATTGTACAGCACGTTCCATCAGCTGACGGTCGATCGAAGCTGTCCATGAACGCAGTTACTTGTTTTGATGGGCCAGGCCTGCAAACCTTCCTGCGCTCTTCCCTTCTTTTGCCAGAGTTAAGGGACGGGCTGCTTTATTGTCATCATCAGAGGTGGGCACCGGGGACAGCCTCAAGGCTGTGTCTGGCTGGACCAGAGCCAAGGGCCTGGAGGGGAAGGCGTGTCCTCTAGTTTGGGGTCCCTCAAGCTTGAGGTCAGTGAAGTTGAAGCCTGAAGTGTAGCAAAACAGGCATTTCTCTGTTGGCATTATTGTTCCATAGGTAGGCCCAGTATTTACCCTTCATTTGCTTAGCTGAGTGGCAGAGAAGAAGAAGAGTTTGGATTTGATATCCCGCTTTATCACTACCCGAAGGAGTCTCAAAGCGGCTAACATTCTCCTTTCCCTTCCTCCCCCACAACAAACACTCTGTGAGGTGAGTGGGGCTGAGAGACTTCAGAGAAGTGTGACTAGCCCAAGGTCACCCAGCAGCTGCATGTGGAGGAGCGGAGACGCGAACCCGGTTCACCAGATTACAAGTCTACCGCTCTTAACCACTACACCACACTGGCTCAGAGAACATCATTTGCTTTGCATGTCCTAGAGAAAGTCCATGACATCTTCAGTTGACAAGAATCAGGTAGCAAGCGATTGGGGGGCGGGAACCTTCTGGCTGAGACCCTAGGGAACCATTACCAATCAGAACAGGCATTTCTGGGCCAGAGGGACCAATAGCCAGCCCTGGCATATGACAGCTTGCTACGCTCCTATGCTGTCTGCCACTCTGAGAAACTGGTATGCAGTTGGCAGAAAGGATTAAGACTCTGGATTGGCCAGATGATAATCCTTTCGAGGGAGGGCAATCTTTGTTTCTGCTGAGGTTTAACCCAGTGATTTCTGTTATCTCCTTAAACAGCCTTTGCCAAAAAAATTGTACATATTTACACCACCACCACATGTGAACATAATTCCCTGTTTCCTGTCACCCCCTCCAACATAACACTGAATATTCCTTGTTTATTTGATTTAATCTGACTGGTGTTAAATACAGTGGTACCCCGCAAGACGAATGCCTCTCAAGACGAAAAACTCGCTAGACGAAAGAGTTTTTCGTTTTTGAAGGCGCTTCGCATGACGAATTTCCCTATGGGCTTGCTTCGCGAGACGAAAACGTCTTGCGAGTTCCCAATGCATTCCTATGGGGAATTCCTTCATAGGTCCATTCCTTCATAGGTCCGTGCTTCGCAAGACGACAAACCTCGCAAGACGACAAAACTCGCAGAACGAATTAATTTCGTCTTGCGAGGCACCACTGTACCATCTCCAAACTAATTTGTAATAATTTTCTTTTATTCTTATAGACAGCATTTTCAACGGACGTTTCTCCCATAATTTCCCCCAGCTGTGACTATCTATTTGCCCTGTTATATCCTTTCCCCACACCTCTTTTAATTGATATTCTTGAGCCTCCATTTCTATTAATATTTTATGTCCCCTCTTACTGATTTTTGCTCTAAAATAAGAATCCTCAAATGTTTAAATGAACGTAGGAGGAAACCAGGAGAGCGGAGGAGCAAGCTAGAAGCCCCGCCCAAAGAAAGCAGGAATAAAGCAGAGCACACCAAGTCCTTCCTGCCTAGAAGGACTCCCATTGTCAGCCAGTTGGGCGGAGTCATGCAGAAGGGTCTTCATGGAGAAGGCTGCTACCTGCGGTTCAGTGATTTACCACCTGGGGGGCCACACATTGGTTCCAGCAGGTCCTCCCTCACATGTGCTTAGGGTGGAGTAAAGGTAAAGGGACCCTGACCATTAGGTCCAGTCACGAACGACTCTGGGGTTGCGGCGCTCATCTCGCTTTATTGGCCGAGGGAGCCAGCGTACAGCTTCCGGGTCATGTGGCCAGCATGACTAAGCCACTTCTGGCGAACCAGAGCAGCGCACGGAAACGCCGTTTACCTTCCCGCCGGAGCGGTACCTATTTATCTACTTGCACTGCATGCTTTCGAACTGCTAGGTGGGCAGGACCTGGGACCAAACAACAGGAGCTCACCCCTTCGCAGGGATTCGAACCGCCAACCTTCTGATTGGCAAGCCCTAGGCTCTGGAGTACTTGGAAGCATTTGAAGCTGAGCTACACACATAGAGTGTTGCTTGCTCAAGCCTGCAGATTTGGACCAGTGAGTCCACAAAGATTTAAACCAGTAAGTCCACCGAAAGTAAGGTGGAAATAGGAAGCTGAAGAGATTCTTTGCTGGTGGAAGTGGGTGCTGTTCAATTCTTTGTTCTCGAATCTGCCCTGAGTAGTCTTAGTTTATTGTAATTTGTCTACCCTTAAAGCATCTTAAAGAAAACTTGCTCCCAAGGTGAGATTCTCGAGAAGGGAAGTCAGCAAGAAGCACATGTTATTAAATTAATGGGAAAGTTTCCTTCTCGGTTGGGGAGAGCGGGACAAATAAAACCACTTTGACCTTTCTTTCCCTGCATGAGACAAATTAAGCTCCACAGTTCCATCATAAATGGAATCTTGTAGCAAGCATGTAATTTGACTTGCATGAAATGCACATTTTCTTAATGTTTGCACCCTACGTAACTGGAACGATGTTCTCTGGGATTTTTCCCCCCAGCAATGAATATCAAATTAGCACATGCTTTTTACTGAGCTTTTGCTAAGTAAACAAGGCAGCTGGTTCCACTCAGAGCTCTCCTTCTCTGTCACCTTTTTACTTTGCAGTGTAGTTTTTGTTTGACTGGATGGAGTTACCAAAAAGGACAATGGTGTGCAATGTAAGAAGTATTGATAACTTTGAGAGTATCTGGTGAAGAAACTTTTTTCTCAAAATTAATATTTAATATGGGCAGACTTATAGTCCTTTTGAAGTTCGTCATCTCTCAGGACTTGAGATAAAGCTGGTGTCCTCTAGATGTTGCTGGACAACATCATCCCTGGCCTTGGACCAGAACTTCTGGGAGTTGGAGTCTGACAACATCTCGAGAGCCAAACGTTCCTTCAGGGATGTCAGAGCTAAATGCAGTAACGGCCCCACTGGTCAAAGGAAGGCATTGAGATAGACCAGCCGTAGTGACACCCTTGGCTCTTCCAGGTCAGGTTTACTAACTTGGTCTGAGAAACTTGGAGGCTCTGTTCTGGTTGACAGTGGACTGCCCCTCCCTGTCTCCTCCTCCATTCTTGCCTTGCACCCAACAGGAGCCAAGTATGACACCATAATGCATCTTGTCGGCATCAAAGGAGGGTGACAGCAAAGTTTCCTAGGGAGGAAAAGTGTGTTTTCAAGTCAAGTACCTATACAGAAGAATTATTGTATAGTTAACCTTGTATCAATGATTCTGGCAGATTGCTTGGGTAGCTATGAATCTGGGAAATAGCTTAAGATCTCTCCCCCCCCCCACCCCCCTTGCTGCAATGATAGATGATCCCTACTGTCACAAGGCTTCGGGGAGGGTTCAGGTTCCCTAATGTTGTGAGACACGCCGAGCTAAAAGCTATTAGAGCAGTGCAGAGCTGCTTGTACTAATGTTTTAAACATTGCATCTGTATTAGATTGGATTTTATTGACCTTATTATCTGGAGATGGTGTTTAAAGGTGTATGCATTACATGGCTCTTGGGGAAACCTCTGCAGCATCCATGCTGTGGCTGGAGTTGTTCTCCTGGGTCTTTGCCTATCATGCTGCTGTGCGGAGCATCTATTGGACAGCAATAGATGCTAGCTATTAGAGAGGGATTAAATGCAATGAGATGGAACGCTACAGTGAGCCTTCCCCAAACTGTGAAACAAATGATTTGGAGATTTGAGCTTCCCTAAGCATAGGGGACCCAGGTGGCGCTGTGGGTTAAACCACAGAGCCTAGGGCTTGCTGATCAGAAGGTCGGCGGTTCGAATCCCTGCGACAGGGTGAGCTCCCGTTGTTCGGTCCCAGCTCCTGCCAACCTAGCAGTTCGAAAGCACATCAAAGTGCAAGTAGATAAATAGGAACTGCTCTGGTGGGAAGGTAAACGGTCTTTCCGTGCGCTGCTCTGGTTCGCCAGAAGCGGCTTTGTCATGCTGGCCACATGACCTGGAAGCTGTACGCCGGCTCTCGGTCAATAAAGCGAGATGAGCGCCACAACCCCAGAGTCGGACACGACTGGACCTAATGGTCAGGGGTCCCTTTACCTTTAAGCATAACTATGACCAAACAACGGTTGACATAGTGTCTGGGAAGTAGGGCGGCTCTTTAGTCCTGGGTATCAAGACTGCAAACTGACTATCCAGGTCTTTTAACCATGGTTATCTTTTAGGAACTAAGCTGTTCATATTTGCCTTGGCAATCCCAGCTGAGTTGTTTTACCATATTTAGAGATGATTCCAGTTTTGGCCCAAGGCTTATATCAGAAGAAGAAGAAGAAGAAGAAGAGGAGGAGGAGGAGGAGGAGGAGTTTGGATTTGATATCCTGCTTTATCACTACCCGAAGGAGTCTCAAAGCGGCTAACATTCTCCTTTCCCTTCCTCCCCCACAACAAACACTCTGTGAGGTGAGTGGGGCTGAGAGACTTCAGAGAAGTGTGACTAGCCTAAGGTCACCCAGCAGCTGCATGTGGAGGAGCAGAGACGCAAACCCGGTTCACCAGATTACGAGTCTACCGCTCTTAACCACTACACCACACTGGCTCTTATCCCATTTGTGCAAACACTTCCACCTGTGCAACGGGACCACCTCACCCTCTCTTCTCTCTGCTCTGGAGGACAGGGGGAACTCTTAGAGCAGATTGGAGGGTGCATGGGGCACTTAGGAAAAGAAGAGGATGTCAACAGGGTCCCTGTGCAACGCCAATGTTATTGTTGGTTTTGATGTTGCAATCTTCCTTGAAGACTAGACTGGACAGTTGGAAAGGCATGCTGGGCATGTTTAAAACGAATCCATCAATATTTAAAGTTAGAAACACCAAAATAAGTAAATTCAAATATTATCATCTCTGTATAGTGACATCTCCAGAAATTAACCCCAAACTTGCTTCAAGCCAAGGTTTAGGTTAGGACACCTGCTGATCAGCCACTTCACTTCCTTGGATATAGAATAAGCTCAACCGGCAATTGTCAGTGGAGCTTTAGTTAGGGGTATTTCATGCAGGGCAGGAGGTGTGTGTTCACCGTGCAACAGATTTCTATTGGAACTCTTTATATCGGAGCAGACAGACAGAAAGAAAACAAGCTGTTGTGCAATATAAAACGAGTTCCACCAGGTGGTAAGCAAGCAGAAGCGACTAGAGCAGCCCCGACCCCCATTTGCGACAGCTGCTACCTGTGCCCCCGGCCAGAGTGAGGCTTCCCAAAGCTGCCACTCAGCAGGATGCCTTCAATGACTCCCACATGAGCATTGGCTTCATGGTGGAGTGTCTTTCGCCTGATCTTCTGCTGGGGAGGGTGGCTGGGTGCACAGTTGCCCTGCCCCACAGAGTCCTCCAACGCTGAGGGCCAGTTGAGGTGCTCACACCCCACCGTAAATGAAAAATATAGACGGGTGAGGAATCAGCCCTTAACACTAGCTGAGTTGCAGCAGACATAATGAAGTGTGAAACATGCTGTTCCCAGTCGACATGCCATGCTGCTTTAATTTGCAGAATATATAATTATGCAGCATTAAAATTTCAGGACCTTAGTCTTTGACAGAAATTGAAATGAAAACAGACAAATGCATGAGTCAGAAAGACAATTGCTGCGATCAGAATAGCTCAGAGTATGGCGCCGCTGCCATTTTCTCTCTTGCGAGACTCTCGCGGCCTGATCTCTGCCCTGGTAAACACTTGCTTGCTTATTGCACCACCGGTGGGTGGGCAGCTTGTCTAAAGTGGGGAAACATCATGAAAGGGAAAGGCTGCCGTCTCGTTTCCACAATGTCGCTACATGTAATTAGCGCAATGTGCGCACTGCCAGCATGAGCATAGGGGACAGTAAGCCACAGGTGTGGGATTTGCATGGAGAAAGACATGCACCAGTCCCTCGTGCTATTCTGGGCTGCATCAGCAGAAGTATCGTGCCCCGATCAAGGGAATTCATAGCCCCATTCTGTTCTGTCTTCATCAGATAGCACCTGGAATACTGTGTCCAGTTCTGGCACCACAATTTAAGAAGGATATTGACAAGCTGGAATGTGTGCAGAGGAGGGCAACCAAGATGATCAGGGATCTGAAAACCAAGCCTTGTGAGGAACGGTTGAGGGAGTTGAGTGCATTCTGGAAAAGAGGAGACCAAGAAGAGCTATGATAGCCACCTTCAAATATCTTAAGGGCTGTCACACAGAAGACAGAGCAAGCTTGTTTTCTCCTGCTCTGGATAGGACCAGAACCAATGGCTTCAAGTTACAAGAAAGGAGATTCCGACTACGCTTCAGAAAGGACTTTCTGACAGTAAGAGCTGTTTGACAGTGGGACGGACTCCCTTGGGAGGTTGCAGACCCTCCTTCATCGGAGGTTTTTAAGCAGAGATTGGAGGACCATTTGTCATGGATGCTTTAGTTGAGATTCATGCATTGCTGGGGGGTTGGACCAGTTGACCCTTGGGGTCCCTATGATCCTGTATTCTATGTGTCAGCCTTACAAAAACATAGTTGAGGGGTCTCTAAACATGTCGTAAGATTGCCAGGATGGCTGAAGCATCTAGTTCCCTGGTCAGCAACAGGGTTTTGTTGTCAAGTCGCTTTGCTGGGGGAGTTGTTTGCCAGTGCCCCGACCCTTTAAGGCAGAGCTTTGCAAACTCCTCATGTTGTCGAGACACTTTTTAGATGTGCGTTATTTCACGACACAGTAATTGATAGCCAACCGGCCACTTTCCATCCCCGGGAGGAGCGCGGGGAGCGTTCGCGGGATACACCTACACACTGCAGCCGGCACACTAATGTGACGCAACGCACAGTTTGGAAAGCTCTGCTTTAAGGGGCCTGCATGTTCCTGGGTTGCCTCGGGCAGCAGACTGAGGAGTGGCAAACAGACGACAACCCACGCACCCTTCTCATTGCCAGCTGCATCTCAACACCTCACAATGCCTTTGTCAGTCAAATGCAAGGCTATAGCAAGTGCCTGCTATAGCCATTGAATTATTCAAATGTGAGGTTTCTGTGTCCTGCTATTCCATGGGAGTGCAGGATAGGCAGCAGAAGAATTGAGCTTCCTGTGATTGGGGTGGGTCCAAAGGGGCCTTTCTAGGTGCAGAAAGTGCCTCCAGCTTTCAGAAGAGTTGTTTTGCACCTTGCAGTAAAGGGACCCCTGACCATTAGGTCCAGTAGTGACTGACTCTGGGGTTGCAGCGCTCATCTCGCATTATTGGCCGAGGGAGCTGGCATACAGCTTCCGGGTCATGTGGCCAGCATGACTAAGGTGCTTCTGGTGAACCAGAGCAGCGCACGGAAACGCCATTTACCTTCCTGCCGGAGCGGTACCTATTTATCTACTTGCACTTTGACGTGCTTTCAAACTGCTAGGTTGGCAGAAGCAGGGACCGAGCAACAGGAGCTCACCTCATCGCGGGGATTTGGACCGCCAACCTTCTGATCAGCAAGCCCTAGGCTCTGTGGTTTAACCCACTGCGCCACCAATATGGCCAGATACACAGTGCAAATTCAGATATTCTGCAAATTTGCGTAAGTTACGCAGCATGCAAAATTCAAGTTTTCTTGAGGCAGAATTGGGATTGGGTGCTGAATTTGATGGCGGGGGGGGAGGTTAGTAGGAAGTGTATGTAATTCTAGATGCAGTTAGATAATCCTTATTGGGGGCCTCTTGGGGCACCATAATTCCTCAAAGCCTGCCTAAGTTCCTAGGTTTACTGAGAAAGGGAGGCTGCAGGGGAATGCCAGAGGTCAATTATATTTGTGGGCATAGCACAGCCAGTTCAGCAGGTTGATCAATGACATCTGATAAGCGCATTAGTGAGCATCCTCCGGTCAAATAGCTGCACCACAGTGGCAATGCAACGTTGTTTGTTACCCAGGAAGTTCTCATCAGAACAATTAATGGTTGATCAACTATCCTTTTCAACACAGTGCCTCAGGTAGAGGCTAGCAGAGTGTGGTATCATGCTGCATGTTGTCGGCTATACTGCATTTCCTGAAACTTCAGTTAAAAGGGAAATTCAAGTTTACCATTCACAGAATCCTCATTAGAATGGACCAAGAGTCAGTCAGCTCCTCCCTCCAATGGGAAAAAGGGACTATTTGTCGTCGTCTCCCAGCTGTTCATATGGTTTGCAAATCCATTCAGTCAATGCCACCATTCACACATAGGTGCAATGAAGACGGGAGATTCTGACAGCATCAGAAAGAACCTTCTGACAGTAAAAGCTGTTTGATAGTGGAATGGTCTCCCTTGGGAGATTGTGGACTTTCCTTCCTTGGAGGTTTTTAAGCAGAGGTTGGATGGCCATCTGTCATGGATGTTTTAGTTGGGATTCCTGCATTGCAGGGGGTTGGACTGGATGACCCTCAGGGTCCCTTCCAACTCTACATTTTTATGATTCCGTGATTCTAGGTGCTTATGGGATCTGAGATCGTTCACAGAAAGGAACTAAGCCATGCAAGTTTCTTATCCCCTGACATCCTCTCAAGCACAGTGTGTATCAATGAAGGCTGTTCACACATTCAGGTGTGAGCCATGGAGTGCAGGCTGATTTGAGTGATGACATATCTAATAACTGGCATGCATGTGAAGAACATCTAGCACCATATGCTCTTCTATCCTCCTCCTGCTGGTAGTAAACAAGCGTTCTTTGCAGCTCTCCACCGATAACATCAATGCTGTTGGTGCACAAATTAGAAGCTAAACAGAAAGCCATGTTAATTTCAAGCTCCATTAGAAACACCGGCAGAAGAAAAGGGGGGAGGGCAGTCAGTGTTTCCTGAAAAGGGCGCAAAAGGTGGTCAGGGTGCAATCCTTGATTTTCTGGTAAAGTACAGAGTGTTGGCTAAAGCAATCAACACAAATGGAAAATATACTGGTGGACTTAATGGAGGGTGCATGAAAAACCAAGAAACATGAAAGAAAGAAAGAAAGAAAGAAAGAAAGAAAGAAAGAAAGAAAGAAAGAAAGAAAGAAAGAAAGAAAGAAACCCTAGGTGTCTGGCAGGATGGAGCTATTGCCAGACAAAATAGGTTTTATGGACAATCCGGTAATGTTTATAGTCTCTCAGCTGCATACGTGGAAAATTGTTCCTTTGAAGAACACTGTGGTCAGATTTCACTCTGACATTTCATTGGCATAGCCCGTCTATGTGTGAGAGTCCTTTGAGCCATTTTTTAAACATTTGTCGTCCTTCCAAGGCAAAATCTGCAAAAATGCATTGTGCCATTTGATTATTCAGATGCATGGGTATGGCGGGAGGAGCGGCAGAGTCCGGTTTCAGCAATCAATGGTTTTCTCTTAAGTTTGCGGCAAAATGGATTTATTTTGTATCCAGAGCAATGTCTTAATATGGGCTTCCAGGCTTACATAACTAAATGCACAGACTGCACAGATGTAGAATCTTCTGCCCTGGAAAGTTTCAAGAAAAAGCTAGTTAGAGGTAGAGGTGTTTTACACAAAAAGTATCCTGACTCAGGATCTAGGGTACCACATTCCATTCTCGACAACCTTCCAGGACCACATGGCAATGTTGGGTGGGGCCAGAGGCAAAAATGGGCAGGGCAGCAGGTGTAGCTCCTACCTTTATACAGTGGACTCGTTTCTACACTTACTCTAGCCTCCACCCAGGGAAGCAAGAACCATGATCAGAGTTCAAGGGCACATTCCAGTCAGGCAAAAACACATATGGGAGGTGTTTAGGGCCAAAGCTTCCCCACACCTGAACCTATTTGCATAGCATGGGTTGCCAGTGCCCGGGGCCGTGGATGGAAGCAAAATGGGCGAAGTATGCATGCACATTCAACTGCTCGATGGTGTCCATGTCACTCAGGAGATCATAGCCACAGATATAAGAAGAGTTATTCCATTGTCTGGAGAGGTCACTTCGTGGTTCACATGGAGAAGCCGTTTTCAACGGAACCCTCCAACAGAAGTGCACAACACCGGGTGTTGAAATTTTGTGCCCCTAACAATTTTGCGCCTGGGGCAACTGCCCCTATGCTACGCCGCTGACTGAGCCAGAGGCTTCTTGGGGTATCCTGCTCCAGATCAGGCTCGTCACCCGCAATTCCCTTTGAAATCAGTTGCCCTTAAGTTAGTCTTGATTTACTTAAGTCCCATTGTTCTTGGTGGGTCTTAATAACCATAGCTTTTGGGTGAAATTTATGAGTGTTCAAACGACACAGTTCGTTCTTAGAAGGAGCTCCAAAATGCCAGTCACCAAGAAATTCCTTCCAACTCAAATTCAGCAGTTGCCCATTGTATTTTCATCTCCTCTTTGGGAGGCTACATTTGCATCAACTTGGATCAGGTAGCAGGTTTGCCATTTGGTTTATTTGTGAACGGCCGTCGAACACTTTTGATGTTCAAGCCAGAATATGTAATTATAAACTGAACTACCCTCTGGGTAAATGTTGTGAGTATTCTCGCAGAAGGTTAGCATTCTCTTGGACCCAGAACACATAATTTTTATTACCTGTTTAACCATTATCCATTCATAGACTTGCTGTTGTTATTATTACTCAGTTTACATGTCCCTTTACAGAATAACGTTGGGAAAATCAATTCCTAGGCTAGAAGAACAGACAGCAACTTTTGATGGTATGGGGCATGTGATGATACCTAAATGTTCCATGGGTGAAGGCAGAAGGCAGAATAATAATAATATAGATATAGATATAGATGATATAGATATAGATATAGATAGATAGATGATAGATAGAAGTAGCTAACAGCTGTCCAGATGTTTTTGGACTCCAACCTCCATTAGCGGGCCATTCCATGAAAAATGAGCCTGATAAGAAAAAAATTATTTTTAAAATATACTTCTTTTACTTATAGTTTCATTACCTAAACAGATTCCAAACGTGCAGTCTAACCATTTTTTTTTAAAGCTAAAGACAAAAGAAGTTTAGTTTATGGACATTCTTTTCAAAAGTCCACCCACGTAGCCTTCACAGAAGTGTTCAAGTTAAAAGTTTTCTGATGATTGTCCCACCCGCGACAGCATTTTTCCCTTAATTTTGTATCGTTAAATTTCTTAAACTTAATTTCTGATTGCATAGTTGTAACCAATAAACATTGATTTAAACAGATATGCTGAGTTTATCATTGATTCACCTCCCAACTCACAGAGTTTTTCCATAAATCAAACTTATCTCACGCTCCATGTCCTTTTTTTGTCCCACCCGTGAAAATACTTTAACATTTAATAAAAATGTCAAAAATATCCATAAAAATAATTTTAAAAATAGTAAAATGTTCAGTATCTTATTAAGAACATAGTTTAAATTTTGGTTGTTGTTAATTTTTATGTATATTTACATTGTTACACATGTGTGAGTACCCAAAAACATGGTCCAAGTGTCCCACCCGTGACAATGGAATGGCCCTAAGCCCCAGCCAGCAGGGGCAATGGTCAGGAATCATGGGAGTTGTAGTCCAGCAACATCAGAAAGCCACAGATTCACCACACAAGGTATCAAAGGAAGCTACTCTGAAGATGCAGCAGGTAACTGAAACTAACGGTAGAGTCAGTCAAGGTCAATAGTTGAGATCATTGTGGCAGCATGGTGTAATGGTGAAATACATTTAACTGTGCTTCACCTTGTACAATATGTTTGACACAACATGGGCTTTATTTTAGATACTTCTGCAGCTGGAGCCCATGACTAAGGAATATTTAAAGGGTCCCCTAAACCTACTATTGATCCCAATGGCCTGTAGGTAACTGTGAATGGAAAGTTTAGATTGACGTTGCCCCTTGTGGTCCCAAACATACCACTAGATGGTGGTGTTTGTCCTTGACATGCTAATCTGCATCCTTCGACCACACCTGATCTCTCTCCCTCAACCCAAGCACGCAGCTCAGCCAGTATTTGAAATTAAATTATGAATGGTCATAGAATCATAGAATCATAGAGTTGGAAGAGACCACAAGGGCCATCCAGTCCAACCCCCTGCCAAGCAGGAAACACCATCAAAGCATTCCTGACAGGTGGCTGTCAAGCCTCTGCTTCAAGACCTCCAAAGAAGGAGACTCCACCACACTCCTTGGCAGCAAATTCTACTGCCTAACAGCTCTTACTGTCAGGAAGTTCTTCCTAATGTTTAGGTGGAATCTTCTTTCTTGTAGTTTGAATCCATTGCTCCGTGTCCTCTTCTCAGGAGCAGCAGAAAACAACCTTTCTCCCTCCTCTATATGACATCCTTTTATATATTTGAACATGGCTATCATATCACCCCTTAACCTTCTCTTCTCCAGGCTAAACATACCCAGCTCCCTAAGCCGTTCCTCATAAGGCATCGTTTCCAGGCCTTTGACCATTTTGGTTGCCCTCCTCTGGACACGTTCCAGCTTGTCAGTATCTTTCTTGAACTGTGGTGCCCAGAACTGGACACAGTATTCCAGGTGAGGTCTGACCAGAGCGGAATACAGTGGTACTATTACTTCCCTTGATCTAGATGCTATACTCCTATTGATGCAGCCCAGAATTGCATTGGCTTTTTAAGCTGCTGCATCACACTGTTGACTCATGTCAAGTTTGTGGTCTACCAAGACTCCTAGATCCTTTTCACTTGTACTGCTCCATTGTACTAGTCCATTGACATAATAACTTTACAAACCTCACTCCGAGCACAGACGTGATTGGTCGAAACAAGCAGAACACTAAAGTTTTGTTTTACTCTCCTAACCTCTTTCAGTTTCCTCTGGTCTTTTTGTTCTTGATGATTATGATAATTGTTCATCCCAAACCAGTCAGAACGCTTAACCCATTTTTAATTCCTTAAAAGTTCCTGGCAAATCGCAGCTATATCACAACCATCCCACTGTTTCATTCCTTGTAACTCATCGTAATAAGACTATCTATTTCAACCCAAACGTGAAACTGACCCAATGGGCTTGAGCTGTCTCCCAGGATTTTGAAAGGGATAAAATTTAAATCATGTAAACCCTGATCATTTGGGACAGGAGGCATTAAAATTGGGGTTAGTCTGAAAGTTCTTAATTTTTTAAATTTAGAAAGAGCAGCTGCTTCAGGGGAAAGGAGGTGGGATGAAAGTGGTTTACCTGCTTTCTGAAGGTAGGGGTGAATTTTGGATGTGGGAAGAAAATATCACCATTCCTTTTCCTGGCTCATGCCTGCCATTTTGGTTTCTCCAGAGCACTCTACATCATGGCATAGAATCATTCTATAGAGCCCTCTTGGAGGAAGGGTTGTTTTGTGGAAATGTGGTCACTGAAACTAACCAGTCTCCTCCCTTTCATGACCTGGAAAACTGCATAGGGGCAGGGAGAAAGGATAGCCCAGGCATAGGCAAGCCCTCCAGATGTTTGGGACAACAATCCCCATCACCCCTAGCTAACAGGACCAGTGGTCAGGGATGATGGGAATTGTAGTCCCAAACATCTGGAGGGCCGGAGTTTGCCTATGCCTGGGATAGCCATTTTGGTTCAGCATTTTAAATCCTCTTTCTCCCTTTTTAATATGATTTGACCTGTACTGGAAACCAGCTGCCTGCCCTCGCCATTTCACCCTCATAATGCAGATATCCAAAGTTTACTATGCACCCAGCTCAGAGCCTTAGGAACTGACTTTTTCCAGCCAGTCTGTCTCTGTCTCTGTCCAGGGGCGTAGCAACGGGGGGGCGGGCCGCCCCGGGTTCCACCCCAGAGGGGGGTGACACTTTTTTAAAAAAAAAAAAATTAATTTTTTTTTTAAATTTTAACTTCATTGAAAAAAAGAGATAATAGACACACACACAACCCCCACACCTCACAAAGTGGCACCATCAGAGGGGGGGACACTTTTTATTTTTTTTATTTTTATCATTTTATTATTATTTTTTATTATTTTAACTTTATTGAAAAAAAGAGATAATAGACACACACACACACAACCCCCCACACCTCACAAAGTGGCACCATCAGAGGGGGGCGACACTTTTTATTTTTTTATTTTTATTTTTTTTACATTTTTTATTATTTATTATTATTATTTTTTTAAAACTTTATTGAAAAAAAGAGATAATAGACACACACACACAAAACCCCCACACCTTGCAAAGTGGCACCATCAGAGGGGGGTGACACTTTTTAATTTTTTAATTTTTATTTTTTAAATTAAAGTGGGGGGTGACAAAAAAATTTCCGCCCCGGGTACCACCTGGGCTTGCTACGCCTCTCTCTCTCTCTCTCTCTCTCTCTCTCTCTCTCTCTCTCTCTCACACACACACACACACACACACACACACACATCTCCAAAGTCCAGCATCTTCCCTTGGAACTCAAACCAGATGTCTTCCTAATTCTTTTCATAAGAGAGCATAGCGTAGTGGAAGAAACCTCGGTTTGGCCTACTTAGGTTTTGCGTCCCATTTCCTGTGACTCTGACCACTCCAAGGCACTAATTTTAGCAGCCTCGTCTCATCCAGTCTGTGCCACAAGCTTTGTTACAAATCAGTTAGGCAATTGTCCATGTTACCTACAAAGCACAGCAAATGCAGTGGCGGTATGTTGCTGTATTGTTTTTAAAAAGGCATACAGACTAGGCAGGGAGGAGAGGAAGAAACGAAAAGATTTGCTTCCTGGTCACATCCAGCCGACAGGTTTGGAGCTGTGCCGGGATCGTGCATACGGGTGTTTATTGTTCCAAGGTTGGAAGGATGTTCTGTGGCTGTAATAGGCACAAGCGCCGTTCTAGAACAGTCCGCCACCCATTCCGAGAACCACGTCTTGTTTATTGTCCTTCCTTTAAGCAGGAAGTCTTATATCTTCCTTTGGCCAGTAAAGGAAATACATAAAATTTCAGGATGCACGTTGCTGACCAGAATGACATTCTCTCCCATTTAAGTCCACAGGACAAGAGCTTTTCTTTATAGGATAAATACACAGGGCAGAGCTCAGCGTCTGGGACCTTCCAGCGAGCTGAAAGAGGCTGTTTGGCCTTCCCTTTGACTAGGAGGGATCTGGAATATCTGTGAAGAGCAGGGCATGTGCCATCTCGCCCATATCCCCTCTGACATGAAGGAAGTTCTGTGCTTGGCTCAACTGCCGGGGGATTTGTTTTGGCTCACTTATTCGCTAGTTAGCCATTAAGAGTCAATTTCAACATGATTACAAATCTACCTTGGGCTTGCCTGAACATGCAACTGTCGTATCTGTGGGCTGGACACAGGGGTCTTTGTGCAATCCCTGCCCCCTTGTCTGCTGTGTCACTGACCTTCCATGGGTCGAGCAGAGAATAATTGCAGGGGGCTTTTACTTGCAGTTGATTGTATCTTGTGTGATCAAGGATCCTGCTTTATCAACATCCTTGAGTGCTCAGAAATTTTGACTTTTATGGGATGCCCTTTTTGGGGGGGGCACTCTTAATGTAAGAAGTCCCCTTGGCCCTTGGGAGTGAATGGGGGGGGCTGTGAGGGAAGCAGGGAAGAATTGTTGGGCGAGCAGAGTTCTATTCCTCTATCGCTGAATCCAACCCATTACATTTGTTGAAGTGTCCATGGGAAAAAATGTAAGCATGAATGTAGCAAGCCAATGTTTGCCTGCCCAGGTGTACTGTTTGGGCACATTTGGGCTTTAGGATTGTAATGAAACGTACCTCTCTAGCCAAATTCCTGAAATCCGTTTGTGCATCCCTTCCTTCCTTCCTTCCTTCCCTCCCTCCCGCCCCATGTATTTTTTCTTTAAATCTGATCACCTTGATCCAACTCCAGTCCTCCTTTTAAATATCATAAAATAGTAGAGTTTGAACGGAGCATGAGGATCATCTAGTCCAGGGGTAGGCAACCTAGGGCCCGTGGGCCGGATGCGGCCCAATCGTCTTCTCAATCCGGCCCACAGACAGTCCTGGAATCAGTGTGTTTTTACATGAGTAGAATGTGTCCTTTTATTTAAAATACATCTCTGGGTTATTTGTGGGGCCTTACATGAGTAGATTGTGTGCTTTTATTTAAAATGCATCTCTGGGTTATTTGTGAGGCATAGGAATTAGTTCATTCCCCCCCCCCCAAAAAAAATATAGTCTGGCCCACCACATGGTCTGAGGGACGGTGGACCAGCCCACGGCTGAAAAATGTTGCTGACCCCTGATCTAGTCCAACCCCGTGCAGTGCGGGAATCTTTTGCCCAACGTGGGGCTCAAACCCACAACCCTGAGATTAAGTGTCTCATGCTCTACCAACTTGAGCTATCCCTCAGGGATGGTTACACACAACAAGTACACAGTTTGTTCCACCAGGCCGCAGACACACGTTCACATGTGCATTTCGTTGAAGGCAATGCACTGCGGACAAATGGCATCCAAAGCTGCATTATGTGTCTATTTAGACAAACATAGAGACTACTAGGGCTGTAGCTAAGTATTGCTACTTGGCGACAAGAATAAGACAGGCTAGGATGAAAGCAACCACCAAAGATAATGATGCCAGTCAATCCATAGCAGATGGAGAGGCGACAGAGATTTAATTGTTAATAGCCTTGTTTTTAACAGTCAATTTTAAAACTGTGAAATATTTAACATTATTATAAGAGATAGAAATCTTACTTATGAACTGAATTGTATTATTTATTGTTGGTCTTTGACCACATTAAAGTTTACCTACCTACCTGTGGTCCTCCACCTTTGGTCCTCCAGATGTGGCTGAACTACAGCTCCCAGAATCCCTGGCCATTACTCATGCTTGCTGGGTCTTGATGGGAGCTGTGGTCCAGTAACATCTGGAGGGACAAAGCTTCCCTGTCTCTGCTTGAGCGGGATCAGGATGAACAAATTTAGCACTTGGCACAGTTTGTTGCATTCGTAAGGCAAGCATCATTTGGCAGGCAGTGGTTTGATGTTGCTGTTTAGTTCTTCTTCAGGGTTTTTTTTGGGGGGAACGTTTGTAATAGTCTCTTAATGAATTATGAATGTGATAATGTGAACGTTTCCCCTCACAAGCCAGCCTTCACAGCTTCTGGAGTAATAATGTTTTCCGTGGTGCTTTAGGGCACGCAGAGTCCTCACGGCTTGGAGCCCCACTCCGTTCCTTAACAGAGTCCTTTCCTCTCATTGCAAGACAATTAATTTTTATGATTCGTTTACCGATACTGGCACAGGCTTTGTTTTTGTAATGTTTAGTTGAAAATTGGTTTACAGACATTTCTTTCTTTTTCTTTTTTTAACAGAATTATTATTTTTATTTTAGTGCAGTGAATGCGACCCAAGCAGGGGGAGAAATCAAGCCAATGTGATAATGTGCAGCTTCGGGTAGAATTTGGAGGAATTCACAAAAAGGGACAGCCAGCCTTGAGGGAATGGCTTCTCTTCCTAATGTTTCGCTGTAATCCTTCTGATAATACCTCAGACTTGTCAGTTTTGGGGCGAAAGAGCCAGAGCTGATTTCTCACTGACTCAAAAAATAACTTCATGATGAACAGTTTTTTTAAAACAACAACAACAACACCACACAAATAAATCCATTTTTCTTCTGTAATGTTCTGACTGCACAATCCATTACAAACATAACTGCAAAATGTAGCTCTAAGAACTTTGGTATCTCTCCCTGCCACCTCTGTTGATTTCATAGATCATTCCTTAAATGTCATCAGTGATGCTATGAAATGTCACACTTGGTTAATGTTGCCAGTTCTTCAGTACGAGCACATTATAGCCATGCCCTCCTAGAATAATGGGAGTTGGAGGGGACTTGTTGAGTCACTTAGCCCATATCCCATACCTTGCGACTGTCCCGATTTTCCCGGAACATCCCGGAATTACAGAAGCCATACTGGCTTCTGATTGGATCCAAGAATGTCCCATTCATCCCCTCCAGCACCGCCACCACTGAGCTTGGGGAGGAAGTTGAGCTTGCAGCCCGGCACTGAGGCTTGCAGTGGGGCCGCAATATTGTGCGATTCAGCTGCGTCTTTCAATGCCGCACACTCGCAGGAGCCAGCTGTCTCACATGGGAGCTCAGCACCAAATGATTTTCTTCAGCAGGATATTTTTATTTATTTATTTGTTACATTCCTATACCACCTTAGGGACGCAGGTGGCGATGTGGGTTAAACCACAGAGCCTAGGGCTTGCCGATCAGAAGGTCGGCGGTTCAAATCCCCGCGATAGGGTGAGCTCCCGTTGTTCGGTCCCTGCTCCTGCCAACCTAGCAGTTCGAAAGCACATCAAAGTGCAAGTAGATAAATAGGTACCCGCTCTGGCGGGAAGGTAAATGGCGTTTCCATGCGTTGCTCTGGTTTGCCAGAAGTGGCTTAATCATGCTGGCCACATGACCCGGAAGCTGTCTGTGGACAAACTCCGGCTCCCTCGGCCTATAGAGCGAGATGAGTGCCGCAACCCCAGAGTCGGTCATGACTGGACCTAATGGTCAGGGGTCCCTTTACCTTTACCTTTTTTAATACCACCTTTATCTTCCAAGGATCTCAAGGTGGTGTACATGGTTCTCCTCCTCCCCATTTTATCCCCACGACAACCCTGTGAGCAGGACCGGTGCTAGGGATTTTGGAGCCCTAGGCGAGGGGGTGGGCCACGTGACGTCATTGTGCATGACGTACGGTGCCCCGCCCCCTGCCCGGCCGGGCGCCCCGCGCCACCTGGTTTTCGCCGCTGGTTGGGGCGGCACCAGGCGAGGGGCAGGCTGGCCAGCGCCCCCTCCATTTTGGTGCCCCCGCCGCCGCGGTTTTTGCCCCAAGCTGCTTGCTCCGTCGCTGGTTGGGGCGGCAGCGGCGGGCGGCGGCGGGGGGCAGGCTGGCCAGCGCCCCCTCCATTTTGGCGCCCTAGGCAACTGCCTAGTTCGCCTTAATGGACGCGTCAGCCCTGCCTGTGAGGCAGGTTAGGGCTAAGAGATGGTGACTGGCTCAAGGTCACCTCGTGAGCTGCATAGTATGATACCCCCTGCTCAATACAGCTGTAAGTTGAGCCTCCTCAACTGATAGCTTTCCAGCCTCTGCTCTAAGTCCTTCAACGTGGGAGAGCCCGCCACCTACCTGATTATTATTTTCTCTACTGTTGAACTGCTCTAACCATCAAGAAGCTCCCCTAATGGATGCCAGCTGGTTTTACAGGCTCGATTCAGACCACAAATGTTTGAGAGACTGCCTCCTTCCCTGGAGAACTTCTTGGGTATAAGATCAGCAGAAGGACCCCTCTTGGATGTACATTCACCCTCGGAAGCATGGGGTGGTGGTTGCCTTGAAGAGAGGTCATTCTCTATGGCAGTTTCTAGGTTGCGGAATTCCTTCCCCTCAGAGGTGCATCTGACTAGTTGATGATGCAGTTTCCACCACATGCTGAAGATCTAGGTTTTTTCCGTGGCCTTTGATGCCTGAGATATTTGTTCTCAGAACCTGTTGCTGTAATTTAACTGTTTTTTAATATTTAATTTCAAATTGTTGTAACCTACCTGGGGATCAGCTTCATTAAGTCTTTTTGCAGCGAAAACTCTGTGTTTTGTGGCACTCCCCCAAACTGAGTAATTGATACGCAAACCGAGGGCCATAGATATCACCCCAAAACCCAACACTGGATTCATTCCAAAGCAGTGGCAAAGTTTGTCAACACTTTTGCAGCGATACAGAGTTCTGGTGGTGAGACCTGAGCACTCCGTTCAAAATTCCCCACCCTGGTTTAATGAGAAGCTTTTGACAAGAGCTCTTTGAGCTCGGGTTTCCAACCAGCTTTGAATGCTCTCGAACACATTATAATCTTAGACACAGTTAACCATTTCCCAAACAAAATACAATGGAGAATTTTATCAACCGTTTTGCTGAACTCAAGATAAATTATTCCTGCAATCCACTAAACCAGTAACTTGATAAAAAGAGAGAGAGAAAGATAAGGTTAGTCTGGCAGGCTTTATTCCTAACAAACCAACGCTTGCTCCTGCTAATCACCGCATTGTTTTCAAGATACTTACAAATTAATTCCTGGCGGATATGTTCTAGTTAGTATCTTCCTTGGTATCAGAATCAGACTAATCAATCTGCAGTTTTCCAGATCTTCCTCTCCCTCCCCTTTGAAGATCGGGACAACATTTGTCTGCCTGCTGTCCTGTGGGACCTCACCAGTTCTCCAGGATTTCTCAGAGATGATAAGATTGTGGTTCTGAGAGTGCTTTAGCAAATCTCTTTAGTGTACCCTAGGATGCAGTTTATCGAGCCCCGAAGAACTAAACTCATTTAAGGTAGCTCATATACATTACTACAACATCCTCCCAAAAAGTCATAGAATCAAAGCCGGCACCAGACATACAGAATCATACACAAAAATGGGTTTTCTTGCTCTTCCTCTTCACCCAGCAACAATTCCTAAAATATAAATATATTAACGTGGCCCCTTCCACTGTTTTGACAATGGTACCTCTGGGAGGCTGCCTTACTACAATGCCATCAGCACTCACCACCGGAGTTGGATGTCCTCCAAGTGTTCCCATTTTTCAGAATGGCTTCTGATTTGATCCCAGAATGTTCCTATTTCCCCTGCCAGTGCTGCTGCTATTGAGATCAGGGAGGAGGGTGAGCTTGTCCTGAGTGAAGGTGTCAAGGGAGCACCCCATTGCTTCCCCATGGCCTCTGCTAGGCAGCTTGTAGGGGCTGCTGGAGAGCAGGCACATAGAATCGTAGAGTTGGAAGAGACCACAAGGGCCATCCAGTCCAACCCCCTGCCAAGCAGGATACACCATCAAAGCATTCCTGACAGGTGGCTGTCAAGCCTCTGCTTAAAGACCTCCAAAGAAGGAGACGCCACCACACTCCTTGGCAGCAAATTCCACTGTCGAACAGCTCTTACTGTCAGGAAGTTCTTTCTAATGTTTAGGTGGAATCTTCTTTCTTGTAGTTTGAATCCATTGCTCCGTGTCCGCTTCTCTGGAGCAGCAGAAAACAACCTTTCTCCCTCCTCTATATGACATCCTTTTATATATTTGAACATGGCTATCATATCACCCCTTAACCTTCTCTTCTCCAGGCTAAACATACCCAGCTCCCTAAGCCGTTCCTCATAAGGCATCGTTTCCAGGCCTTTGACCATTTTGGTTGCCCTCTTCTGGACACGTTCCAGCTTGTCAGTATCCTTCTTGAACTGTGGTGCCCAGAACTGGACACAGTATTCCAGGTGGGGTCTGACCAGAGCGGAATACAGTGGTACTATTACTTCCCTTGATCTAGATGCTATACTCCTATTGATGCAGCCCAGAATTGCATTGGCTTTTTTAGCTGCTGTTGACTCATGTCAAGTTTGTGGTCTACCAAGACTCCTAGATCCTTTTCACATGTACTGCTCTCAAGCCAGGGGTCACCCATCCTGTATTTGTGACTTTCATTTTTTTTTTTTTTGCCCAAGTGTAGTACTTTACATTTCTCCCTGTTAAAATTCAGGAGGAGAGGAGGAGAGGCTGCTGCTATGGAGGCCTAGCTCTGCATGATGCGGCCGCTCTGAGGGGCAGGCGGAGAGCTGGGCGGGAAGAAAGGAGTTGCACAGTGGAGTGGAGCACAAGGAGTCTTGCTTTTTTTAAAAAATGCTCCGTGCATCCACATCTAATTTTGTCCTTTCGTCAAATTTATTTATTGGTGTGCGTTGTTCTTTTTGTAAATCTACCAATGTCAAGGACCGTGCTGAGGAGGGCTTCGCTGAGGAGGAATGGTGGGAGCCACCCCCTCCCCCTGATCCTGAATCTTCCCAGGAACAGGAGGACAGCATAGATTTGGAACAGTGGTTTGCAGAGGGGCATAGTTCAGAAGGCAGAAGCTGGGAAATACTGGATGGGGGACAGCTAGAAGAAGAAACACTGGGGGAGAGAGGGTTAACGGATTCACAGTCGTTGGACAGCATTCCTCCACCGCCCTCCCCAAGGTCGAGAAGAGCTCAGAAAGTCTCAGAACAAAAAAGCACAGAGGGTGCAAACTCAGATTACAAGACGTAGGAGTGGCGTAGATTAATAGGGACGGAGGGGGGGTGAGCCTTAATTGGAAGCACCGCCGTTTCTAGCAAGACACAATCTTTTGTCTATCACTGTGATTATTAAAGAATCTAACGTTCCTTTTGTTTGATCTTATTATTTACTGCCACATGGGAGAAAGCCAATTCCCCGAAGCCTGACAACCAAAGAATAAAATAAAATCAGGATTAAGGGGTTTTCTCAGGACACTGGAGGACGTGTGTGCTGTGTCCCGTTGTTGTTGGTGGTGGTGGAACTTGCCCTTCTTCTGTGAGTGCAGAACCAAAAAATGGGGTGGGGGTCCGAAGAGGGTCAGTTGGAGGGGAGCGAGAAATGCCATTTTCATCCAAGGAATGTTGGAGGGTATGGAGATCACTGCGAAAGGGAGTGATTAAGGTATGTGGCAGGATCCCCTTGAGGTGACGTCACTATGTCAACAATTGATACAGGAAATGAACCCAAGGCAGCATTGGGAGGGGGTAGAGCTTCTTTTGCTGCAGTGGAAGTGCTGCTCCCTTCAGAGAAGCACCTCTAGTTGGTCAGTTTAAGCCCATAGGGGCCTGCCCTGCTCCCCCTTGCAGTTACGGTTTGACTGCAATGTGTACAGAATCAGCAACAGCAAGGAAGGTGCACATTCATAAGTCTTTCTCGTCGCCGGTAATGCCCCATCACAAGAAAAGCTGCTGGGGAGTGGTGTGATTCATCCCCATCTGATTGGAACCCTTGTACGTCTTTCCTTCCGTATAAATAAAGGTAAACATATTCCGAGATCTCTGGGGTAATTCTTTCCTCGGCGCTCGTGAGATATTTCTCTGCTGGGAAACAATTAGTCTGTGGATTTACTTCTGCCTTGTTTTCTATTTCCTGTTTCCTTTACCCCCTCTGTGCGATGCGCCGGCTGCCTTATGAAGGGTTGGGGATTAGCTGTGCAGCAACACACAATGCACACAGCCAAGGTAGCAATAAAGTGAGTCATTCCAGCTGCTTGCGGCAGCCCACCTAGCATTTGCCTTGGAGTAATCTCACCTTTCCTGTGATGAAAAAGTAGGTGATTTGCCACAGAGCCCTCGCGAACCCTCGCTATGTAGCGTAATTTTCTCTGTCTGTGCTGGTTGCTATAAAACCAATCTATTTTTATGGCTGTCTCTATCTGAGATATTTCTGGCTAATGAAACAGTTCAATTTGTTTTGGGTACACACACACACACACACACACACACACACACACACACAAAAATATATATCTGCCAAGGGTAAAAAAAAATAATCCACAATGGTGTTTGTTCTCTAACCTAAAGATTTTGCATGATAGAAGCAATGCCAGGTCAAAGCAAACTGCCCCTGTTATGGTTCTCTGCAAGAAGAGAATGTTAAATTATATTAAGAAGTGACCAGTGTCTACCTGATACTCAAGGATAATTAACTATGAACCCCAAAATTTGAGATCCCCTCCAAACCTGTGCCCAAGTTTTGCATTTGTTTTGTAGCATCCCACAAACTGAGTAATTGAGACATCAAACTTGGGGTTCGTAGTTAACACCCAAAAGGTTTGGAGGGGAATCCCAAAATTGGGGGTTCATAGTTAATGGGGCCTGATTCTCGCACAGGCTAGCCAGATGTCTCCAGAAGTTCTTCTGCTGTTGCTTTTTTCTTTTATTCGGTGTTGTACCTTGGTTTCTTTCCATTGGTCAACATAGTAGGGGATTGTGGGTCTCTGGTTTTTAAACGTTTGTCAGGGTCCACATCTCTAAGGGATGCCCGATGCATTGCAAAATTCCTGTGTGCAAGGTATAGACACAGAACCTCCCTACTATCAAACTACCAATTTTTTTCCTGCCATATTTCCCTTCTTCCTCCCCGCTTTTTATTTTCTTCATGTTAAAACTATGCCACTTTGAAACTGTGAAGCTCCCTTGCTATTTTCGCCAGTGGATGATGCGTGTTGTTTAAGTAATCTTGTTATAATTATAGTATTGAAATGTGGGTTTTCTGTCTGTTGTTGTACTTGCTATTGTTTTGCTATGTTGCTGTGAAATTGTTTTTGCAGTTTCTGTTAATAATAATAATAATAATAATAATAATAATAATAATAATAATTTATTATTTGTACCCCGCCCATCCGACTAGGTTTCCCCTGCCACTCTGGGCGGCTTCCAACAAAGATTAAAATACATTAAAATGTCACACATTAAAAACCCAACCCTGTTTCATCGTAGTTCATAGAAGTTCATAGACTCGTGGAGTTATAAGGGACCACGAGGTTCATCTAATTCAACCCCCTGCAATGCAGGAATCTTTTTTGCCCAACGTGGGGCTCAAACCCACAACCCTGAGATTAAGAGTCTCATGCTCTACCAGCTGAGCTATCGAGTTTGTTGTAAGCCACTTTGAGCATGTTACCTTTTTGTGTGGAAAAGCAGCATACAAATAAAAATGAACGAATGAATTTCTTTGTTGTTGGAAGGTGTCTGAGCACTGAAAATAAGAAACATTTCAATGGCTTTCTCTATGCTCACCTATATTAAAGAGCAGGAGCAACACAGGTGGAAGGGAGGGGGAGCCCTTGCCATCGGAAACAGTTGCGCCTTTGATGTACTTTTTTTTGCACCTGTGGCCCCGCATTTCAGAAAGGCTCTCAGCGAAAACACATTAATGGTCCAGTATACCTGAAGTATGCCTCGGTCCAGTATACCTGAAGGAGCGTCTCCACCCCCATCATTCTGCCCGGACACTGAGGTCCAGTGCCGAGGGCCCTGTAACAGTGCCAAGTTACAGGAAACCAGGCAGAGGGCCTTCCCGGTAGTGGCACCCACCCTGTGGAACGCCCTCCCACCAGATGTCAAAGAGAAAAACGACTACCAGACTTTTAGAAGACATCTGAAGGCAGCCCTGTTTAGGGAGGCTTTTAATGTTTATTGTATTTTAATATTCTGTTGGAAGCCACCCAGAGTGGCTGGGGAAGCCCAGCCAGATGGGCGGGGTATAAATAATAAATTGTTGTTGTTGTTGTTGTTGTTGTTGTTGTTGTTAGTTTGTAATTGCTAGCCAGAGCCCCATGGCTATTTCTGAGATCTTGCTCAAATTCTTGACCAAATCCTGGACAGATTTTTTTAGGGTGCTCTGGGAGTTGCAGAAAGGAAGAGAATCACTCTCCTCTTCCTCTTCCCTTATTAGATGTATCCTACAGAATTAAAAGCCACAAGCTTGTGCAAAGGGCACCCAGTGGATGCAACACCTGGTGTGCTTGTTTTAATTACTGTAGCTGTTACATACACCGTATGAAAATGACTCTCCTGTGTACTGGCCATGATATTCTCTTTAGAGTCCTGTGCATCAATTTCAGTGCCCTGCCACAGCCGTTGTCCTAGGTTCCTGACAACATGGCTCTTTCTTTCTTCTGCATCCAACTTCTCTTCTTACTTTCTTTCCTCCTTCTTCAGCCTGCCATCTGGAGAGATGCCACTTTTTAAAATATAAAAATCTCCCTGCACACCAGGGAGTTAGCACACCAGGTTAGCACACCAGGGCAAGGTGTTTCTCTCCAGCTGCATGTTGGAAACTTTGCCGACTAGGGAGACAGATTCTGGCTTTGCGGGGAGTTTCTTATGGAGGAGGAGGCGGCATTTAAAATGGCATTTCCTGGCTGCAGGTGGTATAGTTTGCTCTTCCAACTGCCTCTGTAGATCTGGAATCGGTGCGTTAGATGGTACATTAGATTCTTGAGGCTTCAGAAGATAGGAGCTTTAGAATTTGTGCAATAAACGTGCTTTGTGCCGCAGCGTTTAAAAGTGGTTAGTTGAAGTTCACTTCGGACATTCTTTTCAGTGCTATTTTAATCTGATCTAAGGGAGAAGTGTTTAGAAGATAAATAACTGAATTAGTTTCCCAGCAAAAGAGGGCAAAGGCAGTGGGGGGTGGGGTGGGGTTTCTCCTTTGTAGAAAAAAGCCAGCAACAATGACATCCTCTCTTGGGGCAAATCTAATGTGCTCTGTTCCTAACTGTTCAGGCCTTTGTGTGCTGTAGGCAAAGAACACAGATTAAAAACATAAACAGCTGAACATGCTGTCAGGATCCCAAAGATCAGGCTTGGCTCTTTATTTTGTGTCCCTTGCAATTGTTTCCTATTAATGTCAATCGGAGCTCTTGACGGCGAGATTGTAACTTGCAATTAATACCGATAAACTGTGTTCCAGTGTGCTGACTAACACTATGCAAAGCTGGAGACAAACCCAACACATAATTACGCTCCCCATCATGTAAAAGCTTAACTTGCCAAGGGCAATGGGGTTTTTATTTGCCAGAGGTCCTTGCAGCGCTTAGGAATAACCGCCTGAAAGTACAGGTGTCGTTCTCTACCCATCTATTTGTTTCATCATATCTTCATTCGTTTAGTATGCGGGTTTTGTCTCTTCGCTGTGGGTTAAACCACAGAGCCTAGGGCTTGCCGATCAGAAGGTCGGCGGTTCGAATCCCCTCAACGGGGTGAGTTCCCGTTGCTCGGTCCCTGCTTCTGCCAACCTAGCAGTTCAAAAGCACATCAAAGTGCAAGTAGATAAATAGGTACCACTCCAGCAGGAAGGTAAGCGGTGTTTCTGTGCACTGCTCTGGTTCACCAGAAGTGGCTTAGTCATGTTGGCCATATGACCTGGAAGCTGTACGCCGGCTCTCGGCCAATAAAGCGAGATGAGCGCCGCAACCCCAGGGTCGGACACAACTGGACCTAATGGTCAGGGGTCCCTTTACCTTTTTAAACCTATTGCATTGGGAATAAAAGGTGTCTCTTGTCTTCTGCCTTTGTGATGCCCTCATCGTCATGACAAGTGATGGAGACCAGGTTTGCATTCCGGCCTCTTGCTCCCCTGTTCCTTAACTTAAACTAATATGATTGTGTCTTCTGTCATAAAACCATAAAACTTTTATCTAAGCTGAAAGGCGTCAGGCCTTTGGCCGACCAACATCCGTTACAGGCAATAAACCACCCTTACAACAAAGCTGTAGGACATGTACTCAAGCTGCATCTGGAGAGCTTCTAGAGTCATAGAATCACAGAACTGTAGAGTTGGAAGGGACCCCAAGGGTCATCTAGTCCAACTCCCTGCAATGCAGGAATCCTGCCCACTGCCATCCCTGGGTGGGCTCAAACCACCAGCCAGGCACAGATGGAGCACTGGTGCACAGGCCGGAAGATGCCTTAGTGCACACTTTGGAGTGTGAGTCATACTGTGAAGGGCTAACAGCTGATTTGCAGGGCGTGACTCTGACAATCAGCTATGGGCTGTCCAGCTTTCCAACTCAGAGAAGCATTTCTGCTCTGATAAGGGAGTGGATTTTCTAAAGATGTGATAATTGTGGTAATTGACTTTCTGCCATTTGGTGGGAGGTGCTGTGGGCATTCTGGAAAGGTGTAAATACAAATTGCCTTGGCCTTTCTTTAAACAAAGTTTTACTGCCATTTAATTTTTTTACTGCCGTTTCCATGAACCTGACCTGGCTCCAGGCTTGCAAGGTTCAGTTGCCAGATTCCTGACAAGTTCAATCAATTCAGGAAACTGCTCAGTACTGCCTAAAGTAGTATTAGCCTTGTCATTTTAGTTTCCTGGCCATTAGATCATCTTTGTTATAGCTGCACTATATTAAACTCAACGGCTCATGCAGTTAAGGTTATAAGAAGATGCCAAAATACTGTGTCAGACTAATGATCCTTTTAGCCTGGACTCTGAATAATGTTTAATGGCTATCAATTAAGGGGATGACCTTTTGTCTAGTCTTTGGATTACCTAATAGCTGGAAATGTTTCCTCAATGCACATTAATAGCTAGGAGAGCTCTCTTTTTTTTAAATTAAAAATGGCTTTTTATGGCTGGTGGCTACTAGCTATGACACATCATGGCTGTCTGGCTGGGGAAACGGCCAGACATTTCAAATGCAGCTGGTAAAGGAGATGGAACAATGAGATTTTGTAGTAAGCTAGAGGGAGAAGGACTCTGAGGGTATCATTTTTCATTGGGTTGGAGGTTATGTTGCTGTAAAGACAGGCATTAGTCTGTCATAGTACTTTTTCAGGAAAACAAATTGCTTGCATCTGCTCCAACCTAGATGCCATAGCTGTAACCGAATCCATTCTGGTGGTCAGAAGGGCTCTGTCTAGTCAGAATTTTGTGTATATTGTTTAGTTTCTGCAACCTGAGGATGTGGACAGGGTTCTTGGAAAGGAGAACCCTATTTTAGAATAGAGCATTCAAAATGGAAAGCAGATACAAAAAAATGCAGTTGAGATTCCCTTGTAAAGCACCGTAAATTAGCAGTGGAGCAAAATAGCCCGAATCTCTCTCATCGCATCCAAAAAATGCAATAAAAACTCCACACGTCAGTGGAGTATCACTAGCAGGTTTACAAAATCACTGAATCAGAAGCTGTGCCTCAGCGTCTTGCAAAAAAAGAACCAACCTTCACATTTTCCCACATAATCATTTTACCCTCAGCCATTTCCCACCAACCAGAGCAGTAACACAGTTAATCCCCAAACAACTTTTTCTCATGAAGCAAATGTCCCATCTGCAAAGGATCCATGATAGCATAGCATATTATTTACAACCACCTCATCCATCTACCTCTATCTAAGGCAGGGGTAGGAAATTTCAGCCCAGGGGGCACACACAGCCCCCCAGCCTTCTCTCTTTGGCCCCCAGGAATCATAGAATCGTAGAGTTGGAAGGGACCCGGAGGTTCATCTAGTCCAACACCCTGCAATGCAGGAATCTCAGATGAGCATCCATGACAGATGACCATCCAACCTCTGCTTAAAAACCTCCAAGGAAGGAGAGACCACCACCTCCCGAGCCTGTTGGAACAGCTCTTACCATCAGAAAGCTCTTCCTGGTGTTTAGTCGGAATCTCATTTCTTGTAACTGGAAGCCCTTGGCTTGCTCCGTCTTCCATGTGACAGCCCTTGAGATATTTGAAGGTTGCTTGGCCACACCTCCTCCCACCCTCTTCTTGAGTGCTGTACTGTGTGTTTGAACTGTGATGATCATGCCTTTGGCTTCCCTGGGTGAAGAAATGCGTGTTGTAGGGCTGCGGAAACCTCTGGTATTTTCACAACTGGAATGTGACCTACTTACTGTGCAAGGGGTAAAAGGCACTTCCATTGCTCTGCCTATTTTTGCACTGGGCCATGCCATGGCCCCTTGAAGAAGAGTTTTGATTTGATATCCCGCTTTATCACTACCTGAAGGAGTCTCAAAGCGGCTAACATTCTCCTTTCCCTTCCACAACAAACACTCTGTGAGGTGAGTGGGGCTGAGAGACTTCAAAGTAGTGTGACTAGCCCAAGGTCACCCAGCAGCTGCATGTGGAGGAGCGGAGACGCGAACCCGGTTCACCAGATTACAAGTCTACCACTCTTAACACCACACTCCTTGAAAGCTGGCCATGTGGGAATGTGGCCTTCAGTCTGGAATGGGTTTCACCATTCCTGATCTAAGGAAATGCAGCACCATACAGATAGCAGCAGTACCACTCCTTCCCTGTCCCAAGGAGACTGCAGTGAGAGACCCACTTCTGAAGAAACCATCACTTAATCATTCTAAAGCAACTATTAACGATCAGTCTCACATTTTGGGGTGGGAGGGCTTTTGAGAAGCCATGGGCCTGCCCAGGGGTCTGACTGGCAGGGGCTCATACAGACCTGTTGCACTTGATAGAAAAAAGATACGCACACCTGCTTTAAGAACCTGCTTCTCTCCATTTTAAACCTTTGAAAATGTTGGGTGGAATTATTACAGCGCAACTGTTTGTCCTCTGAACTGCGCACCAAGCATTAAATACGATAGGCAAGTAATTGAATATGTCCATTCATGATCTTTCAAAATTCTAATCAGAATGTTCCTAATTGGGGAGCTGATTTATTTCAGGCACGGTGACGCTAGGAAGGGACAAAACACCATTGGTAGCAGTGGTGCCCAAAGTAACATTATGTACAGTATATTCTGCTTTGTTGCCATTTTAGGATTTGCAGTGTGTGTTATTAGCACTATTAAGTACCCATCAAATGCAGAAGTGGGTCCCATGTTGCAGGTTGGGTGTTTGAGGTAGGTCTCAGGACTGGACCAGTTGACCTGCTATCTGACCCTGTTACCTAAACTAATGATACTCAATTTGTGTTTTTCATATTGTGAATTTATGTTGTGAACTGCCCTGAGATCTATGGATATAGGGCAGTACAGTGGTACCTCAGGTTACATACGCTTCAGGTTACATACGCTTCAGGTTAAGAACTCCGCTAACCCAGAAATAATGCTTCAGGGTAAGAACTTTGCTTCAGGATGAGAACAGAAATCGCGCGGGAGGCCCCATTAGCTAAAGTGGTGTTTCAGGTTAAGAACAGTTTCAGGTTAAGAACGGACCTCCGGAACGAATTAAGTACTTAACCAGAGGTACCATTGTATACAAATAAAATAAAATAAAATTCCACCTACTCTCTAAAGTTAAGAAATGTCTTCCTAAAAAAACCCACAAAACAACCTGTACTCAAGAGGCTAGGATGGTGCAGGGATGTAATCTTTCCAGCATCAAACTCCTGGTCCTAATGCTTTGTTCTTAGTGGGTCTTCTGCTTCTCTTGCTATTTCTTTCCTAGCATGGAAGATCCTGTTCAAAATTGCACGGCTGTTCAGTTGAATGACTAGGTACAATAGCTGGAAAAGTCAAGTTGCACCTGACCAAAGTTACATTCACTTCTAGCCTTCAGGAGGACAGAGGTTGCAGTTTCTGAAGAGGCCAAGTGTTGGCAAGGGTCTATTTGAAAAAGAAGCAGACCAGAACTAAATTACCGCAGTCCTCTTATATATTGTCTTCTTTCCCCGGTAGTTGCTTTCTGAAGCCTCTGCTTCCACTTTTCAAGGTTCGTTAGCACTTGAGAGTTCGGTAGGAGATCACGGAACAGGAGGCAGGAAGTTCACGGTCACCTCCTAACAGAGATTGCGAAGATGGGAGAGCCAAGAAGACATGGCAAACCTGTGGTCCTCTAGAAGTTGGAATCCAACTCTCATCAGCCCCGACCATTTGCACTGCTGGCTGGAAAAGGATAACATCTGGAGGGCCACAGGTTCCCCATCTCCAGTGAGTCCATACAGATGTGGAATGACTAACAGGATGATCTTTGTCTTCATTCTGGATACCAATCCTATTAAGAGCACTTAACAGTTCAACCCGAAGGATGTCTGGTCACAATTATGCTCTGTTTTTTCCCATGTGGCTTAGTTCTAAATGTCCGTGCAGTTGCAGGCTAAGAAATATTATACGAACTTCTGGATCTACGCAAGGGTTGTGTGTTTGGCTACTACAGTTGGCATCATAGTGGAATCTCATTTACGGCTTCGGCAGCAGCAGAAATTGCTGCAACTGGATGCTGTGGCCCCAGAGGAGAGGCAGCATTTCATAACATCTGGGCTGTCGGCTTGCCAGTAATCCCTGTGGGAGTTGTCAAATGTGTGGGCCAGCCCAGAGAGTGTGGATGTGAGTGCAAACGGGGTTGGGACAGTCAAGAATACGGAAGTGGAGAGCGCCTAAGGTGAAGAGGAGAAGCTAAGTGCCGAATGTGGAACGTGACAGCGAACCAAGTGTGGGCAAGGGTAAATCTTCGAGGTTTTGGGAAAGACCAGAGGAGCAAAGTGGGAGTTTCGGAAAAGGAGTGTGTCAAAATAAATGCCGCTTAGTTCCATTCATTTAATGCGCTGCTGCTTCGAGACCGACCAATTTATACTCCCCATCGCTGCTTCCCCAGGGATTGGTCTTCAGTGGATGTAGCTGTAAAATCTTGGGAGAATAGCTGTGGAAGGAGCCTTCAGGTAACACGAGAGAATCAGAAGGGCACTGGGAAGACTTTTAGAACCGCAAACATTTAAATCTAGCAAAATCCTCCATGCCTCATTTGTTTGCAGCTCCAAGGCATCCATTGGGTTTCAGTTTATTTATTTATTTGGGGGGGGGGGGAAGAGAGAGAGAGAGAGAAGTCTTTTCCAAGAATAGGCACCGTGGGAGCATTTTACCTTCTGTCGAATCTTCTTAAAAAGGAAGCCACCAGAGCAAGCAAAGAAGGCTAGAGGAGGAGGAGACTCCCAGCTAACTGTCCCCTGGCAAACATGAGTTTGGATAATGGCGCTGTATGACCTTGGTCATGCCACCAAATCGCTTCGAGCTTCCTCATTGCCTGCCTCCACAGAATCGGGGGGGGGGGGGTTATCGCCCATCCATTTGACTTTGAAGATACCACAAGACTCCATTTGCTTTGTTAAAGACCAGCAGATTCATTGCAGCATAAACATTTCTGGAGTAGAGCTCGCTCAATCACAGGGCCCTAGAATCACAGGAAGCTGCATTTATACCAAGTCAGACCATTGGTCCATCTAGATCAGTATTTGTCCGCACTGAATGAAAGAGGCACTCCAAGGTTTCTCTCCTGGGATTGAACCTGAGACCTTCTGCATTCAGAACAGATGCTGTGGCCCTTTGTTAAACCACAGAGGCTTACTCCATGGTACATGTTTGCCCCTTGTGTGCGACTCTGCTGTAACAGATTTAATGTGGCTAACCTTCTCGGCTTTACTAAAGCAAAATAATTTAGAGGTTTTTTTCAGCTTCAGAGTGAATTTTACTTTGCCATGTGCTTCAAAAGGAAGGTCCACTGCCCAGCTGTAAAGCATCTAGCTGGGATATATCAGTCATTGACATTACAAAACTTCAGGCAATGAAACTGGGCAAGCTGTCGGCCTGAGAGCAACTTAAGTTGACAGTTTTTGTGTTAGTGTCAAAGCTGTTCCATAGGCAGCCGTCAAGCCAGAGCTAAGCAGCCAAAAAGACCCTGTAAAGGTTATTATTGACAAAGCAAAAGTCCTAGCCTGAACAGTCAGCTTTCCTGATGCTTCCTGTTGAGGAGAGCCAATAGCCAGCCTGGCTGGGTGGAGGCAATCCCTTTACTGCAGGGGTAGCCAATGCGGAGGACTCCACAGGCTGTGGACCACAACCCCCATCATCCCTCACCATTGGTCATGTTGACTGGTGGTGATGGGAGTTGGAATCCAACAACATCTGGAAGGCACAATCTTGGCTCCTTCTCCTTTGCAATCAAAGGAGATGCTTCATCTTGTTGCGTTGTTGACTGAAGATGTGCATAAGCCATTGATTTCTGAATGTGTACGCAGCAGTTCCTTGCAGTTAGATCAATCACTGGTCTATCTTCAGAAGTGGGCAGCTCCCTAAAATTAGATGTGGATGTCTTCCTATGCCTATTAGTCCATTGACATATTGGAGGGAATTAGAGACAACTGATTGACAGAATGTAGACCTGCATCCTCCTATTTCCCTGTTAGCATTTCCTTTCCTGGCCTGCCTTCTGTTGAGTGTCTAGACTAGAGTTGTTCTTTCATACAAGGCTTTTTGTAGATGCCAGTTTGTTTTGAGAGTTGTTTTTCTCGCTGCTCAAGGTCGTCAACAGCTTTGGCAGAGCATTAGTAGAATGAAAAAGAGATGTGGGGCATATCTTGCATGACACAGACTTCTGAACCTTTATCTTTCAAGTTCCCAAAGTCCTTTTAATAGTAGATCTTGCTTATTTTAATGAGCCTCATTATACCTAATTTGTTCAACTCTCTTGTGTGCTGCCATATGGCTCCGGTGGATACCTAGTGAAAATGTATTTATTATCTCATAAAACATATATAGAGAGATGTCAGATGCATGTAATTAAAGGAATTGTCTTTTGAGATATATATATATTATCAATTAACCACCTGGAGCTTCCTAGCCAAATCTTAATCAGCTAGCTGACGGAGGACATCTTGAAACCATGTCTGGAAAGATGCAAGCAGAGATCTATATATACTATACATGCATAATCCTCCTTCAGGCATTCACAAAAGTGTGATGATTGTAAGAAGTAAGAGGGGGGGGCAGGATTCTATTCAGCTCACATTTAGAGGCGAATTTCCTAATTCTGATTTCCTGACACACAGCCGTTGTTCAAAATTTTCACTTTTCCAAATTTTGCAGTGTAGTTCTCCACAAATTCATATACTAGAGGACAGGACACATTAGAATGCACATGTTAGTCAAAATAAGAATAAAAAAGTAGCTCAGTTGTTAGAGCACGAGACTCTTAATCTCAGTGTTGTGGGGTCCCTTCCAACTCTACAATTCTGTGAAAATGCACAATATTAGGGGAAATTACATAGGAAAATGTGTACACTAGGAGAAATTCTCACTCTTGTTTTTTTCATAAACTGATGAGGAAATGTAGAGAGCTGAACCAAGATTGGAAAAACAAGAAACCAAAATTGGCAGCTCTGACTATCCCTAGTAGGAAGCAGAAGGGCAAGGCTGTGAACACTCATTCCCCCCCCCCCCGCTGCACCCCATACTCCTTCCTGGTCTTGAACTTATATCTGTGTTCCTCACTTGTATCCCCCCCCCCTTTTAATGGTAAAATTTGGACCCTGCTTTGCTTGGCAGATCTCCCAGTTCTAGTAAGAGCACAGAGTAGATCACTCAGGCTTGAGATCTAACCCCCTGCCCCCAACATATGACACGTTTGCTAGAAATGGATGGCATGTAATTTCTAGAGAGAGAGGTGCAGAGACTCAGACTTAGACCATATAGGTCATAATGGTAAAGGGACCCCTGACCATTAGGTCCAGTCGTGACCGACTCTGGGGTTGCAGCGCCCATCTTGCATTATTGGCCGAGGGAGCTGGCGTACAGCTTCCAGGTCATGTGGTCAGCATGACTAAGCCGCTTCTGGCGAACCAGAGCAGCGCACGGAAACACCGTTTACCTTCCCTCTGCAGCGGTACCTATTAATCTATTTGCACTTTGATGTGCTTTCGAACTGCTAGGTTGGCAGGAGCTAGGACCAAGCAACGGGAGCTCACCCCGTCGCGGGGATTCGAATATAGGCCATAGAGACTCCTTAATGCAAAGCAAAGGGGCAGAGCAGGTTGTGCTTGCTCAGTGGAAAGGGACAGGCATATTATATATGTGCTAAGGCACATTTTGACTACATTCCAACTACCTGGTCGAAGCAATTGTTGGCAACCAAGCCTGGCCATGATTTTTTGACTCCTGGGAAGTACCTTTCCTTCCTACAAGTCCATTGTGTGCCGGCAAATGATGTCTGCATGCTCTAAGTACAGATTCCACGCTTCCCACCTGCTTCTTGAATGGAATTGCATCCTTGCTTAACACATCAAGAAGGAACTAGTGAAAACTTGAGTTCACCTTGACACACTGCATCTTGTGAGATACACCGAAACAGCATAATCCTCACAAAGTGATTTTTATGACATCAATTTCCTGTGTGGATTATGGTGTTTGAACACTCCTGGTGTGATGAGAGATGTTAGGGGAACATGTCAAGGTGGACTCGTTTTCCAGTCATTCGCTCCAATTTCCTACCACGCTGAACATTTGAATTGGTCCTCGGAGACAATTGGAATGTAAATTCAAGAGTTTATAGCTTTCTGGCTGAAAATGGGTGTATGTTTTTGTCGGCAAAGCCTGTGGTGTTGTTTTTTTAGCAAAAGTAACGAGTTTCCTCAGCTACCCATACACTTTGCCCATATGATGCCAGTCTGTATTGCACAGACTCCTCTGCTATGTGCAGGTCTCTTGATTCAATAGTACATGTGCAAGCAGCATAACATTTGAGGGTCCTTAACAGGTCAACATTCAGTGGTAAAGGGCATGGTTGTTGTTGTTTTTTAAGGATCTGCACCAGAGTCCTTGGAGACCCACTGACCATTAGAGTTATGGGTGTTAGGCACAATGGACCAATTGTCTAACTCTCTGTATAAGCCAGTTCTTTATATCCAAGTATGCTGTGATCTCCAGGAGACAGCAGGCTCACACATAACTGAGCTATGGATGTTGTGGAGAGTTTTCTACAGAGCGGTGGCTCTCACCACTTAAGGAATTCTGTCTAGAGAGGAAATGCTGCAAAGGATTCTGGGACATGTTCTACCACACGCCTCGAGAGCCAGTGTGGTGTAGTGGTTAAGAGCGGTAGACTCGTAATCTGGGGGACCGGGTTCGGGTCTCCACTCCTCCACATGCAGCTGCTGGGTGACCTTGGGCTAGTCACACTTCTCTGAAGTCTCTCAGCCCCACTCACCTCACAGAGTGTTTGTTGTGGGGGAGGAAGGGAAAGGAGAATGTTAGCCGCTTTGAGACTCCTTCGGGTAGTGATAAAGCGGGATATCAAATCCAAACTCTTCTTCTTCGTTAATTTTAGGTTTGTCTTGCTTCACCACTGCCCCATTTGAGGTGAGAGTAGTGCCATAGGACATATCCAACACTTTCTTGTGTCTGCATGTTGTGGGGAAAGGCGAGTCATGAATGGATAAGCTGTCCTTCAGTGAAACTCATTCACCACTACTGATCTTCTGACTTAGGGACTTCAATAACTTTCGAGGGGTTTCCCTGGAACACAGTTTGAACGTCATGGCTGTTGAATATAAGCTGTCATTTACAGGATATTCGTTTTTGTTATAGAGCAGGGAAAGCCAAATGTTGATGGACTACAACTCCCATCATCCCAGACCATTGGCCGTGCTAGCTGGAGTTGAAAGGAGTTGTGCTCCAATAACAAATGGAGGTCACCACAATGTCTGCCCCTATTACAGATTGTGTAATCCCATTTAAGAACATGTGAGGCTGTTTTCTGGAGCTGGCTTCTTTGGGAGCCGGAAAGTTAATTGTGAATAGTTGTGTGTATTTTCTGCAGGTGGTATGGTAGGAAGAAGTTTGTCTTCATTGCTAGCACAGATCGAACCCTCTGGAGAGGTCTTTTATTAATTTGTGTCTTGTATTAGAGGACTGGGAACTTGCCTCCTTTCCCTCACCCGACAGCCAACACCAAAAGAATTATGTTTGCACAGTCGAAAGTCTGTTCTGGGGATGGTGACACGAGAGGACACAGAAAGTCACAGCTTGTGCACTTGTTTGGCTCTCAGCAAATTACGTAGCCATCACAAGCATCTCCAGATTTACTATCTCTGAATCTAATTTAGGGTTCGGGTCTGAGGCTTAAATAACTGGCTGGATAACTTGCATAACTCTCTGCATAACTTGCAGAAATAGTTACAGCTTTTGTGTGAGCATTCCTTTATGATGGGTTATTTCAGCTACAAACAATGGGCGTTTCCAAACCCAGTGAGATCCTTGCGCGCTGCTTTTGCAGAACCACGTCACAGAGGATAGAAGGTGACATCTCCAGCTTCTAGGGTCAGACACATGAGTGAAGGTCAAAGAGAAATTTGTCAGGCAGAGAATTGAGGCCAAGGTAGATTACCAGGAGGCATCTTAGACAGGTGGAGGTGGGTGTGGAGAAGGGTTGCCCAGGAAATCAAGAGTGCGGCTGGCATCAGTGGTAGGCATTGCTGGGCACATGCTGAGGTTCATGTCTTAATAGGGGAGTTGCAGCTGTCTACCAGAGCCCCCTGGCCTGTTGAAGAAGAAGAAGAGTTTGGATTTGATATCCCGCTTTATCACTACCCGAAGGAGTCTCAAAGCGGCTAACATTCTCCTTTCCCTTCCTCCCCCACAACAAACACTCTGTGAGGTGAGTGGGGCTGAGAGACTTCAAAGAAGTGTGACTAGCCCAAGGTCACCCAGCAGCTGCATGTGGAGGAGCGGAGACGCAAACCCGGTTCACCAGATTACAAGTCTACCGCTCTTAACCACTACACCACACCCTGGCACTCTTCTAACCATTGTCTGCCTGCTGTCTCTCCCTCTGGCCAAATAGAAGAGGGTAAGTGGATAGCAGGAACCAGAAGAAGGAGCAACAACTGCTGCTGGTGCTGCCTCCTCACTCACTTGTGCCTCAAGGCAGCAGTAGGGACTGAGCCCAGAGGGACTGTGTTGGTGCCAGATAGAAGACAGAGGGACCCACGGAGGATATCTTGACACAGGGCCCCTCAAAGCCTGGTGCCAGCATGGCAAAAGACTTCTGCAGGGACAGAAATGGTTGCATGACTATACAGGGGAAAGAAATAAGGGTGTATGCACTGTAGGTGAAGCTACTACTCCACGGCACAGACAGAAAGTCAGCTCACTGGAAGGATTTTTGTAGGGGACAGGAACGGCCAGGAACTAACCACGATGGAACTGGCTAGAGCAAGGCAGAGTCCCTCACAAGCAGCTTGTGATAAAAAATCATTTATTGCTTTTCCAATCAGCAGTCATGGCAACTAGAGCAATGCTCTGGTCAAACTCCCAGAAGGCCTGCAGTTTGAGTCCACCTCTGACTGATGACCTTGGGAGGTTATAGAATAGCAGACACTGCTCCTCTGGAGAGAAGAAGCACCAGCCACTTAACAAATACCAGCGTCTCCCCTATTCTTGCATTACCGCCACCCCAAGCAGTCCATGCATATAGCATGAACAAAGAAGAATGAGTTACAGGTAGGTGGCCGTGTTGGTCTGCCATAGTCAAAACAAAATGAAAAATGAAAAAAATTCCTTCCAGTAGCACCTTAGAGAGCAACTAAGTTCTTGGTATGAGCTTTCGTGTGCATGCACACTTCTTCAGAAGAATGAAACACCTGCTTGGCCATTCTTGCTTGGCATGGAAGGGTGTTTTAATCATGGCTGACAATTTCAGACGTGATTTCCCCTTTGGAGTTAATCTCCTATTTAGGCTGGTTCTTATAACCAAATAGGAGGCTGCCTTATACGGACTGGCAGCGACTCTCTAGAGTTTCAGACCAGGAGTCTCTCCCTGCCCTATTTGGAGAAGCTGGGAATTGAACTTGGCACCTTCTGCATGCCAAGCAGATCTTCTGCCACTGAGCTGCAGGCCACCCCCTGTAACAAGAATGTGGGCTGAATTGATTTGTGCAGGGAATTGCATGTGCTGATCATGCACATGCTTGTTGCTCAACCTCCCGGACTTGCAACTCTGCCTGCATTGCTGCACATCTGCCGAAAGCGGCTTGAGCAGTAAATGTGATGTGTATATGGTGAACTTTGCGTGGATTCACACAACCTGCATTTTCAACACCAGGGTTTGGTCATGTTAACTGGCAATAAGACACCGATGTGGTTCAGAATGTTCAGAATTGATAGGATCTGGATGGGAAGCAAGCACTAAATAATTGCTCCTGTTACTCCCAAGTCTAGACTAATTCTCTGCCTGGCAGCAACTGAAGCCAAGACTCCTCTGACTGACGTGCAGTGCATGTTGCAAAGATAGTGACTGAATTCTCTTCGAAGAAACTCAGCCTATGCTTAACTACTCAGACAATCAGTTTGTAGAGAAAGTTGGGATGCCGGAAAATGCTCCAGAAACGCCTTTTCCAGGCTTTCTATTACTCTTCTGAGACGTTCATATGTTCGTGTTAAGTATTTCTTTTTATTGTTGTTTTTCGACGGCTCGTGGCTAATGAATACAGAAATCCATGCCCGCTTAGTGAAACTGTCCCACTTCGTGACACTGAGGACTTAATGTGGACTTCACAATTCTGGTGGAGTCTCCTTCTTTGGAGGTCTTTAAGCAGAGGCTTGACAGCCACCTGTCAGGAATGCTTTGATGGTGTTTCCTGCTTGGCAGGGGGTTGGACTGGATGGCCCTTGTGGTCTCTTCCAACTCTATGATTCTATGGTTTCTGAAATCCTCTTTTTCAGGCACGCATCAGCTGATTTAACCAGGTGCGAATCATTAGAAATAGTAATCTCAGCCATAGGTGTTTTTCTTCGTGCTTCAACTCTGTGGGGCCTTATGGAAGATTTGCTCATATTGGCTCAAGCCAACATTGACTTTGTCCTGTACAACTTCCAGTAATTCAATCTATTCTTTGACCCCTATCTCAACCTTTATTTTGGTGCTGTTTTATATTTCTCATTTCATACCTCGGTGGACCAGATCTAGGACCCCAAACAGACACACAGTTCACATTGTTGGCAGATCATGCTCCACCAATGGGCTCGTACACATATTTCTCTGCCGCTGCTAATGGTGGCTTTTGACTTGAGGCCTGAGGGCTGGGTTCAGGTGCTGAAGCAGACACTGGTCCCCGCCAGAAACCCTAGACTACTTTCTGCAGTTTTGTTTCTGATTACTTCAGAAGCAATCAACACAAAAGGAAACAGGACCTTTCGGCAAGAACTACTTGATAGAAGAATAAGAACTCTGGGGCTGCTGCCAAAACTGGTATCCTCTCTTTTGCAATTCTCACCCTGCATTGAGGCTGTCAACATGTATATTTCCTCACTTCTGAACCCATGCCTAGGTAAAGGTAAAGGGACCCCTGACCATTAGGTCCAGTCGTGACCGACTCTGGGGTTGCGGCGCTCATTTCGCATTATTGGCCGAGGGAGCTGGCGTACAGCTTCCGGGTCATGTGGCCAGCATGACAAAGCCGCTTCTGGCGAACCAGAGCAGCGCACAGAAACGCCGTTTACCTTCCCGCTGCGGCGGTACCTATTTGGCTACTTGCACTTTGGCATGCTTTCGATTTGCTAGGTTGGCAGGAGCAGGGACCGAGCAACGGGAGCTCACCCCATCGCGGGGTTTCGAACCACCAGCCTTCTGATCGGCAAGCCCTAGGCTCTGTGGTTTAACCCACAGAGCCACCCGCGTCCCTGAACCCATGCCTACCATTAGGCAAAATGAGGTGAAACCATAGGCATATAAACCACTGTTCTCACAAGTCCCCTAACTAGCCTGCTTCCCTCTGGTACAGAGAAGGAGGTTGTCCCATCATCAATGTTTTAATCATCTTTAGTATTTGGTCTTCTGTGCGTTTTAAAGGAGGGGTGTAGATTTTCCCGATTTCCCCCCCCCCTGTTTTATTTTCGTAAACTGTTTTGAGTTGTTGTTTTTTACCGTCAATCGGTGTTTTGATGAAATAAATAAAATAAATGCCAGTCAGGTGCTGTATATCAAAGTGGTAAGGGTCTCACATTTACCTCAGGCTGCCCTTCCCCGCACCAAACCAATGGCTGCCGGCAGACAGCAGCGATCGCCGTTTGTTGACATCAGAGCATTTGCGAAGTTACGTATCATTTGGGGAGCGGGACTATTTCAGTGGCAGCCCTGTGTTGGTCATATGATGTGCTGCTCAACCTTAAAGTCTTCCATCTTAAATTCCTCCAAGGGCTGAACTTTTAAGTAACAGTGAGGAATATCAGGTCCTTCAGAGCCTGAAGACGGAACACCCTATGTAGGCCTCGAACACATTTTCCTCCTTCTTCAGTGCTGTAGCTGCAGTTTTAATGCGGTGTTTATCTGTCATTGTCAGTAATGCCCATGAAATGCATAAACCTGTCTGTGGGATCAAAGGAGCTATGCTGTGATTGAAGAAAGAGCATTCCACTACCGGTACCTAAACAGAACTGAACATACTAAAATACCGCTGTTGAATGCTTGCATTTGGTGCAGTTCAGTCAGCACAGGTTGTCTACTGTATTTGATGCAGATAGAACACCTTTTTGTCCTCTCCCTTGACGCTAATCTCCAGGGTTTAGATTTAATGTTTGTTTCCGACACCCATCCTGCCTGTTGCCTGTTCTTGGCGATACATCGTTTGCATGGTGACGCAAAAGGAGTGGATTGTCAGTCTTCATAAAACGTCAAGGACCCAGTGTCAAGATAAAAGGCAATATTCTTCTAAGTGGTTCAGGCAGACAATAAAGCCTTTTTGTCAAGGTAGAGATGGTAGCGTTTTCCGTCTCCGAGTGTGAAGTGGCCTTAACGTGGGAATATCTTGGCTCTGTAGTCTGCTTTATGACCTGCTTCTCACTGAGGTGGCAAAATCTGTGTTGAGGCTTTGCCACTTTGAGATGCAGGTGGAGGCTTCCGTTTCTGAATGCTGCCGTTTTGCAAAAATAAAAACGGGATGTCACTAGTAGCTTCTTTTGATGGTCAGGTAGCACTTCAAAGCCACAAGTCAGGAATAGGGTTCCCCTCGACCCATACACTTTCGGAAGTACAATTCATCAGGTACCAGAGCAAGGTGGATCTGAATCTTGTCAACGCATCCCTCCAGCAGCAGATACAATAGTATAGGTACAACATTTCGCATGGACGTGTGAACATATAAAGCCCTTCTGTTAGAGGGTTTTTACTGAACTAAACTATATCATGAGTCAACATGTGGAATGTACATCAAGTTTGGGATTAACTATTTTTAAAGAAGGGCAATCTGACCTTTGTTATAAAGAACTAATTACTTTTCTTTTCATAAGCAACATGCCGACTAGTGAGTGGAACAGAACTGGAAAGGATTGGAACATCTGTGTATCTCTCGTTGTGAACAGACTGTGCGGTCTATTGCCGTATCAGAAAAATTAACAAAGAGATAGGTAAAGGTAAAGGGACCCCTGACCATTAGGTCCAGTCGTGACCGACTCTGGGGTTGCGGCGCTCATCTTGCATTATTGGCCGAGGGAGCCGGCGTACAGCTTCCAGGTCATGTGGCCAGCATGACTAAGTCGCTTCTGGCGAACCAGAGCAGCACACGGAAACACCGTTTACCTTCCTGCTGCAGCGGTACCTATTTATCTACTTGCACTTTGACGTGCTTTCGAAATTCTAGGTTGGCAGGAGCAGGGAGCAAGCAACGGGAGCTCACCCCGTCGCAGGGATTCGAACCTCCAACCTTCTGATTGGCAAGTCCTAGACTCTGTGGTTTAACCTACAGCGCCACCCACGTCCTGGGAAGAGATACAAAGAGATACATGCATTAAATAAGACAAGTGATGTAGACGATTTTGTTGAAATATGGCATGCTTGTATAAAACACTTTACTGTTGATCCTGTATATTGGCAACTGCCGAAATCAAAGATTGGACTTCGGCAAACTTGATTAGATTGATCTGTCCTGGAGAAGGGAGGGGGCGAGCTGGGATTTTGTTTTCGCACCCCTTTCTCTCTCTCTCTCTTTTGTAATTGTTATATATTGGAAGTCAATAAAACTATATTAGAAAGCAAGCAAACAAACAAAAAATATCCCTCCAGTAATCGCTCCCACAGCCATAGAGGCAGAGCATTGCCGTCATGGCTAGTAGCCACAGAAAACATTTTCCTATTCATCTAATCCTCTTTTGAAGGCATCCAAGTTGGCGACCATCAGTCACAGCTGTGGCAGCAAACTTGCTTCAAAATTAGTGTGTCTAGAATTGCAGCCCTAAGGAGAACAGCAGCCCCCCATCTTCATAGCATTTCTCAGGATTATATGCCCCTCTTTATAATTATTTTCTCTGACCACTCTGATGCTGGGGTTGTTGCAGGGTGGCATGCAATGAGGAAGAATAGTTGAAGGGCATAGGATGCAATTTGGCTGCATGGGCCCATATGACAGAGTGAAGTGAAAGCCTCTGATTTGTAACTTTCAGCATAGGGCTAATGGTGAGTTATTTGATTTATTGTTGTCTTTTTATGGCCGGGGAGGGAGAGGTGTTTTTCGTTGGTTTTCCTGGCTCAGGTCAGGTGCCAAAATAACTTGACTGGCCTTGACTGGCTAGCGAGCAGATAGGCACTATATCACCAAAACAGCGGGTTGCATAGACTGAACTTCATGTTGATAAACAGCAAGTGTGAAGCTGGAATAAAACACTCTTCTGTATGTGTGCTGTCAGATGCCTTGGTCTGAGGATTTCCTGCCACACTGTGTTGGTTGTGCAACAAAGCATGCACACACGAACACCAAAAGAAAATGTACACACACACACACACACACACACACTTTTTATTGCAGTAAATTGCAATGTGTTTATAGTGGTGCATGCTGTGCGCATGAATTATAGCACCCCAGCAGAATTTCTGAAAATGAAAATTCCTGGATACTGCCCTGTCTAACTTCTCCAACCTGATGCCCTCCAGGTTTTTTGGACTACAGCTCTCATCGTCCCTGACCATTGGCCGTGCTGGCTGCAGGTGATGGGAGTTGAAGCAATATCTAGCAACAGGTTGAGGAAGGCTGATCCAGCTCATTGTAAGGCAGCTCCATGGGTCCAGTTAGCTTGTTTCAGATGTGTTATTTCCTTTTTTGACGAAAACAAATAATTTCAGTAACAGATGAACTACTGGTCCTCTCCACGCTATGAATCCTGCAGCCTATCTTGGTTTTCCTAGTCTGGTCTCCTTTGGACCACATACCCCAAAGGGACCAGGCTAGGAGCACTGCAAGCTGTGAATTTTGCATGGCTGTCTTCCCAGGACACTTTCCTAGCTGTGTACCACAGCAGGAAAAGGACCATAGCTCATCTTTGCAGGCAAGAAGCCCCAAGTTCCAGGCATTTCCAGTTCGATGGCCAAATAGCAGGTTATGGAAGGTCCTCCTCTAGGGACCCTGGGAAGCAGCTGCCGGTCAAAAGTGCCTTGTACTATGCTAGATGGACCAATGCTCTAAGGCAGCTTCATATCTCAATATGAACATGGGAAGCTATCTCCCAGCCCTTGGGCAATCCCCAGGATACTTATTCACTTTGATCTTCTCTCTTTCTGTGGCCTCCTTTCAGACTATTCCTTCCAGTGCCATTCTACTGGGTTATTTGCATTGGGGTTGCAAAAAAAGGATAACCTTAGTTACCTTGCATTGCTTACATAAAAAAGCAAGGCAAGGCAATAAGGATTATTCTTTCAACGTTTTTTTTTAATGGGGTGAGGGGAAGAGAGAATGAAGATACTAGACCAAATTGGCAATGCCTTCACCACTCCATTAACAATTATCATCTTGGCCGTATGGTATTTTGTTTGTTTTCTGATCCTAATTAATCATCTTATTTTTGAGTTAAAATAATTAAAGCTAAATCCTCTCTCTTCATTTTAATCCTTCCCATGCTAAGCCGCGCACTGTTGCGCCATGCTGTCTCTCCTCTGGAAGTTGCTTGGAGCCATTTTCTTGCCTCGCAATCATGTTGTCTTTTGGAAAGTTATAAACTCTGAGAGATGAAAACGCCTTCTTAAAAAAGAAGAAGGAAGGAAGGCAGTGTTAATAAGCAGCTCCCTAATCACAGCGGATGTATGCCTAGATCTGTGATGATAGGACACCAAATGTCAATGTTCCTCAGCGAAGCAAGCACATCGAAGTTAAATGCTTTGATTGGGTTTTACTTGCTTTGTTTTGTTTCAAACCTAAATGAATCATAGAGCTAAAAGGTGTATTGTGCAAGGTTGAATAAAAGCCATTTGCCAAAAGTCTGTGCAGATTTCAAAGTAATTAAAACTCAGGGACTGCCTACTTGGCACTATCTTCTTAATTGATAATCAAAATGAGCAGATCAAATAAGTATGCTTTGAACACAGCTGATAATTGCCAGCAATTCCCTTTGAAATTCTTGGATCAGTTGCATTCCATCATTAAACTGGTCGTTTGCAAATTCACTACTAGTTGATGCAAATCCACAAAGAAAACCCTTGCATAATACAACGATGACTCTGGGTCTCATTAAATAACATAATAAGTTATAGGATGAGATGAGATGGAAATAAATTGCTTAGAATTTGCGCTTTTTTATTTCTTTCTTTTTTGCCAAATTAAGGCGAATGAGAGTGTGTAAAGGTAAATAGAAGTGGGAAAGAGCAAGACTCTTTTAATTGCACTGGACAATGTTGTGGTAGAAGTCAGCAGAAGATTTTAAACACATTTAAAAGCAATGGGTGTTGTCCATTGTCACCCAAGTTGCATGATGGAACTTCCTTTTCCTCGCTTCTCCTGCATCTCCTTGTTTCATCCCAAATCAACTCCAAACCTCCAGAGTACATTTCAGGGTCAGAGAATGGATATCTGTTCCATTCTGCTGGCAAACACTAAACCTATACCTTGCAATGTGTTCCTGAAAGGTGGGGTGGTTTGCAGAACGAGATGCATCAAAAACTTAATCGTAATACAGTGTAGTGTATGCATACTTTCATTTCTTTAAAACAGTTTTGTTTTTTTTTAAAAAAGAGTATATTACCCAACTATTCCTGTCCAGAAAGACAGATGTAGTTATTCTAAACTCCAGAACTCCACGCTGTTTCTTTATTGGAATACATAGTTTACTGCTATTGGGACAACACACATTAATCAGCTACTGAATGGCACCTAAAACAGATATCTAGGGTGTTGAAAGGTTCTTTTCTGAACCAAATGCCTTACTAAGGCCCAGTGTGTAAGGGACCTGGACTGCAGAGAAAACTTACTCACGTAAGAAGAGTTCCATCACTGCCCCTCCTGCCCACTGGGGTCTAGTTTGAATGCATTTCACCATGTACTCTGTTTCATGTACATGCCAATAGCATCTCCACCTGGGCAGCTAATTATTGGTGTACTAATGCTACACATATATGGGATGGTGCACATGGAACGTGGTGGTGGCAGTGATAGCCACCAACTCGGATGGCTTTAAAAAAGCATTCGACGAATTCAATGTGGTCAAGGCTATCAGTAGCTACCAGTCACGATGGCCATATTCTACTTCTACTGTCAGGGACATTATGCCTCTGAATACCAGTCTCTGGGAACTGCTGGTAGGCTGTCAGGAGTCCAGGTTCCCCGCTTGATAACACTGTAAGCATAGATAATTAAAAAGGAGGATTTATTGCAAAAAACAAACAGATAGCTCCAGAAGGCTCTAACAAAGCCTCCAGCATCATTACTCATGATGACCCTTCTGAAGACTCCTTCCGGCGTTGACAGAAGATATTGAACTTACGACCCTTACGTCTCTTGTTTTGCTTCCTATCTAGCAGCCCTCCCATTCGCCGACTCTTCAGACTTAGTGGATCAGCTCCAACCTCTTCCTGTTCTGAGAGGCTGTCTCTGAATTTGTTTGTGCCTAATTGTGCCTCCTGTGAGCTTTGGCTGTGTTCTAGCCTGCTCTCAGCTACTACTGTATCAGCCTGCCCATCAAGGTCAGGAAGAGCCGAAGTCTTCAGCTGTCTGCTCTCCCGTGCCTGACTAACATCTAAGCCTCTGTATTCTTGGCTGCTTTCTGCAGTTGGCTGCAAGCCTTCGCTTGGAGCTGGCTCATTCCTGACACGGGCAGAGTGCTGTTGTGCTCATGTCCAGCTTGCAGGCTTTCCGTAGGCATCTGATCACCCCAACCAGAACAGGTTGTGAGACCAGATAGGCCAATGGCCAGATCCAATAGGCTCGTCTTACATTCTTAAGTGTTTGAATGTGACAGTGGTGCACTGAGCACTTATGCAGGTAAACACTTTCTCCACTGCTTGCATCCCATATAAACCAGGCCTGAGATTTGGAGTGTTTGCTTTCTTCATTCCTTCCCCCCACCCCACCCCACCCCATGCAATACAAAGGATCGGCTTAAGTGCATGTGTCCTACTAAGCAGAGTTTTCCCTCCAAGAAAATAACGCATGAACAGAGCCAGAATGTTCTTATTAATTGCTTTTGAATGCTGCGGTTGGTGTTTTCTGCTTCAGGTAGTGCTGGGATAATTGAAACAGCTGGGGAGGGAGGAATCAAATAGGATTCAAGGTGGTCTGCAAAGCTCTGGAGACAGATGTGCATATAAATGCACATTAAAAATAAACCCAAATAAATAAATACCGAGTTACTCGCTCTTATTTACTTCTTGCAATCCAGTGGGACAGAACTCATTCCCACAAGCTTAGATGCTTGCATTTTCTATTATTATTTAAGACTTTTAAGGAGGGGGGAGGGAAATCTGGCTGAAGCTTATGTGATGTTTCAAAGTGAAGAGATGAGTGAAATTTGCATAATAGAATCACAAAAATGGAAAGCATGGAACATTTGATATTTAAAATAGTCTCATCTAAAGCTTTTAGCACAGGTAGGAAAGGTTAATAAAAATCCATCCATACAGCTAATAAATTATTCCAGACTTTAAAATGTAAAACAAAATTATGTCCAATCCATCTTCCTGCCTTCTCTTACAAACATATGTCTCCTTAACAAACCTTTCCTACTTAAACACCTACTTGAAAAATTAAAGTGAAATGCATCACACTTCTGACTTGTGTGAGCTATAATCCAGTGTCCAGTCACTTAGCTCCAGGACTTGGCCCTAGACCAGGGGTCAGCAAAGTTTTTGTGGCTTGGGCCGGTTCACGGTCCCGCAGACGCCGCGGTGGGCCGGAGTGTGTGTGTGTGTGCACGCGCAAGCGCAAACACTATTTCTGGCGCTTCTTCCAGCGTGGAGGAGGCGTGCACAGCTTCCCATTGGCTGCAGGAGGTTCCTGCTGCCAATGGGAAGCCGGCCAGCGTCACGGAAGGCGGTCCCTACTCTGCTCTGCGCTGGTTTAGCGTGACGCACGGGAGCAAACCAAGTTGGCGGCAGGGGTCCATGGGCTGATTAAACAACCGGTTGCCGACCCCTGCCCTAGACCCATGGCGTGAAGGCACAGTGGAAGGTGCCATTGAGCAATTGCACCTTGTCTTGCCCGTGACAGTGAGTAACCAAAGCCAACCCTTCCATACTTGGGGAGTGAACGCATGGGAGGGTCTGAGGGATAGAAGACATGACTTGCAGCCACCATCACAGGAATGAAATGCTACAGAATGATGTTGGAGTACCTATGAGGAAACAGTTCAAGTGCTGTACTGAAATCAGGAGCCAAAGATCTGTTTAGTATTTTGAGATTATAACAGCGATGGTGAGGTTAAAAAGAATTATTAGGGCTAGGCAGATCTGCCAATTTTGGTTCTTTCAGTTTCTCATGTTCCTGATTCTGGAATTCTGATTCCCTACATTCATTTGCAGTAATAATAATAATAATAATAATAATAATAATAATAATAATAATAATAGAATCCTTACGAAAACTCGTCAGCATTTTAGTACAAACTTCTCCTAATAGACACATTTTTTGTATGCCATTTTGATTAATATACACAATTTTGCAAGCGGTTCCCCCTAATATCCCTTTTTGTATGATATTGTTATGAATATATTCATCTGACTGCAGATGTCCCTCTAATAAATGCATGTTGGGTTGTAGAGGTGCTTAGCAAAATTCGAAGAAATGCAGAAAGGAATGGAAGCATGGGGGGAAACTGGTTGCTTTTTCAAATGCGGGCAATGGTACCCACCAGTCCAAAATACTACATCTTCAGATTCTAGATGCACAACTGAAAATTAGCACTGGCAGCGACCCAGTTAAAAGCAATCACAAATCGGCTTAATGTATATGTTTTTCATCCATTTGTCCATCAGTTACATTTGCATGTGAAAACAAAATAAAATAAAATAAATTCCTTCCAGTAGCACCTTAGAGACCAACTAAGGTTGTTCTTGGTATACCAAGAACAAACTTAGTTGGTCTCTAAGGTGCTACTGGAAGGAATTTTTTTTATTTTATTTTGTTTTGACTATGACAGACCAACACGGCTATCTACCTTTCATTTGCATGTGAGTAAAACTAAATGTTCTGAAGCAATGAGTGTTGTTTTCTTTGTTTTTAGATCTTGCATCCATGTGTTAACAGCAGGCATCGACTTAGAAAAAGACATTCCCTTCTATCACAGGTATATTTTTAGTCAGTTAAACATTTGTTAATGGATTGACCTAACAAATTAAGAGAATAATGCTGTAGTCCTACTGAAAAATCTATGTGTCTGGCCTTCCTACCTGCACAAACCACCATTGCAACCATCATCTCCCCCAAGCAGTAGGAGCCTACAGCTGTCGAAACAAGCAAGGCCCCTTCAAAAATAAGAGCTCAGTCGGTATAGCATGAGACTCTCAGGGTTGCAGGTTCGAGCCCCATGCTGGGCAAAAGAGTCCTGCATTGCGGTCCATTCCAACTCTACAATTCTGTGATTCTACTTGGAAGATGGAGCTAACCACCCGGACTCAACCTAGAGATAATTGTTGCTTAAGCAACATCCTAAACCTACAAAATAAAAAAAAAAATCCTTCCAGTAGCACCTTAGAGACCAACTAAGTTTGTTATTGGTATGAGCTTTCGTGTGCACTGTGGGTTAAACCACAGAGCCTAGGGCTTGCTGATCAGAAGGTCGGCGGTTCGAATCCCTGCGACGGGGTGAGCTCCCATTGCTCGGTCCCAGCTCCTGCCCACCTAGCAGTTCAAAAGCACGTCAAAGTGCAAGTAGATAAATAGGTACCGCTCCGGCGGGAAGGTAAACGGCGTTTCCGTGCGCTGCTCTGGTTCGCCAGAAGCAGCTTTGTCATGCTGGCCACATGACCTGGAAGCTGTACGCCGGCTCTCGGCCAATAAAGCGAGATGAACGCCGCAACCCCAGAGTCGGACACGACTGGACCTAATGGCTTGAGAGACACCTGGCTTGAGAGCAGTACAAGTGAAAAGGATCTAGGAGTCTTGGTAGACCACAAACTTGACATGAGTCAAGAGTGTGATGCAGCAGCTAAAAAAGCCAATGCAATTCTGGGCTGCATCAATAGGAGTATAGCATCTAGATCAAGGGAAGTAATAGTACCACTGTATTCCGCTCTGGTCAGACCTCACCTGGAATACTGTGTCCAGTTCTGGGCACCACAGTTCAAGAAGGATACTGACAAGCTGGAACGTGTCCAGAGGAGGGCAACCAAAATGGTCAAAGGCCTGGAAACGATGCCTTATGAGGAACGGCTTAGGGAGCTGGGTATGTTTAGCCTGGAGAAGAGAAGGTTAAGGGGTGATATGATAGCCATGTTCAAATATATAAAAGGATGTCATATAGAGGAGGGAGAAAGGTTGTTTTCTGCTGCTCCAGAGAAGCGGACACGGAGCAATGGATTCAAACTACAAGAAAGAAGATTCCACCTAAACATTAGGAAGAATTTCTTGACAGTAAGAGCTGTTCGACAGTGGAGAGACAGTGGAACAGTAAGAGCTGTTCGAGTGTGGTGGAGTATCCTTCTTTGGAGGTCTTTAAGCAGAGGCTTGACAGCCACCTGTCAGGAATGCTTTGATGGTGTTTCCTGCTTGGCAGGGGGTTGGACTGGATGGCCCTTGTGGTTTCTTCCAACTCTATGATTCTATGATTCTATAATGGTCAGGGGTCCCTTTACCTTTTACCTTTAAGGTGCTACTGGAAGGAATTTTTTTTATTTTGTTTCAACTACGGCAGACCAACACGGCTACCTACCTGTAACTAATCCTAAACCTACTCCAGTCTGAGTCCCATGTAGACTTGCCCATCCCAAATGCCTCACCTGTCTACTAACTCCATCACCTGAAGCAGAACAACAGCTGAGGCACAGCTACTAGCCATCGAAGCACCTTTTTGGTTTTATCCAATGGATTGCAGTACATTCCAAAGGTTAGCTAAACTTGTAAAGAAGCCTCATTTCACTATGCAGGTTAGGTAAATGATCCATGCCGTCATTTCTGCAGGCGGTGGGTCAATTCCCACCACTTGTAGCTACAGTTTGCACCAGCGTAGCCTGGAATCCTCAGCTTTATTGAGAAGATATAAGTAGAGAATGAGATATAAAACATGGATGATTATGATTGAAGTACATTCTCCCCCAGGGGATCGTGTCACAACTGATGGTTTCATTTATTTTTTGTGTCTCTTTAATGAAAATTCACTCTGCTGGATATTTAGCTAGCCCAAGGAAACTTCCATTTGTTATTTATGATGTGTAGAGTTTCTGTTCTGTAGGCTGAAGACACTATGTTTTAGAACGAACCAGGATGCAGATTATTTCTCACTTGGCTCTCCTTATTCAATTACTACCTTTTCTTACCCCCTGTTCCACTTGGCTTGGCAACTGTCCCATTACTTTTAGCAACCATATGCAAGCTATTATTCATGCTAAATGACCAATAGGGTTGTTGTTTTTTTAATGTTTGAAAATGTCTGGCTTTTTTCATTTATTTTTAATTTGCTATCAACTCTGTTGCTGTAACTGATCATCTGACTGTCCAGTTACAAACTTGAATATTTCCGTCTTTACAGCGCGGGGTGTAAATTCCAGCTAATATCTATTCCAGTAGGTGTTTCTGGTTTCCTCCTGCACTTAAGAGATTTCCCATCCTTTGCTTATTTATTCCGTGTCTCGGCCTTCCAGTAACAAAAGTTCTCTGGGCAGTGTGCAAAATAAAAATAAATCGCAAATGCAGTACAGTTACAAATTAAGAAGCATCAGATAAGGCAGTTAGAACTTGAAAGCAGATCACTTGATTGTAGTCCAAAAACAGCTGGAGGCCCAAGGTTGGGGAACACTGCCATACAGGACAACAGCATATTCCTGCATTGCAGGGGGTTAGACTAGATGATCCTTGGGGTCCCTTCCAGGTCTACAATTCTATGATTCTATTATTCTCTTGGTCCTTGCATGGCTCCCTCAGCATGGGCAAAGACAAGGGCGGATGCGACTTGGCCAGCAACATCTAGTGGGCTGAAGGTTCCCCATCCTTGGAACAGGGCGTTGGAAAACAAACCCAGCAATCACGCTATAAATCACAGCACTGTGTAAAATTGTAAAGGTCTGGCCAGTTAAAAAGGTTTTTACCTAGCATCAGAAAGATATTAAAGCAGGTGCCAAAGTGTGCATTTTGGGGGGAAGGCTGAAGTTGGCACACCAACCTTAGCCGGTAAAAAGGCAATCTAAGCCACAGAGGCCACTTATGTCTCAGGTGACAAAGATGGATTGCCCCAAAACTTTGGCTCTGACTCCAGAGGATCCTTTATGGGAAGTGCAGTCCTCTGCAGAACAGGCTGAACACATATCCAACCTGTCTGTTGCTTCCCTAGATCCTTCTGCTTTTGGACAGATACCTCAGCATTTCTGGACCCTCTTGCACTCATGTCCTGCTTGCAGGCTTCCCACAAGCCATCTGGTTGTCTACTGTGAAAACAAGATGCTGGACTAGATGGGCCTTTGGCCTGATCCAGCAGGCCTCTTATTTTGTTCTTACAATAACTCCATTCTGGATAGCCTCCGGGTTTGGAGATGAATTTTCCCTGTTTTGGGTCCACTGCCCTCCTGTGCCAGTTTTCAGTCACATTGAAGATTTCATTTTTAAAGCAACAATCTAATATTTTTTATGAAACAATTCCATTGCCATTTTTATTAGGTGACAGGGGAAGCTTTAGATAAGAACGGGTCTGTACTAGGCAGTGACTTGCTGGTTGATATTCTGTAACATTTAGACTAGCCTTTTAATAACTGGGATCACCACACATTGATCTGTGTTGTGTTGAGCTAGAATATGGTGGAAATGGCCTTCTTACCTTTACAAAGAAGCAAACACTCCTTAACAGAACCTTATTGGAGGTTTCATAGAATCATAGAATCTTAGAGTTGGAAGGGACCTCAAGGGTCATCTCGTCCAACCCTCTGCAATGCAAGAATCTCAGGGAAGAAGAAGAAGAGTTTGGATTTGATATCCCGCTTTATCACTACCTGAAGGAGTCTCAAAGCGGCTCACATTCTCCTTTCCCTTCCTCCCCCACAACAAACACTCTGTGAGGTGAGTGAGGCTGAGAGACTTCAAAAAGTGTGACTAGCCCAAGGTCACCCAGCAGCTGCATGTGGAGGAGTGGAGACGCGAACCCGGTTCACCAGATTACGAGTCTACCGCTCTCAACCACTACACCACACTGGCGTAGTGTGGTGAGGGAAGCATCCATCACAGAACCTCTGCTTGAAAACCTCCAAGGAAGGAGAGTCCACAACCTCCTGAGGAAGACGGTTCCACTGTCGAACAGCTCTTACTGTCAGAATCCCCTTACTTGTAACGTGAAGCCATTGGTTCGGGTCCCACCCTTCAGAACAGGACAGCCCTTGAGATATTTGAAGATGGCTGACATATCTCCTCTCAGTTTCCTCTTTTCCAGGTTCCTTATTGGAATTCAGGTCTCAAACCAATGGCTTCAAGTTACAAGAAAAAGTTCAAGTTACAAGAAAAGAGATTCCGACTAAACATCAGGAAGATCTTTCTGACGAAATATTTTTTTTTCTTCCAGTAGCACCTTAGAGAACAACTAAGTTTGTTATTGGTATGAGTTTTCGTGTGCATGCACACTTCTTCAGATACACTGATCTTACAGAAAAAAGCACAGGTATCCAACCTAGACCCACCCACCCCACTCTGCCAAATGTTGTTGCAATGTAGTTCCCATCAACTCTGTCTATTGGCTGTGCTGGGTCAAGTTGATGGGAGCTGGAGTCCTGTAAGACCAATTGCAGTCGTTAACGGTCGTCAGCAGGTTTACCACACCTATCAGCCAATCACCCATTCCCACTACCCTTCTGAGTAATACCCCTCCCCACCCTCTCACTATATATAAGGGTCTGGTGACTTCTGTTTCAGTGTATCTGAAGAAGTGTGCATGCACACGAAAGCTCGTACCAAGAACAAACTTAGTTGGTCTCTAAGGTGCTACTGGAAGGGGGAAAATTATTTTGTTTCAACTACGGCAGACCAGCACGGCTACCTACCTGTAATCTTTCTGACAGTAAGACTTATTTGACAGTGGAACAGACTCCCTCAGGAGGTTGTGGACTCTCCTTCCTTGGAGGTTTTTAAGCAGAGGTTGGATGGCCATACGTCATGGATGCTTTAGCTGAGATTCCTGCATTGCAGGGGGTTGGACTAGATGACACTTGTGGGTAACTTTCAACCCTAAAATTCTGTGTTTCTGTGATTCCCATAGTCATGTCTTGTTCCAGTTAGTTCCCATGGTCTGGCTTGTTGACAGCCAGCGTTGGAAGCCGATCACTAACAGTGAAATGACTCTTGCTGCGTTGTACGGGCACGCTGAGCTTAGTGACGGCTGTGAGTGAGGTATTGTGCTGGTACTCTGTACTTGTCTGTTTCTGCCTGCTTTCATTAACGCGCTTGGCCCAAGTACTCCCGCTTCCCTGGAATGGAGTCTGACAGTGCCATTTACTTTCCAAGTACTGCTGATGCAATCTTACCCGCTAAGATGCAGAGAATCATCAATCACTGCAGGGGAGCATTTGCCACAGCAGTTGCCACAGCAAACAAGAGAGGGGAGCAAGAGGGAGCTGGCATGAATGAGATCTGCCTGCTGGGCTTAATGGTGTTGCCACAGAAGAACAAGGCAGCCACGCCCTTGCCTGGCCTACTGCAGGCATTGATTGATTGCCATTATTTGGAGGACTAAATGCCCCCAGCTATGCACATGGGGAAATGCTCCTGTTGTTAGGTGTGGGACACATATGCGGTAAGCTTCTGTTTCATCACAACAAAGGTCTCTGTGGTTCGAATATAGTGGACTGCAGTTCCCATCATCTCTGACCATTGGCCGTGCTTGGTTCAGGTTGATGCAAGTCGGGAGTCCTGCAATACCTGGAGAACCACAGGTTCCCCATCCCTGATCTGTCTAGTCCAGCACCCTGTTTTCCCCTGTGGCCAACAAGATACTTCTGGGAAGACCACAAAGGTCTTGCTTTGTTACTGATATACAGCAGCACACTGCTTCCAGACCTGGAGATAGCCTGGGGTATGGAACGGAGTGCCCTTCAGATGTTGTTGGACTCCAACTCCCATCAACTTGACCCAAAGCAGCCAATAGACAGAGTTAATGGGAACTCCATTTCAACAACATTTGGCAGAGTGGGGTGAGTGGGTCTAGGTTGGATACCTGTGCATTTACATAGGTAAAGGGACCCCTGACCATTAGGTCCAGTCGTGACCAACTCTGGGGTTGTGGCGCTCATCTCGCATTATTGGCCAAAGGAGCCGGCGTACAGCTTCCGGGTCATGTGGCCAGCATGACTAAGCTGCTTCTGGCGAACCAGAGCAGCACACGGAAACGCCGTTTACCTTCCCGCCGGAGCGGTACCTATTTATCTACTTGCACTTTGACATGCTTTCGAACTGCTAGGTTGGCAGGAGCAGGGACCAAGCAACGGGAGCTCACCCCGTCGCGGGGATTTGAACCGCCGACCTTCTGATCGGCAAGCCCTAGGCTCAGTGGTTTAACCCACAGCGCCACCCGCATCCCACCCGTGCATTTACATAGTAACTACCTAATAGACCTCCATGAATTTGTCTCATCCCCCTCTAATCTAAGTGAGCAGCTATCACCACATCTTCAGGCAATGGAGACCATAAATTAATTCTGTGCTAAGTACCTTATTTTCACTGCCCTGAATCTGTTGTTGGGTGACCCCGAGTTTCTTACAAAAAAGCAAAGGATCTCCACCCGCTTTTCTCACATTGTGCATCATTTTATAAGCCGGTTCCGTAACAGGGCGATTCCTTCACAAGTTTACTTCAGTTCAGCATGGTTTGCACCCATGTACTGTAATTGAGCATAGCACTGCAACCTCCACCATCTTTCCCCCTAAACTCAAGATGCCTCAGATACTTTAGCCTAGATATGGCGAGCCTATACCCCCCCAAAAAAAAATGTTTGTTGGACTCCAATTCATATGATCCCTGACCATTGGCCATGCTGGTTAGGTCTGTTGGGAGATCCCCATCCCTGCTTTAGGGATTTTTAAGATGTGGTGGAAAGTAGCATAATCAAATCAATCAAAGCATGGATAATTCCATATATCTAGGGCCTTGCATATTCGTCGTAGTTGATTAATATATATATATATATATATATATATATATATATATATATATATATATATATCTAGAAAGCCTGGATTCAGTGACCTGTACATGCTATGCCAGTAGAGAGCATTTGCATAATTCATGCTACAGGGTTTTAAAGATCAGTTCACACAATTTTATTCTAGTTGTCGGAATGCTGCTGAATCCCAGCCACTGAAAATTCTCTTGAGCCACCTCTGCTGCTTCCAGAATTTTAAGCACAACAAAAAAACCTGTGTGTAGCAATCTTAAAGCAGAAATCAAAAAATTTGCGACATAACGGCCAATATTGGTAAGTAAATGATAAATGTAATGATTCTTTATTTTCTATGAAAAAATAAACAGACAGTGTTCCGGTAAAGCACTGTTTCGTGGAAAACTTCTTCAGCTACAATGCTGTAAGAAATGAACAGAAGAAAACTAAATATCTATGTGGAAATGCAAAACAATACAATGCAGTGCATTTCCACACAGATGTTTAGTTTTCTTCTGTTCATTTCTTACAGCATTGTAGCTGAAGAAGTTTTCCACGAAACAGTGCTTTACCGGAACACTGGAATAAAGAATCATTACATTTATCATTTACTTACCAATATTGGCCGTTGTGTCGCAAATTTTTGGATTTCTGCTTCCAGAATTTTAGCAGATGTGGCCCACAAACATTCAAGTGTGTCTTGTGGGGGGGGATGCTTTCTAAAAATTCTGAAATGAAAACTTAGATTTTTCAGGCAGCTGAATCCTAAACCCAAAACAGTCGTACCTTGGTGTTCGAACAGCTTGGTTCTCGAATGTTTTGGCTCCCGAATGCTGCAAACCCGAAAGTGAGTGTTCCAGTTTGCGAACTATTTTTGGAAGCCGAACGTCCGATGGGGCTTCCGCGGCTTCAGATTGGCTGCAGGAGCTTCCTGCAGCCAAACAGAAGCCACCATTTGGTTTCTGAACGTTTTGGAAGTCGAACGGACTTCCGGAACAGATTCCGTTCGACTTCCGAGGTACGGCTATATGATGATTTGTGTTTCCTGTGCTGCTGTGGAATTGCAACGTAAACACAGCCTTGCAGAAGCATGCCCATAGAATTCGTGATCACTTATCAGAAGGGTTTGAAAGCGCTCGGAGCTCTTCAGTATATATGTGTAACGATTCAGCGGCTGAAATCTCTTTTAAGAACAATATTAAATAACTATCAGGCCTCAATTGGGTGCTAAATTGGATACCGGTTCACTGTGGACTTGTGACACCGAGAGACGGAATACAGGAGCCAGGAGGAAATGTGTCAACCGTGGACGTACAATGTGACACTTTAAAGAGTTGAATTATACAGCGTTAAGTATGTTTCTAGTTTAGCGATAAAGGATTACACTGGAAAGAATGTAGAGGCCGTTGAGAATAAGTGTAAGAGAAGGGACCTCAAATTAATTGGTGTTGCAGAAAAGAACAGTTGACATTGAAACAGCTAATAACTAATAATGGTAAGGACTTGTTGGGAAAGTTTCTTCCACCCTTGAAAAGTGGAGGGAAGCTGTACAGAATACTAAGATGTGTTTTCTATACAGTGGCCTCTTTTTCATTGCAACTTCATTTGAAGTCTGAAATTAAAGCCCGATCCTCAGGAAGAGCTGGGCGGCAAGTTCCTCATGTGCACACATACCCAACAGGCTCTTGCATCCATAATGTGCCACTTTGAGAGTTGGCATGGTGATGGTCAATTGGGGCCACATCCCCACCATTCATTTAAACCCTATGATATGCTATGATATGAAAACAAATAATTCTGAAAACTAAATTCTGTTAAGGGTGCGGAGGGTTATTCGCCTTAAAGGTAAAGGGACCCCTGACCATTAGGTCCAGTCGTGTCCGACTGGGGTTGCGGCGCTCATCTCGCTTTACTGACCGAGGGAGCCGGCGTACAGCTTCCGGGTCATGTGGCCAGCATGACAAAGCCACTTCTGGCGAACCAGAGCAGTGCACGGAAATGCTGTTTACCTTCCCGCCGGAGCGGTACCTATTTATCTACTTGCACTTTGATGTGCTTTCAAGCTGCTAGGTTGGCAGGAGCTGGGACCGAGCAACGGGAGCTCACCCCGTCGCAGGGATTCAAACCGCTGACCTTCTGATTGGCAAGCCCTAGGCTCTGTGGTTTAACCCACAGCACCACCTGGGTCCCTTATTCGCCTTACAGAGCTACAATTTCTGAAGTCCATGGGAAGAGGGATTGCGTGCCCTCCAACATGTCGCAGAGGGAAACTGGGGTGCACATTTTCCGGGACCTTGCTGCTGCATGAGTCACATGACTCCTGTGAGAGCATGCCCCCCTAAACGTGTGTCTTTCGGAGCTGCAATTTCTCAGGAGCCAGGTGACTCATGAAAGAACACGGCCCCCCAAAACAGGGTGTCTCGATTAAATCAGGGCAGTTGAGAAGTATGGGGTTCATAGTTAAACAGCCCTATCAGGGGATTAGGGGGTCTCCTCTCAGAATCTGTAACAGAATTCCCAGAATTCCTTGGGGGAATGTAGCCTAGGAGTCTGTGGGCCAAAGCTGGATCCCACTGTTTCCTGTATAAAGTGAGATCTCACCCTAGAGTAGGAGGGAGGGGGGACCTCTTGGAACCTGAGGACTACCTTCCCTCACAACCAACCTGCTGGGTTCCAGTACAGTGGCACCTCGGGTTATAGACGCTTCAGGTTACAGACTCCACTAACCCAGAAATAGTACCTTGGGTTAAGAACTTTGCTTCAGGATGAGAACAGAAATCGTGTGGCCGGAGGCCCCATTAGCTAAAGTGGTACCTCAGGTTAAGAACAGTTTCAGGTTAAGAACAGACCTCCATAACGAATTAAGTTCTTAAACCAAGGTACCACTGTAATGGCGGTTGTGGCCAGGCTCACACCTCTTGCCCTCCAGGTAAGCAAGAACTTTTGTTATAACAGTTCAAGGGCACATACAAGCCAGTGAAAGCCCACCTCAGAAGGCCTGCTCCCAAGTGCCCCTCACTCCAAAGTACAGCAGGCGGCACCAAGAGAGAGAGAGAGCCTGTTCTGTGTGGGGTGTCCTATTTGCTGAATGCTTTCCTTAAAGCAGGGCTTTAAATTCTGGGCTGTGGCTGCCATCGTCCCTTACCATTGATCCTGTTCACTAGGACGGACAAGGCGATATCCTTGCTTTAAATCAATAGTATTTAACAGTTTCAAAGGTAGGACTGAGCCACCTTTAGTCCAACTGGGGTTTCAGTTCTCAGTTTTCCAACCTATATTTATATGGCAGCTTCATTGCAGTCTCTGGTCAGCTGCATCTCCCATCAGTTGAAAACCAGTCCTGTAAATCGGTCTTCCTCAACCAGATGCCTTCTGAATCCTTTGGACCATAACTCCCATCATCTTTCGCCATTCACCACACTGGCTGGAGCTGATAGGAGATACCCCTCCTCTTAAACACACACACACACACACACACACACACACACACACACACCCCTCACCTTTCACCTACTCTGAAGTCTTTTAAGCCCCAGGCAAAGACTTTATTCCCTCCGTCTTCTTACCATTTTCCTAATATTTTAGACATGTTATTTTAGTCCCTGTCGAATTCTGACGGTGATTAGTATTACTTGCACGGTGGTCCCTGTTCTTAGAGGTTTGCAGAGATGCTGAAATCGTTTTCGTTAAGGGCTTTTTGTTTTGTTTTTAAGGCCCTATTATGTACTGCATTTTGAACGCAATTGGGTATTTTAATTGTTTTATGGTTTATTGTACATCGTCACCTAGAGGCTTTCACACGAGGCGACAAATGAAATGAAATAAGCACAGGGATGCCATTTGCGGCCCCTGCACAGTTTGTGCCCTCGCACGTTCAGCTGAAAGCCTGAGCAGAAACCATCCCCCTTGACCACTTGAGGTCTTAACTCATCCGGACGCCCAAGTCTCAGAGACCAGCTACCCCTGGGTTAGCAGATAAACCTTGGTCTGTGGGAAAGCAGGCTTTGTGGAGGAGACGAGCGTCTTGAGGGGAGATTGAGAGCAAGCAGGAATTGAGCTTACAGTTAAGGTATAAGAAATAAAGAGGGAGCTGGGAAGGAGTATGCGGAATAGAACAAGTAGTGGAAGAAAAATGTAGTACAGTGGTACCTCTTCTTGCGTTCACCTCCGGTTATGTATCCTTCAGGATATGCATGCGGCAAACCTGGAAGTGTTTTTCCGGGTCCCCCCCCCTGCGCGCACATGCACAGAAGCGCTTTATCGTGCCGCACGCATGCGCAGAACAGGGACCTCCGGATCCGACCGGAGCTCCGGAACGGACCCCATCCGCAACCGGAGGTACCACTGTACAGGGTCATCCCAAAGCATTTTGGCACCTGAGGTGGGCCCCAAAATGTTGTTCCCTTCCCTGCCTTCTTATTGCTTAGCTACCAGGGCCTTCACTCCCTTAGGAGAGCTGTAGGGTCTCCTTAAAAGGCCCACAACTGATTATGCAATCCCATGGGGGAGGAGTTCGATTCATTTTGCATTTGAAGGCAAACTGAAGCACAGCCATCCTTCAAAATACCTTATTCTCCAGATTTTGCAATGCAGACAACATGTACAACAATGCATATATAAGAGTGCATCAAAATGTATATATTGCCAGAAATAACACACAAATCCATTATATTAGGGTAAACTGGGTATATTAGTTAAAACTGCATACAAATACATGTTTAATTAGGAGAAATTCGCACTAAAATACTGATGAAATTTCATGAGGATTTTTATTTTATCTTAATGTGAATTGTTGGGGGAATGTGGAGAACTGAATTTAAGACTAGGAAAATGGGAAACTCTAAGAACTGAAATGGACAGATTTTCCCATCCCTAGTCACATTTCCCTGCGTGGCTGCGGAGAGGAGAAGCTGTAAGGGAGCCATCCTTAGAGTCTGGGAACATTGGGAGAGCCACATCCTCAGACCAGGAAGGGTGACTGGTGAGTCACCAGGCAGACGCTGGGACCCCGAGGCAAAGAACATGACACTTGGTGGCCGTGACTCACTGCACGAGTCCCTGGGAACTCTCAGCTTCCATGCAGTGAATCATTCATGTGCAGCCGTTCACCATTCGGAACAGCATTTCCACTTAGTGCGCTTGTATAGGTTACAGAGTTCAAGAACACATGCTAAGAAGCCAAGGTACCTGGTCTCAGCCCCAACTCAAAGCCAAGGGAGACAGAGGTGACTGAGCAATTCAGCAGTCCCTGCCCACAGCATCTGCATACAGTGGTATCTCTGGTTACGAACTTAATTCATTCCGGAGGTCCATTCTTAACCTGAAACCATTCTTAACCTGAGGTACCACTTTAGCTAATGGGGCCTCCCACTGCCGCCGCACAATTTCTCTTCTCATCCTGAGGTAAAGTTCTTAACCCGAGGTACTACTTCCGGGTTAGCGGAGTCTGTAACCTGAAGTGTTTGTGACCTGAGGTGTTTGTGACCCGAGGTACCACTGTATAGGGATTTCTCTCAAACTGCCTTCTCTCTATAACTCCTTCACCATGCAAGCATAGGCTGAGCTGGCAATAATTCTGAGCCTGTAGGTTTTCTCCTGTTAAGAGTCTGCCAGGCTCTTTCTGGCCACCGAGAGACCAGCCTTTTTGAAATCAAAAGTTGGCCGTCCTAATGGAGACGCTCTCAAGTGGTCCCTGTGCACCCCACTGGCTCATGTGAAGGCATATCTACAAAACGACATTGGGTGGGGTGTGTTTTGTAACAGGCTCTCCAGGATGTGGGAAGATGAGGAGGAAATACAAGTGAAGAAGGCCTCCACACCCCTTATTCCTCTTGGGCAGAGAGGACCTTTCACCCTGATTTCCCTACTACCCACCAAGACTTGCCCATTGTGTCATCACTCATTATCCACAAGGACTGGTTCCAGATTAGGACTCTGGTCGTCCAGTTAAAGAAATCTTAGTGATGGATCAAATGAGTTTTGCAATGCAATCCTGTGCCTTTTTAGAAATAAGTCACTTAAGAATAAGTTACTCAGAGCTCGGTAGGGCTGACGCCCAGGAAAGAGCCGTCTTAGTCCTATACATGTCTGCTAAGAATGTGTCTACATGTAAACACAGAAGTAGGTCTCATTGGGTCTAATGAGGCTTACTTACAGGTAAGTGGGTCGAGAACTGCAGTCTTAATTACTTAAAGCAGCATAAACTTGCATATGACTAAAAGAAGCATGCTAACTTTGATTTTAGATGGTGTATTAATGTTGGCACGTCTTTCAATTTACTGGGCAAATATTTGTCAACTGACCAATCAATTGGCCATGTATTTGATGGCTGTCAAATCTTATCAAACGTTTCATAAAGTCATGATGCTGATTAGCCTGCTGTTCCTTAGCAGAAGTGCCTTTTAAAACTACTACTTTTTTAAATTAGTTGCTGTCCCTTTGCTTTATTTCTGTTTTAATTTCCTTTTTTTCAAATAACATGTAGGCTGGCCCTGGTGTTCTAGGATAAAAGCCAAGGAGAAGAATTGCTCAGTGAATCATTCATATTTATAGAAACCTTACCTAACATTCTTAAAAGTTATAATAATTTATGGGAGGGGATTAAAAAGTTTATGTTGTCTCCAAAAGCTACCTAATCTGATTTTTTTTTTTTTTTTTGCAATTAGGAAAAATTCATTCTTTGATTTGTATGTTGCTTTTGCACAAAAATAATAACGCTCAAAGCAGCTTACAACAAAGAAAACTGAAATACATCTCAAAATCATCCACCGCAAGAACAATTTCAATACAGTGGTACCTCGACTTACGAAGATAATGCGTTCCGACGCAATTTCCGTAAGTCGAAAACATTCGTAAGTCGAATCCCCATAGGAATGCATTGAGCGAAAAAAATTCGTAAGTCGAAAAAATCCTATTCAAAAATTCGTAAGTCGAAAAAATCCTATTAAAGCGGCCGCAACTTCCTTTCAGAAGTCGAAAAATTCGGTTGCGGCGGCCATTTTTTTTCTTCCGGAAGTCATTCGTAACTCGAAAAATTCGTAAGTCGAGTTGCTCGTAAGTCGAGATACCACTGTATAAGATTTTTTTAAAAAACCAATAGCAAATGTAACAACATGCAAAGAAAATTTCAGTGCTATAAATATAACAGCATTTACATTAACAGCATCACATCTCCTGGCAATAGCAAAAATAGCAAGGGATTTTGACAGTTTCACCTTGGTCCTAGAAACACCCCTCCCATGCTATTGCTCATAGAATCGCTCCTGCAGCAACTTGCAAACCTTCCAAAGGAAGGTGTTAGGTAGCTGAAAACATCTTCCCCATGATGCTGCTGCTGCAGGCTGTTGATTGTTGAAGTATTTTTAATTGCAAGTTAATGCTTTGAAAATTACTGATTTTGCAACGTTTGAACTTTCCCCCCCCCCCCATGACTCAAATGCCTCGCCCTCTGGTACGTTGTGTGTCATAGCTGGTGCCGAATTAGAACAGCCATTCTCTCCATGGTGAGAAGAGGGAAGAGGAGGAAATTCCCCTTCTAAGGTTCTGCCTGCGGTTGTTGCTAAGTATTTATATTTTTAAAAAATAATGAACCTATTAAAAAAAATATTGCCCAGCAAATTAAAAAAATGCTTTCTGTCAATTTAAAAACCTTGCAAAAGGATGGTTAAGGGAGTGGTTTTAAGCTTCCAGGAAGCTTCCAGGCAGGCAGACGGTTGGACACTGCTGGTTTTCCTCTCCTCTTTCAAAGAAAGGGACAATAATAGAATTGTAGAGTTGGAAGAGGGACCCAGGTGGCGCTGTGGGTTAAACCACAGAGCTTAGGGCTTGCTGATCAGAAGGTCGGCAGTTCGAATCCCTGCGACGGGGTGAGCTCCCGTTGCTCGGTCCCAGCTCCTGCCCACCTAGCAGTTCGAAAGCACGTCAAAGTGCAAGTAGATAAATAGGCACCGCTCCGGCGGGAAGGTAAACGGCGTTTCCGTGCGCTGCTCTGGTTCATCGGAAGCGGCTTTGTCATGCTGGCCACATGACCCGGAAGCTGTACGCCGGCTCTTGGCCAATAAAGCGAGATGAGCGCCGCAACCCCAGAGTCGGACACGACTGGACCTAATGGTCAGTGGTCCCTTTACCCTTAGAGTTGGAAGGGACCCTGTGGATCGTTTAGTACAGGGGTCAGCAACCTTTTTCAGCCATGAGCCAGTCCACCATCCCTCAGACCATGGGGGGGCGGACTATTTTGGGGGGGGAATAAATGAATTCCTATGCCCCACAAATAACTCAGAGATGCATTTTAAATAAAAGGGCACATTCTGCTCATGTAAAAACACGCTGATTCCCGGACCGTCTATGGGCTGGATTGAGAAGGCGATTGGGCCACATAGGTTGCCTACCCCGGTCTAGTAGTCCAATCCTATCCCCAATGGAGAAATATGCAGCTATCTCATACGGGGATTGGACCTGCAATCTTGGCATTATCAGCACCACACTCTAACCAACTGAGCTATCTAGACCAGGGGTAGGCAACCTAAGGCCCGTGGGCCGGATGCGGCCCAATCGCCTTATCAATCCGGCCCACGGACGGTCCGGGAATCAGCGCGTTTTTACATGAGTAGAATGTGTCCTTTTATTTAAAATGCAACTCTGGGTTATTTGTGGGGCATAGGAATTTGTTCATCCCCCCCTCCAAAATAAATAGTGTGGCCCACCACATGGTCTGAGGGATGGTGGACTGGCCCATGGCTGAAAAAGGTTGCTGACCCCTGATCTAGACTGAGAAGTCAGAGGGCTTTTCCAGTGCAGCAACTGTTCTGGGGGGCATGTCTGGGGCAGATAGGGTTTGCTGGTTCCAAACCCTCTTGTCCCCCAGACATTTCTCTGGAATAGGAGTGGGGGGGGGGAGAGAGATTATGCCAGCCCTCGAATTGGCATGCTTATTTAACCCTTCCATTGAGCAAAGGTAAAAAGCCCAAGTAAAATGGTTGAGTTCAATGGGGATGACTCCAAAATAAGACTGGAAACATACATAGGAATGCTGCCTTATATCCAATTAAACCATTCGTCAGTCTTGCTCAGCATCGTCAACACTGACTGGCAGCAGCTGCCCTGGATTTCTGGCCAAAGTCTTCCCCAGCTCTACATGGAGACGTCAGTGATTGAGCCAGGGAGAGCTTTCGCATGCTAAGAATGTGCAGGTACTTGCAGGAAGCAAATTGCTTTAAAAGGGCAAAGCAGAGTCAGGACTAGAAGGAGAGAGACAAGAAGAGGGAAACGGAGTTGTGTGGCTTTGGGAATCTGCTGCTTAGTGCAGGTTTTATGATGCAATAGCCCTTTGATAGTAGTCTATGCCAACCAGAATGCATTTAGACTATTACCGTAGAACTAGGAAGGAAAAGTACTGGGCAGGGATTTTATATATAATTATATGTGTAATAAACCACTTTTATATTTCATCAGCGGCAGCTAACTGAGAACACCCGTAAGCTCAGAACTAGCAATCTACTATTTTAAGATATCCCAGAGCAAGTTAATTTTAGAGTTAGTGCTTTGTAATCTTAACTAGAGCATTGCATCATTGGAGGATTTCACTTTTTTTTTTTGCAGCGTTTTAAGAAGGGAAACTCGTGATTATCTAGGGAGCAGAAAATCTCCCAATTTTTATGCACGTGCAACGCCTGGAGGAGGATGGAGTTCCAGCAGACAGCCATCACCTGGGGGGGGGGGTGGCAAATGAGCCCTATGTCTGACCCAGGTGAAGACGGAACCATCCAAAATGCATACTATATAGCAGTGGTTTTCATCCAGTGTGCCGTGACACCCTGGGGTGCCTTGAACGATGATCAGGGGTGCCATGGGCAACACTGGCCTCTGTCCCTCTTTCCTTCCCTCCCTCCTCTAATGCCCTCTCACGTCTCTGCCTCCCAAAGGCTTGCACAGCTGTTTGTTGCAGCAGCCCTGGCTACAAGCTCCCCAGGCGAATGGTGCCTCTGGGGCTGGCCGGGGAGGGTGGTGCTTCCCAGGCCCCTGTGGGGCATTGTGAGGAGGAACCTCTCTTTGGGGCGGGGGGGGGGCATCTCAGAGACCAGGGGTGGCAGCAGTGGGTGCCCAGAGGACTCACAAGCAGAGGGCAGAGGAGAGGAGGCTGAGGGAACACTCCACAAGGGAAGGTGTTCATAAAAGGGTGAGAGGCCGCCAGCTCTGCAGGCGAGGGGTGACATAACTGGGCTCCAGGGGTGCCGCAGAAAGAATGTAGTTGGTCAAGGGCGTCGTGGGCTCAAAAGGGTTGAAAACCTCTGCTATATAGTAGGGATGGAGAACCAGATGTTGCTGGACTGCAGTTCCCATCATCCTCCACCACTGCCTATGCCAACGAGGGTTGATTGGTGTTGCGTGTTGAGGTCCCAAGACACCCCCCCCCCAAATAAATTCACACTTCACAAAGCAATTTAAGTTTAAGGTTTTTGGCATAATTTTGGCCACAACTTTATTTAAATACAACCAGTGTGAGTGGTTGCTTAGGCATTGGTTCTGATTATATGCCCCCCGCCCTGGGACAGAACTGACATCCGCTAGCCAGTAGGGGTAAACACCTATAGGGGAGAGAATAGAGCTGGGTGCCAGGCCCTCACCTCTCCCCAAATGCTCCCAGGGGCTCTTGCGTGGCCCTAGCCCCTTGCCGGGGGTACGGACAAAAGCATGGTGAGCCCCTGGATTCCTTTAACGGAATACCCTTGCAGCAGCAGCAATTTTTGAGGGGAAGGCACAGCCGATTCCTTACCCCTCCACCAACCAATTTTAACCAATGCCTAACCGCAACCTTACAAGTTGTGACGATTTGCTATGCAGTAGGCAAAAACCAAATGGCACCAGCCAATCAGCCAAATGGACAAAATTCCTACCAGGCCCTTGCCCCAAAGCAGGCGACCCCATGACAGGCATAGCAAGGTCAGACGCAAAATACCCTGAAAACAGGGAGGGTAGGCGGGAGATCCGATGCTCGCAGCGAAAAGAGGAAGCTCAACGCTGCGTGCAGGGAATATAAGGCCTATGACTGTCAATCAACAATTCGCAACATCAACATCTCCCCAACAAGAAGAGGAGCCCAATCACATCCGTGGCCATCCAAACTAACCCGCCCAACAACAGGGGGTTGTCTTGTTAACCCTTCCGCAACACGTGCTCTCCATGAAGGAGAACTCGCTTTGTATTCCAACAACAAGGTAGAGGGGCCACGGCTGCTTTCCTATGCTGGGAAGGTGATAACAACTATAACAAATCTCTTTAGAAACACTTCTAACTTTTTAGAATTGGGATAGCTTTTCCAGAGAACGTCCCATCTGTCACAGCCACCCACCCTCTGCAAGAATTCACCATGATCTGAGTCGAAAGCATATAAGGAACGAAAGGGAAGAGTCACATCAACATTTAGGCTAACTAGACATTAGTTTTAAATCATAGCCGTACTGGGGATTTACAGCCACTTTCAAATCTGGCTGGTTAAAGGAGTGTGCCAGGTGTGAGGCTATACTTCTAAATGCAGCCAAATTCAACTTGACATCATGTCTATAAAGCTGACTTAATCGCCTAGCCTGCTAACATATTTGGGTCTGCATGCCAAGTTTGATGACACAAAGTGCTGGAGTACAGTGCATCTTACACTTTTATTTCACTGCCTAAAATCCTGTTGCTCTGGAGATTTTCTTTTCTTTTCTTGTTAGCCTGGCTGGGCTGTGCAGTCAGCAGTCCTTCAGAACATTTTAATTGCAAGGAGCTTGTGGAGGCATAAATAATCCCTCTCGTTTTATTCTCACAACCTTGTGAACCAGGTTAGAAAAAGATAAAGAGCAATTGGCCCAGGCTTGCTCAGTGAACTTCGCGGCTGAATAGCAGGGCTGGTGGGAAACTTGGGACAGTGCAGGTGTCGTTAGACTCCGACTCCCAGAATTCCTGACCACTGGCCATGCTGACTGGCGCTGATGGGAGTTGTAGGCCAACAACAGCTGGAGTGCCACTTGTTTCCCATCCTCGCTGTAGGAGAGCTTCTTTTGGGATGCTGCTGTTAGCAGGTGGCCAGACCATGGTGCAAACAGTGTGGTGTAGTGGTTAGAGTGCTGGGAGATCAGAGCTCAAATCCCCACTAAGCCACAAAGCTCAGTGGGTGATCTTGAGACAATCACTTATTCTCAGCCTAACCTACCTCATGCGGTTGGTGTGAGGATAAAATGGCGAGGAGGCATCAGGAACTGGTCAAGCGTAGATCTGCAATAAAACAATGAAGCAGTCAATGTCAGTGAAGCCAACTCTTTATTCAAGAAACAAAACCAGCTCAGTCCTAGGGGGCACAGTGTGATGGCCTGGGATTTGGGCTCGGACTCAGAACCAGAGGAGTCTCAGTCTGTACAGGATCCTCTGCCCCAGACATCGTCTAAACCAAGTCTGGGGCCTGTTCTTGAGGATCCCCAGTCTGCTCAGGTTCCCCTGCAACAAGCACCAGCTGAGCTGAGTCAGGGGCCTAAGCCTGTCCTGGCTCCAGGTGCAGAGAATACCTCATTGCTGTCAGCTGGGCCGTCACTGTCAGCTGCTCCACTACCGGCTGGGTCAGGAGAGGCTGAGGTGCCCCTGGGTCTAGAAACCCACTGGCATCTCCCGAGCTGCAGAGACTCAGGTCTGAAAGAAGGAGAGACCTGAGTACTCGCAGGAGGAGTGCTCACCTTCGGGCGAGACAGGGTGGTGAGTCGTCAGGGGATCGGGACCAGCCATTACCTTGTCAGAGATAAAAGGCTGCTGGACCCCGCCCCAGGTTGCGGGAGCAACATTGCTGTTTGCCAGATCCTGCCTGTGGTCCTGTACCTGACCTTGTCTGGTTCCCTGCTCCGTTCCCTGCCTTGACTCTTCTGGACTGTCTACTCGTCAATTCTTTGAACCCCGGACCGGACCTGGACCTCGCTACCTGGATACCCTCGGACCAGCACACACAGCAAGCCTTCCCAGTACAGTGGTACCCCGCAAGACGAATGCCTCTCAAGACGAAAAACTCGCTAGACGAAAGAGTTTTTCGTTTTTGAAGTCGCTTCGCATGACGAATTTCCCTATGGGCTTGCTTCGCGAGACGAAAACGTCTTGCGAGTTCCCAATGCATTCCTATGGGAAACCGCGCTTCAATGCATTCCTATGGGGAACCGCGCTTCGTAGGTCCGTGCTTCGCAAGACGACAAACCTCGCAAGACGACAAAACTCGCAGAACGAATTAATTTCGTCTTGCGAGGCACCACTGTAGGTCTTTCCTCAATGAAGCAGTTGCGATGATTGAAGCTCCCTGCCTTCCTACCGTTCTCTAAGGCCCTTTCCCCAGCAGCCTCAGGCTCTGTTGTCTTGTCTCTCATTGATCCTGCCTTATCTTTGTATTCTGGCCCCATTCCACTCCTGCCTCTTGAGCCTGGACTGCTCTCTGCCACGACCTCTTCCCGCTCACTACATCCTGTTGCCTCTTCAGCTTCTGATACCACCACCTCCTCCCAGTCTGCTCCCTCCACCACCAGTCCTCAGGCTCTAAGCCTTCTTCCTGTGGGGGTTCCCCAGCAGGTGCCTTCCACCACTCCTCTGCTGCATCCAGCCCATGACAGGAGGAGATATATGCCACCTTGAGCTCCTTGGAGGAGAAGGTGGGATATTAATGCAGTAAATAAATAAATAAACAGAGCCAGTCTTTGTAGCCAAAGAGATTCAACAGGCAGCCTCCTTTGTGGGTGGGTGGCTTGAGAATCCAAGAGTGTTTAAATTGATTTCCTTCATTTTTCACCAGCACCCCATGGTACACAGCATGGAACAGACTAGCAGAATGTTCCTATTGCTCTTGCCCAGTCAGAGGGTTGCCAAGCACATAAGGTTCAGTTAGGCTTTATTTTTAAATGCTTCTTCCACTCTGGTCAGACCTCACCTGGAATACTGTGTCCAGTTCTGGGCACCACAGTTCAAGAAGGATACTGACAAGCTGGAACGTGTCCAGAGTAGGGCAACCAAAATGGTCCAAGGCCTGGAAACGATGCCTTATGAGGAACGGCTTAGGGAGCTGGGTATGTTTAGCCTGGAGAAGAGAAGGTTAAGGGGTGATATGATAGCCATGTTCAAATATATAAAAGGATGCCATATAGAGGAGGGAGAAAGGTTGTTTTCTGCTGCTCCAGAGAAGCGGACACGGAGCAATGGATTCAAACTACAAGAAAGAAGATTCCACCTAAACATTAGGAAGAACTTCCTGACAGTAAGAGCTGTTCGACAGTGGAATTTGCTGCCAAGGAGTGTGGTGGAGTCTCCTTCTTTGGAGGTCTTTAAGCAGAGGATTGACAGCCACCTGTCAGGAATGCTTTGATGGTGTTTCCTGCTTGGCAGGGGGTTGGACTGGATGGCCCTTGGGGTCTCTTCCAACTCTATGATTCTATGACTCCACTAGTGGGACAAAGTTGGGGAAGGAGGGTGGAATGGCAGTATGGGATTTCTTGAGGTTTACGTATCCCAGTTCATGTACCGGTATTTACATATTCCAACTTTTTGGAGCATGCAGTCAGGAACAAAGTTGGTCGAAGTTTATGCCAGTTAGAAATCTACACAGAAAAGCTAATTCTCAGGAACAGTGCAAATGTTTTCTCTCCCCCTGGAACAAATCACACACTTTTGATGACCCACAGTTTGAAAACCATGTTTTGAACAGGGAACTTTTCCTTCCCCTAAGCTTAGCAGTTTACCATTTATGCTGCCCTGCAGGTGGGAGATTGAATTCACTCTTGACTGAAGGAATGTGAGATTGGGGCTGGGGCTGAGAACATCCTTGTTCCCAAATTCAGCCAGTCACTTGCTTCCCAGCTCCTTGGCACTGTAATAACCATCTTGCCTGAGCACCTCACAATTCCAGGCTCTCCTACAGGGATATGAAGAAATAGTGGGCTGAGAACTAAGACTATTTTGTGTGCTGCTTGTGAGCATCCCATAGGCTGCAATCCACACTCTAACCCAGGGGTTGGCAAACTAAGGCCCGCGGGCCGGATCAGGGAGGGAACTGCCAGAAGGCCCTCGGAGGAGGACCTCAGTGTCCTGGCTGGACGATGGGGGTGGAGACGCTCCTTCAGGTATACTGGGCCGAGGCCGTTTAGGGCTTTAAAGGTCAGCACCAACACTTTGAATTGTGCTCGGAAACGTACTGGGAGCCAATGTAGATCTCTCAGGACCAGTGTTATATGGTCCTGGCAGCCACTCTGTCACCAGTCTAGCTGCCGCATTCTGGATTAATTGCAGTTTCCACCACCAGGGAATGGTATGCCAGAGATCTCTGGGTTGCCATGAAAAACCCCTTTTTGTGTTTGCCAGCACCATTAGAGAGAATGAGACAAGTGAGCTGGTGTTGGGTGTCTTAAAAGGGCAGCAAATTTCTGGTTATTTCATTTCTTCCTTGTCTCATTTTGACTGCCGAGGAGGGGGGAAGGGAGGCACTCAGGTGATTTTTCTGCCTCACACGCCAAAGTAATTTCACCCTATTTTGGAACTATGAACTTGAATTGGTAAGAGGGCATCATTTGTGGCTCCCATCTCGGCAAACAAGTCATCTTGGGCCAGACCTGTGTGCGACTGTATTTTCAGAACTTCTGGGAAGGCATCCTGGGTGCCACCAGGGCTGGCTGTGATCTCACCGCCTTCTCCTGAGCTGCAGAGAAATTGAAATTTACATGCATTGCACAAATCCCACCCTTTCACTCTGCACAAACGCTGCTGGCGTCCAATAACCCTTTGGAAGAATGCTAGTGTTTCTAAGGAGTAAGGGGAGAGTATTACTCGATGGGAGAGGGCCGTAGTTCAGTGGCAGGACTATGCAGAAGCTCCCAGGTGCAGTATCTGGCAGGGAATGGCCCTTCTCTGAAATCCTGGACAGTTGCTGCCGGTCAGTGTAGACAGCATTGAGCTAGATGGACCAATGGCCTGATTGACCTATAACACAGCTTCCTATGTTCCTAAGCACATTTTCCAAAACGTTCCTTCCTTTTCCAGGTTGTAGTTTCACAAAACAGTGTAATAGGTCGCAACCGCATGCGCTGGCAAGTCTGCAGCGCTTAACATCATGAGAGGGCCAACTATTTAAGCTTTCGGGTACATAATGTTCAATCCAGTGTCGGTCGTATGTGCTGTAAAATGAGCCAACACCGTGTGTGTGTGTGTGTGTGTGTGTGTGTGTGTGTGTGTGTTTAATATTCTAGAAGTGGTTCTGTTCCAGGAATTACTTAATCCAAATTTTGCTTTGTTTTCCCACCCCCTTTCCTTTTCTCCCCTTCATGGCACTTTGAGCTTTGTTCGTTTTGGCTTTTCGGAGATGATTCTGGGATGGGAAGGAAGGGTTAGGTTCCACAATGCTTGGAGGCAAGGCGTGCCTTCCTTCTTAGCTTTGGCAGAGGCACCAAGGAAAAGAGAGAAGCTTCTCAGAAAAGGGAAAGGCTTCTGTGTCTCTGAGGTTTACCCAGGCAAAGCAATTAGAGGATTAGAGCTATGAACTGGCCTAACTTCTGTTAGAACTTGTGCCCGGAGTTGGGAGTGGAGGGGTTAAATAAAGAGCACATGGTCCAAACCGGTTTCTAAAAGAGGATAACTGGTCACCTAGGCTAAATCTCACTTCCCTCCTTCAGAGAGAAATCTTTTTACTGTTTTTGAGTCTCGTATCTTTTTGGGAAATGAAAAAAAAAATAATCTTAACGGTTTTATATTTAGAAATCCCAAACAGTTTGAGGAAGTTTTTTAGCATTTGTAAATATGGGAATTAACATTAGGTGAAAAGATTACCTGATGCGGATAATATAGAATGAATGACAAATAATTTTACTTTCCAGATAAATGTGCATTTTTTTAAAACGGATAAAGTATGCAGGAAAATGTTTTAATATACTCATTTGGCCTTTATTGGCATAATTTAGACAATAAAAATCATAAAAGAGGAGAAAAATCCATAAAACATTGGTAATCCAGACATATTAAACACATAAAACATATAAAAAACTCAGTAGCTACCAATGGCCTCGGTCCAGTATACCTGAAGGAGCGTCTCCACCCCCATCGTTCTGCCCGGACACTGAGGTCCAGCGCCGAGGGCCTTCTGGCGGTTCCCTCACTGCGAGAAGCCAAGTTACAGGGAACCAGGCAGAGGGCCTTCTCGGTAGTGGCACCCGCCCTGTGGAACACCCTCCCACCAGATGTCAAAGAGAAAAACAACTACCAGACCTTTAGAAGACATCTGAAGGCAGCCCTGTTTAGGGAAGCTTTTAATGTTTAATAGATTATTGTATTTTAACATTCTGTTGGAAGCCGCCCAGAGTGGCTGGGGAAACCCAGCCAGATGGGCGGGGTATAACTAATAAATTATTATTATTATTAAGCAAAATCAAGTAGTTTTAGATTTGACTTTAATACACACTGAGTCTGCAACAAAATGTTGCAGAGTGGAGTGCTCCTTTCAGGAAAACATTACTCCCCAATGGTTGTCTCTCTACCTACCCACCCATCAGCCAGCTAGCATTCTGTGGCCACTGAGCATGTTTTGTCTTCAATGGAGTGGGGTATTTTTTGCAGTGGAGGAGGCAGGCGTCCCATGAGGTGTTATTTGTAAAAATAATAATAATTAAAAATTAAAAAATGCATACCTGCAAACTTTGTGGTTCCCCAAAGCCTGCTGATCCGTCCCTCTGGTGCATTCATGATGCTGTGGGGAGGGGGTTTCTTTCATTAAAAGAGGGGGGCACTGATTTAGGGAAGGTCCAGCAACCACACGATTCTGCTGATCACGCAGCTCAGCTGTTCTGCGTTGATTGCAGAGCTTCAGGCACCCTTCAGGCCGACTGGCACGGCACCAGCTTCGCATTAGGGTTTTTATAAAAGCACCTCAGATGCCTAGGCACTCTACGAACATGAAATTAACAAGGCTGCGCCTGCAGGGCTCCCCATCAGAAAGAATATGAAGGAGGGGGAGAAGAGAGAATAATTGAAAGAGAAGATCACAAGCTCAGTAACAAAATTATCATCAGGCACAAGCAAACTGAAATAAACATGCCACCAGATACTCCAGCTGCTGTTGACTATAAAATGAGAACAAGGCAGGGAGGTGGGGAAATGATGCGGCCAGAATTAATGGCAAGTCACTGTGTCTGGATGTGTTCCTCTGCTCTCCATACCAACACGAGTTGGATTCTTCTTGCATCATTGTCATATGCTACAGACGACAAGGACATGGGTCAGTTTGTCAGTCCTCCACTGTCAAGCTGGTTGCATGACTACCATAATCCAGTCCTCACGGATGGGGAACCTGTGGACTTCTAGATCAGAGCTTTCCAAACTGTGTGTGTCGCAACACAATAGTGTGTCGGCTGCAGTGTTGTAGGTGTGTCGCGCAAATTCTCCCTGCGCTCCTCCTGGGGCTGGAATGGGGTTAGTTTAACCTTTGGTTTGCTAGTGAAACTGAATTACTGTATCATGAAATGATGCTTCTCTAAAAAAGTATGTCATGGAAGGTTTGGAAAGCTCTGCTCTAGGTGTTGTTAGACTACAACTTCCATTATCTCTGTCCATTGGCCGTTGGTTGGGGATCACTGGAGTTGGAGTCCAACAACATAATGAAGGACAACAGGCTCGCCACTCTTCCCACAACCCCTTGTTCGGTCCATCACTGGAAGATAATGTTACAGTCTGCTCTGACCCCTGCCAAGCCATGCATGGGATTCCAGGGGTCTTGGCCCTTAACCAGGGTCTGTGCTCCTTTGGAGAATTGAAGACACAGCGGTGGCTGTTGTGGTTTTAAGAAATATGGTTTATTCACATATTTACGCCTGAATTTAGATGGAGGGAGTCCAGATCTTACAGCATGCTTGTCTCAAGAGGGGCTTGTTCCCACCATCAGCAGTGCAGCTCTGGAGTCCAAGGCAAGGCTCCCAGCCTGCCTTCAGCCAGCCAGCCAAAATCCTTCATTCTGCCCTTTATTCAGTTATTCCAAGCCTCTTGTCACATGCCCCAAACTCTTCCTGTGACATCATAGTCCAGTTACCCTGGCAGCCTTCCAAATCTCCTGTCTCTCTGCGCAGGTCAGGGCAAGGTGGGAGGACAGTTCTCTTGCCTTGCCAATGGCCCTCAATTGCCCTGTATTGTTTATTAATGGCCCTAACTTAAAGGTAAAGGGACCCCTGACCATTAGGTACAGTCGCAGACGACTCTGGGGTTGCGGCGCTCATCTCGCTTTACTGGCCGAGGGAGCCGGCGTACAGCTTCCGGGTCATGTGGCCAGCATGACTAAGCCGCTTCTTGCGAACCAGAACAGCGCACGGAAACACCGTTTACCTTCCCGCCGGAGCGGTACCTATTTATCTACTTGCACTTTGATGTGCTTTCGAACTGCTAGGTTGGCAGGAGCTGGGACCAAGCAACGGGAGCTCACCCTTTTGCGGGGATTCGAACCGCTGACCTTCTGATCGGCAAGCCCTAGGGTCTGTGGTTTAACCCACAGCGCCACCCGCGGCCCTAACTTAGCCAGGTCCTTTTGCATAGGCTAGCCCAGGAATTCCTCTGCAGCTTCTGTTTCCCCTTCCTATCCCAAATAACCCAAATCCTACCGTTTAGTAATTTCTAATTTCCTGTAGCAATAATGACTGCACCCCTCTTTTAAATATGCTGACTTCTTTCACAGAGGGAAATGGGTTAAATTTAAGAAAGATACCTAACCCTGTAGATCTGGTGTGAGTTCCTAGCCTATTTGGGGAGCCGGGGAGCCACGGGGAACCTTTAAGGCCCACTGAGGCGTTATATTTCATGGCTCAAAGGATGTGGCACCAGTGAAACTCTTTAGCAGTGGATCAAGGATCCAAATTGGATAAGACCATCTTGTTCCCACAGCAGTGATTCTCGCCTACCTGCCTTTGAGCAAAGACCGAATATCAATTGTAGCGCGGCTTTGATCTCGCTCAATTGCCGCTGCTGCAAAGTAGACTACAGGACACTTATTAGTGGATCCTGTATTGTAATTCATACTGCAGCTGTCAAAATACATGAAAAAAGTGTCTTTTGTGATGCATTTCCCTTGCTTTGTTTGCTGTTACTCATTCAGAGTTCAATAATTAATAACGAGCATTCCAGTCATTAGTATAAATTAGCCAGGTTCTACTGTATGATGAGCCACCCACAACTGTATTTTTTTCCTGTCTTTCTTTCCTGGAAAAGAATTATTTAGTAGTGTTTCGGAAATGCTTCCTCACTCATCATCATTGCCCATTAATGTCGCTTCCAAATGATATGTCTAAACTCTTGGTTTAAAGGGTGGGGTGGCCTTCAATCTGAAGGAATAAATAAATAAGAATGATTTATTTTTCATTTTTGCACAGAAAGCTGATTAGCCAAAATAGGAACTCAGAGTTGAAGTTAAAATGTAAATTTAAATTCCCCGTGTTTAGGTTTAAAAATAGGGTATTTTCAAACACCTTACACATCACAAGAACAGATCTAAATGGGCCTGGCATTGGTGGTACATGAAATCCATAAACAAGGGGTAATATGTGGGTCAGATGGTGGGAATTTGTCTGTCTGTCTCTCTCTCTCTCACACACACCCCACTGGGGAGGAGCAATCAGAATTAAAATTGGTGCCCCATTTCCATGGACCCCAACAAGATTAACACACACCCCAATTTACCAGCTCCTCATTCCTATGAGAAGGAACCCCCTCCCAGTTGGAAGCTATGTAAGCTCACATGGGCGTACCCAGGGGGGGCAGAGGGGGGCAACTGCCCCCACCCCAGAAGCAAAAATGATCAGCGTCCGTTCAAAGCAAACCTGAACGACCATGGCTTGCCCCCCCCCTAGTTACCTGAACGACCATGGCTTGGCCCCCCCCCCCTAGTTTTTATCCTGGGTACGCCCCTGTAAGCTCACCTTCTGAGCCAAGTGGGAGGGAGACATTTTCAGCACAGTCGTAGCATAGGACAGAGGTTTTCAACATTTTCTGAGTCTACAGCTCCCTTGACCTGACTACATTCTTTCTGCGGCACCGCTGTGGGGCTCAGGAGCCCAGTTATGTCACCCCTTGCCTGCAGAGGGGCTGCCATAACATAGGAACATACTGAATTATACTGAATTCCTGTATCTTGCTCGGTTTCAGACAGGGGTCTCGCCCAGCCCTACCGAGAGATGCTGAGGATTGAATCTGGAAACTTCTGTATGTAAGGCAGATGCTGTTGAGCTATGCCCCTTCCTATAACATGTAGAGGAGAATAATATTGCAAGGCTGTGCAACTGAAGATGTGATATTTTGCCGCTCATTTGCAGGTATTGAACCTGAAAAGCCTGGGGTTCCTGCAGATGTTCAGATCATCTGAAAAAATTAAGCTGCTGTTCCGCTCCCCTCGCTCATTTGTGGCATTAACGTTGCATATGCCCAAAGACACATGTTGATAAACATATGGGTGTTTTAAGACCGAGACACCAAGAACTAATAATCCCACAAATCTACAAGAGTACAAACAACTAGATCTAATACCTAAATCTACTTTCCTCTCTTTATTGATTGAATTTCTGGTGTTAGCTTTAAATATATATAGACCTGTCAGGATTTGAGTTCCTTGGGTAAGCATCAGTATTTGTCAACTTCACTCTCACCCAGAAAACTAGCAAAGAATCCCCATTGACATTAATCAAAATGTGAAAAGATGAAATAGCTTATGATTCTGGCACGCTGCATAAAAGAGCTTTGAGGCATGAGCTTTCTATACAGGATCACACATCAGCAACGAAGTGAAGGCACAAGAGGTGTGGTAGTCTGGTCTTTCCTGTGTTGTTGCAGAACAGCCTTCACCAACCCGGTGCCCTCGAGATGCTTTGGACTACAACTACAGCGGGGGCTGATGGGAGTTGTGGTCCAAAACATATTGAGGGCACTACTTGGCAAAAAGCTGTTGCAGGACTATAAGCAACACACAGGGCCATCATTTGGAGCTCATATACCAATCCCTAAACAACTTGGGACCTTTGTATATAATTTTATTAAGTTTTCTGTTTTAAAGTACTCATTTTTACATCCTCAAGATATCAATGACTTCCATTCTTCTCTTTCCACGGTTCATTTTACATTTCATAAATCCCTGCATATTTTACAAAAACTATACCATTCATTATTCCATTATTGCATCCATCAAAATTGGTTTACCCTGTTGAATTTATCTTAATGCTGCCATCGTTTTCAGCTGTACACAATCTTTTCCCATATATTCAATAAACATTTTCCAATCTTCTTTAAACGTATGTTCTTCTTGTTCTCTTATTCTATATGTTAAGTCTGCCAGTTGTGCATATTCCATCAGCTTAAGTTGCCATTCTTCTTTGGTTGGGACCTCACTTGTTTTCCATTTTGGGGCCAACAAAACACAGGCCACAGTAGTAGCATACATAAATAACCTTTTTTGACACCAGGGAATTTCAGTCTGAATTATCCCTAACAGAAAGGACTCTGGGTTTGGGGGGAGGAAGTACTTTTAAACTTTTTTTCCAATTCATTATGGATCATTTCCCAATATAGTGGTACCTCGGGTTAAGTACGTAATTCGTTCCAGAGGTCCGTTCTTAACCTGAAGCACCACTTTAGCTAATGGGACCTCCTGCTGCCGCTGCGCCGCCAGAGCACGATTTCTGTTCTTAGCGGAGTTCTTAACCTGAAGCGTACTTAACCCGAGGTACCACTGTACTCTTTAACCCTTTTACAAGTCCACCACATATGAAATAACATTCCCTCCACCTCTTTGCATCTCCAACACTTATTTGATCCAGTCTTATACATCTTAGAAAGCCTTAGAAAGGGACCCCTGACCATTAGGTCCAGTCGCGGACGACTCTGGGGTTGCGGTGCTCATCTTGCTTTACTGGCCGAGGGAGCCGGCGTACAGCTTCCAGGTCATGTGGCCAGCATGATTAAGCCGCTTCTGGTGAATCAGAGCAGCACACGGAAATGCCGTTTACCTTCCCGCTGGAGCGGCACCTATTTATCTACTTGCACTTTGACTTGCTTTTAAACTGCTAGGTGGGCAGCAGCTGGGACCGAACAACGGGAGCTCACCCCGTTGCGGGGATTCGAACCGCCGACCTTCTGATCGGCAAGTCCTAGGCTCTGTGGTTTAACCCACAGCGCCACCCGCATCGGAGTTAAATACCACCTGTGAATCATTTTCAGGTAGTTCTCCCAACTTGGGACCTTTGATGGAGCTTCTGCTCCCATACCACCCTGTCAACCTGCTGAGCTCTGCAGCTGATGCCCAACCCGGAGGTTGTTCTGCATCCAAGAGGCATCTGTTGTGCAGCCTCCAGGGAAAGGGCTTACCCTGCAGCGATGCCCAAATTCCCTCCACCTTGAAATATGATTGGCATTGATGCTGATTAGTTTTTGGCACCCGTGGAAAATCCATCTCTCCCATCAGACCTTTACGGCAGGTTGATTGCCTGGCCAGGTTTTGATCATTCCTGTTACTGCTGCTCTCTGCTTGTGGTTTTAATGTTTATGATTGTGTTGGGTGGCTTTTCATTCATATTATTGTATGCTGCCCCCGGAGTGCATTGTGATGAAAAATGGGTTACAAATATTTTAAATAAATAAGATGAGATAAAAACACAAGAGATGAATGTTGAGGTATTCTGGATGCAAAAATATCCACCCCTGCATTTCCTACTTTTAGTTTGCCTTTGGGTGACTCATTTTGTACAATTGTACACCTCAGAGGCAGGTGTTTTATGTATGAGTACTACATGCATTTTAAGTGTACCTCATTGGGTCAGCTACAAGGCTAGGGTCTTTGGGTTTCTGAATGAGGAAATTTGATAATTGATGGGGGCTATTAGGTTGTGGGGTTGTTGTTGTTTTTGCAGAAGCAAAGAATGTGAAACAGCTAAATAACGGAAACCCACATTATTTATTGGAGCAGCAAGTTTTGTATAATAGTAAGTTCCTGTGAAAAAGTTCCATTAACAGTGAAGCAAGTTTTGCAACATAAAAAGCTCCTCAGAAAATAACGAGATAAAATTTTGTTGGAACAAATCTCATTGCAGCAATTTGTAAGCCAATGCCTGCACAGGCTGTTTTCGGTTTTTTGCCACCTCAGAAACACGACACAAAATGTAACAGACAGACAGATGTCCCAGAATACAGTGCAAAATGATGGGGAGGAAGCCAACTTAGTTGGGCAGCAACCAACAAGAGGCCATTGCTGGCTGGGCCACAGACACCTCTGGGCCGCTCCTCTCTGTGGTATGGCAAATTGATAGTTAAGAGTATCATCCGCTTATTATGGTATGCATGTAGTTCAGGAAGCACATCTGCTTATATAGATGCTTTGCTTGAAAGGAAATCCACGTCCCCTGTGATTAAGAAAGCAGGGCCTGCAGATGTGGGTATAATGTGCATATAAGCAACCGCTTAAGGCCAGGTCAACAAATTGGCCCAGGAACCTATTGGTCTGATAAGAAGGGCCTTAAAAACTGAGTTTACACAGTTGCATGAACCAGCCAAGAGTTTTCTCTAAGTCACCTGGGAAGCTCTAAGCTCCTACCCAAAGTCTTACAGTCACAACCGATGCAAAGGCGAGAGTCTGAGGGGATTTCTGTAGTACACACTGATTTAACAATCTCTCTGTTTCCACTTCCCAGGGACGGCAGGGTTATAGCCTGGTTGGCCAGCAGTGGGGCAAGAGACTGCAGCAATGTCATAATTAGCAGCAGGATTCTGCTAGCCACCCAATTTCCCCTAATACCTCGATGCTGCATCACTTGGGGGTGATTTTCTAGAAGCAGTGGTGCTGGAATTCATCATGAACACCTCCCTCGAAGCCAGCCCAGTAGCAAATCAGCAGCCCGTGCAGATCTCTGCACACAGAGCCCTCACTCCTGTCAGCAATCTTGCTGCAGCATTCTGCAGCTTCCAGGTTAACTGCAAGAGAAGCGCCACATACAGAACACTGGCAAAAAGATTCCAGCATTGCAGGGGGTTGGACTAGATGACCCCTGTGGTCCCTTCCAACTCTACAATTCTAAGATTTGTGTGAATGGGTAAACCCAGCCTTAAATAAAAGGGGCTTCTTCCATCATGTCTTGTTTGGCTTCAGAAAGCTCTGATGCCCCAAGCAAGCCACTAATATGTTAAGAAATGTCAGTGGTATTGGGCTATCACAGGGGGCCTCCCTCCACAATCCCCCCCCCCAAATGTAATAGTCCCAGAACAGCTTAAAGGGATTGGGCACATTGGAAGTAAATATCTCAGTGACATTTTGCGAGTGGTGTGAAGTTGACTGGGGATAAAAGGAAAGCTAGCAGAGAGCCTTCATTTAAACGCCAGTTCTCCGTTCTTTGTCGTGCTCATAAAAGTTAAAACGGAGTGAAAACCTTTACATGTGTAATAAAGTAATGTTCCGCCTTAAAGACTGCACAGCCCATTGTCCGTGCCAGAAAATGCTGTTTGCTGCAATGTATTTGCTGAGCAGAAAAGGACTTTTAACACACGTGGAGGCGAAGTCAGCAATTTTTCCAAAAGCTGCAGAGGAATTAAAACACCTCACCCAGAAGACCCGGCCTTCTCCATCAATATAAACCACCAAGGCTGCTGTCTCCCGCTTTCCTGGTGGTTCATAAGCACCAAAAGGCAAATGAACTGAGAGCTGAATTTAATGTTCAGCTTCTCAAAGAGACACTGCCACTCAGAGTCACCTTTTTAAAAATGCTGACAAATGTTTGTGTACCTTGCAACTTCAGAGGTTTGCCGCTGAGCCTTTTGACAGGTACCCCCGAGATCTTTTCCGCTTCCAGAATCTGAAGGCAGGAACCAAGTCATCTCTGCAGCAGAACCTTGACTTCAGCAAAGTTCATGAACCACCATGTTAGTGCATATTCAAATGTACAGTTTACTTGAAAGTTGCGCTCTTTGATCTCCAGAGTTGCTTTGATGCCTCTGTAGACCTCCCAGCAAGCTAGGCTTCCCTATTCCTTGCAGTGGGGATGTGTGCGGGGAATTCCTCCTCCTCCTGGAGGAAAGGGAGAAGGCTCTCTTTTAATGGGAACTGTATAGGGCCAGGAATACTCAAAGCTACTCTCACAATTGTTGCTGTTGTTTAGTTGTTTAGTCGTGTCCGACTCTTCGTGACCGCATGGACCAGAGCATGCCAGGCACTCCTGTCTTCCACTGCCTCCCGCAGTTTGGTCAGACTCATGTTAGTAGCATCGAGAACACTGTCCAACCATCTTGTCCTCTGTCGTCCCCTTCTCCTTGTGCCCTCCATCTTTCCCAACATCAGGGTCTTTTCCAGAGAGTCTTCTCATGAGGTGGCCAAAAGTATTGGGGCCTCAGCTTCAGAATCTGTCCTTCCAGTGAGCACTCCGGGCTGATTTCCTTCAGAATGGATAGGTTTGATCTTCTTGCAGTCCATGGGACTCTCCAGAGTCTCCTCCAGCACCATAATTCAAAAGCATCAATTCTTTGGTGATCAGCCTTCTTTATGGTCCAGCTCTCACTTCCATACATCACTACTGGGAAAACCATAGCTTTAACTATACGGACCTTTGTCGGCAAGGTGATGTCTCTGCTTTTTAAGATGCTGTCTAGGTTTCTCATTGCTTTTCTCCCAAGAAGCAGGCGTCTTTTAATTTCGTGACTGCTGTCACCATCTGCACCTTCTGTCACCTTTAAAAATCTGAGGTATATAGCTGAACGAGTAAAATCTGCCATCCCTGAGTGACCCTCAGCCTGCTGCAGCAAGACATCACAAGGATGTTGGGTGATTTAGACTGCAAACCTGGGAGGGAGTTCAAGTTCCATTGAATTCAGCGGGATGTAATTCCAGGCAGACATGCATAGCATTGCATTGTCAAGAGTTTAGCAAACATACGTGAGCTTTCATATGTGAGCTGCAAGAGCCTGCGGCATCAGATTGCAGCAAATTTGCAATTAGAATTATAGCACGATACGTCATTTTGGACAACAGAAATGCAAGATGAGTGTTCAGCTGGACGCAGGCTGAAGCAACCAGATGAAGAATTCAACTGTGCACGGCCAATTTCAATATGGATTTCTCAACTCACACCTTAGCGTACGAGATGAAGCAGATTAGCCCCACCAGTATGGCAATAGTTCTCTGCATCCAGACTGTTTTGGTAAAGACCTCTGGTCTGGATTCAGCTAATGGGTTCTGCTAGTGGAAGACGACACAAGGACTTCTACTAGGGCAATGTGGCTTTCCCTGCTTCTTTCCCCTGCACATCCCCTGCCCCCAAATTGGCTCTGGAGGGGGGAGGACCGGGTGAACCCCCAGAACAGCACGCATCAGGAGGAAAGGGGAGATCTATCCACCAGGCATGCAGAAATGCTTCTGCTGACAGAGCAATCTCCTTAGCGCTACAATGAATTCCTCCCTCTGATTTTGAATCTGTGATTCCGGTGATTTCTGCCCTTAAACCAGGAGTTTGTAAAAGAGGATACCAGCACAATAGAATAGAATATATTTTATTGTCATTGTCCCCTTTGGGGACAACGAAATTACAAAGAAACACAGAGCTCCACAAAAGGTTAAGGTGCGCTCTCCTCTCTCCTTCTGTCACTCTTTTCTGCCTAAACTGTGTAAAACTGCCAAAGGTTTGTCCCTCTGTCAAACACACACACACACACACACACACCTCAGAACGAGGTTGTGGTTGTGGGGTTTTGTTGTTGTTGTTTTAAAAGCAGGGTTGATGAGAATTTTGAGTCTGGTGTTGCTCTAATTACCACCCAAGGACGCGTGTGCGCCATTTACTAGAATATATTTTGGATTAGTACATTTTTTATTGTTTTTTCTGCAATCCAGTTGAGTCTCATAGAGCAGCTGCAATAGCCTCTGACTAATTGGCTTTACCAAAGGCTACCTGCTGAGAGCATCTGCCAGGACTTCCATTCTCCCCAAAATGCTTCCTCTCAGAATTGCATGCTGTATGTTTTGATCATCTGGCCTCACAAACCAACAAAAAATCCATATTGATATCTCTTTTTTTAAAAAAAGAAGATTTGACATTGTATTCATTCCCAAAAAAAAGTGCCTTGGACTTCCAGTGAGGCAAAATGGTGAGTGCCACGGCTGTGTGGAGCCCCTGAGGACTGCCAGCACCTCGTAGCCAGACACTGGAGAGGCCTGCCAGGAGTAAACATGGACCAATGGTATCAAATCGTGTGGGAAACGGCCTTACTAGAAAAGCTAACCGATAAATTGAAACTGACACGGGGACAAATAGAAGAGGACGCCTTCACCCCAGTATGGTTCCCCTTTATGAAATACACAGCCGAACAAGACAACAACAAAAATCCACTGACAGCATACGAATCAATATAGTGTACATGTGGGGGTTTGTGTCAGCATCAACTGGGTAGGTTCTCTTTCTATTTGTTTATTACATTTCCTTGGTAGTGAGAGGTATTGGGGGGCAGGGTGTGGTTGGTTGACTGTGGTTGGCTGCAGTGGGGCTTGTTGGGTTAGGTCATGTGGCCAGCATGACTAAGCCGCTTCTGGTGAACCAGAGCAGCGCACGGAAACGCCGTTTACCTTCCTGCTGGAGCACTACCTATTTATCTACTTGCACTTGACGTGCTTTCGAACTGCTAGGTGGGCAGGAGCTGGGACCGAACAACGGGAGCTCACCCCGTCGCAGGGATTCAAACTGCCGACCTTCTGATCAGCAATCCCAAGAGGCTCAGTAGTTTAGACCACAGCACCACCCGCATCCCTTATACTGTACTCGGCACTAAATGTCTCACAACAAATGTAACTGATTTGTAAGAAACACTGTACAACCCGAAAAAAAGAGACAAGGCATGTACTTTTATAAACCAAGAAAATCTTTAATATTTATTTATTTATTTATTTATTTATTTAAAGTGTCCTCGCTTTGGTTTGAAAATAGGCGACATTTTCAAATCTGGACAAAACCAAAGGTTAGGCATAATTTCAGGTGATCGGCTCTTTTGTCCAGGGTTTCAGGCGGGGGACATTCCCAGTCCTTCCTAGAGATGCCAAGGATCGAACCCGGGACCTTCTGTATGCAAAGCAGATGCTCCAACAGTGAGCCATGTCACTTCCGGTACAAAACTTCCTGGCTACAGGCCTGGCTGTGTTTATAAATGTTGCTGCAGTTCTTTGGAAGTGCAGAAAAGCCCTTCAAATGTGACATTAGCCATCGGTTTCAGGTTCCTAAGGACCTCGACTTTCTTTTTAAAATAATGTAGAGCAGCTTTATGCCCCTTATTATTGTGGAGATAATGCTTGAAAGTGCATGGCCAGCGCTTGAAGAAATTTCAGAATCCGGAAGGGAGGCTGGATAAGATCTCCGCAGGTCAGGGGGCAAGGCCTGGCATTGCTCTTTGCCCAGTTCCGTGGTGAATGGGAGCAGATCAAATTACAGAAAATAAGCAGGCATATGCAAAGTTCATCCATTTGCATGATTTATACGTTCGTGGAATTTGGATTTTTAAAATAGAACTCCCAGTTAGTTTGGCGGAGACTTTGACGCGTGCGTGAGTGTGAATTTTAAAGCGTTGCATACGCAGATCCTGATTATTGCTGCCCCTCTGAAACCCCTCCATCCTTGATCTGGCCTGGAGGACAGAATGAACCAGAGGCTCTTGTTGTTTTGTTTTCATACTGCTTTTCCCATCAAGTTGTCGAGCTGTTCAAAACCACCTTTGAACTGGTGTGTCGTTGATGCCACTTATCAGTGGATTGCTTTGTTAGAACGTTGTGCAATAAATAAAAAAAATACATGCAGCAATGTCCGGATTTGTACACAGGGGGCCAGGCTTGGAAATTCTATTTGCCGGCAATGTGACCTCAATACAGGAAGCTTAGAGCAGTAAACTCCCCCTGACATTCCACTGCTCAGTGAAAATCAGAATCAAATGCAGCCTTAACCTTAATGTGACCCAAGGGAAATTACTGGAACCCGGAGCCATCCTTGCCTTTGCCCTGTCTCATCCATAGCCTCTTGGCAAGAATACACTAGCTTGCAACAGTAATTCTCTTGTGGAGCATCTGTTTGCTGGCTGCGAGCCATGGCTCTTCGGGTGTATATTTTATTTATAAGTGATCTTTTATCAGGAGTCGAGTACATGTAGAACACCTATATGCAAGGTGTCTAATTACAAGTCGTTGGGGGCTTTTCTCTCTCTATTTTTGGCAGGACATGGGGATGTTTGCAGGATTAAAGTGAAGGGTCCCTGTTTAAGGTGCTGCTATGAATTGGCAGCTTCCCTCTCTTCGGCCATCATCTAAAACACCTGCCAATTAATAGCATGCCTCTTCATTGATAGCATGCCTCTTCGTTGAGCTTTGTAAAAATAATAATAATCGTCAAGACGTAACAAGCCAAATACTCAGAATATTGGCATCCCAGGAAAACTCTGAAGGAGCAATAAACTTGCTTGTTCCTCATCACTTGGGATCCTTCTATGCTGTTGAAAATTGTACACACATTTTGCAGATTATTCTAAGACAGAGCTTCTTCCAGAAGACATGAAAAGTCTGGATATTGAAGGGGGTGCTTGATATTCAGTTTTTCCTGGGCAGTGTCTCATTAAGAACTGGGGTAGTCCATGCTCCATCCTGTCCTGATCAAGGATTTATCACCAGATTTTGCTGTGGTAGAGTTTGCTGTTGTTTAGTCGTTCAGTCGTGTCCGACTCTTCGTGACCCCTTGGACCAGAGCACGCCAGGCATTCCTGTCTTCCACTGCCTCCCGCAGTTTGGTCAGACTCATGTTGGTAGCTTCGAGAACACTGTCCAACCATCTCGTCCTCTGTTATCCCCTTCTCCTTGTGCCCTCCATCTTTCCCAACATCAGGGTCTTTTCCAGGGAGTCTTCTCTTCTCATGAGGTGGCCAAAGTATTGGAGCCTCAGCTTCAGGATCTGTCCTTCCAGTGAGCACTCAGGGCTGATTTCCTTAAGAATTGATAGATTTGATCTTCTTGCAGTCCATGGGACTCTCAAGAGTCTCCTCCAGCACCATAATTCAAAAGCATCAATTTAGCCCTTCATTAAAGATCAACCCTGCAAGAATTCATCCTGTGAATTCTCAGTTTCGCTTCTTATCCAAGTGTACACAACTCGTGAGTTGAGCTTTTTAAGCTTCCATATAAAAACAAGGGGGGGAAGTTGGGCTGTCCTTCACAAAAAAGGAACCACAGAGAAAACAGAGTTAGCAATAAAATGCTCAAAAGGGAGCTAGGGATAGGAGTGCTTTATTAGTATGTGTTTGTAGTGTTCATTTTACCTTTTGAACATTTGGTTTTTACCTCAGCTTTCATGCCTACACCATAAGGCAGGGGTGGGCAACCATTTTGCCCCGAATGGCCACCTGCCAGTAGATGTGGCCGGACCCGTTCACACTTTCGTACGTCCACATTCTCATAGGGCCTTACAGCAGCAATCCATCTAGCTCAATATTGTCTACACTAACTGGCAGCAGCTTTCCAGGGTTTCAGACAAGGTATCTTCTCCATCTGTAAGTGGAGATGCCGGGGGTTGAACTTGGGAACTACTGTACGCAGAGCAGAAGCTCTGCTACTGACCTTCTCTCTCACACACCCAGTCTCTCACACAAACAATCCTAGATTTCCCTTCTGGCTGGAGAAAGGCAGATCCTTATCCAACCCAGCAGGGACAGCAAATCCCTTTGAAAGCAGAGGTTGTGCTGGCGACAGGCCTTGAGCAGATCTTCTTTGCAGAAGAAGCATCCCGGCTGCATAAAAACTAAAACAAAACATAAAATGATTGGGCTAGCACCCTATTGAAGCAATTACCCATTGATGACTCATGTAAGTTTTAATCTGCTAATTGCTAGACCAAATGTGCATACTTAGCATATGACTAAAGCAGTTGCTTTGGTGGGGGAACATTTCTGAGAGAGGTGGTTAAGTTATGCATGTGCACTGCATGGCCCAGGCATGGGGAGCCTGTGGCCCTCCAAAACGTCGCTGGACTACAACCCCCATCATTGCTGGCCATCAGCTAGGCTGGTTGGGGCTGATGGGAGTTGGAGTCCAACATCTGGAATGCTAAGTATGCATATTTGGTCCACTAATTAGCAGATTAAAATTTATATGAGTCACTAACTGATAATGGCTTTAATAATTGTTTCAGGTGAGGGTTTCCAAAGATTGATTTATTTATTTTTAAGTGCTTGCTTTTGCCTGGTGCACGTTTTTGACTTTTACGTGCACCAGACTTTTAAGTGCACTTTGACTTTTGACTTGATCAAAGTTGGGTTCACTTTTTGACTTTTAGGTCCAAAGGTTTCCATTGAACTAGCTAAATGCCTCACCTGGGGATGCCAGTGATTGACCTAGTTCTGCATGCAAGGCAGATTCTCCATGACTTGAGTTGTGGCTCCTCCCCAGCCAAATGTGGCCATCAACCAACTTTGGGGTGCAGTGCTATGGAAGGAAGGAAGGGTTGGATGCAGGGGGGAAATGGTCCCAGGTGATTATCTGAAGGTGCATGAGAGGGTACCAATTTGCTGATGCTAAGCAGGTCTGGGTCTGGTCAGTGACTGGATGGGAGACCTCCTGGGTGCCTCGTATGTACTGCCTTGGATTCCAGGCAGGTGGAATGCAAATGCAGGAAAATAAAATGAAGCAAATATATGCCTGGGCATGCTTTGCTTTAGCAGTTGTGTGATTTGTGTAATGTAGCCTTGACCTTTTGTTTCAGCCGCGATGTGTTGTAATTGCCTCTCTTTGAGCTAAGCATCTACTTACTGCCTGCCTGTTGTTGTTGTTTTTAACAGCCTCGGCAGAGAGCTCTTCGTAAACGTTGCCAGCCTCTGAAGCTGCCGCCCTGCCAGATGATTCCGAAATGAACTTTTTCTCCACGAGAAATCAAACAAAAATACGGTGTGAAGCGATGGCACTGCCAAAAGAAGACCGCTCTCGAGAACTGGAGGAGTAGCCAGAGCCTCATCAACGGGATAAAACATGAAGAATCTTGGTTTGCTTGGGGGATTGAAATAATGGTGCTGACTTTCTCCGGCTTGTCACTGGTGGACGCTTGAGGCTGGAAAACCTGCTTCTGATACTCATCACTGTGTATAAACTTCGTGTTCCCATCGGGGAACTCTCTGACCTTCACTAAAAGTTATGGGCTTGGGGATTCCGTTTTAGGTTTTTTTGGGGGGCGGGTTCTTTAGCATGACAACACTGGATTATATTATGTATGCAGACGGCATGATGTTTATGGGATGGGTTGGGCGGGAAGTTCCATCTCCGCGAACTCACTGGAAATGTTCACAATTATCCTTGCTCCCTGGTAGGAATGTAGGCATATCCTGTATGTGTTAGTGATGCAGCTGAATGGTAAATTCCATCCTACGGTATCGGCATTCCATACGTGATCTCCACGCAAACGTTCTCACGGATTTGGTCGTGCTGTGGGAAACTTTCTGAGAACACATCTGTTAAAAAACGAGTTTCATGGATCTCCCTTTCACTAGGATTGTACCTTAAGTCTAGCTCATGATTTGCATCCCTTCACCGATTCCTGCAAGGTTGGTCTGGTAACTTCTCTGGATGTTGTTAGGCTATTTTGACACTTTACTTATAGAAGTAGTAGAATGAGAGCACGTACGTTTCTTTGCTGCACTAATTCCTCCCCCCTCCCCAAAAAATGATGAGTAAAACTCTGTTGTTTTTATGCATGTTCAATAATAGAGGGAAAGAAAGTAATCTCAGATAAAAAAAGGTTGCTCTCTTGTTGCAAGAACCCCTTGTTTTTGATGATGAAGACAGCTGTATCATTGTAAAAACAGTGAGGCAATTCCTGAAGCATCCTCATCACACTTGGTGAAAGCATATTTTCAAAATATATGCATTGTTTTCCAGGGTGACCTCTGAAAAACCTGCACTCATCTGTAGCAAAAGCCAGCTGTACAGAGTACTGATTGGCTAGCACATGTAACGCCATGAACACCACCTGACCACCCCCTTTTTCTTCCTGGAACAGGGATGCTCGCCAGTTTTTAACAGTGGAAAAAATGGAAAAAAGTGAACCTAAAGATGAATACACTTACATATGCTATTTTAAATAAAATATATCCCCCCCCCAAAAAAAAATCACTCTTTGGAAACAGGACTAATTGCTTGATCCAGGGTTTGACTTGTAGGCGAGGAAGTTCTTGCGACCACTGTTTAAACGTTATGTCTGTCTTCACCATCAGTAAAGCAGAGCTTTCCCAAATGTGTTACTGAGCAGGTCGGTCCAATGACATTTTCTTCCTTTGACCAGCTCAGTCCCTGGGCTTCACATCTTCCTTCCATCATATGTGCCATATTGTCCTCAGATCTCTCTTGGGTTAGCCTGATAACTCACTGGCGGTAGAGTAAGCCAAAATCCCAAAGGCCAGAGATATTTTGGAATTCTTCAATAGAGTGTCAAGGAGCCATCTCTTGAACTATGTTGTGTTTTGAATCAGAGCTGTCCCTTTTTCAGCTTAAGCCTCTTGCTGTCATAAAATGCTGTCTTACTAGCAAAACTGTTTACTTTCCACATAACTGTAGCTGGCTCGAGACTGTTGCATCTGCACTGAACTTAGCTCAGCACCATTCGTTTTCTAGGTTGCCAAAGCAGAGCAGGCTATGGCTTAATTTCCATCCATAAAAGTGCTTTCCATCCAGTTTCCTATTGGAAACAAAACTTTCAGTAGTGAAAGATAATGGTAGCATCCATAGGAAACCCTAGGGTCTAGATCCTCCACCTAGACCCTAAATCAAGAGATAGAAACTCTGCAATTGATCTCTCTTTCTCCCACCTGATAGACTGTTACACTTACCGAGTGACTTTGAATATACAAGAACTTCCATGTAATTCATACGTTGAACCTTGTCAATCCTACAAGTTGCGCCTTAAGAAACCAGCTGTTCTATGAGCACACATGGATCTTGAGCTCCTCGCCTCTTTTTCTTCTTGTGATCACTTGCGATTTACACTTATAATCCCTTGCCGTTGCCAGCCCAGATGCAACAATGACTTGTGGACTGGGCAGCCTTCACAAAAGAACCCAAGAAACTCAGCGTCTACGCATTTGCTAAACCAAGACTGGCCATCTCAGCATAGCCTTACGGCGGTTGCGTGAAATTGCTATGGTTGACCTGCTTTGAGGAAGAAATCAAAACCCATATGGATTTAGTAACCATCTCATTTTGTCCTGGTCAAGCACTTGTATCAAATTGCCAACGTTTTCTCAATCTGGCCCTTGAAGCTTGACCATATTTCTGTTATTTGGTTTCTTCATTTGTGATTTTCCACACAGATGATTTAGTGTGTTCCGCTACATGGAGGAAAGAGTTTTTCTGAATAAAAATCATGTCCCAAGCATCAGCATTGTTGTGGAAGGGAGAGTGGTTTGCAATGCTTTGTGATGTCCATCCAGTGTGGTGTAGTGGTTAAGAGCAGTGGATTCGTAATCTGGTGAACCGGGTTCGCATCTCCGCTCCTCCACATGCAGCTGCTGGGTGACCTTGGGCTAGTCACACTTCTCTGAAGTCTCTCAGCCCCACTCACCTCACAGAGTGTTTGTTATGGGGGAGGAAGGGAAAGGAGAATGTTAGCCGCTTTGAGACTCCTTCGGGTAGTGATAAAGCGGGATATCAGATCCAAACTCTTCTTCTTCTTCATGCAGGAAGTTCACATGCTGGCATTGCAAGCCAATTCCGACTGCTTTTCTGGTGCCATGGCATTGTTCCTGCCTGCTGAGCTTGACAGCGGCTGCTGGTTTAGAGGTGTAAAAACATGACATGAAAGTTCCCTAGGAAGGGGACAGGTGTGTTTTGCGGAAGTAGTTGAAGGCCACGGGTGGTCTTCAACTAAGTTTTACTCAGGGTCAACCCACTGAAAAGAATGAACGTGACTACATTGGGTCCATTAAGTTCAGTAAGTCTAGTCTGAGTAAAAGGCAGTTGACTACCACCCCAGGACAATGTGGTTGAACTTGGATCTTCCATAAAAATAATCAATTGCCCTTTGTATTATACAATACAGCCGCTGATACTACCGGTAACTCCTGTATGGGACCATGTCTACAACCAGTGCCTCATGTTATTATTGACTAGTGATGAACCTACTTCTGTGTGTGCCTAGGGGAACTAACTGGTTTCCTTGCACACTCTCTCAGCACTTTCCTCTTACACCAGCAGCTGTTCGTTGCGTGTACAGCCTTCAAGCATTATCAGACTCCCTTGGTAATCCATGTGTAGACTCTCAATTAAGTTATAGGTAGGTGTTGGTCTGCCGTAGTCGAAACAAAATAAAAAAATTCCTTCCAGTAGCACCTTAGAGACCACCTAAGTTTGTTCTTGGTATGAGCTTTCCTGTGCATGCACACTTCTTCAGAAGTATCTGAAGAAGTGTGCATGCACACGAAAGCTCATACCAAGAACAAACTTAGGTGGTCTCTAAGGTGCTACTGGAAGGAATTTTTTTATAGCAATGAAGTGTTACTGTTAAAAAAAAAGGAAGAAGAAGAGTCCTGCTAGATCAGACCCAAAGACCCATCTTTGATCCAGCATTTGGTTTCTAACTCTGACCAGCCAGTCACCTCTAGAAGCTCAGGGTGTGAAGACCTCATTCATTGCTTGTCTCCAGCATCAGGAATTTAATTAATTGACCACCCTGATCTGTCGTCCTTTTCCCTCAGGGTTAGATGGGTTGGTTTCTGAATCCTGTATGAAAGAATTGCGTTAAATACAAAAATTAGAGAAAAGGCATGTGCAGGCTCAACGTGCAGAGAACATCCTTTGCAAGATTTCCCCTTAGTGAAGCTCTTCTCTGGACCCTTTCCAGCATGTCAACATCTGCCATGCCCCTCGCTGAACTTCGGGTGATATTTAGCTGAGTTTTGCACAGAGTAGTCCCATTTAAATTAATGGACCAAATTTAATCGAATACCACCCATAATTCTCTAGCTGTTGTCTCCCTGCAGCGATTTTCCTATTTTGTATTTTGAGGAACTCTTTACTTGCTGACTTGCGTGCTGAAGACACCCGCCATTAAATCCTTTTGTGTTTTGCAATGATGGTACATGTTCTCAGTCCATGTGGGGCACTGGCTGGGCCTGCTGGGTCTCATCATGGGCCCTTGTGATTCGAGGAAGCACACCCAATAGGGGAAGCTGAGTGGGGGTGGTAGCTAAGCTGTTTTTCAGAAAATTGTGCCTGCCATTGTTGACCCAACTCATTAACCTCCTGAGGAACACCAGGGGAACTTAAAAGCACAGTTTGAAGTTACATCTTCCTCATAAGCTTCCTCTTCTGTTTTGTGGTGATTTTTAAAAATAAAATAAAATTCCAGGACGATTTCCAGTAACAAAAAATACGTGAGCTGTTATGTATTGTTATATAGGCCTAGAAACTAAATGTGTTCTCAGGTATTACCATTACCCAAAGATGAGGGTGAGCACTGGGTAACCAACATAACGGCTGCCATTTTGTTTGTGTTTGAGGGGTATACCCACAAGTCTTTGCCATACTTTCTTCCATTCCACAGTCACCATTGCTGGCCTGACTGTCCGTAGTGACACCTTGGGGCACAGACCAGCCAAAAGGACCTTCAAACTCTTCTCCTCAGCTGGGCCCTTCGGGTTTCAATCAACTGTTCTCATTCCAGTCCTCTAAAATGACAATTGGAAAGTATGTTTCTGTTGCTCATGTTTCCTCCAAGGTGGAATTCAATCTGAGATTTGGTCTGGGCAGAAAAGCCCTCATTTGCAAAATTACCATGAGATCCAAATAAAGGTCTGGTCAACTACGATGTATACATGCTTATCCCTGGCATAATTGTCATTATTTTGTGATGCTTTTACTTGGTCGGGAGGTAAGCAAGTTTCAGGATGCTGTCATCAGCTCCCGGCTGGTTGCCCTGGAAAGTATAAAGACAAGGAAAGGTTTCTTACCGTCCTCTTTTATTTTAGTATTTACAGAGAGAGGCTATAGAACCCAGCCTCTTGGATAATGGTGTTATCCCGAGTGAATCTCCACACACACACCCCATCTCTCCCACTTCCTCATTCGTCACTTCTATGGCTGCTGCTACATGCCCTCTGTCTCTGAGCTCTTTGCTCTCCTACTTTTAAGGCTTGCTGAGTTCTGGGATCTGGGGGATCTGGGATCCTTTCTAATAATACCATGTCAGCCAGCTGCCACTCTACTTCTGCCCCCCTCCTCTCCCATTATTTCCCAACTCTCCCCCTCATCTGCCTCTGAGTTGTGACCCATAGCTGTCAACTTTCGGATTTGAAAATAAGGGATTTTCCCAAACTTTCAGATTTGAAAATAAGGGATGCCGCGAGGGCGGTGCAATGGCACCAAGTAGCCTCACCACCCTGCGCTCCAGAGGCTGCGCTCGAACGGGTAAGCAAAAGAGCGAGCGCATAGACGGCAGGCAGGCTGTCTGTCTGGTTGGGTGTGAGGGTCTGGCTGCACAACACATGCAAGCTCTGCCCCCAGTCGGTCTCAGACTCCTTATTGGCAGCCGAGCAACGCAGCTGAGGAGCCTCCCTGGCCAGGAGGGAGGGAGAGGAGCTGCTTCCTTTGAAATCCGGGAAATTTAAGGGATATCAACAATCCGGGATAGCAGCGGGAAATGGCATTGGAATAAGGGAGTTTCCTGCAAAAAAAGGGGAGGGTTGACAGCTATGTTGTGACCTCCCACAAACCACTGTTGTAAATCTATACTGTCTTCCTCTTCCTCCTCCCTGGTAGGGTCAGGATGGGGAGGCGGTCTCCAACATTCCTCCTCTGCCCTAGCCCTGACAGCAAGGTATCTGAAGATAGCTTTGGAACCAACTCTGTGTTATCATGGTTCTGCCAGAATACTTCACTTTGGTGTCGTTCACAGAATCACAGAATTGTGGAGTTGGAAGGGACCACGAGGGTCATCTAGTCCAACCCCACTCAATGCAGGAATCTTTTGCCCAACGTGGGGCTCGAACCCATGGCACTGAGATTAAGTGCCTCGTGCTCTACCTACTGAGCCCTCTGTCTGTTGCCCCATGAAATTCCATGGGAAACAGACCAAGGTTAACCATTAGCATTTTTTGTTATTCATAAGAGAATGAAGAACAAATAAATATCTTGCAAAGGGAAGGGTGTTGGTAAGAGCAGTATTACTTATGACATTATGCAGAGGTTACTTTTGTTTTTACACAGAAAATTTCAGAACAAGAGGTCTCACCTCTTAATCAGTGATGGCTAACCTTGACACTCCAGATGTTTTGGGACTACAACTCCCATCATCCCTGACCACTGATGCTGTTAGCTAGGGATGATGGGAGTTGTAGTTCCAAAACATCTGGGGTGTCAAGGTTAGCCATCACTGTCTTAGATCATCCACTTTCCACCAGACTCACAACCTGCTTCGACTCGCAAACCAGCTGCAACAAAACATGTCTCTCCTGCATCGGTCTCTACAGCCACAGTAGGTGCTGCAACTTTCCAACAGTTTGACTTCACCTGCAAAGGCGCATTCCTCCATCATCTCCAGAGACAGACAGATGCCAGCAATATGTAAGAGACTATAAATTTTAATCAGAGGAAAAGGCAACGCAAGTAAATTCCCAGAAAGAGCTGGACTGATTAGTACAGGAAATCATAGGCAAAAAAACAAAACACCTGAGGAGTGTCTTTTTCTCAGCTCCTACTGAAATCCAACTTTAAATCCTTAGGAAATGAGTTGGGACTAGATTTAATCTCTGCAGAGAAGCCAGCTGAGAAGGCAGCAGAGAGACAGAGAGAAAGTGGGGGAGGCAATCAGTTTATATTCCTGCTAGTTCAGGAATTAATTATGGTATTCTCCTGTTGCTTTTGGTTCTGGGAGGAGTCTTGACTCTCCTTTTCAGAGCCCATTCTGGACAAAGAAGGAGGCTGCTGCTGCTGCCAGCTTTGCAATGCTCAATTCCTCCAGCAATACCAAATTGAAATATTATTAGGCGTCATCCGGGATGAACTTGGAGAGGAAAATCTCTTTTCTGTTCCTTTCATGGTTAATACGGTAGTAGGTTCCAAACGTCTCTCTAAGTACGTATTATGACAAAATCATCTCATTGCTACGAAAGCTTCCTTTTCAATCGTTTTAAGCACCTTGAAGCGAAGTCAGCTGTTTGGCATCATCAGTCCCCAAATTAAATGAGTGGGCCATTTTTTATTTTTTAAAAAAATTGTTTATTTATAGAAATGAAAGAGATCAATACTGTCAACCAAAAAACCTGTGTGTGAGCAGTAAAAAGATGAGCAGGGTGGAGTGAATCCTATTGATCCTACCCAGTGAAATGCTGAAGGGGCCTATATGTGGCGTTCTGCCTTGTTTATTTGGAGTCAGCGCTTTTTGTGTAACTTGCTTCCCCTTTGCTAGTCCTCCGTCTGATCCTGTTTGTTTGCTTTAGCAAAACAGATGTCTGGACTATTTGCACCGCTGATCCTCAAGCCCTCTTTTTTTCCCAAAAGCCACAATTTCTGTTTCTTCCCTTTGGACTGAGATGGCTCTTGAGTTATGAGTTGCCTCTGCTCCAGATCAATCCTGTTCCGTAAGTAGATGAGCTTCCAACCAATGCTTTTTTAAAAAAAGAAAAAAAATCCATCTGCAAGAGGAGGACATTTATCACATCTCCCCCCACCCTAATCTGCCCAGCAGGTCTTTGAGCTCCACTGACCCAGATAAGAGGGTATCCCATGATAGCCTGTGAAGTCAGAGAGTGTTTTAAGCTGTATGAGATAGTGGAAATACATTTTGAGAGAGGTTATTATGAGTGCTCTCCAGCCAGCACTATCATACCCTGAGAGAGAGAGAGAGGGAGGGAGGGAGATTGTGTTTGTCAGGGGCTACTGAAATTAATATGGTTGCAAATTTTGGGAGGCAGGGACACTGGGGAGGAGTAAGGAGCTGTGTTGATGCAGTTGATGCAGGAGGGCAACCAAAATGGTCAAAGGCCTGGAAACAATGCCTTATGAGGAACGGCTTAGGGAGCTGGGTATGTTTAGCCTGGAGAAGAGAAGGTTAAGGGGTGATATGATAGCCATGTTCAAATATATAAAAGGATGTCATATAGAGGAGGGAGAAAAGTTTTTTTCTGCTGCTCCTGAGAAGAGGACACGGAGCAATGGATTCAAACTACAAGAAAGAAGATTCCACCTAAACATTAGGAAGAACTTCCTGACAGTAAGAGCTGTTTGACAGTGGAATTTGCTGCCAAGGAGTGTGGTGGAGTCTCCTTCTTTGGAGGTCTTTAAGCAGAGGCTTGACAGCCACCTGTCAGGAAAGCTTTGATGGTGTTTCCTGCTTGGCAGGGGGTTGGACTGGATGGCCCTTGTGGTCTCTTCCAACTCTATGATTCTATGAGTTCAATTGTGTAGGGGATTTTCTCCATAATGTAGCTGGACACTATAAATCAGAAAGTTCACATGAAAATATCAATCAGCATCGAAAGGGGAGATTTGGTGATTTGGGGAACCTAAGAATAATTCCCCCCCGCCCCAGGTCTGGTCCAGCATCCTCTGTCCTATAGTAGCCAACCAGGTGCATTTGACATCCATGCATCCATAATAATAATAATAATAATAATTTATTATTTGTACCCCGCCCATCTGGCTGGGTCTCCCCAGCCACCCTGGGCGGCTTCCAGCAAATATTAAAAAACAAAACATTAAAATCACAGATTAAAAGCTTCCCTGAACAGGGCTGCCTTCAGGTGTTTTCTAAAGGTCATGTGGTTGTTTATTGCTTTGACCTCTGGTGGGAGGGCGTTCCACAGGGCGGGCGCCACCACCGAGAAGGCCCTCTGCCTGGTTCCCTGTAGCTTTGCTTCTCGGAGTGAGGGAACCGCCAGAAGGCCCTGGAGGCAACCTTCTCTGGTCCTGGAGGTACTGTATAGCTAGAATGACATGTAGCCACATCTAACCGTATCCATGAAAGGAGGAGTCACTGTAAACGGGGCGCAAAAGTGTTCAGTCGTTAGTTGGGCCCCTGGTCAGCCCCTGTGCCAGTATCGTCACGATTCAGCTGGGGCCAAACCATAATCCTCAGGAACTGCCCCAGCAAACCCTGGTGCCCCCAGCAATCCTGAGGAACCCACCATTCCTGCAGAGCTCTTCCACATGAGCTTATTGTTCTTATTGCATGTTAGACTCCAGCTTTCATTGTTCACATCTAAATGTGCTGGTCAGTGATTTATGTTTGTGAACTTCCGTGCCACGGGTCCGATAGAGAATTTGGAAAAGAAGGGTGACGTGCGTCTTCTGCTCTTTTGGATAGATAATCTATAAAAGCCCAAGCTAGCATGCCATGCTGAGATAACCACATCCAGTTCCTAACGTTGGGATTCTATTTACTGTGGAAAGAGTAAGGATTTGTTGAGTTCCCATGTTTCTCTTGTAATATTCATTCCATAATCCTATGTTTTCTTGTGCTAAATATGGATGCGTTTTGTTTTCGGATAAACGTTACAACTGACCATTATCTGCCCAGGCAATCAGAAGTGGTTGAACTCAGGTTGTTACAATGGCTTCTGGTTAGAGGATAGCTGTGTTACCAGTCACATAAATTAGGGAGTAGAAGCTAACTGCATTGTTTGTTTGTTTGTTTGTTTGGCTGTTTTTTGCAGCACAGATGGTGACAAAGCCGTTTTCAGAACAATCAATTAAGGCAGATCATCAATCAAGTAATATGGTGTTTAAAACAAGCCAACCACAAGTAAACACACAGGGTGGAATTCAGTGTAACATTCAGCCGGGTATGCATGAGCAGAACAAGGTCTGCTGGCACAACAGGACTTTCTCGCTTCTCTCCCTTTGCACCTCCAAATCTGTTTTAGGGGCACCCAAACCCTCCCAATTTAAGGGGCAAGGGAATCAAAACTTCAACAGGGAGGGTGCCTGTCTGGTCTCATTTGGGAGGGAGTTCTGCAGAACCAGCCCCACATTTCTAATAACATCATGCCATTCAGTGTTCTTCTGCCTCCTCGGCATAGAATTACGGAAATCATAATCTGGTGAAGTGCTGAGAATTTTCTGTCAGGAAATCCCTCAGTCCCCTCCCCTGACTTAAAATCCCCAGGGTTCCTTGGCCAGAGAGAAAGCTTATTGAACTAGTTTAAGCTCAGGATGAAGGAGAAGATAGTTCCGTTCATATTTTAATGCCAGCCTACCAAAGTCACCCTTTCCCGGACCAATATGCAAAGTGAGACACAGCTATCCTTCAAAATCTGTACTTCTGTGGATTTTGTGATGCAATTCTCCAGCCCCCAAAAAAGAAATGCATATATCAGGAAACTATGTACAGAAAAGTGCATATATTGGAGGAAATTATGCCCTCCCCCCCAAAAAAAACACCAGGGGATGTTGCTTGTAAAAACATTCATATTAGGCAAATTTGTTTGCAAAAAAAATAAATCTATATTAGGAAATATGCACGCAAAGATGGCATACAATTTATTTCTGCACTTTTTTAAAAAAAAAATTGCAAGCTGATGCAGAAATGGGGGGGACTTAACTTGAAATTGGGGGGGAAATGAGAAACAGGGAAAGGGAATTGGGCAGAATTCTCCATTCCTGGGTTAAGCTGTGTGATATTCTGAGGAGCTGGCGTGAATGAAATGTGCAAAGTATCTGAAATAAGGTTGGGATATTACAAAAGTCCAAACCCAGATAGAAATAACGATTTACTTTGTATCTCCAGGGTGACTCCAAGGTACATTTCCAAAATAATTGCATCTTGCACTTTTTGCATGACTTGAGGGCTGTCTGGGAAATGGTAAGTGAAGACCTTTCCAGAAACGATGTAAAATCAGCTGATGAAGACCAGCGTAACTTGAGTGGCTCCTGGAATTAAACCAATATAAGCGTAAAATATGTGAAGCAGACCAAGGGCTGTCGGACGGTTAGAAAGGCAGCAGATGTCTTCCAGTCGGGCCCATCGCTATAACTTCTGCAGCTTCCTCTGTTCCTTAATGAATAGAACCACTTCAGAGTGTGTCTTGCTTCTGAAGAAAAGAAAGCAAAGCAGCATTTGCTAAATGAAACTACTGGTCCATCTTCCTAGCCTGGTGTTGCCTGCGTTACTCTGACAGGCAGTGGGTCTCCAAGGCTCTTTTAATGGGGAATGCCAGGAACTGAACTGGGGTCCCTTCTTCTGTGGGATCATAGAATCGTAGAGTTGGAAGGGACTCCAATGTTTCTCTAGTCCAACCCACTGCAAAGCAGGAATCTCAACTAAAGCATCCATGACAGATGGCCATCCAACCTCTGCTTAAAAACCTCCAAGGAAGGAGAGTCCATTCCACCTACCATACCTGTACCCTCACCTTCACGCCCAGACCCTTTAACTCCAGACCAACAGGAACTGAGGCAGCATTGGGGTCCAGCAAGGGGTTCAGAATTGGCAGAATAAGTTTTTGTATGGGAGCCAATAGCTTCACTTTTACCCAGGAGGAGTTTTTTGGCGATCACTTGTAGCTGAGTAAGATTGTCTTCCATAAACATGGTTTTAAAAGTGAGTCTGTAAGTGACTGTGGAGGCCAATTCTGGATCCACACATCCTTCTACAGGGGGGACATAGGTTTACGGACGGGAGTTGATCATGGTGAGGGTTTGCCAAGCGTGCCTTCCGCTTAGCACAGTTCTCCCTTTCGTCCTGAGTTCGAGCGTCTTCAAAATCCATGACACCTTTGGCAAAGGCTGTTCTCCAATTGGAGTACTCACAGGCCAGTGTTTCCCAGTTGTCGGTGTTTATACTACATTTTTAAAGATTTGTCTTGAGAGAGTCTTTGAACCTCTTTTGTTGACCACCAGCATTACGCTTTCCATTTTAAAGTTCGGAATAGAGTAGTTGCTTTGGAAGATGATAATCAGGCATCCGCACAACATGACTAGTCCAACAAAGTTGATGTTGAAGAATCATTGCTTCGATACTCATGATCTTTGCTTCTTCCAGTACTTTGGTTCACCTGTCTTCCCAGGTGATGTACAAAAAATTTCAGAGACACTGTTGATGGAATCTTTCAAGGAGTTGGAGATGGTGTTTATAAGTGGTCCATGTTTCACAAGCATATAGTAAGGTTGGTAGTACAATAGCTTTGTAAACAAGCATTTTGGCTTCCCTGCGAATGTCCTGGTAGTCAACCAGAGAAGGTCCAGGAGTGGATTGGACCCAGCATGTGACCAACAAGCAAGAGGAACTGAAAGAAGTTGCATACACACCAAACATTTGAAGCACATGGCTTCCTCCAAAGAATCCTAGGAACTGTAGCTTTACGCCTCACAGAGCTAGAATTCCCAGCAACCTTGAACTACAGTTCTCTGGATTCTTCAGGGGCAGTTGTGTTCTTTAAATGTATGGTGTGGACATGGATGAGACAATATACACTTCCCAGTCTCTCCAGAGCATTGGAATGGGCAACATCGCCCTGTAGGGCAGGGATATGCCATGTGGTGCCTTCCAGATGGACTCCAACTCCCATCAGCCCCAGTCAACTTAGCCATTGGTCAGGGATGATGGGAGCTGTAGTCCAATCACCTCTGAAGGACCACAGGTTCCCCATCCTTGCTGTAGGGCTTATAGCTTTAGACTAAGATGCACTGGGTTGCAATTCAGGGGTCTAGATCTAGAGATCCAGGTCTGGATCCTGATTCTTCTCTTCTCTATCTCAGCACTGGAGAAAAGTAAGAATCTACTGGGTTGCTAGCTGCAGGATAATTAAAGCATAATTCATGAAAAGATGGCAACCGCAATGGGAAATGACTCAAATAACACATAACATTTGGATAAGCCCTTAGGCTATTCCTACTGGGATCTTAAAAAGCAGCACCCAAGTGTCTAATGGGCACTGTATTCTATACCCCTTTTTCCAGCATTATGGAGGTTAATTTGTCGAGCGGTATTTTTCTCCCCTGCGGACAGAGGATACTGTGATGTTCGGTGCATTATACGGATATCAGTGTTAATTCTGTGTACATTTGTTAATTATGTTTGTTAATTTCTTCTGTTTTCAAAGGTTCTCATAATTACAGGAAGCCAGGGAGGAGAGGGAGAGGAAGCATCTTTTAATGAAAACAATTTAATTATCACACGAGTCCCTTTCAGCGTGATTTTTGGGAGATTTGGAAATCCGCTTTCTCGTTTTGTATCTTAGACAGTTTTGTACTCTGCGTTGTTTGACCTCATTTCTGCATGGCGATGTTCTGAAACATGGAATCTATTTATTTATCTTTTTTTAAAAAAAAGAAAACTTAAAGTTTTGTCTTTGTTGATGCTTTAAAAAACAAACAAACCCAGACATGGGAGTAGATTTAATAGCTTCAAAGGTGGGGGGAAGTAGCAAGGTTAATGGTGTGCCATACATATGAATGAAAAGTAAAGGTAAAGGTAAAGGGACCCCTGACCATCAGGTCCAGTCGTGTCTGACTCTGGGGTTGCGTGCTCATCTCGCTCTATAGGCCGAGGGAGCCGGCGTTTGTCCGAAGACAGCCTCCGGGTCATGTGGCCAGCATGACAAAGCTGCTTCTGGCGAACCAGAGCAGCGCACGGAAACGCCGTTTACCTTCCCGCAGGAGCGGTCCCTATTTATCTACTTGCACTTTAACATGCTTTCGAACTGCTAGGTGGGCAGGAGCTGGGACGTCGCAGGGATTCGAACCGCTGACCTTCTGATCAGCAAGCCTGTGGTTTAACCCACAGCGCCACCTGGTCCCTTGAATGAAAAGTAGTGCTGAGATAAGTCGACTTGAATCCAGTTTTGGCTTAAATTGCAGGAAGACACACAGGATTCCGTAAATACCTGCTCTTTGGTCATCACTTTTGCTTTGCAGAAGGAACATTAAAATGGAAGGAGACTGTGCTCCCCATGATTTAGTAGAACAAACCCATGGGCTACTTCCCTTCATGGATAACCTTCTGGGGGGCCATACGTTAGGCAGAGCTGGATGCAAAAATGGGCATATTATTACAGTCATACCTCGGGTTACGGCCGCTTCAGGTTGCACGTTTTCGGGTTGCGCACTGCGCCGAACCCAGAAGTACCGGAACGGGTTACTTCCGGGTTTCAGTGCTCGTGCATGTGCAGAAGCGCTAAATCGCGCATTGCGCATGCACAGAAGCACCGAATCGCAACCCGCGCATGCGCAGGCGCGGCACTGCGGGTTACGGACGCTGCAGGTTGTGAACGCACCTCCTGCACGGATCGCGTTCGCAACCCGAGCGTCCACTGTATTATAAATTAAATATGTATACTATCCTTCATCTGTAGATCTTACGGTAGTTCATACATAGCAATGGATGGGACTCTTACTCTTATACAATCAGACCCTCCAAGCCATCAGGGTTTCTGATTTGATCCTGGAATGTCCCGTTTTTCCTTAGGACGTCCCTATTTTCATTGGAGAAATTTTGGAGGGTCTGTACAATAGGTTACGTTCCAGCCATACAAAACTCAGACATTTCTATGCACATTACATATCTCTTCACCTGCCTTCCGAGCAAACCTTTCCAGCCCAATTCAATTTCCCTGGAGAAGGACCAGCAGGGTCCAAACCATGTTGAATCCGTAACTGCCTCTTTTTCCTACCCCATTACTCTATGCTCCTACTTCCAGTGGTTGAAAGAGTCACATCTGTTGCTCCGCCCACTCCCTCTGGCTCCGCCCACAGCTGGAGTGTGGCCCCCTCTGGACGGTTGTCCATAAGGAACAAAAAAGTTTTCCCATCCCTGATTTATAGGCTTTACACCTTCTGTTTTCCAAAGGATGCAGCTATGTTAGCCGGAAATTAGTGAGTTACAACGCCGTGAGAGGGAGTGTGCAGCTTGCAATTGCTGTATATCTGTGGTTTCGTTTTCCTTTCTCAAATGGAGCATGTTCCAGTGCGCATAGTACAGCAATCAGTGGTTTCAGAGCGAAAATACCCTGTTCTGCAAATGCCTTGGCAAGCGCCGACAGGCCTGCATTCCGATGCCGTGAGGAGAACAAAGGGTTATTTCTGCCTCCTCGGTTCGGGCGCTGCTCCTGGAGGGAGACTTGTCCTTCTCCTGTAAAATGAGTCTTGTATAGCTTGTCTGTTGTTCTGGCAATTCGGGGGCAACTCAAGCTTTGTCAGAAACTCAAGCAATTGTGACTCCAAATTTATAATTCCACCTGGTGATAGCAGCTGCTCATTCTTTTTTTTTTGTAAAAAAAAAAAAATTGCCTCGGTGGAATGAATACATATATATTCTGTGTTCGCTCAAAGAGCTGTATTCCGCCTACCCTCCTCCTCCTCCTCCTCCTCCTCCTCCTCTTCCATGCACCACCAGGAAAAAAATTAAGCCATCTTAAACATGTTCATTTAGCTACAGAGCTTCTGCTTCACACTTGCTGCACCAAAACCAGCTCAGGTTAGTTTGCACGCCGGATACAGAGACTCAAGTGGGCAGATCCACATTTTAAAGCACATTCATGGCACATTTAAATCACATGACTTTCCCGAAGGATCCTGGGGACTGTGGTTTGTTATGGGTGCTGGAAACCGTCGCTTTGTAAGGAGCAAACTACAGTTCCCAAGATTCATTGGGGATTGTCACGTGCTCTAAATGGGCGTTGAATGTGCTTAAAATGTATCGTGTGGATCTGTCCCCCCCCCCATTTATTCCCAGCTGCCTTATGTTGTCCTTCCATTCCTAGCCTCACCCATCCCAGTACGAGGGGAGACAGTCACCCAGGATTAACCCAAAGACTGCGCCATTACTTTCCGTGATGAATATGCAATGGGGAAGCTTTACTTAAATGTTTGTTTGTCTTTATATTAATATATCTAGGCCACGTTTCCACCTATGAGTCTTCAAAGCAACTGGCAAGATCAAACAAGTGAAAAAAAAATACATAATAAAATAGAATAATGAGCTCCGCACAGCAGGAAAAGTGTCTATCAAATATTTTTTAGAAGATTGCATAAGCTTGGGGCTGGGGGGCAGGGAGCGAACACACAGACACTTAATCCAGCTCAAAAGACGAAATAAAACTCTTAACTGCCCACTGAGAAGCCCATACTGTGGGATTTGTAGTGCCATAACCCCATTGTGGCGTGATACTAGGTTTGTTCACAAGTTGCACTGAACACAGGGACAGGCTTTCTGTACACGTGTGCAAGTGTTTTTATGTGAAAGAGTGTACGCTTGTTGATTTGATGTGAAATTGCTGTGTTGGGCCATTGATCTCCTTCGGTTCCCCAACCACCCTGTGAAGTAGGGTATCGTCACTACTGCTCCATTTTACAGATGGGAAAGTGAGGCAGTGGGTAAATGGTGAGCATGCAGCTGAGCAGGAATATAAATATATGCTGTCCACTGACCACGCTGGGTCTCACACGCAGAGATTTTATGGTGGATCGTAACATGTTCCTCCAGTGAAGTGGAATAAAGTTATATCATCCCTATTCCTTTGATATGTCCTTTGATATGTCATTCTTTCAGTGACTTTCCTTTTTGTGGGTTGTTGTTGTTGTTGTTGTTTTGGTCACAAGCTGGAATTTCCACTTCCACTAGACTTGTTGCTTGTGAAAAAATGAAAGAGGGTTTTTAAAAGATTCGGGTCCTGCCCCGAATAGCCCCTCCTCATAAATCCATTGCACGCGGTGATAGACTGAAAGGCATTGCTTAGCAACTGGAATACTTTTTATTGTGGTCTAGTTACTTGCAACGATTGAATGTGACTCAGCACTGCTGGGGGGCGCGGTGGGATTGAACGGAATTAAGTAGACTCGCTTCTAGACATGCTTCCTCAGCAGCTGCCAAGTGTTGAGGTTCTTGTGTGGGGTGCCCTGCGGGAGCTCAGTCAAGCAGTTAAGCTCACCACAGAAGACAGCCGTTGAGCAGAGTTGTCTTTACTGGGCCAACACATACATCACACACAGTAGTTACAGATGTTACAAGTAGTCTTCTCTCTCTGAGAACCCAGAAAGGGTTCTCTGCTGCAAAAGTCCTTGCTGTGTTAAAGTTCCAGGCCAAATCCAGTTGCTTCCAAAGTCTTGCAACAACGGATGGAGTTTTGAGTTCTGAAGTCTGGAAGTTTCCCAAGATTGCTTCAAAAACCCTTCAGTTGAATCCACAGCTCCAAAAGATGGCAGGAATTGTTGAAGGCTATCTCCTACCACTGCGGGAGCCAGGTGGCACTGTGGGTTAAACCACAGAGCCTAGGGCTTGCTGATCAGAAGGTCGGCGGTTCGAATCCCTGCGACGGGGTGAGCACCTGTTGCTCGGTCCCAGCTCCTGCCCACCTAGCAGTTCGAAAGCACATCAAAGTGCAAGTAGATAAATAGGAACCGCTCTGGTGGGAAGGTAAACGGCGTGTCCGTGCGCTGCTCTGGTTCGCCAGAAGTGGCTTTGTCATGCTGGCCACATGACCTGGAAGCTGTACGCCAGCTCTCGGCCAATAAAGCGAGATGAGCGCCACAACCCCAGAGTCGGACACGACTGGACCTAATGGTCAGGCGTCTCTTTACCCTTTACCTTTATCTCCTACCACAACAAGATGCTGCAACCTGAGCCCCTTTGATATGCAAGTTACATGCCAAATCAGCCCAAGAACACAGATAAAGAAAGTCACAAGATGCCTGCAGGTACATCTTGGGAGGTGGGGGGAATGAGTCATCTCTGCTGACTCATGGAGAAGTAACCCATTAACTGCATCCCTTAACACCAAGCCCATATACAGTGGTACCTTGGTTCTCAAACAACTTGGAACCCAAATAATGCAAACCCGGAAGTAAGTGTTCTGGTTTGCGAACCTTTTTCAAAAGCCGAACGTGCTCTGTTTTGAGTGCCACACTTCCGATTTGAGTGCCACACTTCCGTTTTGAGTGTTACACTGAGGTCTGTCTGTTTTTGCTATTTATTTTGTGTTTTTTGTTTTTGTGGCTCTTTTTGTGTGTGTGTGACTGTGTGGAACCCAGTTCAGCTACGGATTGATTCATTGTGTGACTGCAGTACATTGTTTATTGCTTTCATTTTATGGATCAATGGTCTTGTTAGATAGTAAAATTCATGTTAAATTGCTGTTTTAGGAGTTGTTTTTAAATGTCTGGAACGGATTAATCCATTTTGCATGACTTTCTATGGGAAAGCGTGCTTTGGTTTTGGAACGCTTTGGTTTTGGAAAGGACTTCCGGAACGGATTAAGTTTGAGAACCGAGGTACCACTATATAGGTACAGGCCATTCCCCTCTTGCTATGTTGCTGTGGCTCTGGTAGGTCCTCTCTCCTGTGAAACACAGCTTCCATCCAGCATGGGACTGTCTTGGTGGCTGCTGCCCATGAGGAATGGCAGGGCAGAGGAGCTACCAATAGGCAGCGCCATCATCATCATTATTTTATTCGACCGTCAGTCAGAAGAATACATTTGTACAGAATTAAAAGCATCTGAGAGAACTTTGAAAAAAGGAAACATAATCCACAATAGAATGGAACTAAACAAATAGCCCCAAATCGATACAATCAATTAAAATCTTGCGACGCTTAGAAGCTAACAAAAAGAAATTTAGCCACCAGGGAGGCTGTATTTCTAGTAATATTATTCAGTAAATATAAAACCTGTCTTTCTCTGGGTAGAAAGCTAGATTGACGTAAAAGTGGAGTTATAAGGTTTTGCCTAAGTTCTACATAGAGAGGACAAGACAGAAGGATATGTCCGGTAGACTCAACCACGCCCATAGTACAGTGACAGGTTCTCTGGGCGTATGGAACTCCCTTGTACCTTCCCCACAATACCGCAGAGTCAAGGGCGCTTAGTCTAGCCGCTGTAAGAATTCTGCGGCATTCCAAATTATGGGCAGAGCCAACTAATCTCAAGTTTCCAGAAGCATTACTGTCTCCAGCCATCATGGTTGATCGCCGTTGAAAGCCAACATGAATGTGCCCGTCATTTAAAGCCAAGTTGGTGACCGTCCGTGTGCTATCCGGGAACTATGGATGAGTGACTTCAAGGCCCCGTTTACTCTCCCTTCTTGCGGTTCTTAATATTTCAACCAGACTCGGAACGCCAAATAGAGGACTGTTCTCTGTAGAGCAGGACACCCAGCCACCCTGGCAACCTCCTGTGCACTTTTTGAAAAACTGTATACTGCCAGATAGGCGTGCGCATGTGTGCACACTTGCTAGAGAGAGCACATATAATTAAATGCATGCTGCAGACATACGGTGATGAGTTATGGCAGGCAGGAGCTGGGAGTAGGGAATATAAAACTGATCCATCATGGTTTTGGTTAAAACTTCTAACATAAAAATACTTTGCAACCTGAATTGGATCAGTGATCCAATTCAGGTTGCAAAGTATTTTTATGTTAGAAGTTTTAACCAAAACCATGATGGATTTTAGTATTATTTTGGCTTATTTAACGTAAAGAAAGTCTTGATTACTTTCAGCCAGCTTTACGCAAGACCCACTGAGGCCCCTATATTCTGGCTAATGTGTCTGAGGGCCGCAGTTAGAAAAAGAGATGATTATAGCACTCTCATTAATTCTGCACGGTGCTGCATGAATGCAATAATGTAGCAAAAACGGATAGCAGAGGTGGCTGTTGTGCCTATGAAGGAATCTTACTTTATTTTATTGCTTTTTCGGAAGGATTCCCACCCCCGCCAGCAATCTCCAAGGTTTCAGGAGGGGGTGTATCTGAATAGCCCTTCTCTAATTGCTCGGTGATTTTGTCCTGGCAGAGGCAAAGGTCAGGGTTTCTATTTGATCCATTTCTGATATTGCAAAAGACTTTGATACTGTCAGCCTGGTGTGAGTATTGACACAGTGAGGGGTCAACGGTCGGGCCAGGATATCTGATGTTCAAAAAGGCCTGTCCTTTGCTCTCTGAGAGGCGATAAAAGCAATGCCCAGCAATTACATTTCTGCCCTTAGCTATTTTCAGCTTCCTATGTAGTTTGAAAAATTCTCTCGCTCCCTTTCTCCCATTTGTGCATTTTTAAAGCAACAGTACATACATACAATCAATTCTAACCCAACAGAGCTACCAACTGAGATGACGATCTCCTCTCGGGAAGCGCTCGGGTCCCACTGCTGACTGGTTAATAATAATAATAATAATAATAATAATTTATTATTTGTACCCCGCCCATCTGGCTGGGTCTCCCCAGCCACTCTGGGTGGCTTCCAGCAAATATTAAAAAACAATACATTAACATGTTACAGATTAAAAACTTCCCTAAACAGGGCTGCCTTCAGGTATTTCCTAAATGTTATGTAGTTTGCTACATAACTGTTTACATACATAAATGTTATGTGGTTTGCTCACTTGCAGGGACATCATCACTGCAGAGAGGAAGCTGCAGTTTCGCTCCATGCTCGATTCAAGGCAGAGTCACTGGAAAGAGCTGCTTCTGTGGGTCAGCGTCATTTGCCATCTGGAAGCCCCCGTTTCCATCTGCAAGGCTCTCTGCCCTCTCCCTATGGATGAAAAAGGCTGGAACCTGGACTGTATCATCAGCTGACAAGGACCAGAAAATACTGCGTTTCTGGCTGGTTTTTGTTTATAGTTTAGGAGCTAAGAAGAGTCTGGCTGCTGGATCAGGCCAAAGGCCCATCGAATCCAGTATCCTGTTCTCACCGTAGCCAAACCAGATGCTTGCAAACATGATGCGGGTTCAGCACTGCAGTCCCCAGCAACTGGTCTTCAGAGAGAGGCATACAGTTAAAGATAACAATCCAAATAGAATATATTAGAAACTATTAGAAATTATATTGTCCATCAATAAATACCAATACCAAACAATTTAACTGAACCAATCTAGTTTAACAGCTCAAAACTAAACAGGAGAGAGAATAAGAGGCTGGCATCCATCCGTCTCAAGAGACACTGGAGTGCATCTGCAGGGATGAAATCAAACTGCACTGAAGTGACCTTCCCAGGGCACAAGCCTGGGCAGTGTACATGGAGGTCCTGGGCTGCCCAGACAACAAGACCCGCATCTCAGTCTTGCTGATGTAGCCCAAAGGAAAGCAGAGCAAGATGTTTGGTACCAGCTTGGCTGCAGGAGTTGCCAGAAGCTGCCATCGAACTGCCTTAGGGTCTCCACTCCGGATTTGTGTAGGGTTTCCTCCTGAGGTTTTTCTTCTCCCCAAGATCTCCTGCAAGGCACCAGAGGTTTAGGGTCAATGTCTTCCTTCTCCTAAATAGGCTAACTTCCCAGGTGGATGAGCCCCATCTGCCCCTCGCTTCCCTCTACAGCACGTGCAGAAACCGCCTTATTGGCTGTCGGACCCACTACCTCTACAGTGGTACCTCTGGTTACGTACTTAATTTGTTCCGGAGGGCCGTTCTTAACCTGAAAACGTTCTTAACCTGAAGCACCACTTTAGCTAATGGGGCCTCCCGCTGCTGCCCGATTTCTGTTCTCATCCTGAAGCAAAGTTCTTAACCCGAGGTAATATTTCTGGGTTAGCAGAGTCTGTAACCTGAAGCGTCTGTAACCTGAAGCGTCTGTAACCTGAGGTACCACTGTATTGTTCTTGTCTGCTCAATACACCAGAGCATGTCTTCACACCGAGGGTTTGAGACCCATCAGCTATACTCACCTGGTTTCATTGGCCAGTCGAAGCCATTCCTGGAGTGTGGCCCCTGGCGCATGCTGACAGAGGAAGCGACGACATTTACAGCCCTTTCGCCACATCTTAGATGAGGATAATGTCCATTTCAAAGAGCATGCTTCGTAAAGAAAAATAAACCGTTTCAACTTGTTCCAAAAGAAACCAGGCGTCAAATTTCTTTCCTAACCTACGCTGAGTCTTGCAAGTTAGAAACACAATGCAGTGTATTTGGAAATCATCTCTGACACACTTGCGCAGCCTTAACTAGGCTCACCCCGGATTACTGAGCTACATAGATCAATGGTCTGTTGCAGCCTAAAGCAGTTTCTTGCATTCCTAAAAATGGAGCCAGCCTTGATTATACCGTAGATCCGAGCAGCCCCAAAGGCCTTAAATATGACTGGCTGAATTGGTGCCATCCTCCACTCCCTCGCCCCACCCCGCCGGCCATCCGTACCCAAAGATTCGTTTCGTCTCCTGTGCAAACTAAGTGCCTACTCTTACCATGAGGCTAAACACACTAATCTTTAATGTGCAAGGGTATTCAAATTAAACCGAGAGAAGAGCCCCAACTAGGAGCTCTGAGTACTTCCCCAAGGAATGCCAGAACACAGAAGTGGAATTTACATGTGTCCTTCACCTCCTATTCACTGGCTTCTACAGAGAGCGCTGTGATCCTCTCTCCCTTTCCTGCTTCCCCCTCCCTAAAGGACTTCAGAAAATTATTTAACATCTCTCAACAGCACTACCCAAGCCCTCTGGCTCAGCCAACGAATGGAGGACCATCCCGCAGGCTGCTGACACCTCATAAAAGCCTTCGCTGTGGACGGCTTGCTCTGTGAAAAGGGAAATCAGGCTTATGAATGGGGGTGGGCAGTCCTACTTAAAAGTTTGAGAGTTTGATAATTAGAGGGAGTAAGGTTGCCATGTGATACTGGGGGGGGGCAGCTTGGCCTGCTCTTTCGCCTTTAAGTGAAGTTTGGTGTGCTGTCATCAGCTGAAAAAATAGTCACCCTATTCCATCTAGGAAAAACCTGTTAAAATGTCAGAGTGCACTTTAGAGGCTGAGAAGGACTCCTGCCTAAAACCCAGGAGAACTGCTGCCAGTCAGTGTGGACAGTACTGAGCTAGATGGACCAACGGTCCAACTCTGCATAGGGCTGAGTTCCTATGAGATGAGTTCATAGGGTTTCAACTGATCGTTTTATGCAGTTTTAACACGGCTGGTTTTAACAGCTGCCTGAAATATGTTATTGCGTTAACGTTGTTCTAATAGATTTTTATTTTTTGTGAGCCACGCTGGGCTCCCATTGGGGAGGAAGGGTGAGTTATAAACGTGAATGACTGAAGGGGCGCCTATGTGTATGCAGAGAAGATGCTCTGCCAGAGAACTAAAGGCCTTCTCTAATGCCTGATAATAATGGTTTTGAAAAGAAGTTTGAGTGACCCAGCCAAGGACAGATAGAAGGAGGTGTCATTCTGTCAACCTTACTGCCTTTTGCAGCAGCCCGGCAGGCAGAAAGCAGGCCGGTGATTGGTTGATATCCGAAACGGTTTCACTGCTATCACTTTTGGATGCTAGGGCACTGTTAAAGGCAGAGCAGCATTGCCAGTCACAAGTTATCAACTCTACTCACGCTGGGCAGGATTTCAGCATTTTAAATTGACTCACAGGCGTGTAATCACAAGTCTTGCCACTGGTACACAGGAAGGGCGCTGGTTTTCAGGGTCTAATTTAGACCTGGGTGTGAATCTACCAGCAATACCACTGCATAAGAAACATGCATCATATTAGAACCCAGGTTTTGCGATTGTGTTTCCCCGCCTCAGGTTGCCTCGCTAGCAAACCTTGATTGACGACATGTCCATAGCAATGGCCCTACCCCTGAGCTCTGTTCTGGCACATGTTTTTGAGAATGGGACTGTGACCTGATCTCACAATATAGGAGAGAGCAGTGGGTTGTTTCCTTTTTCTAAAAAAATGTTTAAGGGGACTCTCATTTTGATTCAACCCCCCCCCCCACCATTTTATAGTTCAAATCAGGAAAAATAAATGAAGTAAATAGACAAAAGTACAAAGATTCACAAAATGTTTAGGGGTATTCATTACCTCTGCGTACCCCCAAAGAAAAAAAGCACTAGGAGAGAGTGTCTCTGAACATATGTTAAGTGCCATTCCCCTTTACTTTGCGTAAGATTAAGGAGCGTTGCTGCCTTGAAAGCATTCACTCAAGCACACTTGCTTGTGATGCAGCCTATGGAGAATCCAGCCCAGCCCACAAATCCTCTCCATGTGGAGTAACCTTTTTATGCACTGCCCAAAAGGAGGGCAGATTTACATACCATTTTCCTATGGAAATGCACTTTGTTAGATGAGAGTTTACCACAATGAGGAAGGGCCCACAGAATCTGCAGCCCAGAGGCAGATTCATACCATCCAACACTTCTCTGATGAAAATAGGGACTTCTATTCAATAATAATTATTATTATAATTATAATACCCCACCCTTCTGACTAGGTTGCCCCAACCACTCTGGGTGGCTTCCAATATATATATAAACATCATAAAACATTAAACATTAAAAATAATTCCCTATACAGTGGTACCTCGGGTTACATATGCTTCAGGTTACAGACGCTTCAGGTTACAGACTCTGTTAACCCAGAAATATTACCTCGGGTTAAGAACTTTGCTTCAGGATGAGAACAGAAATCGGGCAGCGGCAGGATTAGCTAAAGTGGTGCTTCGGGTTAAGAACGTTTTCAGGTTAAGAATGGACCTCCGGAACGAATGAAGTACGTAACCAGAGGTACCACTGTACTGGGCTGCCTTCAGATGTCTTCTATAAGTTGTATAGTTACTTATCTCCTTGGCTCGGGTGTGTGTGTGTGTGTCTCAAAACGTCATACCCTCCAACATTTATCTGATGAAAATAGGGACGTCCTAAAGATGCGGGTGGCGCTGTGGTCTAATCCACTGAGCCTAGGGCTTGCCGATCGAATCCCCACGACGGGGTGAGCTCCCGTTGCTTGGTCCCTGCTCCTGCCAACCTAGCAGTTCGAAAGCACGTCAAGTGCAAGTAGATAAATAGGTACCGCTCTGGTGGGAAGGTAAACGGCGTTTCTGTGTGCTGCTCTGGTTCGCCAGAAGCAGCTTAGTCATGCTGGCCACATGATCCCAAAGCTGTCTGTGGACAAACGCCGGCTCCCTCGGCCTATAGAGCGAGATGAACGCGCAACCCCAGAGTCGTCCGTGACTGGACCTAACGGTCAGGCGTACCTTTACCTTTAAAGAAAAGCTGGATCAAATCAGAAACTGGGACGGCTTTTGTAAATCTGGGACTGTCCCTGGAAAATAGGGATACTTTGAGGGTCTGTTGTTTAGGGGAGCGTGACTGGTTTGGTCACACTGGGCACAGCGCCTCGGGGGTGCTGCAACTATTATGTAGAATGGAAGGCAAGGGAGGGTGCCAAATTTTAGCGTCACACAGGGCATCACTGAAATTTACGGTAAGACCCAAAAATCTGCTGCTAACTGTAGATGACCAACTTCAAGGCCTCTTTTGCTGTCTCTTCTGATGATTCCTGATCTTTAAACCAAGCAACAGCCCTTTAAGTAGAGAACTTGCAAGAGAGGAGTGTTCTCTGTAAATAGGGCAGGTAGCTTTAGTGTAGTGCCTTGTGGTTCAGGACACCTGGTGTGCTTTTGTGGAGTTGGAAGCAGCTGCTGCTTGTGAGTCACATCCTCACCTTTCTCCTAATTTCCATTTCCCCACCTCCTTCCACTCTCCTCGCCCTTTTGCCCTGGGCTTCTCCCTTTCCTCCTCCTCTTGAGCGATGCCTCTGTTCTCTGGCCCAGCCAGCTGCATGCTGCCAAAGGTCCTGCAGGTATTGCTTGGCAGCCCAGGAGGCAATGTGTATGATCAGACAGCTTTGCATCACTTCCGTTCCCTCCGTAAGACATTCAGCTTAGAGAACGGGGGTTTCCTGCTCAAGGAAGGAGGTAAATGCATTGCAACTGGTTTGAGCAGGCAGTGAGGGGCAGTGGGAAGATAACAGAGCCATAGCACAGTGGCAGAGATGTTCTGCCTTTGGATGGAGGGCAGAAATGTCTGGGGGCTTGCCTTCACTGATTTGGTCAAAGGCAAGAGAACCTGTCACTAGAAGCTGGTTCAACAAGTGAAGGGATCTGCCCATTGAGACCTGATTTTGTGGCTATTGCCTCGCTTCCCCACCCCACCCCCGAAAAAGCAGAGCTTGGTGCTGATGCCTTAGGTGGGTGAGGATTTGAAAGGGCAGCAGAGGAGCTGGGAGATAAAAAACCTGGAATTCTTTGGGGAAATTTAGTGTGCAAAGCTCAGGATATTGTGAAAGATCTTTTGTGGATGCATATGCTTTCACTTTCCTGTGTTATTTGCACAGGTGTGGATCAAGAACAGGTAAGATTAAGTAATATGTGAATCATTGGCTAATCTGATTGCCATCCATATTTGCATACGGAAAGTGACTTGCGAGGATCGCCTAGAGAAATGTAAATCACAAAAGGACCCACATCTCTAAGTCCAAATGTTCTTCAGCCATTTACAATGCTGGGAGGGAGGAAGTTTAAAAAATAATAATAAGGTGTGTGTGTAGGAGAAATCTGGCTGGCGGATCTTCAAAAAGTCTCATCAGACAGTGAACAAGCTCAGAATATCACAGAATAGACGCCTGCTTCTTGGGAGAAAAGCAATGACAAACCTAAACAGCATCTTAAAAAGCAAAGACATCACCTTGCCAACAAAGGTCCGTATAGTTAAAGCTATGGTTTTCCCAGTAGTGATGTATGGAAGTGAGAGCTGGACCATAAAAAAGGCTGATCGCCGAAGAATTGATGCTTTTGAATTATGGTGCTGGAGGAGACTCATAAGAGTCCCATGGACTGCAAGAAGATCAAACCTATCCATTCTGAAGGAAATCAGCCCTGAGTGCTCACTGGAAGGACAGATCCTGAATACTTTGGCCACCTCATGAGAAGAGAAGACTCCCTGGAAAAGACCCTGATGTTGGGAAAGATTGAGGGCACAAGGAGAAGAGGACGACAGAGGAAGAGATGGTTGGACAGTGTTCTCAAAGCTACCAACATGAGTCTGACCAAACTGCGGGAGGCAGTGGAAGACAGGAGTGCCTGGCGTTCTCTGGTCCATGGGGTCACAAAGAGTCGGACACGACTAAACGACTAAACAACAACAACAACAGCAAAATCACAGAATGACTCAGCCTAATGTAAAGGAGCCCTTAGCCTTAAAGATTCCTTTAAAAACTCTATAACTTTAAGATCATATATATTAAAGTAGTTCTGATTCAGTTTGCATTGAATTTGGACTGGGTTTGTTTGTTTGTTTGTTTGTTTGTTTGTTTGGATAAAGGTAGGATTCCCAACTTTTTTTCTTTTAACAGGACAGACACAGTAGCTGTGCCTGTAACAATATAGCAGTCAGCATGGATAATGGTCAGGAATAACCGGAGCTGTTTTCTCAGAGTTGGCATCTGTCTGTCTCAGGAGACAATGGAGGAGTGCACATTTGCTGGTGAAGTCAAACCGATGGAAGTTTACAGCACTAGCTGTAGCTGTAGAAACCGGTACAGGAGAGACATGTTTTGTTGCAGCTGGGGCAGATGAAGGTACCCGGTTGTGCTTTTGCAGATGGACTGTGATGGTTCTTCTGCGCTCCTCCCAGCCATCATTCCTCCTCTGGTCATTGCTGTGGAAACACAACTTGACTGCTTTCTCCAGGCACTGTGGTTGTTTGGAAGGGATTCCCACACGGTGGGGGTGATGGTGCCAGGCTTTATGTCACATCTGCAGAAGTCTTTGTAACATAGAGTTGGTCTGCTGACAGGCCTGGTACCTAAAGCCAGCTCCCTGTAGAGCACATCCTTGGGGATCCTGCCATCTTCCATTCTGTGGACATGACCAACCCAGCATAGATGTTGCTGAGACAGGAGTGCAAACATGCTGGGAATGTGGGCTTGGGAGAGCACATCTTTGTTTGAGAATCTGTCTTGCCATGTGATGCCCAAAACCTTCCTTGTGGGAATGTTCAGGGTGGCAGGAGAGGATATATTATTTATGAATATCCTTCCTAACTTACGCTAGCAAGTTCCTTTATGTAGCAGTTACATTCCCCTTTTATATGCACAGCAGATAGCTAGCTGGTTGCAGGCTCGTGTGAACCTCTCACTATTAGAAGAAGAAGAGGAGTTTGGATTTGATATCCCGCTTTATCACTACCCGAAGGAGTCTGAAAGCGGCTAACATTCTCCTTTCCCTTCCTCCCCCACAACAAACACTCTGTGAGGTGAGTGGGGCTGAGAGACTTCAAAGAAGTGTGACTAGCCCAAGGTCACCCAGCAGCTGCATGTGGAGGAGCGGAGACGCGAACCCGGTTCCCCAGATTACGAGTCTACCACTCTTAACCACTACACCACTGTCTCCGATTGAATTGTACGTTCCTGGTAAGTTCCCTTGAATCCCTCTTAAAAGAATAAAGACGTGATAATCTTATTCAAAGTTGATAAAAAAAGTTTACTCACATCAGTTCACAGTTGGATTCCTGAAGGCAGACTTAGTTATAAATATGTACATGTGGATCTACCCCATATGGGGGAATAATCTCAGTGCTTCTGCTAGCTGAGAGCTAGTAAGGCAGTCCTACCTAGAAGCTGGTCAAACGAAGAAGGAAGTCAAAAAGAGGGGTGTGCTGCGTGACTCGTCCTTTTCTTACCTGGACAGGTTAGGTCACACCCACCTTCTATCAATGCAACAGGAAGGATGCTCCAGCCAGGAGGAACAAGAAGTTTTGACTGGCTGGACCAAACATTCCCTCGCATGTCTTCTCTAGCATTACAAGGAATGTTGTACTTGACTGCTTCTCACGGATCACACCCCACATTCCCGACATCCAACAACACGTGGAGGAGCAAAAGTGCCCCCCATCACTGTCCTGCAACACTTACGCCATTTCCGAGCTTGAACATAAACATTAAAACCTGCAGATGACTGCAAATTAAGTTCCTGTTTACACAGGATCAGATGTTGGAAATAGGATTCAAATAGGAAAGAAGGTGCTGCTGTTCCCCAGATATTTTTAGGCCTGGAGCTGGCAGCACTAATAATAATAGATGGAGGCTCTTTTACCACCTGTGGCATGTAATTATAGTTTTACCTGTCTTATACAAAATGAAAACTTTTCAGTCTTGAAGGTGGCATGATAATAGAGTCACTGCAACCTGAGGTGTGCACATTCAACTATAATCTCCCACTAGGGTTGCCATGTTTTTACCAGCTTTGCTCATGTGCCTTTAACAGTAGAATCTTGGTGGGCAGGGACCTCAGAGGGCATCTAGCTCAACCTCTCTACTGACACAGGAACTCTGTTGCTACAGCTACTGATGCTGTGGATAGGTAGCCAGCCATTTTCCACTTAAAAAAATAATAATGAAGAAAAAAAATCCACCACCTTCTGAGGCAATCTGTTCCTCAGCTGTTCTTCTTAATGGATAGTCTAAAATTCAATTGATTTTTTATTTGAACCCACTGTTTTAAGCCCTACCCTGTGAAGCGACTGAAAGCAAATTCACTCCATTATCTTTGCGGCAGACATTCAAATACTTGAAGGTGGTGATTGTATCACCTTTTAGGGGCTTCTCCAGACATCCTTTTTTATAGCACTTTTGTGACGATTTGTGCCCATTATGTTATTGGGGCGGTCATACGCAATCCCACTTTAATACTGTTTGTGCCTGCAAAAGTTTTGAGGGGTGGTCCGTGCTGCTTCATTTCCCATTGGCGCATATCCCGTAACTTCCTGCTGAAACCCTGTCACTTTTTATACCACAAATGTTTACTTTTGTGCTGCTTTCGTTGCGCTATAGCCCCTCCAGACACCAGTAATGTGGTAGCATTGGGTACGCATCGCATCGCAAACTAATGCAGGATGAATCCACCAACTATGGCTGTGTCGAGACTACATTGCAAAACACGAGCAGCAATAAAGTCCCAGTCTGGAGGGGAGCCTCTGTCTGGCACGAAAAGCTTTCCCCACCACTTTTTCTCCATACCACTGAAATATTTCCCCGCTTGATTTCTGTGTGCCAGGCTGCTGTTAATAAGTCCAGGAGCGGGGCCAATTTAGAAAGCTGGCAATCCAAATTCTGCTATGCTCAACCAAGTTTCCCCAGTCAAGTACTGCAGTCTGAGCTAAGCAGTGCCATCAACCAAAGTTTCTGAAATATTAGCGTTAATCAAGCATTTTTGAGTCAGCTTTGGAACAAGTGGCATCTGACTGTGTCTCACGCTGCCCCCGCTATAAGGTCAGGTGCATGTTTATGACTTGGCTAATAATAGCGTTGAACAGCTGGAAACAGAAACAATGTCTAGAGCACAAGCGACCCTGCCTGATGAATGGCCGTGTGGTCAGGGTGGTAAATGTTGTTTTTTCCACATTGGGTTCACGGAGTCACCCACTGAAGCCTCATGTGCCAGGGGGTCATATTCTGGGTTGGCATGTGGTTTTGCATATGGCAAAGTTCCGCAGAGCAAATAGAAAACGCCAGATCTTGAGGTTCTGCCAGGACACGAATTCTGAATAAAAGCGATGTGCTTAATTCTTTTAAGCGGGGGCTGCATTGGGTAGACCGCCTCATTCATTGTCATGTGTTCCCCGAGTTGTGCTTGGCAGAATTCTGTCTGTCTGGGCAGAATTCTCTCTCCCGTCTATTTATTTACTCGTTTTGTTTCTGAAGCGCTCTCCATAAAAACATCCCGAAGCGACTTCACAATAAAAACATCAGCAATAAAAGCATATTTCAAAAACAATTTCAAGTCCAGTGCAGATATGGACTGGAATAAAAAAAAAAACCTCTACTTAAAAGGCTTGTTGGAAAAGGGAAGTCTTCAAGAGGCACTGCAAAGATAATACAGAAGGGGCCTGTCTGATATGTAACAGCAAGGAGTTCCAAAAGTTAGATCCCGATTCTGACACTGGAACAGACCTCCTGATGGTTGCACAGGTCTTCCTGGAAAGAGAAATGGAGGGAAGGAGGGGAGTTTCACCTGATGATTTTCTGCCTCTAAGATCCAGTAACCCTGCCAGGGGGGGGGGGGAAAGTGACAACTAGAGAAGATTGGGCATTGTGTTTAACTTACCGTATATGTATGATGAATCCGAGGAGCATCTATCAAGCATGAGTTGTGAGTACATTCTCAGCCCAAATGGGCTCCTCACTGCTTTTGCAGGATTCCAGGTGATCCGTGTTTACACCTTGCTGTTATGAAGCAAAACTGAAGCAGGATTTGACCTTGACTCTGCATGCATACCCTGTCATGACATCATCCTATATAATGTTTCGCTCTGCACCCAAAGCATCTTCTGTGTAGAAGATACCAGATGTAAAAAAAATATCACTGTAAGTCATTTATGCCTGTAATTTAAAAGCATGTTTGCAGTGTTTCTCAAACTTGGGTCCTCGACTGTTGTTGGAGTACAACTCCCATCATCCCTAGCTAGCAGGACCAGTGGTCAGGGATGATGGGAGTTGTAGTCTAACAACAGCTGGGGACCCAAGTTTGGCAAGGCTGAGAAACCATGGAGAGCCATTGCCAGATATTGTAGATAATATTAAACTGAATGTACCAATGGATTTCCCAGTAGTAATGTACGGAAGTGAGAGCTGGACCATAAAGAAGGCTGATCCCCGAAGAATTGATGCTTTTGAATTATGGTACTGGAGGAGACTCTTGAGAGTCCCATGGACTGCAAGAAGATCAAACCTATCCATTCTGAAGGAAATCAGCCGAGTGCCCATTGGAAGGACAGATCCTGAAGCTGAGGCTCCAATACTTTAGCCACCTCATGAGAAGACTCCCTGGAAGACCCTGATGTTGGGAAAGATGGAGGGCACAAGGAGAAGGGGACGACAGAGGACGAGATGGTTGAACAGTGTTCTCGAAGCTACCAACGTCTGACCAAACTGTGGGAGGCAGTGGAAGACAGGAGTGCCAGGCGTGCTCTGGTCCATGGGGTCACGAAGAGTCGGACACGACTAAACGACTAAACAACAACAACCAATGGTCTGACTCACTATAAAGCACCTTTACCAAGCAATATCCAGTTGTGATAAACCAGCCTGGCTGTAGTGCTAATTTGTAAAAGAGAAAGAGACCACTTTAATTTGCTCCTAGCTATAGAATAATTTTGACTGAGTGTCCTCATTCCATAAATTCACATTAGAAAACATGCTTTTGTTTGTCTCTCCGTTTCTCTTTATAGTTAGCAAGAACAGCTCAAGGCAAATGCTATTTTAAGGTGGAATCCCACAGAACGAAGCACTTCACAAGGCAGCCTTAAATCGTTTTTCATATAATTTTGCATTTTAACCATCACCCCACAGAGGTTTACCCTTGACATATTTGCCATCGCCTCAGTGCCACTTGGGAACAAGATAAATATCAAGGGACATTGAGACTGCATATGATAGCTGGCTGTTGGATTTGGGGTGTGGATCTTGCAGGTTAACAACTACAGATAAACCGAGGCTGCATACGCAATATACTGTGAAAACACCTTGGAAGCACATTTTCCCCTCAAAGAATTCTGGGCACTGTAGTTTGTTAAGGGTCGCCAGAAATAGTAACTCCGTGAGGGGTAAACTACAGTTCCCAGAATTCTCCTAAGGAACAGAACGTGGTTTGAATATCCTTTAAAGATGTACACGGACTGATTTGGATAGCTAGTAAAGGTAAAGTTGCACACAAAGGCTCTTTGCGCCCGCGTCTTTGAGCACCACATTCAATTTGTTCCTGGTAATGATGCAACAGACCATTGTTTAGATTGCTGACTCTCACTGCTGATGTTCCGAGAGCTGGATGAAGATATACCGTATGTTCAGTGGCTTTCGATCGCCTTTGAAAGTGATTTGTTGAAGGGCAGGGTCAGGGACGGGCCTCTAGCAAACGAAACGGGCCTGGGAAGGAATGGGTAGGAGAAGTTGTGGCTGAGTTATCTGCCTGCCACACAGAGAGATTTAAAGGCATATGACTGTATAATGGCTTTGAATTTCACAGATCTGTACAACTATGTGTTCACATGAGCCAGTGTGGTGTAGTGGTTGAAAGCGGTAGACTAGTAATCTGGTGAACCGGGTTCGCGTCTCCGCTCCTCCACATGCAGCTGCTGGGTGACCTTGGGCTAGTCACACTTCTTTGAAGTCTCTCAGCCCCACTCACCTCACAGAGTGTTTGTTGTGGGGGAGGAAGGGAAAGGAGAATGTTAGCCGCTTGGAGACTCCTTCGGGTAGTGATAAAGCGGGATATCAAATCCAAACTCCTCCTCTTCTTCTTCTTCCCACCTGCTGAGTTCCAGGTTGCATTTCCAGAGTGTTGTTCACATTTATTATTTATTAAATTTGTATGCTACCCTTCATCAGAAGATGTCAAGGCGGTTCACAACATAAAAATACAAAATGAGAACACCAAACGAACAAACAAGCAAAGCAACCCTCCTCCCACAAGAACATTTAGAAGGTCATAAAATGTCTAACCAGCCCAAGGCCTGGTAATAGAGAAACATTGTTGCCTAACGCCTAAAATATGTAGTGAAGGAGCCAAGCGAGCCTCCCTGGGCAGAACACTCCACAAACGGGGAGCCACCACAGAAAAGGCCTTTTCTTGTGTTGTCACCTTCTGGACCTTTCATGGATAGGGCACATGAAGAAGGGCCTCAGATAATGAGCACGTTAGTTCCTATGGCGGGAGGTGGTCTTTGAGGTATTGTGGTCCTGAGCTATTTAAGGATTTATAGTTCCAAACCAGCACTTTGAGTTGTGCCCAGAAAGTAATTGGCAGCCAGTGCAGTCAGGCCAGGGTTGGCATTATATGCTCACACCTTCCTGCCATGGCAAGCAACCTAGCACCAGCTGAAGTTTCTGAGCAGCCTTCAGAGGCAGCCCCACATTGCAGTAATCTAACCTTGAGGTTACCAGCACATAGGCAACAGATGTTAGGCTGTCCCTGTCCAGACGGGCACAGCTGGGCCACCACCCGAAGCTGATGGAAGGCACTCTGTGCCACTGAGGTTGTGCATGTGTGACAGCTGCCTCAAATGTACACACCATTCTTGAGTACAACGTGAATGCAGCTTAATTTTTCTAGTCAGATTGAAGATGGTTGGAGAGAAGAAAAATGCACCCCATCACATTCTTTGTCAAGGAACGAAAGGACTGATAGGGATTGTGGCTCATGCTCTGTGAACAGGGCCGTCTTTAGCAGATGCAGTGCCGGGGTACAAATATCCGCCCAGGGCCCCCTAATTACCATGGATAGTGTGGGGGGGGGCGAAGCTGTGCACTGCCAGCCATGGGGGGCGCAACTCTCCCCCATGCTGCTGCGGGAGAACAATCCCCGCAAAGGCTTGGGAGGGAAGCCAGCCATATAGTTGGCGGGGCGCAGCTTCCATCCTAAGCCTCTGTGGGGATTGCTCTCCTCCCGCGGAGGCTTGGGAGGCAAGCTGCATGCCTGCTAGCCATATGGTTGATGGGGCGCAGCTGACGGGTGCAGGGAAAGGGGAGGCCACTGGCAAAACCGCGCAGCTCCCCCACTTGCTGGGGCGCCTGAGAGGCCTGCGCCCTGGTGCAACGCACCACTAAGCCCTATGGGAAAGACGGCTCTGTCTGTGAATGCGGTTTCAAAAACTAGCAATGGGAGCACATTTGGAGTAAGTGGAGATTTGACCATGCTCTAGCTCTTCCCCATGTTTTGCTGGCCTTGCTTCCTTCCCTGACATACAGAAATTTGGAAGGTGACGCATTCTGTTATCCTTGTGCCTGCAAACACATCACTTCTTCATGCCGAAGTGCTGTGATAAAGGTGGAAGAGCAGGGCTAGGTAACAGAGGAAGTGGCAACTCTGCAGACTGATGTATGTGAAGCAATTTGGATGACCTCTACTCTTCTGTTTTCCAGCTAGCTTGTTATGTTTCAAGGCAACTGCATCTTTTTCTTCTCTGTTCCCCACCGTCCGCCAAGTAGAGACCTTGGACGCAGGTGCCTTGAATGTTGCTTGACACAACCATTACTTAATTTGAGTTTAAGATTGCAAGATCATCTGCTGAGACACCTGCCCTCCAGCGTCAATTCATACCGGTAATAAACACCATTTCCTCTTCCCCCGGGTTCTGTTTCCCCACACACTCCTTATCAGTTCAGTTTATGGGTTAACCAAATGGTAGGGTAGAACGTTTTTGCATTTTATGAACGTACAAATTAGGGATTTGTACATCTGATATGGACAAATATTACCGGTAATTGTGTTTCAACAAAGGACTCTGTGTAAGACATGTATTGGTCAGTTAAGGCAAGCCAAGCGAGGCTTTGGATATAATTTGCCCAGGCTTCTACATGTCAGCCTGTTTGCACTAGATTTGTTTTTTATATATTTGTATTTTATATATTATATTTATATATATATTTACATTATATATATATATTTATATACTTTGCACCCAGGCAGACTGCAGGGCAGTTTCTTCCCAAATAAAATAGAAATAAAATCAATACAGAGTCAAACACAATCGTAGTGAAGACCAGAAGATTAAAACTCAAAAACTGAGAAACCCTAGGACAAAAAATGTATTTACATGGTACCAAAATGATAGCAACACAGGTGCCAGGCAGGTGTCTCTGGGGAAGGAATTCCGTTCCGTAAATATGGGGCCACTACTGAGAAGATCCTCTCCTTAGGTTAACCAAATAGTAACTAAGTTAGCAGCGGGATCTGGAGGAGACTCAAAGAAGCTGACCTCACGGCAGAAGGTTGGTATGAAGGAATGATTTTTGCCACATGCCTAGATGCCATGTGATGTGCTAACTCCATTGAACAGTGAAAGCATGGTCTTCAAACGCAGCTGTCTCACATCTCTGCCGGCCCCCAACAGCCTAGTACAATTATTGCTGTATTTTACGAAGTATTGTGCTTTTTGGAGTGTGTAAACCACTCTGGGATTCGATTGGGCCAACGGTGGGAGTGAACTAAAACTAGTATTTCAGACTAGTAACTTTTGTTGGCTTGTTTGCAAGGCTGGTGTGATCCTCATTCAAAAGCCTTCTAACCTATTGGATGGAGATCACAATATTGAATTCCAGAAGCTTTCTCGCTGGTGGTCCTGTAAAAGGTTGAGGTGGTTCAAAATTGATTTTATTACACTGGTGTGAGTCAGTTCTGATCATGTATAGTTGGTTTTATGGCTTATGTTGCACAAACTATGTATTAGTATTCCATTATTATTATTAAAAAGTTTGTGTTCTGTTCTGTGATTGTACAGAAATCACCTTTGGAGGGTAGCGACACTTATATATCTATGTATGTATTATCCACCCACCTATCCTGATGCATCAGAATTATATCCTTTTTGTCTCAGTTTGGACTATCTGTCCATTAAAATTTCATGTAAAGGTAAAGGGACCCCTGACCATTAGGTCCAGTCGTGACCGACTCGGGTTGCGCGCTCATCTCGCTTTATTGGCCGAGAGCTGGCGTACAGCTTCCGGGTCATGTGGCCAGCATGACTAAGTTGCTTCTGGCGAACCAGAGCAGCGCACGGAAACGCCGTTTACCTTCCCTCCAGAGGGAGGGCACTTTGACATGCTTTTGAACTGCTAGGTTGGCATGAGCAGGGACCAAGCAACGGGAGCTCACCCCGTCGCGGGGATTCGAACCGCCGACCTTCTGATCGGCAAGCCCTAGGCTCTGTGGTTTAACCCACAGCGCCACCCGCGTCCCTTAAAATTTCATTTACTTGGGAGCAAATCCAACTGAATTCAGTGGCAGTTCCTTCAGGGTAAGCATGCATGGGATCAGGTCCACACTTTTGCTTTGCAGTTCTGGCAAGTCTCTAGAACTTCCCAGGCGGAGCTCATTTGATACTCGCGGGCGAATTTGTGCTTCGGGACAGACCCTCCAGCCCACTCGCTTGACAAAACTGCCTTGCAGCTCAATGTGCCAAAAGGCTACGCAATCTTTGCTCTCGCTGGGATGTACCATATATACGGGAGTCCGCGCGGTAGAGGGCGCACGTATAAACTTGTCTCCCTATCAAAGAAGGAACGAGGAGCGAACTTGCTCCTTTTCCCTCAATCTCCTCCAAAAGCTAATTTTTCCTTTATTTTTTAATCTCGCCCCGCCATGAAGAGGTTCGCTTGGGTTCGACAGATCTGACTCCCTTATTTTAACTGCAGTTGATTCGCTACTTGATCTTTCCAAAAGAACCCAGACTGGATAGCCCGATTGCGTTTTGGGGAGGAGGGGGAGAGAGATCTCTTCAAATAAGCACCAGTGCTATTGAAATATTTGGTGGTAGGGAGTTTAAAGTGATTTGCTAACCCCCACCCCCCAAGCGCTCCGGCAGCCCCAACTTGTGCATGCTCACTCAGAAGAAAACCCGCCGAACTCAGTGTGGGTCCGGCTCCTAAATCGCTACCTTTAAAATTGCTACCTCTTAATCTGAGAGCAAACCACACTGGCCACCCAGTGCGATTTCAACGGCAACCGCTCACCTCGCTGGGAGGAAGAAAGTCCCTCTGAGCACACGGGGGGCTTACTTCCGAGTAGACCCGTTTAGGAGGCTTGCACTGTACTGTAACACAGGTAGCATCGGGCTGCCGGTGCTGACTTAACGGTTCCGTGCACAATTTTGCTCGGGAGCAAGCGCCGCCGAGGGTGGATGGCAGGCTTCGGCGCGGCCCTACGAGACGCGACCTGCAAGGAAACGCGGGCCAGCAACTCATCCCCGGAGCGCCGCCGTCTCGCGGCAATTGTTTCCAGCTGCTACGCCCTTCTTCCTCCCCCCTCCCCCTCTTCTTGCTGACTCTGCTGGGATCTCCTCTGCCCCGAAGGCGAACCGGAGCGCGTCTTTCCCTCTTCCCGGGCACTCCCACCCTCAACAATCGCTAAACACGTTGGCGGTGCCCTAGGCAACCGCTTCTTGTCGCTGCCTGCACGGGGGCCGGGGTGGAGTTTTGGGGTGCGGTGGGGGCTGTGGGTGCCGAATTCCCACAGACTTGGGTGGGTGTGCGTGGTCCCCTCCCCCCAACCCATGCTTAGGGCCCTCCCCTTAAATCAGTGTCTCTTTATGGTTGCAGGATTTGGAGGCGGGGGCAGGAGGAGGAAGGGCAGGCCGTTTCCTCTCGCAGCCGGTATCCCCTCGAGCAATCACCCCACGCCCCCACCAAGCAAGCCACCGGGCACGCACCTTCCCAGAGGGGTGGGTTAGAGGGGGGTGGGAAGGGAGGAAGAGAAGCTCCCACGGCATTGGATCTACCGCAAAGCTGTATCCTCCGGCTCGAGGGGGGTTATGAATGGGTGCAGCGGAAGCACCTCCCCCTCCGGACGTGACGCCCAGCCAATCGGCGAGCGGGCTGCGTGGATGGATGAGGTCAGCGCCCGTGGTGTCGGGGAATGGAATGTTGCAAGTGTAACATTCAGAACCGGGTAACGTTCGACGGTCGGAACTCCGCGGTCGGCAACGTTCAAAGAGGCGGGGGAGGCGGCGATCAGCCTCCCTCCCTCCCACCCAGCCCACCCCTTTCCCTCCCGGAGGGGGGGCGCGCTCCTGTGCCGTCGCCGCTCGCTGAAATGAATGGTTGAGAGGGGCGGGGGCTAGGAGGAGGAGGAGGAGGCGGCCGCGAAGGCAAAGGAAGGAGGAGGAGAAGAAGAAGGAGGAGAAGAAGAAGAAACATCAGCAGCAGCAGCAGCAGCAGAAGAGGCGGCGGCGGCGGCGGGTCTTTTCTCTGGTTGGGGGGCCATCCGCACGGAGATCGCAGAGAAGCCTGGAAGAGAGACTCGCCTCTCCTTCCTTCTCCTCCTCCTCCCCGCGGAGCCGCTGCAAGGAAAGAAGGCGAGAGAAATGCAGGGATTCGTCAGGTTACGGCGCTCGGGCTGGAAGATGTGAGCCTTGGATGGTGCTACGCCGTGAACCGGAGCCGGCTGCTTGCACAGGCTGCTGGTGATATACACCGACTTGCTCTGAGAAGCCGGGCGGCTCGGGGTGTGTGTTTGTGTGTCCGTCCGTCCGTCTGTCTCTCCCCTCTCTCTCTCCCCTCCCCCAGCGCTTCCCTATTTTGTGTGTTAGGAAAAGACATCAAAGGAATGTTGTGTATGAGTTGAAGTTGCTGCTGTAGCAGCAGCTCTTGCACATTGATCACCCGCAAGCACCGGCTCCCTATGTGTGTGTGAGAGGAAGAGAGAGCGAGAGGGCGGGACAAATTTCTCAATCTTGTAACAGCAGATTTGAGGGCGAAAGGGGGAACCTGGATTCGGTGGTTTCATTTTGCTGGAGCGGGTGCCTTCTCTCTCCTCCTTGCAAGAGAATTCCTAGCCCCCCCTCCCTCCCTCCAAAGCCGGGCTGGGCGTGATTATTCTCTGCCTGCCCCTGCTTCTCTCAGTCCCTCTCTCCTTCTCCTTCTCCTCTGTCTTCCCCCTTCTCTCTCCCTTTCCCTTCTCTCTCTCTCTCTCCCTTCCCCCCTCCCTCCCCAATCTCTATTGTGCGAGCCAAAGATGAAAGACCGGAGGGGAGAAAGTTAAAGAAATCGCCCACATGCGCTGCATCAGTCCGAGGCTTTGGGAAAGGAATAAAGAGGAGGTGGGAGAAGAGAGTTTAAAGTCTTTGCAGGCGGGAAGATGGCGGACTCAAGCTGAAAGTGTCGACTGGCAAACTTGGGCGATCTTTGTGTTTATTTACAAGCCTCTCGACCCAGATAGGACACATGCAGGCCAAAAAACGCTACTTCATCCTGCTCTCCGCTGGCACTTTCGTCGTCCTGCTGTTCTACTTCGGAGGCTTGCAGTTCAGAGCATCGAGGAGCCAAAGCAGACGGGAGGCTCACAGTAGCAGGAATGGCTTGCAGCACAGCGGCCCCGAGCACTACTGGCCCCGATTCCCGGACGCCCTGCGCCCCTTCGTCCCTTGGGAGCAGCTGGAGAACGAGGAGTACAACGTGCACACTTCCCCGCGGCAGAAGCGCGACGCCAACGCCAGCGTCTACAAGGGCAAGAAGTGCCGCATGGAGTCCTGCTTCGACTTCGCCCTCTGCAAGAAGAACGGCTTCAAGGTGTACGTCTACCCTCAGCAGAAAGGGGAGAAGATCGCCGAGAGTTACCAAAACATCCTCGCCGCCATCGAAGGCTCCCGGTTTTATACTTCCGACCCCAGCCAAGCTTGCCTGTTCGTCCTCAGCCTGGATACCTTAGACAGGGACCAGCTGTCCCCCCAGTACGTGCACAACCTGCGGTCCAAAGTCCAGAACCTCCACTTGTGGAACAATGGTAGGAACCACTTAGTTTTTAATTTATATTCCGGCACGTGGCCCGACTACACCGAGGACCTGGGCTTCGACATTGGCCAGGCCATGTTGGCCAAAGCCAGCATCAGCATGGAAAACTTCCGCCCGAAGTTTGACGTCTCTATCCCGCTCTTTTCTAAGGATCACCCAAGGACAGGAGGGGAGAAGGGCTTCCTGAGGTTTAACACCATCCCTCCTCTCAGGAAGTACATGTTGGTGTTCAAGGGGAAAAGGTACCTGACTGGGATAGGGTCCGACACCAGGAATGCCTTATATCATGTCCATAATGGGGAGGATGTTGTCCTCTTGACCACCTGCAAGCACGGCAAAGACTGGCAGAAGCACAAGGACTCACGGTGCGATAGGGACAACGCGGAATATGAAAAGTAAGTGGCCACTCTTGTTGTCTCTTTCCTTCTTTGCACGTTAAAAGGTGGCCGCTTAATAACCTCCTTTAAAGTGCCACAGTTCGGGCCTGCTTCTTTCCTTCTGCAGAATTCCCCCGATCGGAAACAAGTTAAAAACTGCAAGCAGGATAAATGGAAACCTTTTTAAGTGTGGGAGGCTTCTGAAATAGGAGGCGTGGGCCTACCAGGTTTATTTGCCCCCCTTGAGTTGGGTGGAGGCATTTAAATGACTTGAGAATTGCACCCCCAATTGGAAATCAGGATGAAAGCCTATGCATACTTGGGAACAAGATTGCGATCCTGTGTGTGCTTTCCTGGGAGGAAGCCCTGCTGAAAAAGGTTGATTTTATTGCAGAGTAAAGCATGCATAAGATTGCATCGCCGTACATATTGCTGAATTCTCCAGGGGTTCGCGTCTGAATGTACAGGGAGTGTTCAAGGGGCGTCTTCCTGATTTCTTTGGGGCTTCCTCCAGAGGCAAAAGTGTGCCAGGTCACAGCTTTGTCTTGTAAGCTTCCTTGGTTCAGCTGCAGCTGAAGGTAGTGACCTGTGGTGTCCTAGTCGCTGTGACCCATCCTGGGTAGAAATTGAACAAAGTTCATTGCAGCTTAGCTCCCTTATAGTTCTGCTCGCACAAAAGCCTTCTGCATGGTGTGGATTTTCTTTTTCACCTTGATGGATAGTGCCTAGAACAAAGTTCAAAGAAATCTGATGACTTGCTAAAAGGCGTGGGCGTGAACATTTATTTAGATGGCTGTGAGTTTGTTATGCAGCTGCAGAACTGATTCGATTAATTTATGTACTGGATTGATGCTCAGTCTTCACCTTTATTTTTCTTGCACAAAACAGCTGTGAAACCAGGGAACGTTGAGGTGTGTCCAGCATATTTCCATGTTGACAGCTGTTTCCAGCGGTGTAAATGTTTCCTGTGGTTTGTTTCCTGTGGTTTTTCTGTTCCATGTCTTTTCCATAACACTCCCCTCCTACTTTTGATACATTTAACTCCATAGGATGAATACCAATCTAGATAAGAAATATAAATTGCAGAGTAATATGGGTGGTACCTTCCGTTGGTTCCTCAAGTGGTAGAGTAGATTTACAAGCTTTTGAGTTGTACAGAACCCTTTCTCCAGACCTAAAGAGAAGCTCATTGCAGTTCATACACTTATCCAGGTGTGTCAACAATAGCAGGTATAAACTGAGCTACTTCTGCATCCAAGCTCCTATTCCTAGTGTCTCTCTTCTCCAGTATAACTTGCAAGTTGTGAATGTAACTCTTTGCATGTAGATGCTGTTGAGACAACAGCTTTGCAGAAATGGCCACTGTAGGGTTGTGGTGATAATGAGCCTGTTCGAAACTCATTAGTTAACTTTAAATGCTGACCACGTCTGTGCTTGCAGAGCTGAGATCCCTAAGTAAAAGCAGCTTGATTTCCATGTGAGAAACAAATGTGGAGGCTTACTCCTTTTATTTAGATGTTGGTCCAAAATCAGGTTGTGTCAGGGATGGTTAGGGAGACTCGTAAGGTCAGCGATACAAGTTGGAAGACTGCAACCATTGTCAATTTGTAAGTCATAAATGGAAAAGTTTGAAAGCTTGATTAGGACTAGAAGAACGAACATTACTGGCTCCTGCAAGAGCAGCCAAATAAGGAACATCTGTACTGGCAGTGCACCTGATTCCTCCACGAGGGCCAATTCTGTTGGCTGTGTGTATAATGTGCATTTAGAGGTCATGGGAATATCATCCTGGTGGTGCCCACATATTTGCAAACCTTTGCAGCTTGCGCATAACTCAAGATCTTCTTCCTTGCATATTTGGGCGAGTGTGCAGGCACGAGTAAATGGGTCTCTTGAAGGAGGTGAACGATTGAGAGAATGAGGTTTAAATGCCTATAGGCTTTCAGGTATCTCTTTGTTTGGAATATGATCTACCACTCTGACGTTGCCATCTGAGCTTAGTCTAACGTTTCCATTCCTTTAAGCCTACCAGTTTGGGGAATGTTGTCAAGCTCCCTTTGGTTCATTTATGTTTAAAAGCAAGCTGTGCTTAAAAGGGTTGGCTCTTGGAGGTCTCGGTCCCATGCTCATTCGCCTTGACTAAGGGATGCCGCAAGTCCCAGCAACCGGGAATGTCAGTGCAGGACTTTGTGTTGTCATTTCCACCTGGGAGAAGATGCAAAGGTTGCATTTCCTCTTTTTAGACACCAAAAAATGTCCGAGGTAGAGCAGGGTCCTCTGTGGATTTTTTTAAAGGCAGCCTAGGGATGTTGACTTGCGGTATTTTAGAAAAGGTGGCTGTGATTACTTTTGCAGAATGCCATAAATAACATTTACTTTGGAAAGGCGGCACCTGTGTGAACATCTGTTGGCACCCCTAGAAAGCACTCCAAGGCATAGATTCAGTGTGGATTTATAGAATTTTGCCATTACTGTGCAGAACCCTGTCTCTCGCTCCCCCCCCCACACTCCTCCCCCCCCCCCTTATTCAAGTCCCGTCCATGCTTGGCTCTGCACATATAGTTTATGAAATCTGACAAGGCCACATCCTGGGGGAAGCATGACTTACAGAATCCTGGCGGTATCTCTTTATAAGCACATTATATCTATTCTCATACATGTGATAGTTGTAGGAGATTGTCCTCTGTTAACTCTCTTTACCTTGAGGGGGAGAAAAAGGCGACTTGCTTCTCGGAGAGAATGTGACAGTTCCAAAGAGTTTCCTGAAACTGCCTCAAAAAACCCTAGCCTTGCCTTCGATTTCGGCTGGAGAATAGGAGCCTCTGACCCTACAGATGTTCTTGGACCATAACTCCCAAGGCCATTGGCCACGTTGCCTGGGGGTGTTAGGGCTCAGAGTCCAGAAACATCTGTCCTCCTATCCCTTGAATTAAATGTTGAGAGCTTTTCGGAAAGAACACGTAGCATAAATTCCTGGTGCATTAGCCTCTTCATGGCTGGTTTCTTAGGTAAAGGTAAAGGGACCCCTGACCACTAGGTCCAGTCGTGACCAACTCTGGGGTTGCGGCGCTCATCTTGCATTATTGGCCGAGGGAGCCGGCGTACAGCTTCCGGGTCATGTGGCCAGCATGACTAAGCCGCTTCTGGCGAACCAGAGCAGCGCACGGAAATGCCGTTTCCCTTCCCGCCAGAGAGGTACCTATTTATCTACTTGCACTTTGACTTGCTTTTGAACTGCTACCGGTAGGTTGGCAGGAGCAGGGACCAAGCAACGGGAGCTCACCCCATTGCAGGGATTCGAACCACCGACCTTCTGATCGGCAAGCCCTAGGCTCTGTGGTTTAACCCACAGCGCCACCCGTGTCCCTCTAGGCTAGTTTCTTAGGGCTTGCAAATAGCTGCGTGGAACCTCTGTGGGCAGAGCCAATGTATACCAGGGGCCAGAGATCGCAGAATTGTGGAGCTGGAATTTTTGAGGGTCATCACTGCTATGCAGGAATATTTTGCCCAATGTGGGGCTCGAACCCAGAGCCCTGAAATTAAGAGTCTCCTGCTCTACCAACTGAGCTATTCAGCAGGAGAGCCATTACATCTGCCCTAAGATTCCACACAAATCTTGCTGTTGTGAACAGAGTGCTAAATGATTTGGGCATCCAATCCAGCATTTCTTAGTTCTTTTTGGCTTGTGCTTTATGAAGATGCACCATTCTCTTAACTGAGGAATGGGTTACCTTGCCTCAACGCAGTTGGGTGAGGCCACTGTTCCTGTGCCTCCTAGTTTCACCTCGTGTTTGAAATTGAATTTGCAGAGGAATTTATCTTTCCTCGTTTTCTGTGATGGACAGGACTGCAGGTACTCTGCAGGTGACCTGTTGGCCTGGCAATATTGATCCTGGCAAGGCAGACACTGAGTGGCTGAATAAGGGAAAGCAAGTGTAAACTTCACAATTAGATTCACTTCTCCTTTTCCCTTCTTAAAAATGGGTTATTGTGTTGTGTTAGCAGAGTGAGATTGCAATCCTGGGCATGTCTACTCTGACGCAAGCACCGTTGGGATTAAATGTTTCTTAACTCTCAGGTAAGTGTGCGCAGGATTGTGACTTCAATGCACAATCCTCTGCACCTGGTTTACTAAGAAGGAAATCCCCATTCTGGCCGAAATGGCGCAATTGACGAATACTATGAGAGGAAACTCAAAACAAATCTTTAGAGATCGTTGGGACAAATATAATTGTTATGTGAGGAATTATAGCAAAGGAACAGTCTCTATGCTGGCATTTGAATGATCTTGGTGGGAGAAACAGTTTGGTGATATATTTAAGTTTATAGATAGATATATGAATGTAAAACAAATGGAATAAGAAAAGTAGAATAAAAGTTATACATTCTAGTGTATGATAACTGTACAGAAGGGATGGACAGGAAGTCAATCTGTATAGGACTGGTGCTTGGATTTCTGTTTTATATTTTAGTTTGGTTTATAGGGTGGGTAAGCAAGGGAAGGTAATGGTAAAGATAGAAATGTAAATAATTGGGAAATTTTTATTTATTTTGGTATATAGCTTTATCTACACTGTACTCAATTATCAATATTGTAATTATTGGATTGTATTAGATGATGGAGTTTCAATAAAGTTCTCTTTTGCAAAAAAAACAACAACAAAAAAACAGAAGGAAGTCCCCATTACGTTCCATAGGTCTTCTTCCCAGGTAAATGGGAGCAGGCTTTTACCCTAAGTCTACAACATTGATTGTATCTCATTGGGGTTAAACCCCACTGAAATTGGACTCTGTGCGGGTAATTGTTGTTTGTTTGTTTTTAATAAACCTGGAAAGGATCAGGCTATAAATTATAATCTTTTGCAAAATCTGTTTGACTAGCAAATTGGAGGAGAACCTAAGTGTAAAAAGATGGCCGTTAAATTCTGCCCAGAGAACTGTCCAGCCCCCCACTTTTTCCCCTGTCTCTTCCGCCACCCCCAAATCTGTCCTAATAAGTCCCCAACATTTTTGCAATATGCTAGTGAGTGTTTGACATGTTTTGGCTCAGTCTTCCCAAGTTCTATTAAGAAATCCATCTGCAGCACTGAACTAATTAATTTTCATCAAAGTTATGCATCTCAGCAGATAGAGCTGATGCCGACTAAAATGAATTGCATTATCTTGATTAGAATACTCGCAAACGGGATTTAAGGAGCGAATAGCACTCTCTGTGCGTATGTATCTAATATACATTATGTTAATACATATGCCTCTGTATCGCTTCTTTAGGTTTGTTTTTAGTGCCATTAATTCTGAATCATATAAATGCTTGGGTAGTGTGCTTTGTAATATGGGCCTAGGTGTTGTGTCTTGTGTGTGTGTGGTTTTTTTTTAGGCTGAAGAGAAGCAAATGGTCTGCTGCTTTTTGAACTGGGAGGGGAAGGAATTGGGTCTGGAAGATGCAGAGTCCTTGGCAAATGTCCACTTAGCCCAATTTCCTATGCCAATGGTCCATGAAGCTGCAAGGTGGACCGTCCACTCCGTTTAAAAGAGGAAGAGCGTGTATTACTCTGTATGTGTGCATATTAGTGATGCATGTCTTCTTTCCCCTGTACACTAGGTATTTCACAATTGTGTGAACACACAACTTCTCATGGCACCTGTGGAACTGATTCTGCAAAACTCAAAAATGCTTATTCTTGATAATATAAAAAAGATAAAGGACCCCTGGATGGTTAATTCCAGCCAAAGGCGACTATGGGGTGTGACACTCATCTCGCGACGGGGTGAGCTCCCATTGCTCTGTCCCAGCTCCTGCCAAACTAGCCGTTCGAAAGCACACCAGTGCAAGGAGATAAATAGGTCCTGCTGCGGCGGGAAGGTAAAAAGGCATTTCTGTGCGCTCTGGTTTCCGTCACGGTGTCCCATTGCGCCAGATGCGGTTTAGTCATGCTGGCCACATGACCCGGAAAGCTGTCTGTGGACAAACGCCGGCTCCCTCGGCCTGATGACCGCTGCACCCCATAGTTGCCTTGTTTATTCTTGGATGCCCCCACTGAGTGGAAGTGATCGCTGGTGAGGAAATGGTTTGGTGATGAGGATCCTCCTTTGAATGGCAAAATGTCAGAAAACAGGAGCAATTGAGGGGTCAGGTTCTTAATCGGCAAATCAAAAAGCAATCAAGGGTCGTCAGTTCTTCGGCATGGCAGCTGAAATCAGTGGGTGCAGCTGCTTTGGCCGACTAAATATTATAATATAATATATATTAGATATATTGTGTTATAAGACGTAATAATGAAAGCATCAAACAACACTTTGTTCTGGATCCTAGTTCGATGCGGTCAATCACTGAAACCATATATTCATAACAGTGAGTAGCAAAACAGAAATGTTAAATTCTTATAGCAAAAGGTTTTGGCTTTGCCTTTATCGGGAGAAAATTGTGCTGTTTCCAAGGCGGCAGGTATAGAGCTTGCAGATGGAGGGCTCAAAAGGTCTTTAATTGTGGAAGGAAAGTGATGTTGGTACTGTCCTCGAGGTTGAGGCCATGCGGTGTTAATGTGTAAATGCAAAAATCTTCCCCTTTTTGCTAACATTCTGTTGGCGTCCCTAGAGCAATTACTGAATATAATAATTACCCAGGAGTTTGCTGCAGGTGAGGCAGAGCAGGTAAAAAGGACCCAGTGTTCCTGAGACCAGACTGATGGCGGAAGAGTCTTGCTAATGTTTAGGCTGAACTGTTTTCACGTGGGGATTCCTTGCACCAGGGTCATTCACTTGCACGTTGAGGTGGAACAACACTTGTGACCGGGTACCCTTTCACCCAGATGTTGCCGGCCACTGCATGGGATTCAGCTGCAGAGAACTGGCATCTTCCTTGCCACGTATGAATTGGGCCTGCAAGTCTATTTTGAGCCAATGCGCTGTTTTAAGATAAATAGCATCAAGCATTTACTTAACTTAATGGATGGGTGTTTGACGGCGAGCTGAAATCTGACTTCCTGAGGGTTTTCTCTGTTCATTATCTGCTTAGCAGCTTTACCAGGAATACCCAAGGAGTTGTCAGTGCAGGTAGGCAGGCAGCCGTCTCTGTAATAATAAGTGATTAATAGCTGCATGTTTATCTATGTAGTTAAAGCAGAATTTTCTGTATTGCTAAACAGAATATTTATTGTTTGCCTGTGTGTGTATGTTTTGTCCATAGCCCGTAACTGTTTCTATGTGTGGCAATGCAGGAGCTATCAGTTGCATCAGCTGTAGATTACTTCACATCAGAAGGATTAATGAGCATAACCTTAAGTTATGTGTTGCCTGTCTATGAATGCATAACGTCTTGGGGAAAAGAAAATCCATTCTCTCTCCAAAAAAATAAAAATAAAGTTATCCTTCCAGGCTAACTGGGCGTAGGGGGGAACCAGATGGTACTTTGCAATCATAGGAGGGCATTGTGATTTAGTGGAGTTGAAGCAATTCTTCCAATTCCCTTTTTTTTTTTGGCCACCTGCAGTTCCTAATGCCCTGCCAAATCAGCTCCAGAGACTTGAGGGTCTATAGCAGGGATAGGAGGTGAGTGGATTTCAGGGGGAAGGGGCAATTGGCCAAAATCACATCCCCTCGTCTTCTTCCAGTGGGCTTCTCTGCTAGATTTGCATCTTTCTATGCATACAGGGGTGCCAATTAGAACCAGCCTAGTGGGTGGCGCTGTGGGTTAAACCTAGGGCTTGCCGATCAGAAGGTCGGCGGTTTGAATCCCCGCGACAGGGTGAGCTCCCGTTGCTCAGTCCCTGATCCTGCCCACCTAGCAGTTCGAAAGCACGTCAAAGTGCAAGTAGATCAATAGGTACCGCTGCACCGGGAAGGTAAACGGTGTTTCCATGCGCTGCTCTGGTTCGCCAGAAGCGGCTTAGTCATGCTTGTCACATGACTGTACGCCGGCTCCCTCGGTCAATAACGCGAGATGAGCGCCGCAACCCCAGAGTCGGTCATGACTGGACCTAATGGTCAGGGGTCCCTTTACCTTTACCTTTAGTGGGAATGTTAGTTGACTTTAACATATCAGCTCCGTAGTATTGTGTTTCTGTGTGTAGAGAGGGTCTTGGGTTCCGTCTCTGGCCTCCAGCCAAAAGGTGATGGGAAAAACTACTGCCAGTTGGAACAAATAATATTGTGATAGCTGGGAAAACCGCCTAACCTGCTATGAGCAGATTTCTACGAAAATTGTAGATAAAACATTTCTTTGCACCAACTGAGGAGTGTGCTAGGTATAGGGTTTCAATGGATCTTTATCTGATGAGGAACTTCGTTGCCTCTTGGAAATTTGCATAGGAACATCGGAAGAGCCTGTGTCTATGTAAAGCATAGTTTTATACAGTCCTGCTGGAAGATATCAATGTGCCCCTTTGTTGCTGCTATTCTTGGGTTCTGTTCTCTCTTTTCAGTTCGCCAGCAAATTGTTCTTTATTAAGCCTTGCCATTTCCCATAATGTCCAGTAGACCTTACGGTTCAAAGCAGGGTGGGTAGGAATTCCAGTGTGGAGTCATGAAAGCAAGACTTCTCTTGATGGAGGAATTCAAGGCAGAGGACGTGGCTGGCGGAGCAAGATTTGACATGTTCCGTGCGCAGAGAGAGAGAGAGGCAGAGAAATACACGGGAAGAAATTCCTGTTTTGCAAAGAGACCTTGATCCAATAAAAGGCTCTACCTGGCTGTGGATAATATGATTCAGGAAAAAAAAATCACATTGAGGATAAATATGCTTGTAGCAAGCTTGCCCCCCCACCCCACATTTCTTTTGAACAGGTGAAGAGGCAGCTTTCTTTCCTTCCTCCTTCAAAAATGCATTTTAAAATGGTTGTAAGATAAACCAGGGATAAAATACGGAGCAGGCATTTTGGTTATTTAATTATATCACATCTTAACTCCTGTTCACCTCCCCTCATTGCACCTCGCTTGGATTGTAACTCTGATGTTCAGGCAATCTTTTTAGAGACCAGTTACAGGTAGGTAGCCGTGTTGGTCTGCCATAGTCAAAACAAAAATAAAAAAATAAAAATTCCTTCCAGTAGCACCTTAGAGACCAACTAAGTTTGTTCTTGGTATGAGCTTTCGTGTGCATGCACACTTCTTCAGATACGTGTGCATGCACATGTGCATGCACACGAAAGCTCATACCAAGAACAAACTTAGTTGGTCTCTAAGGTGCTACTGGAAGGAATTTTTATTTTTTTTAATTTTATTTAGAGACCGAAGTTGTTCTTATTTTTCTGTTGTAGCAATCCCTCTTTGCTTGTTGATGCTGTGGGGGTCGTAATGGGAGTGCAGCAGCGGAAGACCTGCATTGTCACAATAATTCTTCTAAATGCCACACCCTAAATCCCACATGTTCTATAGTTTGCCGTGAAATTGGGAAGAACTTTAGAGATTAGGCTCTGACTCACAGTGCTCATCCTTGGAAGCACCTTTCATCTGGGACGAGTGTGTAATACTTTAAAAAATTGTTGCGTTTCCTTTGGTGGCTGCTCGCCTGTGGGATGCTCTCTCCAGAGAGGCTCGCCTGGCACCATCATTGCATGACTTTAGGCGCCGGGCAAAAATAAATAAATCCTCTTTACCCAGGCCTTTGGCCATTAATTGATCTATGGCCTGTTAAATGTGTGTGTGCGCCCACAGTGTACAGTTGCCAAAAAGGAATGTCTGGTTGTCATTTGGGGGCCAGGCTTCTCAAAGGTCGTCTTTTCCAACATGGCTTTTTGGTTCCTGAAATTTGTTCTGATTGTGCAGATAAAATATCACGGATAGAATTCTACCAGATGGGGGTGTTAGTGTATGAAAACAGGTAAGATCCAAGGATCCCCAGGCATGCACCTCCAGATGGTGGAGATACTGGGTGACACCCTGGCGTTTGGGCATCTTTACTTGGATGCAAGTGGCCGATACCCAAGGTACAAAATGCACCTGGTTTGGGGGGACGGACTGTTAGTATGATTATTTCATCATTAAACTGTCCATTATTATGCTTTGTGTTACCTTTTTAAAAAATGTTCCTTAAAGATATGTTCCTAATGTTGTACACCGCTCTGGGATCTTTGGATAAAGGGCTGTATATAAATCTAATAAATATACAAGCAAATAAATGTTATTTCTTGATAGGAAGATGATGCTTTGCACACTTCTGCCATTGTTGATACCTAAAATTCCTGTGTGTGTGTGTGTGTGATTGATCTTGTCAGCTTCTGCAGTGCCGTAAAAGCCGCAGGTGACGTATCAGCATGTACCTCAGGTGTCATGGAAATTATAAGAGTTTGAAAGGACCTCACAGGCAATCTAGTTGAGTCCTCTTCTGATAGCAGGAAGTCCAGGATGACAGCATCCCCCAGAAGTGGGCCATCCGGCCTCTGCTCAAAATCTCTATAAAAAAGAGATTTTGCAGTAGTCCTTCCCAAATCTTGTTTCTTGTTCTTTTGAACCCCGTTGGTCTGGCCAAGTCTGTTGCAAAGACCACTTTCCCCTCTAAGCTGGTAAGAGGAATTCCCGTGCGCGACTGATAAAATCATTCTTGTAAGGCAGCTAATAATAATCTATGCAGGGCTGAATTCGCTTGTTCAAACAAGTTTCCTTTTCTCTCTCTTATTTCCCCCCACCCCGCCCCTCTGTCCTTTTGATCAGTATCGGTAAGACATAACGGCTTAAAAACTCTTCCGTAAGCAAATTTCTTGTTTGTTTACTTGTTTGTCTCATACTTTCTGTGCAATTGAATGGAACAGAATTAGCCCTGATTTGGTTGATTAGCTGGCTGTGAAACAAAAGTATTGAATGTGTTAAGAATGTCAATTGAACAGGCTTCCAGATTGGGTTGTATCCCTTTTTTTCAATTTCCCCTACATAATTGTAACGGGTTATAATTATATGCTTGGATTTGTGCCTTTTGACACAGAGTTCACTATAAACCGCGATCATATGCAGGTTCCCATTGTATGCTTGCACCCAATTAAAAACCCATTTGAGTTCCTGGAATGTGTATGTGTTGAGCATTGATGTCTGCCTCTGATAACCTTCCCTCTTGCCTGCTGCATAACTTGCTCTGGTTAGAATGAGTCTTCAGTTTCCTCTCTGAGCTCCTCCCATTAAATTGCAGTTGGTCATTGGAATGTGGACATAAATCAATGGCCCACGTTCTTTTCTTGTTTCCTTTTGTTTGAGATGCAATCTAAAGTCATTCAGAAATATTGCACACATTTTAGATCAGGAGACTTTTTTATTTTGGTAGGTGGCTGTGCCCGATGGTCCGTTGCATGCTGCCGGCAGAGCGAGATGTTCAGTGCAAGCCTGTGCATGTTTACCTGTAAATAAGTTGCATTGAGTTCTGTGGGGTTTAAACAGCGTGCATCAGACTGGGGCTCTCATTCTTGGGCTGCAATCTTAAATAATAGAGGTCTACAAATATTGTCATATGGGACACGGGTGGCGCTGTGGTCTAAACCACAGAGCCTAGGGCTTGCAGATCAGAAGGTCGGCGGTTTGAATCCCCGCGACCGGGTGAGCTCCCGTTGCTTGGTCCCAGCTCCTGCCAACCTAGCAGTTCGAAAGCGTGTCAAAGTGAGAGTAGATAAATAGGTACCATTCTGGCGGGAAGGTAAACGGCGTTTCCGTGCGCTGCTCTGGTTCACCAGAAGCGGCTTAGTCATGCTGGCCACACGACCTGGAAGCTGTCTGCGGACAAACGCCGGCTTCCTCGGCCTATAGAGCGAGATGAGCGCCACAACCCCAGAGTCGTCTGTGACTGGACCTAATGGTCAGTGGTACCTTTACCTTTACTTTTACAAATATTGTCTCGGCTTACAAACCAGCCTGTACTTTTGCTCTCCCCATCAACCGGTCCCCATGTCTTGGAGCTTTAGGGGAGACGAAGGATTTGATCTCACTTGTGCTGGGGTGGTGCAAAAGGTTAGAAACGGGAGAGAGATTTGCTTTCTCCAAACTTTGGTGTGAGTGAGAGAAGGCTTTGCCTGTCCTGCAGAACTTGTGGAGATAAGAAACTTAGAGGGATATCTTGCATTTCTTCTAATCTTATCCAAACCAGGGGAACGCTGGATTTGTTGATGCCTGCGTAAATATGCCTGTTAAGCAGTAAATCTTACTGGGAATTAGGGGAGGCTTCAAAGTAAACATAAATACTCTCCGGCAACAGAAATGGAGCTTGGAACGTGTTCTGTCCATGTTGGGTTTGCTTATCTCCATTCCATGTAATTTAATGCAACATGATTGTGACTTCTAAGAATGTCGGTGTGGGGTGTGTTGCGATTATTCTCTGCCTGTCTCTTAAAAAAAAGTGGGGCACCAAATATCCCAGATTCAGCACCAAGGAAACCTGAATTCCAGTACTTTATGTAAAGTGGAATCGGGCACATAAATCAAGACAAACTTTTGCTTTATGGAGACAGATGATACCCCAACCTTGTTGAAGCTATGTAGGTCTAAGCCAGGCATAGGCCAACTCGGCCCTCCAGATGTTTTTGGCCTACAACTCCCATGATCCCTAGCTGACAGGAGCGGTGGTCAGGGATGATGGGAATTGTAGTCCCAAAACATCTGGAGGGCTGAGTTTGCCTATGCCTGGTCTAAGCAAATGCTATTGTGCTGCTGCTAAGCGTGGAGAAAAGACCAAGCACGTCACTGCAGCCTCTCTTTAGCGGACTGAGATGGCTCAGTTGGTAGAGCATGGGACTCTTAATCTTAGGGCCATGGGTTCGAGCCCCACACCCTCTCACTTACATGGAATACAAGTGACCTTACCTGGGCAATTGGGCATTCAGAAAGATTTAATAGGCGTACCTGAAGGCCGCAGCTCCCACCCCGTCACCCCCCACCCAGAGAACGGTTTCTCTTTGGCTTTTGGCTTTTTTAATTTTTTGCACCCACAGATAACTGCAGGCACATTTGATAACAGTACCTGATTTACAGGTGCAGCTGAGGAATTTGATGTTTAACTGTTGCAAAGTGCGCCATCTGAAATTGCACCCGATATCTTCTGCAGGTGCCAAATCGGAGCCTGCCTCTGCAAATCAAACTCATTATTTGCAGATGAAGGGGAGAACAATTCTGGGTTTTGCAGCAGGGATTTTGCACTTCAGAAGGCAAAAAATGCTTTGCTTTCTTTCCACAGAGGCAGCCCATATGCGATGCTGTTTCTTTGTGTCTTTGATTTGCCATACAGTGTTATATGGGGTGCTGGTGGATGACGTCTTTTCTTTATTAATAATAATAATTAATAATAATATATCAATTTGCCTAATCCAAGTGGGGAAATATAATTATAGGATTTGTTTTGGGTGGTGCCATTTATTTGGATTCCCCTTAAAAGGGGAATCATGCATTTTCATTTTCAGTTTACTACTTTGGGGATGGTCTGAGTGGGGCAGGGAGATGGTGGCCATCAAAACCCCGTATTCAGAAGAAGAACAATAAGGAGCCTGATAGCATCTGATATGGCAAATAATCGCTGAAAATTAATATAAGCATGTGGATCATAATGAAAGACACGAGACTCATTATGAGTGTAAGAAAACCTGTTTCCAACTCTTATTAATTGTCAGATTCTCTTAGCCTTTGTGGTAGCAAATTAAGTAAAACTCTTGGTGTGCCCACGGTATGAATACTAAAACAACTCTTGTAAGAGAATGGAGGAAGATTAGCAGAGTGATTAGGGGGATCAGATGGTCCGAGGGATGCTTTTAAGAGGGAGGACTGAAACCCCCTTGGGTCACTTGGGCTGTGATTCTACCCTTGCTTACCTAGGAGTAAATCAAGGGCTGTTTTCTATGCAGATATATGGATATAGAATAATTTGGCTCTCAGTCATGTGCATGCAAACAACCCCCGTTCAAAAGTGGTGTTCTGTGTTGGAGACACCGCAATCAGGGGAAAAAAAATATGGTGGCATTTTGACCTAAGACAAATGTTCTCACATGAGGATAATGGTGCCCAGTTCACATACCATTGGGCTAAGAAGAAGAAGAGTTTGGATTTGATATCCTGCTTTATCACTACCCGAAGGAGTCTCAAAGCGGCTCACATTCTCCTTTCCCTTCCTCCCGCACAACAAACACTCTGTGAGGTGAGTGGGGCTGAGAGACTTCAAAGAAGGGTGACTAGCCCAAGGTCACCCAGCAGCTGCATGTGGAGGAGCGGGGAAGCGAACCCGGTTCACCAGATTACGAGTCTACCACTCTTAACCACTACACCACACTGGCTAAAGGAGTGGGGATGCCCTCTTTCTCTTGGTTGCTTTTGGAGCAGGATGTGCTTCATGTGCAGGCCTTTACGATTTCCCCTTCTCCTTTTTATTTCTTAACCAGAGGGACCATGAGCCTTGACTCTAAACCCCAAGTTGCTTCCTTTTCTGCTTAGCAGAGTAGACTGGGCTCACACCTGTTCAAGCACCCAAGCAGGAACGCCAAGTCAATTTGGGTGCCAGCGATCCATTGTCACAGACTGCCGGTGCAGATGTAATGTTGTCTATTTGCCTAACCATGATTGGGAATCCCCCGAGGACTGGCTTGTTTTCCCTTCCTCTTCTTTGGCATGCTGGCATTCCCCCCCCCCCGCCCCATTTTCGAGCTAACATTGGCTTTGCACTCAAAGTGGTGTGCTTCCCTCAACTATATCTTCTTCTCGCAACAGCTGTGTCCAAGGGGAAGGATGGAGTCCTCCCTTACCCCTTTGAAAGAACTATAGGGAGAGAGGGAAATCGGTCTCTACCTTGGAATATAAATAAGTGTAGAGAGAGCAAGCAGAAAAGGGTACTGGGAGAATTCAGCTTCCTGAGAATCTCTGGTTTAATTTTTTATAAAAGTTTCCCGTCTTTTATGGCTGTGAAGATTATGCTTGAAAGTGTGCTGATGCTGGTTGAATTCTTAGAAGTCAAAGAGAAGTAGGATTTCCAGTAGTTGGTTGGGGACAGGGCTCCAGTGTCCAGTTCCCCTCCCGCTCCTGATTGCAGGACCAGAGTATATTACACATTGTAGTAAAAAAATAAATGCAGAGCAAATGTATGCAAAGAAAGAAGAACTGTGCACACTTTAGATTAATGTTCACAGCCTACCAAAATGGCAGGATCCAGCTTTTCTGGGTGCAGAACCTTTAAAAAGAATAACTCTGCGTACCTGCAGCCCTTTCTTTTCTTAAGGTGTGCCATATGTTCATGGTTAAATTGGGAAGCCCTGGATTTCCAAGGGCGCAACATTTTGGACCACTCTAGAGATGCTTTGTCACAAGTGGGTACCTTCTCCCCAGGCATCCCCCCCCCCCCCAGTTTTTAACAGGGTATCATTGGGGCTGCTTCTCCCTTGTAACTCTGATCTGGTGCCTTTTGAATTTCGCTCTCCAAATCTCTCCCATCAGGTTGACATTTTACAGCTTGCAGTTGTCTATCATTTTCCTTTCCTTTCCGCTTCCTTTCTTTTTTCCTTCCGTTGCTCTTCCTCAGTGAGATGGTGGGAGAAAAGAAGACATCTGCATCGAGTTTGTGCACAGCAGTTCGCACTTTAAACCAGGGTGGATTTGATTTAAATCAAATTGATTTAAATCACGATTTAAATCACGATTTAAATCACTAGTCAGAAAGATTTGATTTAAATCTTTTTTTTACAGGAAGACTCATTCTTGCTGGTAGAATCTTAATATTTACAACCAGATGAAGGTTTCATTTTTGGAATAATAAATTTTCAGAGTAGTTTTTACAGTTTTATCAAAAATTACTGATTTGGTTATACTATTAGAAATACATTGACATATAGTTATGAAATTATTGTGAAGTTTAATAAGTTAACTGTTTATATTTGGACAACTTTTCTGCTGTACTTTATTGGAAAGAGAGAAAAAACCATTTCCTTAATAACAATTTTAAACAATTTATTTAACTAAAACAATAACGTTATAGCATATGTATCCATGTTTGTTAACTGATGTGGTTAAAAGTTTTTTAAACAACAACAACAACAACCTTATACTGAGTTTTAGCACACACATGAAAAACTTAAAACAAATCCTTATTTCCTGATGAATAGCCTTTGGACTATAATGTAACTTAAATGGAAAACTATCTTGAGAAAGATTTTTCCTCCAAAATCATTTTATTTTAAACATCCGATTTAAATAAAAAAATCCGATTTAAATCAAAAAAATCTGATTTTTTTTTAAATCATTGATTTTTATCCACCCTGCTTTAAACTACAGTATTTTCCTGCATATAAGACTACTTTTTAACCCAGGAAAATCTTCTCAAAAGTCGGGGGTCGTCTTATACGCCGGGTCGTATTTCTTATACGGCGAGTATATCCCAAACTCTATATTTTAACTGGAAAAGTTGGGGGTCGTCTTATACGCCCAGTCATCTTATATGCCAGGAAATACGGTACTTTTACTGCCTTGCTCTAAGGGTCCAAGTAGGTTCAGATATATCAGGGTGAGGAGCCTGTAACCCTCCATATCTTGATGGGCTCCAACTCCCATTAGCCCCAACTAGCATGGCCAACTGGCAGGAATCATGAAGGTTGTAGTCCAAAACAGCTGGTGAGCTGGAGCTTCCCCATCCCTGCAATATAGCCGTTTTTCCTGCGGAAATATGAGAGGTCCCATCAGTATTGGCATTCCGCCGGCTTAGACAAGCATTCCCCTCGACTTGAATTTTCTGATCTTATTGTTTTCAATTTATCTTTTAAACTGTTTTCACTGTCATGTCTTTTAATGGGCTTCTTTAATTATTTTAGTCATGGACGTTTCTAACGTTTTGATGGAGTTCTTTTATTGCGCGTTTTAATTATGTGTCGATATGTTGCAACTGATTTCATTCATGTAAATCACTTAGAGGTCATTTGGGAATGTAAGTGGTACATAAATTGATAGGTGATGACGATAATAATAATATTACAGAACTACCATGGGATGGCTTATTTAATTAATTTTAAAATGTTTGTGCCCAGTCTTTCCTCCATAATAAAAAAAAAAGCTCAAGGGTAGCTAATGGCAAATCAAACCATATAGAAACAATTTAAAAGTTTCAATTACGAAAGCACCAGAATAGCAGTAGAAAAACAAAACTCAACAAAAATTCGCCACCAGCAGCAATAAAAGTTATTAAAAAAAGCAGAGATAATTAAAACCAATACAATAGAGCAAGCATCTACAAAACAAAAGGCTCATTGGAAAGTTTTTATTAGCTTCTGGAAGGTCTCATGCACAGTGTAGAGAAAGTGGGGCAGAGCTGAATACTTGAAGAGAGACAAAAGAAGCTCATAGTGGTGACCACCAACTTAAATTACTTTAAAGGAGAATTGGACCAATACCTGGAGCATGAGGCTATGTTCTGCCTGCTGCGGGAGGTAGTATTCTGTACCAGCTCTCGGGAATCACAAGTGCTGTTACACCCATGTCCTTCTTACAGGCTTCTCTGAGAACAGGATGCTGGACTAGATGGGCTGTTGGCCCTGATCCAAGAGGGCTGCTCATACATTCTTATCTCTGGCTAATTTGTAGTAGATCTGCAAGGGTTTCTTCCTCCCCATTGTTTAGCAATGGCAACCACTGTATTTGCTTGGTCTGTATGCCATCAGTGCTCACCCAGCTGTAAATAAGCTACCCTTATTTTACTGGGATAGAGTTCCTGGGAGTGGAACTTTGAACTGGAGAAAGGGTGCAGGCATTTTTTTTAAAAAAATGGGGTGTGTTTTTTTTTTTTTTTACTGATTCTTCTTTCCTCCTGAAACCCCTGTGTTTGGGGAAGCCAAGCCTCTGGAACAATGTGGGAGGTGGGGCAGGGAGAAGGGGAAGATTGCCTCTCTCATCGCATCCTCTTCCAAGTTGAGTGTTTGCTGGAGGTCTGAGACCTCCGGGTATAGGGTGGCATATACATTCAATAATAATACTAGTAATAATTTTAGTCTCCTGCCTGTGGAAGGGCCATTTTGGACCCAACCCCCGGTGTACATACAACAACAAATAATTGTTCCTTCTCGTTGTGGGACAGCCCACACACCCCTGCTAGTGGTTCACCACTCAAAAATCCTCATGGCCTTCCTTTGTTAGTATGACAACTGGATGGCAGAGTTAGCAGTTGTGGCCATCGCATTTTCAGACACATGTCCGCAACCATCAGGGCTGAAAACATTTTCTTTTTAAGTGTCAGTGGGGAAATTCTGAGAGACGGTCCTAATGAGAACTTCTGGCCACGGAACTGAGCTGTGGGCCATGCATGTTGTTCCCTCCAGCTGAAGATATAGGAAAGAGGACTGTGGCAGTCTTTTATTGTCATTACACATGTCTCTGTTTTCTTCCTGGGCATTAAAAAAGAAAAAGCGGACGGAAGATGAGGTTAATTTTACTTGCATGAAAATAAGATGTGCCAGACAATGGGCAGGCCAATAAACTTGGTCTGCATCCTCTCCCAGACCAAGGAATTCTTAAAACAAAATGTGCCTTGGTTCTTTTCTAAGGTAGTGACATTAGCAGGCTCTGTTGTTCCTTTTCTTTGATCTTTAAGGAAAGTCACGGCTTGCTTAATGCAGCGGCTTGCTGCACTGATCATTGTGTGCAATTTTGATTCTGGTCGCATTGCATCCCTGTCTGTGAGCATTTCCCCACCTGATCTTCTAGAGTTAGCCAACTACTGTGAACCCCGTTTTTTTTCCTAAAGCCAAGCCATGGACCTCCTACTTTTGAAAACGTTGATATCTTTGTGGCAGTTCGTAGAATTGTATTAAATATTTCTTTGTTTACAAAAATACGTGCATTGTTTCTTTTTCCAAGTTGTGTTTTCTACAGATCAGTTTCATTTGTTGTGAGACGATAGTGTTGCATGCAGTATTAGGTTGGGAAGAAAAGAGGTTGGAGTGGGGTCGGATGGCAATGCTTCTATTCTTCTACTTAGTGTATGTGTGGGGTTTTGTGTCGGCGTCACTTGTGTGGGTTCTCTTCCTATTCGCTTGTTGCATTTCCTGGGTAGTGAGAAAGGTTGGGCGTGGCCTAGGTTGTGGCTGGCTGCAGTGAGATTTGTTTATGTGTGTGAGGGGGTGGATTTTTGGGTCAGGTTAGCCATATTGATTCGTATGCTGTCAACGGATTCTTGCCTTGTTGTGCTATGTATGTGATAAAGGGGAACCATACTGGGGTGAAGGCATCTTCTTCTATTTGTCCCCCTGTCCGTTTCATGGTTAGTTTTTCTCGTAAGTCCATTTCCCATACTATTTGGTACCATTGGTCCATGTTTACCCCTGTCAGGTCTCTCCAGGGTCTGACTATGATGCTTCTGGCTGCTGAGAGTAGGAGTAATATGAAATTTTTGTTATGCGAATGGTGCCACCAGACCCTCTCCCATGTCCCAGCACAAAAACTGGGATGTGTATCTTCTGGGCTGCACTCCCGTGTGAGGCCCGTGGGAGATCACGGCACCCAGAAATGTGTGCTGTTGGATGTCGTGATCTCGTGCGTGACGTGCGTCCAGCCGCAATCTCATACGTTTTGAGGCACTGTGAGAGCACCGCTGCCCAAAATGAGATGTCCCAGACACTTGATGGATATGTGCTGTGGACTGTCTGGGTGGGTTACCTGGACCCCCTGAAGTCCACGGACCAACAATTGGGAACTACTGTTCTAGATAACAGAAATTCAGACCCTGGTGGGTTCTGAACCTGGGACTTGTAGTGACCAGCCAGACGAACATAGGCTGAAGCAGATCATGCGCACTTTAGTGACCTTTTGTAAGAGCTTCCAGGTCAGGCTTGTCTTTTGACCTGAGCATCAGTGAGATGCTGCTGCTGCTGCTGTTGCTGCTGCTGCTGCTGCTGCAATGAGACTGTTTCTATCTTGGCTTTCCAACCCCAGCTTGACTTCTGAGGAGACTGGCAGAATTCTTGTTTTCCCTGCAAAATAAACATAAACCCTGTAAACGAACTTGTCCAAGAGCACTGGCTCGGCACAGCAGTAATAGGCTTGCAGCACAGCATTAGAGGAGAGGGAATAGTCCGCAGTTACAGTTGGATAAATTTACTTCCTACCTGCTGCTTTCAAACAGCGCTCATTTTTATGCACTCGTCACGTATAGCATTTAATTAAAAGCAGTACTGCTTGAAACAGGGAGCTTCCAGAGATTTCTCTCTCTCTTTTACTTCAACCCTCCGCTCTTCCAGTGAATAAAACAAACAGGCATCTGGCATTTGTTTTCTTCTAACACAATCCTCGTCAAAGGAAGACTGGTAAAACATAATTTTCTGTTATGGGGTGTGTGCATTTTTTATTCCTCCAATGAAAGGGTCCACCTCTTCAGGCTTCCCCCCATTTTCTTTTAAGAAACGCTATCCTGAATCACTCGAAAATCAGTAACAAAGATGCATTTTGCCAATATTTTGATTATATGGATTGATTGTGTGTCTGTGTGTGTGTGAGAGAGAGAGAGAGAAAATAAATATGTGCTGGGTATTTAAATAGTTGACACCGAAAAAAGCTACAGTGGTACCTCAGGTTACAGATGCTTCAGGTTACAGACTCCGCTAACCCACAAATAGTATCTTGGGTTAAGAACTTTACCTCAGGATGAGAACAGAAATCGTGCAGCGGCAGCGGGAGGCCCCATTAGCTAAAGTGGTACCTCAGGTTAAGAACAGTTTCAGGTTAAGAACGGACCTCTGGAATGAATTAAGTTCTTAACCAGAGGTACCACTGGTTCTTATAGTAGGCCCAGTGTTTGAAATTAGCCAGGCGCCAGGCGCATTTTGCACCTGGCTATCAACCACTTGCGACCAAGTGAAGATGCCTGAGCGCCAGGATGGAGCTTTGACATCTCCACCATCTGGAGGTGCATGCCTAGGGATCCTTGGATGTTGGCTGTTCTCACACGCAAATACCACATCCTGTAGAATTCTATCAGCAATATTTTATCTGCACAATCAGAATGAATTTCTGGAACCAAAGTGCTTTTTCTGGGCAGCCTGAGCAGGAGCAGTCGCCATTAAGAAAAAGAGGTCGGAATAGGCCAATATATATGTGGACTGTCCCTGGGTCAAGGGACTTTTCTTCTTTAAGTTCTCATACTGTAGTTCTCAACCTAGCTCAAGGTTGTGATATGAACTAGCCAGATGTTTAACGGTGAATCAATCGCAGCCAGTCCATCATTTGAAAAATAAGACCTTAGAGAAGAAGAAGAAGAGTTTGGATTTGATATCCCGCTTTATCACTCCCCGAAGGAGTCTGAAAGCGGCTAACATTCTCCTTTCCCTTCCTCCCCCACAACAAACACTCTGTGAGGTGAGTGGGGCTGAGAGACTTCAGAGAAGTGTGACTAGCCCAAGGTCACCCAGCAGCTGCATGTGGAGGAGCGGAGACGCGAACCTGGTTCACCAGATTACGAGTCTACCACTCTTAACCACTACACCACACTGGCTCTCTTGCCCCCATAAGGCAACTAGACTTTCTACTTTGGTGACTGTAACCTTTGTTCAAGTAGACATTTGGTGCCTAGCTTATATACCTGAGTTTCTAACACTGAGTAGACCCATTAATTAATTAATTAATTATTTCCCACCTTTTTTCTTCCAAGGTTCTCAAAGCAGTGAAAATGTTTCTTCGACTATTCCATCCTCACAACAACCCTGTGACGTAGGTTAGGCTAAGGGGATGGTGACTGGCCCAAGATCACGCAATAGTCAAACATGGGATGTAAACAAACGGCTTAGAGGTTTTATTGCAATCAAGCGCTGCATATATAAACATTGCAACATAAATAAATAAAAATGATACACGAGATACTTTTTGCATGGATAATAAGGGTGCTTGCAAAAGTTCATCTAGACTCTGTAATATATATATGGGTGTCAATCAGTATATCCAGTTTGGAGTGCACACATTTATCGGGAGCAGGCTTCGTTCTTGCGAGCACGGCTTACAAATTCTGTTAGAATTTCACTTTGCATTTGCGCTGGGTCCATTTGTGGCTTTGCCAGGCTCCCCTCGGTATAAACTTGTGGTGGTGTATTCTGCATGGATTTACAGTTGGGATTTTGTTAAAGCACAAGGCTTACTTCCCTTTATCTTTAGCAGCACATAACCGTGTGTTTCCTGCTAGGTTTTCACTATCTGCCAAATAAATGCCTGTACTGTTTATCTGCAAGGTACTGTTAGTTAGTACCTGCTACGTGTGCTATTAAAATCTTGCATTTTCCTTAATTACCCACCACTCCTTTAAAAACTTACTCTTCTTTAAGCATCTGACCCTACTCTGGTGTCAGATGTTTAAAGCTGTAATCTAAAGCTTCCCTTACTAAACCCAAGCCGGCCAGAAATGCTCAGGTGTGGAGAACAATGCAAGTCTTTGTTAGGCTGGTGATGGAGGAAGAAATGTGTGTCAGAAAATTAACAAATACCAGCCTCTTGTTGCAGCAGAAGTGAAGGGATGATTTTTTTTAAAACAGCAACAACATTCTTTTATAATTTTTGCACAGCATGCTACAGTATTTAAAAAAAATCCAGTTAGCTGTTACATCACAAATACGATCAATTCTGTCTGACCTCTGTCATTAACTTGCTGATGTTGCTGTATTTGTAAGTTGCCAAGATCCATTAGTTTTTCTGATTTATATGTTAATGGAAATAATCATATATTGGTCATCCAAATGCTGATTGCATTCCCCCTCTGCTCTTGAACAAATATTGTAGTTTGTTGCAGTCTTTCAGGTACCTGTTAAAATTAGTATTAGCCAAATGATTTTTTGTGGAGTTTGTCTTCTTTTAACTTTAAAAAGGAAAGAATGCTCTAACAGCCTAATTTATTTATTTTTGCCCTGGATTGGACGTGTGACTGATGAGGAATTGGCCAATTGATTGCTCCACATATAATTTATTTTAATGATATACCTTGCTGCTCTTCCAGGAATCTTACAGTTGCGATATATATATATATATATATCGCAGAATCATAGAGCTGGAAGGAACCACAAGAGTCATCTAGTCCAACCCCTTGCAATGCATAAAGCTTTCTGCTCAACACGGGGATTCAAACCCATGATGCTGAGATTAAGAATTTTATGCTCTGCTCAACTGAGCTATCCTTCACAACTGTGGATCTCTGTTGGTCTCTCATTTGGGAACTATTCAGTGTGGTTTGCCTATAGTTTTGGCAGGGGGACCGTTTCCATGCGCCTTCGTAAGGAATATTCTCATGTATGGTTCACTGTTGTCTAACAAAATGATTACAGATTGCTCTGCCGCATTGTGGAACTGAAGAACCTTTAAAATAATGAGATGGTTATTAACATTGGCCAGGATCCAAGATCTTTGACTGTTGCAAAGGTGTGCGCAGAGCCAAGAAGGTTTTCATGCCACCCAATTAAAGACACCATATTGATAATGAGATATAATCAATTAGATCTGCATAGATGTGCCTAGGCTGGGGGGTTTTTTCCACCCCACCCCCACTTTTTTTTAAAAGACTGTGTATATATTGCAGTAGATAGCCTGTTGGAATTACTTTCATTTGTGTGAGAGCTAAGGGTGATCAACTTTTTCCAATATGGTGCTTGTCGTGTTTATATTAAAAAATTACCTGTTTTAAAAAATGTCCTGCTGAATGGCTTTTAGCCAACTAAACATTTTAACCATATGCTGTTAGTTGTGTGACAGAACGTAGCCGTTTCTTGTTTCTGTTGCTTTACCGGTAAATAAAGTGGCCCCTTCCTCTCAAAATTCAATAGTGTATCATGGCGAACCTCTGTGCCGTTCTTACTCTTTTAAGCCTGGTCTCCTTAAGGTTCTCAGAAGTTCTTTTTCAGGGTTTTTCTGAACCTAGGCATTGGAAAAAGAGAAGAGAGTGGCTTCTTTTGCTCATTGATTTCCTGCGTTGTGTTCTTGGGAAGCTGCCAGAATTTGGGCATTTGCTTTGATGTCAGAGGATAAAATGACTATTCAGGTATCAGTTAACCGCAGCCACCGCGAGGGAACCGGAGCTCCTGGTTGCGCTCCAGCAACATTTTGTTATGTAGGCGAGTATCATCTGGAACGTAGCATTTCCGCACTGCACTACGGACCTCTGTGACAGGTTGGCAGAACGCGGAACGGGAGCAGAACAGAGAGAAGGGATGCAGTATAAAGAAGTGGCGCAAGATCCCGGGATCGTGATAAGATAAGATAAGATAAGATAATTTATTGTCATTGCACAAGTACAAGCACAAGTGCAACGAAATTGCATGCCGTCCCGTTAAAAAAACAAAAAGAAACAAAAAACAGCGCAACACACACACGCACACCAAAAAAAAAAGCCACACATACACCCATCACAGCTCTCCAAGGTCATATTATCTGGTTACAGCATTTAAGGTGGTTATAGCTCTTGGGTAGAAACTGTTCTTCAATCTATGTGTTCTTGATCTAATTGTTCTATATCTTCTACCCGAAGGCAGTGGTGCAAAGAGACTATATCCTGGATGAGATGGGTCCTTTAAAATATTGTTAACCTTTTTAAGGCAACGGGAACTGTATAGTTCTTCCAGAGATGGGAGAGGATGACCAATAATATTTTGGGCTGTGGTTATGACCTTCTGAAGTATCTTCTTCTCCCTGGCTGTGCAGCTGGAGAACCAAGCACAAATACAGTATATAAGAATGCGCCGACTCCGGATGTTGATTTGGTTGTTTTAGTGTCCTGTGGTGTTTCAAAACCTTAAATGGTGTAGCTGAAATGCCTAGTTCTGATTCACCCAGGGCAGCAGACGGCTAACCATTGAGGTGCTCTTGGACTCTTAATTCCCATCAAACCACATGGCCTAATTTTCAGGACTTTTGAGGTCTGCATTTAAGCAGAATCGAGGATTATAAACAAAGCATGTCTCATTGGTACCAAGGGGCCTAATGCCTAGATGAGAACCCTCAGCGAATAATGGGCGGGTGGCAGTACGAGAAATGCCCCAGACGTGTTTTGCGACTGACAGGTCCAGTTGCCACCATGTGGAGATCTCTGTCTGACAGGCTCCTTCGCTTGAAGATATCCCACAAGGCGGTGAAAGATTAGGACCAGGGTTTTCCTTCTCTTCTGTGTGCTACCTTCCCCTGTTGATGAGCCCCATCTGAACCCCTAGTTAACTAGGTATATCTTATCTAGACAAATGTTTAACAATGCACTCAAAACAGCCAGGAAATCTGAATGGCACGAGTGCCAAAGACCACGTTTTGTTTTTGGATTTTCCTTTAATTTTGCACCTGAGCAGCTTCCCCTCTTCCCCTTGCTCTCTGAACCCCACCTCATCCACAATATGGGAAATAATCATATTGCTTACCTTACATGGTGAGCACTTAAAAGTGCTATAAAACTGCGCCGTATTTTCTGGGTTTTGCAACCAGTCCCGGGTTTTCTGGGTGCCGCTTGGTTCAGGCTCAGCAATACTTTTGGGAGGCTTGCCGTGCTGGAAAGAGGCTTAACGCATCGGACTAGGAAATGCTAGGTGAGGTTTTCTGTCTAGCTTTTGAGCTAAACAGCGCATCTTTTCTGTGCCACAAAGAAGGAAGGGGGAGCTGGAGAGCCCAGCTCTGACCCATCAGCTTGTGATTAATGGCAGGTTTGCCAGTAATGAGAGTATTGTTAGTTAGCATCTTGGCACCATGTTATTTCTTTATTTGAACTCATGTCTGTGGCTGTGCATGAAAGCTGTGATGGATATTGACTAGGCTAATCTTGACTGTATGCTTAATCACAGCGAGGCAAGCGGATAGTATTTTGGAGATGGGCTCCGGGGGAAGAGTATAGCGACACGGGTGTAAACTGAGCCTGCGTAATTCTTTGGGGACGCTGCGGAGGATTGTTATTGCATTAGAGTGGGAGGAACTGCCAAGGAAATACTGTTGTACAATTAAATGGGGCTGTTAACAGCATGACTGAGTCAATTCATTAATGACAACAGATTATTCTTGTTCTTGCTTTTTGCTTTGCAGTTCCCCCTGGGTGAGGATGTGCGAAGGAGACAAGCAAGTGGGAAAGGGTTTGATGCGGATTTAGGGAGGAATCCAAGGTCAGCCGTGGGAGATCTTGCATGCAGTTGATGGTGGGAATATCTGATGGTACTTAACACTGTCCTTAGGGATTTGGGTGGCGCTGTGGGTTAAACCACAGAGCCTAGGGCTTGCCGATCAGAAGGTCCGCGGTTCGAATCCCCGTGATGGGGTGGGCTCCCGTTGCTCGGTCCCAGCTCCTGCCAACCTAGCAGTTCGAAAGCATGTCAAAGTGCAAGTAGATCAATAGGTACCACTCTGGCGGGAAGGTAAACGGCATTTCCGTGCACTGCTCTGGCTCGCCAGAAGTGGCTTTGTCATGCTGGCCACATGATCCAGAAGCTGTCTGCAGACAAACACCAGCTCCCTCGGCCTATAGAGCGAGTAGAGCACGCAACCCCAGAGTTGTCCGCAACTGGACCTAATGGTTAGGGGTCCCTTTACCTTTACCTTTAATAATAATAATAATAATAATAATAATAATAATTTATTATTTATACCCCGCCCATCTGGCTGGGTCTCCCCAGCCACTCTGGGCGGCTTCCAAAAGAACATTAAAATACAGTAATCTATTAAACATTAAAAGCCTCCCTAAACAGGGCTGCCTTCAGATGTCTTCTAAAGGTCTGGTAGTTGTTGTTCTCTTTGACATCTGAAGGGAGGGCGTTCCACAGGGCGGGCGCCACTACCGAGAAGGCCCTCTGCCTGGTTCCCTGTAACTTGGCTTCACGCAGCGAGGGAACCGCCAGAAGGCCCTCGGCGCTGGACCTCAATGTCCGGGCTGACCGATGGGGGTGGAGACGCTCCTTTAGGTATACTGGACCGAAGCCATTTAGGGCTTTAAAGGTCAGCACCAACACTTTGAATTGTGCTCGGAAACGTACTGGGAGCCAATGTAGGTCTTTCAAGACCGGTGTTATGTGGTCTCGGCGGCCGCTCCCAGTCACCAGTCTAGCTGCCGCATTCTGGATTAGTTGTAGTTTCCGGGTCACCTTCAAAGGTAGCCCCACGTAGAGCGCATTGCAGTAATCCAAGTGAGAGATAACTAGAGCATGCACCACTCTGGCGAGACAGTCCGCGGGCAGGTAGGGTCTCAGCCTGCGTACCAGATGGAGCTGGTAGACTGCTGCCCTGGATACAGAATTAACCTGTGCCTCCATGGACAGCTGTGAGTCCAGAATGACTCCCAGGCTGCGCACCTGGTCCTTCAGGGGCACAGTTACCCCATTCAGGACCAGGGAGTCCTCCACACCTGCCCGCCCCCTGTCCCCCAAAAACAGTACTTCTGTCTTGTCAGGATTCAGTCTCAATCTGTTAGCCGCCATCCATCCTCCAACCGCCTCCAGACACTCACACAGGACCTTCACCGCCTTCACTGGTTCTGATTTGAAAGAGAGGTAGAGCTGGGTATCATCCGCATACTGATGAACACCCAGCCCAAACCCCCTGATGATCTCTCCCAGCGGCTGCATATAGATGTTAAAAAGCATGGGGGAGAGGACAGAGCCCTGAGGTACCCCACAAGTGAGAGTCCAGGGGTCTGAACACTCATCCCCCCCCACCACTTTCTGAACACGGCCCAGGAGGAAGGAGCGGAACCACTGTATAACAGTGCCCCCAGCTCCCAACCCCTCTAGGCGGTCCAGAAGGATGTTATGGTCGATGGTGTCAAAAGCCGCTGAGAGATCCAGCAGAACTAGGAAACAGCTCTCACCTTTGTCCCTAGCCCGCCGGAGATCATCAACCAGTGCGACCAAGGCAGATTCAGTCCCATGATGAGGTCTGAACCCCGATTGGAAGGGATCCAAATGGTCCGCTTCTTCCAGGCGTGCCTGGAGTTGTTCAGCAACCACCCGCTCAATCACCTTGCCCAAGAATGGAAGATTTGAGACTGGGCGATAGTTGGCCATATTGGCCACATCCAAAGATGGTTTTTTAAGAAGCGGTTTAATAACCGCCTCTTTTAGTGGGTCTGGGAAGGCTCCCTCACAGAGAGAGGCATTCACCACCCCGCGGAGCCCATCGCCCAGCCCTTCCCGGCTAGCTTTTATTAGCCAGGATGGGCAAGGATCAAGAAGACAGGTGGTCGGTTTCACTCGTCCAAGCAGCCTGTCCACATCCTCGGAGGTAACAGATTGGAATTGATCCCATAAAACATGACTAGACAGGGCTCTAGCACTCTCCCGCCCCGGCTCTGCTCCCACGGTGGAGTCTACCTCCTTCCGAATCTGAGCGACTTTATCTGCAAAAAACATTGCAAAAGCATTGCAGGAGATCTTGGGGTCCCTATCAGACCCAGATGACGGAGGTGGTTCTGCTAGATTGCGAACCACCTGGAAGAGTCTCCTGCTGCTGTTTTCTGCAGATGCAATAGAAACGGCAAAGAAAGTTCTCTTTGCCGTTGCCATTGCCACTTGGTAGGCTCGAAGTTGAGCTCTAGCCCGTGTCCGGTCTGATTCAGAATGAGTTTTCCGCCACCGGCGCTCTAGCCGTCTCAGCGACTGTTTCATCACCCTCAGCTCCGGAGAAAACCACGGGGCTGTCCGGGCTCCATGCAATCGGAGAGGGCGCTTCGGAGCCAGACAGTCAATAGCCCTGGTTAACTCCACATTCCAGCGGGCCACCAGGGAATCAGCTGAAAGGCCATCAACATGGGATAAAACATCCCCTACCACTCTCTGGAAACCATTTGGATCCATTAAGTGGCGGGGGCGGACCATCCGAATCGGTCCCACCTCCCGGCAGAGGGGAAGGGTCGCGGAGAAGTCTAGTTGCACCAGGAAGTGATCTGACCATGGCACTTCTTTTGTATCGCTTTTACTTAGTGTCAGATCACCAACATCCTTTTAACACCTTGGTTTGTAGTTTTAGGCCTGCACAACCTGTGATCAACCAGGATAAACAAGAGCCAATGCACCCCACCTGGTGCCTGACAACTCATGCTAGGTTTGCAGTACCATGCAGTCTGTTTGAGACATACATAGCAGTCCAGTGTGCAATGTTTTTCTTGTGCTGCATTGCTTCCCCTCCCTTATTCTCTTGCATTGAATTTTAGATTGTAAGCTTCCCTGTGGGGAGAGACCTGCCTCTCTTACTTTTTAAAGTACCTTTCTGAGCACAATTCAAAGTGTTGCTGCTGACCTTTATAGCCCTAAACAGCCTCAGCCCTGTATACCTGAAGGAGCGTCTCCACCCAAGTCATTCAGCCCGGACACTGATATCCAGCACCGAGGGTCTTCTGGCGGTTCCTTTGCTGCAAGGAGTGAAGTTACAGGAAACCAGGCAGAGGGCCTTCTCGGTGGTGGCACCCACCCTGTGGAACGCCCTCCCATCAGATGTCATGGAGATGAGTAACTATATAACCTTTAGAAAACATCTGAAGGCAGCGCTGTATAGGGAAGCTTTTTAAGCTTCAATGTTTTATTATGTTTTTTTATTTGTTGGAAGCCACCCAGAGTGGCTGGGGCAACCCAGTCAGATGGTGGGGGTACAAATAAAATAAAATTAAAATAATTTAACCTGACGGTGCTCTATTTCTTATAAATTTTATTTAGGCTGGCTATTGCCAGTTCCTTTGGTCCATGTGTGACGGTAACTACAACAGGACAGCCACTGCTCAGGTAGTGGGTTGTATTGCGGGAGTGAGGAACCCTTTCTGCCTGAGGGCCACATTCCCTTCTGGGGGCCACATGCCAGAGTCACAAGTAGAACAAGTGACTGAGGACACTGTCAAGTACTGGGCATGTTATATGAATGGCCAGCTGTGCTTGGCTTGGGTGTGTGTGTGTCACCAGTTGTGTAGGTGTGATCTAATGCGATCAGATTTCTTTTATCCTGAGAGCTTTTTGAGGTCTGGTAACACACAGGGGGAGTTTGCACAGAAGCTGCTGCTGCGTTCAGAATATCCATTGCAAAGGGCTATTGAAGCTCATATACAAACACAGTCTCATTGTCTTTCTCCCTTTGTTAAAATTTGCTTTTTGGTGCTCCAGGCTGTTTAGTGCTAGGGAGGAATCGTAAACAAAGCATAAATAAGGCCAATTTTCAAACTGCAGAATTCCATAGCCAGTAGTCCTTTAATTATTACTGCTAATAGCCACCATGAAAACAGTAGTAAATTGCATCAAAGGTTTATTGAGGATATAAAAATGAGTAAACAAAACAGCGTGCCTCAGAGGCTTTTTTGCAGAGTTGAGGCTGAAGCAGAGTTCGAACCCAATGTGCTGTATTTCAAATAGGTATTAATTGCAAGGTTTCCTCGGAGGCAAATCTGCTTTCCAACAAATAAGCCAAGCTCGTCTTTAGATGGAGGTCATGTTGCATGCCTGGGAGAAATGTATCTAGTTTTATTCAGAAAGTTATTTTTTAAAGGAAAATTGCTATATGGAGGAATCGATAGTGTTTGTACAAGGAATACAAGCAGCTGTACAAGCAGCTGAGGCTCATAGTTGGCCCCAATTCATACTACATGAAGGAATGCTTTGAACTATTTTTTTTAAAGTCTGCTCTCTATATATTTATGATCTAAAAGCATAGCAGTATACTCAGTGCCTGCTCTTTTGCATATAGGATTAGGAGAAGGGCTTCCAAAAGACACCTGATAGCCATGGGACATGCATTATTCACATGGAAATGTGCAATTCACTCAGAGGAGAGTACCAGGAGAGTAAAAGGTAAACGTAAAGGACCCCTGGATGGTTAAGTCCAGTCAAAAGCAACTATGGGTTTGCGGCGCTCATCTTGCTTTCAGGCCGAGGGAGCCGGCATTTGTCCACAGACAGCTTTCCGGGTCATGTGGCCAGCATGACTAAACAGCTTCTGGTGCAACTGGACACTGTGATGGAAGCCAGAGTGCATGGAAACGCCTTTTACCTTCCCGCCGCAGTGGTACCTATTTATCTACTTGCACTGGCATGCTTTTGAACTGCTAGGTTGGCAGGAGCTGGGACAGAGCAATGGGAGCTCACCCTGTCGCGGGGATTCGAACTGCCGACCATTTGATCGCCAAGCCCAAGAGGCTCAGTGGTTTAGACCACAGCGCCACCCATGTCACTGTTTCCAGGCGAGTACTGGGGAACGGTACCGCACTCCTGGCCCCACCCTTGGTGATGCGCATGCTGGTTGGCTTTGCCTCTAAACACCCACACATTAGTATAAAGGTAAAGGGACCCCTGACCATTAGGTCCAGTTGCGGCCGACTCTGGGGTTGCGGCGCTCATCTCGCTCTATAGGCCGAGGGAGCCGGCATACAGCTTCCGGGTCATGTGGCCAGCATGACTAAGCTGCTTCTAGCGAACCAGAGCAGCGCATGGAAACGCCGTTTACCTTCCCGCCGGAGCGGTACCTATTTATCTACTTGCACTTTGAGGTGCTTTCGAACTGCTAGGTTGGCAGGAGCAGGGACCAAGCAACGGGAGCTCACCCTGTCACGGGAATTTGAACCGCTGACCTTCTGATCGGCAAGCCTTAGGCTCTGTGGTTTAGACCACAGCGCCACCCACATCCCATACACATTAGTGTGGCCAACTGCAAAGGAAGGCATCCATGCAGCGAACTTCCTTCCTTTGCTGATGGCCAAGTGGATGCCGAAAAGTGGGACCAGGCAGCGTGCATGACTTCAGCAGGACATCTTCATTGAAAAGCGTCTCTAGTAACTAGGAGAAGACCTTTCCCTGCCATCTTGGAGAGCAACTGTTGGTCCAAGTAGACAGTCCTGGGACATATGTATTTGCTCAATAGTCTTACGCTGTTGTGTGATTTGCCAAGGCCCTTCTGGGAGTCTCAACACAAAGGCAATACCTTTGCAATGGCTTCTAGCTGCCATGGCTGAGCTCGCTCTCCATGGCTGGAAGCAGAAGGCCAGTTCTGTGGATCACAAGTGGAGAGGGTTGCTCCTGCTTTTTGTCCTCCCATTGGTCTGATCCAACAGAGTTCCTCTTATGTTCCTCCCGCCCCCCCGCTGCTACTTCTCCAGCTAATGTCTTTTGGGAGGAGGAAGCGAAACACCACAACTTGCTGTCTTTTGGGTTTTTTCTTTTTAACAGAGTAATTTTGCCTTCACTGGCTCTGTTCGTGTAGCATTTATCCATATGTGCCAAGCCTGTTAGGTTAAAACTACTTTGCTAAAATGGTCCCATTTATTGTCATCTTAGCTAGTGTGTTATGCATATATATATATATATATATATATATATATATATATATATATAATGCTTTTTTACTGTGTGAGGCTTCCCCCGTATCCTCCCCCCACTCGGTTAGAGCAACAAACTTGCCGCAGGTCAATTTAGGAACAGGTTTTTCGATAACAGCTTTTGTGCGGAACACAAAGCGAATTCACTGAAAAATATATCCTAGGAGAGAAGACAACACCATTTCCCTTTGTTTAAAAAACCTGAAGAGCTGCGGAAGATTGGTGTGTCCCCCCCTCTCCCCAATGAGAAAAGCCCAAACAATGGAAGCCGTTTCCTCTGGTGATGAGGTAGGTTTTGTTGCTGGGTGTGAATAAATCCTTAAGGATGGCACTAAAGTTTGCTGTGTTAAACAATTAACGGTAGTAAAGATGTCGCCATAAAGTGATGCATTCGATTGTGAAAGGGCTTCTAAAATGAAGAATTTCCGTATTGAGTCTTCGTGTGTAACAACAAATTAGGTGGCGGTCTGACCTTTTGAATATCCTGGGCTCTGAGCATCGAGAGGTTTTCTTAATGGTTTTTTGAAATGCAGTTCACCAAAGTATCTTGACACACACTTTTCATGGCCACGGAGACACAGAGGATTATTCTCAGTGCTCTCGTGTTTTGCTTTGCTCAACAGTGTTATGTATATTTAGAAAAAGTGATACATAAACATTAAGCACTACTGTACTAGCTTTCTGTTAGCGAAGAGAGAAACTGAGAAAATCTCAACAAATACTACACACACACGTGCACCTGGCTCAGATACAATAAGAAGCATAGTTCTGCTTTCTCCTCCCTCTTGCTCTTCTCTACATGTGGGGAGAGTTGAAAGTATCTGCTTTCAAACAAACCACCGTTTCTTGTGATGATCAAACTGAGCTGCGATTTGTTTAAACTATGGTTAGTGAAAACAAGCCGGAAACAAACCATGGCATGGCTTATTTTGAAACTACAATTTTAACAAACCACAGTTTCCTATTGTTACCGGTAGAAAATGTGGGGAACATTGGCTTATTGAAAAGTAGAAATGGTCTCCTTGTGGAAGCAAAAGAGGAAGGCTAAGTACACCAGCCCAATGTTTGTGCTGGTTGTTCATTTACCAGGAAACCAACATTTCCCATTTAGGGTCATGTTCCGTATCAGCTTTCTGTATCTCAGTGACCTAATAAGATGTTTATTTCTGTAGCTTTTCATTGAGTTCACCTTAATTCTTTTGCAGAGCAATCCTATGCATAACTATTCAGAAGTCCAGTGGGATATACACATACTCTCAGGTGAATGTGTAGAGGACATACAGCAACCTTGGTGGTTTTTTATGTGCTCAAAAGGGCTGATATTACTTAGGGCAAAAATCTCCAAGAATTTCTGACATACAGGTTGCGTTTGTAATTATTTTTCCGACACTGTTCTTGCTACCAGGGACGCGGGTGGTGCTGTGGTCTAAACCACTGAGCCTCTTGGGCTTGCCGATCAGAAAGTCAGAGGTTCGAATCCTCACGATGGAGTGAGCGCTCGTTGCTCTGTCCCAGCTCCTGCCAACCTAGCAGTTCGAAAGCATGTCAGTGCAAGTAGATAAATAGGTACCACTGCGGTGGGAAGGTAAACGGTGGTTCCTTGCACTCTGGCACTCATCACGGTGTCCTGTCATGCCAGAAGCTGTTTAGTTATGCTGGCCACATGACCCGGAAAGCTGTATGTAGACAAACGCCGGCTCCCTGGGTTTGAAAAGCAAGATGAGCGCCGCACCCCATAGTCTCCTTTGATTGAACTTAACCGTCCAGAGGTCCTTACCCTTTTAAAAAAAAACTTTACTAGGTGATTGGCAAGGGCAGCATGCTACAGCAGTATTCCCTGCATTTTCTTGGTGCATATTTATCGGCTACTCTCCAATATGAGTTCCGAAGGGAGGCCTGTGGATCCTCCGCCCTGGCTGGCGAAATACCTCCCTTGCTAGCATGGAACTATTGAGTGACCAGCATGTTTTGTTCGGGGATGGAAAAAATATCAAGTTACTGAGCATCAAGTTTTCAGGTGCCTGGGAAACTGTACCGGTACTTAAGGGTCCACAAACTTCATTTAGTGTTCCAAACTAAATGAAACAGACCCTCTCCTGTAGTTCAATTCTGCCAGAGGAAAAGGAAGAAGCCTTCCAGGTTTTCCCCAAAACGTCACGTTTCCAACGTCACTTTTTAAAGTGTGGGAACCAAGCAAAGTAGATTGATGAGTTCTAGGTGCAGAACCCTTTCAGGATTTCGTTTGTGAAGGAAAAAAGGAGCAAGAAATGCAGACAACTCCCTGCAAAAGGCGATGGTAGAACTGTTGAGTTTGCTTGGCTTTTTTTGTGAATTACTTGACCTAGCTCTCTCCACGCTGCTTTGTACAGAGTGTTTAAGACCATCAGGAATTCCAGGCGGTGGTGTCTAGCCTTGAAAAGATTCTTGGCTCATTTATAAGCGTGCTGTCTCCGAATGTAAACAGTGTGAAAGGTTGAGCAATGCAGAAGGTTATTAGTGCCCCAGGTGAAAATCCATTGGTGACCTCCCTTCTCGGTGCAAAATGAGGTTTAGGAAGGCTATCCGTGTTAACATAAAAAGGCTTTTGTGGCTCCCCCGCTAACGGTTGTTAGCTTTTTCAGAAAATGTTCTCGGAGAAAGCGTTCATTCTCTGCCTTATATTGCTCAGGGTTTTTTTTTGTTTTGTTCCCTGCAGCCTCCTGAAAATTCGCCCCCTACCCTGCTTTCATTCATGGATGGAGGGTCCTTAGTGGGAGAGGACATGTTTTGCATGCGAAAGGTCCTAGTGTTCTAGTCCTGGAATCTCCACTTAAAGCAGGCATCCCCAAACTTCGACCCTTCGGATGTTTTGGACTACAATTCCCATCATCCCTGACCACTGGTCCTGTTAGCTAGGGATCATGGGAGTTGTAGGCCAAAACATCTGGAGGGCCGCAGTTTGGGGATGCCTGACTTAAAGACTCTCTCTGCTTGAGACTCTATAGAGCCACTGCCTTTTACTGCAGACTGAACTAGGCAGGTTGAACCATTAGTCTGACTCCTATCATCCTTTGGGAACACCGAGACAGTGCTGCCAGCAGGCTTCTCATAGGTGTCTAGTTGTGCGTGTGAGAACAGGACGCAGGAGTAGGTGGGCCTTTGGCCAGACCCAGCAAGGCTCTTTTTCTTACAGTGCACAGATCTTCAGGCAGTGCAGAATTTGGCTGCTTGTACTCCTGTGGGGGGATGCAGGTGGCGCTGTGGGTTACACCACAGAGCCTAGGGCTTGTCGATCAGAAGGTCGGCGGTTCGAATCCCTGCGACGGGGTGAGCTCCCGTTGCTCGGTCCCTGCTCCTGCCCACCTAGCAGTTCGAAAGCACGTCAAAGTGCAAGTAGATAAATAGGTACCGCTCTGGCGGGAAGGTAAACGGCGTTTCCGTGCGCTGCTCTGGTTTGCCAGAAGCGGCTTAGTCATGCTGGCCACATGACCCGGAAGCTGTACGCCGGCTCCCTTGGCAAGTAAAGCAAGATGAGCGCTGCAACCCCAGAGTCGTCCGCGACTGGACCTAATGGTCAGGGTTCCCTTTACCTTTACCTTACTCCCGTGGGAGAGCACATCACACCATTTTGTTTTTTGAGCTCAGCCATGGACCTCGGCAGTCAGTTTCCAAGCCCAACTCAAAATGATGATCCCCTCCCCCACTTTTACCCCAAGCCTTAAATGCCCTGGGGGGAAACTTGTATATTTCTCTCCCCACCCTTGGAGATGTTCTGGAGAGGCCATATTGGAGTGCCAACTTTTAATCTGATAAAGCCAATGAGAGAGTGAGGAGCAGTGGCTTCTTCCCGGTTTATGGAATATAGTATTTGCCCCCCTGCTTCTCTAAGAAGTTTGAATTGGAAGAAGACTTCTGATGTGCTAATGTATGTCTGCTGATGATACATAAAGACCTACACCACTTTAAGAAGACATCTGAAGACAGCCCTGTATTGGGACATTTTTAATGTTTGATGTTTTTACTATGTTTTTATATGTGCTGTAAGCTGTCCAGAGTGGCTGGGAAAACCCAGCCAATTATTATTATTAATTAACTATTATTAAATGTATTACTGTTTAAGTTTTCTAGCTGCTTCTAACTACATATCTAATAGTTTTAGAATGTTATTCATTGAGGTTTTTAAATTATATTATATAGTATATATATATATAAAACAACTTTTTTCTATTTTAAAATGCATGCTTTTGGGGTTGGTTTTAGTGGCTAAAAAGTGTGGTACTTTTTATGTAATCTATTGTACACTATACCAGTGTTTCCCAACCAGTGTGCCTCCAGATGTTTTGGGACTACAATTCCCATAATCCCTGACCACTGGTATTGCTAGCGAGGGATGATGGGAGTTGTAGTCCCAAAACATCTGGAGGCACACTGGTTGAGAAACACTGCACTATACATTAGTGGCTGATTGTCCTGTTTGTTGCCTGCACCCTGCCAACCCCCTAAAACACTCATTCAATATCTGCAACTTAAAATCTGCTTGGGAAACTAGAACCAGCGTTCTCTAATTTGGGGAGACCTGTGTTCAATTTCATAGGAAGCTGCCAAAATGTGGTCCATCTAGCTCAGTATTGTCTACATGGACCGGCAGCAACAATTTCAGGCATGAGCCTCTCTACCAGTCCTTCCCTGAAGATGCTGGGGATCGAACCAGGAACCTTCTGAAGATGAAGCGGATGCTTTGCCACTGAGCTATAGCGGCTCAGCCATGGAACTCGCTGTGTGCCTTAGCTTAACCTGCCCCCGAAAGATAAAGTGGGACAGCTAAGTGTGATGTCTGCCTTCCTCACAGCTTCTTGGAGGAAGGGTGGAATTAAAGTGTAATGAGCAACAGCAGAAGGTATCATGTAAGTGAATTAAGACTGACTTTGCCACCCTTCTCCCCCCCTCCTTTGTATTAAGATCTCCCCACCCACTTTTAATATAATCTCAGGAACAGGCTCTTCTGTGGAGATCCCTTGAGACGATTCCCTACATCGGCCTCCTCTTGCATTGTAGCTTAATATAATTTTGCCGCATGACCTTGGGTTTCCAAAGGAAGTTAATTGGCTCCCACTCTTGGCCTCTGCATTCACATCCAACTTTTGTAAAAATTGATAGAACAGGAGGTATACACTGTTTGTTTTTTGCTTTTTAACATGATGGCCTAGAGGAGCAAAAAGATTGATAACTTGGGCAGCAGCTTGCAAACTCAAAAGCCAAAATGTATGTTGTAAAGGAAGCTAGGCATTCAGGTCCGTGTGATATTGGAGATGGGGGGGGAAAAGTGATTACCGTGTTTTTCGCTCCACAAGATGCACTTTTTTCCTCCTAAAAAGTAAGGGGGAATGTCTGTGCGTCTTATGGAGCGAATGTGTGGTCCCTGGAGCTGAACTGCCCAGGGGCAAAAGCAGATCATGCTTTTTTAAAAAAAAGAGAGAGAGAAGGGGGTGTTGAAAGGAAGCCGGCTGAGCAGCTACTCAGCAAATGATCGGGGAGAGAGATAAGGGAGAGAGATTCCAGCCCCGCCCCCTTGCAGAGGGAGGCTGTTTCCCCAGCGACATGTGACTGGCTGATTAGATTATCTGCTTGGAAACTGTAGAAATGGCTCCCATTCCTGAAGCTGCAGAACTGTGAGTTAAACCCCATAAAACAGGTTTTTTTCCCTTTGCAATGTAAGCTCAACAACTTTGAGCTGATCTTCAAAAAATTGGGGCTTTTCCCCTCTAAAAACTAGGTGCGTCCTATGGTCAGGTGCGCCTTATAGAGCAAAAAATACGGTAGTTTGTTACCTTGTGCCTCATAACACCTAAAGCCACAGTCCTGCTAGGGTGGTCAGAATTCAATAGATGCATACTGTGACTTTTAATTGCTTTTGAGTGTGTTGGACATGCTCTGTCTTCCTTACTCTTATGATTAGTTATATTTAATTTGGCATGCCGTAGACTTTAGGGGTTCAAGTTAGAACTGAAACCTCTTTTGTGTAGAAGTGCTGATTACGAACCTCATCTTCATTCCCAAGGAGTAGGCAGTTGGAGTTAATAAGAAAGAGAATTCATCTGTGCCACCCTGCAGAGAAGAGGAGACAAGGGGTACATTTTTCAAAAAGATATATATATATTTAAAGTAGCAGTGATTGCAGCCTAACTTTCACCTGCATTATTTTATGCCGACAGGCCTATGCAGTTGTTTAATATGTCCCCTGAGCAGATAGTTGTTTTATTGATTGCTTGGCACGGCTTTCATGTACCTGTATACTGCCCTGAACTTTTGTGAGACGGCAGCGTAGGAATACTTTCATAAATAAATATTTCAAATTCAAAGCTAGGTTCAATCATTCTCTCCCTGCCCCCCCAAATCCTGCTGTCAGTATGATTAGAGAGTGAAAGGGGCAGTTAATTCACCAAATATGACCTTGTCAAGGGACATACATTCAGTTCTTCATTGCAGCCCACAACATCTGGAATCAGCAGATTGAGGGAGGCTGTGTTATGCCATTCACTGAGACGTAGAAGGGTAATGCAACTTAGGGGCTGCTGTTAGGATAACTAATTTCTATGGCAGATGAAGTCAGTGTAGCACCCTCCATTATTTGTTGGACTTCCATAAGCCCTAGACCAGGTGAGGGGAACCTTTGCCCTCCAGATGTTGCTAAACTATAGCTCCATCATCCCTGTCCATTGGCCATGCTTGCCGGAGCTGATGGGAGATGTAGTTTGACAGCATCTGGGTGGCCGGAGGTTCACCTCATCTGCCCTAGACAATATTGCCAGTGGTCAGTGGGAATGGGAGTTGTTCAACATCTGGAGGGGACCACCTTGGGTAGCCCTGTTCTACAGCAATTCTTCCTTCATTGACTGGATTAGAACAGGCATCCCCAAACTGCGGCCCTCCAGATGTTTTGGCCTACAACTCCCATGATCCCTAGCTAACAGGACCAGTGGTCAGGGATGATGGGAATTGTAGTCCAAAACATCTGGAGGGCCGAAGTTTGGGGACGCCTGGATTAGAAGGTCTGTAAGTGGTTCAACCTGGTGATCAAGCCTTGTTTCAGGCACCACTCTCACATGAGGGATGTGCTGGGGGCAGAGGGCAGCTGGCTATCCATGCCCTAGATCTGGGCTCTTTTCACACACTAATACCCCATCCTGTAGAATTACATTTTATCTGCACAGCTGGAATGAATTTCTGGAACCAAATTGCCTTTTCTGTGCAGCCTGAGCAGGATCAGTCACCATTAAGAAAAAAGAATAGGGCAATATCTACGTGGACTGTTCCTGCATCAAGCGACTTCTTTAAGTTCTCAGAGCTCGAGGTTGCCCTCTGAACGAGCCAGATGTTTAACTGAGAATCAATCCCATCCAGTCCATCATTTGAAAAATAAGACTTTAGAGCCATCTTGTCCCCAAAACGGCCACTAGACATTCCATTTTGGCGACTGCAGCCTTGGTTTAAGGAGCCATTTTGCTCCTAGTTTATATTGCTAAGTTTCTAACACTGCCTTGGTCCAGAAGTGGCTCTTCAGGTTTCCCAATCCGGCCCCTGCAGCCCTTTCCCCCTGCTGCATCCCTCACCCACCCTGTTTCACCCCTGAATGTTTCTGCCTGGCTGGACCGTGTCCTTGGCTCTGACCATGCCTCTTGCTTGTCTGAGTAGAGGATAGAGAGAAGTACATTAGTGTGTGTGCAGAAGCCAGCCTCTTGTGACATGTACATTAGTTGCTCTGGCATGCGTCCCCTGGAAGGCTGCCCACAAGAGAACGTGGCCCTCAGAACGGGGGGAAAATACCCCCCCTGAATTAGGCTACGCCAAGGAATGCTTTTGCTGCCAATTTGATTCCCTGCAGCAACGCCCGGTGCTGTTTCTTTGTTTACCGTGTGTGGGGTGGAACAGATGGGCACGGAGGCCCACATTTGGACTCCTCTCTTGGCTTCGCGTAGTTTTAATGCAACAGACGGCCACACATTAAGGTCCTTCTGGGGGGGGGGGGAGAGGACTACTGAACAGCTTCAGTTAGCGTCATCCTTAAAATTGCTCATGACTCTCCCAAAGCATACTGTGACCTCTACCAGCCTCCGTGCATTAACAAAGTTGTTCAGGGCTCTAGGAACACTTTCCCCATTAGCCTACTGTAGCTGCTGGTATGAATATTTAACACGGCAAGCCGTTCTTTTTAAATTTCTCTTTCTCCTTCTCTTCCTTTCCCCTCAACCCCCAGAACCTAGATGCTGATCTAGGGTGGGATATTGTTTAGGGGTGGTCAATAGCTTGGGGGGGGGGTGTGTGTCAAGATTTAGTTTTGGAGATTCATTATTTTTGCCCCAATTATTAGTTCTTATTACGCATCATCAGTGGATTGTTTCCTTTCAATGTATACTTGCCAATGTGCATCACCTGGCAGTGTACACAGTGTCTGGCAATATACATCATTATATTGCAAAATCTGAACTTTTGGCCAAAGTTTTAGAGCTTATTTTAAAGAAATTTGCCAAATTCTACACTTCTGACGTGGGTTGCCATACGCCCCAGGCATTTCGACTTTTTCCTCTTGGACACTGTTTCTGACAGCAGAATCCCAGCTATGTCTGGGAAATTCTGTACGTATGGCAACCCTAGTTTTACTTACTTCCATGTCTTTATCCTGTAATTTGCTCTGTGAGCCTCCCTGAGATTTTAGGATGAAGGGTGATATAGAAATTTATTAAAATAAATAAATAGATAAATAAATAAATAAATAAAGGTGTTTCCACTAGTCTGTTGTTTATAGGACTATTTAAATATTGCTAGGTCTTACATTCCTTAGGGAATTTCGTGCTCTGAGCTGCCTTGAGTGCGGTTTGCTTCAGAAAGTTGGTGCACAAATGCTAGACTTTCCCACCTGCCGAGCTCTGGAAAAAAAGAGCCATGTTATAAATTAGCCTTGGCTCAAATCACGATCCGTTGGCCGTTGCCAACCTGTTTTGTACTACAACTCCCATCAGCCGCAGCTGGCGCATTCAGGCTGGGGCTGATGGGAGTTGTAGTCCAAAACCCTTGCAAGGCCCTAGGTTTGCCTTTTCCCAGAACCTCTCCTTTTTTTTAAGTTTGCCTTAAAAAAACCATTCCTCTTTCTCCGCTTTTAATCTCTGGTTTCGCAAAAGGCCTCTGCTTTCCAGCCTCCCCTCCCCCATCCTTTCCTCTCCCCCCCATCCCCACCCCCACCCCCCGAAAAAAAATCCCCCTTTGCTACCAAGGGACCAATGAGCGGCATCATTTCTGACAGGATTTGCGTTTGAACTTCACTTGAGCACAATAGATTCCCTGCGACTTTGCCTGAGCTCTGTTTAAATGAATTCCGGACATTTCATGGGTCGCTGGCCTCTTTTTCATCTGCGGGGGGGGGGGGGATGGAATGTCTAGAAGGCAGAATGACTTTTGAGGGCACTAAAAGATTTACCATGTCTGGGGCAACCCCTGAACTTCTCTTTAAAAGGAGGGGGGCTAAAAAACCCCCCAAAAGGCATCCTATAAGTGGCAATAATAATAAGTGACAAAATTATTAATTTCACCTTTCTGCCGGTAGGTTAGGAGGATTCTTAAAAGAGCGATACAACAGCAAAAGCTGCTGTAAACCACCCTGCAATCCTCGGATGACGGATATATAAATTTAATAAATAAACAGATGAAGCTTTCATATGATAAATCAAATTATTAAAATGCCAAGCGAATCAGGTGATTTTTGTGGTTGAGTGAAGCAAGGAATAACTAATGCTTTCTTCTTCAGATAAAACTGTGCACCTCATAAGTGCGTCTCAATGAAGCGAATGCAGTCTTAATTTCTGCAGTCTTTAATTTCCAGTTGCTTTTTTCCCTGCTAGCTAGAAACTCGTGACTTCAGCATTGGCAGAAAAGCGATTGCCAAAAGGAGTGTTGGGTAATGTCTTTGTAACGGATGAAGTGGGCTTTGGGGTTGCGTTTTGTAACCCAGGAATATAGCCAAAGCCGGTGTCCTTCAGATGTTAATTGGACTCCAGCTCCCATCAGCCTCAGTTAGCATGGTCTGTGGGATGCTGGGAGTTGGAGTCCCCACAACATCTGGGAGGGCACCACATTGGATACCCTTGTTGCAGCCTCTTGGGTTGACTACTGAAGTCAGAGACCAGATCTAGGTTTGAGGCAAAACACAACCCACCCTGGGACATGTGCCTTCTGGTGTGTCTGCCTCATCTCCTGATGGACTTAACCGGCAGCAGTGGCAAGAATCATCCGCATTCCAAGCAGTGGTAGGCGACCGCCATTTTAACTTCCCACAATGCCCTAGAGATGTTTGGCTGTTGAAATGGCAAAAGCAGCAGCTCAAGGATGTCTGATGCTGGCCCTACTTTGTGTGGCTCTGTCCTTGGAAGTCTAAAACTAGTGTGGCATGTCTGCTTTTCAATACAGAGAGTTGGGAGCATATTGAGTCACGAATCTATCAGCGGTATATCTGAAAATCTATACTGGCTTACAATCGGCACCTAAGTCCTTTCTGGACTGGAGCCTATTTTTCAGAAACAGCCTCCTTCTCCCAGATGGGCTACCTTCCCAGGTTGAAGAGCCCCATCTGCCCCTCACCTCCCTCTCCAACACATGCAGAAACTGCCTACTTGACTACTGAACCCACTATTGTTCTCGTCCACTCAGTCCGTCAAAGCCTGTCTTCACATGCAGGGGACGTCCCTAACTCTCTGAGGGTTTGAGAGACCCATTGACTACCTTCACCTAGTTTAGCCTGCTGGTTAAAGCTGGTTAGAGCCAGCGTGGTATAGTGGTTAAGAGCGGTAGACTCGTAATCTGGTGAACCGGGTTCGCGTCTCCGCTCCTCCATATGCAGCTGCTGGGTGACCTTAGGCTAGTCACACTTCTCTGAAGTCTCTCAGCCCCACTCACCTCACAGAGTGTTTGTTGTGGGGGAGGAAGGGAAAGGAGAATGTTAGCCGCTTTGAGGCTCCTTCGGGTAGTGATAAAGTGGGATATCAAATCCAAACTCCTCCTCCTCCTCCTCTTCTTTTCCAGGATGTGGCTGCTGTCGCATGCTGACAGCCTCGAGGAGCCACGGGGGGGGGGGAGGTGAACAAACTACCTCAGAAGGAGCACAATGTGTACCTCCCCTCCCCTAAAAAAGTGGTAAAAAAATAAATGGGGAGACTAATAATTTTGTGGCCTCATGGGCATTTGAAAAATAAATAGGGATTGCTTGTTGATGTTTGTGTGTGTGTTCTAATGGAGGGTTGTAGCAGATCAAAAACAGTGTGTTTTACCTGAGCAACAAAAGTGATCAAAATATCTTTTTTTTTTCTCACCCAGACTCTGAGAGGACCAGAAATGCCCCTTAGCTGCTTGTTCCTGCAATTTCATTTGCAATGCTCTGCGTTCCGTAGGTCTGCTAAGCCTGACCGCCACCACCGCTGCTTGCTGCCTTCCATACTATTTTTGGAATGTGTTTGTTCAGGCCAGATGTACAAGATAAAAGGATCTCCCGGGAGATCCTGTGCAGAGCTGACACCCGTAGGCAAATCTGCACAGGATGCTGGGAGCAGAAGGGATGTTCCCAGGAGCTGGAAGCTGCCCGCAGTTTGCAGGGAGCAAAGAAGGGAACAAGGCCGTGGGCTCAGCTGCGCAGCACATGCTTTGAATGCAATAAAGTCTTGGGTTTGATCCCTGGCTTCTTCAGATTAAAAGGATCTCAGGTGGAAGTGCTGCTCAACACCTCCCACCGAAGGCCTTGGAGAGCTGCTGGTTACACAATTGATCTGGAGCGATACGTGGCGGTTTCCTATTCGCAGGTATATTTGAAGTGCCTTTGAGCAGTGCTGCCTTTCCCACCCATGGGCTCTGTCTTGTCACAGCTGCATGACTGAAGCATTGTGTGTGAAGCATATCCCACGGGGGGGAATTAACCACTGAGTAAGGACGCCCACCCGCGTGCCTAACCTGTCTTGATCAAACAAGTATCTGAGATAACCAGTAATTACTCTCGCACTTTTAAATTTTCTCCTTCAGAAATGTCAAAATGTTGCCCTTTTTTAAAAAAAAACCACCACATAAAATATACCGAAACATAAAGATTTCGTATGGTGGCACCTGATGGGAATTGGCACACAGCAGATTTCAAAGTGTGCACCCAAATATTCCCTCCCCACACACATGCAACTAATGTGGACGGAATATGTTCCACCTTCCGAGATTCAAAATTAGCGGGAATGTGACATTTCATTGGAACAACTTTTATGTAGATTAATTATGACCTTAAGAGGGATCATGGTGCTCAGTGAGAGAGCTAGATAAAGCCCTGTTCAGATGTTAACTGCTCCAACAAAACTAGAGTTAATGCTGCTAACCATGGTTTCATCATAACCATGGTTTCACGGTTCCCTCATAACCATGGTTTGTGAGCATGCTTCAAAATTTATAGTTTCAGTCTCTGATTTAATAGGGAGCTGCAGTTAATAATAAGCATAGTTTCTGTTGGTGCAGGTGTCGTATGAAATTCAAGACCCAAAGTGGAGTGGAATCTGTTCCAGAAAGGGAAGGAAGGTGCACACATTCCAATGTTTAGAAAGCATTAGCTCTTTTGCATGTTCTTCTCCTTCTAATTTAATCCTGACAACAACCCTGTGAGGTAGGTTAGGCTGAGAGGCAGTGACTGGCCCAAACTCACACAGTGAGCTTTGTGGCTGAGTAGGGATTTGAACCCTGGTCTCCCAGGTCCTAATCCAACAGTCTAACCACTACACCACTCTGGCAGAGGAGGGAAGCTTGTGTCCATTTTAGGAACGCAACAGGTTGCAGGGATGGAACTGTCAGGCCCTCTTCTTCCAGCCCCCTTTTGCAGGCCAGTGGACATGTTCTATGAGACTTCCCTGAAGGGGTTTGAAGGTCAAAACCATAACATTGAAATAAGTCCCACCTGATTCAGTGGTAAAAGGTAAAGGGACCCCTGACCATTAGGTCCAGTCGTGTCCGACTCTGGGGTTGCGGCGCTCATCTCGCATTATTGGTCGAGGGAGCCAGCATACAGCTTCCAGGTCATGTGGCCAGCATGACTAAGCCACTTCTGGTGAATCAGAGCAGCGCACGGAAACGCCGTTTACCTTCCCGCCAGAGCGGTACCTATTTATCTACTTGCACGTGACGTGCTTTCGAACTGCTAGGTTGGCAGGAGCAGGGACCAAGCAACGGGAGCTCACCCCGTCGCGGGGATTCGAACCGCCGACCTTCTGATCGGCAAGCCCTAGGCTCTGTGGTTTAACCCATTCAGCCGTACTCGCTTCCAAATAAGTGTGCACAGGGTTGAAGTAAATGAACTTGCTCAGTATCCTTGCATATGTAGAGAAGCACACTAAACAGAATTCTGTTTCCTGTGTCTAAGCTAGTGGTTTTAAAACTTTTTTTCTCTGGGCCACACTTTCAGAATAAAAATTGGCTTGCGCCAATTTTTTTTATTGATAAGAAATACATTGGAAAACGAAAAGAAACAACTCTTAGTGGTGCTTTATAACATAGAACACAACTACCGTGTAATATGATCATGGGACATCTGAAACAATGCAGCTACATAAGAACAGGAACCATTCTCAGAATATAATTATAAACAAACTTTTACGTCTGTACCTTAAGCATGTATACAGACTCGGTGAGGTGTGAGCTTGCTTTTTCCGGGTAATCTCGTTTATATTAGGTCTGATTTGAGACAAACAAACTCTCGTCTCCTCTGCAACAAAGAAGCCTTTCTCTTTTCTGATCTTGCATATTTGTCAGAGTTGAAATTCCCTGTGGAGAAATGTAGTAGTATAGCCAATACTCTTGGAGAGAGGCATAGATACTGATTGTGCCACATCCTATGAGAATCCCTGGTCTAAGTAGATATAATTCCTAAAGTGTGGTACATGGAGGTTAATCCATGGTTTTGCACATCCCTCCTAGATTGTATATAAAAAAGTATCTTTAGTTGCAATCCAGTGGCTTATATCAACTGGCTAGCTTGTTTTTTGTTGTTCTCGTTCAGGAAACACATGCACTTTAAAATGGGAATCTTGGTTTTAAATCAGTGCTTTAAATTGCCTTGGTTTTTAAATTAATCCTTCCCGATCGGTACCTGTCATCCTCATTACAATACAGTCTGAAGTAATATTGAGTGACATTGCAACATGAATGTGTCAGGGAGCAAACAATGAAGTATGCAATTCTATCTTGCGTTAATTCAGAGTGTCACAGATGGTGCGATAGTTATAGAGCAATCTATAAAAAACGACCCAGGAGGACAGAGAAGCGCTGGCACAATGACTTATTCCCCAGTTATTTAGCCCTTTAGGATCTGATACGAAAACAGATAGGCCAGTCTGCACGATCTACCTACTGGCAAACCTTGGCTGACTGGCCGAATTCCTTGACCTCAGACATACAAACTTAGATGTGTGTTTTTCTTTTGCAAAGCAATCCTAATATTTATTCCCCCCCCCCGACTCCAGCTTCTTTTTGTGTCTCTGACTTTACTTTTCTGCTGCCACCATCCAGAGTTTCTTTCTCTATTATTCCAGTTCACTGTATGGACAGGTGTGTGTGTGTGTGTGTGTGTGTGTGCGTGTGTGCGTGTGTGCGTGTGTGCGTAAGCCCTCTGCTCCTTAGGAAGAACAGGTTCAAATCCCAACAGAGATAATGTCAGCCCTTCAGATTTCCAAGGTAGACTAATTGGACACAATGATGCTCCGTCTTTATGCTTCTTGTCAATCCGTAGACAACTCCCATCATGCCCCTGGATTAATGAGCGGAGAGTGAAGGCTGTGGATCAGAGGATGAAGAGCGATGCGGTCTTAGGTTTTGCTTTCGCTAAAGCTTTCATAATAAAACAGGTTGTTTCTGTTGTCCATGCCTTCTGCAGAGGGCATAAAAATAAGAGGGGCATATCAGACTTGCTGGTACTTAGCATTTTTATGCCCTGAATTGCTTGGGGCTTGCATGCTTCAGAGATAGCCTCTCCTCCTGTGAGCTCCTTTGCCAGTTAAGGTCCTCATTTTAGGCTCTGCCCAGTGTGACTGAGCTTTGTAAGGTCACTGGGTAGAAGGAGGACATTGTAGGAAAAGGTTATCCACCGCTTATCTAGTAAAATATCCTACTTTCAGGTGTTGAGTGTCTGGAGCTTGCACAGCCGATCCCCAAAGGAATCTGGGTTGAATTCCCTGCATCAGTTGTGTCCTGCTTGGTCACTATCCCCCACCCACCTACCCCTGTCCTCAACTTTGACAGATGGACAGGGCCACCTACCTGCCCATCACCTGATGTCATCATGATGCCAGATAATTGACAAGTAGTTGTTCCTTTGGGGTGGGGGTGAGATAAAGATCTGGTCGGCTGAACCTGAAAGATTGGCCACCCCTGCTATAGTGGTATTCAAAGGTATGAGGAAGGTAAAGGTAAGGTAAGGTAAAGAACCCCTGGATGGTTAAGTTCAGTCAAAGGCGACTATGGGATTGTGGCGCTCATCTCGCTTTCAGGCTGAGGGAGCCGGTGTTTGTCCACAGACAGCTTTCCGGGTCATGTGGCCAGTATGACTAAACCGCTTCTGGTGCAACGGAACACTGTGATTGAAACCAGAGCGCACAGAAATGCCTTTTACCTTCCCGCCACAGCGGTACCTATTTATCTACTTGCACTGGTATGCTTTCAAGCTGCTAGGTTGGCAGGAGCTGGGACAGAGCAACAGGAGCTCACCCCGTTGTGGGGATTTGAGCCATCGACCTTCTGATCGGCAAGCCCAAGAGGCTCAGTGGTTTAGACCACAGCGCCACCCGCGTCCCTATTCAAAGGTATACTGCCTCTTGAACATGGAGGTTCTATTTAGCTAATATGATGGCTAAGAGCCATTGAATTTGCATAATTCCCTCTTAATGTCATATTAAAATAGTGCATTTGTACTTAATGCTTAAAAATATTTTAAACAGCTTTTTAAAAAACTACTAGTGATACTTGGTTGATGTTGATCTGAACTGGCAAGTCTTCAAGTGCGAAAGCATTAATTTCTTTGCCAAAATAAGTGATCCTCATTTCCCCTATAGATGCAAATTTGACAGTTAAATATTTAGCACTTGCAATTGAGGAGACAGAAGTCCCTAATTACATCAGTTCTTAGTTTTTTAATTTCTTAACCTAGCGATTAGCTAATCCAGTTCATCTGGAATTAAATTCTCTGGACATGTCACTTTAGAATTTCAGTATTTTTTCCTCCTTAATTTTGCAGCTGTGTTGGACTGATTTTCTTTTTGCTTTTGGTTTTTTTTTTAAAAAAAGGCTGACTTGGAGCACATCGACACCACACATTTAAAGCACTATGAGACCGCTTTAAACAGCCATGACTTTTCCAAAGAATTATGGGAGCTGTAGTTTGTTGGAAGGGTGCCGAGAGTTGCTAGGAGTTCTCTCATAGAGCTGTAATTTGCAGAGTTGCCTTTGAAGATTGTCAAACCATTCTGGGAATCTACCAAAAAAGAAAGAGAGAAGTGTGTACATTAAAAAAAATATATTTATATACAGTTCACATGCATTGACAGGATTGTGCGAAAAGAACAGGCAGAGGATATATTGCTTTCCCCTTACCGAAGGCCTACCATTGTTCTGATTCAACATCCTAGTGATTATCTGGTTGGTTTTTCCTTTTTTTGCCCTGAATGCATCCATGTGCTCAGTCTGCCTTATTTTATGCATGAACTGTGTGTTTGTGTGTGTTTGTGTTTATGTGTGTGTTGTGTATATGCACACACGCACACACACACACACCCTTATGTTTTACCACGTGAGATCAAAGCTTTAAAATATGTAGGGATAAATCACAACAGCAGGATCAACTGATGATAATAAAATAATCCTGGCTTTGCTAAGGAATGGGAAACTGTTATTTCTATTTATTCCTTAGCAGATCAAATCAAACTTGTTTGGTTCTAGTTTGGCAGTTCTGCGCTGGAGAGCCCCGCCGGCCCTTGAAATTTATTTCTAGGGGAAGTGCCATTTTCAAAATACAAATGTTATAGTTACTTTCTTTTTTCTTTCTCTGTCCCCGCTTCCCTGCCACTTTTCAGTGGGAGGAGAGGCCACTTCTTTAGACTTGACACCCCTCTGTGAAAATTTGATTGCCATGGCTACCCTGTTTGTTGGTGCCATTCAGCCATTTACTAAATCTGGCTTTGGGTCCCTTTTAGCAGAATAGCTTGGGATCTTGCATGTTTGCTAATGCAGAATTCATGGCGGTGGTTGGTGTTTTTTTGGGGGGGGGGCTGGCTGGCGGGGGGGAGAGTTATATATATTCTATATCACTTGTGTGCAGCTACAAGTGTAAGAGGGGTGTGTTTGTGTTTGTATTCACCCGCACCTACGTGGTGTGTCTCAATGCACACAGCTTTCCTACGTCTAATAACAGCGTTGGAGGGCTGTCTGGCTGACATTAAAGAACTTCAAGGTGAAGCTTGCAAATCTTAGCTGACACCCCAGCCTTGATTCCGCCATTTCTGCCAAAAGGCTTAATGGTGGGAGAGAAAGCTGGCGTGTCAGCACTAATTTTCAGCATTAACTGTGAATTTCCTGGCTTTTGTGTGTATCTAAGTCGGGGCTCTTATCTTACCAGTGCCTCTGCCCCCACCAGACACCAGTCTCTCCAAAAGAGCTTTGCAGGACAATAGTCAAGGAATTAACTCCCTGCAGCTTAAGGTGCAAGGCACTAATTTCTTTTTTTTTCTTTTTTAATTTTCAAAATAACGACCAGGAGCTATTGGAGCTGACGAGACCCACTGTGTAGAAGTGCCTGTTGTTGTTGTTGTTGTTACAATTTATCTATTGATCTCCTTCCAAACCACCATTTGAAGGTGACTTACACACAAGGTAATTAGGAAAAGTTTAAAAAACAACAAACAGGAGCAAAAAATTGTAAAAACCCAATTTTCCAGCCGGGGAAACCGTTTGAACAAAAACGTATTCAGCGGTTTCTGGAAAATGCGGAGAGTGTGTGCCTGGTTGCATGTCAGCAGAAATGCTATTTCACCAAACAGGGGCCTTCTGAGATGTTTGGAGGGGCAACCGTAGGAAGGTCTGTACTGAGCTGTGTAAGGCCCACATCACACGTTGCCTGGATGGCTTAAAACCTGCTTTCTGTGACTGCCATAAACATGCCACAGTAATGCTGGATCAGTGTGATTCCTCCTCCTAAGTTGTTCTCCAGCAGGGAAGGAGGCTGATGATCAGGTGTGAAGGAAGGACACAGGTTGCCCTGCCTGTTGGAGGCTAAACTAAACACGGTTGCAGGAGATGCGGCAGGGCTTGGATCGGGACCATAGCTGTCAACTTTCGGATTTGAAACTAAGGGATGCCGCGAGGGCGGTGCAATGGCACCAAGTAGCCTCGCCACCCTGCGCTCCAGAGGCTACGCGCAAACGGGTGAGCGAAAGAGCGAGTGCGTAGACGGCAGGCAGGCTGTCTGTCTGGTTGGGCGTGAGGGTCTGGCTGCACAAGGCATGCAAGCTCCGACCCCAGTCGGTCTCAGACTCCTTATTGGCAGCCGAGCAATGCAGCTGAGGAGCCTCCCTGGCCGGCAGGGAGGGAGAGGAGCTGCTTCCTTTGAAATCCGGGAAATTTAAGGGATATCAACAATCCCGGATTGCGGCAGGGAACGGCATTGGAATAAGGGAGTTTCCCGCAAAAAACGGGAGGGTTGACAGCTATGATCGGGACCCTGTTGCTGCAGGGAAGCAAAAGTCTAACCCTTTCCTCTTGTGCCACAACACCAAGTCCAGATCACTCTCTCCAAGCTGCAGGACTTGATCTCCTTCCGCAGGGCCTGTAAGACAGAGCGATTCTGCCTGGCCTTCAACTTAGCCTGACCCTTCTTTCCTTTTCCCTTCCCCTTTTTCTATGAAGAAACCCTTACTGAGACCCCACATTAATTTTCTTCCCTGGTCTCCTTGCTGGCCCTAGCAGGACTAATCTGGCCAGTTAGCCCTGGTGATGCCACATTTATGTTGTTTTTAAGCTGTTTTTAAAATCATTTTTTAATCAATGTTTTTATGTTTGTTGTTAGCCGCCCTGAGCCCGGTTTTGATCTGGAAGGGCAGGGTATAAATACAAATTTATTATTATTATTATTATTAGTTGTGGGCAGGGTGGATTTGATTTAAATCAAACTGATTTGAATCACGATTTAAATCACTAGTCAGTAAGGCTCAGGGTGGATAAAAATCAACGTTTTTTTTAAAAAAAAAATCCGATTTAAATTTAAAAAACTGATTTTTTTGATTATTTTTTTTTAATCAGTTTGATTTAAATCAAATCCACCCTGGTTTGTGGGCGAGGAAAACCTCCCGGAATCACGTTCAGAGAATGCTTGTATTTTCAGAACGGGCTCTTTTCTTTATTGTGTGGATTAGAAGCACGGAGCTGTATTTGGGGATATGGCTGCGTTAACCCCGTCGGAATCGACATGCCTCTGGAAAAGCACTTGCTGGGAATTGCAGTTGGGGAGGGTTGCTGTTGCACCCGGGGCCCGCTGGCAGACTTCCTATAAGCATCAGACTGGCCACTGTGAGTGCGGGATTATGGAATAGATCAAAGAATTGTAAGCGACTATGAGGGTCATCTAGCCCAACCCCCGCCAGTGCACAAACCTTTTGCCCACATGGGGCTCGAACCCATGACCCCGGGGTTCGGATTCTCATGCTTCTACCGACTGAGCTATCCAGGTCTTTGATCCAGCAGGGCTCTTCTTATGTAGGCACACAGATTTCCATGGGGAAGGGGTGTTGGGGAAACCCGTGGACCCAGTCCCTTTCCCCTTTCTGTTTGCTGCTTGACTCTCCATGTCGTGGGTGTTGAAATAATAACATTGTCAAAAAACTGGGAAGCACAATCCCCTTGTCTAGACTAGTTGCTGGCTGTCGCTCTTGCCATCTGTCCTCGGCTTCAATTAATTCAGAATCCTTGCGCTAAATTCCACCGCCCACTTTATGGCTATGATCGTCTTCTCTCTGGCCTTGCGTTCCGTGCTTTGCTCCTCTCTTTCCTCCGGAGGCATCAGGTCCTTGTTCCCGCAGGGGAGGCAGAGAATTTGCTGGACTGCATCTCCCATCATTCCTGGTGGTTAGCCATGCTGACTGATGCTTGTGGGAGTTGGGAGATCCCAAAAGCATTGGAACGCCACAGGTTTCCTGCTTCTTTTCCCCGCAAGCCTTGCCATTCCTGCTGTGCACAACGCAACCTCATTTCTTACTAGCTCCCATGTTGGGGCATCATTCAGTCTGTTTGTAGGAAGGAAGGGACTCAAGGCCAGGGTGAACGGTGGGGAGGCAGCCATGGCCTTGAAGGAACAAGGGGTTGCCTCTGTCTAAGTTGTGCTCAGAGTAGACCCATTGAAATTGATTTCGTTTTAGTGGGTCTGCTCTGAGAAGGGCTAGCATTGGATACAACCGAAGGTGCTTGGTCAAACAGGCTATGCCAGGGACCGGGAACCCAGACAAGCGCTGAGCAGTTTGTATTGGACAAGGCAACATGAGGAATGGGGGAGGGCTCAGTGGTAGACAAGGTGGATAAAAGTCAATTATTTTTTTTAAAAAATGGATTTTTTAAAAATTTAAATCGGATTTTTAAAATGAAAATGCTTTTGGAGGAAAAATCTTTCTAAATATAGTTTTCTATTTAAGTTACATTATACCGTAGTCCAAAGACTATTCATCAGGAAATAAGGATTTGTTTTCATGTGTCTAAGTTGTTTTTAAAAAATCGTTTAGCCACATCAGTTAACAAACATGGATACATATGCTATAATGTTATTGTTTTAGTGAAATAAATTGTTTAAACTGTTATTATGGAAATGATTATTTTTCTCCTTCCAACACAGTACAGCACAAAAGTTGTCCAAATATAAACAGTTAACTTATTAAACCTCACAATAATTTCATAATTACCTGTCTGTGTATTTCTAATAGTATAACCACATCAGTAATTTTTGAAATGTAAAAACTACTCTGAAAATTTATTATTCCAAAAATGAAACCTTCATCTGGTTGTAAATATTAAGATTATACCAGCAAGAATGAGTTTTCTGATAAAAAAAGAAGATTTAAATCAAGTCTTACTGACTAGTGATTTAAATCAAGTTTTACTGACTAGTGATTTAAATCGTGATTTAAATCAATTTGATTAAAATGAAATCCACCCTGGTGGTAGACCCATCTGCTTTGCATGCAGAAGGCCTCAGGTTGGGGATCCCCCCGCCTTGAAACCCTGGAGAGCCACTGTAGTAGTAGTAGTAGTAGTAATAATAATAAATTTATTACTTATACCCTACCCATCTGGCTGGGTTTCCCCAGCCACTATGGACGGCTTCCAACAAAACCCTAAACAGCCTCGGCCCTGTATACCTGAAGGAGCGTCTCCACCCAAGTCATTCAGCCCGGACACTGAGAGGGTCTTCTGGCAGTTCCTTTGCTGCAAGAAGTGAGGTTACAGGGAACCAGGCACAGGGCCTTCTCAGGAGTGGCGCCCACCTTGTAGAATGCCCTCCCATCAGATGTCAAAGGAATAAACCAGTGTTTCTCAACCCTGTGCCTCCAGATGTTTTTGGCCTACAACTCCCATCATCCCTGACCACTGGTCTTGCTAGCGAGGGATGATGGGAGTTGTAGGCCAAAAACATCTGGAGGCACAGGGTTGAGAAACACTGGAATAAACAACCATCTGACGTAGAGCAGGGTAAAGTGGCCCCAGAGGAGCGGTGGAACCCACGGTGCTATATTGGAGGCACGACCACCGTTCAAGTCCCAGAATCCCTTCTGCTCTCTGGCCCAATCTGTTAGCAGAAGCAGGACCCTTCTGTAAGACTTCTGGATCATGGCCGTGACCCTCTCCTGCTTTAATCAACATTTATTTTCCAGGAAGTAATCTCATTGGACTGTTTTGCCTTGTCTCCTGGCTCTATAAAAATTAGGATCTAGTTGGGGGTAGGGGGAAGTGGGGGGGGAATCTTACAGTATTCTTGGTTACCTTCGAAAGGCAGGAGAGAATTCTTTTTCCCCTCTCAGTGCTATTTGGCTACAAATACCCTGTTTCCCCTATTTTAAGACGTAGTCATAAAATAAGCCATATCAGGATTTTTTTGCATTTGTGAAATATAAGCCGTACACCGAAAATAAGCCATAGTGATAGGCGCAGTTCTGGAGGGCGCCAAGGAAAAGGCGGGGCTGGGCGTTCAGTCCTGCCACCAAAACCAGTCAGCCCCAGAAGCAGCGCTCAGGAACTCTGCAGAGCAGGGCGCGCAGGAAGGGGCAGCGGGCGCGACAAAGGCACTCCGAAGGTCTCTTCGCCCGCACGCTCGCCCAACTCCGCTCGGTGCAGAGCGCACGGGGCGGCCGCCATGGCGGAGAGGGAAGGCGGCACGGGCTTTCCCTGCTCGCCGCCATGACGAAATCCCCCAAGCCGCCCCGCACGTCGCCCAAGAGGCTCCTTGGAAAACAAGGCTTCTGTCGAGTTTCGAGGAGGGAAGGCGGCAGAGGAGCAGCAGGAGAGAGCGCCCAGAGAAAGTGGGTCTCTCTGGTGCCCGTTTCCTCAAAGCTCAGCTTGGATTCTCCCCCCGCTGCCAGCAAGCAAACAAAGAGCTCCGCGCCCGTCCCGTCCTTCGCAGCCCCAGAACTCAAGCATGGCCTTGCCAAAGCGTGCTTACATAATAAAAAAAAGACATCCCTCAAAATAAGCCATAGTGCGCTTTCTTGAGGGAAAAAAAATATAAGACGGTGTCTTAAAATAGGGGAAACACAGTAAAGAAGATTGCGCTTTTGAGAGCACGTGCATTGCAATTTGAGCTCTCTTGCATGCAGGCACAAACACACGGGTTAGCAACGCCTTTTCCCCCCTGCTTTGCTGTTGCAGAATGGCTTTCTCCTCTGCCCACATGGCCTGATTTGGGAAGCTCAGACTTCCCCCATGTAATAGCCATCCAGATGTTGAAAGATCAAAGGAGAGTTTGCTTGACCCATATAACAGCATTCCTCTTTTGTGTCTGCATGCAGAGTTCAATTTGCTTAAAGCTTCTTTTGACTTTGCAAAAAGTGCTATAAACCTTTAACACCTTTGGGGGGGGGGGGAGGAGAGGAAACAGCTAAATGGATTCCCCCCCCCCCACCTGCACACCCTTTTTAAAAATAGCCCCACTGTAAACAACTGTTTCCTTTTTTGTTCTTTTTAGAATTACATTGGAGGTGTCCATCGTTATAAAGTGATGGAAATTCCTGCGTTTTGGAATAACAAAACAAGGAAGTTCCTATGGAAGACATGGGCCCTCCCTGTATAATTTTAGCATAAATTGGCAGACAAGGAAGTGTTGTCTTTTCCAACTCTCTTTTGTTGTTCAGGAGGGGGTAAATAAGTGGCATCTCTCTAAAAACAAATAAATTTAGTTAATTCCCCTAACAGCTAGTTTCTGGGTTGTTGTTTTTCTCCCGGTAGTTTGTTCCTCTAATTCATTGGCATATGGACGGTCCAGCAGAGTGGCCTAATACGTGAAATTTCAGCTAACAATTATAGAACAAAAGTTTTCAGAATCTGATAATATGTCATGAGTGACTCTTACAAAATGTACAGATTGTAGGAGACTAAACATCCCTTGCCAGTGCTGGAATAATGGATTCGAGGATGTTTTAAATGTACGTACGATACGGTTTTGAAGGCTAAGCAATTCTGAACCCTGGTTTATGGAGCAGGTGGAAGGAGTGGGTGGGTGAACCAACTAATATATGGAACCAGAGTTGCAAAGGGATAGTTTGGCCTGCTTATTTCAGAGCCCTTCCTGTGCTTGGTGCTAGACCTATGACTAAAGCATGGGCCCTGGGAAGTAGAGGTGCCACCCCTCCCTGCTCACAAAATTGGATTTTGCGAAGGAGCGTCTCCACCCCCATCGGTCAGCCCGGACACTGAGGTCCAGTGCCGAGGGCCTTCTGGCGGTTCCCTCGCTGCGTGAAGCCAAGTTAGAGGGAACTAGGCAGAGGGCCTTCTCGGTAGTGGCACCCGCCCTGTGGAACGCCCTCCCTTCAGATGTCAAAGAGAACAACAATTACCAGACCTTTAGAAGACATCTGAAGGCAGCCCTGTTTAGGGAGGCTTTTAATGTTTTATAGATTATTGTATTTTAATGCTCTGTTGAAAGCCGCCCAGAGTGGCTGGGGAAACCCAGCCAGATGGGCGGGGTATAAATAATAAATTATTATTATTATTATTATTATTATTATTATTATTATTATTATTATTTTTAAATGAATTTATGGCTGTGCAAATGCAGCTCCTACAGGTAAGTTTCTCCCCCCCCTTCCTTCAAATAAAGTCATCTCTTCCATTGTTTGCGATGGCAGCCGAAATGATGACTGCTTATTCTCTTTTGAAGCCAACTCTGCAGGGCTCTGCCAGGTTCCTGATTTTGATGTAAAGACAGAACTTGGAGCCTTAGAAGGCTTCCCGACTGTAAACCGATGGCTTCAAAATAGCCTTTCCGCTGCGCTGGTACAACACAGGGGAAGCGCAATTTCCCTTTGTGCGACTCTGGAAAGAATGCTGTTATTGATATTGTTGTGTTTGCGAATGGAGTAATGTAATATTGTTGAGTGTTGCGGTATTCAGAATATGCATGCTATCAAACGTAGCCAGCCTTTGCCAACCTGGTGTTTTCATGTGCTGTAGATCTACAACCCCCATCATCCCAGATCGCTGGCCATGCCTTTGGGAATTGTAATTTTCCGGAGTGCAGTAGGGTGGGGAAGATGGAGCAATATCCTCTCATGGTTTTCCCTCCTTTTGAGTCTTGCCCTTTTATAGTTATGCAGTAATTGCCAGCACTGTCCACTCTATGGGTTGGCGTCGGGAACTGGCATCATCAGCTGCTGCTGGGGTGTGCATGTGCCAATGCCAGTCCTTAGACTAGTGGCTCTCAAAGTCCAGAATCGGAGGCAGAAGCTGAAGCAGGAGAGTCGGAGAAGGGAGGCCAAGAGGCAGAGATGGGTCAGGCTGGTGAAGAGTCAGGCATGTCTCTCCTTCCTGCTGCAACCAGCTCCCCTCCTCCCTTGTCTCCCAGAACCAGAAGAGGCATGAAAAGGGCAGAGGAGAGGTTGGCTTGCACGCTGGCACAGTCTCTGATTGCTTGGGGGAAAGCCCTTGAAAGGAGCGGACTTAGGTGGCTGTGAGGAGACAGGGATTTCCAGTCTCGGCAACTGATTTTCATGGAGGAAGACCACCAGCAATAAGCTACATTAGGCCTGACACTCGGCCAAGTCTGTGGCGATTACTCCCCCATGCTAATAAAGAATTAACTCCAACTTTGAGCTGTGTGATTACTGACCAGCATGCTCCTGTGACAGCAGCAATAAAAAGGCAAGGCTCAAAGGGAGTGAGAGCCGGGAGATGGTGTTACTCAGCATGCAAGCCAGGCTTAGTACTTTCCCCTCAGCTTAGCAGTGTGGATTGGACCAGCTGGAAGATGGCAAGTGGATGGACAGGAGGAAAAGTATTGATGGCAGGGGAGGATGAGGATAACTGCAGGCAACTTGTCCAAGGGACCCCTGGAATTGGCACTGGGGAGGATAGAAGGACAGGAAACTGCCTTATACTGAGTCAAACCCATGGATCCCCCTAGGTCAGTGTTGTTTACACTGACCAGTAGCAGCCCTGCAGGGTTTCAGACAGAGAGTATCTCCCAGTCCTATCTGGGAATGCCGGGGATTGAACCGGAGACCTTTGGCGTGCAAGGCAGGTTCTCTGCCACTGAACCACGGCCTCGTGGGTGGGGATCTCCCCACTGTCCAAAAGGTGATGCTTCAGTGCGTTGTGCCTTTCCTTGCTCACCTGCCCCAGTTGGTGGACATGGAATGAATTATCTAAACAATTTACATTGATGCAGTTGTCCTTGAATTGCCAGAACCAGAATGTGGATTACTTTGGTGCTAAATTTAGTGGAATCTGCCTCCGCCCCCTCCCCGGAATACAAGTACAGAACACTTAAATGCTGCCCATAATTGCCGCCTATAATCTGTAGCCTAAATTATGCCGGAAGTGTAACCATGCCCATTTTAAGACTGTGCTCTAGCCGGAGCTGCTGGGTGCCTGGTGTAATTAGCCGTGCCGTTTTTCTCCCCTCCGTACTTTGGCTTGCCAGGGGTCTGATGTAACTAAGGTTGGCACGCTATCCTATTACTTGAGTGCCGAGAGAGGCCAAAGGCTGATTCATAGGCTGTCCCCTAGTGCCAGAGCAGCGGCTGCGGTTCTCCAGCTGGTTATTGGCCAAGCAGCTGACTGTTTCCTCTAGGTTAGGAGAAAATAAGAATAATCGCAGCAGCAGCAACAACAAGACTTAACCAAGCAAACAGCAACAGCAAAAGTCCACATCCCGTGGACACCTGGGGCTGTGCCGAGAGCTTGCCTCCGGCCCACACCTCATTTTTGCTGCGATGCTCGTGAGGAGGCAGGCTTTGAGTCAGAAGCGCCGGGACGCAGCATGTAAAGAATATATAGCAGAAAATAGCAGGTCAGCCGTGTGGAGAAATAAGAGCAGAAAAGAGAGTATATTTTCAGTAGCAATTTAGTGCATGATTGATCTCCTTGATGCTGTTAGTGGTGTGTTCATAGCTGAGTGAGCCCACCAGCAGCGTCTTGTCTGTATTGTGTGTTTGCGGGGAGACCTGCAAGGATGGAAAGTGAACTGATGAGGGTGTTGGCTTCTATAAGTAGAATTTTGCTCGCGCCTTAAGGAAGGCAACCCATTGGATCCCATGTGAACACACCTCTGGGCTTTTAGCAGACCCCTTTCGAATGAAACAATTGGTGTGCAAATGACAGGTTGTCCCAGAGCTGATAAAGTAGGTTCATGGACCATGATGTTGGCCCAAACCTTCACTTTGTAGTTTTCTCTACACCCCCTTCTTTATATGGCAGGATGAGTCATGGGGAGAAGAAGCTGTGGAAGATGGATGTTGAGATTTGAACTCGCAGCCTCCGAGCTTACAAACAGTGCTCATGGGACGAATCGTCTTTCTGTTTCCAACCATTGCAAACACCTTGGTTCCTGAAGAAGACAGCTTGTTATGGGGTGCTAAAACTCGAGCGTCTCCCGAAGGTTAACGTTGACATAAAAGCAACACGGGGTTGGTCTAGATGACTCTTGTGGTCCCTTCCGACTCTACAGTTCTGTGATTCTATGGCTGCTAGCTTCCCTTTGTTTTTGCGGCATATCTGCTTTCTGTCCCATTCCAGACAGAAGTACCCCCTCGTCCAGAGTTTCACAGCCCTTGGTCTTTCCACCCACTGCCGTTCTGGATCCGTTAATTGAATATTTTGGTGGCGCCCGGTCTCTCCTCTGCATCCTCTTAATATTCCCAGCCTTTATTGCTGGCACCCGCTGCTGGAGGAGACTGGGGTGGCTGCTTTATTGCCCAAGAAGGTTGCCAATTGTGCTAAATCACTAGTGAGATGCTGGGTTGCCATTTGAGTCTTGGCACGGCTGGGGCTTTTATAGTCTCTGGGTACTTGCTAGGCATAACATTCCTCTTTTTTAAAAAGTAAATAAATAAAAAGTTTGCTATTCAGGTTTTATTTCCATTTCAGCAGTCCAGGTCTTTGAAAGCAGCTTTGCCAATGAAGCAGGATTGGGCAGGTGGTCTCCTACACCCAAACGTACCCCCTTAGGTTTGCTAGGTGTTGTGTAAGAGTAGCTACCTCCTCCGAGCTGTTAATTGAATATTAATCTGATAATTTGCTGGATCCTCTGAACGAGTCCTCACCCAACACCAAAGGTTAGCACTGAGGATATTTTGTAGGGTGGTCTCCTTGCCTTATCTGGGTCGGACAAAAGTCTTGTGTGTCGCTTAGTTTCCTGCCTCTTTCACATTAGCCACCAACTTTATTGCGGCGGGTGCCGTATAGGCATATTAAAGGTAAAGTAAAGGGACCCCTGACCATTTGGTCCAGTCATGTCCGACTCTGGGGTTGCGGCGCTCATCTCGCTTTATTGGCCAAGAGCCGGCGTACAGCTTCCAGGTCATGTGGCCAGCATGACAAAGCCGCTTCTGGCGAACCAGAGCAGTGCACGGAAACACCGTTTACCTTCCCGCTGGAGCGGTTCCTATTTATCTACTTGCAGTTTGACATGCTTTCGAACTGCTAGGTGGGCAGGAACTGGGACCGAGCAACGGGAGCTCACCCCGTCGCAGGGATTCGAACCGCCGACCTTCTGATCAGCATGCCCTAGGCTCTGTGGTTTAACCCACAGCGCCACCTGGGTAAGACTCTATAAAAACCATAAAACACAACACACATGACCATCCCTGAATCTAATTATAGACAAGTCGCCGTGGCAAAGTTTTTATTTTTGGAACAATCTGAAATTTAACATGCAGATTTTGCATAATGTTCTGCATTTCAAATAATAGCAGGGCAGGGGTGTTGTCCAAACTTTAATTGACTAATGCTGAAGGTTTAATTAATAAGGGATAGTGTATTTTAATCAGTATTTTAATCTATTTTTTTTTAAAGGCTGCTATGATTCTGGTATGTTATTGTATAAGAAATTATAATCCTAGGCAGCTTTCCCCACACTTCCTCGACTATCTCAAAAGAGACATGTTTATTGAAAATGGGGAAATAAAGTCAGTAGTGGATAAGAACAACTTCATCCAAAAGAACTATGCAGACTTGGCAGCAGCGCTACCCTCTGGTGGGGGAATGGGACAACCACCTGAGGAGGATGTGGACCCAGCAGCTCAAGGAGCTGCTGGAGGACAATAATTACCAAAATGGCCTTGAGGATTTTAACTTGGAATGTTCGAGGTTTGAACATCCCAGCGAAGAGACATCAGGTATTTCATACCTTAATTAAACAGAATTTGGACATTATATGCTTGCAAGAGACCCATGTAAAAAGAATCCATCGAAGAATTCTACGAAATGGAAAATTAGGACAAGAATTCATCTCCTCAGCAAAAGAGAAAAAGAGAGGAGTGGTTATCTATGCTAAAGACAAATATGAACCTAAACTGCTCTTTAAGGACGAGGGAGGAAGATTTGTTGCAATACAAATAACAGTACAAGGCGAAAAACTTTTAATTTTGGGACTTTATGCACCAAATGATGGCAAATCGGAGTTTTATAAGGAATTACATGATAAGCTCCTGGACTATATGGAGTATAAGGTTGTGACTATGGGAGACTTTAACGCAGTAACATCAACGTTGATGGACCGATCACAAAGAGCTAAATTTTCAAATGAAGGAAGACTCCCGAAAACTTTTTTTGATATGGCAGAAAACATGGACTGGGTGGATTCCTGGAGACTTCAACACCCATTGGACACAGAGGAGACTTTTTATTCAATAACGGCAAAATCCTGGAGCAGAATCGATATGATCTGGATATCCAGGGAGTTGTCACCCAGGATATCCAGAACAGAAATATATCCGAGGACATGCTCAGATCACAATGCAGTACAATTGGATTTGAGAATCTCGACGCAAGGCACTTATAGATGGAAAATGGACGATTCACTGTTCAGGAACAAGAAGATAGTGGAAAAGGCCCAAAAGACCCTTAAGGACTTCTTCGAGATTAACTTGAACACCACAGTTGAAAAAAGGGTCGTATGGGACACAAGTAAAGCAGTTATGAGAGGTTTCCTGATACAGCAAAAGGCAATTAAGAAAAGGCTTCTGAATCAAAAAAAGGACAATGTCATGCAGCAGCTGAAGGAACAAGAAAAGAAATTGAGAGGGAATCCAAAAGATATTTCATTGCAAAAAACGATAAAACAACTACAGGTGGATCTCTCTCAATTGATAAACCAAGAGATTGAATGGAAAATAAAATTAATGAAACAAAGGACGTTTGAATCGGCTAACAAGTGTGGTAAATTGCTTGCATGGCAACTGAGAAGGAGACAGAAGCTGAATACGATTACGACTCTGAGGATAGATGGAAAAGAAGTGACAAAGCCGGCGGAGATAAAAAAGAACTTCGAGGAATTCTATAAACAGTTGTACAAGAGAGAAAAACAAAAAAATGAAGATGTCGAGCAATATATTAATAAAAATGGATTGCATAAAATCCCAGAACATATGAGAGTCACACTTAACCACCCAATTACAACAAAGGAAGTGGAAAATGCAATAAACAGTATGAATCTAGACAAGGCCCCTGGACCTGATGGCCTAACAGCTAAATATTATAAGACTTTGAAAGAATGGCTGATTCAGCCAATGATGGAAGTTTGTAACAACATTTTAAAGGGAAGCAAGGCACCCGACTCTTGGAAGGAAGCCTATATTACTCTGATACCAAAACAGGAATCCGATAGGACTCAAATGAAGAATTACAGACCGATCTCACTTCTTAATGTGGATTATAAAATTTTTGCAAATATTATGGCCGATAGACTTAAGAAAGTGTTAATGGAAATCATCCACAAGGACCAAGCAGGTTTTTTACCTGGAAGACAGTTAAACAGTAATATAAGAAATGTGGTTGATATCCTAGAAAAACTGGAACAGCAGAAGAATGTTAAAGCAGTGTTGATGTTTGTCGATGCGGAGAAGGCCTTCGATAATATTTCGATAATATTTCTTGGAATTTTATGAAAAGAAATTTGGAAAATATGGAGGTGGGAGGGGTTTTATGAATGGAATACAAGCTATCTACACGGAACAAAAAGCCAAACTTATTGTCAATAATGAGGTATCGGAAGGAATTAGAATTGAGAAAGGTACAAGACAAGGGTGCCCACTTTCCCCATTACTTTTTATAACGGTCCTGGAGGTCCTGTTGAAAAGGATTAGAAGTGAGAAGGACATTAGAGGGGTGGCGGTGGGGACAAAACAATATAAATTGAAAGCCTTTGCTGATGACTTAATATTGACTTTACAGGAACCAGAAACCAGTGCCATAAAGGCACTGGAGATAATGCAAGATTTTGGGAAGGTAGCAGGTTTCAAGCTGAACAAAACCAAAACCCAAGTATTGGGAAAAAACCTTACACCGGAAGAGCAGAAGAGTTTTGAATTGAAAATAGGTCTCCAATTTGTTAAAAAAGTAAAATATCTAGGTATCAATATGACATCGAGAAATCAAAATCTATTCAAAGATAATTATGAAAAAGTTTGGAAAGAGGTGAAGAGAGATTTGGAAATTTGGAGCAATCTGAAATTGTCTTTGTTGGGCCGAATAGCGGTAATTAAGATGAATGTGCTACCCAAACTCCTGTTTTTATTTCAAGCACTCCCTATTATAGATAAATTAGAACCATTCAAAGCTTGGCAGAAAGACATTTCTAAGTTTGTTTGGCAGGGAAAAAAACCCAGGATAAAATTTAAGATATTAACCGATGATAAGAAAAGAGGGGGATTTTCCCTGCCAGACTTGAATACCTATTTTGAAGCTGCCGCATTCTGCTGGCTGAAGGATTGGATGCTATTGGAGAATACGGATGTGCTGGACCTAGAAGGTTGGGACAATAGGTTTGGGTGGCACGCATATTTATGGTACGAAAAGGTAAAGGTCCACAGAGGCTTTAAAAATCATATTGTTAGGAAAGCATTGTTTAGAGTGTGGAGTAAGTATAAAGATTTGTTAGAAAGAAAAACGCCTAGATGGCTTTCTCCATTGGAAGCCAAAACAGCAAAAAGGATAAATATGGAATCCAAATGGCCAAAATATAGTGAGATCCTGATAGAAGAAGGACAGAGTGTAAGGTTGAAACCCTATGAAATGTTACAACCAGAACTTTGGGACTGGTTTAGTTATCGACAAATTAATGAGACTTTTAAATTGGACAAGAAAGTAGGTTTTCAGTTGGGAAAATCAAAACTAGAAACAGAACTGTTGGAACCAAAAACAGGAACTTTGTCTAGAATGTATAATTTGCTGCTGGAATGGCATACACAGGATGAACTAGTTAAATCTGCAATGATAGACTGGGCAAAAGATGTTGGACATAATATTATGATGGCTGACTGGGAGAGACTGTGGAGGAGAGGTATTAATTTTACTGCATGTAATGCTCTGAAAGAAAATGTAATGAAAATGATTTATAGGTGGTATTTAACCCCAGTCAAGCTAGCAAGAATCTATCATCTGCAAGACAACAAATGTTGGAAGTGTGAAAAGACCGAAGGAACATTTTACCACATGTGGTGGACCTGCCCAAGGATGAAGGCCTTCTGGGAAACAATATATAATGAATTGAAAAAGGTGTTTAAATACACGTTTATTAAGAAACCAGAGGCCTTCTTACTTGGAATGGTCAACCAGGAGTTGCCCAAAGACGATCACACTTTGTTTATGTATGCCACAACAGCAGCAAGGATCCTAGTTGCGAAATATTGGAAGACAAAGGACTTACCAACCATCGAGGAATGGCAGATGAAGATGATGGAGTACCTGGAAATTGCCGAGCTGACCGCGAGACTCCGTGACCAGGGGGAGGAGGTGGTGGAAAGAGAGTGGGGGAAATTTAGACAATATGTTAAGAAATGAATCGTTTTATATAAGTATTTAATAGCTAGGAAGTAATTAAATAGTTTTTAGCATTTAGGTTCATAAAGTTGAAATAAGATAAGCTAGAGAAACAGGATGTATGTTTTAAAAGATAAAGTGATTATAAGAAGTAAGATAATATTGAAGTATAAGATTTGTACAGTATAATTATAATGGGAATAGGATAATATAAGTATGTACAAGAGAAAAATGAGGGAATTAGTGAGGAATATGAAAAGGAAGTGCTATAAAGGTTATAACAATGAAAAGTGAGAAGGGAGGAGGGGGAGGAAGCCAATGGACAATGTTAAGAAATAAGTTTGTAAGGAATTATGTGGTAGGTGTTTTGTTTTGTAGATGTTGTTGTCTTGTTTTGTTCTGTTTTGCTGTGTTATGTTAATGTGTTTATTTTTTGTGTATAAAATTCAATAAATATAAATTTAAAAAAAAAAAAAAAAAAAGAAAATGGGGAAATAAGCAAATATATTTAAATTTAACTGATTCCTCATCCCTCCCCAGTTAATCACTTGTAAAGTAAAGGTACCCCTGACCGTTAGGTCCAGTCGTGGACGACTCTGGGGTTGAAGCACTCATCTCACTCTATAGGCCGAGGGAGCCGGCGTTTGTCCGCAGACAGCTTGTGGGTCATGTGGCCAGCATGACTAAGCCACTTCTGGCAAACCAGAGCAGCGCACGGAAACGCCGTTTACCGGTACCTTCCTGCTGGAGCAATAACTATTTATCTACTTGCACTTTGACGTGCTTTCGAACTGCTAGGTTGGCAGGAGCTGAGACTGAGCAACAGGAGCTCACCCCGTCGCAGGGATTCGAACCGCCGACCTTCTGATCGGCAAGCCCAGGAGGCTCAGTGGTTTAGACCACTGCACCACCCGAGTTCCTTAATCACTTGTAATCGAATACAAATATATTTTAGCGGACTGGCAGTCCTAAACAGCTAGGCTTATATCCTATCGGACTGAATGGATGTGGGGAGGTTATTGGGGTAGGTATCAATTTCAATATATTTGAGGGCCAGTTCTATATGAAATATTCTTGGTTAAAGCAATCTCTCGTTTAGAACTTTCGTTACTTTTATAAATTAAAGGAAATGATTGTGTTGAAAACATCAAATCTCTGTAACAAATAGTATGCATTAAATATTTATATATTTACAGACAGATGAAATTAATCTGTCCGTTTCTTTAGAATATATTTAGCAAGTTTGATAATAAAAGCAAGGTTTAGCAAAAGTTGTGCAATTGGGCACTATAAAAGGCTCTGGTGCTTTCCAGTTCCTTTTACTTTTAACCCTTTATTTATAGGGACTCTCCCCACCCATGTAGTCTCTTCCCCCACCCCCTTCAGCAATTGAGCGTAATCCAGCATTCTTTATAGCTCAGCAAGAATTCCCCAGCCGACAAGCAAATTGCTGTCAGAAGCTCGTTGCTTTTAAGTAGACCAAAAGGGAAATGTGGAAAGCAAATCATTCAGCAAATGTAGCACAAAACTCTTTCCATGGAAGTTATTAGTTCTTGGAAACTTTCTGTAATTATGACATATTCTGGTTTCTTAAATCATTTGGGCCTCCTAAAAGCGGGCCGGGGGTGGGAGGGAAAATCTTGGCGTAGCTTTTATTTTCCGTGAATAAGAAAGCTGTTGTATATTCATGAGTTGGGCAGGGAATCTCCCAGCCCTCCCCTTTATTCTTCAAAGAGTTGAGTTTTGCAATATACCAGTTAAGCCCTAGCTTTAAGAAATGGCATATATCCCGATACAGTGTTACCTTGGTTCTCAAATTGAATCTGTTCCGGAAGTCCGTTCCAAAACCAAAGCATTCCAAAACCAAGGCTCGCTTTCCCATAGAAAGTAATGCAAAATGGATTAGTCCGTTCCTGACTTTTAAAAACAACCCTTAAAACAGCCATTTTAACATGAATTTTGCTATCTAACGAGACCATTGATCCATAAAATGAAAGCAATAAACAGTGTACTGCAGTCACACAATCAATCAATCAATCAGTAGCTGAACTGGGTTCCACACAGTCACAAAAGCAAAACAAAAAGAGCCACAGAAACAAAAATGCAAAATTAATAGCAAAAACAGACAGACCTCAGCGTAACACTCAAAACGGAAGTGTAGCACTCAAATCAGAAACGTAACACTCAAATCGGAAGTGTGGCACTCAAATCGGAGCACATTCAGCTTCCAAAAAAAGTTCGCAAACTGGAACACTTCCGGTTTTGCAGTGTTTGGGTTCCAAGTTGTTTGAGTGCCAAGGCATTTGAGAACCAGCGTGCCACTGTATTTAAAAAATGGTTGAACATTTTCAGGAACCTCAGGGTCTGCTGTCGAAGTCGCTTAATCTATGCCTTGTAAATAAGAGTTGATTACTTCTTGGGTTCACGGATCAACACCTAAGGCCCCATTTAGCTGGGAGCAAGCCTCATTGAGTTCAGCAGAGCTTGCTTCTGAGTAGACCATGCATTTGAAGCACTATGATGCCACGTTGAACCGTCATGGCCTCCCGCAAATAATTCTGGGAACTGTAGTTTGTTAAGGGCGCCGAGAACTGTTTGGAGGCCCCTATTCCCCTCACACATCCCAGAGTTCCCTGTCAGGAGGGATTGACTGTTAAACCACTCTGAAAATGGTACCCCCGTGAGGGGAATAGGCATCTCCTAACAACTCTCAGCACCCTTAACAAACTACAACTCCCAGGATTCTTTGTGGGGGGAACCACGGCTGTTTAACGTGGTATCATAGCCACATTCACTCCATACATTTAAAACATCATCAGATTCTTTTTTTACATCATCTAAAGTAAGTGTTTTATAATGGTGGTGGGTCTTTCAAAACACATCCCTAGAGGTTTTCATCTGCAATGCTGGTTTTCTGGAAAACTTTGAAGGGAAGGTATGGGAGAATATCCTCTCCTTTGTACTCATCCCCTCTATTCCTGGAAAAGCGGGAGAGGATTCTAGATAAACCTGCACCCCTCTTTGGTAGAAGCAGTGCCTCAGCTGCTTTGGTAGCACAGTTGAGGTTGCCGGGCATTATAGATGCTTGAGACAGCTAGGAAGAAAATCTAATTATTTGGCGTTTTCAAGGCAAAGCACATTCCAGGGTGTCTGCAGCGTGTTTTAAGGTATGTCTGCATGTCTCCTAGAGACCACTGAACAGATAGACAGCCTGCAAGGAAGCTGGCATGTTTGTTTGTTTTTTCCTTGTGGTTTGTATGGCTTGCTAATTAGGTCTCATGGTTTGTGTGAAATGTTACAGAAAAATGTATTCTTAAAACAAAACGGTGGAGTCTTCTTTTGGTAACAAGGCAATAGGTTTCAAAGGCCAAATACTGGTTTTGTTTTCCCCCTCTATTCTTTCCCCTCTCTTTTTTGCCTTTTCTGGCACAATTTCAAACACAAATCGTGCTTTAAAAGTTGCATGAAAGCTTTGGAAAGTATGCAATTAGCATTTGGAAATGACGCATAGTGACCTGCTTTGTAATGCTGAACCATAGTTTAGTGGTGCTACATGGATGAAATCTGGGCGTGAGCCTCAGGCTTGGTGCTTCCCCCATCTGTTCTGCCTCTCTGGCACAACCTACAAGGAGGAAATTGGAAGCATTCACTTTCTGGTTTAAATTAACCGCAGTTTGCTTTTACGTTAGTTCAGAAACGATGGTTAGTTCAAGCTAGGGTTCACGGGAACAAACCAGGAAAAGAAACCACAGTTTGGTTTTGCGTTGTTTTCAGTAAATCAGGTTTGACCCATAAAGACCAACTTAAGTGAATTTAAAGCAGGAAGCTTCCAATCCCAGAAGGAGAAAGGAGAGAGCATGAGCTCAAAAGGCACATCCATGCTCATTCATTAAACTATGGTTTGGCATCACACCCAAATCAGAACATCCTCATGATCAAAGTTCATTCTGTCTATCTGGTCAAAGTTTGTATTTATACCATTGTGGGTTTTTGTGGGGTGTGGGGCAGCCAAATGAAGAAAGTAAAGACATTTTTAGTCCACATTTTCTAAAAAAAAACCAGGAGTAAGCAGCTGTGAGGCTTAGCTGCTTGATGCATATGGAATTTACAATCCACTTGTACAGCAGCCTGCAATTTACTGTGTGGAACAGAAAATTGTTTGCTTGTTTCTTGTCCTGGTAAGGCAAGATTTAGATTAAAATGAAATGCAAGTGTGCCATAAACGGCTGAGAAATTACACCCATTCAGTTGTGTTGCCTCTTGGTTAACCTTGCTGATCGGAAAATGTGGTGTCTTGTTTCAGATAAGGCTTCTCCTCCCATCCTCCCCCCCTTTTTTTCTTTTGAGTGTACCTGTGCTGGATTTTACTTCATGTGAATGACTGGATTGTACTTCATCTTAACAGAATTTCTAGGGGGGAGCACCGTACCATAAGAAGCAAATATTTCGTTATGCATCAGAAGAAATGTGCAAACGCTGGTTTGCTTTGGTGGTGGTGGAATGAGTGGTTAAGAGTATGGTCTATATACTGGTATACTATTCCTGTTCAAGATATTAGTTCTTTTGCGAACTTTGTGCATTGTTTGGGTCGACTCCTCTCAGCCTCCACCTCATGTCTTGTCAGAGGTATAGACATAATGCTGACCTACCATACAGGACTGTGAAGGAGAAGGAGGAGGAGAGTTTGGACTTGATATCCTGCCTTTTACTCCCCTTAAAGAGTCTCAAAGCAGCTCACATTCTCCTTTCCCTTCCTCCCCCACAAGAAACACTCTGCAAGGTGAGTGAGGCTGAGAGACTTCAAAGAAGTGTGACTAACCCAAGGTCACCCAGCAGCTGAATGTGGAGGAGTGGGGAAGTGAACCCGGTTCCCCAGATTACGAGTCCACTGCTCTTGACCACTAAACCATGCTGGATTTATTGGGGAATTTTCCATGTCCAAACTGTGCTGGTGACGGTTGGCAGTTAGTACCTTTGTTGAGTTTGTGAGCTAAACCTGGCCATCATTTGCAATGCTTGCCACCTGCTCTTAAGCTAGCTCTGAAATCTACTGCATGTTCTCATAGAATTGTAATCTAATCCAACCCCCTGGAATGCAGGAATATTTTGCCCAATGTGGGGCTCGAACCCACATCCTTTAGATCAGTGTTTCTCAACCTTATCTGGGCAACGGCACACTTGTTTCATTAAAAAAATCTCGCGGTACACCACCCACAAAATGGCGGCGGCAACGTCACACCACCCACAAAATGGCGGCGGCAACGTCGCTATGGTAACGGAAATCACCGTTACTGTTGCCGTTGTGGCACAAAACCTGAGGGGAGAAGGTCGCCGCTCTGTCCCTTCGCTTCTTCGTCAGCGGTTGTGGCGGTTGTGGCAGCGGCGGCGGCTCCAGGAGGAAGCCCGCGAGCCCGGGCTATGACCTGCCTCCCGAGCTACCTGAGCGGCGGCAGTCCCTCCGCGCCTTGCCGCCCTCCGCGCCTTGCTCAAGCCTTCCCGGAGGCACCAGCCGCCTGGTCCGCCGCCGCCGCAGAGCCACCTCGCCTTAGCGCCCAGGGGTCACTTACCTTTTTGATGTGGACGGCCAGGCTCCCGCAGCTCTCCTTTCGTTGTAGGCGGCTCTGAGGGGTTTTCGCCGCCGCAGCCGCCATGGCGTGCCAAAAAACCGAGAGCGGGAAGGAGCGCTCTCCTGGCTTCGCTCTCCTGGCTGCAGCGCTGCAGGAAGCAGCAGAGCCGGCCGCCTCCAGCCATGGCGTGCGGGGGAAAGCCTCCCCACCATGGTGAAAAAGGAAAAAAAAAAAGGCGGAAAAGCGGCTGCGGAGCCGCCCGCCTGCAGCCATGGCGGGCGGGAGGTAAACCACCGCCATGGCGAGGGGAAAAAGCCCCGAAAACCCGCCGGAAAAGTGGCAAAAACAGGAAAAAAAGCCGAAAAAAGCGGAGGAGAAGCGGCTGAAGCGGCGCTGCTGAAGCGGACTCCGCTGTCCGCCTGGCCGCATCTCCTGACCCAGAGTTACCTCTGGGATCAGCTGTAGCGCGGCGTCCTTTCTCTGGGCGGGAGAAAGGACGCCGCGCTACAGCTGATCCCAGAGGTAACTCTGGGTCAGGAGACGCGGCCAGGCGGACAGCGGAGTCGGGCGATGGGGGCGGCAGAGTCTGATCGTCATGGGGGCGGCGTGCCGGGAGCTTCAGCTGCCGGCGCGCCGGGGGCTTCCGTTGCCGGCGTTTTCTCGCGGCACATCAGCCGGTGTCTCGCGGCACACTAGTGTGCCGCGGCACACCGGTTGGGAAACGCTGCTTTAGATTAAGAGTCTCATGCTCTACCAATTGAGCTATCCCAGATAAACTAACCCAGTTAAAACAAACAAAAAAAATCCCTTCCAGTAGCACCTTGTTGTTGTTCAGTCGTTCAGTCGTGTCCGACTCTTCGTGAGACTAACTAAGTTTGTTCTTGGTATGAGCTTTCGTGTGCATGCGCACTTCTTCAGATACATACGAAAGCTCATACCAAGAACAAACTTAGTCTCTAAGGTGCTACTGGAAGGGATTTTTTTTTTTTTACTATGGCAGACCAACACGGCTACCTACCTGTAACTGGTACCCCAGTTAAGCCTTTATTACCTTTAAAAACTTTCTACAGTACAGGCAGATCTTATCCATAGGTAAATGATTTGGACCTGAGTAGCAGCCAACTCTGCTTAAGTGCATTCTTGAAACTTCCTTCCTTTCGCCTGTTGTGGAATTCCCCATGTCCTCCTATTGTGCTCTCCTTCTCTCTTTATTATGCAATGACCTCAATCACACACAACACTAAGCCAAAGGATCCAAATGTGTAAGTTTCTGAGAGGAGATCGCAGCTGCTCTGCTTCCTCCTTCTTGCCACTCTGGTGCTGTGCAGAGCTAAACCATGGTTTGGCTTAGGGTTTAATCTGAACCCAGTTTTGTGGCTTGGCAAGTCTCTGGGGGAAAAACCCCATAGTTTGTCCTATTGCTTACAGCTCATGCTTTGTCTGGAGAGAAGTAACCCATGGACCCAGTTTTGGATGATACACTAAGCCAAACCATGGCTAAGCAACAGAACAACGGGAAGTGGTTTCAACCTCTTCTCCAGAAGCCCACAGATTTGCTTGTCCATGCTTAACCATGGTTTGGCTTAATGTTAGAAGCAAATTGGGATTGCACCTCATGTTATCTCATGGTGTTGATTTTTTACTTCTAATTTTCACACTCCCCCCCTAGGATACTTGAGGAATCATAACCATCCAGCTCCCATAATGCTCCCCAACTTCACCACAGGGGCATCTGAAGCAGTAACAGCCTTTTCGAAACAAACGTAGTCTTTTCCATTCTTCTGTACATTTTTAATTTTTTTTTAAAATGATGCTTGTTGATACAATAATCTCATGCAAACAGCTTTGGGCGGTCTCCCTGCAAAGCAGGACACAAATACTCTAAATAAATAAAAATTAAATGGATTTTCTTTCTTTTTTTAAGATTCCGTAATTTACTGAACTCATTCCTTCATTCATTAAATTTTGTTAAATGCCCCATCTACCTATGACGACTGCGATGTTTCGCTCTGGTGCAGCAGTGTGGATGTTTGGCCCAGACTTGATTATATGGAAATTGGTTGAAGTCCCATCTGTTCCATGTATAAATCTTTGCCTACGATTGCGGCCACAGAAACAGAGCAATCGTTCAGCCCTCTGAAATGTTTTGGCATGCAAGTGACTTTAGGTATAATCCCGAAGTTCTCCCGGTATACAAACTTTTTGTTTCCTGGCGTGGAAATATCAGTCTTTTGAAACACCTTTTGTGTCAAAAGATGATGGTTTGTTCGTCTGATGTATGGCAGTGATTGTCAGTAACTTTTGAAGCCCATCTAATTTTGGCAGTGAGGCATTCTTTTCTTGTCACATAAGACATACTTGATAAATTTTCATGGTCTGTGGACATGGCTTGGTAATTTTCAAACCTTCGATCCGAGGTGGAATTTCTGAAGAATTATTGAGAGGAGAAAGACATTGCGCTTCCCCCTACTGCTCTGGGTTGACGCTCGCTTGGCACGTTTTCCATCTTTTCTCAAAGCCATAGTGCGAGCCGTTTGGGAGGAGGAAAAACAATTTCGTGCTCTTTACTTTGCTTATTTGAATATTGACCTGCGCTGAATGGATTTTCGGATAGCCAAGGAGTGCGTCTATTGAGTTACATCCTCCGAATTGCGTTAAGTGTTGTTTTAGAGCACTGCAGTTCATATGGAATGTTTTGAGACCATAATCATAAGGTATTATGTTTAAAAATACATCCTTCATATGGATGCAGGAATTCAAACCATTATTTTGAGTTCTGGACTAGCAGAATGCAGGGAATTTGGGGTTGATGTACCTCTCTGTTTATTTCTGGCTCTGGAGGGTAACTACTGGCCTCTGGGCAAGCATAGGACAGGTGTTTAGGAACTGGAAATGTCATGGAAATCCTGCCTCATGTTTGGAAGAAGCAAGATTTCTCCATGTCTTTTTATTTTGCATTATGCTGTCGCATATCTACTGCTGACGGTTACCATCAGAAGTGATTCACATTGTAAAAGAACTTTAAACTGTTAGATAGCATCCCAGATCATTAAAAGCTTCACCCCCCCCCACACCAATAAGCAGCAATTTCAGTGTTCCTGGAAAGCACCCATGTTCTAGTGGAAAACTGGGGCTCCTATACCTACTTGCCTGAGAGTAGTTTCCATTGAATTCAATGGGACTTCACTCATAATTGTAGGTGGGCCATAGAGAACACTTATATTCACATTCCAATTGCTGTCCAAAGGTAGAGCGAATTTGCAATTAAATCAGGCAGGTGACCTTCGTAGAGGTAAGGGGTCTGAATAGGACACACCAAATGATGTTGTCTCTCCAGTCTGCAGAGCCAGCCTCCAGTGTTTGTCTCTTCTTCCATTGGATCATTGGAAAAACATTATCCAAAGTCTCTCCTGGCACTCCTGAAAATGATGTTGCCTGCAGTGATTTGTCGAAATCATTAAAGTCTGTATTTAAAGATTACTGGTTGTCCCGGTCTTAATTTGTTAGACCTCTAATGGCCGACTCTTTACCCTCAAAGCTAACTGCTTTCAAATCTAATTGAGGAAGGACTTTTTCAGGCCAAAAGGAGAGGTTTCCCCCCCCCTCCTTTCCTCCACATCACACATCTTGTGTGCATTGGCTGCCATTAATTAAGGTTGATGAAATGGAAAAGAAAATGCAGACGAAGCTCAACTCCTTATTTTGATGGCTTCAGGAATGGATAGGAACACAGGCATTCCGATACATAGAGTCATGCCTCTTGAGGATCAGCCAAACAAAGCAATAAATGAAGGAAGCTGGCGGAGGGATAAGACACACAAACAAGGAGGGAATGAAAGCTTGTGTGTTGTTTTTTTACACGCAGCCATGGAGGAGAACCACCTGCCCTCCTAATCTGGCAAAGAAAAGTCAGTGGCTGTTGGTTTCCAGATGGAAAAGTGCTGCTGAGAAAATGGGACACATTTCCATGGTTCTGTTCTACCTTCACTTGGGAACTGCAGGTGTACAAAGTGCCCGTGTGCTCATATTCTGCTTGTGGGTTTCCTGTAGCCGTTTGGTTGGCCTCTGTGATAAGAGGATGCTGGACTAGTTGGGCCCAATGGTCTGATCCAGCAGGCTCTGCTGAAAAGATGGGAGGCAGAGTAAACCTGTGACTCATATTCTTTTCACCTACAGGAAGGTTTATGCGAATAAAAGAGGCTTTGCACATGCTGCACTTGGACATGTCGCTCATTTCACCACCACACATTCCATAGGAATAACAGGAAGCTGCTTTACACTGAGTCGGACCACTGGTCCACCCAGCTCAGTATTGCCTACACTGACTGGAAGCAACTCCCCAGGGTTTCAGGCAAGGTTCTATCCCAGCTGCATGTTGGAGATGCCAGGAATTGGGATGTTCTGCAATGAAAGGCAGATTCTCCACTGCTGATCTATGGCCGTTCCCCTTATATTGTGGTTACTTTATTTTATTTTTTTAAGTACCGGTATTATCCCAGAGAAAGCTGGATTATGGAGAAAGCTAGAGAGTTCCAGAAAAACATTTACTTCTGCTTCATTGACTACGCAAAAGCTTTTGACTGTGTCGACCACAGCAAACTATGGCAAGTTCTTAAAGAAATGGGAGTGCCTGATCACCTCATCCGTCTCCTGAGAAATCTCTACGTGGGACAAGAAGCTACAGTTAGAACTGGATATGGAATAACTGATTGGTTCAAAATTGGGAAAGGAGTACGACAAGGCTGTATATTGTCTCCCTGCTTATTTAACTTATATGCAGAATTCATCATGCGAAAGGCTGGACTGGATGAATCCCAATCCGGAATTAAGATTGCCGGAAGAAATATAAACAACCTCAGATATGCTGATGATACAACCTTGATGGCAGAAAGTGAGGAGGAATTAAAGAACCTTTTAATGAGGGTGAAAGAGGAGAGCGCAAAATATGGTCTGAAGCTCAACATCAAAAAAACTAAGATCATGGCCACTGGTCCCATCACCTCCTGGCAAATAGAAGGGGAAGAAATGGAGGCAGTGAGAGATTTCACTTTCTTGGGTTCCATGATCACTGCAGATGGTGACAGCAGTCACGAAATTAGAAGGCGCCTGCTTCTTGGGAGAAAAGCAATGACAAACCTAGACAGCACCTTAAAAAGCAAAGACATCACCTTGCCAACAAAGGTCCGGATAGTTAAAGCTATGGTTTTCCCAGTAGTAATGTACGGAAGTGAGAGCTGGACCATAAAGAAGGCTGATCGCCGAAGAATTGATGCTTTTGAATTATGGTGCTGGAGGAGACTCTTGAGAGTCCCATGGACTGCAAGAAGATCAAACCTATCCATTCTTAAAGAAATCAAACCGGAGTGCTCATTAGAAGGACAGATCCTGACGTTGAGGCTCCAGTACTTTGGCCACCTCATGAGAAGAGAAGACTCCCTAGAAAAGACCCTGATGTTGGGAAGGATTGAGGGCACAAGGAGAAGGGGACGACAGAAGATGAGATGGTTGGACAGTGTTCTCGAAGCTACTAACATGAGTTTGGCCAAACTGCGAGAGGCAGTGAATGATAGGCGTGCCTGGCGTGCTCTGGTCCATGGGGTCACGAAGAGTCGGACACGACTGAACGACTGAACAACAACAACAAATTATCCCAGAAGAACACCAAGATGAGAGAGCAATGCCCTCATCCATCCTTCCCAGTTTATTGTGAAAATTTGCTCAGGATGGCTGGTTTCGCCGCAGGAAAGAAGGATTGGCTGTGCCCCTGAATTTCAGTTTCTGGAGTTTTCTGGGAGTTATTGCTATTGCAGTAGTGGTTCCTACAGAGGAAGCACGTTCATCGCTGGTTCCTCCAGTGGAAGCACCTTCATTGCCCGAGAAGAACGGCAAGGGAAGGTCACTGCTGATTTGACGGACCTCCCAAATGATCATATAAACCAGGCTTTGGTCTCTTTAAGATTCCACTGCGTTGACTGTCTTGCTGCTACAGACATAAACACTTTATTTATTTAGATTGTATTTGTTTTGCTTTCTTTGTGTCCTTGACTCAAGGCCTCCAAGAGGGCTAGAGGTGTCTCCTTCATCTCATTTCTTCCCCACTCCCCCCAAACGGTGATCTAGAAATAACTTGCTCCAAAGGTAGCAAGTTGTGTGTATACATACCGGTAGGTGTTTAAAAAAATGCTTGGACACGGTGGGAATGAAATGTTAGACTATGATAAGCATTTGGCCTTGGGTTCTTATGGCTGTTTCCTAGGAGGACACATCTCTCAAAAGGGAGACTTATCAAGCACAGCAGCTGGGAATCTGTGAGCCTCCAGATGTTGCTGGATTTCAACTTCCATCAGCCCCAGCCATCATGGCCCAATGGTCAGGGATGATCATAGAATCATAGAGTTGTAGAGTTGGAAGGGACACAGAGGGTCACCTAATCCAACCCCCCTGTAATGCAAGAATCTCAACTAAAGCATCCATGGCAGATGGCCATCCAACCTCTGCTTTGAAATCTCCAATGACCGAGAGTCCATCACCTCCCGAGGGAGTCCATTCCACTGTTGAACAGCTCTTTATCTGTCAGAAAGTTATTCCTGATGCTTAGTTGGAATCTCTTTACTTGTAACTTGAAGCCATTGGTTTTTTGGGTCCTACCCTCTGGAGCAGGAGAAAACAAGCTTACTCCCTCTTCCATGTGACAGCCCTTTTAGATGCTTGAAGATGGCTATCATATCTCCTCTCAGTTTCCTCTTATCCAGGCTAAACTTACCCAGTTTCTTCAACTGTTCCTCAAAAGGCTTGGTTTCCACACCCTCGATCATCTTGGTTGGCCTCCTCCGCACATCTTTCATCATTCCTATGACTTCTCTTGAGAAGGACGCTACACCAGGCATGTCCAAATCCGTTTCGGGGGCCAAATCCGGCCTGCCGGTCGATATAATCCAAATCAACAACTTTGGTCGGCCCTCACACATGTTCCCTTCATCAAATCAGGCCCTCTTTGAAAAAAGTTTGGGCACCCCTGCATACTTATGTTGATGCAGCCTAGAATAGCATTAGCTTTTTCTGCTGCTGCATCACACTGTTGACTCTGGCTAAGCTTGTGGTCTACTAAGACCCCTGGATCCTTTTCACCTGTACTACTGACAAGCCAGGTGTCCCCCATCGTTTATTTGTGCAGCTGGTTCTTCCGGCCTTATATTTTTCTCTACTGAAATTTGTTTTGTTAGTTGGGGCCCAAAGCTGGAGTCCAGCAATATCTGGAAGGCCACAACCTCCCCAACCCTTATCTAGGAAGTGGTAACAATCCAGTAAAGTTGTAGCTTAAAATATGAACAAAAGCTTTAGTGGGCTGTTAAGAAACCTTGCTCTGGCTTGTGTAGTGATCTTCTGGTCTCCATCAAAATACTACTCCTTTTTTTGGTTGCCATATGTGATGCTGCATTTAAATTCTTTTTGGCAGTAGGTAAAATAAATGCCGTGTCCGTTTGTTTTTGCTGTAATGGCTGCAGTATTTTAACCAGGCATTTGCTGAAAGCACCTTAAGGTACTTAGTTGGGGGTTGGTATGGGCTCAGTATGGAGAATCTGAATCAGTGGAGATCTTTGTCACTACATCTCCTTTCATAGGGCAATTTGCACTGGGACATTTTCAGTTTGCATTGGGAAATGTTCTGATGCTGTGCAGCAGAAGTAGGGAACCCACTTTGGTCCAGCGGGCAAGATCCAAAACTGGTCACAGCTCAGTGGACTACTATTGACAGTTGACTGAATTTGTGCCTTTGAGAATGCAGCAGACCTTGTATTTAGATTTGGAGCTTCACTTGAGGCTCTAGTTGAAAGATCTTGGTTGGAACCAGTCCCACTGGAGCCTGCATTTGGTGCTAAATTTAAGAGGTTCTGAAAGCAAGCCCACTTTCGAAGGAAGAACTGGGAGCGCACCATTAAGGTACTCGATTATTCTTCCCAGCCGTGCCTTTATCTGCCCCATGTCTGATGTCATAGGAACATCCTTAGTTCCTATGATATCATTAGGAAAACGGCCTTGTGGGTCCAATATTGTCGATGGCCTGAATATTCCCCATGTCGTCCTATGGAATGATTTGATTTAGCACGTTTGTTTTACTTTGTATTTAGGAAGCAATGCTAAAAATGCGGAAACTGCCAAGCTTGCCTAATACTGGCATCCATTAATGGTTGCTGAAGAACGGATGAAATAGAAAATTTTCATCAGAAAAAGAAACCACCGGCAAAAGAATTTCCATAATAAATAAAGAAATATCCATTTGGAAAAAGTTCCACCCCGCATCACTATTTGCATGCTATCTCAGAATGGAAAATATACTTTATTGGTGCAGTGCAGGGATAGTCAACAAGATGCCATCCAGATGTTGCTGGACTTCAAGTCCCATTGTCCTTGACCATTAGCTATGCTGATGGTCCAGTTCCAAACATTTAGAGGGAGCTACGTTGGCTACCTCTGGTGTAGTTTAGGTGGCCTTAGGATAACCTATCCCATCGGGTTGTGGAGATGGATTGAACCATGTAGACCCGTCTCTAATGGAAGATGCAATCTGGCAAAATCTGGATGGCTACTCCTGGCCTAGATCTTTCATACTAGTTTCCTGCACTGTTTTAACGTTCATTTGTTAGCTCTCTCCTATACCAGATTTAATAATCATCTGATTGGCTCCATAGAGAGCATTCTTATATACTGTATTTGTGCTTGGTTCTCCAGCTGTACAGCCAGGGAGAAGAAGATACTTCAGAAGGTCATAACCACAGCTCAAAATATTATTGGTCATCCTCTCCCATCTCTGGAAGAACTATACAGTTCCCGTTGCCTTAAAAAGGTTAACAATATTTTAAAGGATCCATCTCATCCAGGATATAGTCTCTTTGCACCACTGCCTTCGGGTAGAAGATATAGAACAAATAGATCAAGAACAAATAGACTGAAGAACAGTTTCTACCCAAGAGCTATAACCATCTTAAATGCTGTAACCAGATAATATGACCTTGGAGAGCTGTGATGGGTGTATGTGTGGCTTTTTTTGGTGTGTGTGTGTTTTGTGCTGTTTTTTGTTTCTTTCTGTTTTTTTAACGGGATGGCATGCAATTTCGTTGCACTTGTATAGCGTTGTGCTTGTACTTGTGCAATGACAATAAATAAATTATCTTATAGCGACTGTAGTGTCCCAAACGCAGGAGGCCTCTGCGCCAAGATAATCCATTTGGCATTATATGAAATAGTTTTAGCCGAAACAGCGAAGGATATGAAGGAGACACATTGCTCGGCTGATTGGTTGGTTGGTGGCCCTGGGATTTTGTCCTGTACATAGGTCAAGCCACCTTGTCAAATGTTGACTGACAATTCTGTAAGCAAGGGCTGTTTACCCACTGAAATACATACCTTTTGCCACTGCATTTCTTCAAAGCCATTCTATTTGTTCTGCCTCCAAGTTGCCCTAAGGCCATGGTAGGAGGCTTTCCCCTTTCTATAGGAAGCTGTCACCCTGGCCTCCTTGCAGGTCAGTCTGTACTGGGAGACATCAGAGAGATATCTTACTGACAGTTGCATTCCTTTAATTCCTAAAAAAAAAAAAGTCTGCAAATCCCTGCGGTTCATCACTTAAAATCCTAGCTGATGGAGGTTGTAAAAACCTGCTCTGCATATTTGTTTATCTTCTGGCATTCTGGAATTCTAAAGTATTTAGATCTGTGTTTACTTGCATATTCCGTCTTCATTTAGAGATTGCCTCGCATGCTTGCAAAGCTTCTTTCCAAAGGGTAATGGAAAAGGGGGCAAGCATCCTATATTTGACAGTGTCAATGTTCGCTACTAATTCAGAATGAAAATAATGTTTAATGACTCACACTTGCTCAGGGCTGCAGCTGATGGTATGAATTGGTTGGGAGGTAGTAATTTACTACTGCTAAAGAGAAGTGTGGAGGGAAAAGCTTTTTGCTGCAATCCCGTGCATGGTACTTTGGGGGCAAGTCCCATGGAACTCAGTGGAGCTTACTTCTGAGTAAACGTGCATGGGATCCGGCTGTTTTCTTCTCTCACTGCATTTGGTTTCCTCCTGTTTAGATCCATTTGTGCATTTAAAATCTCCCACTGATTCCTTGGGTCCCACAAGCAGACTGTGCGCCAGACTTTTGTGTAATAGCAGCTACACCGTTATTCATTTTAAAGGGGGTGGAAACTTAGGCAAGAGAAAGAGAAAGCTGAGAAAGAGGGGGAAAGATGGACATGGGGGGGAATACCTACTTTGGGATTACAGCACGTCTCCTCTACAAAGCTGAAGACAGTTGATATTGTTTGCAACAATTCTTTTATGGGAGATTTCTGCTTGATGTTCCCGTTAGCTTCGTGGTTTTGGATCTCTATGTCCTGATGGAGGAGTTTGGATTTGATATCCCGCTTTATCACTACCCTAAGGAGTCTCAAAGCGGCTAACAATCTCCTTTCCCTTCCTCTCAGCCTCACTCACCTCACAGAGTGTTTGTTGTGGGGGACCACAACAAACACTCTGTGAGGTGAGTGGGGCTGAGAGACTTCAGAGAAGTGTGACTAGCCCAAGGTCACCCAGCAACTGCATGTGGAGGAGCGGGGAAGCGAACCTGGTTCACCAGATTACGAGTCCACTGCTCTTAACCACTACACCATACTGACACAGAGGAGGGGCACCTGTATGAATCATGGATATCCTCTTCCCCACCCCGACTCCATGGGCAGCCCACTATGCTGGGCAAGGCTAATTTGTCAACTAGGCAGCACATTTTTCAGCATTTGACTGCAAGGACATCAGAGGTGCTTTATAATAATTGAGCAGAATTCAGGTATGAAGTGCTTTCTAGTGTCCTATCCTAGATTCCTGGAAAATGTAATTTTTAAATAATACATGCCTTTAGAAACTTCTCAGCAAGATTCATCAAGTCACTTTTCTCTTAGCCTTTAATGCTCTGGGTCAGTGGAAACAGGCAACATGATGCCCTCCAGATGTTGTTGAACTACAACTCCCATCATCCCCAGGCAAACCCAGCCAGTAGTCAGGTAGGAGAGTATATGAATTCCTAGAGGATCCTATTATAAAGGGAGCCGCCATGTTGGGATTCCAATTAGATGGTTCTCCAGTACAAACGCCCACCAGTGTGAATGTTCCCTTTACACCACCGTGTGAACAACCCAGTTTGTGTCTCTCGAATGAGTTTTCCATCCTCGCAGTGCTGTGTTCCTGTGTTTTCATTTGTGAGTCAGCCTTGGATCACTGTCTCGAGAAGAACCTATCAAAGGGCAATTCATTCCAGAAATGTCTTGTCAGTGGCAGATTTTCTTTTTGTTCCTGTCTGGTTTGTTCCCCTGAGGTTCTGAGAATAGCTTTCAAAGGGAGCTGAAGTTCAGAAGCTTTTGGGTTTGGTTTGGTTTGGGTTTTTTTCTTTTTTCTTTTAAAAAAAGTGGTTGATCACAACACCCTGGGCTGGAGACCAGATGCTTTGCTGATTCTTATATGGAGAAATATGCAATCTAATGCATAGCATTTTGTGAGACAAAATCATAAATAATCAGGAGCAGAGCCCTTTTCTGGGATCAGGGTTAGATTCAATTATGGTCTTCACATAGTTGCAGATCCATGTCTTTTAGGGGTCTGACTTGATGGGAAGTTGCTCTGAATTGCTGTGTTCTCTGGCTGCTGAATTCACAGAACCCTGCAGTGCATTTGATTGAGTTATATGACTTTACGGTATTTTATGTAAACTGCCTTCTGCCTGTGAAACGCAGTATATAAATACTTTAAATAAATACATTAAAATGTGTATATTTTTTCTTTTGACCAAGAATGTATCTTCCATTACTCCATAAAACTATAATAGTTAGACACTGAGATGTTAGAAAAGTTATAAATTTTCGGGTTTTTAATGTCCTATATCTTCTGCAAATGGGCAACAACCCAACATCAGCAACCAGGCTCAAGAGTTTGAGGGCAAAGAAACATGCGATGGGGCAAATGTTTGGAAAGGGATGGAAAATTTAAAAAAGGTGGTCTTGTAACAGTTGTACAAAAAAGTGTATGAGTACACTTCGTTAAATGTGTACGTAACATTATTCCAAAAACGTGGCTGCACAGTTTAGTACACGACTTATAGTTTTGGAACGCTGTGGTCATCCAATCTGAAAAAGGATATCTTGAGGTTGAAAAAGGTGATCAAAATGATCAGGGGATTGGGGCACTTTAAAATAATAAAAATAAGGTAACCCTAAAGTATTTGGGCCTTTTTAATTTAGGGGGGGGGGAAGGTGACAACGAGGTGGAGGACCCAATGGAACCTCTGACCCATGGGCCAAATTAAGGCCATGATGAAACTTCAGTAAGGTAGGCGTGCATTGGGATTGCATGTTTGGCTTGCAACATTTTTAATCCTCTGTGCCCCTTTCCTAGTACATAAATATTTTTTTTGAGTTGGATTTGGATTCCCATAGCTCAGGGGTGGCCAACTCAGAAGAGACTGAAGAAGAAGAAGAGTTTGGATTTGATATCCTGCTTTATCACTACCCGAAGGAGTCTCAAAGCGGCTCACATTCTCCTTTCCCTTCCTCCCCCACAACAAACACTCTGTGAGGTGAGTGGGGCTGAGAGACTTCAGAGAAGTGTGACTAGCCCAAGGTCACCCAGCAGCTGCATGTGGAGGAGCGGAGACGCGAACCCGGTTCACCAGATTATAAGTCTACTGCTCATAACCACTACACCACATTGACTGTGATCTACTCACAGAGTTTAAAAAGTGGCAGTGATCTACCCCCCTTTTTTGGGTTCAGGTCAAAGTTGTTGAGCTTTTTTTTAGGAAGGAGGAAGGAGCCACAGTTGTTCAGCTTCTTTGGGGGGATCCAGTGATCTACCGCAGACGTACAGTGATCTAGCGCTAGATCACGATCTACCTGTTGGACATGCCTGCCATAGCTGAATTGTGGAGCTAAAAAGACCACCAGCAAGTTTCAGTGTCCAAAGCAAGCAGCGGGGCTGTTCTCCGTTTCTGGGTCATAGCCATCAGAATTTACGCCTGGGAGATGGCTCTGGTCTTGTCAAGCCCGCAATGTTCAGAGTTGGAAGAACCATCTCTCTATCTGAAGCAAGACATTAAAGGATGGTACTCTTGAGTGACAGTTGTGTGTGTGTGTGTGTGTGTGTGTGTGTGTGTAATTTGCTGGATTCTTATTTTAATGAAAGCTTCTTTGTGTGTGAGGGGAATGCTTTATGGGGAGTTTTTCTTTTTAACGTATTGCTTCAAGTAGGTGTCAGATCTTTGAACATGCTGCATAAAATCCGGGAACCTTTGAAACAAACTCATAAATATTGCTCTACCGTTCGTTGTGGTTGGCTCCTGCAGGATGTGTTGCGCAGTTTATCGCCAAGCAGCAACAGGGAGATATTTAAAGCATGTAGACATTATAACTTAAAACCCTGTAGTAATGTAATTATTCCATCAGTCGCAGCGTCCCAAAATAACCTCGAGCCTTCGGGATGTGAAGATAATGCTACAGGGCATACGCTGCATTTAAACAAAGAGAGCTCCTTTTAAGCAAAAGGGAGCTGCTGTTGCGCCCGCCTTTCTTCCAAGGCTCTTGCAGCCGAACCTTTTGAAAGAATTTTGTATTTGTTTGATCAGATAGTGCTGTGAGATTTCCATGCTGGGCCTTGATACCATAGTGATGTCTTGCTTGCGTGGCAGAAGATAACAAAGAATTCAGAGTTTTCGGCTTTATTCCGAGTTCCTAGATAGTTTTGGTCCTGCAGTTAAATTAGATATGCAGGGTTTTTTTAAAAATAAATAAATAAGTAGAACAAGCAAGCCAAGAATGCATATAATGTGGCCTCATTAACACAGGCTTAGGTAGGAGAAATTAAGCAAACAATGACTCCTATACCTGTCAAGAGGAGCACTTTCATAGGTAAGTTGAGTTGCCAGCATCCCAAGTGCAAGATTTAGGAGTGCAAAATGATGGATAATATGCACAAATGGATTTTTCTGCTGTGCTTTTTGGTGACCTTTGTGGGATTCCGAAGGCAGGAGAACCATGTGTGAATAAGGGTCCATGCAGTTGTGTTGAATATTGCATTACCGTATTTTCTGGCGTACAAGGCGACTGGGCGTATAAGACGACCCCCAACTTTTCATGTTAAAAAACAGAGTTTGTGGTATACTCGCCCAGCCCGGGCTCCATGGCAGCGGCGGCTGGAGCGGCGGAGAGAGCCTTCCCTCTCGCCGCACAGGAGCCCGTCGCGCTCGCCGCCCACGCCCAGCCCAGGCTCTGTGGCAGCTGAGGTGGCGGCGGCAGCTGGAGCGGCGGGGAGAGCCTCCCCTCTCGCCGCACAGGAGCCCTTCGCGCTCCATGGCGGCTGAGGCGGCGCATACACCCAGCCAGCGGTGGGGCGGAACCCCGCATCGCGTCGCGGCGTCTGAAAAACTATACCCGGCGTACAAGACGACCCCCGATTTTAGAGAAGATTTCCCGGGATTAAAAAGTCGTCTTGTACGCCAGAATATACGGTAGCTTTCCGGATTATAATGCTAGTGCTTCTGTCCTGTTTTCTAACATTCCTTTCATACTGCAGTCCTTTACGTGTTACGGAACTGTGGCTTTCTGACCGACCTACCGGCACAGCACGCCAAATTCCATTCGCACCAGTGAGTGTGGTCCATACCCTCCAACATTTCTCCCCTGAAAATACGGACATCCCAAGGAAAAGCGGGACATTCCGGGATCAAATCAGAAACCGGAACGGCGTCTGTAAATCCGGGACTGTTTCTGGAAAATAGGGACACTTGGAGGGTTGGGTGGTGTTAACACAGCAACGGGCATCATTGGACAACATTGCTACCTAAGCTACCGTTTCCGCACATGCATGCTTCTGTTCCCCTAGGATTCCCCCATGGGAATGGCAGGAAAGAGCTACATGCCCCAAATTTCATCCCTTTACTCCTGTGATTCTCAAAGCTAAGCAGGTTGCAACCAGATTTTTTTTCTGGAATCAAGTAGCACGGAAACGAGCACCAAACGCCCACTATATTCTGGACGTCTTCCCGAAATGACTTTTCACGTGAAAGCTCAAATCTAAACAGTTAGGGAAACGTCAGGGAAATGGGTGGAAAAAAGAGTTGTGTGGATACAGCCTAAGTAAATGAGAAGTGGGAGAGTTAGTATGTGTTGATGGCTGTGCGTCTCCCCAGTCCTGGGCGAGCAATTGTAAGAAGCTGCCTTGTACTGAATCAGATCATTGGTCCATCGAGCTCAGCACTGTTGGGCTACTGCTCCCATAATCCCCGACCATTGGCCGAGGTGGCCAGGGATGTTGGGACTTAGTATAGTCCATTTAAAATTATAATGGAAGGTGATTCCTAAATATTTAAAACATTTTACTTGTTCAATTTGTTGAGTCCCAATGGACCAATTAGATGGGCGCCAGCTTTTGGAGAAAACCAAAATCTTTGACTTAGAGTGGTTAATTGTTAAGTGGTTTGCTTGACAGTAGTTAGAGAATGCTCTTAATTGTCTTTGCAGCCTGACTCTGGTATAAGAGAGGAGGGCGGTATCATCCGCATGGTAGGAGGGAAGGGATTGCTTTAGTATTTAGCCTGGGGGGTGGCCATTGACAGCAAGAAGTTGATGATTCATATCATTTAAGAATAGATTAAATAAATGCGGGGCAAGTATACAACCTTGTTTGACCCCTTTGGTAGATGTAAAACTGGGGGTTAGTCCCGACAATATCTGGAGGTGCAAAGCTGAGAAATGTTGGCTGTCCCATCCTACCCTAACTTGGTGCCTTCCAGATATGGCCATGCCAGAGCCAGTTAGAGGCTACAAGGTTGGGCTCTGCAAGGTTTCAGACGGACTTTCCCCAGCCCTAGCTGGAACTGCCAGAGATAGGAAATGGGACCTTCTCCATGCATCACTCCCACTGAGTAATAGTCTTGGGTTGCGCAAGAGATGGCAATGCTGTTGTCCATGTTAAGATGCTTGATGTTCAAAGGTAGGCTTTCTCTGATTTCTGTTTTTTGAAGGGAACAAAATCCAACAACTGTGAGATAAGAGGATTTATTGAAGCAGGTGCTTAATATAGCTGTTATTGGCATATTTATGGAGCCGAATAGTAATCCATAACGAGTTACTTCCTAGTTGTTGTGCCTTTTCCTTGCGAAAACCAAACAGGCTGCTGGGAGCCTCCCCGAAGAGCCTGCTAAAATCCTCGCGCTGCTAACAAAACTAATTTTCTCGTGACTTTTTGCACCGAAGCAATCTGATAAGCGCTAATGCTATAAACCAATGCATAGAAAATCCTTGGGGGGAGCGCTTTCCTTGTACAGGCGTCTTTCCTCCAAGCACACACACACACACACACACACACACACACACACACACACACGGCTGCACAGAACAAAATCCAGATGCCACAAATGCCAGGTGGTTGCTTGTATGCACACGACTGAAGAGCTCAGGCCTGCCTGGAAGTTGTTCCCTAGCTCGCCACACAGAAGGCAAATCTCTTTGACTCCCAGAGTTCAGAGAGATTGGTGCGTCAACTTTTTAGATCTTGCATGCAAGTACACTTTGAAATATTCTGCACTGGAGGTGCTTTGAGTGCTGATCTCTTCCACACCCCACCTGCCTCGGCCTTGAAATCTATTGCAGTTTTTTCTGCTGCCCAACCCTCCTGAACCCTATTCCTTATTGACTGCGTCAAAAAATTTACCCTGCATTTGCCGCTTTCCATCAGAGGATGAGAAAAGAATTTTATTTTGAAGGTTGTTTTTTTTTTTAAAGGGAGATAAGATTTTGGTGGAAACAAACAAACAAACAAACAAACAAACAATATACCCCACCCATCTGGCTGGGTTTCCCCAGCCACTCTGGGTAGCTCCCAACAGAATTAATGATAATAATAATTTAAAAAGTGACAAAACATCAGACATTAAAAACTTCCCTGAATAGGGCTGCCTTCAGATATCTTCTAAAAGTCAGATAGTTGTTTATTTCCTTGACATCTGATGGGAGGGCGTTCCACAGGGCGGGCGCCACTACCGAGAAGGCCCTCTGCCTGGTTCCCTGTAACTTCGCTTCTCACAGTGAGAGAACCGCACCCAAATTCTTGTGGGTGGGGTGCAGAGTTTGTGTATTGCCATTTTGCATTGCCAGTGTGGTGTAGTGGTTAAGAGTGGTAGACTCGTAATCTGGTGAACCGGGTTCGCGTCTCCGCTCCTTCACATGCAGCTGCTGGGTTACCTTGGGCTAGTCACCCTTCTTTGAAGTCTCTCAGCCTCACTCACCTCACAGAGTGTTTGTTGTGGAGGAGGAAAGGAAAGGAGAATGTTAGCCGCTTTGAGATTCCTTCGTGTAGTGATAAAGCGGGATATGAAATCCAAACTCCTCCTCCTCCTCCTTCAACATTTCTATGGTGAAAATAGGGACATCCTAAGCCAAAATGGGACATTACGGGATCAAATCAGAAACTGCGATGGCTCCTGTAAATCCAGGACTGTCCCTGGAAAATACAGACACGTGGAGGAGAGTCTGATCTTGGCGGTTTTCTGCACTCTTTCCGGGGTGCTCCCTCTCATTAAAGCCCAAGGGAATTACATCATGATGTAATTCCACCCCTGGAGCTTTTCCACACCAGGAAGTGCAGGTGACCAGCCCAGTAAATGTTTAATGGGAAGAAACGCAATGCCAACTCCCTCAGCCACCATGCAACATCCCAGCTCACCTGCGGCAGAAAAATGGAAGCATCCTTGGCAGAGGAAGAATACTTTTTTAGGAATTAGGGGACTGATATAAACAGGTGGCGCTGTGGGTTAAACCACAGAGCCTAGGGCTTGCTGATCAGAAGGTCGGCGGTTCGAATCCCTGCGACGGGGTGAGCTCCCGTTGCTTGGTCCCTGCTCCTGCCCACCTAGCAGTTCGAAAGCATGGCAAAGTACAAGTAGATAAATAGGTACCACTCCGGCGGGAAGGTAAACACCGTTTCTGTGCGCTGCTCTGGTTCTCCAGAAGCGGCTTAGTCATGCTGGCCACATGACCCGGAAGCTGTATGCCGGCTCCCTTGGCCAATAATGCGAGATGAGCGCCGCAACCCCAGAGTCGGACACGACTGGACCTAATGGTCAGGGGTCCCTTTACCTTTATAAACACACAAACACACACCTTGTCCCCACCTTCCCTTGCCTTATCAAGTTTTAACCATGACTGTTGCACCGGCGGCAGTTCTACCCAGGTTTCCTCTTAACTAGGCTCTTTAGAACTGCTTCAAACCTCTGTTTCAAATTTTGAGATAAGAAAAAAGAGCCACTCCGTGGGGTTGTTCTCTCTTTCTTGCTCCCCTGTAGGGTTGTTCTGGTGTGTGGCGTGCCTATTCATAATCTGCGCTTTGAGAGGTAGTAATTATCGAGCAGATGTAGAGTACAGTGGTACTGAGGTTCTTAAGCAGCTTACTGATACAGCAGTTTAGGAAATGTGTACTGGCTGTAGTAACATTATTTCTGGTTGCCTGTCTTAGTTCGTTTCGGATTAATCCGTCTTTTGCTCGGGAGGGAAATGAATCGAGTCAGTGTGAGGTTTTAAGCTTTAACAAAGCTTGGTCTGTCGCCCTTCCCCACAGGGATGACATCACGTCCGGGGCTTATCTATGTTCCCGTCATGTGATGTTTGTATCAGTGTATAAATATGATGCTTGTATCGGACTACGTAGGTTGAGCGGTTCGTCCTTCAGCTGCCCAGTGGATGGGTCACATCTTTCTGGGCACGAAGCCCTTAAACCTAATAAATCTTAATAATCAGCCGGACTTTGCTGTTTGATTTATTAGCCAGGCTCATTAAACTTCTTCCGTTTGCAAAATGCTCTGCAATCCTTTGATGAAGAGGTGAAGAAAGTTTGGAAAGCAGTGTCCATCGCAGAGAAGCGTGTGGGCGAGGAACAACGCAACGAAAGATACCAGCTGTGGGTGCCGGGGGTTCGTTAACCCCACACTTCAGCCCGTTGCGTTTGATTTTGGTCGGAAAAAGACCGTTAATCAGAACAGGTTATGGCGACAGTTAATTAGTGAATTAATGAGCCCTGGAGACGTTCCGAGAAGGAGTATCGGTCATGGCTGGCAGGAGTTCAGATGCCCCTCCGGAAAGAGAAGCCTCTCTGGAATGCTGACAGAGGCTTGCAAAGTCAGTGGACTAAATGGCTTGGCTTGGCTGTTTGGGAGTTCCAAGCTGCAGCTGGGAGGCTGCAAGGAGCCCAGATTGAGGTCTTGCAAAAGCAATTGCACCTCTCTGGTGAATTCCAGGTTGGAAAGCTACACAACAGTGAGTAATCTGGACCCACAGCCCCCATCACGGGACATTGAGGGAGATGGCTATGGGAGTTTTAGTATCCCCTTACAGCCAGAAGGCTTGCAAGCACCCCAGTGCCTCCATGAAGGGTGGAATGCCACAGCTCAAGGAGAAGGGGGGTGTTGCATCAAAAGGCCTGTGCAAAAGGAGGGAGGCTTGGGAGACTGTGTAACTTCAGTACAGTTCCAAGAGGGATTAGCTCTTGCAGAGTCTGAAGAAATGCCCCCAGATCAGCTCATTTTCCTGTCAGGCCGTTTTGCTGGTGTAAAGCTACGGAGACAGAGCCTGGAGCAGGGGGGTCACGCCCAGTGTTTTGCACACAGAAGCGGAGTAGTTTCAGAGGCTTGTTTTCGTTCCTCTGACCAGCTGGTGTTGACATGGCCAGTGAAAGTGGTCAAGGCCAGTGTGCAGCTGATGACGCAGTCAGCGAAAGTCAAGGCTGAGAAAGACAACAGTTCCATTTTCCGGAAGAAAGATTGTGTCAAGGTCATTTCTCAGATGCTTGGGAACCCCACTAGCCAGCAAGAAGAAGATGACAACAACTGTGGTTTGCCAGCTGCTATGGCAACGGGGAGCGACAGAGCGACGTCACTCCACAGCGTGCCACCTGGTGGACATGTGGGGATCTGCAGGTCCATTTCCACAGAGTTGACTGTTGGAAGATGCATGAAGTCAAGGCTTGACTTTGGGACAGTTGCTAACAGCTTCTCAGAGACAGTACGGGACTCTTATGGGGTTCAAGACATGGAAATGTATTCATTGTCTGTATCAAACATTCTGTATGATGCTGTTACAGTATTTTGTTTGCATGATACCTGTTGCATTTCTAGGGGCGAAAGGCTGCAAATTCGCATGGAATGCAGTGAAGACAGGGTGTTTGCTGTTGAGACATCTCAAGCAGGTTCAGGTGAAAGTAGCACTGATGCAGTACAAGTTACTGTGCCCACACCCCAGGGGTGCGTGCTTTTGAAGCACAATAGGCTGGCATTTTGCCACTGGGCCAGTGTACTGAAGCAACCTGAGGGGTCTACAGGGTGCAGGTTTAGAGCATGTGATGAACGTTTTGTTTGCAGGGGCTGCAACGTCAATGCTGAGACACCCAGTGATCCAAGGTTCGAAAGGGTTACCACTCGACCCTTTGCCCAGGTGCAAGTAGAGTACTCTGAGCCGAGGCCAGAGGCCAACCTGGGGGGTGCGTGTTCACACATTGGGTGGAGTCTGGTGCTCAAGGAGCACAGTGCAGCAGCTTCACTGCCTGAAGAGTGGGCGGTGGAGACGGGAGACAGGTTCTCTACCACAGTGGGCTGGTTTCAAGACACAAGTGGCAAGGAGTTCCGCATGTCCATGCTGACAGTTTTCTTCCAGGAGGGGGAAGAAGAGCACAGAGTGACTAACCCAGTTGCTTCACAGGTACGCAACTTTGCGGGGCATCAGATTAGGGTGCTTGGTGAAGCTACTGAGACTGTGTTCTCTGTTGCATGTATCCCCAATCAGGTTTGTGGGGAGTCACAAAGAGCAGATGTTCTGTTGCATGACAAGGAGCCCAAGGTACAGTTCTTGTGCGGTTCTGGTTCTCAAGCGGTGGTCTGCGCACCACGCACCGAACGCAAAGAACGTGGGTTTGAATCCAGGTTGACTGGGTTTGCCACTGCCAAGGGGGGTCAATCCCGAATTCCAGTCAGCAGGAGTGCTGAATTCTGTGAGCAGAATGAATGGGAACGCATTCCTGGAAACACTGCTGTTCTTTCAGGTGTTCAGAGTGGCTCTAACACTGAAAAACAGGCAGGTACACCGTCTGCGGATGGTGAGGTTCTGAGTAGTGGATCAGCCCCGGGAGGGGGTATTGCTGTGGTTTTTGCACCTGCTAGTGGCACGGACAGAGTTTCCGGCCATGGTCAGGGAGCAACGCAGTTAGGGGCAACTCTGAGGAGTGCACCCAAATCTCTTATGCCAAGGGCTAAGAGGCACGCCATGCGTGGCAACTCTTCTCTGGTAGAGCCTGTTCAAGGTCTCGATCTGGAGCAAGAGGGGGGTTCTCTAGCGATAGGGCTGGAGGAATCTCGAAGTGCGCCAACGTCATCCTTAGGTACGTTAGCTAGGGTGCAAGGGCACAGCAGGTCACTAGGTGACATGCCTGACGTCAAGGACGGGCAGGCGGGTTCCAGCAGAGCTGGAACAGCGGGGGAACAGACAGTGGGGTCAGAGCGGTTTCCGCGAGCCACTGAAGAGTTTCTGCCCGAAGGGTCCACAGTCACAAGCGTGCGTGTTTGTTTGACGCAGTGTGAACCAGAGAGCCTTGTGGAGGTTCGAAGGGTACCTCAAGGAGGATCCCAGGAATGGCAGCATGCCATGGTGGAGCAGGTAAGCTCAGTAGAGCAGGTCAGCTCAGTAAGGTCTTTGGATGTGTCCACGACGCTACCAATAGGTAGCATAGCGTTAAGCAGTCGGAGGATGTACAAACCCAAGACAGCAGCAACTGGTGAGTTGCGGTGCAGGGCTAGGTCAGTAGCCACAGGGTTCGCTCAGGTGAAGGTGGTCCATTGCTTTGAGGCAAAGGACGGACTCATTCTTGGATGCAGAACCACGCACATGCTGTTAGCTGTCACGGCTCGAAGGAGTTTCGAGGTAAACCATTTTGGTTTGCATAGCTGTTTGGTTTTCGACCTGGAGCAAGAGTTGTACGAGGTACCTCCGCCAGGGTTCGAGAACAACAGGCAAGGTCAAGTGAGGAAGTTGCACAAGTCAGTCTGTGATTTGAAGGAGTCAGTCGCAGATTGGACCTCATGTGTGCAGGATGCTTTAGAGCAAAATTTCAGCTGGAGGTATGCTGATAGCTGCTTGTTTCTGACAGAAATAGGTCAAGAGCAGGAGCTAGTTCTCCTTTCAGGAGAGAACCTGGCAGAGACCAGGGAACAGGTGCAACGGTTCACAGAGGAGCTTGGTCAGTGTTTGAAGCTCAGGAACGTAGGCCCTGTTGGTGTTCATCTAGAACTGCAGATAGACAGAGCTGAAGAAGACAGTAGTTTCTTGCTCAGTCAGACAGGTGAGATAGTGCAGGTGTTGAAGATGTTCAAGATGTCTGAATGTGCTAGTGACAGAACATTCAGGAAGACTGGTCTAGTTAAAGACAGTAAAATCGGAGAAAACTCTGGGTTTCAGAGCTCCGAGGTGTTTCAGTCAGGGAAGCGATTGTTTCTTTCCCAGTCGAGCAGAACTGACACAGAGGCTGCTGTGCATTTGCTCGGCAAGAAGGCTGTAGAGCCTAGTAGTGGATGTGCCGGGAATGGCATTCAGGAAGTGCAGAAGACACAGGAGTTTAGCCTGAGGTTGTCGGATGCCGGTGAGCCCCAGCTCACGTGCTGGTGCGACAACAGTTGGCCGCATGCCAAGGACAGGGAATCTGTGTCTGGAATAGTTGAATGGTTGTTTGGAGCAGCTCTGTTCAGTGGACTGGAGTCCCAGAACCAGAGCCTCATTGCTCGTTCCCCTGCAAAAGCCAGGTACATTGCGTTGTCAGGGCTTTGTAGGGAACTGGAGTGCTATAGGTGTTTGATCCAGGAGATCTGCCATAAGTGGTACCTACCCATCGCTGTTTGGGAGGACAACCAACTTTGCTTGGTGTTGGCAGAGTCTGGACAGGCCAAAGTCAGACTCAAATGCCTAGACGTTCTGTTTCAAGACGTGTGTCATGGGATTCAGGCAGGTTTGGTAAAACTGGGGTACAGTTCAAGCCAGCAGAATCTGGCAGGAAAATTCCATCAGTATGGGGAATTTTGCAGTGGTGTGTATATAACGTAAGGAGTTATTTACGTTTCCCCTGTGGTGCAGGACGAGAGGGGGTGTGAGGTTTTAAGCTTTAACAAAGCTTGGTCTGTCGCCCTTCCCCACAGGGATGACATCACGTCCGGGGCTTATCTATGTTCCCGTCATGTGATGTTTGTATCAGTGTATAAATATGATGCTTGTATCGGACTACGTAGGTTGAGCGGTTCGTCCTTCAGCTGCCCAGTGGATGGGTCACATCTTTCTGGGCACGAAGCCCTTAAACCTAATAAATCTTAATAATCAGCCGGACTTTGCTGTTTGATTTATTAGCCAGGCTCATTAAACTTCTTCCGTTTGCAAAATGCTCTGCAATCCTTTGATGAAGAGGTGAAGAAAGTTTGGAAAGCAGTGTCCATCGCAGAGAAGCGTGTGGGCGAGGAACAACGCAACGAAAGATACCAGCTGTGGGTGCCGGGGGTTCGTTAACCCCACACTTCAGCCCGTTGCGTTTGATTTTGGTCGGAAAAAGACCGTTAATCAGAACAGTCAGTCCCTTCGAGAGTTATGTAAAAATCTGTTAACGGTGCTAAATAAATGTGCAGAATTTTATGTGCGCTGCTGAAATTGGAATGTCGATTTGACACAAATTCTCCCAAACAGCGTGTTGGATGAGCTGGTCCTGTTCCCAAAACGAGGGGCTTGACAACTTTTCATTTAGGTAGGATTCCAGGGTTGAACTGTCCTGTTTTCTTGCATGGAAAGCATATTTACTGTGCCATAACGTGCCTGGATAAATCTGATCTATTGGTGGACATCTTCGTTTATAACATAAAGCAGCAGGCCACAGCTCTCTTTTCTCTCCTTTTCTAGTTGTGTGTAATTAAAATAACATTGGAAGCTGCCTTGCGTCAGCCATCGGCCATAGCAATGAAACAACAAAGAATATATTCCCTTTTTTAAATTAAGTGGGGTAGTTTTTAAACAGAAACTGTAGGTCTCTTCGTTGTCAGCTTAAAACGTGAAGAGAGGGCGCAGAATACAAGTTCAAAAACACTCTGTACTTAAAAAGAGAAACAAAAATTTGCAAAAACGTTATGTTGGGTTTTTTTTGTATATTTGTTGTTTTCAGTCGTTCAGTCGTGTCCGACTCTTCGTGACCCCATGGACCAGAGCACTCCAGGCACGCCTATCCTTCACTGCCTCTCGCAGTTTGGCCAAACTCATGTTAGTAGCTTCGAGAACACTGTCCAACCATCTCATCCTCTGCCGTCTCCTTCTCCTTGTGCCCTCCATCTTTCCCAACATCAGGGTCTTTTCTAGGGAGTCTTCTCTTCTCATGAGGTGGCCAAAGTACTGGAGCCTTAACCTCAGGATCTGTCCTTCTAGTGAGCACTCAGGGCTGATTTCTTTAAGAATGGATAGGTTAGATCTTCTTGCAGTCCATGGGACTCTCAGGAGTCTCCTCCAGCACCATAATTCAAAAGCATCAATTCTTCGGCGATCAGCCTTCTTTATGGTCCAGCTCTCACTTCCGTACATTACTACTGGTATATTTAGAATATAAATATTTAGTATATTTAGAATGCTGAAATGTTTTTGAAGCAAAAATAAACAGTATTACATTAAAAAAAAGAAATAAAAAGTCAGTTATATGAAATACATTTTAGGGTTTTGAATCAATAGTCAAATAGTGGATCGTATTCTGATTGCCCCAGCTAAAAACCTTGCAACTTTTGCTGTCACCTGCTCATCTTGATCTGCCAAGAGAAAGGACACTGTGGCAGTGGTTGGGCGACCCGGAATGGACAATAAAAAAGGGGTGATAATCTCATTCCTCAAGTCTTTATAAAGAGTGAAAGCCAGAAGGGCATGCGCCACCGATTCGGTACTGCCATCTCCACAGGGACATAAGCGTTTTTTGTGTGGAATCGTCCCTCGAGTACAGCCGAGGGCAATACATTCAATCCTGCGGGAGTAAGAGCGCGTCTATATTTTAGAATTGCTAGGGTATGCAGATAGGGTGCCAGAGAGTCGAAATGGGAAGGTGGAAAATAGTGCACTGGGGAAAATTAGTGCACTGCATCTCACTCAATACTGTCTATAGTGATTGGCATTGGCTCTCCAGGATTTAGCACAGGGGCATTGCCTATACTTCCTTGGGGTACCTGGCATTGAACCTGGGACCTTTGAAGTCTTCTTTACCACTGACAGGGTGGATTTGATTTAAATCACGATTTAAATCACTAGTCAGTAAGGCTTGATTTAAATCACTAGTCAGTAAGGCTTGATTTAAATATTTTTTTTACAGAAAGACTCATTCTTGCTGGTATAATCTTAATATTTACAACCATATGAAGGTTTCATTTTTGGAATAATAAATTTTCAGAGTAGTTTTTACAGTTATATCAAAAATTACTGATTTGGTTATACTACTAGAAATACATAGACATAATTATGAAATTATTACATAATTATGAAATTATGGTGAGGTTTAATAAGTTAACTTTATATTTGGACAACTTTTCTGCTGTACTTTATTGGAAGGAGAAAAATAATCATTTACTTAATAACCATTTAAACAATTTATTTAACTAAAACAATAACATGATAGAATATGTTTGTTAACTGATGTGGTTAAACATTAAAAAAAAGAACTTAGACTGAGTTTTAGCACACTTGATAAACTTAAAACAAATCCTTATTTCCTGATGAATAGCCTTTGGACTACAATGTAACTTAAATAGAAGACTATATTTAGAAAGATTTTTCCTCCAAAAGCATTTTATTTTAAAAATCCAATTTAAATAAAAAAAATCAGATTTTTTAAATTATTTTTTTAAAAAATCGTTGATTTTTATCCACCCTGACCACTGAGCCACACCCTTTCCCCTATTTTGCTTAGCAATTTAATGAACATGGCGGAGGCTGCAGTCCAGCAAGCTGGCACAATGTGCTTGGTTTGCAGCGGTCTATGTCACACTGCTAAACTGTGGAGAGTTGGCTTGCATGGCTTCATTGTTGTGCTTCTATCTGTTCTGCATGGAATTCCTTATCCGTTCATCCATCACCCGCCCAGTCATGCTTCTTGGGGGGGGGGGTGAGTGTTTAGAATTCGATGCGACATTGCATTCTGATATGCAGTGCAATCGTACAAGACAAATGAGGGAAATAATTCTTAAAGAATGGTTGGTATGGTTTTTAAATAAAAGAAGTCTACTCAAGCAATGCAGAGCCACAGATCAGTGGAAGAGCAATATGTTTTGCATGCAGAAGCTCCCAGGTTCAATCCCTCATGTCTCCAGGCAGGGCTGTGAGACACTATCTCAAACCCTGGAGAACTGTTGCCAGTCATTCTAGACAACATGGATGAAGATAGGTCAGTAGCATGGTTCAGTGTAAGGTAAGGTAGCACCCAGTGTTCCTAAGGACAGAGCTAGTTCTCACTGCCTCTCAGCCGAACCTACCTCACAGGGATGTTGTGCGCATTAATTGAGGGTTCCTTGAGCTCATTGGAGGAAAGGTAGAGTATAAATGCAGCAAATAATTCATAAATAAATACATTATGGGTTCCATGGTTGGGTGATGGGCAGTAGACAAAGGAAGCAAAGCAAGACCGGTTCTTGATCTCAGGCAAAGTTTATAACTCTGTGGTCCTTCCTGAGTAGGAGTGGCCAGTCTAGAGCCTGAGAATACTTCCTGTCCAAGGCAGTTCTGAAGCTAACCACACCATCACCAGTAGAACCATTGCGAGATGCTGAATTTCTGCGCATTTATACTCAAAGTGGTTCACAAAAGAAAACGCATTCAAAATGTATGCACAAATATACGATATCATGGGGAGAAATACATAATAATATATAACATTTCATACAAGATAGAAAGTAAACAAGATATTTAAAAGACTAATTATGCATGTGTGTGTGTGTGCAGAACAACCTCTATAAAATTACAGGTGATCTAGTTCAGAAAATGTGATTGTGTACAGAGCACCAATTTCAAGTCCTAACCCCATGGGGCAGCTGGTGAGAACTAAAAGCCTCTGTTCCTAGACCATCCCAACAATTACTAATGATTGCATCTTAATGATTCACTTTCTCAAGTTGCATTTTAACCTCCTGCTCTTTGTACTGATATTATTTTCCGTGCAATGAGTCTAAGCTTATATGCTCAGTAAGAACTGAACCGCATATCCTGGTTGGCACACAGCTTCTGCTGCAATAGATACAATTCCTGCTCTGGGTTCTAGCCCCAGAGAAGCACAGTGAGGTAGGCCCAGGACCGCCTTCGGCAGACGTCAAGAACTGGACAGGTTGGTTTTTATAGCACACCTCACTGCGCCAAATCTTCATAGAATTGTAGAGTTGGAGGGTCATGTAGTCCAAGCCCCTGCAATGCAGGAATCCCTTGCCCAACGTGGGGCTCAAACCCACAACCCTGAGATTAAGAGTCTCATACTCTACCAACTGAGCTATCCAATAGGATATTTTTTGGTTGCTAAAAGTCAGTGCCTCCAGGGCTCGATAAGTTGCTACAACCCTCTTCAGTGTAGGGTCTGAAGTTTGGTATGTACTGAGCTGTTAGTGATGGGAGAGTCATGTGCAGAAGAACTAGCACATCAGCATATATGTGCTATGCTGACTTACGATAAAGCCAGAGGTTTTATCGTAAGTCAGCATACGATAAAGGTTACTACCCGGTACTTGCAGAACAAATAAGCCCTGGAATTTTCAAGATGTCAGCAAAAGTCATTAGGCTATACATTGCCTCTCCGAGTTATATTTCGTTCTCCTTTTGTCTTGATTTGTATTAGAACAAAGAGCTGTATGCGTGTCTAACAAGCTCCGGATGTTTGAAAGTTCGCTATCTTGACTTTTTGAAAAATTGCCGTATGCCGCTGTTGTCTGTAGACAGCAGACACACCTAAACGTTTGTTTATCCTATTTAAGTGGCCTTTTGGGCCAATGAGAGTGTGTTCCAGATCCGTCCAATAACTCCTATCTGTTTTGAGATGATAAAATGCAAGCAAATCACAACAAAGGATTTTCTTCTCGCCAGCCCAGAATTGACATTTGCTCATGTGTGAAAAACTCAATTTGCTTCTTGCGGAACTTCCTCCCTGCTTTGTAGGAAAAGGCAAGAATCTATCCTGTTTGCTCATTTTCACAGCGCTGCTTGGTTTTCCCACGTCGTGGGAGAAAAAGACGAGTCTGTTATGGAGTTATTTCTTGGGAGGGAGCAGGCGCCATAGCTTAGCACACTGAGTATAGAAAGGTCCAAGTTCAACCCCTGGAAGCTCCAGGTGATGGGAAAGACAGGTGCTGGAGAGAACCACTGGCAAAGTATAGCAGCTGTCCCCAGATGTTGTTGGACTCACACTCCCATCAGCCCCAGACAGCATGGCCAGTAGCCAGGAATGATGGGTGCTGTGGGCACTGTCTCTTGTCATTTCCACGGAAGACCTTCCTTTTTCAACAAACCTTTTAAGTGGAGATCCTTCTTCCAGTTTGCTTCTTGTTAGAACTACCTTTAGCAGTTTTTATGTATGGGATTGTTTGGAATGTTTTGATGTATTGGATGCATAGTTATATTTATATGGAACTGTTTTTAATTCCCCCCCCCCTTTTTTTTACACTTTTCCTTGTTTTATGGTTGTAATTCGTTTTTGGTCTTTTTTAATAATTGCATTCTTTTTGTTATTAAAAATCCATGCTTGTGACCCTGCAGTGATGGATGGGTAGGAAACCTGATAAATAAATAGACCAGGTTAAGGTTGCTTTTTATCTTATTTTAAGACTATGGAAACCTCTGTAGTCATAGATCACACATTCCTTTCTTCTTGGTATGTTTAATTATTGACTCAGTAAATCACATAGCTCAATCCTGTATTTCCTTATAGGCAATTGTGACAACTGATCATTTAAAAACCAACCCCCCCCCACCCTTTTCTTCTGTGACCTGTCTGTTACTTGTCCATCTGCTTACTGCCTGTTGCTAAAATTCAATAAAGAATATTTGTAAATGAATAAATAGTCCAGCAACATCTGGAGGACACCGGGTTGCAGACGTTTGGAGCAAATAGTTTGACCTGGTATGAAAGCAGTGTCCTGTGTTAATGAGGTGTGGGATTTGAAATATAGGAGGTCTTGTTGTCCTGTTGCAAATCTACCTGTTGTTGTTTTTTAAACCTCCTTCCAAATTTATTGCTGGTTGGGTGGCTGGCACACTTGCCACAAACCCATTTTATATTGTCTCCTTTTGCATCTTTCCTAGCCTGGGAACATTCCAACTCCCTTTAAATTATCCTTGTGGAATCTTGGGAATTCAAACCACAGTTGCTCATTGCGGTCCTGTGGTAGACTGTTTTGTATCAAAGCTATCTTGATGTTTGATTTTTCCTGGTCTTCCTTTGTTTTTCAAAGGGGTCATGGCAACCTGTTGCCAAATGACTTGTTCTATCTTAGCCCTGCGTGCTCTTCAACGATGAGAGAGGGGCTGAAATAAAGCTTTCAATCTTTTTCCCCCCTCTCATGCAAACCTGTTGATTTTTTTTGTTACATCCTGTTGGAATGCCGTTTTCAGGTTGCGAGATCTCAAGGGAGCCGCAAGAAACCTTTCTTTAAATGTGGAACAAGTCGTGGCAAAACTTCTTTTAATATTTTTTTGGCTTTTGAAATGCGCTCTGCATAGAAATATGACCTTTTATTAAAAAGCACGAGCTCCTCTGATCTCCATTCTTCTACTTCTCTCTCTCTCTCTCCTTAAGAAAAATCTCCGCTGTTATTTAAAGTCTCTTCATCTGTTAATGTTTTGTTATTATTCACTGATAAAGAACTGAAAGTCTTGCTGCGGCATTGCTCATTGCATTAAAGCAATGGAAGCGCCATTGTATGAGGTTCTGTACCTTTTCCCGACTATTGACATCTCACAATAGTGTGGTATGGCTGCCACCCCCCTACTTCCCAGACCTCTTTTAAAAATCATAGTTGTCTGTAGACAATGGATGTTGGGATGATGGGAGTTGTAGTCCAAAACATCTGGAAGGCAACAGGTTCTGGGAAAGGTTAGTATGGAGGTGTTAGTATGGTGTGTTGTATGTCCTTGGGCAAACTGGGGATGAAGACAGGCATGGCTGTAGAGTTGTTTGGAAGCAGCGTCACCACGGATGATGGGATTTGTAGTCTAGCAACATCTGGAGTGCCGCTGGTTCCCTGTCCCTGCACTAACAGTCTTGGATCTATCACAAATACTGTGCAGATGGGTTCGGTGTTGTTTAGTTGTTTAGTCGTGTCCGACTCTTCATGACCCCATGGACCAGAACACGCCAGGCACTCCTGTCTTCCACTGCCTCCCGCAGTTTGGTCAGACTCATGTTGGTAGCTTCAAGAACACTGTCCAACCATCTCGTCCTCTGTCGTCCCCTTCTCCTTGTGCCCTCAGTCTTTCCCAACATCAGGGTCTTTTCCATGGAGTCTTCTCTTCTCATGAGGTGGCCAAAGTATTGGAGCCTCAGCTTCAGGATCTGCCCTTCCAGTGAGCACTCAGGGCTGATTTCCTTCAGAATGGATATGTTTGATCTTCTTGCAGTCCATGGGACTCTCCAGAGTCTCCTCCAGCACCATAATTCAAAAGCATCAATTCTTTGGTGATCAGCCTTCTTGATGGTCCAGCTCTCACTTCCATACATCACTACTGGGAAAACCATAGCTTTAACTATATGGACCTTTGTTGGCAAGGTGATGTCTCTGCTTTTTAAGATGCTGTCTAGGTTTGTCATTGCTTTTCTCCCAAGAAGCAAGCGTCTTTTAATTTCATGACTGCTGTCACCATCTGCAGTGATCAGGGAACCCAAGAAAGTAAAATCTCTCACTGCCTCCATTTCTTCCCCTTCTATTTGCCAGGAGGTGATGGGACCAGTGGCCATGATTTTAGTTTTTTTGATGTTGAGAATAAATTGCTGCAAGTCCTCTATTTATATTACGCCTGTCTATGTGTTATCATTCTAAGGGGTTTTCTATGAGGAGCAAATAACATTGTGCCAGTTTTGGAGCAGCCTCTAAGAAGGGGCAAGTGTGCTCTTGATCCTAGTCCTTAGCAAACATTGCAAAGAAGGAAGACAACAATGTCTTCTCTGCTTGGCCCCTCTACCCATTTCAGATGCTGCTTGTTAGTACCGTACTGAATTATACTGTATCCCTGTGCGGCAGATGCAAATGTTAAAGGCTTAAACAAATGGAATACTGTAGCGAGGTCTTGCAAACAACACAGTTAACTTTTCAGTCGCAACTGCCTATTGTTGCCACTGAGAGTTATTTGATGACACCTTCCTCAGCGACGACACGTATCTCTGTAACTGTTGGCATCTACACAACTTTGAAAGCTGGCGTTGCCACGACCCCTTACATAGCCTCATGTTGGTTTTTAAAAATATCTTGTTACTACAACATATTGAACTAAAATTTATGTTGCTAAACTGAGAAACAGATGGGCCTTGGAATGCGATTCAGCATCTGGTCAGGATGCCGGAGTTCTCTGAAGGAGGAAAAAAATGGCTGCTAACTCACAGAACTCTTTTTCTCTTTCTTTGTTGGTGAAACTCCGTTTATTCTTCCACTAAACTAAAATGATTGATTCATAACAAAGTACAACTACCCATTCATGTTTGTTAAGTGCACATGGACTTCATTCAGAAGAGCAATAAACGATGGTTTATCATCATATGAACCCAGTCAGATGGGTGGAGTATTAATAATAATAATAATAATAATAATAATAATAATAATAATAATAATATTTATCATCATCATCTAAAGTTCATGGGTTTCCCTACTTCCCCTGCCAGCACATTCACAAGTAAGATATTGGAAGCTTTCACTACATATTTATTATCATTTATTGTTTCAATAATTTATATGCCACTTAAAAATGGTTTCTAAGCATTATGCAGAAACTGCTTTTTTTAATTAACTGGTTTAGCTTTACCTCCGAACAGTAAACTGGGACCTTAACTATGGTTTATTGAAAAAAAGGCAGCTTCATAAACGAAGGTTTGAAGTTGGGGCTTATTTCAGTCAGCCATAGTTTGGGCTAAGCACAGTGTATCTGGGTTTGGACATAATGCTAAACTGTGGTTGGTTTAAAAGGGAAGTGGAAGCTTCTGATCTCTTTGCAGTCACACATAGGCCGCCCAGAGTGGCTGGGGAAAGCCAGGCATATGGGTGGGGTGTAAAAAGAAGAAGAAGAAGAAGAAGAAGAAGAAAAGAAGAAGAAGAAGAAGAAGAAGAAGAAGAAGAAGAAGAAGAAGAAGAAGAAGAAGAAGAATTAAACAATGGATGTCTTATAAGCCTGAGGTTCATTCATGTTAATGATAAACCATAGTTTACCATTGCATTTGAAAGCAACAACTAATATTTTTTTGTGCTAGAAATTCAAAATAATTGGAATTCATCCCCAGAATGCACTGTGCTGAAGAAACTCTGAGAATAATAAAAAACCCCAAGCCAGATGTAAAACCACCTTGCACCCCAGGTATCCAGGTGATAAAAAGCAGTCACAAAGGGGGTTTCAGTGGCAATGAATTAGTATATATAGAAAATAAACAAAGATACACTGAATCTTGTATATATGATTTCAGTAAGGCTCTCCAGATTTAAGTTGCTTTCGACAGAACTCCTCTATCTAATAAGAGTATATTAAATTCCCTGTTTTAAGAGTGCACCTTCTCAAAACACTTTGGGATCTGTCTTTTATTCCTATTAAACCCCCTCTGCTCTCACTCTATGAACACTTGTTGTCATCTAATGAAAAACCTAGAAACTGTAAATCTAAATTGGGTGGAATGAGGAAAAATGAAACGAACTTAGTGGCTGGTATTTGCTGGTCATGGTATTTTGTATTTGCTTTGGCTGGTATTTGCAGTCATGTATTTCCTACCCCCCCAAAAAATTTTTTTAAAAAAATTGTGTGATGGGGTGGGAAATCTTTCCAGAGTTAGAATTAGGAGTTTGATCACATGGCAGAAACGCAATTCTCGAGGCCAGGTGGAGGTGGGGGAAATATGGTTTCAATTGTGAATCTGATACCATGTCATTCCTCTCTGAACCAGAACGAAAAAGGGCTTTGAGCGTAAAAACACTTCAGGAAAAACCCCTCAACTTGCCTTTTAGCGGCTTTGAAGGTGACGCAACTCCTTTAGTTCTTTAAAATAAAAATAAAAGAAAAACAACAACACCTAACCGAGGTTGAAAGACATCAGCATATACTTCTGACATAATAATAATAATAATAATAATAATAATAATAATAATGCCTGGACTTGCTGCCCACACACCCTGCCTCCCCATCAAATGTAAACAGACATGAGAATATAACCTCAGGGCTCTGCATCCTTTCCCTGTAGGTGTGAAAATCTTCACAAGGGAAGCCACAGTTTGAAACCTCAAACACCAGGAGAATTTATGGTCTGTGGCTTAAAGAGGAGAGAAGTGGATTTACCTTAAAGGCTCTGTCTCTCTATGCTTGGAAACCTTGCTTTTCTCAACCATGAGGTATATCAAAGCCCCATCAGGTTCTACTAATAAATGGGCTGCTAACATTTACCTGTTAAATGAAGAATGCTCTTGACTTCATTATATATACCGGTACTGTACGTAGATAGACCATGAGTGACTGTCCAGTTTTCCCGTTGTTTAAAATGGTAAAGTTTAGGTTATTAGTAGCCCTTGCGTCTCTTGCAAGTAATATTCACCTCTGCCTTATTCTTTTTGCGGCTACGTTAGGGGGTGAAACAAAATATTTTTTTTTTTCTCCTCCTCCTGGGCTTGTGGCATTCATTAGATCAGAATTGCAAGGTTTGGAGGTGGTGTTTTTAAAAGGCTGTGGCCCAAAGGCCAGCATCATTAGCATTCCTTTGTGTTGACAAGTGATTGCATGAGAGGAAGTGAAAAGTAATCGAATGAATCTGGACATCTGCCACTGCTCTCATGCCCATGTGACGTTGCTAGTTGATTGCCCTTTTAAGGAATTAAATCTTCTCCCCGTCCCCCAAAAGTGGATAAGGTACCTCTCCATCCCAGTCATGCCCACACACTAAATTCTGTCAGTCCGCATCAGTGGGAGCCAGTGTGGATATTGATGGACTACAAAACCCAGCATGTCCAGTGGTCAGGGATCATGGGAGTTGTAGTCTAACAATGTTCCGATAATATCTCGAGGGCACCATGTTAGCTACCCCTGTTCTGTGCCATTTTTTCTAATGAAGTCTATTAATATTATATTCATTATTATTTCATTCCTATACCGCTCTATATTTTAAAGAACAAACCTCAAAGCACATTAAAACATCAAATAAAACAATCCAGAATAAAAGCAATTTCAAGCTTCTAGGAAAATATTTCAGATCTTCTCTAAGGGACATTTTACTCTCCCCACATTTATTTACCTAGTTAATTTATATAGCTGCCTCATGGAAGAAGTACTCTAGGAAGCCAGTGTGGTGTAGTGGTTAGAGCAGGCATCCCCAAACTTCGGCCCTCCAGATGTTTTGGCCTACAACTCCCATGATCCCTAGCTAACAGGACCAGTGGTCAGGGATGATGGGAATTGTAGTCCAAAACATCTGGAGGGCCGAAGTTTGGGGATGCCTGGGTTAGAGTGTCAGACTAGGACCTGGGAGGCCAGGGTTCAAATGCCCACTCAGTCATGAAGCTCACTGGGTGATCTTGGAGCCAGTCACCGCCTCTTAACCTACCTCACAGGATCGTTGTAGGGATTAACCGAGGAGTGGGGTGAACTATGGACTTCTTGGAGAAAAAGGTGGGATATAAATGCAATAAAAAAGCTCTTCTGCTTACCTGCTTAAGAAAGCCGGAGGAGCCAGCCAGATGGAGATGTCAGTCTCCAACCTGGCATCCAGAGATCTCCACATGTTCGCTATTGGACCTGTGCCAGTCGCAAAACACGCCTGGCACCTGGGGGATTTTGGACACTGCTAGAGTTGTGGACAAATTTGATCTCTTCTCCAAACTAGAACTAAATTATCAGAAAACCAAAATCATGGTCTTTGCCAAAAGGTCCAAACCTTGCTCATGGCACATCGATGGCCATAAGATTGAGCAGGTCACCTGCTTCATATATTTGGGTATAACCCTTCACTCCTCGGGAAGCAGAAAAACCCACGGGGATTATGTTGCAGGGAATGCCCAGAGAAGCATAAATGCAATACTCAGGTACCTCACGACTGAAGGCAGACCATATATACCTGCAGCCCTCAAACTGTTTGAGGCCAAATCCATTGCACAGCTTCTATATATATGGTGCCCAATTAGGCCCCCTTGCCAATTGCACACCATTAGAATTGGTACTGTCTAAATTCTTAAGACCAGCCCTAAAGGTAAAGGGACCCCTGACCGTTAGGTCCAGTTGCGAACGACTCTGGGGTTGTTCGCTCATCTCGCTTTATTGGCCGAGGGAGCCAGCGTACAGCTTCCGGGTCATGTGGCCAACCAGAGCAGCACACAGAAACGCCGTTTACCTTCCCGCCGGAGCGGTACCTATTTATCTACTTGCACTTTGACGTGCTTTCAGCCCTGTTGTTGTTAGTCGTTCAGTCGTGTCCGACTCTTCGTGACCCCATGGACCAGAGCACGCCAGGCACGCCTATCCTTCACTGCCTCTCGCAGTTTGGCCAAACTCATGTTAGTAGCTTCGAGAACACTGTCCAACCATCTCATCTTCTGTCGTCCCCTTCTCCTTGTGCCCTCAATCCTTCCCAACATCAGGGTCTTTTCTAGGGAGTCTTCTCTTCTCATGAGGTGGCCAAAGTACTGGAGCCTCAACTTCAGGATCTGTCCTTCTAGTGAGCACTCAGGGCTGATTTCTTTAAGAATGGAGAGGTTTGATCTTCTTGCAGTCCATGGGACTCTCAAGAGTCTCCTCCAGCACCATAATTCAAAGGCATCAATTCTTCGGCGATCAGCCTTCTTTATGGTCCAGCTCTCACTTCCGTACATTACTACTGGGAAAACCATAGCTTTAACTATACGGACCTTTGTTGGCAAGGTGATGTCTTTGCTTTTTAAGATGCTGTCTAGGTTTGTCATTGCTTTTCTCCCAAGAAGCAGGCGTCTTTTAATTTCGTGACTGCTGTCACCATCTGCAGTGATCATGGAACCCAAGAAAGTGAAATTTCTCACTGCCTCCATTTCTTCCCCTTCTATTTGCCAGGAGGTGATGGGACCAGTGGCCATGATCTTAGTTTTTTTGATGTTGAGCTTCAGACCATATTTTGCGCTCTCCTCTTTCACCCTCATTAAAAGGTTCTTTAATTCCTCCTCACTTTCTGCCATCAAGGTTGTATCATCAGCATATCTGAGGTTGTTGATATTTCTTCCGGCAATCTTAATTCCGGTTTGGGCTTCATCCAGTCCAGCCTTTCGCATGATGAATTCTGCATATAAGTTAAATAAGCAGGGAGACAATATACAGCCTTGTCGTACTCCTTTCCCAATTTTGAACCAATCAGTTATTCCATATCCAGTTCTAACTGTAGCTTCTTGTCCCACGTAGAGATTTCTCAGGAGACGGATGAGGTGATCAGGCACTCCCATTTCTTTAAGAACTTGCCATAGTTTGCTGTGGTCGACACAGTCAAAAGCTTTTGCGTAGTCAATGAAGCAGAAGTAAATGTTTTTCTGGAACTCTCTAGCTTTCTAGAGAGAGGGCTTTCAGCCCTACAGGTGCGTAAACATGTCTCCAACGCTACCATACGTCTTGAAACTGGATTCGTAAGAATCGAGGCTGGAGTATGGCTCGCCACACTAAATCATTGGCTGAGACCATCCTTCCTCCTGCCTGGCCTTGTTCCCTTAACTATTAAGGATGATTTCCAAATGACATGGAAACTCTTGTGAGTAGGAAGCTCTGTGATGAAGCAATTGCTGGATTCTTGGGGTAGCAGAGTTTTTTGTATTTAATAAAGCCTAAATAAAATGTTACAAAGCAGTTAGAAAGCTACCATTACTTTGGATTCCTCTTTCTAATCATCCAACATAAGTGTGTGCGTGTGTGTGTGTGTGTGTGTGTGTGTGTGTGTGCCACAAATAGTTAAGCAAAGTGGGGTGTTTTCGAAATGCATCTAAAAATGTATATCGGTTGGAATGAGAAAAGCTATTTTGGTTTGGTCTAGGGTGTTTTGTGTGTGTGTGTGTGTGTGTGTGTGTGTGTGTGTGTGTGTGTGTAAAATGATACTGCATGCAAAGTAGTGGCAGAGAGGGGAGGATTTAATCTTCAATTGTGTAAATCTCATCTAATGGGACTTCTTTCAATCTGCCAGAGTGGAAGAGAGCCAAAGTAATATTTGTGTGCCAACAGAAAATGCTACTGTGTCCCATGTCCAGATGTGATCATCTTTTTTTCCTTTTCTTTAATTACTGCTCTATTTGCCACACTGGCCCACTGGCATATCCGCCAAAACATTTTTTTTTTAAAAAACCCTCCCCCTAGTAAAGGGGCTGGAAAATGTTGTCCTTCTGGCTCTTCCTCATTTCAAACTTCTTCTTTTATTTTTTTATTTTTAAAATGCTATGTAAATGGATTTCCAAGGGCCATGATAGCAGCAGACATTGGGAGGAAAAAAAATGAAAATTAGCTTGCTTTCCTTGCTTATTGGGACGTGGGTGTTGCTGTGGGTTAAACCACAGAGCCTAGGGCTTGCAGATCAGAAGGTCGGCGGTTCGACTCCCCGCAACGGGGTGAGCTCCCGTTGCTCTGTCCCAGCTCCTGCCCACCTAGCAGTTCGAAAGCACACCAGTGCAAGTAGATAAATAGGTACCGTTCCGGCGGGAAGGTAAACGGCGTTTATGTGCGCTGCTCTGGTTCGCCAGAAGCGGCTTTGTCATGCTGGGCACATGACCCGGAAGCTGTACGCTGGCTCCCTCGGCCAATAATGCGAGATGAGCGCCGCAACCCCAGAGTCGGACATGACTGGACCTAATGGTCAGGGGTCCCTTTACCTTACCTTGCTTATTAAGGTTTATAGATTTGGGAGCATCTCTTCGTGCAGCTCCTAGTTGAACTGCGGAACTCTCTCCTGCAAGAGGCAGTGATGCCTGGCTGCCAACTTGGATGGCTTTAAAAGAGGATTAGACAAATTTGTGGAGGGTGAAGCTGTATCAGCGGCTACTAGCCACGATGGAAGCTCTGTTCTGCTTCCATAGCGAGGGACAGTGATGCTTCTGAATATCAATACAGTGGTACCTTGGTTCTCAAACGCCTTGGTACTCAAAACAACTTGGAACCGAAACACTGCAAACCCATTTGCGATCTGCGAACTTTTTTCGGAAGCCGAACGTGCTCCGTTTTGAGTCTTATGCTTCCATTTTGAATGCCACACTACCGTTTTGAGTGCCACTCTTCCGTTTTGAGTGTTATGCTGAGGTCTGTCTGTTTTTTCTATTTATTTTGCGTTTTTGCGGCTCTTTTTGTTTTGTTTTTGTGACTGTGTGGAACCCAGTTCAGCTACTGATAGATTGATTGAGTGACTGCAGTACAATGTTTATTGCTTTCATTTTATAGATTAATGGTCTCGTTAGATAGTAAAATCCATGTTAAATTTCTGTTTTACGGGTTGTTTTTAAAAGTCTGGAATGGATTAGTCCATTCTATGGGAAAGTGCGCCCTGGTTTTGGAACGCTTTGGTTTTGGAAAGGACTTGTGGAATGGATTAAGTTTTGAGAACCAAGGTACCACTGTAACTGGAAACTGCAGGAGGCGAGAGTTGTTTTCTGCTCTGTTCTTGCAAGTTGGCTTGCTATAGGCATCTGGTGGGCCACTGTGAGAACAAGATGCGGGACCAGATGGGACATTGGCCTGATCCAGCAGGCTCTTCTTATGTTCTCATGAGAGTCCTTCTCAAGTTACATTTTGTCCAGGCATAACTCGCAAAAATGGTTGACTTCCATGGAGGCAGAGAGCAGAGCAAGCAGTGCAACGCTGGTACCTGTGACTCCCGGCTCTGCCTTTGACTAGGCAAGTCCTCGTCTTGGGATTTTGTTTTCTTGTGCTAATCTGTGTGTACCTCTTAATACTGTGGTATCTGATGGGCACAGATGACGGTCTGACTGAGTAATCGCAACTGGGTTTTTCATTTAGATCTGTATCTGAAACCATTCTGAGTTAGCAGCCTGGTCAACAGCCACTTGCTTTTTTGAGTTTGGCTCTTGATACACGACGTAGAACCAAAGGCAGATTTCTGTGCGTCATGGGTAAATCAGCGTTAGATACTGAGATATGAAAGCCAGGAGCTTAATGGCACCTTAAACCTAGGTTATGGGTGCAACAACGGAATGTCTAGGCACGCTTTTTTATAACAAGAATACAAAGCTGAAAATGAATGAACTGCAGCTAAAATATTGTGTTCGTTTTTCACATGATCTAGTCCAGTGTTTCTCAACCTTTTCTGGGCAACGGCACACTTGTTTTATGAAAAAAATCTCACGGCACACCACCCACAAAATGGCGGCGGCAACGTCGCTATGGTAACGGAAATCACGGAGTTATGCGCCCAAAGCAGCCCCACTGGTATGAAAAGCCCGCCCCTGAGACTGTGAAAGAAAACCCGAAAGGAAAGACTTAGTTGATCCCAGGCAGCGAGTGAGGACGGCGAGTGGAGCCGGGGAGGCTTCTCAGCTGGCTGGCTGGCGGTTGGAGCGCTTGCAGAGCGCTCCTCCTTAGGGTGGCGGCCATTTTGACTGGGTGGCTACCGGCAGCCCTCGCGTCTCCTTCCTCTGACTTCCTATTGGTCCCTGGCAACCAATCAGATTTGGCGGCGAGCTCCCAGCTTGCGCATGCGCGGTAGAGCCCGGCAGCTTCTCCGCGGTGCCTCTTCTCGGCGGTGGCTTTCTGCGCTCCCTTTCCCCCACTGGAGCCGCTGCTATGCGTTTGCGGCGTGGGTCCCTAACGGTTTTCCCGCGGAACACCAGCCGACGTCTCGCAGCACAGTACTGTGCCGCGGAACACCGGTTGAGAAACGCTGATCTAGTCTTTCCCCTGCCTGCCCCCCTAATATTCTTAAGAGGGTCTCTTCTCCAGTCTTCAGAGAATAGCTGGATGTGGGGAGGCAGAAAAAGGTCCTCCTTTCCTTCCACTCTGCATTTTAATCTGAAATCTTAGGCGCAGTACTACACCCAAAGCTCAGAAACTGCTTGGACTAATGAAATTCTCTGTTGCAAAATGTGCCTAGAACAATGGGAGTTTCGAACATTGGTGTAAACTCACCCTTAAGTCTTCCAACCTTGTGCTTTTAGCGATGTAGAGCACTTTGCTTCTCCCAGGCCTTTGGATAATTAAACAATCTATGGCCTTTAAAACCAATGTTTCTCAGCCGTTGGCCCCTAGCTGTTGTTGGGACTACATCTCCCATCATCCTTAGCTAGCAGAACCAGTGGGCAGTCATGATGGGAGCTGAAGTCCCAACAACAGGCGGGGAACTAAGGTTGAGAAACACTGTTTTAAACCAGTTGTGTGAGGCTATTGTTTTTCTTCTATGCATTTTTTGTGTTTTTATATTGTAAACCGCCCTTGGATGAAGGGTGGAATAATAGTAATAATAATAGTAATAATAATAATAATAATAATAATAGTAATAATAATAATAATAATAATAAGTCTGTCCTGACTTGCAAATGCTCTGCCAAGGCCTTAGCCAGATAACTTTCCCAGTCCTGGATCTCCTACCTGCATGTGCTTAGGGAACGAAACTTAGAATACACCATGTTGGCTATTGTTGAAATATTCCAGTTAAATATGGGGGCTAGAAATTGCTTAAATATCCCGGAAAATCCAGATTATTTTTGCAAATTTCCCTGAAAATAGCTCAATAACTTCTCTCCTTTTTGGCAGCAACTTTGCTCAACAACTTTTGTGTCCAGATTTTCACTTTTGGAAATATGGCAACCCTGTCTCAGCTGAAGGCCTTTAATGGAATGGAATAGAAGGTCTTTAATGCTCACTCAAGCAGTGGGGCAAAGCATGAGTCAATAGGAAGGGAGTTCCACAGTTTTGGGGCTATCATGCTACCACTATCGCCAGCCATCGCCAGTCTCTGCCATCATGGCCGTCCGCCACTTGTTTGTCCTGGGTTTCACTAAGTGGTAATAAATTGCAATAGGTAAATGTGCACATGGTTTTGCTTTAACGGTTGCCTTATTTGCATGCATCGTAAGACACGAGCAGCAGAACACACTGGGATGTGCGTCTCTCTCTTTTGAAGGAGCACAGCAGTGTTAACAGTGAAGGATGCAGTACAACCTTCTCTCTTCTCTCCCCCTGGCTTTTCCATCTATTAGACAACGCTAATCTTTTTAGAGGCAAAAGCTTATCTGCCTTGCTGGCACACTGTCCAGTTAACTAATAAACTTGTGCTCTGAAATTTTACAGAGCCATGCCTGAATGAGAATGTTTTTTATGCAAAACACTATTCCGAGTAATGCTGCCCCAGCTGCTTATTCTAGTATCCCAAGTGTGTACATATGTAGTGTTGTGTATGTGTGTGTGCTGGAGCAGCGCAGAATATGTGCCTGGAACCTATTTGGCCAGAGCTTTCATTTCATTCTCTCTCTCTTTTTTTAAGTTCAGTAAGTCCATGAACCTCAGCTTCAGTTAGCCGTTCAGCTTAGCGCATGCAGGCTGGAATCGTTTGCAGGAAGGGGACGACTCTTCTCAAACGACCACGGAGGTCCCTGCCTTGAGGCTTGCAAGGAAGGGAAGCAAGAACGCACAGTTGGCTTGTGGAAAATTGGGAGAAGGGGGAACGAGCTTCAGGCTAGAAATCCCAAAGCCTGATTCTTATAAAACTTTCTCTCTCTTTTTTAAATTTAAAAAAATGCAGTTTTGGAGGTGGCCACCCAGTATTGGTGCAGCATCCCCAAAACAGCTGCTACAAGTTGTGAACTCTCGCCTTTCTGCTTGGCTACAATTCTTTCATTCATTCATTCATTCATTCATTCTTTCTTTCTTTCTCTTGCACACATGTATAAAACCACACGTTATTCCCCTGCCTCCACTCTCGTGTCTACCTTTAGTTCAGGGTTTCCCGGACTTGGGGGTCTCCAGCTGTTTTTGGACTACAATTCCCATCATCCTTGACCACTGGGGTCCTGCTGGCTAGGGACGATGGGAGTTGTAGTCCAAAAACAGCTGGAGACCCCAGCTAGGGAAACCCTGCTTTAGATCATACCTGTTTGTTCGTAAAGCGGCATGTAAGGTGCCACTAATAAATCTCTCTACCTGGGCTGGCTCTACCATGAGGCAGAGTGAAGCAACCAGTTCGAGTCATGTACGCAGGAGCAGGAGCTGGTGGCTGAAACTCACAGTTGTGCCTCCTGAGGCCTTCAACCATACCCTTTCCCCCCATCTTCTTTTGGAGGACAGAACTTTTTGTGCTACACGGCCTAACCTGCTGCCCTTGGGTGCGGGTGGATGAAACCATCCCATCACTAGTATCAGAATAAGATTCAGCTGCCAACCCTGTTGGCTTCTGTACCTGGAATTTGGGGTGCGGAAGCCATCTTGCCCTCCAGCTCATGCAGCAAAATGTCTTGGGCAACTGGCCCAATTTTAAAATTTTATCTAATTCTGCTGTGTTGAAGGCTTGGGCTTCAACAACAGAACTTGGTATGGATGCCTTTCAAGTGTTCTTGGAGCACAGGTTCCGCCTTCCTCATCCCTGTTTGGTCTTTTACCTCCTACTCCCTGATCTCTTTTCCCCCGCACCTCTTCAGGATCTGCCCAGCACTTCCATGACAGTTCCTCAGGGCTCATGACACTTGAGGGCCACAGTCCCATCTGAGCAACCTTTCAGGGGCCACTCTAAGACAAGAGCAGTCGAAGCAACAAAGGTAGTAGTGAGGCAGTTTCTGCACACATTCAGACACACTCTCTCTTATCTTCTGTCCAGGCAAGCAGGAAAGAAGGGCTGACAGGACTGTGGCAAGGGGAGCGTCCCAAGCGCCAGAGAGACAAGGCTGAATTCGGCCTACACTCCTGAGGTTCCCCATCTCTGTGCTGTCAGTATAGACTCAGCAAACCCCTGGGCATTTGCCTTGATTCTTGCAAATTCTGTTTCTCTCAAGCCAAATGCAAAAAACCCCAAGACACTCTTCCTCCTTTTTTATGTAGCAACATCTGTTTGGAACTGCAAATGCTCTCTTAAAGTGAATCACCACCACAGGAATAAAAGGGGGGGGGGGAACTGTAACTGACAAACACAAACTCTAAAAGTTTCTTGGGTGTTGTTGTTTTGCATATGGTGAGATATAGGAAAAAAGAAGAGCTGCTTTTTCAGCTGGGGCATTTCCGGTTGCTTGCCTTGATGGTCCAGCTCTCACTTCCATACATCACTACATAGCTTTAACTATACGGACCTTTGTCGGCAAGGTGATGTCTCTGCTTTTTAAGATGCTGTCTAGGTTTGTCATTGCTTTTCTCCCAAGAAGCAGGCGTCTTCTAATTTCGTGACTGCTGTCACCATCTGCAGTGATCAGGGAACCCAAGAAAGTAAAATTTCTCACTGCCTCCATTTCTTCCCCTTCTATTTGCCAGGAGGTGATGGGATCCGTGGCCATTATCTTAGTTTTTTTGATGTTGAGCTTCAGACCATAACTCCTCCTAGTAATAATAATAATAATAATAATAATAATAATAATAATAATATTGCAGTTGTTACTCCTCCTAGTAACAACGGCAATATTATTATTATTATTATTATTATTATTATTATTATTATTATTATTAACAAGACAGAGTGGGGGAAAGAGACAGAGATTTTGCAATTTTCAAGAAAGAATTCTGTGTGCATTTTCTCCTCTCCCCCGTGTTCTCCTGATAAGAAGAGAAACAGTTTCCTTGCCAGATAGAATGAATCAGAGACTAAGTAGGATGGTTGGAAGTTCAGGTTTTCCACATTTAACAACTGATTCCTCTGTTCCAGTGGGGAAGCAAGTCAGTTTTGGAATCTTCCCAGTAGCTTATTAGTCATGGTTTCCAGGAGCCAGGGAATATTGCCCAATCTGCTCTCCGTGCCTCCATATGGAGACTTTGCGGGGCATTTTTCCATCTTAGCAAATCGAAGGCCTGGGGATCTCAGCTGCTCTGAAAGATTCAGGAAAGAGGAACAATGCTGCCTGGCTGCTGATTTCAGCTCAGTGCGTGTCTCTTGTTATTATGGGAACGAGGAGTGTTTACAACATCTTGTCTAGATGGAAAAGCAGATACCATAGCATTTTAATGTGTGTTTGGGGGGTGGGGTGGAAGAGGCCCAAACATATACCAGGTGTGATCGAACCACCTCCCATTTCAATTGTTTGTTCTGGTCAAATGTCAAGAAGCATCTTATGATTGGGAAGCAAAGTCTGGGATGCACCATTTTAACACATCGCTGCAATGAAATGTTGCTTCTTCTTCTTTTTAAATTGTTGCTGACATGATCCAAAGCTTAGCTTATTGGTCTTTAAAGTCTCTCTTTCTCCCTCCCCCTCCACTCTTTTGAAACTTGCTCCAAACAACCTCTCCATTCCAGCCAATTTCAATCTCTGCAAACATTGCATGAAACCTATTTAATTCAAAATGAACACTGAGACACCTGATGTTCGACGGCGCTCAGGTTTTGAATTCTGCCCGCCTGAATTTAGCCCCACTTTCGCCCCAGTGAGGGAGGAACACGAAAAAGCCCCAGTTCTGTTTCGCCACATCTGACTTCAGATTAAGTTAGATGCATTTCAGTCACTGCCAGATGTATGAGATACTGTAAAATGAGCATTTCTTTTAGCAAATTAAGACTTGTTGGCTCAAGGGAATGAAGTTGGCTGGAAGGGTTTGTTTGCACTGGGACTTTGGCGAGAGTGCTCTGGTCAATATAAATCATAAACTGATTTAGCATGAGAGACCTGTCATCTGTAAGCCAGCAATTTTATTGTTCTGGTGCTAAGCTACATTTTGTAATTTTTAAAAAATTACATCTAGTCATCAGGTTTCGATCAGTGTCTGGTATAAATGTCTTTCAAGAAAAGCGATGCTTTAAATTATTTTATTCTATGGCGCGTTGTTTTTTTGCCAAGGGCATGTGAAATGTCTCAAGCAGATCTATCAGCAAGCAAAGCAGCATTACATAGGAACACAGGAAGCTGCCTTGTACCGGGTGTGGCCCATGGGTCAGTATTGTTTACACGGACTGGCAGCAGCTCTCCAGGGTTTTGATTAGGATTCTCTCCCAGCCCTACCTAGAGATGCCGGGAATTGAACCTGGGATCTTCTGCATGCAAGGCAGATGCCCTACCACTGAGCTGTGGTACTCTGTAGTGGACAGTGTTGGACTTGGGTAGGGTAGATCTTAATTCATATCTATTGCTTACTCAGGCAACGCTCTCTGCGTGGCTTTGAACAAGCCGCCAACTTCACATTTATCTGCATTGAGTAAAATGTAGGGACAAGTCACACTTCAGTCCATTTCAGCTTCTTCCTACGCTACTCTAGTTTTGTTTGGATGGAGGAACTGAATGAGTAGGACCTACCGGTATGATATTTCTCGGTCCCTCATGAACCTCTCACTACTACCTCCTTGCTGGGCAGTGTCATGAGTCATACGTCACATCATACCATGGTTTAACCTAAGCACACATGCTTGTGCATACTGTTGAGAAGTCCTTACTGTGCTCTTTCTTCCCCCTCTCCTGCTTTCTGCTCAGAAACAAGCCACAACTTGCCTATTTGTCATGTCCAAACCATGACAGGTAACTGAGGTTTGTTCTTGACTTCCTGATGAAGATTTGCTTGTGGGGAACAGAACCACAAGCCCGGGTTTGGATGTCGCAACAAGGCAGACTCCATTTCTTGTTCTCAGGAGTGCGGGAGGAATACAGTGAGACCTTGTTCACATTAAAACACAGGGGGTTGCATACAACATTCATCTCATGCAGCAGGCTTCTGCTTGCAGGATGGAATTTCCCCTCCCGCACACCCTCAAACCCTTTTTCAGAGGGTTGGGTGACCTTCCAGATCGAATTTTGGAGACACGCCTGCAGAAGAAGGTAGAAGCATTGTTGTGTTGGTAGAATTCTGCTCACGTAGTATTGAATGCAGCCTGGTTTGCTTTTAACTATGGTTTATTAATGAGACAGACAAGCCAAACCATAGTTTACTCAGGAAATCACAATGTCCCTGGGTCAGTCGGTGAATCAGATCCCAGTTCCTTGGCTGAAGGAACATAGGTCAACGGTAGAGCACATTCTGGGTTCCTGGAAAGTCTGAAACTCTGGAGTGCTTCTGCCAATCTAGGCAATGCTGAGCTGGGCTGACCAATGGTTTGACCTTGATTATAAAGCAGATTCATATGTATGGGATCTGGAGACGTAGGATTAAGATGGAAATGTCCCTTTTGATAGAACAGCTGAGAAACTGAAGAGATTGCATTGCGTGTGTGCCTGAAATCTTTAGCCTTTCCCGAATGACAGCAAAGGGAGGGGGTGGGAGTGATGCTTGCAATCTTGGACAATTTCGCTACAGTGGGAAAGAGAGGAGCAATCTAGTCAAGCCAAACTCCTAGATAGATCCAAGGGCTACAAATGTCTGTTCTCATGTCATCAAGCCTGCTGCAATCTCCTTGCCATTGCCGGCATCCTACAGCGGATGGATAGCCAGTTTAACTTCCTCTCTCTTAAGTGGTTATCTCGCTTCTGCTGATTATCTTGTCATAAGACAAAGGGCCTGCAAGATAGGTGCATGGGAAATGTCAACAGCAGTCCTGCGGGGAATTGCAAGTCAAGGAAAGCTGCTGGCAAAACCCTGGTGATGCAGGGAGAAGCAATTCCAACAAAGGATTTAAAAATCCTGCAATTGAAAGGAGGGGGGAGGGAAATGTTTAAGAAGTGACATAATCAGGGCTGAATGGAGTCTGGGGTCAGGTTTATCATGTTTATTGCATCCATTTGCCTTGTAAATTTTAACTTGAGAAAAAAGAATTCTGTTAACAAATATTTGTCATCTGCAATTATCTGTCATGACTTCCCTGAGGTCCTCCGAGGGTCTCCTGCTGGTTCCCTCACTGCGAGAAGTGAAGTTACAGGGAACCAGGTGGAGGGCCTTCTTGGTAGTGGCGCCCGCCTTGTGGAATGCCCTCCCTCCAGATGTCAAGGAGATAAAGGAACAACACAACTTTTAGAAGACACCTGAAGGCTGTATTGGGAAATTTTTAATGTTTGATGTTTTCCTATGTTTTATATATGTTGTAAGGGACGCGGGTGGTGCTGTGGTCTAAACCACTGAGCCTAGGGCTTGCTGCTCAGAAGGTCGGCGGTTCGAATCCCCGCAACGGGGTGAGCTCCCATTGCTCGGTCACTGCTCTTGCCAACCTAGCAGTTCGAAAGCACGTCAAAGTGCAAGTAGATAAATAGGTACAGCTCTGGCGGGAAGGTAAACGGCGTTTCCATGCGCTGCTCTGGTTCGCCTTAGTCATGCTGGCCAAATGACCCAGAAGCTGTACGCCGGCTCCCTCGGCCAATAAAGGAAGATGAGCACCGCAACCCCAGAGTCGTCTGCGACTGGTCAGGGGTCCTTTTACCTTTATATATGCTGTAAGCCACCCAGAGTGGCTGTGGAAACCCAGCCAGATGGACGGGGCATAAATAATAAAATTATTATTATTTATTATTATTTCTGCAGTCTTGCATTGGCCATTCGGTGACCTGTACAGTATGAAGCAAACATTCTGCACGCCTCTCTGTGTTACTTTACTGTGAGGTCATTCAACCCACTTGTAAACAAGTCTTCGGTAGGAATTCCCTGGAAATAGGATCAACTCTCCTTAGCACAGTTGGGCATGTGTGGCTGCTTTAAATAGCTAATTTCAAGAAAGCTATTTGTATGAGTAATGTACAGTGGGCTACATTTTATTTTTAATGTCTCCTCTATCGACTTTCAAAGGCCAAGTGTTAAGTTCTGCAAAACTCAAGGCTGCCTTAGTAAACAGTTCATAGTAAAATATCAATTGGGCCAGTTTCTGTTTGGAGGAAGCACCAACCCATTCTGAGTTTTTGGTGCAGCAGCTGAACCCTGGCATAGTTGGATGCAAGAATTAATACAGCAGATTGCTGCTCCTGTTCTAGAGTAGTGATGAGGCTCTTTACAGAATTCTCCCATGATTCACCTTGCATTGTAATTCCTTCCATCAGCAGCCGAAGGGTTATGAATGAAGGAGAAACTGAATGAGAGTCCTTCTCCTGTGCCTTGAGAGGGACGCAGGTGGCGCTGTGGTTTAAACCACTGAGCCTAGGTCTTGTCAATCAGAAGGTCGGCGGTTCGAATCCCCGCGACAGGGTGAGCTCCCGTTGCTCGGTCCCAGCTCCTGCCAACCTAGCAGTTCAAAAGCACGTCAAAGTGCAAGTAGATAAATAGGTACTGCTCCGGCAGGAAGGTAAACGGTGTTTCCGTGCGCTGCTCTGGTTTCACCAGAAGTGGCTTAGTCATGCTGGCCACATGACCCGGAAGTTGTACGCTGGCTCCCTCGGCAAGTAAAGCGAGACGAGCGCCGCAACCCCAGAGTCGTTTGCGACTGGACCTAACGGTCAGGGGTCCCTTTATCTTTACCTCCTGTGCCTTAGGAGATGTGGGAGCCAGTTGGTGGAGGCATTCTGTGTTGCTGATCCGGACGCCCTTTGAAGCATGGACACTCTTAAAAAAATTGTAGCTGACGAATGTGGCAATTTATACTTTCATCTGTATTTTAACAGGTATTCTATGGATAAAATGTTAAAGCAATATTGGAGACAAGGAGAGATTCAAATAACTTGAAGCACATCAACCTGACTGCGGGCCATCCTTTGCTACTTTTAAAAGATTAGGGCAGTCCTGAGTGCCCGTTCATTCAGCAATTCGAACTGCATTCAGGTGGGCTGGATATGAAGGGGAAGTGGAATCTTCCAAGGCAGGCGTGCAAATTCTGTGGGCTGAAAAGTCGTGGGCGAACTTATTCTCCTCACATTGGATAATATAAACATTTTATCTTGAAAAATAACCTTTTGAAGTGAGAAGTGACAACTGGAAGAAGCCCAGAGGCGTGGAATTGAAAAAAAACATTTATTTTAGCGGGGTGCATTTGTAGATTTTAAGGTAAATTAGTCATTTCATATTGTGGCGGAGTGTCTGTGCTTCCTCGTCCCCTTCTTGGGATGCAAAAATTGTGTGTGTGTGTGTGTGTGTGCGCGCAGTGTTAGCAACTGAGATATGAAAGCTAGGAGCTACAGTTCGCATGCTTTCTCTGCACATATATTTCATAACTCATATTTAGTAACTACGGTATACTGGGTAGAGTTGAGAGGTGTACTCAATACGAAGAGTTTTCTTGACAATTGGATGTCTCAACTTTGTTAGTAAAGCACTGAGTTTTAAAAATCTGAAACTGCCCAACTTTGGACATTAAAGTCTTGGGAGACAATATAAATTGGAAACCTCTAACATGTCACACTATGCCTGAAGGAGCGTCTCCACCCCCCATCGTCCAGCCTGCGGACCAGCTCCGAGGGCCTTCTGGCAGTTCCCTCACTGCGAGAAGCGAGGTTACAGGGAACCAGGCAGAGGGCCTTCTCGGTGGTGGCGCCTGCCCTGTGGAACGCCCTCCCAGCAGATGTCAAGGAAATAAACAACTACCTGACATTTAGAAAACATCTGAAGGCAGCCCTGTTTAGGGAAGTTTTTAATGTTTGAGGTTTATCATGTTTTTAATATTCTATTATTCCCAGGGTGGCTGGGGAAACCCAGCCAGATGCATGGGGTATAAATAAAAATTATTATTATTATTGGATTGGTGCAAATATTTCTGAAACATTTCCCCCCCAGAAATGATCCACCTGGCTGGGTCATTCTGTTTGGTTGTTAACAGGCACCCAATCCCTTCTTTGCTCAACATGAACCTTGCTTGTCCAATAGCAAAAGGGTTGGTTTGCCATGGCTTGCCTTCCCCAGCCCCATGTGCTGTAACTTTATATAGTATTCCCTCCCTCTTCCTGCCAGATTGCCTCACCCTCCTGTCCTAAACTCTTTGTCTTCCCTGCTGGGAAGTTTGATGGTGTCCAGCTGTGTAAGCTTTTCATAGGATTCAGCCGCTAACTTGCATGACTTCCCTTTTAGGTATAAATCATTGGGGTGGGATGGAGAGGCATGTGCTTCTTTGATGCCCTGTGGCGCTGCATGGTAGGCTTCCATGGGCTCATGTGCCCCCTTTTCAAGGTCAAGAGGATTTGGCAGGTAGCTTCATCCCACATAGCTTCTAAATATTGCTAGGCCTGGAGAATAATAATAGGCCTTGCAGTATGTTTAATGTTGTAGCTCCTACCAGCAGTCGAAGATTTCATCCCTTGTGGTAGGCAGCAAGGGGATATCTACCCTACAAGCTTCATAGAATCATAGAATTGTAGAGTTGGAAGAGACCACAAGGGCCATCCAGTCCAACCCCCTGCCAAGCAGGAAACACCATCAAAGCATTCCTGACAGGTGGCTGTCAAGCCTCTGCTTGAAGACCTCCAAAGAAGGAGACTCCACCACACTCCTTGGCAGCAAATTCCACTGTCGAACAGCTCTTACTGTCAGGAAGTTCTTTCTAATGTTTAGGTGGAATCTTCTTTCTTGTAGTTTGAATCCATTGCTCCGTGTCCGCTTCTCTGGAGCAGCAGAAAACAACCTTTCTCCCTCCTCTATATGACATCCTTTTAGATATTTGAACATGGCCATCATATCACCCCATTATCATATCATATTCTGGCGGTTCCCTCACTGCGAGAAGCGAAGCTACAGGGAACCAGGCAGAGGGCCTTCTCGGTAGTGGCGCCCACCCTGTGGAACGCCCTCCCATCAGAGGTCAAAGCCATAAACAACCACATGACCTTTAGAAAACACCTGAAGGCAGCCCTGTTCAGGGAAGTTTTTAATCTGTGATATTTTAATGTATTTTTATATTTGTTGGAAGCCGCCCAGAGTGGCTGGGGAGACCCGGCCAGATGGGCGGGGTACAAATAATAAATTATTATTATTATTATTATTATTATTATTATTATTATTATTATTATTATCAATTGTTGCTTTCCCTCAGGAATCCCTAGGAGCTGTAATTTCGTATGGGGTCAGGATTTCTAAGAGAGATGTTTTAGCACCCTAAGCACAACTCGTGATTTATTCTGCAGCCTGATAAGCCTGTTTGAAAAAGCCTCTGTCGTTGGGCCGATGTTAGAAATGTTAGATGGCATTTACAATGGAAGGACCTATGATGACCAGCAATGGAAGAATGGCTGTTAAAACTAACAGACTTTGCCGAGATGGCAAAATTGACATGTTTAATCAGAGAAAAGTCATTGCTAACATTTGTTAAAGATTGTAAACCCCTCATAGACATTTGCATGAAAAAGAAATAATGATATCTGGATCTGAGGATTGAAGATAATGTTTGTTTATAGAAAGTGGCCTTGTTGGGTGTTATATTGGATTGGATGAAGCGAATATTGTTTGTTTTATAGCATACAGATGAAGAATCTTATTTTTTGAATCTTATTTTTCTCTCTTTTCTCTTTTAACCTCTTTTCTACTCTTCTTTCTTTCTTTCTTTCTTTCTTTCTTTCTTTCTTTCTTTCTTTCCCCCCACCCTTTTTGTGTTTTTTATTGTATCTAGATAAAAGTGTTGGTTTGCTTAAGAAAAGGGGGGAAAGATATTAAGCTTTGTAGTTTTCTCTATAAACTGTAATAAAATTTATTCTCCACCTACCCTAATGGAAAACTCGGAGTACAAAACAACACTGTGGTTGAGGAAAACAGGAAGGTTGTGAAGTGAGGAACCAAGGAAAGCAGAATGAAGACAATGACTTTATTTCATTTGGTATCAACACCATCTGTAAATTTTACTATGTTGTGGGTGAGGAGATGTGGGAAGCACAGCAGTATGGGTTGGGGGTGGCATTTTGGGCTGTGGGAAGGATAATTAATAACAAATGCCAAAAGTTTCCACATAGAATACATTTGCATGTATCATCTCCGCTGTAAATCTCCTTCTGTGTTCTCAAAGAAATACAGTGCCGCATAGACCCTGTACTAGCTTTCCCCATAAATCTTACCGAGGCTGCTCTGGGGTGTGCATTTTATGAAGAAAACACCCAGCTCTTGAAAAAAAATTACCTCAAGCCGTCCCAAAATTGGGAATCGTTCTCAGCAAGGGTTGGCTTTCTTTCCTCGGCTTGGAGAGTTCCTTAGCTGAAGACCACAGATGGACCCCTGACTTTACCAGAGGGAGTGAGGCTTGGATAAAAGTGATCATTCGTTTTCCTGCTTGGGCTGGAAACATAATGGTGAAACTCGAAAAATTAGAATATCGTGGAAAAGGTGAAACTAATATATGAGATAGACTCATGACATGCAAAGCGAGATATGTCAAGCCTTTATTTGTTATTAAGTTGAATTACTGAAATAAATGAACTTTTCCACAATATTCTAATTTTTCGAGTTTTACCTGTAGTACCTTGGGTTAAGAACTTTGCTTCAGGATAAGAACAGAAATTGCGCGGCCACGGCGGCAGGAGGCCCCATTAGCTAAAGTGGTACCTCAGGTTAAGAACAGTTTCAGGTTAAGAACAGACCTCCAGAACGAATTAAGTTCTTAACCCAAGGTACCACTATATATTGATGTTGCTGTATGGGTGTCTTAGGCTCAGACCGTTGCTTCCATTTTTCTACCTTACCTCTGACAGTCTTCCAATTGTTCACTAGTGATTGGCTGGAAGTTTAAAATCCAGATACGAAACCTTCATCTCCCTTTAATTTGGAGGGATGAGTTTGTTCCCCAGCATGTCCAATGCTGGGAATGACCTCACTCAGTGGTTTCATGTTGAACAGTCTAGGGCAGTGGTGTCCAAACCTTTTTCAAAGAGGGCCAGATTGGGTCGTTGGGGCCGACCAAAGGGCCAATCACAGTTGTTGACCTTTTTTTAGGATTGAAGTTGTTGAGGTTTTTTTTTAGGATTTTACCCCAGGAAATAAACTGCCACAGGGTCCAGATTAAACCGACGGGTGGGCCGGATTAGTCTCCCGAAACGGACTTTGGGCATGCCTGGCCTAGGTGATAAAGTCGAACCCCGAGGAACCCCAAATTGAAGGCTCCACGGGGCCAAACATCACTCCTCACACATCACCCCCTGGAAACGTCCATCCAAGCGGGACTGGAACCACCACAAAGTGGTGCTAACCACCCCTAACTTGGACAACAGCTCCAGAAGTATAGAATGGTTGATGGTATTGAAAGCTTCTGAGAGGTTCAGGAGAATTAACAAGGACACATTTCCACTATTTCTCTCTCAACAATGGTCAGAGCAGTTTCCGTGCCAAAATCTGACCTAAACTCCAATTGAAAGTCAGTTTCCTAACTCATCCAACACAACAGGACTAGACATTGCTCTGGACACCTCTTGAGATTCATTTGCTGTTAACAGCTCTCTATGTGTACAGAGCCACTGTACAATGAATGAATTAAACTTGAACCTTCCCTTTTAGAAAGAAGACGTTAGGTACAGAATATGCTGAGCACCATTGAAACGAAGTTAAACACTTTCAATTCCCAGTGGTATCAATGGCAGAGTTAAGCCTGTGCTTCACTCTCATATAGAAACCAGTGGGGGTGTTGAAAGTGGTTGGATTGTGCCCCATAAGCCCCATGGATTTTTAGTAACTCTTTCACTGAAAAGAATGGGATTTGAAAGAATCATAGAATCATAGAATCATAGAATCATAGAGTTGGAAGAGACCACAAGGGCCATCCAGTCCAACCCCCTGCCAAGCAGGAAACACCATCAAAGCATTCCTGACAGGTGGCTGTCAAGCCTCTGCTTAAAGACCTCCAAAGAAGGAGACTCCACCACACTCCTTGGCAGCAAATTCCACTGTCGAACAGCTCTTACTGTCAGGAAGTTCTTCCTAATGTTTAGGTGGAATCTTCTTTCTTGTAGTTTGAATCCATTGCTCCGTGTCCGCTTCTCTGGAGCAGCAGAAAACAACCTTTCTCCCTCCTCTATATGACATCCTTTTATATATTTGAACATGGCTATCATATCACCCCTTAACCTTCTCTTCTCCAGGCTAAACATACCCAGCTCCCTAAGCCGTTCCTCATAAGGCATCGTTTCCAGGCCTTTGACCATTTTGGTTGCCCTCCTCTGGACACGTTCCAGCTTGTCAATATCCTTCTTGAACTGTGGTGCCCAGAACTGGAAAGCCCAGAAAGCACTTAACCTGGCCTAGATTTTACTCATTGTTTTGGCTATACTTTAGCGATAGCAGGTATTAGTGTTAAGTCATCTTTCAGTATATGCCCAATGGGGTTACAGTCCCTAGAAACAGGGACTTTCAGAGGGCAGTTCCAAGCATGGCCTGGATGTCGAATAAACACAGTGCCTCTGTTATATTAAGAAAATAGCAGACAACTGCTCCTCTTGCCGTAGCATCATGCTCTGCATGGGCCTGCCCTCTCAGCATGAACATTTGTCTATACAGGCTCTAATGAGACATTGCTCTGTCTGTTTTGTTTATGAGTTAGGTCAGCGCTTGTAGGGGGGAGAGAAAGAGAAAAATAACTCTTGCCCGTAGTGAGCGGAATACTTTATTTAGCATACAGAAAAAAGACTCTGAAGTGGGAAAGAGAAACTTGGAGTTGCCCTCCACTTTGTAAACTTTCATTCTTTTCTGTTCTTTTCAAAGAAGTATCTCTTAGGATTGCAAATTCTCTGAAGTCTACAGGTTTTCTTCAATATCCCATATTTTACGCAGGAGAGTTTTGTTAGGGCTGGGTGTGTGTCCTAGTTGCTATTGACTAGTCAATAAAGCCAGTGTGCTTATGGGGCCTTACTTGAAAAGCTTTTGGCATGGTATTCCAATTGTCATAACCTGCCCTGAAACCTTAAGCACAAAGGGAGGGTAATTAATAATCAATCAAACAAACAAACAAACAAAAATAGCCTTCATTTAAGTGGCGTCTATCAGTCACACTGTTGTCACTGTACAGTGGTACCTTGGTTCTCAAACTTAATCCGTTCCGGAAGTCCGTTCCAAAACCAAAGCGTTCCAAACCCAAGGCGGGCTTGCCCATAGAAAGTAATGCAAAATGGATTAGTCCGTTCCTGACTTTTAAAAACAACCCCTAAAAGAGCATTGATCCATAAAATGAAAGCAATAAACAATGTACTGCAGTCAATCAATCGGTAGCTGAACTGGGCTCCACACAGTCACAAAAACAAAACAAAAGGAGCCACAAAAACGGGCCTCAGCGTAACACTCAAAACTGAAGTGTAGCACTCAAATCAGAAGCGTAACACTAAAATTGGAAGTGTGGCACTCAAATTGGAAGCGTAACACTCAAATTGGAGCATGCTCGGCTTCCAAAGAAAGTTCGCAAACCAGAACACTTACTTCTGGGTTTGCCGTGTTTGGGTTCCAAGTTGTTTGAGTACCAAGACGTTTGAGAACCAAGGTACCACTGTATTTACTTTTGGCTGTTCCTCGTCTTGAGCTCTGAATTTTGTGCTCTCCATCCTGTTCGGATTACCAGATGGCCTGCCTTATCAGAAAAGAACGATGAGCTATTTCTAGCAATATACAGTATAAAAGCTCACATGGATTAATTCCCCCCCCCGAGTGTGCACTGTCTACATTGCAATCATGTGACTATATAACTTCAGGAATCCTCAGGCTTTGTGATGGGCCGCCCCTGGGATGTGATCCTGGCAAAAGGAGGCAATGGTAGAACTGGTCAGAGGTGTAGCTAAGGACAGAGCAGAGGTCAGGCCAACGAGAACCAAGGGCCAGAGGCAGAGACCTTGAGCACTCATCCTGATTTGCTTGCACCCAGTTTTCGTGGAGCTTTAGACTACATGTCAGTCTTTACATTTCTTCCCCATTTTCAAAACTTTTGATTCAGACATACATGTACATTTAAAATTTCCAAGAGGAGGCAAGAAGAAAAAATTAATAATCCTTGCCATGGCCCCGCCTTTAAATATTTGCTCAGGCCTTGCAGGTTCTTGGGTATCCTTGGGGAAAGTGTTTATATCTCAGCATATGCATATTAGAGGTGTTGTGGGGATATAAAAAGAGGTAAAGATATTATGCCCTATTCTAGGCCTTTCAGGGTTCATTAAAAGGGATATACAGTGGTACCTCGGGTTAAGTACGCTTCAGGTTAAGTACGCTTCAGGTTAAGAACTCCGCTAAGAACAGAAATCGTTCTTTGCTCTGGCTTAGCGGCAGCAGGAGGTCCCATTAGCTAAAGGGGTGCTTCAGGTTAAGTACGCTTCTGGTTAAGAACGGACCTCTGGAACGAATTATGTACTTAACCCGAGGTACCACTGTATATGTATATGACCTACCTAAATCCAACCAAGTTTTGATAAAGAAACTTCTTTTTCAGATGACAATGGGTAAAATTCCAAACCCTTTACTTTTGTTTTTGTTTTTTTTAAAAAAACTTTCAAGTAATCAAATGCACCCTTCTTCCAAACTTGCTCTTTAAATATGTTTTCTCCAAACGTCATATAGAAACACGTGTAATCTTGCCCCAAATTTTGGAAATACATCTAGAGAAATTGGTTGGTTTGTAAAATATACATTTGCATGGGAAGGATATGACTCTCCTTAAAAAATAATAATACAGGTACTTCCGATTGTAAAACACAAGGCGTTTTAAAAAGCAAACGCGTTCTTCTTCGGCAGCATTATTATGAATAACCACCAACGTATATATTTGGTATTCTCCCAGCTGGTGCCACAGTGGGGCTTATTTAGCTTTTCAGTAGCTTAGCGAATAATGTGTAGTGCCTATTAACTTTCATTTATGAGCTAGCTAAATGAAATGAGCAGCTGCATATACATTTTGCATTTTATGCACGGAGAGTAACTCCCCCCCCCCACCTCCGTGTGTGTATGAGATGGGGAGAGGTTTTGGTTTGTACATCTAGGAAGACATCGTGGCTGCTCATATTAAATAAACTGTAAAGTGGGGACTCATTTCTTTGTAATGGCTTGCAGCAATTTATCAAAAGCAGGAGTGATAAAAATAATCGGATGATAAGATTGTGTCTTATTTCACATCAGTTCATGAGGGGGTCTTTTGGGTAGTGTTTAGCTTCAGTTTGGCGACAAAGTTAGTTCTGCATGCATGTTTTGTTTCTCTGTGTTATGCCTTTATGTATGTAAGTATTGCGTACCCTCCAACACGCCCTAGAGCAGTGGTGGCTAACCTTGGCACTCCAGATGTTTTGGGACAACAACTCCCATCATCCCTGACCACTGGTCCTGTTAGCTAGGGATGATGGGAGTTGTAGTTCCAAAACATCTGGAGTGCCAAGGTTAGCCACCACTGCCCTAGAGGAAAATTAGGACACGCATCTTTCAGGGTCACGATCCCTCAGGAACCAGGTGACTCGCATGAGAGCACAGTGCCGAAAAGTGTACGCCTTTCGGGGCCATGATCTTGTGGGAGCCAAGTGAGTTGTGTGTGAGCATGGTGCCCCAAAATGCACATCTTTCGGGGCCGCGATCTCGTGGGAGCCAGTTGACTCGTGAGAAAGCTTGCCCCCCCCCCAAAACGGGATGTCCCACATAAATTGGGACAGTTGAGGGGTATGCTATTGTTCTTCCAATGTGTCAAAAGTAGGTTTCATTTTTTTTGCTAATGGTCAGATGTTCTCTTCGCGCTCAAATGTACCTGAAGACCAGTGTTGAATGTGTCAGGGGTTTTGAATTTGAGCAGAAGGAATCTGCTCTGTTAATTTGCTACAGTTGTCCGTCTTTGAGATGCAAGATTACCTGTTGTGCCGCCTGTTCTTCATGCCTGCTTGCTTCCACTATGTTGGGCTAGTAGACTTGTAAATGAACAGATATTATAGCATAGGCAGCAATCTCCAGCGCACATTCTCATTACATGGGAGCAGACCTTGCAAAGACGCCAGCCCTGAGCTTCCCATTGCATGAGTGCCCCCCTTTTTTGCATCTGTACGTTCATTTAAAAGGGACCCAGGTGGCGCTGTGGGTTAAACCACAGAGCCTAGGGCTTGCTGATCAGAAGGTCGGCAGTTCCAATCCCTGCAATGGGGTGAGCTCCCGTTGCTCGGTCCCTGCTCCTGCCCACCTAGCAGTTCGAAAGCACGTCAAAGTGCAAGTAGATAAATAGGAAACGCTCCGGCGGGAAGGTAAACGGCGTTTCCGTGTGCTCCTCTGGTTCGCCAGAAGCGGCTTAGTCATGCTGGCCACATGACCTGGAAACTGTACGCCGGCTCTCGGCCAATAAAGCGAAATGAGCGCCACAACCCCAGATTCGGACACGACTGGACCAAATGGTCAGGGGTCCCTTTACCTTTACCTACGTTCATTTAAACAGCCCCCTCCTTGCTTTGACACGGATATTTACACCCTTGCTTCTTCGTCTGAAGATTTGCTGACAAACAATAGCTTGATATTGTCTGTTTTTGTGTTTGCCGATCTTGTGGATCCTAAAGTGCGGGCATCTTGAAAACCGGCAGCTCTTGATTTCCTTGTCCTCTGTATTAATATGCTCCTTCGAACTATTCTAGACAGGAAGCCAAAATCATCTGCGCCGTTGGGGGTCTCTTCGTTACAGCCCAGCTCCTTTTCCTCTAGCGGTGCCCAAAAACTTTGTATCATGGCTTTGCAACCCTCTTCATCATTGGTACATCTGTGTTAACTCATAAGACTCTGGGGGCTGAGAGTGAGTGTGAAGCAGAAATTAACTGAAATGAGTCTGCTTAACCAGAGGCCTATCTCCATCCACCCCCCCCCAAAAAACCCTCTTGTATAAATCAGACTGGATTATAGATATTCATACAAACAAACAATGCTTTAGACGCCTTTCTTCCCTGCAGCACTCTTTGATTATATTACTCAGTGCTAGGGAGATGAAAAGAATCTGTTTACTATCAGCTCAAAAGAAAGAGATGTGGGGGCAGAGCAGCAGAAAATGGCTGCGAGATTGTAAATCTGTTTTATATTGTAGTAGCTTTTCTGGTGCAATATAAAAAATGGCTTAAATATTACGCCCAGGTAAAATAGCCTGTCAAGCTACCTTTCCCCCCCATTTACGTTTCTTTTAAATTTGTTTAATCACAGAATAAATAATAAATAATTCTCTTGTTGATGGTGCAAACTTAATTACATTTCTGGCACCTCAGTACAGTTGAGGGATGCGGGTGGCGCTGTGGTCTAAACCACAGAGTTTAGGGCTTGCTGATCAGAAGGTCAGTGGTTCGAATCCCCGCAACGGGGTGAGCTCCCGTTGCTTGGTACCAGCTCCTGCCCACCTAGCAGTTCGAAAGCACACCAGTGCAAGTAGAAAGTAAACGGCGTTTCCGTGTGCTGCTCTGGTTCGCCAGAAGCGGCTTAGTCGTGCTGGCCACATGACACGGAAGCTGTACGCCGGCTCCCTCGGCCTATAGAGCAAGATGAGCGCCGCAACCCCAGAGTCGGTCACGACTGGACCTAACAGTCAGGGGTCCCTTTACCTTTACAGTTGCATAGTTAGAATAATAAATATATAGTATAACTCAGACGGAACTTTAGTGTATTGGGAGGGTCAGCTTGCTGTAATGTTGTTTTGAAAGGATACTTCCAGCCCTTGTGGTTCAGAAAAAAGTGCTTGGTTATTAAGGTCTATGAACATCCCATCAAATTATGTCTAACACAATTGTTTTTAATGGAGTGTACTCCCAATATTGAAGTGTTTGGCAGCTGAGCAAGTTTATATACGCTCAGAAAGGACAAGATTCCCATATTTTACTTTCTCAAGGGGAAGTATCTTGGCGCTATGCTACAGGTATCTGCACCCAATGATTTAAACGAAAATTTTGATTTATCGTCATTTTTCTCATAATGTCATTGTTACAATGCCTGTTTCCACTTCGACTATATGCTGATGGGTGTTGTGTTGTTTAAAATCTCTGTGGCTGAAATGAAACCTTATCCCTTCGAGGGAGTGGTTGAAGGCTGTCACAGCTGTTACAAATTGAGAAGAGAGCTCGAGTAAATTCCTTCTTTCCTTGGGCCACCGGAGTGCGGACAGTACTTCAAACACCTTGCAGTAGTATATACTGAAGCGCAGCTGGTAACCAGTAAAGTGTATGTGTAATTTTGTTTTGACATTTTAACGCCATACAGTCTGTTATAAAGCAGAGATTTACTCTATACCTTGCAGGAAACAAATTTCTTATAAAAGTAGACGCAGCAAGCTGGAAGAATTACATCTAATGCATAACTATCCTAGAAAGGGCAGTAGTGCTCTTCCATCATTTAAGCTGGAATCTGGTTTTCAGCTTTTCCCCAGAGAATTTGGAGAAACTGGAGAGAGACACTTTGTTGAAATGGATGCTTTTGCCAGCGATCCGTAGTCGTTGGTATTTCCTTGCTATTTTGGCATTTATTTATATTAGTACAATACAGCTACGATTTGGCGGGGAAGGGAATTACATTGTATAATATAGCTGCTGTGTTGTATTTCATCCAAATTGGGTCTCTGTATTTGTTGTGTGCACATTTTATGAATAGCCTGGTGTGCATTTTCATCTTCAAAAATGTGCTGAGTCTTGTTTCATTTTCCTAAAGAACTGCTGCCCTGTAGAATGAATCCGTGGCCATATTGAAAAGGAGATAGACCAGCTACTGTGCAATCTTGTGTGTGAATCCTTTCCATAGTGATCTCAGAAGCCATTGTAGGATGCTGCTTAAGGTCTTTCTCAGTGGCCTTGCAATGTGGGGTCCTGCATCAGCACCTTGGATGTGGTTTGTTACTACAGGAAACAGGAAAAATGCCTGCTGGGTTTCACCCACAACAAAATTTCCCCATCCATCCATTCATTCATAGCAGTATTTCTGTACAGTGGTACCTTGGTTCTCAAACTTCATCCGTTCCGGAAGTCCCGTTCCAAAACCAAAGTGTTCCAAAACCAAGGCGCGCTTTCCCATAGAAAGTAATGCAAAACGGATTAATCCGTTCCAGACTTTTAAAAACAACCCCTAAAAGAGCAATTTAACATGGATTTTATTATCTAATGAGACCATTGATCCATAAAATGAAAGCAATAAAAATGCACTGTACTATAAAATAAATAAGACAGTATTGTAGATGATAAAAATTATTATTTTTTCCTTACCTGCACTGATGATAGTCACTATTTTGATTGGGGGGGGGTTATCCCTTTCTGCAGTCACACAATCAATCAATCAATCAATCAATCAATCAGTAGCTGAACTGGGTTCCACACAGTCACAAAAACAAATTAACTGAAAAAGCCTCAAAAACAAAAACGCAAAACAAATAGCAAAAACAAAAGTGCCAAACTTAATCCATTCCGGAAGTCCGTTTGACTTCCGAAATGTTCGAAAACCAAGGCACAGCTTCTGATTGGTGCAGGTGCCCCGGAAACAATAGCCGACAGCCGCATTGGACGTTTGGCTTCCAAAAATGTTTGAAAACTGGAACACTTACTTCCAGGGTTTCGGCGTTTGAGTACCAAGGCGTTTGAGGACCAAGGTACCACTATAAAGTGGTACCTCGGGTTAATAACTTAATTCGTTCTGGAGGTTCGTTCTTAACCTGAAACTGTTCTTAATCTGAGGTACCACTTTAGCTAATGGGGCCGCCGCCGCTCGATTTCTCTTCTCATCCTGAAGCAAAGTTCTTAACCCGAGGTACTATTTCTGGTTTAGTGGAGTCTGTAACCTGAAGCGTCTGTAACCCGAGGTACCACTGTACAGCAAACAGGAAAAATGCCTGCTGGATTTCACCCACAACATTTCCTCATTCATTCATTCATTCATTCATTCATAGCAGTATTTCTGTACTGCCATCTCATGTAAAAAAGGACTCACCCACCAACAGTGTCTCAGCATCTGGACTGAGCTTCACTTGGTTTACTCTTATCCAGTCCATTAGAGAGGCCAGGCACCGATCCAGCATATTCATTCCTGCACACTTTCATGAACTGTAAAGATGCAGATTTGTGTGTTACTGATTGCAAATGGGGTCTGGATGGCCCCACTCAGCTGTTTCATGTAGATATTAAAAAATATGGGCTATAAAATCACACCCTCTGGATCCCCACATCGGCAACTCCATGGAGCTGAACAGGATCTTCTTGAGCCAACCATCCAAATAGGATGGAACTAAAACATCGACAAATGCATACATTAAAATCACCAACCATACCACAGGGACTTAAAACCAAAGACATTTGAGAAAAATTTTAACCTGGAGCCATGAAGGCGACAGTGTGGGGACCAGGTGAGCTTCCCTAGGTGGGGAGAGCACTGGAAGAGCCACCACCAAAAAGGCCCAAAATAGGGCAGAGAGGAGGGGCAAGCAGAACCCCTTTAAAACATACAGTGAGCCCACATCTTAACACAGGATTGAGCCTAAATAGTGTAGAGTCGAAACACACTGGGTGGAATTACCAAAGTCTTTTTTCTCCATATGCCCATCCCATTACCCCCCCTTTTTAGTTATTAAATTTGCTCAACGTGTAAAGCTGAATTTGCACAAGTTACATGTGTGTAACTTGCAAGTGAACTGCACAGACCTTTAATACACTATCTAAGATAGCAACAGATAACCTCAATTGGGTCCAGACTGGCGTATTCTAATATTTACGTGCCAAGAAAGTTGTCGATGCTTTATGGCTGCTGGGCAGAAGGGTTAAAGTTGCTGACACACATTTATATGAGAAAGGGCCTGCAGGATTTTCTTGGGAAGCCTGATTCATCACTGCTCTGCCTGCCTGCCTGCCTGCCTGCCTGCCCAGATGAGAAAAGGGATCCCGTGGTCTCTGAGAGACACCGAAGCGTGTTTCTAACTTGGCTTTTCAACCACTATTAGATGAATTGCAAGCCTTCAGGGGTGTGGAGAAATGGAGGAGCCATTGCAGAAAGTGAAACACTTTTTAAATTTACCAGTGATTGTGGCCTCTGGACTTTCTCTCTCGTGTGGCTTCTTACAGGAAGTCTGTCTTCCTCAATGAAACGAAACATCCAGCAACAATCTTGCAAAAGGCTCTTAATTAGCCTCCTGCTCGATATTGTTCAATACACAATTAGAATTAGCGTGAAAGTGAAATATGGCTGCGGTGCAGAGGCTTCCCCCCCCCTGCCCGCTCCCTCCTCCCTGTTGCTGCACCTTGCAGTCCGTAAATAATGTTTAGGAACAGGCAAGGAGACTTCCTTGGCAGTTGCCTTTTGCTTCGAGCAAATCCAGCGACTATTTGTTTCTGCTACGAGGAAAAGTTGAGCTGCTGTAAACTTTCGACAATGTGTTCTTGATAATTTAAAACGAGGGGCGGAGGCGTCTGGGGACCTCGGCTGCTCCAGAGGCTTTCTGCAAGGGCCTTGGGCAAACCATTTAACCCAGTTTCGCCTTTGATGTAAATTGAGAGATACATCACAAGTATCGAGAATATGTTTACGGCCCATAAGCTGCCGTGCTGACGCCACGGTTCCTACTATAATGGAAAGCTAGCTCTGTAGTGCCGGCGCGGAGATATAGCTGCTGGCATCGAGGTAGATGTCTGACTTCGTGCCGCGGAAACTTTCCTCTGCCTCTTGCCCATCGCTCTGTCCATAGATTACGGTGGAAGCTGGTCCATTAGGAGAATGGAGAGCCATGTCTCCCACTTCAGTCTGTCCACATCAGGTAGCCCATCTGTGCCTGAATTCCTACATACAACCAGAGCAGGGGATGGTACCACCTGTCAGTTTTCTCCTCTTGTAGGGGGGCAGAACTGGAATTAGTTGGCTCTGCCTGCCTTTAGCTCTGGGGCCACCTCGCAGTGCCGTCCCATGGCCCACTCTTCCTTTGAAGGTGACTCAGAAACTACAGCTAATTCAGAATGCAGCAACTAGACTGGTGACTATCTCAGTATTAAGGAATATGGAGCATTGCCATTGGCCATTCCTGTATTTGAAATACAGTTTAATTAATGTCATCAGATACTGACAATTTGTGTGTCCCCTCTCGTGTCTTTTTAAATGCAGGAAAAATGGCTGCACAGCTCTTTGGAGGCTCTGGAATAAGCTCTTAGGTCCTCTTGACCAGAGAATCATAAATCAATGTCTCTCTTTGTCCCATGATGATGACGATTCTTTGCTCAGCCAACTCTTTTCATTCTTATTCTGAAGCTGCAATGTGATACTCTGGGAAATTGTTGCATTATGCAATTTGGGTGTGGATGCAATGAAAGTTAACAAACATGCAGGCTTTGGGATTTTTATTTTTATTTTCTAACTCGTCACGGTAGGTGCTGCAAGGCCTTATACATAAGGGCTCGCCCATGCATGTTCAGAGCTGCTTCACAACTAAATGAGAGCATTCAAAGTTATGTGCGCGTGTGCTATGCAAAAATCACAATTTGGGAGAAGCCGTGAAGCTAGCCAATGCTTCTCCCGATTCCTGCAGCCCTTGTTTTACTCCGCCGGCTCAACTCTCCCCTGCCTTATGCAGGGGGCCATGAGACACAAGAGCAGGTGTCAGCAGAAATCACAATGTGGGAAAAACCTTGAAGCCTCAACATAGCTCTATCCTTATTTCAGTCATCATGATATATCAGTATATTGCAATGTTTGGCTGGTGATATGATGTATCACAGTGTTATCGCCCAGCCCTACATGCAAGTTGGTGACCATTACTGCTTTCTGTGTAAACGAGCTCCATAGTTTTAACTAAGCGGTGGGTGAACAAGTATTTTTATCCGTCCCGAATCGTCTAATGTTCAGCATCATTGGATGCCCATGTTTTAGTGTTATGAGAGAGAGATAAAAAAAAATCTACTCTGAAGATTGCCACTTAAATTTATAGTCCACCTTGCTTTAAAAAATCATAAAGTGTCCCAGACAAAATGAAAGCAAATTGTCACAATGCAAGAGCAGCAACGCTACAGCTCTTCTTGTCCTTCTCTAGAGATACTGGTTGGCTATTGGGCGAGACAAGATTTTGGACTAGATAAGCCTTTGGTCTGATCCAGTGGGACTTTTCTTGTGAAGAAATAGGTTATCACGTTGAAAAGAAAGCGACAATGTGAAGGACGGGGAATTGAAACCGTTCATGTGTGCTAATGGGGAAGGGAGAGTCTGTGCGGCTACTGTGATTTTTGCAAGGTGCAGATGCCGTTTTTAGCCTGGAGAAGGGCAAACCTCAAGAGACCGATATTAAAGTTCATTGCAACTTTTTGATGGTTTGTTTTTCTACTGCATTCATCAGGCATTAGCTGCCTTGTGTCTGCTGGCACGGAGTCGAGGCATTGATTCGGGAGAGAGCTCCGAGGGGAGTCTGCTGCCAGCTGAATCCCTAATAACACTTCCGTTGGCAACCAGGTCTCTACCCCCACCCACCCACCCACCCCGGAGACCATATGAAACGTCCAATTCATTATGTCCGCTCCATTTCTGATGGGAGGTTATGTGTGAAATTGCAATGAAAGGCGGAGCATTGGGTGGTTGGGGGTTTCTTTCTGAGTCTGTGTGTGTTTGGCTGAAAAGTTTAGGAAATGAAACACGAGAGGTGAGGAGGAATCTAACCAAAGAGCTCAGCCGCACGGGTGGAATGAGTCCAGGCCAGTTTTTAAGTGTTGCGAGACCATGAGAAAATGGAAACTTGAGTGAACACCTGGGCTTACGTCGAATAAAAATCTACGTTAAGTATGCTGCGCCTGGAAGTGGACAAAAGGAAACCTCATTGGTGGATTAAGAATAAAAAGAAGTCCTTTAGCTATGATGGAATTCATCTGTTTATTGTTGGGGAAGCTTAACTACAGGTACATATTCCTGATGTGAAGAATAAATACGGAGTTTTGCAAGTTGCCCATGATTACTAATTACTTAAACTGAATTAATAATGCTGATGGACAGCATGTAAATTCCGTGCAAAGCATCTCAGTGGAGGATAAATCTCAAATTGACCAAGTGCACAGTTGATTTGCCAGTTTTCCTTCTCTGCCCACTTCAGGGGGGAAAATATCTCTTGAAAAGCTGGGACATTTACATTTCCTGTAATCCGCCTTTAATGGAGCATGCGTTTTTGAAAGTTTGAATACAAATAGTATGTTTTCAAGCTGCGTGCTGTGAGGGATGATTGGCACATCCTGAGGTATGAAAAAGCGGGTGACCCCATTCCTTTTGGCTCTGGCCGTCCCATTTTTTTGGCTCTTGCTCATCACGGATTTAGTGAGCATCAGGTCGGTCAATTTCTCTATTTAACCTAGGAAGGACATCACCATCTACAGAAGGGATGGGGAACTGTTGCCCTTTAGCTGTTGCTGAGCACACCAGCCCCCATTAGCCCCAGCCAGCATGTTGCAGTTAAGTGACATTTGGGGAGCCATTGATTTGCCACCCCTGATCTAGAGGACTTGTAGACTTCATCCTTCCATGGACTATTTGGCAGAGGGTGAACTCTCATCAGGTAGGACATTCAGATGTTTAGAGAGACATGTGGTGTGGATTTCTGGAACCCATACTACTTCCGCCTTTAGGACAGGGGTCGCTCAAATTTGTGCATTCACAAGTGTCAAATGTTCACTGCCTGACACACTGGCTTTTCTGTGTGCTAGAGTTTGATTGCTATAATGCGCAAACATGTATTTCTTCACTGTTTTTGAAGTGGTGCACCATGTAATGTTTAAGAATAATTGAATCTGACTCTCTTGGGTGTGTGGGAAAACTGTTGGAATAGAAATAACTGGTTTACTTTTGGGGGCATGGCCAGTTTACTGAGGAGTTTTGTGTCACGCCCCTTTGTAAAAAGTAAGAACTGAGAACACGACGTTTTAAAAACTGTAATCTTTTAAGCTCTTTTGAAAGGAGCACTGACAAGCCCAAACACATGGGGCAAACGTGACTCAGAGCCCTTGTTTAGTGGTCAAAGCTGGTGTGTGACGTGCTGAACGGCTGTTCAAATATTGGGCACACAGATGTTATGTATTAACAAATATGCAAACAGAGCACAATAATGATCAGCACCGCGCTTCCTGGTTTTGGAAGTCCTAGATTAATTGGTCTGATATTTGTAAGACTAATCCAGAATCGGACAAACTACAGACTTTTGTTTCTGGGTTCTTGTTGTTTTGTATAAAAAGATTAAGTTGCCCCCATGGTAAGAAGCAATAAACAGCTGTCATATATTTCCTTGCAGCCAAAGAATGAATCATGCATAATAGTGCTTTTTGAAAAGAGAATTTACCCAATAATTTCCAACACTTTTACTGCTTTTCCCTGGGAAATAGTTGTTACTGTTGGGGCAATATACTAGGTACCTTCAGCCTATCTCACATATATATATAGTAAAAACCAGATTTGTAAAAATCGCTGGAGAGGATATATGACAGCATCTCCATGACCACTGTTCCCTAGCTCAACACCCACTGTTGTTGAAGCTAAGCCTAAAGGTAAAGGAACTCCTGACCATTAGGTCCAGTCGCAAACGACTCTGGGGTTGCAACGCTCATCTCGCTTTACTGGCCGAGGGAGCCGGCGTACAGCTTCCGGGTCATGTGGCCAGCATGACTAAGCCGCTTCTGGCGAACCAGAGCAGTGCATGGAAACGCCGTTTACCTTCCCGCCAGAGTGATACCTATTTATCTACTTGCACTTTGATATGCTTCTGAACTGCTAGGTGGGCAGGAGCTGGGACCAAACAACGGGAGCTCACCCCGTCATGGGGATTCAAACCGCCAACCTTCTGATAGGCAATGGAATATTTTCCAGGAACGATATGAAAGCTACTCTGGACTGGTGGACGTCTGTGAATCAAATTTTTCATGCAGGAATCTTAGAGTGGAAAGCAAGTGCTGCCTTGAAATTGAATGTATCCAGCTTGGCTTCCTGTTTTCGGATAAAGCAGAGGCTGGCCACATGGTGTCCTTGAGATCATTCCCTGCTAACATGGCCAATGGCCGGGAGTGATGAGAGTCCCAACATCTAGAGGACATCAGGTTGCCTCCCTTTGGGATAAAGTGAGGTCAATGTGCATGATTATTAAGATCTCCAATTAAGGTGTCCAGTAGCCTTTGGGTTTCTCTTTTAGGGTTGACATTGGGTAGAGAGAAAGCAGTAAAGTATAGGGGGAGATTCTGCATCTTCCCGTATTATAGTTGCCCTGGTGCAACCACAGCAACCCATGTTTCCTTTGAATGAATATTTGCTAACAGCTGTAACACATTGTTCATAAAGACCAGCATAGTGTGCTGTGGTCAGTTATATAGGCTTGAATTTCTCGCTATATCGTCATCCTTACAGATGGGCAAACTCTACTGAGAAACCGAAATGCATATTTCCACATGGGAGGACTGAGGATTTTTAAACAAGTATTTAGCATCCTTAGGACAGAACAGAAAATGTGGGGAATGTTAATTACAGACATTGGAAAAGAGTGGGGGGCGGGGAGCCCCTTGTCCACTGTTCTGCTTTGCAAATAGCGATTTAAATAGAAGAGAAATTAGGAGAGAATAAGGGGGAGCCGGATTTACACAAGCAGCACTGATTAAAATAACGAAGTTCAACGGATACATTGTGATTGAAATAGAATGAGTGACAAATTGTAAGTTTTTATCCAAAGTATTATTATCTCTCTCCCCCTCCCCCACCAATTTATTTGAGAACCGCTTTGGATTTGTAGGTTGTCGTTCTATTTCCCTGCCTCTTTGGAGTGTCACATGTGGTTCAGCTTCTCTTATAATTGTGTGTGTGTGTTTGTGTTCAATTACAATATTTCGATGTATTTTCTTTTCATAATGCCCGTTTAGTTTAAAATAAGAAAGGCTTATGGAATGATTGGCTTCGGGAACCTTGCTCTTTCCATGACTTCTTTGTTCAAATTAAGCTAATCCGAAAAATCAGGTGTGGGGGAAAAGAGAAAGAGAGAGAAAACCATGTCTTTTATCTACCCTAAAGCTGTCATTAAAATATTGACAGATACTGCTGTTCACCCCGCTGATCGCAATCGCCCCCCCTATTACCTTGTGTTCCCGCATCTGTTGCATCTGCTTACAGCCTTGCTTATCAGCCCGTTGCACAAGTCACTCTGATGAAAGTGTCATCGCCTTATTAGGTATACATTGTATGTCATGTTGTATATTTTATGAATGTTTGCATAGGTTAATTCCAGGTATTTCCTGAGGTCAAAATACACATATTCGCTTCACTTGCTGGGCTGAGAGTCCCCCTCTCTCTTTACCTTCCCCATAAAAGGATCCAGAGTCACAGGGCTGAAAATTACTTAGAGCTTAGTCCAGCTTGTCATTTATCGAAATTGTTACTATCCGTGTATATATATTTTTAAAGGGTAGCTCCTAAGGTTCCGTCACACTCCAGTGTGACCAAGGAACAGAACCCAGGGATAGGGCAATGCCAGTGAAGATGGAAGACCAGCTTAGTCCTCAGTGGCTGCTATATTAGTTCTATGGGGCAAAGCGGAGTGACTTCTCCAGCCCTTCATTCCAGATATTTAGGGGGCAGAGGGTTTCCCCCACCATAATGTTGTCCTTGAATGTATGGGGGGGGGATGAGCATTTGACTTCCATTCACTCCTGTGGGAAAAAAAATGAAGGGGTGAGGAACAGTCCCCCCCCATCCTTGAAACTGCAAGTTGCAATTTCTGGGGAACCTGCTTTGCATTAGTAACCATGGTTTGTGCTGGGTATATACGCAAGATGATACCGTTGTTAATACTGGGAAGTGAAAAAAGGAGGGTTGCTCCAGGGAAGGGAGAATATGGGAGGCTGTGTAGATGGGCACACAGCCCACTCCCCATCTTACAGGCAAGCTTATGAGATTGACAGTGTGACATCTGCATAAGACCCCTGTTGTCTGCTCATGTGCATTTTCTTATGGGTGTATGCTTTCGCAAGGCAAACACAACTCTTGTTGGTCGCAGTGCCTCCAGGCCCTTGTCACGGCGTCCGCAGAATTAGTCAGTACCAATGCGCTTAGCATAAGATGTTGCTAATTTGTTCAGCTCCTTCTAGTAGATTGACAGGTCTCTGTCTTCATCTGTGCCAACTCGAAGCATAAGCACAAAGCAAGAACGAGATCTGATCATATGCTTTTAGTTCTGCTCTGCTGTTTCTTGAGCTCCAGTGTCTCGATGCCCGTGGATTTCACTGTAGCATTCATTGTGCATCATCTCTTATTACCAGCACAAGGTTTAAATCACATGTCCTGGGATGTTTATTAATGGGAGTCATTTGGTTGGACTATTTCCGCATAGAAAGGTCTTTGTGCTTGCCTAGGGCCAAATAGTTGGTGGATACCAATTTGGGGAAAGGAAGGAAGGAAGTTTTGGAGGTAGGAAGAATCTTTTCTCTTGTGTAATCCATCTGCAAGCGGAAGTATATTATCTCTCTGGTTTTCCAGGACATGTGATTCAGTCCAAGGTAACATCTAAGAACATATCTCCATTTCAACAGAGAACGTTTCAGTTGAAAAACAGCTCAGACCTTTCCCCCCGCCCCCCTGACAAAATAGCTCACATTTATTCTGACATTCCATGTTAAATTTCCATCCGTTAAGTATGCAAGTAATCTTTTAACTGTTAAAAACCCAGGTCATGGTGCTAAATGAGCAGATAGCTTACTTAGAGGCTCCAGAACTGGCCAAAAGTCACCTTTCCTGGAAAGGGGATTGAAAACTGGGCCACAGATGAGTGCTGAGTAGAAACCTGGAACTGAGAGGTGGAGCTGGAAGTCAGATCTAGAAAAGCAGGCAGAAGTCGGAGCCAGTAAAGACTTTTTGTAGCCCAGGCAAGGACCCACCCTGAACAGGAAGCTTTCACTAGAATGGCCAGCTTGAGTGGGGAAGTCAAACCAGTACTGTACCTTGAACATTCAGAAAGCGCCGTAGAAATTTATTTATGTATTACATTTTTTATACCACATCTTCTTCCAAGGAGCTCAAGGTGGGTTACGTCTTTTGCCCCCTCCCTATTTTATCCTCACAACAGCCCTGCGAGGGAGCTTAGGCTGAGAGATAGTGACTGGCCCAAGGGTGACTCAGTGATCTTCATGGCTGAGTGAGGAACCCTAGTCTCCCGGGTCAACTGTTACACCACAGTGGTGCTATAATGCTAGGCAGTACAGTTAGCATTGGAACTATGAGAGAAACGCCGTTTCGCTTTTCAAGTGTACACAGCCAGCATGTCTAGGAGCTCACTCCTTGCATTTAATAATGTGCAAAGCTGACGTACATCTTTCTCTTAAAGGTAAAGGTAATGGGACCCCTGACCATTAGGTCCAGTCGCGGATGACTCTGGGGTTGCAACGCTCATCTCGCATTATTGGCCAAGGGAACTGGCGTACAGCTTCCGGGTCATGTGGCCAGCATGACTAAGCCGCTTCTGGCGAACCAGAGCAGCACACGGAAACGCCGTTTACCTTACCGCCGGAGCAGTACCTACTTGCACTTTCGATGTGCTTTTGAACTGCTAGGTGGGCAGGAGCTGGGACCGAGCAACGGGAGCTCACCCCGTCATGGGGATTCAAACTGCCGACCTTCTGATCGGCAAGCCCTAGGCTCTGTGGCTTAACCCACAGCGCCACCCGCGTCCCATATCTCTTACCTGAGCACTAACATTCCTTGCGAAAGACACTTGTAGGCTGACCCTGTTGCTGACATGGCGATTTAGCCTTATGTTACCCTTCATCCATCTGCTTCTCAGGGAGCAAAGTCTTTCTAGATGTTGGTAAGCAGCATCAGGAGTGGGGGGGGGGGTCATCTGAAGTTTGCAGCGCTGCTCATTAGCTTCATGAATTAATCCCAGCTAATTAGTGTCACTGCGTATGTGCGGGTAATACAGAGTATAAAATGCATCTAGAGATACACGGGCACTCTTGTTGAATCGCTTAACTGCTGCAACTCTCAAAATGCTCGACTAGCCAATCTTGTGTTGCTTCCAGAAGTAACTGAGTTTGATTAGCCCCAGAATGAGGGACCTCTGCAATCTTGGGCCACATCCACACACCATACATTTGAAGCACTATTATACCGCTTTTCTAGGTATGAGCTTTCTTGTGTATACACACTTCTTCAGATACTCTGAAGCAGAGATCGCTACAACCTTATAACTGTTGATCTGTTGATGACTGTTAATGATGCCAGTTGGTTCCACAGGGAAGGGCAAGGGATTTTTAAAGGGATAGATGACCAAAATTAGCTTTAGCATGTATAATGGGACATGAATCCAATATCTCTGATCAGACCAGGTCTCTCCATAGTTTTTAGTATGGTAATGAGTTGTAACTCAGCAACTTCTCTTTCTAGTGTATTTCTAAAATTCTTTTTGCAATAAGACAGGTACTTTAAGATCTTGTATAGAATGTCCTGGGAGATTGAAGTGTTCTCCTACTGGTTTCTCTGTTTTGTGATTCCTGATGTCAGATTTATGTCCATTTATCCTTTGGTCATTTATCCATTTAATTTATTATTAAGACTGTCTTAGGACAAAAAGACTTGATTCTCTTAAGGGAGTTCTTTTTGGACCATCTTTTAATCTATATATATAAAAATGTTCCCATTGCGTGCGCGGCGGACACCACCGTGCTCCATAACCGCTGGACCAAATCTCATCAAATTAAGGAAACAGTGTACCATGACCATCAAGGAAGGATCTGGCATAATAAAAATTCAAAAAAACCACACCTAACATACCTAAAATAAAGAAAAAACGCAAAAAAATTTGGCGCGCACATTATATGTCATCATCAGCTTCCAATAGAAAGGCTCATCGCAGGGCAGCGTCATATCTCAATGGACTCTTCAGGCCAGGGCCGCAAGGATGTCTGGGAAATAGAGTTCAAAGAAGCGATGGCCTGCCTCTTTCCCTGATATTCGACTTGGCTTTTAATAGGCTTTTAATAGCCGCAAGGCACGCTGGGAAATGGAGGCAGCTGCCTCTCACAGTTAACTAGGCTGGACCTGCAAGGTGTTGTAAGAATATCAAGGTCTTATCTATATATATAATTGTTCATAAGTGTGCCAAGCAAAACAAGGCCACATGTCTGAAGACAGGCCACAGGCCTGCCTCCATTTTCACTCCCAAACTGACAAACTGTTTCTCTGCAAGGATTGGCTGGGAAACAGGGAAATGTAAATATCTCTTTTGTCAAAGGCACGCTGGGAAATGGAGGCCGCCTCCTCTCGCAGTTAACTAGGCTGGACCCGCAAGGCACGCTGGGAAATGGAGTCAAGGTGCCCTGTGGGTGAGCTAAGCTCTTTCGCCCAAACCACAAGGCATGCTGGGAAACGGTGGGCTTATTATCCCAACCAACTGCTCGCTCAAGGCACTCTGGGAAATGGAATCAAATCCTCTCTGTAGAGGGTTACTAGCACTTTTCCCCTTGAAAAGGCCACAGGCAAGGCATGCCGGGAAATGGCCACCGTGATCGTCCCTCAGTGATCTCCCGATGTGTGTTTTTTATCTGTGCGTTTCCATAGTGCTTTTCCCTCAGATGGCGTCAGAGGCCTCCTTCCTCAGCTTTTTCTGCCACAGGCCGCAAGAGGGCACCTGAGCGCATGCAGAGTGCACACAATGTAGGTGGGGGTTTATTTTGGCTGTGGCTGCTACTGATGGTAATAAGTAGCGGGCCCGCTAGTAATATATATATATCTTTCATCTTGTTATTTATTATGACCGAGCTCTCCCAAACAGTCCTGGGAACGGCAGTTTAAGGAAGCTGTGCGTTGTTGGGGGACCCCCTGTTCCCTTCACAAAGCCACTCTGGGAATGACAAGTAATAATAGTTTCTGCAACATTCAGCATCTTGATGGGATAAATGTAGTCTCCTGAAAATTAGATACTTAGCTAAACTAAGGCCTTCTCTAGACTGATAAATGATAATTCCTAACCTAGTGCTGTAGCAGCTGGGGCTCAGTGTGCTTCCCTTTTTTAAATAAGAGCCATTTCCCTTCCCATATATTCAGAAGCATCTGTTATGTCAGCGTTTTGTCTCTCTTTCAGTAAATTCTAATTAGAATTTGGATTGGAAAACTATGCTTTGTCATGGTTTCTGATCTTGCTGCATTGTAGCCGTGCAAAAGTTCGAATTGCTCACTGAGGTCCCAGCTTCATATTTTGGAAATTTCATTGGTTTGCTGTTAGTTAAACTACATCCTCTTAACTCTAAGGATTTCAAGGAAATATTGAGACTATGACTCAAATTTGGCAATACCAAAAGCAAACTGGAAGGCGTAAAAAATGAGAGGAAATCTGATGTATTCATGACTTGCAGGCTACACTTGTAAGGTTGCTTTCAAGCTGGAAAACTTGTGTTTATTTTTGGTGTTTTTCCTTCAGACCACATCAAATCTCAGTGTTTCAGTGCTAACCTTTCTTGCTTGTCTCTTTGTGAGTGTCGGGATAAGAAAAAAGTGTTTTCCAAGCACTCAGAAAATAGGTAGCTTTCTTTCTGAGGACATTCCAATGTTCAATCCTTTGAAACTTCTCCTCACCATAAACCACTCTGATTCCCTTACATTCCCTCAAAACATACCTGGCAGTGACATAATGTTCTTACCTTGGTAAGTCTAGCTGCAGGGCCTCTGTTACATCTTCTCAATTGCCTGCTGGAGCAAGTGTGGTGTAGTGGTTAAGAGCAGTAGACTTGTAATCTGGGGAACCGGGTTCGCGTCTCCGCTCCTCCACATGCAGCTGCTGGGTGACCTTGGGCTAGTCACCCTTCTTTGAAGTCTCTCAGCCCCACTCACCTCAAAGAGTGTTTGTTTTAGGGGAGGAAGGGAAAGGAGAAGGTTAGCCGCTTTGAGACTCCTTCGGGTAGTGATAAAGTGGGATATCAAATCCAAACTCTTCCACAGACATCAGGAGTCAGAGGAACTATTTTAAGAAAAAAATCCTTCCAGTAGCTACTAGAAGGAAATTTTCAATTTTTTTATTTTGTTTTGACTACGGCAGACCAACACGGCTACCTACCTGTATCCAGAGGAACTATATTAACCATGAAACCTTGCGCTTGGGATAATGTCATTGCAGTGCAAAGCTTGTTGTTGTTGTTGTATGGTGTTTGGATTTGGATTTGATATCCCGCTTTATCACTACCCGAAGGAGTCTCCAAGCGGCTAACATTCTCCTTTCCCTTCCTCCCCCACAACAAACACTCTGTAAGGTGAGTGGGGCTGAGAGACTTCAAAGAAGTGTGACTAGCCCAAGGTCACCCAGCAGCTGCATGTGGAGGAGCGGAGACACAAACCCGGTTCACCAGATTATGAGTCCACCGCTCTTAACCACTACACCACACTGGCTCTCAATGTATGTATGTATGTATGTATGTATGTATGTATGTATGTATTTGTTTAGATGATTTTATTATTTATACCCCAGCCTGTTTCCCTGACAGGGACTCATGGTGGCATTCCCATGGTTGCCACCACAACCTGCCACTAGTAACTTCCACCCGACAAATTGTGAAGAATGTTTATCCCTCATTTCCTGAACAGATGCAGACATTGAATCACAGAGTTGGAAGGGACCACGAGAGTTATCTAGTCCAACCCCCTGCGAAGCAGGAATCTTTTGCCCAACGTGGGGCTCGAACCCATGACCTTGAGATTAAAAGTATCATGCTCTGCCGACTGAGCTATTTGCTGCTGCTGTTTTTCTGTATGAAACGGGAGGCCTGCTTTTGAAACTCAAATACAACATGCTGATTGAAATAGGCTCACAAGTGCCTACCTGGTTTACAAAGCTTATTTTCTGGAAGCCATATTTTCCTGCCTCCATTGCTGGGGTTTTTAGTGCCGGCCCCCAGGTCCCCAGTATTGCACTGGCATTGGCCATGGATTTGTTCAGCGAAGCAAAACAAAACAGGGGATGTTCTACATTTCTACAGCAGCGTAATAAGGGACGTAGGCCCTGTGCTTGTTTTCCGCTGTTTACAAAATGGGGCCAGTAACCTTTTTACTTCCTCGCGGGGGGTGTTTTAGAGAATTAATGAGGTAATGTTGCTGAGGCACTCTGGAGACGCAAAGCACTATGTAGGATCAGCAGTAATTATAAACAGGGCCGCTTTATCCTCTCGGCATCCTGGTTCCCATGACTGTCTGCTCGCTCACACAAAGGTTGTCACTTTAGCAAGATGGCTGCCTCCCTCGTCAGAGATGCTCAGAGATGCCAGTTCTAATTAGAGCCGTTAGTTTGAAGCGCAAGTTGCTGTTTTCAATGCGCAGCCGATAAGCTTTACAATGTGTCGACGTCCAAATTGCTTGAACTTGAACGAAAGAAGGGCATGCTTCTCAGTGTTGCAGAATCTTCAGTCTTCTCCCTCTGCGGTAGTTGGCTACGTTTGAAGCAGAAGCCGCTCTCAAACGGAGACATTTTAACGTTTATAATAAAATTTGAGCAGTGGGTACTGAGTGGCATCCTCCTTCTCCAATGTTCATTTGTTTGTTTCTCTTTTTTCGGCTTGTCTGGAAGGCCTTTTAAGCTAGTTGATAATGTGCAATTTTCGTTTCTCCTTCCTTTTTTTTTTTTTTTTTAAATAAACAACAACGGGAACATTTAAACCTAAAAGTGTGAAAACAATCTGGAATGTTAGTCGTCACATCCTAGCCTGAATAGGTGCAGTAATCTCTGGGAGCTTTCTCTGGGAGGTTGTTTTAAGTCCTGAAATTATGCTGCTTGGAAATGTACCATCTGTGTCAGGAAAAGGATTAGAAAAGGGGGGGGGGAGAGATGGGTTTGAAGTGTCCCATGTGCTGAGTTGAATCTCGCATTTCCAGCTTTTTGGCTAGCCAGGAATTGGTTTTAAAAAGAAGCCTCTCCCATAAACAGATGCAAGCCTGGTAAACTTGCACTTGGCTGGCTACATGCTCGCAGTGGAGGCCTTGTATTATCCATGTGCATCCCAGTTGCCGAGAACATGGCTCTTCTTCCCTTGGCAAAGATGATTCTTTTGTTTTGCCTTTGTGGCTGTTTATTCCCTTACCAGCAGCTCTTTCCAGCTCTCTCTTAACATACACCTGTCCCCTATTCTGCTGGAGAGGATTTGGCAGAATGTAACCCTTTTTTTTCTCACGTACTTTGGATCTGTAATAAAGATGTATGTTTTGGCAGCTCTTGGAGCTTCTCTGACAAATACCGTTACTAATTATTACTGTTTTTATGGAGTTTATTTATAGTTTCCGTTCAGTGTTTTGAAACAGGGCTAGGCAGACTTCAGCCTGGTTGAATCTCCTCTGTGTGTTTTTTTTTGCTAGAACCCCAATAATTGGTACTAGTAGCTGGAGTCAGGTGCAAGAGTCAATTAGAATTGAAGAATAGAGTGCCTCTGGTGTATTGCAAGGCTAGGAATTTGTTTTCAGTACCAGAAGTCAACTGAGTCTGCAATCCCTTCTCACGAAGGTCTGCTTTCTTTATTTCAGCAGCCTAATTTGTTTTGTTTTCTTGAACAGTTGGTGCCAAAATCACCTAGAGACCAACCTTCTGCCTCCCCCCCATTCTAAAGCTATTTACACAAATTATCTAGGACCCCATAAATGTTCTGGAGGAACTTGTGAGCTGAATAAGGTATTCCCATATTGTTGATGAGGGATGTAGGCCGAGAGAGTGCTTTCTTAAGACTCTCTAGTGAGTTTGTAGCTTTGGACACTTTCCAGCTCATTTTCTTAGCCATTACGCCAGAGTCCAAACATGATCATCTTGCCTTGGGATTGGCAACCTCTTCACTGGGAAAGGAAAGGAACTCTGGACTATTTATATCCCACCTTTCTTCCAAGGAGCTCGAGGTGGCATATCTGGTTCTTCCCCCTCTTCACATCATCCTCACAACAGTCCTGTAAGGTAGGTTAGCTCAAGAAACTGACCGGCCCAAGATCACCCAACAAGTTTCATGACTTGAGTTGGGATTCACCCCCTGGTTTTCCAGGTGCAACAATTGCCGCTACAGCACACCGAGTCTCTTTGAGTGTAAGTCAAGAGGAATTGACTACTGTATTAATGGCCGGCAAACTGGTCCACAGTATTTCTGGAGGAAGTCGTGGTGATGTTGCTTACCTGGCAGATGACCCACTTGTGGGGGGGAGGCTTCCGAGATGTGTCTTCTGTAGAGGGCATGCCACTCCTCCTTGCCCTTTCTTGGCCCCTTGGTTCCTTGGGACAACCTCTCAATTTCTGGTAGAAGTGTTTTGTTGGTTCTCGTTCTACTGTTGGGAACAATCCTCCATTTTGGAAATCACTGACTATCATGGTCTTGTTCATAAAGTATATCTGAAAAGTAATGTGCTTGTTCCTACACAAAACCCCTACAGGAGTAGTAATTAATGCTTCTATTTTTTGTACTTATGAGAACAGTTACACGGATCTGTGGGCAAGGGGATACAATGAGAAATAACTAAATCTGCTGGAATTCGTTGTGATGTTGAAGGGGCAGTTGAAGTTTGCAACACAGAGTTGAGCGGTTGTGAAAACACCTTGGCTAGGCAGACGCTGGTGGTGTAAGCGAGTCTTTAATGATATCAGGCTCCGGCAAAATGACTGGTAGTCCACTCGTGTGCCTCTCTTTATTTTTATTTGCGGATGCACTTACCGCTTCCACTTGCATCTGAAAGAGCAATAGGTGTTTTATGACATCATGGGTTTCCACAGAGACCAAAAGAGAGGAGTGATTTCCTGCATCGCCTGTCTCAGAATAGCTTTGGGTTTTTCTCTTTTATAAGGGAATCTCTCTTATACAGTCCCACATGCCTAGATTGATGTAGCCAGCCACACTTTGTGAACTCCTTTCCTCTTTCTGGAAGAGTTCACTGTAGGATGAATTAAGAAAAGAGGGACCGGAGCAATAAGGCTGCTATAGAGCACGAGTGTAGATATGTTATCCTGTGTGGATATTTTTACACTCACATTTTTTGTTCTGGCATACATCACGTCACGGACATCTGCATCGCTGTGTTAACTGGCTGGTGCAGTTCTATGCACCATCCTACACATTTACATGCTGGAGCAGCAAGCATTGGGGTTGTGCCACATGGCTTCAAAGGAGCCAACAGAATGGTTAATGCCTATAAAGAGAGAGGCACTGAAGAGGTGGAGGCCATAGTTGGTGCATTGTCATGACCCCAGTACCAGCAATGACCTGTACACAGAGTTAGAGGCTGCAGGGGCACCAGATTAGGAGCTGGGTTTGGGTCAAGGCTTAGATCTGACTGCAGAAGATAGGAAGACCACTGCACTTGAGGCCATAGGACAAGAACTCCCAGACCAAAGTCTGGACCTTCATGGACACCTTCTCCTAAGTCTGAAGAACCAGATGCATCCCATCACAAAGTCTTGGGAGTACCAGGACTGCACCAGGAGGAAGGAAGCAGGAGTACCCAGCATCTTTAGACCAGAGGGTTGGCCCTTTAAGGCTCTGAAGTTCTCTGAAGGGGGTCAAACCTGGAGGAGGTATTCTGGAGCCAGGGCCACAAAAGGCCTCAGTGTGCTCCCAACCTTTGTTGGAGCACGTTGCTTGCTTGGAGCTGTCCATGGTCTAGCCTTGCCTCTCGTCATGCCGTTTTCCTCATGGGTTCAGACATCGGACCAGAACACAGCACACACCCTTGGAATGCAGAAGGTCCCCAGGCCTGTCTTTGGCATCTCCCTTCAGAAAAAAAGCTGGGGGAAGTCCAAAGGTCTCAGCAGGCCTGGAAAAGATACCTGTCAGAGCCCTTGGAGAATGGCTTCCAGTCAGAGTAGCTGATTGGGGTGGTCAGCTAGATTGGAGTGGTCAGAATTTAAGGTAGACAATGATCTCCTGGTAGATTATTGGCCAATTTCTAGTAGACCTTCCTGGTGTTGCTGGTTGCGGGGATCCTTCCAAGAATACTGGACCTTGGGTGGATCCTGCTAGGCAGATAGAAGATCCCTCTTCTGCTTTCTGGGTGTTTATGAAAGTTGGTTATTTCTGGGTCAAAGATCTGAAACTCGCAGAATGTGTTTCACTGTGGTTGCTTATCTATCCAGGGCTCTCTCACAGCTTTCAAGTCAATGAATGCATCTCTGATTCTTAGTAATCAAGCTACAGGATCACCAGTTTTGGCAGCAGCCTGGCATTTGGGAGGAACGGCTACTACTAATAGCTGGTTAAGGGAGATCAGATCACTTTCCTATCTAATCCAGATAGCTTTATCTGAGGGCATTGACTCTGTTAATTATAACGAAACATGGCCAACGGAAGTTGCTGCTAAGCATCTTAAACTGTCAGATGAGTACTTGGGCTTCTGTTGAAATCCCATTTTAGCCTACTGCTGCAAATAACAGCCCCTTCAAACCAGGCAGTGTTGGTGAAACATACAGAGGCCTTTCCCTGTTAAGACACCATGTTGAACTTAACTACTAAAGAAATGTAGTAGGACGCATTTTGTTGTTGCCTGTTGGTTACATGCCAATCCAGCTTGCAAACCATGTCCCCACTTTATTGGGTTGTCGTTTCCATAAAGAGGTTCCACCAGAAGAATTCCCAGTAAGAACTCCTTGCAGGAAAGAGAGTGAGGGGAGTCTTCCTAACAGAACATTTCCATGGGGTGGGAAGTTATACGGATGATATTGCTAAATAGCATCTCTACATTCAGAGGCAAGGTGTCCACCTCTATGAGATGCTACCTACCAGTAGATGCTTCTGCATGTCTCTTCCAGATGCATCTCCCACTGCTAGATGCTTGGAGCAGACAAAGGAGACCTGTTGGTATTATGAGCACCCGAAAAGCATCTTCGTGGCTGCTGCAGTGCTGAGCTAGAGAAACCTTGCTTTGATCCAGCAAGTCAGTACATTACATAGATTTGATCCATTTTGATGGAGTCGTAAGTAAGAAAGGTGACACATCCCTCCTGCAAAAAGCAAAGGTAGTCCCTGTTGGCTTGTGAGTGAAATCTCAAAATCCACACTCATCGGGCCTATCAGAAGGTCGCAGAATTAGTGTGTGAGCTCAGGTTATCCAAAGCTCTTCGCCAGCCAAGATGTTAAACAAGACAAAGGGGGTGAGAGGAGGAAGAAAAGATGTGAAGCATTCTTTCGGAATATCAGTTCTGTTGTAATGAGATGGCTGAAACATATGTGAATTAGCTACACCAGGTGCCATTGTGCCATCTTAGTTTTGCTACAGGTCTTTTAAAAATCTGTCAGAGGACTTAATTTCCTTATTGTTTTCATGGGCACAGAACTTTTAAAGTTCCAGTCTCGCTAGAAAGTCACGCTGTCTCCTGCTCTGTAAAGCTCTGTGCCCTTGTGCCAAATGGCAGGCTGAGATCCCTTGAAAATCCCAGAGAGAAGCCTGAACAGTTAATTATTGCAGACATATTTTTCTCTCTCTTTTGGAGCAATGTATGTTGTTGTTTATACTGAAGCAAGCTGAAAAGCAAGGCTGCTCGCTTGTTTGTGGTTTTGGCTTTGGCATACTAGCTCCAAGCGGAATTGCAATATCCTGTCCTGTTTGTGGGATCAAAGAGCATGGCTCTTATTCCAGATTAAATTGCGTCAGAATAAAAAAAGCCAGCCCTCAACACAACCAGAATTGCTATTTTATTTTCAAGGCCTTAAACTGGATAGATTAACCCAAACACACTAACTTTGTATCCCTGCAGATTGAGTAAACTTACTTTTTAATGTGTTTTTTTTTACCACTTTGGCTTTACCCTAAATTAACCTGTACTGCCCACTCTCCTAGTCATTACTTTTGGCATTGCATTAGAATTGCTTCTCAGCCCTTTAAATTCTAAAATCCATTCTTTTTGTGTGGTTGGGCAAACCTGTCCATCTGTCCTCAGGGGTTACTAATCCACATTAAGGATACATACTCGAGATGGCTTAATGGAGATTATTTTCCCTTTTAGTTACTCCTTTGTACTTGCAACTCTGTTCTTGGAAATAAAGAGAGGGAGCAGCAGAGAAAATGTAACGCTACAGAAAATGTCGTACAAAGGTCTTCTTATCCTCCTTCTCCATCCACAATAACATTAGCTATGACCTCGAGGAGCTTTTCTCGCTTTTATAAAAAGAGAGAAATCTTCTATGAGGCGTTCCTTCTGTGCCATTTTAATCCTAGGCTAATTAATCGGCATAATCGTGCCCGAGGGATGCAGGGTAGTATGCCATCTCTGAATTAACACTCCTGAATATCTGGTTTTGTGAGACGTCATAACAGGGAATGGGGAGGAGCACGGGAATTCTTAAAAACTGATTTGAATAGTGACAAGGGACCCAAAACAGAGATCCCTGTCATTATTGCCAACGGCACAGGAGATGTAGGCCGGGCGAAGCCAACTAAACAGTGGTAGGTGCCAGACAGACATCGAATCCTCCTTTTTCTCAGCCTCGCGGGGGAATTCATGAGGGGAAATAAATGGAACTTGTGTCTGCCGAAGCTGTGAGATTATTTCACTTTGGGTGGGAGTGTCTATTCTAGCTGAGGTTTTTGCAGCCAGCCTGCGTCTGACCGATGCAAAATCTTGAAGCTAAAATCCCTAGCTGGAAATCATTGGTCACCTGAGAGCACAGAAGGCAAACGGTTCTGTTGGATTTTGAAATAATAGATCATTTGCCCTGTCAACTGTTTCTGGACGTTTTTTGGAAGGGGTTTTCGCAGCTGCAGTTTGAAGTTCCTTGGGCCTCTGAAAGACAGCAACCTGATGCTATCGAGCGCCCTTAAGGAACGATGGGGTGTACCGAACAAGAAGCAAAACAGAGTTTTTGATAAATTTGATATCTTGTGAATAATATGCATACGGAGTTTGCCAATGCAAGTTTCCACATGTAAATGCAGAGTCTAAGAAGGTGTGAAAATATTCCACCACAAATTCCTTTCAGTTCTTCTTTTTTGGGTGGGTGGGGAGTACTGGGTTTACTTGGGGTGGGGAGCAGGAATTGTGTGTCAAGTACAGTTTGGGAAGCCTGGGCACATGTCCCCATCTGCTGTGGCTTCTTTATGTGACCTTGGTCAAGTCACTCATCCCCAATTTTCCTATCTGTAAAATGGGGATGTCATGCTGTCACAGTGCAGTTGCAAGACTGGAAAACATTTTGGCAATTAAGAGCTGCTATTTGAGTGGTAATTAACACCACCATCTAGCTAGTCACACCAAAGGGCATTAGCATATTCATAGTCCTCATTAGGTGACGGGCTCAGAATAAATAGGCTTTCTAGATATCTTTTTTCATGAAGCAAAGGAAGATAAAACACTTGAAATAAGTGACACCAGCTCTGTTGAATACAAATGCACAAAGTGCTTAAGAGTAACCTTGTACATTTGTATGTCAGATCTGTTTCCCTGTCTGTATCTAGTCTGAAAGTCTAGGTTTTGTAATTTTAGAGAAGAACTATCACTTTACTTCTGTGGAGTGTGATGGCAATACATTTACAGCATCACACCTCTTTACACCATAGTGAGTAGCTCAGGAAAACTACCATCCCTGAGATGGTGCTTATGGCAACTATTATCCCACCCACTTCTTGTGAATAAAAGAAAAGAAAAGGAACCCCCCCAATACCCCCATAAGTGCATTTTGATAGTGCAGGGATATCTAGTCTGATTGTGGGTTTGTCCTCTTTTATTTATATTCATTTATTCTTCTTGTCATTCTTCCTGCATTTAGGTGCCCAGGGCAGTTAGCAATACCCTTGCAGATAAAACCAACATGAAACAAAAGCACCTTAAAACCCACATTGCAGTAGAATGCAGCATTTCAGGCAGCGATCACTGGGCTCCACTCTGGATATGAACCAACCAAACAAGCAGTAGTCACCTGAAGGATGACTACTCCACCAGAAGGAACTTTCACAGCCAGGGTGCTGCCACCGAGAAGGCCCTGCTTTGCCCTATGGAACATGTTCTTCTGGGGAACAATGAGAAGCTCCTTCCCCACCGAGATCAAGGTGGGGGGGGGGAAACATCCTTCTAAGTATTTGGCTTCCATCCTGTTCAGTGGTGCACTCATGCTAACACTTCAGATTGGTCCCAGTAGCTTACGGGCAGATTCCTAAATATATATATGCAGCCGGTGGCATGAAAGCCATTTTTTTCATAGATAGATCCCATGACCATCTAGGCCAGAGAATGTTTTAGGCTGTCTCTGCCAACACCTGGGGCTGAGAAATGGCCCCCCCTCCACCCTCTGGCATTTTAAAGGACTCAGCCAGAAGCTCTCTCTTTTTCCCTCTGTTAGTAATGAATTATAAATTGTTTCAATGCCTTTAAAAAAAGAAGAGTTGATGCCTCTTTTAAAAAAACCATTGTGAACGGTCTTTTGTAGGGAGATACTATGGTCAACAGAGTGGATGTGTTTATATTATTGCTTGATGTTCTCTCGTGAACCGCTTTGAGCGTAGTGCCTACAGGAAAGCAGTGGCACTCCCTCTGACAGCTTGATATGGAGAACAGAAGAGAAAGAAAGGATCTTGTTAGAGATCATGATCAGTAAGAATACCCATAATGCCTTTCAAGGGGGGGAGGATATACTGTAGTGTTTTTTTGTTGCAGGTCATACTTGTGCAAAATATGGTGGATGTGCTTCTGGGAGTATGCATGAACGTTGCAACCACAGGTAAAAAAGGTAAAGGACTATGGGGGTGTGGCGTTCACCTTGCTCTTCAGGCCAAGGGAGCCAGCGTTTGTCCACAGACAGCTTTCCGGGTCATGTGGCCAGCATAACTAAACCTCTTCTGGCACAATGGAACACCGTGATGGAAACCAGAGCGCATGGAAACACCATTTATCTTCCCGCCGCAGCAGTACCTATTTATCTACTTGTGCTGGTATGCTTTTGAACTGCTAGGTTGACAAGATCTGGGACAGAGCAACAGGCGTTCACCCTGCCACAGGGATTTGAACCACCGACCTTCTGATTGGCAAGCCGAAGAGGCTCAGTGGTTTAGACCACAGCGCTGCTTGAGGGGGAGTATGTCAGTTGGCTGGGAAAGATCCAAGTGGCCAACATGGTTGTGATATTGTATCATACTCTTCAAGAGCTATGATGTCAGGTGGAGGGGGCAGTGGGGCACCCACAGAAGGTGGGAGCTCCACTTGGGCTTACACCAAATGAGGCGGCTTTCTCACCTTGCTTCATGGGCAGACCAGCCCTGAGGAAGGAGCTCTTATGCCATGAGTTGTAGAGCAGAGACCGGATTGACATTGGCTGCCTGGTCCACAAGAATGACACCATAGAATCATAGAATCATAGAGTTGGAAGAGACCACAAGGGCCATCCAGTCCAACCCCCTGCCAAGCAGGAAACACCATCAATGCATTCTTGACAGATGGCTGTCAAGCCTCTGCTTAAAGACCTCCAAAGAAGGAGACTCCACCACACTCCTTGGCAGCAAATTCCACTGTCGAACAGCTCTTACTGTCAGGAAGTTCTTCCTAATGTTTAGGTGGAATCTTCTTTCTTGTAGTTTGAATCCATTGCTCCGTGTCCGCTTCTCTGGAGCAGCAGAAAACAACCTTTCTCCCTCCTCTATATGACATCCTTTTATATATTTGAACATGGCTATCATATCACCCCTTAACCTTCTCTTCTCCAGGCTAAACATACCCAGCTCCCTAAGCCGTTCCTCATAAGGCATCGTTTCCAGGCCTTTGACCATTTTGGTTGCCCTCCTCTGGACACGTTCCAGCTTGTCAATATCCTTCTTGAACTGTGGTGCCCAGAATTGGACACAGTATTCCAGGTGGGGTCTGACCAGAGCGGAATACAGTGGTACTATTACTTCCCTTGATCAACTCTGCACAGATTCTATCCCCCTCCCCTCTCTCTCCCCCCAAATTCTCACCCATCTAGGTTGGAAAGTAGACATTCTCTGAGTCAGGTTTAATCAAGTTTCTTTTAAAAGACCCCAAAAAACCCCACTGGCTGTTCCCATGAAGTTGTACCTAGCAGCTCATATTTTTGGCATTTCCTCTTCATGTTCTGTTTTAAGAGTGGGGAGGGAGCTGAGCCTGGCTTTTGTTATGGGAAGAGATGCAAAGAGACTCTTAGAAACTTAGTCGGATTATGACACAGACTTCCTGCTTGCTGAGTAATCAGTCTGTACGTTGGCTTGTGGTAGATTTTGTCTTTGGGCGAGAGAGAGAGAGGAGGGGAGTGGCAGGCCCTGGCGTGGAAAGAGAAGGGAAACTGTTCATTTGGATTAGGGCAAGATGGCTGGGAAGTGCTGCAAAGTACGTTGGATCTTCAGGAATTACTGGGGTCGGGAGGGGGGGGGAGAGTTGTTTATAATAATGGGGGAAATTGTTTGACAAGAGCCTACTTTGTGCTGTAGGTTATGGCGTCTGGCTGCGTGCCATTTCATTCGCTTGCTTGCCTTGAAAAACGAGGAGGGGGGGCGCTGTGGGGAAACAAGTCAGTCGAACTTAATAAATCATGGAGATTCACTCGGATCCCGTTTGACTTGACTCTGTGCCAGCTATACATATGCTTATACATCATGCATCTGGGCTCGGAGCTGACGTTTTAATGGTTTGATTAGTTTAGGAAGAATACTTCCATTGTGTGTGCCTGCAATTATATTAAGTACTGCGTGAAGTTGTTACATTATGATGAGCTTACATTACCTTTCTCTGTGTATATACTGTCGTCTATGTCTGTATCCAAGATCCGACCAGTAATCTGACCCAATCCTCTTAAAGAAGGAGCTGCTAAATTAATAAAGCTGTTAATCACATAACAGGGAAGGGGGGGGGGAGAAGCGTATGCGTGTGAAAATGCCAAAATGTCTCAAAACACACACACACCAAACCCTCTTGCAGCAATGAAAATTCTTTAAAAAATGCTCAGTTGCCAAAAGTTACACATTCCTCTGCAGAGTTATCTAGCAGTATTTCCCCTAATGCAAAAGCCTGGTTCACACAATCATACCAGGCTTCGTAAATCACAAACCATGGTTTATGAAGTAAAAAAATGAGTGCTGCTTCCGTAATCCCTCCTCTGCCCCCACCCCTCTCTGTTACACACCAGCTTTGACATGAGGATCCTGAGTTGGATAATAACTAGGAAAACAAACCAGATTGTGGCCCTGAAGCTTGTTTCTAGCTTCATAAACTGCTAAGATCTCACAGTCTATTTTCTATGCAATACCAAACCACAGTTTAGTGTTACGGGAATTGACTGCAGGCTCTCTCACCTTCTCTCATCCCCTCTTCTTCTCCCCTGGAAAAGATTGGAAGCTTTTGATTTCACTTTTGTACTATCCAAAGTTCCTTGTTACATTGGAACTTGGGGGTGCTCTGGCTAGTTTAAACTGAAGATTGGGAACCTGTGGCTCTCCAGGTCTCAGGAGCAAGGGAAGCTGCTTACACTGAGTCAGGACATTGGTCCATTGAGCTCAGAATTATCCACACTGACTGGCGTCTCTCCCAGCCTTGCATGGATGTGTGGAGGGTTGAACCTGGGATCTTTTGCATGCAAAGCACCAGAGAAGGAGAGGCGAAGCGGGGGAAAGTGTGAGCCCAAGGCTAATCCCCGCAGCACTAAACCATGGTTAGCCTTTAAAGTGATGGTGCAATGGCTGTAACCCAGATAAATGACCTTAATGTTGCACACATTCAGGGCATAGATGGCCAACCTGTGACGGACATGGAATGAAAAGTATTAGCAGCAAGAGCCTAGGGCACTTTGAGGTACTGTATCAGTGGCTCTATAGTAGACAGGCATCCCTGGGCTTTAGGCAGCAGGCAATGCAGTATCTTTAATCTTCCGTTGTGCTGGATGCTTAATCTCTATTGCATTTACTCTATCTCATTTGCACATACTTGCCTGCCAATGTACAGATAGGGGATTTGCTCAAATATTAATCAACCTTGCTTGATGGTAGAGATTTCTGCAACTGGCAACTTGCCCTGCGTGCCTCCAGAATTTGCCCCCCACACACAAGAAAGAAAGAAAGAAAGAAAGAAAGAAAGAAAGAAAGAAAGAAAGAAAGAAAGAAAGAGAAAAATCGGTCTGTCGAAAACCCTTTCATTCGTTCATGCCCCTCCACCCATTTCTTTATGGCACTAGATTGCGGATCCTTTCATTTTAGGCAGGAGAGTCTTACGTTGAATTTGGAAGGAGGTGAAAACGTAGTCATGGTTATATAGCATTGAGATATATCTGATTTTGCTAGGTGCTAATTGAATTTATAAAATCAAGTTTGTATTAGATTTGTCAAAAGCTGTTAAGGTCGCCTTGGAAATAAGTGATATTTTCCTTGTTCTCTCTTCCCCTGACCTCCCCGCAACACACACCGTGTTCCTCATGTGATTTTTGGATACTAAATGAATCGCTCCCCACCCCAAGTATTTGGGGTGAAGGGTGTTGATTTACGCCACGGGTGGAAACAAACAATTTGCTTCGCTTTCGCCAGAGAGGTGAATGTAAAGCCAAGTGCAAACTTAAGCCTCTCATTGATTGTCATTCAGTGCAGAGAAGATAAAGCCTGTTTCACGCAGCTGTTTTGACGTAGATAAATTATGTCACCGTAATACGCTGATGGGAGTTGTAGTCCGAAGCACAGAGAAGGCACTAGGTTGGGGAGGCCTGGCATAATGTTCTGTGTCCCACCTTCCAGTAAGTAAGCCACTGGAAATCATTCCCTTTTTACAGACTGGAAACTGAGGTTGTGACGTTGTGACTTGCTCAAGGCCATGGGTAGGCAAACTAAGGCTCCCAGGGCCGGATCTGGCCCAATCCCCTTCTAAATCTGGCCCACGGACGGTCCGGGAATCAGCGTGTTTTTACATGAGTAGAAGGTGTCCTTTTATTTAAAATGCATCTCTGGGTTATTTGTGGGGCCTGGCTGGTGTTTTTACATGAGTAGAATGTGTGCTTTTATTCAAAATGCATCTCTGGATTATTTGTGGGGCATAGGAATCCGTTCTTTTTCTTTTTCAAAATATAGTCCGTCTGTCCGTCCGTCCCCCCACAAGGTCTGAGGGACAGTGGACCGGCCCCTTGCTGAAAAAGTTTGCTGACCCCTGCTCAACGCTATCAGTGAGCTCAAGGAGAGTTTTCATTTCTCTGCCTTGTAAGTGGTGGTGAAACCACCTAAAGCACAGTTAGTACATGATCTTCTCGCTTCCGTGTTTCTTTTCTTTTCTTCCTTTTTAATAATAACAATGAGTGAAAAGCTAATGTGCAGTATTCACTGAACTATGGAAATCCGCTGCCTAAACCTCCTAATGCAAACAGGAAGCACCTATTTTTAATGCGCCAAGGGACATGGCTATTTCCGAGCCGTGAAATGTTGCCCGTCTCAATGCAGTCTGCAGAACGACTCTTTCCGTTCGTATCACCTTCACCTTTCTCAGCTTTTCGACTTGACTGCTTTTATTTATTTCATTTCATAAAAAGATCACACTCACGAAACCACCGCCATACTTGAAATCATAACAAAAGCTTAAACGCCAAAACAGATTAAAATTAGTCTGTCGTTCTAAGCAATTGGGTAGAAGTGTCTAACCAGGGCCGTTTTTAGCAGGTGCTGAAAACAGTACAGCGAAGGGGCCCGCTTGATGTCAATCGGCAGGGAGTTCCAAAGTGCAGACACTGCCACGCTGAATGTTCAAGTTCTTACAAATGATGACTGGGTGTTATGTGGCATTTGTAGTAGTGCCCATACTTTATGAGGTGGGAGTGGGAACCCGCTGGCCTTGTCGCCGACACCTCCTCTCAAATGCCTTCCTGGCAAAGCCTACAGAACTAACAGGATCCTGCCTAGATGAAAACCTTGTAGCCGTTTCTGACTATCTGCTGCGTGTCTATATAGCAGGAGGGAGGAACCGTTTCTGGCCAGAGGGCCGGATGCGACGGTGGCCAGCCCTCCACATGCCACGTTGACAGCTGAGTGGGACCTCCCATCTGCCAGTCACCTGGCACCATGAGTTATATGGTGTTTCAACTTCAAGCAGTGCTTACAAAGGAAGAATCTCTGACGTGTTGTAAGGGCTCGGGTTGTCTCCTCGAGAGTAAAGAGCCAGAAACATCCGTTCTTCTAAAGCTAATACTTTATTTACAGACTATGTACATCGGAGCGTTTAAGATTCATGTCCGCTTGTGTCGGTTCCAGAATCCAGGAGTGGCTTTCACTGGTTCCTCCCCCAACATAAGAGCTTTGGAATTCCAAAGCGTCGCCTCCTTTCCTTACGCTTTTCCCCTCTACGCAGCTGAAGCGACGGAAGTAGCTGACCGCTTTGCTCCGCAACCCCCTCAGGTGGAGCTAGGGCTCTGTCAGCATCTCTGGCCCTCAGCTCCACCGCACTGCCTGGCAGTTCCTGCTCCTCACCACTGGGGCTTTCCTTACTATCTCCTGCTTCCCAGGAGAGGCTGCACTTCCCTCCATCCCTCCTTCCCCGTCTCAAGTGCCTTGCGTGAGGTCAGATCCTGACACGTGTGCTCCTGGTTGTTCCATTGCAGCGGGCTTCGAGCATTCCCCTGACAGCACACATAGGGTGCGGTTTGTCCAAACAGGTCCAAATGGAAGAAGCAGGCCAGAGATTCTCCTGCCACTGCCACTGCGCCTTTAATGGCTAAAGACACTAAATCAGGTTTTCCCATACTTGAATCTCCAGCTGTTTTTTGGGGGGGAGGGGGACTACAACTCCCATCATCCCTAGCTAGCAGGACCGGTCATCAGCGATGATGGGAATTGTAGTCTAAAAACAGATGGAGACCCAAGTTTGTGAAGCCCTGCTCTAAATTCACATGCTGCCTTCCCTTGCTCATTATTTTACCCCTCTTGATGACAGGTTTGGTTTTCGCTATTGTTGCAGCAATTGAAAATTAATGAAAATGTGTAGCCTGTATTTCCTTTCCAGGCTGCAATGCAGTTGCAGAAGAAACTCTTCCACAGTCATTCTGCCGGTTTTTGTTTTTGTTTAACTTAATTATTCCCCCTCCCCCCCCCGATTGAACACCGTGGCGCTTCATTATCCGAAACATTGGGAAAGGCCTGTCAAGAGGACGAGAATGCTCTGATCACATGGATTTCCAATCCTGTCTAACTGGAAATCAGATGTTGAGATACTGTCTTGATAGGAGACACTTCAGTGATATAGCCTGCTTTGAAATGCAGATATCCAGCTTCCCTCTCCCTCCTGGGAGACTTGTCAAGAGGATGAAGAGCAAGGCCATTTTCCAGATCTCCGGGTTGTTTATGTGCAACCACCTTAAATTAATAACAACGCTGCCTCTTTCCCCTCTTGCAATGATTGCCGCTGGATCCGTTCCCCTCCCTGTTCTTTCCCATCACACACCTCTTTGCAATTTATGTACCTTCTGAAGTGGACTTATAACGCTGAATTTGTGGCACTTGATGGCACTTACGGGTCAGGCAAATATAATTTAATAATCTTTGGGGGAGAAACATCCAAAGACATTTTGTCCATCAGTAAGCGAGGGTACCGGTGCAGTTTTACAGTGATTGGTGTCCTTAAAATCCTGCAAAGGAGATCTGGTAACCTTGCTATGTGATGTTGTTAGAAGTATTCTTTAATTCCTGCTTAAAAACTGGTTGCCTCGTCTGGATGTGGCTAAATGTCTACTGGTGGGAAACAGTGTGTGTGCGTGTCCATTAGGAGTTTTATGCATAACACTAATTAAAATGTTAGGTGTGTTATTTGTTAGTGGGAGGGGAATGCCCAGATCATTCAGCCTTGTGTGCATTTGAGCAAAGAATATTAGTTTGGCTGTTTTTAGGTTGAACTGTAGCCTCCGTGTCTTAGGGAGGGAAGCAAATATTCTGAGCTCCTATGTTGTGAGATGGATGGGCCGTGCAGGGTAATGTGCAAGGCTGCAGCCTCCCCTATGCTTCCGGGGAGTTTGGTACATCCATTAACAAAGAGACCTTGCTACAATGCAGTTGTTTTCAATCACCTTGAGTCTGTGGCCAGTTCAGAAAAAAAAGCAAAATCTGGAATGGAATGTCTTGTAAAAGCTCTGTAATTCCTTGTGTTGGTCACCATGCGCCTTGGTGTTTTCCCCACCACCACCACCACCCAAAACTGAGCAATAAATCGTGCTGTTTATTAGCTGTGTCCAGGTACCCGTTTTTTTCCTTTAAATACGTTTTACCACTTTTACAGTGGCATCAGTGAGCATAATGAATGTAGGATAGGAATCTGAGTCAGACCTATTGGTCCACATAGCTTGGTGACTGTCAGCAGCACCCCAGGGTTTCAGGATGGGGACACCCCTAGCTCCTGCTGGACACACCGGGGATTGAACCTGAACTCATACAACTGAGCTATGGTCAACCTAACATTCTGGTCCCCAACTTTTTCGCTGATCCTGCCAACAAAAGTGCTGGATTTTTGCATCTGAAATTGGAATTTACAAAAAAAGATACGCTTCCATAAACTTAAGATTAAAGACTGAATGTGAAGTGAACTTTTGAATGGGTTCCAACCTGTACATTTTTATGGTCCTATCCCATTTGATCATTGGTATGCTGCCAATCATGCTGTCTAATATACTGGGCATAGATCGGATATGATGTTTTCATATAGCATCATGTGAACCACGGCTAGGTAAGGGAGGAAGGAATTGCCCTAAGAGGGACGGCAGATTAGGCAGATGTTTCAGCCAGGGTGGATTTGATTTAAAGCAAACTGATTTAAATCACGATTTAAATCACTAGTCAGTAAGGCTCAGGGTGGATAAAAATCAATGATTTTTTAAAAAATCCAATTTAAATTAAAAAAAATATGATTTAAATCAAAAAAAATCAGATTTTTTTATTTTAAAAAAATCATTGATTTTTATCCACCCTGAGCCTTACTGACTAGTGATTTAAATCGTGATTTAAATCAGTTTGATTTAAATCAAATCCACCCTGGTTTCAGCCTTCCTATCTATAATAATAATAATAATTTATTATTTGTACCCCGCCCATCTGGCTGGGTCTCCCCAGCCACTCTATTACTATTTGAGGTTTCAGCCTTCCTATCTATTACTCAGCAGTCAGAGAGAGGGTCGCCTGTCAGAAATTCAGCAGTTAAGGCCCAGTTAACACCTTTCAGCAGCCTTCCTTAACTGTCTTCCAGATGTTTTGGACTACAATTCGCATCAGTTCTAGCCAGTAGTGATACCAGTCAGGGAAGATACAGGCCAGAACAATGGGTAACCTGTTGGGTAAGACTGCATTGGACTGCATCCACACAGCAATTTATTCCATTTCACCAACATTTCGCTAACGGTTAGCGTTTGAGCTTTCCACATGACGTAAAAGCCATTCGTAGAGAACTAATGGAACATATCTCCATCAGCCTGGATAGCTTGGATGGTTAGAGCGTGTAACAGATAACACTGATAACCATACAGGACAGCTGCATATTCCTGCATTTCAGGGACTTGGACTAAATGATACTCTGGGTCCCTTCTAACTCTGCAATTCTAGGATTCTGTGATAGGGCATATTTAGCACTCATTTGCATGTTATTTGATTCGGGGGGGTAGCCATTTGCAGCCCCCTTAACTCAGAAAATCACATGAGTAAAGTGTCAATGTTTGTGGTGATATTCCAGCACACAGTTATTTGCATGGGGGAACAGAAGCACAGGTACCACAACAGACCTGGGTATGCCTGAAAGTGTGGTAAGAGCAGCAATTTCACCCAATGTTTTTTCTGACTGGGCATCTATGGCCTTTTTAAAACCTGACTCTCTGTACGGGACCAGCCCCTATTTATGAGATTCAGGGTTTTCTCTCCCTGCGTAATGCTATTCCCCCCATCATTAATCAATGATCTTGATTAAATTTAGAAGAACCAGGTAGTAAAACCAACACAATGAAATTCAATTTGAAAATTCAATTTGAACGAAATTGAATTCAGTATGAATGCTTGAAGCAGGGTGGGGGGGAAAGAGAAAAAGACCCCCCCAAAGCAAGCTAGTAGGAAATGAGGGAGTAGCTGGCAAAGCAGTAGCTGAGCAGCATCTACTTTATAGCTGAAGACAAATCATCTGATGAGCTCTTAAGCATCTGCATGTGCAAGCTATAAGTCCTTCCCTGTTGTTGCAAGCTGTGTTTAAATATAGGGGCCCTGCTGGCACAGAGAGCAAGCACATAACCATTGCCCAATCTGTAGAGTTCCTTGTTAGAGCTCTGCAGGAACATCCCAGTTGGGGTTAAAGCAAACACTTTCAGCCCCAGAGTGTTCTGGTTATGGAGAGACTCTGTATAGTTCAGAAGTATAACACATCGTGGCATTCAAGTGGTCCCAGGCGCATTCCCCAGCATTCCGAGATAGCGCTTGGAAATAGCCCTGTAAGAATTCCTGGAAAGCCACTGTCCATCACTGTGGATCAGGGGGTGGTGAAACTGTGGCCCTCCAGATGATGATGGGCTATAGCTCTTGTTGCCCCCTGGCTGTTGTTGTCAGGGATTGTGCTGAGGAGGGCTGCACTGAGGAGGAATGGTGGGAGTCTCCCCCTACTTCTGATTAGGATCCTGAATCTTCCAGGAGCAGTGGGACAGTATAGATTTGGAACAGTGGTTTGCAGAGGGACATAGTTCAGAAGGCAGAAGTTGGGAAGAACTGGGTGGTGAACAGCTAGGAGAAGACGAACCGAGAGAGAGTTAACAAACTCTCTCTCGCTGGAAAGCGTACATCCACTCAGCCCAAGGTCAAGGAGAGCCAATAAGGTGGCAGCACGGAAATCAAAGTGATTGCGAGATCAGGTTGGAAGACACGGAAGTGACGTGGATGACAAGGGGGGAAGTGGGTGGAATCCTTAATTGGGAGCACCTTCGTCCTAGGAATGGCTGCTTTGTTCTCTCGCTGTGCGAAGCCTGACATTTGTCCATGTTGGCAGAAGCCAACTGAAGTGGATTTCAACAACATCTGGACAGCCAAAGGTTCCCCATTCCTGTTATACACCAACCTGTGGGTGCTCCCCAGATGTTTTTGATGGACGATAACTCTCATTAGGTCAAACCAATGAGAAGAAGGCAATTTCCTACACTACTTTGATGGGAATCATGGCTTCTTCCATGTCTTGCATCCTGCTGAGACCAAAAGACAAACCTACTATCTAGATTGATATGGCCCTGCTCTCTTATGTCAGCCACACAGTCTCCATCCCAACTCTAAAACCTCAAGATGAAGACAGGGTCTAATCTAGGGCTGACTTCATTGTTTTTCCCACACTGTGATTTTTGCATAGCATGTGCACACACAAACACATCATGATTCACAATATATTGCCAAGTCAAAAATTATGAAACCAATATCACGATATGGACTTCAAACCCATTTTGGACGATACCAATATATGGCCAGCCCTAGTCTAATCACACTTGCCAGACTGCGAGGGGGTGGCAACATTTCCAATGGTTTTTGTTTTTTGTTTTTTAAAAGTGTGTCTTTCCCATCAAATGTTTCCACCACACCCAGCAGAGAGACATGGCAGGATGACCAACTGGCTGGAAGGTGGCAGGACCAGAGCAGTTGATCACATAGAGATCTAACAGTTAGCCGCCTCCGTGAGAGTACCGGTATCTTCACAGAAGCCTTTCGTTGTTTCATTAACTTGTTTCTGGATTTTCCAATTTTCCAATGGGAAACCATTGAACCACCCCCAACCGCACACACACACTTTCTTTCATGGAATTGTTAATAGCAATCCCTTGCAACAAATGACAATGCAGTAGTGGTCTTATATTCTACATTTTAATGCAAATATGGATCTCCTTTCAAAGCTCTATCAGCGCAGTTGCCTTTTTTCACAGTCCAGCATTTCAGCAGCTCAGTTGCATCTTCTGTCTATTCTCATTGTTCGGCCAGCATTGTTTGGTCCCTCCTTTTCTCTTTCCCCCCTCTCCCTCTCCCTCCCCCTTCTCTCTCTCTCTCTCTCTCTCTCTCTCTCTCTCTCTCTCTCTCTCTCTGAAGCTCACGAGGTCCAGCTTAAGGCCAGGAAGAGCTACCCAGCACAGTAATTACTGGCAAACCCTTGATTGCCTTTTGTGCTCAGATGATTGGAGAGGATGTTGCAAGAAAGGTGTAAACAGATAATTTCCTTTTAGATGGTTAGCTGGTCAAGCAAAGTGGATTCGCTGCCATTTAACATCATTCCAGTTCATTTTGCAGGAGCCACTTCAGCCAAGAAATTGCCTGCTGAGCTGCTGGTCAGAAGCGGCTTCCATTAAATAGACTCCCTCCCCTCCTCCCTGCTAAGTATCATGGAAACAACCAGCCCCTCTTGGCCCTCAATGAAATGAGGCTTCCTTCTACGCTTTGCCAAGCACCAGACAAAGGGCTTCATAATGTTGTTGGGGTGTGTGTGTGTGGGTGTGTGTGTGATAGCAGCAGCTTTAAAGAGGGAGTGGGGAGCCAATTGTGACTCTCCAGACCCTCCCTATCTGACCCATGGGGGTCTCCCCAGGCCACGCCCCTATACCAGCCACACCCCTTTCCCAGGCCACACCCTTCACCAGCCTTGCTGCTCTTTGCTCCTCGGTGGTTTTTGCCTGGCTGAACTGTGTCCTTCGCACTGTAATCAACTGAAGGCAGCCAACCAATCTCAGGGAACCCTCCCCCAAACCTCTCGCATTATCAAAAACAAACAAACAAATAAGTACATAAACAAAGGACCTATCCATGTGATGCTGACACAAACCCCCTGCACTGCTAACAGGCAATAGAACGAAAGAACAATACTCCATCTCTCTCGCTTTCCCCCAAATGCAAGATGTCTATGACAAAAGTCTCTCTCTTGCTGAATGTAAATGAACTGTGAAAAATAGAGGTACAATAGAGGTACCTTTCCTTCTTTATCTGTTTTGTAACACAAAATAAAAACTAATTAATGTCCTTTAATTCTGGAAATGCCTTTTGCTTGCCTGGGTGAAGTATGGCGAATGGGGTACCAGCCTGCGTAGAAACTAGCCTAATATTTTGGGATCTTTATTAATCACTCCACCCACTTTTGCCTTTTGCCCTGTCTGCCTGTCATTTGCATATGGCCCCTGTGAGGATGTTCAGAAAGAAATGTGGTCCTTGCTCTGGAAAAGGAACCCCTGCTTTAAAGTCAATTTCCATGAGAATTTGCAAGAGAAGCATATGATTCGAGAGCATGTTGCTGAAGGCTATCTGGGCAGCTTGGAAAACTCCCAGGGAAACCTCTTCTCCCTGCCAATCAAAACAACGGCCATGCCAGAAATGGGCTGCACTCCTGAGCACAGCTAAGCTGCTTAAATCCCATTTGCTTCAGCGGGATATAAGCAGCCTAGCTATGTGCAGGATTTCACGAATTGTTATCTTCTTTAGCCATGGACGGCGTTCTAGCACTTCTCTTTTCTTTGGGCTTGAAGAGGACCTTTGCATTCGGCAAAATTAAAACAATTGCACACTAAAGAAATTGTGAGCGGAGGTTCCAGAGGGAAACTCTTTTGAAGTCGGAACCTTTCGCGATACTTCCAAGTAGAAAAGTGTTTTGCAACTCTTAGATTTCTCACTTACGTATAAAGTTGTTGTAAGGGTATACATCAGCTTTCAACATCCTGGTGCCTTCAAGATGTAGGCTTAACAGAGGTTCTTGAAGGGGGCAACCAAGAATGGCTAGAGCAGGCAACCCCAAACTGCGGCCCTCCAGATGTTTTGCCCTACAATTCCCATGATCCCTAGCTAACAGGACCAGTGGTCAGGGATGATGGGAATTGTAGTCCAAAACATCTGGAGGGCCAAAGTTTGGGAATGCCTGGGCTAGAGGATGTAGCTAGGTCAAATTCTCTTCACGTGTGCCAACGGTGAAACCTAATGGGGTTTTGCGGCAGACCTACAACTGTCCTCTTGGTTCCGTGTGGCCCTCCATTGCATGTAGAAAATCTCGTGACATTCGTGTCTGCCTTACCAAGGCAAGAGTCCCATATGCTGCTCTGCTTTTGCTATCTCACCCCACCCACCACTGGAATGCGGCCCCTCGGGATATTGCCTATGACGGAATGTGGCCCTCGGTTCCTCAGCCCTTCTTTAGACCCAATCTTCATTCCTTGTTAGGCATGGGATCTGGATTGCACCAGCTGCTCCCACCCTGTGCATTCATTGCAATGTGAGAACAGGCTCTGTCCGTCTTGTAAACAAGCCTACAATGCTTATTCTCCAGCAAGACATTTTACTAGTTGGCTGGAGACTGGTCCATTCCTCCTCCAGCAGTCCACTGCATTTCTGTGCTGGATGCAGAGAAGGCTTTGAGCTGGCTGCATCTACAGGTGTGACCGAGAACTCTAATGAAACCATAGCTCAGCCAGGCAGGCCTGCCTTTCTGCTGAATGTGTGGGTCAGTGGCTGTAATCCTGCTCCTCTTCCACACGTTCAGTCAGTGTGCGGGTATAAAGGTGTGAATAGGGCCTTGGTTGCCGGGTTGACTGTGGAAAGGGTTCCTTGAAGCCAGGGAGTTAGAAAAGCACATGCCATTAGGGTGTTGATTAATGCGCCAAGTTTAAAGGTAAAGGGACCCCTGACCATTAGGTCCAGTCATGACCGACTCTGGGGTTGCAGCGCTCATCTCGCATTATTGGCCAAGGGAGCCGGCGTACAGCTTCCAGGTCATGTGGCCAGCATGGCTAAGCCGCTTCTGGCGAACCAGAGCAGCACACGGAAACGCCGTTTACGTTCCCGCTGCAGCGGTACCTATTTATCTACTTGCGCCAGTGTGCTTTCGAACGGCTAGGTTGGCAGGAGCAGAGACCGAGCAACGGGAGCTCACCCCGTCATGGGGATTCGAACCGCCAACCTTCTGATAGTTTACCCCATCCCAAAATGTCAGCGGACCCAACTGTCGGACTGTGCTTTAGGGTTTATTGGTTTCTGACACTTTCCACTGGACCCAGTTAATGCACCCTGTGCAGCTTCACTTGACTAAATTATTATCAAGCAAGCGTTGTGGAAGGGCAATGAGAAATCAATGTGGATGTTTTTCTGTTAGCGCTTCGTTTATGGCAATTTTCTTTTACATTTGGGGTTCAAGTGGGGAAAGAAAGACAGTTAACGATTTCGACTGGCATGAAACCAGCAATACAAACCCTTGTTAGAAAAAGAAAATTGCAGGAGAAGGGCAGGTATCCTTTCTCTGTTCATCTGTTAATTGGAGGTTTTTGCCTTAGTCCAGGGATCCCTGGCTAATGAGTGTGTGTTCTCGCATGTGTGAAAGAGAGTTTGCAGAAGCTTTTCTAGGCTCCGGAGACTGGTATCAGAATGGCTGTGACCTGCAAATGCACTCTAGATTTTTAAAACACCTTTGGTAGGCGAGAGGAGGGAATGTTCCCAGGGATGAAATTATCGGTCCCTTTACCGCTCGGGTGTCAGGGAAATAAAGCTTTTCTGTTACGAGATCACAGTAAATCACATTGAGAAGGGGGAAGGGAAGGGGAGAAAGTGCAGGGCAAAGTTGCTGTAATTTATGTACGGAAACGTTCTGTGCGGGGATGTGAAATTCAGTCCGCTTCTGTAATACAGGTTCAGTTATGGGAGCGTGACGGATTTAAATGTTGCATAAAGATGGGGGTCTTATTTGGCTGTTGAGGCGGGGCGGAAGAAAACACCGGGCTTCTTTTATACAGGGGGCTCCTAAATATGTGGTGCTGATTACACGGGCCAGTTCCTGCATTGCATTCACTTAACACCTAGGATGTGCTAAGTGTCTTGCTTGTAAGCAAAGTGCGCACACACGTTGTACGGGTGCTTATGTCAGAGAGGCAATATTGGTTACAGATAGTGATCTGAGGTGAGAATATTCTCCGGAGTGTATTCTCGAGAATGAGAATATATTCTCGAGAATGGAGAATATTCTCCACAAACTGTAAATTCTAACGTAAGAACCAGTTTTACAACCCACATTTTAAAAAATCTAGTAAATAATAAGTCAATATTGCTAATGTAATTAATGAATAATGATATTTTTTATCCATTTACACTACTGGGCATTTTGTCATTCACCATTGGCAGTTCTGAAATGTGAGCTACAGAAAACTTTTTTTAAAATAATGCAATTCATTTAATTTGGTGAACATTTGAATTCGTATGTATTTTCAACTATATGTAATAGCCCTTTTCCTATTTTGGTGTGACCTTATTCTTAGCAATTCTGCACCCTTGGCCATATAGTGTGATTCCCCCTCCCCTAGAAAGTAGCTTTAATGCTTTATACCAGGGGTCCCCAAACTAAGGACCGGGGGCCGGATGCGGCCCAAGGGGCTCGTTTATCTGGCCCCCGGAGACCCCTGGCAACCCCGGCCGCCCGCTGCTGCCGTCCGCTCTTACCGGCGCGGCGTGGCTGCCCATCTCTGGGTCGATGCGGCACCGGAAATAGCATTTGTGCATGCGCAAAACGTCATTTCCGGGTCCGCGGAGGGCCCTGTGCATGCACACAAGCTATTTCCGGTGCCACGTCGCGCCGGAAATGACGTTTGCGCATGCGCCGTGCTGTGCTGGAAAAAGCGAGTGCACGTGCGTATGGGCGAACGCTCCCTCCGGCCCACCGCGCAATCATCGCCGGAGGAACTGGCGCGCCGCACGGTGAGTCTGGGGAACCCTGCTTTATACACTTAAAGTACCTAGGCCTATACAATTATGTGTAACAGCATGTGAGGTGGCCTTGATTTAAACAGTTGACATGTCTGTATTTTTATTTAGTGCCAGTAACTGGTTTCTGCATTTCATATAAACACAACATAATTAGAATTCAAATTTGATGGTAAATATACAGTTAGTGGCAGGCTTAGTGATTAACGTGAGTCATCCAAGTTGAATTTTCAATTTCAAGTTTGGTGCAAAAAATCAAAGAATGTGAATTCACTGCATTGCCCCATTGAATAAAAGTATCTGTGCAATTTTTGGTTGCTATCTGAACACGTTTACCCATGAATAAACATGTATATTAACTAATTATATAATTTTCAATGCATTAAAATTATATCATTTTCAATGCATTAAAATGAATATTCTCCCATTTTAAATGAAAATTCTCTAATATTCTCATTAATCGAGAATATTCTCAAGAATATTCTCCAAAAGATTATTCTCGAGAATTTGACATCACTAGTTACAGAACCCTATTATGTATTGGGTTTCTATTTTGGAATGGAATGAGAATTCACAAGCCTTCTCATGCAGTGACTTCCATGACTGAGCCAAAACTGAACAGAGGACCAGATTTGCCCCCCATGCCTCAGATCCTACACGCCGATCTATACATAGAAATTAGCATCTGCAATTTTTTATGCAGATATAATATTTTGTCATTTTTTGTTGAGGGGGGTATTGCATTTTCTTTTTTAATGGAGATGTGCAATATAATAATAATAATAATAATAATAATAATAATAATAATAATAATAATAATAATTTATTATTTGTACCCCGCCCATCTGGCCGGGTCTCCCCAGCCACTCTGGGCGGCTTCCAACAAATATAAAGATAGATTAAAATATCACAGATTAAAAACCTCCCTGAACAGGGCTGCCTTCAGGTGTTTTCTAAAGGTCATGTGGTTGTTTATTGCTTTAACCTCTGATGGGAGGGCATTCCACAGGGCGGGTGCCACCACCGAGAAGGCCCTCTGCCTGGTTCCCTGTAGCTTCGCTTCTCGCAGTGAGGGAACCGCCAGAAGGCCCTCGGCGCTGGATCTCAGTGTCCGAGCTGAACGGTGGGGGTGGAGACGCTCCTTCAGGTATACAGGACCGAGGCCGTTTAGGGCTTTAAAGGTCAGCATTAATTACCCCATAAGCAGGTGTATAAGCTGCCACCTTAAGTGAGGCACATAGGACTGGACTTTTGCACATAGCCCCACATGGTTCTTTCGCTAAGACTCCCCCGTGAATTACGACCACGGTTCTTCATCAGTGTGCGACCTTGCGGGGGCTTTTAAATAATGATGCAATGTTGTTGCCACTTCTCTCTCGTTAAGAGCCGAACAAACTGATGCGCTGGGTGAGAAAGTGAAGCTTTATTAAAAAATAATGGCCTGGATTAACTGCTGCCTTGACTGAGTAAACAGCTGTAATGAATGGGGTAATTAATATCTGAATAACTCTCTCTCTCTTTCTTCCTTTTTAAAACAGCAACAATAATTGTAGGCTCTCTGCGGCGGTTGCCTTTTATGCGCAGCAAACCTGCCGGGTCTCTGCATGAACAGGTTCTGCGTAACCTATGGGGGAATTAAGCCATTGTGTCCCTTCTGACAGTGTGGTCTCGCTTTGTGTATTATTTACAAATCGGAAAGCCCTTTTGGGGAATGTCACTGTTGAAGAGAAAACCAGCCTTGCTAACAAAGGCCTTCCTTAAATGTTTTTGATGCTTAGATGAATTAGCATAACAATTGGTGGCTGGGGACCAAGGGTATGTGGAGACACAGCCAATGACAGGCAGAGCCTCCCCCTGATTGGTTGCAAACAGGAAAGGCAGGCAGATGGGGATTGGCCAGAGGCAGGCTGGTTTTGGTGGGGCAGTACCCCATTCACCCCAGTGGACTAGCCTTCAGTGGGCATAGCTCAGTGACAGATCAAACAGCTTTACAGTTCTTGGGATCTTCTGGTAAAATTGAGAAAGACACCAATTCTAAAACCCTGGGGAAAGCAACTACCATTCATTGTCCAGCCGTGATCTGGATCTGCTTCTAGATAATCACAGAGAGTTCATAGACTCTTTCACTGGAGGTTTCTAAGCAGAGGTTGGATGGCCACCAGTCACGGATGCTTTAGCTGAGATTGCAGGGGGTGGGCTAGATGACCCTTGAGGTCCCTACCAACTCTACAATTCTATGATTCTATGAAAGGACTTCCAAATGTTTAACAGGAGCGACAACAATGCAACACTCCTCCACCCCACCCTAAATTTGCACTGCTGAAATGAAGATTGCTTGGAATGGATTAGTAACAAATATTAGCAAAGAGTTTCCCAAATATCTGTTCCTGGAGGCACCCTCTTCTTGTGAATTGAAATTGAGGGCACAATATTTTTGAAGGAGGTGTGCCCAGAGCAAGAACAAAATAAAAAAAATTCCTTCCAGTAGCACCTTAGAGACCAGCTAAGTTTGTTATTGGTATGAGCTTTCGTGTGCATGCACACTTCTTCAGATATACACAAAGGCTGGTGCGTGCACACGAAAGCTCATACCAATAACAAACATAGTTGGTCTCTAAGGTGCTACTGGAAGGAATTTTTATTTTATTTTGTTTCAACTATGGCAGACCAACATGGCTACCTACCTGCCCAGAGCAAGGGCTCTCGTTGTAGGTACCCTCCTCTTCAGAGTTCCAGTGTTTCTTTGGCCTATGTGTGTGCCCAGCACAATGATGCAAGGAACAGAGCAACAACAGAATTGTATGTTCTCCCAAGAAGGCAGGCTGGCAGCAATGAGCTGCTTGAACTCGACACAGAGACTGTAATTCATGTATGGCTCAACCAGGAATTCTTTTCAGGCAAGTGAGCAGGGTGCTGAATGGATCACACCATTGCTCCTTCTCCAGTCTTCTTGGCCTCCATGATAGAGGAGGGAGATTATTGTGTCTGCTAGAAGGCATTTTTAAGAAAGAAAGAAAGAGAAAGAAAGAAAGAAAGAAAGAAAGAAAGAAAGAAAGAAATTCCCCCAATTTGAAACCTTGGAGTATAACACAGCTTTCTCTGGCCTTCCACAACCAGCTTCTCTCTTATCAGACGAGTAAAAAAAATTTCAGGCCACTAGCTTTTATGGGCAGCCTAAATTTACAAGACAGCCTAAATTTATGCCTCCTGGCAAATTTGTGCTATTTCTGCCACACAAGTGTGTTTCAGGACCTGGGATAGCTCAGTCGGTAGACCATGAGACTCTCAAACTCGAAGGTCGTGGGTTTGAGCCCCATGTTGGGCAAAAGATTCCTGCATTGCAGGGAGTTGGACTGGATGACCCTTATGGTCCCTTCCAACTCTATGATTCTATATGGCTGGCTGCTGCTCTCCCTCCCAACCTCAGGCCCTGAGGTTGAATTTAGCTGACAGCACAGTGCCGACAGTTGCTGGAGGTTTGCTGCTGCGTATCAGTTTATGGCCGCCCATGGCTTCTCCTATGATGGAGCACTTACACCTGGGATCAGGCCCCTAATGAGCCTTGCAGCCAAGCAGGAACATGAATGTCAGCTGAGATTTTGTATTAATCCATCTTCCTTATGGCCTCAGTTTGTAGAGGCAGTCAAATATCCTATTGGAATAGCTTAGCACTTAAAAAAACAACCAAAAAACCACCTCCCCCTCCCCCCTGGAAAAACACCCCTCAGCATCATCCAAACCTCTTCTGTTGACAGAGGGATGGCTTCTTTTCAACCAGTGCAAACTGCAAGGTTGCTTTAGGGGAAAGCAGCTTTGTGAAGAGTTTTAGATCACAACGATGATGAGACCGATTGGGGTGGTGATTAATAATAGTAATATAATATAACTGTCTGGTCCTGGATGAGAGATACTTTCTTTTTTAATAAAAAGAGAGATTGTACGTGCATGTGTGTATAAGGGGTGCGGGAGAGAGCACTACATCTTAAGTGCCTTGTGGCAGGTCTCGTTGTTCCCAGGGCTTGGTGCTCTCTAGCCAGGGAGACAGTTGTCAACAAACAGGATATTGCAAATGCTAATACCCAGTTTTCTGCAGAAGTTATTGCTGAGAACAAAAGGCTCATGAGATTCGTAAGGCAATATATCTTTACCAGAGCAGCCTCTGTGAATGTGAATTTCTGCAAGTTTGCCCCTGAAGAAGAATCCAGTGTCATTCAGAAGCTTGCATACCGCTCCGCAAACAAAAAATATTCCTATGAAGTTTTTTTTTGTAGGTTGAATGCCTGCCCCCCCTCTAATTCCTAGATCCAGCAAATCCTCAGTTTCTGGAATAGCCAGTCCTGCCTGGCCATATTTCATGTGTCCATTTCACTTTTGATTTTATTTCACTTCTAATTTGTATCTCACCCTTCTATATTATTATACACCATTACTATGCAGTCATAGCCCGCTAAAGGTAAGCAGTTAAGGGAACAAAGGGAGTGGCTCTGTGCCAGAGGGCAAATGGGTGGGCCTCCTTCTCCCAACAGTGTTTAGAGATGAAAGTGATGGAGAGGGGAAAGTTGTAGGCAGGAAAAGACAGATAGAAAGCCGTGATTTCTTATTTCTGTTTGAATGCAACACTGAAGCTATAGGAGAAACCCAGACCCTCTCGGGGTGTTCATGTTGTGAATTCCTCCATCGCAGGTTCAGGTTGTATATATGTGTAAAGAAACCATATATCATAAAGACACTGCAGTCTCCGCTGTACCTCGTTCCCAAAAGGAAGCACGAACCCTGGGTAAGCAAGTGCCTGGAACCCCTGGAATCTCAGAAATTGGGGTGGTGTGTAACAATACGAACTTGCCCATTTTGTGGCTTTTCAGTTCCGTTTGCAAAAGCATCCGCATACAAATTTGCCGGCACTCCCAGTTGAACGTTTCCACGAGGTCATGGTAGAAATTGCTAGGGGTACACTAATGGTTTTTGTTTAGAGTGTTTTTAACAGCAAGAACTAATTTCCTGCAAGTAATGAAACAATTATAGTTTAAAGTGGAGGGGGGAGGGGGAGCAAGGAGACTTGAGCAATTAAACAAGAAGCAGCTTGGCTTTCGAGCGGATCGACACAGAGCAGCAGGACAGTGGCTCCGGGTTCCCCTCTTTCATTGCAACAGGCTTGGACGACACTTTTGATCCCTTCTAGGTTGCGCCTGAGTCTCTGTTAGCTTTTCTGGAGATGCATGGAAGATGTGGGTGTTCCCTCCCCCCCCCTCCGTATCTTGAAATAGCGAAACCCACGCAGGAACGCGCCGCAGCAGCAAGCTTGCAAAATTGAAGATGGAAATGCTTAACTTTGAAAACAAAACCATTAGCGGCCGCTTTCCATGTGGGGTTCATTTCTCGGAACCTTGGCAGTTGCCTGCCACCAAGTCAGACCCCTGCTCCAAAGCGAAGACAGTCGTACCTCGTGTTACGTTTGCTTCACACTGCGGCTTTTCAGGTTACGAACACGGCAAACCCGGAAGTATTTACTTCTGGTTTCGACACACACGCAGAAGCGATCTGCGCACTTTGCGCATGTGCAGAAGCATTCTATTGCGCTTCTCGCATTCGCAGCAGCAGCACTCTGTTGTTGTCTGGAGGATAGGACTCGAACCAATGGCTTCAAGTTACAAGAAATGAGATTTCAACTAAACATACGGAAAAACTTTCTGACAGTAAGAGCTGTTCAGCAGTGGAACAGGCGCCCACTGGAGGTTGTGGACTCTCCTTTCTTGGAGGTTTTTAAGGAGAGTTTGGATGGCTGTCTGTCATGGATGCTTTAGCTGAGATTCCTGCATTGCAGGGGGTTGGACTAGATGACCCTCGTGGTCCCTTCCAGCTCTAGGATTCTATGGTTCTAAATAAAAGAAGGCTGGGATATAGGATGCTGGAGACAAATAAAAGGTCCCATTCCTGCACAGCATTACTGTAGGTGTTCCTAGCTCTGCCTTCCCTTCTTCCAGGGGTTCCCAGAAGATTTTGATGGCAAATCTTAAGTTAAAAAAAAAGAGCAAATATTAAGTTAAAAAAAAAAGAGCAAATCTTAAGTTCTGAAGAAGTGTGCACGCACACGAAAGCTCATACCAAGAACAAACTTAGTTGGTCTCTAAGGTGCTACTGGAAGGAATTTTTTATTTTTTATTTTGTTTTGACTTAAGTTCAAAGTTTGGCTTCCACCTTCCACCTGGCTCTGTGTGCGCGTTTTCTATGTGGCTGCAACGGCAAAAATCCATGCGAAAGCATCCAGGCCACATAGCACGGCGCACATTCTTATTCCAACAGTGTGACTTCAAAATGGCGAAAACTATCATTCTAGGGTTGTTTGTTGTTTCTGTGATTGTGAAGGGCCATTAAACCAGGGAATGCCTCTGTATTTAATACAAACACAAGATGCATTAAAAGGCTTTTATTGCTGCTTTGGGCTGCGATACAGCACACAGTCTAGGATTTGTTGTTGTTGTTTTTTTTAAAAAGGAAAGAATGGAGAACGGTATGCAGAGGATCAGGCAGGCTCCGAAAGAAAACGTGGGTCGCTCATTGTCGACAGGAGCACCATCAGAACCTAATTAGGCTCAGGTTGGCTTGCTTGCTTCCTGGGGGCGGCACTCAGCCACTTTGTGATACCTTTTTGCAAGGGGAGGAGTTAAAAGGGTGGAGCTGTTACCCTTGATATCTTAATGCTCTTGAGAGCCAGTGTGGTGTGAGAGCCAGTGTGGTGTAGTGGTTAAGAGCGGTGGACTCGTAATCTGGTGAACCGGGTTCGTGTCTCCGCTCCTCCACATGCAGCTGCTGGGTGACCTTGGGCTAGTCACACTTCTCTGAAGTCTCTCAGCCCCACTCACCTCACAGGGTGTTTGTTGTGGGGGAGGAAGGGAAAGGAGAATGTGAGCCGCTTTGAGACTCCTTCGGGTAGTGATAAAGCAGGATATCAAATCCAAACTCCTCCTCCTCCTCCCCTTCTTCTTCTTCTTCTTCTTCTTCTTCTTCTTCTTACTAACACACTGCCACATGGGGTGGTGAGCTTTCCTATTATCCATCCCAATCAAATTTGTGATGATCCTAACGGAGCAAACTTGGTTCAAATCCAAATACTCAAGCCTAACTGTATCAGGTGGGTTTCCCCCACCCTTTAATTTCTTTCTTTCTTTCTCTTTTTATTTCTACAATCGCAAATCTATGCATTCTTTTCATCCTCCTCTCTGGCCCGTCTTTCTCACCGCTTCTGAAGAGGAAGCTCAGCTGCAAAGTTTCTCTTTATGTTGTCACCATGGATTGTAACAAAAACCTAGAAAGCAGATAAATCCACCCCCTTTTCTTTCTCTCCCCCCAGTGAAATTGGCATTGGCTGGGCTCCATTTCTGCTAAAAGGGTCTTGTTGAGTTCTCTTCTGCCGCAGCAAATGCCATGCTCAGAACTCCCATCTATTCTTTGATGAGCAAGACCCCAACTGCCTGAAGATGCCATAATGAGAGAGAAGTCAGAATTCTTTTGTGCTCTAATTAATACAAAATTAACCCCTGGTCATCAAGAGTTCCTATTCCTCCAAGCAGCAATTGTTCACAGAGAGGCAGTTAAATATTTCATGTGTTTCCTTTAGAACGGGTACAGATGAAACGCCAAAAAAGGGGGGGCACCAAGGGGTTTTCTGGTTTCTAACAGAACTGGTATATAAACTCTTGGGTTTTTTTTGCAGCGCCTTCTCCGTTAGCATGTTGTGCATTTCCTGATAAGTTAATTACTCGAATCCCTTCGTAGATACGATATCTCACAGTTAATAATACAGTGGTATTGACACGCTGCTGTAGACACAAATGCGACACTCTCTGCTCAGCACAATTCCTCCAGCAACAAATGGGGGGAGTAGCTTGGAGCCGTTATCTCAGTCTAAGGAGTTACAGGAGTTACAGTACAGTGCGATATCTCCTGTTTTGCTAATTGACTCAATGGGCAAAATGGGAAAGAGCAGGTGGGGTTGGAGTGTAATAACGAAGATGCATGCAATGGAATCAATACTAGGTATGTTAAATCAGAGGTGAGGAGTCTGTGGCTCTGCATCCCCAGTCAATGTGATCAGGTAGGTTGAGAGAAGTAGATCACCAACAACTGGAGAACCACAGAGGCCCCATCCCTGATCTGTGCTCTGGATTGTATGAGCTAACATCTCTTCCACTCTCTACTGACTGTGCAGCTTTTTGAGTCTATGGTATGCTGAGCCACGTTATTGGGTAGCCATCAAGGAGCATCTATTTCAGCGAACCTTCAAAAATGTAAATGATCTCAACAGACCTGCCTGCAGGCTGACCGCTCCTCCTGACAGCGTTTTGACTTCTGAGAGTAGCCAATCTGGTGCTGTGGGAAGCTTGCAAGCAGAGCTGGAAAGCTGGTGTATAGATTCTGAAAGTTAGATAAATTAAATAATCCCCTGGTGTTGTTCCTTCGGGTCTAGCACTTGTCAGTCTAGATCCAGATTTGCTCCCTAGCAAGTAAAAGGGCTCCTTCCGTTCACACAAGGGACCAGGTTCTAGGGCAGCCTAGAAGAAAGTGGGGAGATGTATTTTTGCCAGTTCTCCCTTCCCCTTGCAGTTTCCTATGCTGTTCCAGAGGGGACACTCCCCCCTACCCCAGACCTCTGGGAAAACTTTTCAGAGGGGTGCAAGGGGGAAGGAGGAATCAGCTAAAACTGCCTCTCCGCCTCCTTCATCCAGTGTGACTGGAACTCGGCTCATTAGAAGTCTGGATTCAACAGAATAGCCCTCTGTGTAGGGAGGCTGCTGTTAGTTGTCATGGCTATGTGCTTTTATGTACAGCTGTATATTCCTATGCTATAATTTATAGCTATGTAACCTTCCAGAATAACTGGAATTATTGCCATTAACTGCAGAGTTGCTAGCCGTGCAAGCTCGGTATATTAAGTATCTGGCAAGCACACTGGGGTGAGATGTATTAAAACTTTTGCTGGTGGATAAGGGGTGAAGTTCCTATTTGTCATGATGTGCAGCCTGCAAGCATTCACGTGTGGCGTGGAAGCAACATTTTCTGCAGAATGCACTGGGTAATCGAAGTTCCATCTCGTGGGCCGTGGGCCCCGTTGCTAGCCCCGTGATTTGGACGTGAGATATTTTAAATAATACAGTCATACCTCTGGTTACGGCTGCTTCAGGTTGTGCATTTTTGAGTTGTGCACCGCGCCGGACCCAGAAATACCAGAACGGGTTACTTCCGGGTTTCGGCTCTCGCGCATGCGCAGAAGCGCCGAATCGTAACCCACAGACGCGGCGCTGAGGGTTGCGAACGTGCCTCCCGCAACCTGAGCGTCCGCTGTATATGTTTTACCCATAGGCTTTGAGCAGCAACTCACCTGGTCACCTACGGTAGGTGGAAAGCTTGCATCCAACACAACGCTACATGAACATTCAGTTAGCACAAGGATTTCTGCTTGTGCAAGAGAATGTGTTCCCCTCTCTGCCCTGCCTGTGCACCCTCTAAATCAGTGTTCCCCAACCTTGGGCCTCCAGCTGTTTTTGGACTACAATTCCCATCATCCCTGACCACTGGTCTTGCTAGCGAGGGATGGTGGGAGTTGTAGTCCAAAAACAGCTGGAGGCCCAAGGTTGGGGAACACTGCTCTAAATCAGTTTCCCGCAACCTCCTGAAGCAGATTTTTGGAGAGAGCAGGATGCACACAGAGAGGGAGAGGGGAGTCCCATTGCACAAGTGCATTGCACAAGTGGGAATCCTCACGTGGAAGGGATGCATAATAATAATAATAATAATAATAATAATAATAATAATAATAAATTTTATTTATATCCCACCCTCCCCAGCCATAACTGGGCTGCTAACATCAAAATATAAATACATTAAAACAAAAAATTCAGCAATCGGCTGAAATACAGATTAAAATCAGATTAAAATCAAATGAGATCAGAAGGCAACCGTTCAAATTATGACTATAGGGGTTAGGAACCTTAGGTATTCACCAGGCTCAGCTATTTATATGAGCTGGTAAGAGGAGTTAAAGAGGCCTCTTATATAGGGTCTTGTAGGAGGAGAGGGGTCAGAATGGAGCCCAACCAAAGGCTTGGCGTAACAGCTCCATCTTGCAGGCCCTGCGGAAAGATGTCAAGTCCCGCAGGGCCCTGTTCTCTTGCGGCAGGGCATTCCACCAGGCTGGGGCCAGGGCTGAAAAGGCCCTGGCTCAGGTCGAGGCCAGTCTAACCTCCTCAAGGCCCGGATGTTATTGTTTGCGGACTGTAGGGTCCTCCACGGGGCATACCTGTACTCCACTGGGAGCCAGTGCAGCTGATGTAGTACTGGGTGGATATGGTCCCGCAGCGAAGACCCCGTAAATAGTCTCACCGCGGCATTCAGCACCCACTGGAGTTTCTGGGTCAGCTTCATAGGCAACCCCGTGTAGAGCGAATTACAATAATCAAGCCTGGAGATGACCATCGCATGGATCACAGTGGCTAGATCAGGGCGAGAAAGGTAAGGAACCAACTGCTTAACACGGTGGTTTAGTTGAACATTACCAGAAATCTCTAAGTGACCAAGCCAGGAAACTTAACAGATTTTAATTCTCTCACTCGCTTTTGGGGCAAATTGTAGTTTTTATTTTCCTGCCCCTTTGGGGCAATTGTTGGCAGCTGGGGTGCTCGAAACATCTCAGGGCTGATATTATTTTGAACAAAAAGTACGAAGGAAACATACAAGTTGTGCAGGACTCCTCCTATAGTGCAAATGAATTGTTTAGGCTTATCAAAATACCCTATGGTCCTGTCTGGTTATATAGCTTGTCTCTGCCCCCTTCCTCTTGCATTCTCAAAAGCCTTTCACTCAACTACTATAAATAACTCCCTCTTTGCAGACTGTGCATTTGTGAGAGTCCCCCAACTCAGTAACAGGTTTATTATTATTATTATTATTATTTTAAAAAACCTTTCTAAAAAGTAATTTCCGATATTTAGAAATGTGAACGCTGATCACACAGTTGTCGACACGAGAGCGCTCTTTTGACATTCTCAGAGAATGTAAATTTAATCATGATAAGTGCTTCCTCCAAATGCTGCTTTTCTTTATAGTGGGAGTTTGTCTATCACAATAGCAGAAATATATTCAAATAGATACCATATAAAGGCAAGTGACCTTTTCTGCAAAATGCATTTTAGGATTGCTCTGAAGGCTTTATTATCCATCATAAAAGTTTTTCTTTTTCTTTGTGTAGGTTAGGGGGAAAAATAGGCAACAGAGCTGTTTTTGGTCTCTGTAGCAAAACACCTCAGGGCTAGCTTTAGAAATATACCCCACCCACCCCGAGGAAGAAGAAGAAGAAGAAGAAGAAGAAGAAGAAGAAGAAGAAGAAACAACCCTATCTTCAGAACTGATTGTTATCATTATGCTTATCCAGGGACTTTCCAGTTATTCATTCCCCACCCTTAGTGATACAAACCACAAATCTGTAGCTAAGACAGAAGCCACCTATTGTAAGTAAATTATAGCACAATAGGACTCCCAAGCAACAACCCTTACTATCTCTTTGCAGTAACTCCTACGCCATATATATATATATATATATATATATATATATATATATATATATATTTGCAGCTGGCCAAAGAGAGGCTAAGAAGCTAAGAAAAATATATATTTCATATCCCACCTTTCTTGCATTATACAACTCATAGAAGTGTGTCTTGGGTTCACTGCTTGTAGCTAGAAACGCGACAATGACTTTTGCATGCTTATGAACAGTGTTAGAAACTCAGATATATAAGCTGGGCACTCAGTGGCTCCTTAAACCAAGGTTGCAGTCGCCAAAACGGAAGGTCTAGTTGCCATTTTGGGGTAAGATGGCTCTCAAATCTTGTTTTTTAAAACGATGGACTGATTGCGATTGATTCCCAGTTAAACATCTGGCTAGCTCAGATGCCAACCTTGAGCTAGGCTGAGAACTTTGAGAACTTAAAGAAGAAAAGTCCCTTGATCCAGGGACAGTCCACATAGATATTGGCCTAGTCCAACCTCTTTTTCTTAATGGCGACTGTTCCTGCTCAGGCTGCACAGGAAAAGCATTCCGGTTCCAGAAATTCATTCCGATTGTGCAGATGAAATAGAACCGATAGAATTCTGCAGGATGCGGTGTTTGTGTGTGAAAACAGTCAGTATCCAAGGATCCCCAGGCAACACCTCTAGATGGAGGAGATGTCAGGCGCCATACAAGTTGGTTGCAAGTGGTCAAAAGCCAGGTGTAAAATAGTTGAACACTGCTTATGAATTTGCTCTAAGAAAGCATTTGGCTCTTGTATTAACAGAGAGGAATGATTAGGTGTCGATATCCAGATTTCTAGAACTATACATGGTTGAAAAGATGCCTGTGCACTCAAGACAACTTCCTATAGTGTGATTTCTCCCACATTTGGACAATTTACCATTTCATTAGACTCTTTGCAAATGAGTGATACTAAACCAGCTAATGCCAGAACCAAGCTTTTGAGTCAGACAAGGATGCTCTTAGGAGTAGTCTTTCAGAGAAAAGCAAGTGCTGATGCTAAGTGCTGAGTCTGGTGTTTATCTTGAGTTTAGTGTCCTTCAAAACTAAGGCTCAAAAGAGCCTTATAGGAGCTGCATTCACTGCCTCTGCCTTGTAGAATGCATAATGTTCTATCAGAGATACTATTAAGTCAGGAGTGAAAAGTGTCCACAGTATCTTGTGCCCCTTAAGTGCCCATGCAGAAGGAGGAACCGGGCAGGGAAAAATAGCAAAGGACAGCAGATCTAAAGTGGTGCGATGCATAGATTATTGAGCTTGAGAGACTTGCGTTCGAATCCTCAATCAGGTACGAAGTTCACCAAATGACATTGGCCAACTCTCCAACTCTACCACCCAAGCTCCAAGGCTGGTTGTGCAGATAAAATGGGACAGCCCCATGAACTCTGCCTTAGGAGATGGACAAGACTCTCTTAGCGTGGTTCCTGGTGGTTTGCTTTGGTTATTCCCTCTTAGGGTCTTCTAGTTTGTAGTGAGAAACTCCTGGGTGAAAGAAGGGATGGTGTGATGCTGGTGGGTAATGATGGTGAAGCCTCTGACTGGCTGATTTCCCCTGGATGACGATGTCATGCAGGGGCTGGTAGGCGGAGCAGCGGATCGGAGAAGATGAGAGGCTAAGAAGTGCGGTGGCTGCTGCTATTTAGTGGATCCCTAACAAGATTGTCATGTCGCACGATGGGTCTGTGCATCTGGCTGTTACCTAGAAGATTGGTGGTTCAAGCCCACCCAGGCACAACTGTGGGCAGGATACTTGCATTGCAAAAATGACCCTTGAGGTCCCTTCCAACTCTACAATCCTATGATTCTGTGATTATTTTAAGAGGTGCAACTTCAGCGTACAGTGGAAAATAGCAAGTTGTTTTATACTAAGCGAGATCATTGGTCCACATAGTTCTGTGTTGTTTGATAGCAGTGGCTCTCCTGGATTTTTGGCAGGGGCCTTTTCCCTCCCTGTCTGGAACTGCCAGGATTTGAACTTGAGACCTTCAACATCCAAGACAGATTCTATACCACTGAGCTACAGTCATACAGGGTTGGGGGACCAAATGGAGGAGGAGGGTGGGGAGAGAACGGGCAGAGGGAGAAAACAGAATTGCCTTGGCTTGAAGTTCACCTATTGATTTGAACGAACCAGCTCCAAACCTTTGGCTGCAGAGCTCCAGTTCTCTCGTTTCAATTTCCATCCAAGACCTGACTTCCAAACTTCTGCACCTCATGGGGTGCAATTATGTGAGCGAAAGGGCTATGAGAACAAAAGAGAGCAGCATTTGTATCTGTGTACCACGGGTGGTGCTGTGGTCTAAACCACAGAGCCTAGGGCTTGCTGATCAGAAGGTCGGCAGTTCGAATCCCTGTGACGGGGTGAGCTCCTGTTGCTTGGTCCCAGCTTCTGCCAACCTAGCAGTTCGAAAGCACACAGTACAAGTAGATAAATAGGTACCGCTCTGGCGGAAAGGTAAACGGCGTTTCCGTGCACTGCTCTGGTTCACCAGAAGTGGCTTTGTCATGCTGGCCACATGGCCTGGAAGCTCCCAACTCCCTCGGCCAGTAAAGCGAGATGAGCGCTGCAACCCCAGAGTCATCCGCGACTGGACCTAATGGTCAGGGGTACCTTTCCCTTTACCGTGGGTGTCGCTGTGGGTTAAACCACAGAGCCTAGGGCTTGCCGATCAGAAGGTCGTCGGTTCAAGTCCCCGCGACAGGGTGAGCTCCCATTGCTCAGTCCCTGCTCCTGCCAACCTAGCAGTTTGAAAGCATGTCAAAGTGCAAGTAAATAAATAGGTACTGCTCCGTGTTTCTGTGCTGCTCTGGTTCGCCAGAAGCAGCTTAGTCATGCTGGCCACATGACCTGGAAGCTGTATGCTGGCTCCCTCGGCCAGTAATGCGAGATGAGCGCCGTAACCCCAGAGTCATCCTTGACTGGACCTAACGGTCAGGGGTCCCTTTACCTTTTACCGCTGTTGAATGTGGTGGTGACTCCCATTTGGCTGAACTGTAGACAGATGCGGACAATGAGAGAGAGAGAGAGAGAGAGAGAGAGAGAGAAAGAAAGAGAGAGAGACCAAGCTGTGGTAAATGAGGATGTGATTAGCATTTTCAGCATGAAACCTTTGGGTCAGCAGGAAAAGAAGAAAAGCAAAGCAGTTTGACACTAGAACAAGAAGAGCTTCTTGCTGCTGAGACTATTTTGGAGACTTTGAAATGCCCCTCTTTTGTTGACAAAGCATGCAAATGTTCTCATTATTTCCTCTAATTTGCATTATTAAAGAAAACCATACTACCAGGGCTGGAAATTTTTCTCCCCCCACCCTCTGTGTAATGTTGAGTAGTGGAAGAGACAATTCTGCTTGCTGACGCTGCAGGCTCAAATTGAGTTAACAGAAACACAGTTCAAAAAGCATCTTATTCTTATTTTATTTGAGATGCTTTAATTACCTTACCACGCCATGCTGTAAGAAGATGGGTTCTTATATAAATAGTAGCCCTATGCTGGCCCTGTTTGCATGCTTGTGTTAAGGGATTCAGATCTAATTAAGCACTAATCCTTTTTTAATACACACACACACACACACACACACACACACACATATCAAGGGAATAAAGTGATGTGGGAAGAAGATTCCACCCCTTACCGGTCCCGTTTTTTAAACCACAGGGACTTCTAAAACGGAAACCTTATTTGGATTCAGCAGCTTTGGGTCTAAAGGGATAAATATTGTAATATGAAATCCAACCCCATGCATTATCTGCAGGACAGCCTCATTTATTCGAAGGGACCAAAGAGACTGAAGCCCTCAGCTAATCAGCAGATTCCCACACCCAAATGATAGAGCTTACAGGTAGAGAATGAAATCCTGAACGTAAGCCAGCAGCCTTTCCCCCAAGGTAGTCCCCTCCAGACATTGTGGACTTCAATTCCCATCAGCCCCAGCCAGCATGGCCAGTGGTCTGGGATGATGGGAGTTGTAGTTCAAAGCATCTGAAGGAAGCCATGTTGGAAAGGGTTGGTCTACAGGTAGGGGACAGAATCCCCAAAGCGTTTTTCGAGTACAGTACTGTAAATTCATGAGGTTGGCGATAAACAGTGATATATTTGCCCTGGCACCTATTTACTTCTGCATGGTGTTGTTGGTGTTGACCAAAGCTAGTCAAGGTCACCTTGGCCAGGCCTCTGTTGACACACACTCCAGCAAAGGGCCCACATGATGTGAGTCCCCTGGACTTCGTCCTCCTCTTCAACATTGCAAATGGGTTGTTTGGAGGCATCAGTTTGGTGACAGAGCATCTGTTTTTCATGTAGAAGGCTGCCTGTTCAGCAGCCAGCACCTCCAGTTAGAGCTGTGAACATCACTTCACCAGAGTGGTGCATGTTCTGGTTATCACCCACTTGGACTACTGCAATGCACTCTACGTGGGGCTACCTTTGAAGGTGACCCAGAAACTGCAACTAATCTAGAATGCGGCAGCTACACTGTTGTATGGGAGCGGCCGCCAGGACCATATAACACCAGTCCTAAAGGATCTTCACATTTCAAAGTGTTGCTGCTGACCTTTAAAGCCCTAAATGACCTCAGCCCAGTATACCTGAAGGAGCATCTCCACCCCCTATGGTTCAGCCAGGACTCTGAAATCCAGCACTGTGAAAGGTGAGGTTACAGGGAACCAGGCAGAGGGTCTTCTCAGTAGTGGCTCCCACCCTGTGGAACACCCTTCCATCAGATGTCAAGGAGATCAATAACTACACAACTTTCTGAAGGCAGCCCTGTTTAGGGAAATTTTCAATGTGTGATGTTTTGCTGTGGTTTTATAATTTGCTTGATTGAGGCAACCCAATCAGATGGGCAGCATAGAAATAATAAATTATTTGTATTTATTATTCCACATCTGGAATCCTGTGGCCAATTCTGGGCACCACAATTTAAGAAAGATGTTGAACGTGTGCAGAGGAGGGCAACCAAGATCAAGGTTCTGGAAACTAAACCTTATAAGGAACGCTTGAAGGAACTGAGTATGTTTAGCCTGGGAAAGAGGAGACTGAGAGGAGATATGATAGCCATCTTCAAACATCTGAAGGGCTGTCACATGGAAGAGGGAGCATGCTTGTTTTCTCCAGCTCTTGGGCATAGGACTCGAGGCAATGGCCTCAAGTTACAAGAAAGGAGATTCCAACTAAACATTTGGGAAAACTTTCTGAGAGTAAGAGCTGTTCATCAGTAGAACAAACTCCCACGAGAGGTGGTGGACTCTCCAGCAAAGGTTGCATGGTCATCCGTCATGGATGCTTTAGCTGAGATTCCTGCATTGCAGGAGGTTGGACTAGATGACCATCAATGTCCCTTCCAACTCTATGATTCTGTGATTTGTTGGTTTGTTTGTTATTAGAAACCCTGGACAGCCACTGCCGTTTAGCAATATCAGTTGTGTGTCTCAATAGAAGGCCACTTTGTGTGTCCACCTGCCTCTTGCTTTGGCCCAGAGGGGATGAGCAAGCAGATAACTGCACTTGAGAGAAAGGGTTGCCACTAACTGGCTGCTCATGAGCTTTGCTTGGCAGGCAAGAAGGGGGCAGCATTACCGAGATCAAGGAGCAACACCAGCATCTGGCAACAAGGGCAGTGAGAGGGATGAATTCTCTGTGGGAAGAGAGCTCTTTGGCTGTGTCTTGTCTAGCACCCACCTCACCCAACAGCACAGGAGCTGGCCCTGATGCGTCTCTTCGAGAGTCAATTTTGCCCAGGGATCATTAGCTGCAGATGACTCACTCTTTCCACAGATGGTAGCCTGCTCAGAACTTGGTTGGCTTTGCTGGGCCTGGAAGAAAACGCCAATTGAAGTCTGGGTGGAAATGATACTTTCCCCCCAAGGTGCGAACATCGCTCAGATGCAGGAGAGAGGCTTGTTGCGAAGCAAAAAGAGAGAGGGCACCTTGTAGGGTGTGTGGGAGAGGATAATGCTTCCTCATTAGCATACATCCCCAGAAAAAAAAGTTTGTCTGTACATTGCGCCACTTGGAGCATTGGCATGTGGGACTTCAAAAGCATGTGCTCTCCACTGTCTGGGAGATTTAATTTTGCAAATTAAAACCAAGCAAGAGGCCTATTTTTTATTTTGCAAAGTGGCTCACTTAGTATCGTTGCCTTTTAGAGAAGGGTTGGGGGGACTTTGGCCTTCCAGTTGTTGCTAGGCTACAATTTGTAGGCCACGGTGGCCGGATCCACATCTGAAGGGCCACAGGTTCCCCACCTCTGTTTTAGAGCACGCTGTGTGTATAGAACAGTGGTGGCTAACCTTGCCACTCCAGATGTTTTGGAACTACAACTCCCATCATCCCTGACCACTGGTCCTGTTAGCTAGGGATGATGGGAGTTGTAGTTCCAAAACATCTGGAGTGGCAAGGTTAGCCATCACTGGTATAGAAGCCAAAGGACGTGGCCTTTCTGTTTGCAAGAATCATAGAATTGTAGAGATGGGAGGTGCCCCCCATCTAGTTCAACCCCCTGCAATGCATGAATCCTTTTGTCCAACGTGGGGTTCGAACCCACAAGATTAAAAGTCTCCTGCGCCGACAACGGAGCCATAGTGTTTGGATTGTTATTGCTGCTATTTTGTGAGCGACTGAGGAATTACAGAGGGCTCTGGTGTCATGCGTAATCCCTGTAACCAGCAGTGGCTTAGAGGAGAAGCTAGGGAGAGGAAGGAAAGCCAGGCCCCTCTCCAGTGGTTGCGGAGAACCATAGAGCGGGAAGAAATGAGCCATTAAGGTGCTTGAGGGTGATTAGACTCCTTGCCACAGGAATGTTTGCTGGGGCTTTGGGGCTGGTTTGTGGTCTGGCCTTGGGCAAAGGACAGCGAAACCAGAGTTAATTCTGCACGAGGAGGGAAGGAGTGGGTGACCTCACACTGTTCCGCAAGTACAGAGCGAAAGCAAAGTCCTTTTCTCGCCGGTCGCCTCCTGATAAGCCAGATCATATTCGTTGTGAAGAGAAGAGGAAAGCACTGGAGTTGCCTCCGACAGCGGTAGAGGCTAAGGAAGGGCGAAAGGAGAAAGCCACGGGAAATAGAAACTGTGGGCTCCGATTTGCGCCTCTGCTGTAATAAGGAGTTTAGCAGCAGGTCGGAGTGTGGGGAGCGCCTGAGAATGGCTGCTACCCGCACTCCGAAAGCCGGCCTGCTTATTTCCTTTCTCGCCACTTGAATTCCATTTGCACTCAGCAATCCTCTGGGGGTTGCCAAGACCTCGCCTGTGCAGCAAGGGAAGCTATCTCTCTCTCTCTCACGTCTCCCGACGAGGCAGCCAAACGCCACATCAGTTTGTTTTGAGGATTTTTGGCTCCTAGCGGAGGCATTTCCTTGTGCCTCGTGTCCCTGCCGAGATGCTGGAACCTTAAGCAGCGCTTCCTGAAGAGAGAGCAGGGGAGAAAAGGAGAGAAAATGGAATTTGAAACCCGGCGGAGGAAATCAAAATAGTCCCTAACTGGAGGTATTAGCTAGACGTGGACAGGGAAAGAGATGCAGTTCTGGCTGAGCTGTCCAGTGCACCAGGCTTCCTCTGATTTGAGGCCCGTATTGTGGCCTGATGATGGGGATGGAATGCTGGACCCCTGGCTGGTGAAAGTGCGGCTGGTCAGATTCAGAGTGTGATTAAATGAATCTTTTGCTGGTTGGGGCTCCTGAGCCAGGCAGGGATTTCCTTAGTCTTTACAGTCATACCTCTGGATACGTTCGCTGCAGGTTGCGTTCGTCACGGGACATGAACACGCCGAACCCAGAAGTACCAGAACGGGTTACTTCCGTGTTCGGCAATTTGCTCATGCGCAGAAACGCCGAATCGCACTTTGCACATGCGCAGAAGCGCCGAATCATGTTGCACACATGCACAGACGCGGCACTTCATGTTGCGTTCTGCTCATGTTGAGAACGGGGCTCCGGAACGGTTCCCGTTCGCAACCAGAGGCACCACTGTACCGGTATTAGCAGGGCTTTTGCTTTCCACTTTGGGTGATGGTGCAACAAGGGAGAATCACAGCGCGCTTAACCTTCCTGCTGTAGCCTGGTCTTGGTTAGGTGGGCTCACCTGAACCCCTCCATGCATTCGAGACCCATGCAGGACGTTTCAGGAAGTCTCCAGGCTAGCCCTACTCCACCCACAACCATGGTGTAGTGGTTAAGAGCAGTAGTCCCGTAATCTGGTGGACCGGGTTCGCTTCCCCGCTCCTCCACATGCACCTTCCTCCCCCACAACAAACACTCTGTGAGGTGAGTGGGGTTGAGAGACTTCAAAGAAGTGTGACTAGCCCAAGGTCACCCAACAGCTGCATGTGGAGGAGCGGAGACGCGAACCCGGTTCACCAGATTACGAGTCTACTGCTCTTAACCACACTGGCTCTCAGTGTGGAGAGAGAGATGATTGGCCCAAGGTCTGACCTTTGCATGCATATGTTGGTACTTGCAAAGCACTCTTTCTCATGGGCACTGAATGTGTGGTCAGTGGGCGCATTGATACAATGCACAAAGCACAATGCAGCTTCGTCTCGACACGTCTGATGTTTCCCTTGGGGGTCAAGTGTGTCCAGACCAGGCCCCACAGTTTAGTGAGGTCTGTACTGGTCTAAGATAGTGCACATTCAAGGTCCTTAAAAAAGAAGTGAAAATATAAACCGCAAATGTGAATGGCCATCTGTCATGGATGCTTCAGCTGAGATTCCTGCAATGCAGGGGGTCGGCCCAGATGGCCCTCAGGATCCTTTCCAACTCTACAATTCTGCAACATACGTCTGTGAATGATATAAATATACTTCATTAGACAATTGACCTTGGCTGAAACTTGCCTTTGCAGAGCACACGGAGGCTCAAACTAGATTCATTGTGCGCAAAATGGGCCTGCTTCTGTTTTTTCTTCTTCCCCGGTGCTTTTTTTTGCTGGAAAGGACTCATAATACTTCTGGGAAAATTTTACCGGGGTTTTTTTTTGGGTGGTGGTGGTGGTGGTGGTGGTGGGGAAGTAATCAGTTAAAGTTGACTCATTATTATCTTAAATATTGTTTCCACGAGCTGACCAGTGCACTCAAGATAGCAGGATTCCAGGAAACGAGATTCTGGAAATGTCCAGCTTTTCTTTCCGTGCCTCTTGTGAGCTGAGCGAGGCATGTGTCAGCGTCCCGAAAGCTGTTTATTTTTTGAAAAAATAAACTGAAAACAATCCCATGCAGAGCAGAATCCAGTGGGGAGAGCCATGAGGTCAATGTCTGCCCTTGTCTGGTTCCAAGAAGGTCCCCTTTGCCCCGATGATGTCATAGCCTTGCTACTGGTATTGTTGCATGAAAAGGATGTCAGGAGAGGCTTGTTTTCTTAAGTCAAAGCTTTGCATATGCTGAAAGCTGCAACTTGGGTGGACCACCGCCATTCCGCCAGCCAAGTGTGGGCCTTTGGACCTCTCTGCTCAGCACTCGGGACTCTTCCTCTACACCAGGCATCCCCAAACTTCGGCCCTCCAGATGTTTTGGACTACAATTCCCATCATCCCTGACCACTGGTCCTGTTAGCTAGGGATCATGGGAGTTGTAGGTAAAAACATCTGGAGGGCCGCAGTTTGGGGTTGCCTGCTCTACAGCCTCCCTGCATGCTTTTGCCTGGCTGGCATGTGGCCCCCAGGAAGCTGCTCACAAGGAAATGTGGCCCTTGGACTGAAACAACCTCCCCACCCATTCTGAAAACACTGGTACTTTTGTGACTATGTGAAATGGTTTATAGAGTACTGTAATCCTCAGGAACAGGGCAGAAACTTCACTGTTTAACTTGGTTGATAGGCTTAACTTTAAAGTCGATCAGTTATCTACTTTCTAATTAATCGATTGATTAACTAATGGATTAAATGTAAATGCATTTGCCGAAACCCAATATTTAGGTGCCTGTTTTGTGATAATGGAAGGAAATGTATGAAGGGAGGTATTGAATGCGGAGAATCTGCTCCTCCTAATTAGAAAAGGCAACCATTTAATTCCTTTTCTTTTCATCCCCCTTTTCTAGCAAAAGGGGCTAGAAGGCTCCTCTCTTAAAATTAGCTCCCATTCATGAACCTCTGGATGTGTGTCAGTCAGCTCTCATTGTCAGAAAGTTCTTCCTGAAGTTGTGTCGGAATCTAACTTGAAGTCATTGGTTTGAGTCAGGCATAGGCAAACTCGGCCATCCAGATGTTTTGAGACTACAATTCCCATCATCCCTGACCACTGGTCCTGTTAGCTAGGGATGATGGGAATAGTAGTCTCAAAACATCTGGAGGGCTAAGTTTACCTATGCCTGGTTTGAGTCCTACCCTCCAGAACAGGAGAAAACAAGCTTGCTCCATCCTCCCATTAAATATTTGAAGATGGCTCTCAGTCCCCTCTTATCCAAGCTAAACATACCCAGCTCCTTCAACCGTTCTTCATAAGGCTTGGTTTCCAGACATGATCACCCTCCTCTGCCCACGTTCCAGCTTGTCAATATCCTTCTTAAATTGAGGCACCCAGAACTGGACACAGAAGTTCAGGTGTGGTCTGACCAAGGCAGAATACAGCAATACAATGGCTTTTCTTGACTGTACTTTTGTTGATGCAGCAAAGTCAAATTATTCCAGGGTTCTGATCTAATCTGCAGGCCACTATATTTTCCCATACTTACTATAGAATATTTTGCCCTTAAGGGATTCTTTTAAAAAGAAAAGGGGAAAAAAGAAGTGCTTTCCCACATTTATACCTGCACCCTTATTACACTATTAATCAATTACTGCTGTTGAGGATCAGAAGTAAGTGTCAGATTACAACAGTTTATTTGCCATTCTTACTCTGTGCAATCTCCAGGCCGGTTTAATGATATGCAATGAATTTTTGCAAGTTTCTTTTTGTTTTTGTTGGTTTAAGTGCATGCATTATAGTGGAGTTAAAAGTTGTAATCAAAATGTTTAGGAAAACCCCTACTGACCTTCATAAATAACTCCCTTCTTCAGCATTAGTTGAATGTCTCATTCTAATCTTTATTAGCAGAGCTGACTCACTAATTAGAGGAAGCAACCTAGTTTGGAAATAGCAAAGTAATTATTAAAAACAACAGCAGCAACACATGCTGCAAGGGATAAATGTTTTGATGCATACTGGTGCCTGGCTTTCCTTCCTTTTAAAAAATAAAAGCTCTTTTCTACCTTTTTTTCAGATTACACAAAGTAAGGCGGAATCATACAGTTATAACGTTTCGTTCCCATTTAACTCCACAGGGCTTGATCTAGTCGGTATCTGGGGAGGGGAGTGGAACCATCAACTTTCTGGAGTTGAGCTAATGATCATTGATCGCATTTGTCTTGTGCAATTTGTTTTAATGAGACAGAAAATCTTCCAAGAACTATCTTGTATGCATCAGCTTTGGCTCGCCTATTGATTTAGTTTGCAAAGGATGAGAGGAAGGGAGAAAGAGGGATTGGATAATCTCACCAGATATGCCTTCTTGCTCTTCCTGTTCCAGCAGACGACAAAAGTTGCTTTGTACTTGCGGGTGTATGTATGGTAGAGTACATGTTCCAGTTCCAGACCCTCCAAGTGCCCCTGTTTTCCAGAGGCAGTCCTGGTTTTCCAGAAGCCATCCCAGTTTCTGATTTCATAGAATCATAGAATCATAGAGTTGGAAGAGACCACAATGGCCATCCAGTCCAACCCCCTGCCAAGCAGGAAACACCATCAAAGCATTCCTGACAGGTGGCTGTCAAGCCTCTGCTTAAAGACCTCCAAAGAAGGAGACTCGACCACACTCCTTGGCAGCAAATTCCACTGTCAAACAGCTCTTACTGTCAGGAAGTTCTTCCTAATGTTTAGGTGGAATCTTCTTTCTTGTCGTTTGAATCCATTGCTCCGTGTCCTCTTCTCAGGAGCAGCAGAAAACAACTTTTCTCCTTCCTCTATATGACATCCTTTTATATATTTGAACATGGCTATCATATCACCCCTTAACCTTCTCTTCTCCAGGCTAAACATACCCAGCTCCCTAAGCCGTTCCTCATAAGGCATCGTTTCCAGGCCTTTGACCATTTTGGTTGCCCTCCAGTATGGCTTTGGCCCACAACTCTTCACTATCGTATCTCAGGGTTCCGTGCCACTAAGTTCTGCTTAGAGTAGTCCCATTGAAATGAATGGACCTTAGTTACTCACTCTGATTATTTTCAGTGTGTCTACTCTGAGTATTGTTAGATGCAACCCTCAGAGTGCTTCTCCAGATCATGGCATTTTAAACTAAATTACTATTTAACGTTGACTTCCCATTGCATCTGTTAGACGAGGTATCCTGCTCACTCTCACTAAGTTCAAATGTCTCTGTGCGATAAAAAACAACAACCCAGGATTCTTCCCACTCTTGGGCCTCCCAGCATAACCATCCTTGTGATGGTCTGGGGAGATCGACAGATATCCTAATGCTCTTGACCTTTGGGTTATTCCCAAGATGGCTGTCAAGCTTACTGCGACTCCGTTGTATTGATTCCCTTTCTCTGGGCGGAGATTCTCCCTTGAATTTACCTCAGGGCTTTAACATTCAAGCAGGCTGCACGACAAGGACTGCTTCCTTCAGTGTGAAGTCGCAAGTTGTGTTGATTTCATGCTGTTTTGCTTTCCTGTTTTCTGCTTCTCCCGTGTTAAAACCTCAAGCTTAATATTTTACGAAATTCAGCTTCCTATTGCAAGTTGGCAAATCATATTTTTCAGTCCAGGCCTTTGTATATATTTCCTTCCTCTTTGATGGTTATTGGAAAGAGACAGAGAGAGAGAGAGAGAGACAGAGAGAGAGAGAGAGAGAGAGACAGAGAAGATGGACAAGAGGTTTCATGAACGCTGTGCTTGAAGAACATTGAGATTAATAATCCTGGCCTTGATTGTATGAAGGGGAGGACATTTTTCTACGTCAGGAGAACACTGCCAGATTGGGCCCCACACTAAAATTGCTGTTTGCTTCAGAGAATAAGTTAACTTGCTTTATGTGTTATAGTCAGGCTTTTTAAAAGAAGCATTCTTAAGACCAGGGATGGGGAGCTCTGGTCATCCAGGTGTTGCTGAATTATGTTTCTGGCCATTGACCGTGGGACTCGTCCACCTGGGAAGGTAGCCCATCTAGGAGAAGGAAAACTCTGGTCCTAAACCTCTGCTGCCTTGTGGAGTATCTTCGGGAGAAGAAAAGGTTAAGGAGTAAACCCTACACAAATCCAGAGCGGAGTCCCTAAGGCAGTTGGATGGTGCCTTCTACACCGTTTCACTGCAACTCCTGCAGCCAAGCTGGTGCCAAATGTATTGCTCTGTTTTCCTTTGGACCGCATCAGCGAGGCAGAGAAGGGGGTGGTGGTCATCTGGGCAGTCCAGAACCTCCAGACACACTGCCCCAGGAAAGGTCATTTCGGTCAGAGATATCACCTTGCCGACAAAGGTCTGTATAGTTAAAGCTATGGTTTTCCCAGTAGTGATGTATGGAAGTGAGAGCTGGACCATAAAGAAGGCTGATCACCAAAGAATTGATGCTTTTGAATTATGGTGCTGGAGGAGACTCTGGAGAGTCCCATGGACTGCAAGAAGATCAAACATATCCATTCTGAAGGAAATCAGCCCTGAGTGCTCACTGGAAGGGCAGATCCTGAAGCTGAGGCTCCAATACTTTGGCCACCTCATGAGAAGAGAAGACTCCATGGAAAAGACCCTGATGTTGGGAAAGACTGAGGGCACAAGGAGAAGGGGACGACAGAGGACGAGATGGTTGGACAGTGTTCTTGAAGCTACCAACATGAGTCTGACCAAACTGCGGGAGGCAGTGGAAGACTGGCGTGTTCTGGTCCATGGGGTCATGAAGAGTCGGACACGACTAAACAACTAAACAACACCGAACCCATCTGCACAGTATTTGTGATAGATCCAAGACTGTTAGTGCAGGGACAGGGAACCTGCGGCACTCCAGATGTTGCTAGACTACAAATCCCATCATCCGTGGTGACGCTGCTTCCAAACAACTCTACAGCCATGCCTGTCTTCATCCCCAGTTTGCCCAAGGACATACAACACACCATACTAACACCTCCATACTAACCTTTCCCAGAACCTGTTGCCTTCCAGATGTTTTGGACTACAACTCCCATCATCCCAACATCCATTGTCTACAGACAATTATGATTTTTAAAAGAGGTCTGGGAAGTAGGGGGGTGGCAGCCATACCACACTATTGTGAGATGTCAATAGTCGGGAAAAGGTACAGAACCTCATACAATGGCGCTTCCATTGCTTTAATGCAATGAGCAATGCCGCAGCAAGACTTTCAGTTCTTTATCAGTGAATAATAACAAAACATTAACAGATGAAGAGACTTTAAATAACAGCGGAGATTTTTCTTAAGGAGAGAGAGAGAGAGAAGTAGAAGAATGGAGATCAGAGGAGCTCGTGCTTTTTAATAAAAGGTCATATTTCTATGCAGAGCGCATTTCAAAAGCCAAAAAAATATTAAAAGAAGTTTTGCCACGACTTGTTCCACATTTAAAGAAAGGTTTCTTGCGGCTCCCTTGAGATCTCGCAGCCTGAAAACGGCATTCCAACAGGATGTAACCAAAAAAAATCAACAGACTAAAGAACAACAACAACAATGCAGCAAAAACAGTGGGAGGCAGCAGTTACGAGTTACTGGTCTCTGCAGCCACAGCAGGCGCTGTGATTCTCCAGCAGTTTGACTTCACCCCTGGAGGTGCACTCCATTTTCTCTCGAGACAGATGGATGCCTACAATGACCATGCTGGCTGCTGCTGATGGGAGCTGGAGTCCAACCACATCTGGAGGGCCACAGGTTCCCCACCCCTGCTTAAGATAAGGTTACCAGGTTACTTCAGTTGATTTTTCAGGATTTTGTCAGGGGACTGATTTGTAAATCCAGGGACTGTCCCGGGAAATGAGGATACCTGGTAACCTTAACTTAAGAGTATTATTCCTCCACCACCCTCCCCATGCAGTTCTAGCAAGGGATGTTCCTTTGCTTCATTTGCAGAGATCTTATTAGCATTCTTTTTTTAAAAAAAAGTTGACTGATATTTTGATGCCATTGTTTGTGCGTCATTAATTTGAAGATCCTGTTTGTAGAGGAGGGAAGCACATTAGAAGCACCACGGACAAGGCTATATCAAAACTCTTCTTATTTGCCACTGTAGGCCCTTTTCTACTTGCTCTTTCCTGGAGACTTATTATCAACAGAGGCTTCTAAGCACCCACTCGTGATTAAGTAAGGATTGCGTCCCTGTGACTAGGCGGTGGCACGCTTTTTAAAAAAAGTGTTTGTTTTCCTTACTCCGCACCACAAAGGCCTAACGAGAATATGTGGGCAGGTTAACATGTTGTGGACTAGTAACTTTTATAGAGCACTTTGCAGGACTCTTGTTAACAGCTGAATAGTGTAGCCAGCAATATCAAAGGTTTCTTGTTCAGTTTCACAGATTGCTTTCTAATCTTATAACTCCAGGGAGAAGTCTACAACAGGGTGGGGTTTTTTAAAATAAAAAAGTAAGTAACTAAACGGAGCAATCAAATACTTCAGTACTTTCGTTAGCAGTAGATTCCGTGTTCAGAACTGTGCTGTTGTGATTTATAGAGTGGCTTATTCAAATGCTGGGAGCTGCCCCCTAATGGCGTTTTCCTCCCACTTGCAAGACCCCTTTGGTACGGTAGGAACTTGCTATGTCTTTATCACTTGGATTAAGTGTGTGTGAAGCTGGGTTGCACACGTGCATGATAGAAATTGCCTGGAAGGAGGAGCCATTCAAAGAGCAGTTAGCTATGGTCCTGGAGTGTGAAACCAGATTTCAAAGAAACTTCTGTGCAGAAGCTCGATGTCTGAAACATATGGTCATTTCTTCAAGCAGAGTAATTTATTAATCGCTGTTCAAGGAAGCAGAAATCTACAGAGATTCTGCTTGCACTCTCTCTCCCATTCTCTCTCTCTCTCTCTCTCTCTCTCTCTCTCTCTCTCTTTCCACCCCACATCCTCTGATGTGGGCATCCTCCGAAACGAATGTAGTGCATGCGGATTAAAATGCATTTAAAGGTAAAGGGACCCCTGACCATTAGGTCCAGTCGTGACCGACTCTGGGGTTGCGGCGCTCATCTCGCTTTATTGGCCGAGGGAGCCGGCATACAGCTTCCAGGTCATGTGGCCAGCATGACTAAGCTGCTTCTGGCGAACCAGAGCAGCGCATGGAAATGCCATTTACCTTCCCACCGGAGCGGTACCTATTGACCTACTTGCACTTTGTTGTGCTTTCGAACTGCTAGGTTGGCAGGAGCAGGGACCGAGCAACGGGAGCTCACCCCATCGCGGGGATTCGAATGGCCGACCTTCTGATCAGCAAGCCCTAGGCTCTGTGGTTTAACCCACAGCGCCACCCGCATCCCTTAAAATTGCATTTACGGCAGTGGAAAACCATGGACTCTTGACGTTCTGGCTTCCTTTCATACCCTGAATGAAGCCAGCTACTTGGAGGCATGGTGCTCGTCGCCGGGGCAATCCTAAAAAGAGAAGGTGAGACAGAAAGGATGCTCCTGTCATTTCGGGGGCAAAGGGTTAAAAAAAAGGCACACAACAGACCTGCCTGCAGAAGGAAGAAGGTTCAGCAGAAGGTTTTAACTTTTGGAAGAGCACACTCAAGTGTCGTCGCAGCTGGGAAACCGAAGTTGTCATACAGCCACCCATTGACTGATACTGCAGCTGATCTGAGATCTCTTAAGGAACATTTAATTACACAAGCAGCATGCGTGACTCCCCGCTACCCAGATTCATTTTCCCTGCAAGCGCTGCAGGAAACAAATGCGCTCAACAGTTGCTGAGTTAGAGTAGTCCTACTATTATATTGCTTCTTGGCTGGCTGGCTTTCTGCCCGCTGCTGTGGGTAGCCTGCATAATCTTAGCAGAGCAGGAGAACTTGGCAAAATGGAAAGGCATCGGCGTCAAGTGTCCATGAAAGACAGACGGAAGGGCCGCCAAGGCAAAGAAAATGCAACGGCTGAGCTTTGGCCTTCCATCCCACCCCCCGTTTTTTGGTGGAACTGCTGACGTCTGGTGTATTCCGTAGTTCCGATAGCTCCAGCTGAGTGCTCGCTGCTCATCTATCTCTGAAACATCTCCAGCCATTAGCGGTGAGAGGCAGCGGCATTTTGCGCTGACAGTTATTGGTTAACGGGGCGTCCGATAATTGCTCACCTGTCTGCCAGAAATTAAAAGAATGCTGAATGGAGTATGGCCCCCAAAGCGATGTTGATCGGATGATGTCGGCTTTCTATGTTTGAGAAGAGTCTCCGCCTTCTTTTCTGTGTTGTGGTTCGGCTGCTGCATTCACACGTGACCCCCGGACTATGCACCCGTGATTTACCGTACTTTCCCATGTATAAGACGAGGGTTTTTTGTTCGAAAACTATGTTAAAAATTGGGGATCGACTTATATATACACGGATAGTGCATAGGAGGGACTTGGGATTGGTTGCTGCCGCGAGCCTGAGATTGTCAGTGGCTATGGGGCGTGTAATTGGTGGCTGCGGCAAGGGCTGATGTTGATTGGCTGTCCCTGTGGCAATTGGGCTGGTGATTGGCGGTTTCTGCCTGCGAGGAGAAAGACGATAGGTGGCTTTCGTGACTCGTGCGAGTGGCTGTGTAGGTCAGGTGGGTGAGTGATTTTCGGCAATCCCCCCTAAAAAAAGATCAACCCCCAAAAGCTCAACAAATCTGGGCAATCCTCCCCCCATTTTCTTAATTTGGAGTCCCCAGAAATAGGGGGCATCTTATACACGGGGACGTGTTATACACGGAAAAATACGGTATTTTGTACGCCTGGCTTTTATGCCTCAGTTACCACTGCCTCAAGCTTTCCCTCCAATCCTGGTATTTTTGATGGTGTGGTGCAATGGAAGCAGAAGTGTTTCCGTGGCTTCTTGCTTCCTGCCACAAAATCACAACCCTGCTCCAGGATTGCAACATAAACGGAAAGGAAGGGCAGATATTGCTTGATCACCCTACTCTTGATGCAAATATTTGACTCAGCACCCGCAGCTGCTGACCACTTTGTTTCACAAGTTCCGTATTGTTCTTCTTGCAAAGGAAAAAATAAATTATTTCAATTCCCTTCATCACGGGCCGTTTGAGCGTGAAATAAATTGTGTCCTCGCTTTGTTTCTTGGGTCTGGTTTTCCTTTTCTTCCGTCTGCATGATAAGTGTGATAATTCTGGGTTTAACCTGCGTGCATAAAAATTGCTGGTTTGAAAATAAAACAAGGAGTTGGTGAGTGCATGTGGAATTATTGAAAAACGAAGGCACCAGGGCAGCAATGTTCTCAGTGCCATGTTAATGAAACAGCATGTACTGTCTTAATAAGTATTTTGATTCACACTGAATATTGTGTGTGTGTGTGTGTGTGCGCGTGCGTGCGTGTGTGAATGTGTTAAAGTACCCAGCCCAAATCAATAATTAGGCAATGCCAACCTAATTTAGAAATATAAGAACCATATCAAGGACCTAATTAAGAGCACAGTTTGTAGGGTTAGGGTAGGATTACATATCTATAAATTGCTCATCCCTGAAAGTCAGGAGCACTAGCATTACTTGATGTGCCACAACAGGAACCTTAATACTTCTTTGTACCGGTGGAAGAAGAAATAAAATTAAAGCCTGTGATATAAAGCACTGTTAGGAGCAGCCTTAATAAATGCATTACACCAGCCTCATTCAGTATAGAGACACTGGAATTAAGTGGTCTATAAATGTCAGTTTGAATCCCGTTAAGTATACTTCCAAAAACTCATACTAGAAGCTGCAGGCCTCTCATCAGCCTCTTCTGATTAATGATCCCAGTTTTAATGTATTATAGTTTGGCATCAGTCTGCCTTGGGAGACAAGGCAGGAGTGCGCATTCAGGGGTGAAGCCAAGCCATTGGAGAGTTACAGCGCCTGCTGTGGCTGTAGAAACCAATACAGGGGAGGCATGTTTTGTTGCTGTTGGGACAGATGATGGCATCTAGCTTTTGCTGCTGCAGATGCACTATGGTGGTTCTCTCGGCGCTCCTCCCAGCGGTCATTCCTCCTCTGGTCACTGCTATAGATGCTCAACCTGACTATCTGTCTCCAAAGACCACCCCAAAGCACCATACATACACCAGAGTTAGAAGCGGTCAGCAACAGTAATTTGAATGTGTGTCTTGTCTCCTGACTGACAAGATACCTGATAATGGTCATAGTTTGCATCATCTGGCCAGACTGGGATATCCCTTTGACATGGTAAATATCTTGGTTCCTGAATCCCTTTTACAAGCTTACACCTTCTGATACATGGAATAATAATAATAATAATAATAATAATAATAATAATAATAATAATACTTTCATTATCAATGTACAACCTGTGTACAATGAAATTAACCGAGCCTCCCCCCCAAACACTCAATCTCATTGCACTCTGTGTGCTTGTCGCACAATACACCAACCCTCAAAAGTCAGTTACACTATATTTCTGTTCAGCAGCCTAACAGCCCACGGATAAAAACTGTTTTTTAGCCTGTTGGTACAACTGTCAGTAGAAGTTGCTCTACTAACATGTCTACTGGCTTAACTGATCCTTACAAGACTGGTTTTGCAGGGAGGGGAAAGCCACCTACATTCCAAGCAGTTTATCTGTAAAGGGTAAAGGGGACCCCTGACCATTAGGTCCAGTCACGGACGACTCTGGGATTGCGGCGCTCATCTCGGTTTATTGACCGAGGGAGCCAGCATACAACTTCTGGGTCATGTGGCCAGCATGACAAAGCCGCTTCTGGCGAACCAGAGCAGTGCACGGAAACGCCGTTTACCTTCCCACTGGAGCGGTACCTATTTATCTACTTGCACTTTGATGTGCTTTCGAACTGCTAGGTTGGCAGTTGCAGGGACTGAGCAATGGGGGCTCACCCCGTTGCGGGAATTCGAACTGCCGACCTTCTGATTGGCAAGCCCTAGGCTCTGTAGTTTAACCCACAGTGCCACCCACGTTCCAGTTTATCTATTAACAAGTAAACAAACAAACTATTTGGGGAAGGTTTTCTCACCCATTTCCTTCCTTCTACCGCAGAGAAATATTGGGGGGCATTTAAGAGTCAAAAGCGCTTCAGAATTGCTCACCTATAACATTTCAGGATATGGTGCACCCACCCTGTGCATTTTGAACATTTATTTTATTGCTTTGCAATCTTAGAATTTGGCAGCGTATACACGCAATGACCAGTTCTCTGGTAACACCTTATCTTTTGTAAAACGGCCATTTTTGCTGAAGGTTGGGGTGGGCAGCTGTCAATAGTTTTACCATAAATCGAAACTGGGGGTAAAATGTGGACATGGCAAGACTTTTACGGTTCACCAAAGCCTTGGTTTATTTTTTTATTTTTGTGTGTTTGCCTTGGATTAAAACAAGCAGTGTTGACCAAGTACCTCCCTATGCATCCTGGATACTAATAGCATTAGAGCCCTACATGGCCGGCAATTGTAAGTCAGTTTTGTAGTGATTGAGAACCCGAATCCTCAATAAGCACCGAGGTTCGGGGTGGCTGAATATTTATCTGGGTTGCCCAGCATGTTGCTAAGAAACACAGAGGCCTTTTGAACGGCTAAGTCTGCCCCCCACCTCCATCCCAGAGCTACGTTTTAATTTGTGAAAAGTCAAAAAGCTGTAAAGGGAAGGTGCTGTGTTTTTATTTTCGTGGTTGCCCTGATTCTCATATTTATTTGCTCGTCTTAGACTCGGTCACCTGGGCACCGAAAAGCTTTTAAGAAGAGAATTTTGTGTCTGTGCATATGTACACAGACAGGCACTCCGTCAGCCTGCGAGAGAAGAGAGGTTTTCCGAAAACTAATTTGTTTTTGGGAAACTTCAGAATTTAAATCCTCTCCAGGGTTCTTGGCAGATAGAAAACTACAGAGGTGGATATGATTATCCTTCCGCCTGCCTTTCGCCTCCCAGTACAAGGTTGGGTTTTGACACCGTGCTCAGATATATGGCGCCGGACAACCAGATTCTTTCTGGCTGACCCAACCATTAAATCTCGTGGAAATCCTGAGCATGCTATGACAAGTCTTGAAAGCAAAACCCTTTTTCTTTATGCTTTTAGTCGACTAGCCAAACCTTTACAGCACAGTATCTTTTCTGCATCCTCCCCCGTCTTCTGAAGTGCCCATTAATAACAGGCGCTTTCCAGATTGCTAGCCCAAAAAATGTGCTAAGAGCAGATGCAAGAGGAAGCTTGAGGGGGGAATTGCAGAGAGGGCGTTTTGCTGGGGATTTTCATCCTATTGCACTTTTGAGTTTGATACAGGGATTAAGTTAACTTTCCTCTGAGGAGATGCTTCTCAAACTTGGGTTTCCCATTGTTGTTGGGCTACAGCGCCCGTCATCATCTTGCATGCATCATCTTGTTGTAAGAACAAGCCAGTGTGGTGTAGTGGTTAAGAGCGGTAGACTCATAATCTGGGGAACCGGGTTCACGTCTCCGCTCCTCCACCTGCAGCTGCTGGGTGACCTTGGGCTAGTCACACTTCTCTGAAGTCTCTCAGCCCCACTCACCTCACAGAGTGTTTGTTGTGGGGGAGGAAGGGAAAGGAGATTGTTAGCCGCTTTGAGACTCCTTCGGGTAGTGATAAAGCGGGATATCAAACCCAAACTCTTCTTCTTCTTCAAGCTACAGTCGAGCGATGCAGTTGAGATCGCAGGAAGGGACCCCTAGGGTCATCCAGTCCAACCACCCTGGCGAATAGACATTGTGTTGTGGCCGACCGTAACCTTGGTTTAAGGTGCCATTGGGCGCCTAGCTTATATATCTCAGTTCCTAGCACTTCTTCTAACTCTGCAATTCTACGAAGACACACGAGGGGCAACTATCTAAACTTCTGCTCTCCATTCAGAAGAAAGCTTGATGCCCAAGAGATGAGAAATAGGCAATGATATCTGTGGTTCTTGTACTCCAGAGATGACTCTTGGGGGGCTTGCTGTCCAAATCTTGTGATTGAAGCTGTGCTAATCCTTGGGCTGAAGTTGGTTCTCCTTGCATTACTCTCTACTGTCACTTGCATCTTCAGTCCTTAAGATGAGGATGTTCAGAAACCTTCCCCCAACTCCCCCTGTGTGGGCTTTCCCCCCTTCCATTCCTGCCCCCACCCTCAGGGAATCTGGAATTACATGCACTGGAGTTTAGTTTGATAATGGCCAGAAAGAATTGCTAGCTCCTATGCGTGCAGTGTGGATTGGGCTAAAATGAGAGGCCCTAATGACCAGAAATGCTATTTATTTATTTATTTATTTATTTATTTATTTATTTATTTATTTATTTATTTATTTATTTATTTGCAAGCAAACCATTATCATTCAGAAGGCAATGAAGTGAACAGAGGTGAACAAGTCTGCATTTGGGTTGGGGGCAGGGGTTGGGTGAAGTCTCTCGGGAGAGAGGGAAGCATCGATCCGGTTCTTGCAATTTTCTGAATTTCCCCCAGACCTTCTGCCTTTTGCTTATTTCTTCTGCTCCGTCACCATTAGTCTCCTTCTAAGTACCATTACTGTAAAACTTCCTACTGAGAAATTTATACACGAAGCGGGTTTTTTCTTTTCTCCCCCCCCCCAAGATCTCTTTAAAATAAAATAGCCTAAAAATAGACCTTGTGGGAGCAGTTTTCCACACTAAGAATGAAGCCTTGCAAAAATGTTTTAATGCAGATTTGGGACCTAATTATTTTTTCTCACCCTGCCTTAGCTGTTGGCTTAGCAATAGTGTGAACAGCTCCCTCTAATAGAGCTCTCCCTCTGCCTCTCTAGCCGTTTTCCTGCTCTGGGAGGTTGTGACTCTGAGAGACCAAGTAACCACCTTCGTTCCTGATCACTTCCAACTCCTCTCTCACTCTGCAGATAATTGACCATTATTTGGATAACCTGGAAAAGCCCAGTTACTTAAGTCAAACCGGCCACCAATTATTACAATTTGTCGTTATCGACATTAGAGGCAAGGTGACAATTCCAAGGATTAAAAATCCAAGAGAGGGTCTCTCCACGCCCCCCCTCCTTTAGAAACGGGTGAATGTGGCGTGGGAGAGAGAGAGAGAGAGACAAGGAATCTAAAATATGGTATTTCAGAAACGCAGCTGTTAGATGAGGAAGTGTGAGGTATATAATTGTCATTTTAGGCATGTAGGTAAGATTATAAAATATGCTTGTGCTATGCAAAGAGAGGTGTATTTGTTTTCATTTGTTATTAAATTTATATCCTTTCCTAAAAAGAGCTCAAAAAGCACTCATAGTTCAATAATAATAATAATAATAATAATAATAATAATAATAATACAGTCGTCCCTTGGTTCTTGAATGCCTCGTGACTCAAACTCTTAATCTGGGGAACCGGGTTCGCGTCTCCGCTCCTCCACATGCAGCTGCTGGGTGACCTTGGGCTAGTCACACTTCTCTGAAGTCTCTCAGCCTCACTCACCTCACAGAGTGTTTGTTGTGGGGGAGGAAGGGAAAGGAGAATGTGAGCCTCTTTGAGACTCCTTAGGGTAGTGATAAAGCGGGATATCAAATCGAAACTCTTCTTCTTCTTCTTCTTCTTCTTCTTCTTCCTGTGGGAGAAGAAAAGGCTAAGGAGTAAACCCTACACAAATCTGGAGTGGAGTCCCTTCCTGCAACTCTTGCAGCCAAGCTGGTGCCAAACGTATTGCTCTGTTTTCCTTTGCACCGCATCAGTGAGGCCAAGAATGGGGCTGGTCTTGCTGTCTGGGCAGCCCAGGACCTCCATGCACACTGCCCAGGCTTGTTCCCCTTGAAACTGACAACGCTCCATTCTCAGAAATGGTAACATTTCTCAAACTTTCTTTTCCCAAATTGTGTGTGTGTGTGTGTGTGTGTGTGTGTGTGTGTGTGTGTGTGTTAAAGTAAGAATCTCTTTCTTTTATATAACTTTCCGTAATACCTTTAAGATGGGTAAAGAAATGAAACAAAGGCTGAGAAGCAAGTTGCTTGATAGGACATTTGCCGACCTCAATCTCTTTGGTTTATCAAAAGGGAGTTGTAAGTGGCGTGCTGATTGCTACATATACTTTCTTGGGAACGCGGCAAAGCCGCCGGGTGACTTCAAGGTCTGTTCTTCCAGCCGTCTGAAAGAGTAAGTGGAAGCTGGAGTTGAAAAGTGCAGTTGAGGCACAACTTCTAGGAGAGGAGGAAATTAAATGCCTCAAAGTCTTAGCAGAACAAGGGGGCCTTATCACTCAGACGAGAACTTCAGATTGAATTTGTTCAGATACAAAACGGCCACCTTGGCTATAAACTGAGTGACCTCCAAAGGCAGGAGAGCAAATTGAGGTGGCCTTTGGGACATGGAGATTACGAAAACATGGGATACCCGGTAGCATTTAATGTACAAGTGTGGGTCAAATGTGGCCATTCAAAGGCACTGTCAAATGTTCCAAGAGTTATTACACCTCGGTCCATGGCTAAAGTGTAATGTGTTCCTATGGAAGATGCAAACACTATCAGGAAGTCCGTTCTGCACAATGTAGGAATCGGGCATCTACCCGTCGGAATTCCCTCCCATTAAATATTAGACTGTCTTTTCAGCAACTACTGGAACTAGTTGGTCCAGCTCTCCCAGGGCTGGGTGTAAACTGCCTAGGGGACTTTCGTTATAGGGCGGTATATAAAGATTTAACATGATAAAGGTAAAATAAAAAGGCTATCTGCTCCGGCAGGCAGAAGCTCTTCCAAGTTTCAAGCAGATGGCTGATTTCATCCTAGCTACCTGAGATCATTGAAGTGGAGATGTCAGGGATTGGATGAATGGTTTGTGGGTTTGTGGGTCTGCTTGTTGGGTGAACCAGGAAATGTTGAGCCTTAATAGATGTATGGGACGAACATTCCTGAATCTTTGGTTTGGGAATTCAGCACTAAACTGGAAGTGAGAGAAAGAGTCACTTTTCTTTGCTTGCATCAATTTGTGGCCCACAAATTTCACATCCCACATTGCTGTTCTCATAATGACTCCCATCTTAAGTAAGAGAGACTGCAGTTCTTTGCTCAGCCAATTGCCTTTTTAAAACAACAACAACAACAACAGTTCCACTATAAAGGAGGCACCCTTCCCATCAAGATCTGAGGTCTCGCCCACCTGCAGTCCTCAGTAATCTGTGTCTGTTTTATACCTAACCTGCACATCTGTGCTCCGTTCTTGATCAGGATAAAAACCCACCATCTCATTTATTTTACAAACATAACGGAGAAGGAGAAATTCCATCCCATATGTACGTCAAAGGCAATTTACTGTGCTTGACATTGAGGCAGATGGAGAGGAATGTGTTTTGGGTGGGTTTCCCCCCCTTCTTTTTTAATAGCTTAAGCTGTCATGAATTCAGGAACCCATTTTGATCAGAGTCCTTTTCGGAAGTTTGAAGATCTCAGCAAAATGCTAGATTTATTTACAATCAATGGCAGATACAGTCGGCGGTTTATTAATACCTAAATCAATATGATGCTGTCTGGTATGTCACATTAATTTAAAGTTGCGACACATAGGCAAGTAAGCAAATCAGGGTGACTTCCAGGAGAAGTTAACTTCACTGTGGTTAAGGTGTGGGGAGGGAAGGAAGGAAGGAAGGGATCTTCGTTGTGATGGAATAGCACTTAGCCACCTGGCCAATGGGTCTCTGGTTCTTCCAAGGAACAAGCTCTGAATGCTTGACCAGGAACAGCATGGTCATATGAAATTGGGCAGAACTTGCAAATAATTTCCAAAAGCTACTACTGCACCACATTTATTACTAACCCTCGTATTAGCAAGTGCCTATGTAACTCATTTGCAGAGCATTAAAGGTTCCTTTGTTGGTTCAGACTGGCCTGGTCTTAGTTCGGCATTCCGTCAGCCAGATGTCTCTGGATGCAAACCAGTTTTGCCGCACGACAACTGATATTCAGAGGCATGCTGTCTACGTATCTGGAAGTGCCACTCGACTCTCACTAGTGGGACCTGTTACAACACCTTGCAGTGAAGCATTCTCCTATACAGCGTTGTTGCTGGGCAGTTTTGCCCTTTGGTAGGAGACTCCATTCCACCACCGCTCAGCATACAGGGAAACGTTCTGCCTATTCCCAACAGCCAGTGAGCTTCCCGGGCTCAGTCTCCATTGTGCTGTTTTTGAGGTTTTTCTCACTTAGGGCCCCCCCCATTTAATTGTGTTTCTTCAAAACTTTGGTTTCCCCCTAAGCCTGCCGATACCTCTCACTTGTGCGTGGATGGTGCCGTTTTGGCTGCATAAGGACCAGCCATTGTAGGATGTGTTTACTGTTAGTATGAAGAAGGATGGGGAACCTATGGTTCTTGATGGACTCCAGTTCCCATCAGCCCCAGCCAGTGCGGCCAGTAGTCAGGGATGATGGGAATTGTAGTCCAACAAACATCTGGAGGGCTGCAAGTTTCCAATCCTAAACAACCATTGTTAGATCTGTCCTAGGTAAATTCGTTTCTTAAACTTCTTTGAAGCCCTCTAAGCTATTGAGCGCAATCTCATCTTCTGGCATTGAATTACATCCATAGGGTTCCACATTACCGGTAGCTGGTGCTGCTGCTCAGTAAACCAGGTGCTATGAAAAATAATGTGGCTGCTCACTTAAATTAGGGCCCATTTTATAGAAGCATTTCTTATCATTCTCTAAAGACGATACACTTTAGAAGGAATTTGCCTCTCTTCGATATCCGGAGCATGCTCAGCTTGGAAAGCTAGCGCTGCAAGACTTTTTTTTTTAATATTTAAAAAATCCTGATGGGCTGACTTTCCACATGCAGAAAGTTTTCAAAAGGGAGAGTATTCAAAGGGTGTAGCTTTCCAACACATACACACACCCTGCAGTCTGAAATGAGGAAGAATTAAACAAGCTTTTTCTACGTATTTGAATTGTCGTCTTAACCAATATGGATTAGCCCGATGCTTCAAAATAGTATAACTTTCTTTATCAGGGAGGAAAATTCTCAGCTTGTTATACTTGCATATTTTACTTAAGCTAGATTAACATTTCCTGTCTGGGCATATGAAAGAAACGCTATTTTCGTTTTTTGGCTCCATTTACTGTATATCTTAGCATTTTATCTAATCACGTTGTCCGTAATTGTGCATACAGGGAAACGTTTGCTCTGAGCTGGCTTTAATGACACCATATCTTAATCTTGACAGGTTGCAGTCAATTTAGGACCTAACCGAGTCTGAGAACAGTGAACGTTATCCCTTTCCGTGTGGATTACCTCATGTTTGTGCTAAAACCTGTGTAAAGTTTAGAAAGATATGTATTCTAAGCCTGTTGTTGGAAGTTGTTTGGACTGCGCTTTCTCTGCACTGGAAGAAATGCTTCGAAATACATAACAAATTTGTGTTCAAACCAGTAGTAGAAGCAGAGTTTGGATTTGATATCCCGCTTTATCACTACCCGAAGGAGTCTCAAAGCGGCTAACATTCTCCTTTCCCTTCCTCCCCCACAACAAACACTCTGTGAGGTGAGTGGGGCTGAGAGACTTCAGAGAAGTGTGACTAGCCCAAGGTCACCCAGCAGCTGCATGTGGAGGAGCGGAGACGCGAACCCGGTTCACCAGATTACGAGTCTACCGCTCTTAACCACTACACCACACTGTACCATACTTCAGAACAGCCTCCCACAACCTGGTGTCACTACAAATCTCATCAGCCCCAGCTTGCATGGCCAATAGTCAGGTGTGATGGGAGTTGTGGTCTAACAACCTTAGAATATATGACCAACTTCATCCTTAGATGGAAGCTTTGTTCATTCAAACAACAATTTGAGGGCTCAGCTGTCCAGGATGTTTCCCTCCTAAAGTTTGTGTGTTGAGCACAACTGTCTGCAGGGAGACTCTGTTCAGCTGAACCCTCTTAGATTCTTCATGCGGACTTGGGAACTTGCTACACAAAAAGCCAGGAGAAGAGGGGGAGCTATGGGGAAAGCCTCCGCTTTTCAGGTTCAATCCCTGACATCTCCAGGTAGGTAGGGTTGGGAGAGAGCAGCTGCCTGTCGGTGTGGACATTACTGAGCTAGATAGCGCAATGGGCTCCTGTGTTCCCACAATGGTGTGTGCCTCAGTCTACCCAGTGGTAGGGCCAGCCCTGGCGGGGAGCAGAAGAATAAGGGAGCAACTCCTGGGTCCTTTATCAGGTTCAGCCCACATTTCTGTCTTCTTCTGTCACAGCTCTTCCTAAACGAATAAAAATCACCCTTTATAGCAGGCATAGGCAACCTTGACTCTCCAGATGTTTTGGGACTACAACTCCCATCATCCCTAGCTAACAGGACCAGTGGTCAGGGATGATGGGAATTGTAGTCTCAAAACATCTGGAGAGCCAAGGTTGCCTATGCCTGCTTTATAGCATGTAAAGGTAAAGGTAAAGGTAAAGGACCCCTGGAAGGTTAAGTCCAGTCAAAGGCAACTATGGGGTATGGTGCTCATCTCGCTTTTCAGGCCAAGGGAGCCAGCGTTTGTCCACAGACAGCTTTTCGGGTCATGTGGCCAGCATGACTAAATCATTTCTGCCGCAACAGAACACCGTGATGGAAACCAGAGCACACGGAAACGCCGTTTACTTTCCCGCCGCAGTGGTACCTATCTACTTCACTGGCATGCTCTTGAACTGCTAGGTTGGCAGGAGCTGGGACAGAGCAACGGGAGCTCACCCTTTTGTGCAGATTCGAACCGCCGACCTTCCGATCGGCAAGCCCAAGAGGCTCAGTGGTTTAGACCACAGCGCCACCCGAGTCCCTCTTATAGCATATGTATATTATACCAGTAGTATATATGTGAAAGGCTTGCTTTGATGTCTTTCGCTCTTAGATTTGTTGGACGCCCGGCGCTCAGTTTGGAGGAAGGGTGGTTCGTAAATAAATAATAAAATGAAATAAATAATAAAATCAATGCACTTTGTTTTGTTTCCCGGTGGGGCGGAGGCTTCTAGGGTAGTGACAGCATCTCATGAGAGTAAGTAGGCAGCAGCAATCCTTAGCAATTCATACCCAGCCATCGCTGCTTATTTGGTATAATATATGTATGCTATAAAGGATAATTCTCAGGAAACAAATTTGTGCAGGTTCTGACACTGCATAATACAGTAATGGAGCATTTGGCAATTATGGAAGTTTATTTACTTCTGAGGAAAGACCGTACCGTGTTGTTTCAAAGAGGGGGGAAGCCGCATTGTGGCTGGAACCCTTGTACTGTAAATTACATAATCTCTCTAATAGCTGCCAGAATTGTACCCAGCTGTTGTATTTTGCCCCCACACAGCCGCAGAGCTGGATGAAACGTTTTCAGCGCAGCAATTAAGAACAGATCATCAATTCCACCACCACCACCCCAATTCTCTTCGGGTGTTTCTCCCCCTGTTTTGTTTTCAAACCATTCTACCGAAGCATTGTATAGTACAACTCCACTTTTCTCCATAAATATAATGTTACCTGCCGAGGCAGGGAGCAAAGCATCATTTCGTTAGAGCTGCAGATGGCATGTGCAAATATCGATGTTAGTTCTTTCTGCCTTCTGAATGAGAACCGTGGGGTTGTCTGTCTGTCTGTGTTCCTTTAGGTGCATACATATGTGCATATAAACACACACAAGAGAGACACGCACAAAATAATGCACATTTTTCCTTAATGAGCGTTGCCTTAAGAACAGGGTGGTGTACATATTCACATAAGGGTTTAGAGAATGGTCACAAATTGACAGTGGATCAAATTTAGCCATGTCTATTCATTTCAGTAGGTCTGCTCTAGCACTGGATCATCGGGCAATGTCAATTAGGTACTTATTTAGTATATTTATATTCCATTCTTCTTCTATCGTGGAACTCAAGGCAGCATACGTGACGTTCCCAGGCAGTCTCCCATCCAGGCACTTACTAGATGTCGACCTTCATGTGCCCTCAGACCTTACCCTGCATCCCCTCAGATCCACAAGGGCTGGTAAATATTGCTTTCCCCACTTGAAGGGTATCTATTGCATGTACAATGCATGAATCATTGCGAAATCAAGGCACAGTGGACACATTTAGTCCATGGATGACTGTAGAATAAAACATAAAAAGGTAAAGGGACCCCTGACCATTAGGTCCAGTCGTGACCGACTCTGGGGTTGCGGCACTCATCTCACTTTATTGGCTGAGGGAGCCGGCGTACAGCTTCTGGGTCATGTGGCCAGCATGACAAAACCGCTTCTGGCGAACCAGAGCAGCGCACGGAAATGCCAGTTACCTTCCCGCTGCAGTGGTACCTATTTATCTACTTGCACTTTGATGTGCTTTCGAACTGCTAGGTTGGCAGGAGCAGGGACCGAGCAACGGGAGCTCACCCCGTCGCGGGGATTCGAACCGCCGACCTTCCGATCGGCAAGCCCTAAGCTCTGTGGTTTAACCCACAGCGCCACCCATAGTATAGCATAGTATAGCCACCCATAGTATAGCATTATATTATAACATCGTATAGCATTATAAGCAAGCTCTGGCATGCCCTCTCTCCCCTTGCTCCTTTGCCTTTTGTGTCCAGATTGGAAACTTCATTTTTTGGATTGTCAGCATATCCTAGACAGCAGACCTTGGTGTGTGATCCTGGTTTGTGGGCAAGCAAGGGTTTGCACAAACCAAAGTTTGCCAGGTTTGGATGAACAGCAAACTATGGCTTGCTGCAGAGCAGGCACGGAAGCAAGGCTTTTCACAATTGCAAGGATGGAGATAGGTAGATATATCCGGCAGCTAAATTTGAAAACACTGATCTCGGTCTCTCTCTCTTCTATTTTTTGCATTTGTGATCTCACTCCCTATGGTAGTGCCTTGGTATCAAATGGATTAACAACCGGTTTACACCAAACATGCGAAAACAAATTAGCAAGAGGAAATGTCTGGTGCTGACTGTAGTACAAATGTAAGTTTTTATTCCGTTTGAGTAACCCTTTGGTATTTTAATGAAGTCCTGTTCCCCCGTCCTGCATATGGCTCGCTGTCGGATAGCTTAACACTAAGAAAATCTGCCTTGAATAAATTAGTATATATTTGCAAATTAATTGGTTAATTAGATTTCAGACATCTCTCGGGGGCAGGGAAGAAACAGATGTGTGTGGAAGCCACACCGATAATTGGGGGAAAGGAGAGGCTTTCTTGCAGAGCATGTTGCCGGATTCTCTCTTTAAAAAAAAAAAAAGTCTTGCGCAGGGTGCATAGGCTGAGAAAAACAAAAATCTCATTACTACTGGGGAGGGGGAATCGCATTAGCATTTCCATGGCATGTTAATTTGTTTGGGGTTTTTTTTAAGGTTGGCCTCCGTCTGACCCCTTTAGCACCATAGTGAGATCTCTTATAACAGTCCATCTATTTCAGTATCTCAGTGTTTCCCAATCTTAGTTCCCCAGCTGATGTCGGACTACAACTCCCATCGTCCCTAGCTAGCAGGGCCCATGGCCCAGGATGATGGGAGTTGAAGTCCAACAGCAGCAGCTGGGGACCTAGATTTGAGGAAACTGATAGCAGTTCGCCAGGGTTTCAGAAAGGGGTGTTTCTCAGCTCTACCTGGAGATGTTGGGACAGAACAGGGAATCTTCTGCACGCCAAGCATCTGCTCTGGCCATCCTCCACAGAGTAGGAATATAGTGCATTTTTAGAATGGACGTGATTTCAAATGAGCAAAGCGTCTCTTTCCTCGGTTGTGACAAAAAGTCTTCAAGAAACCATATGGAGTGGATTGCGGCTCTGCTTTCCAGATTTTAGGGGGCGGGGGGGGGGGGAGAAGGGCAGTGACTGAACCAGACAATATTAAGCAGTCGATGAGGAAATAAGCCAACCGCCGTTTGAGGACAGAATGTCTTATTCAGTGTAAGGTGCTGGCAGAATCAGATCCTGTTCTTTGGAGCAGCAAATGTAAATCCAGAAACCACATGGTGTGGGCTCTTAATCTTGAGAACGTATCCTTTTGCAATCACTTATCCAACTGCCTCAAAGCCAGGGAGGAGAAAGTGATGCACGGGGATATTTCATATTAATTGTTGTTTGCGTTAGGCTGAAAGCACTTGTTGAATAATTGGCGCAGTAATTTGCAAACTAGGAGCATGTGCTTAAAAGAAGCAGAAATAAGGACTCTCCTCTCCAATGGGGGGAAATAGTCAGTGCTGATAGCAGTATCGCAAACTGGGAGAGACCTTTATCGGAGTACTGAGGCCCACACTGGAAATCTATCAAGAGGTGACTGGAGGACTGTAGTCAATCTGCATCTTTATTTCAGCATGGACCTGAAATTATCAAATGGCCGATTTGTGGCCAATCCGTGCTTCTTCGGTCACATCTGTCTTCTGAGATTGTTGCCCTCAAAAGTCAAACCTTTGTGAAGGTCGCAGTTGCAAACTATGTTTGGCTTTGCACATGTGCAATGGAATACACTCAAAGTTTTGTTTTTGTTTGAATAGAGAGAGAGCCTGATGGATTTCCATTTCCACTACTTTCCCTTATGTCTGATCTTTTATTTAGTGACTGAATGTGTGTGTGTGTGCGCGCGCGGCGCGCACACACACACAATTATTTTAAATCCCATATTTCGGGATGCAAGTCCTTCTGAGGCTGCTCACAAGGAGCTTCAAAACACAGGAATGAATTATCAGCAAACAATATAAAAACAAAGCAGGTCACCACAATCCTTTCTGCAGGGCAAGTCCGGGTTAGATGACACTTTGGGGATCAGTTCTGCTAGAACTGCTTTTCTTTGCCTAGATGTGTCTCTCATAAAAACAGAAGGAACAACATCCTGCCTTCAACGTCGCCAGTCAGAAGACCGAAAGCAGGACCTGAGCACAACAGCTCTCTCCCTACTTGTGATTTCCCAAAACTTGTATCCACTCCATCAGCCACAATAGGAAACTACCTTTGGGTGATATAGTACTCTTCACAATCTTACTGCGTTATCCCAGCGGCAAAGAACAGAACCTTACATTATTTTTTTTCGTTTATGAAAATATAGCTGAGGTTCTTGTGACTTTTCAACGATAGCACGGGGGGCTTAAATATGTCCACATGTCTTCTGTGGGCCACATGAAGTTCTGCTTTAAACAATCTAGGGGTGAGGAACCAGGGACCTTCCAGGCATTGCTGAACAACAACAGCCTTCACCTCTGACTATTGGTCAGGGTGGTTGGGGCTGATGAGAGCTGAATTCCCAACAACATCTGGAGGGCCCTAGCTTCCCCAACACCGACGTGTGTTTATGTAGCCAAAATTCTCAAGGTGATCTTTCAGAAAAGGAAAGACTAATGTCAGGGGCAGGGGCACAGATGGTACCGACGAGTAAGAGTTCATTTCCCAATATTCTAAGGGCAAAAGCCAAGACTGATGAAGCAGGGCGAGTGAAAAGATGTGGACCTCAGCAAGTGAAGCTGCTAACTATGAAATCTATCAGGCTGGCTTCCGTCAGACTGACTGCATTTCCTAATCAGAAGAATCGCCAGACCAAGCTAAAGAAGAATATAGGTCATGATGCCCCAGTTACACTTTGCCTAGTCACAGGGTGATCTCCCTGGAAGTCTGTGTAACTGGCAGGACATGGAAAGGTCTCGCCAGCTTCTTGGGGCAGGGGGATGTTATTGGAGTGCCACCTGCAGGCAAATTTGCTGGAGTGCCCAGCTTTTTGCCAGAAGGAGTATCAGATACCAGGGGACAGTTTCCTGCTCTCACCGGAACATTGCATGGTGGGCTTCGTTAGGGTGCCGTGTGATGATCTACTTTCGGGTTGTGCAACCCGAGTCTAGTTTAGAGACCAAGAACCATAAGAATATGGGCATTGAAGTTGCCCATCAAAGTTCACACCTGGGCAGCAGGTAGACAGGTCACTTGGTCGCAGTATTCCCCATTGTGGTGCGATGCATTTCTATTTGAATTACAGCATTTTTTTTTCTAAATGTGCACCTGTACGAATGCTTTGCAAATCCAAGGGCTCCTTCTGTCCCATGCCCCTGCCCCATGGCATGCTTCCTCTTCTTTGATGGTACTTAAGTGGATACTCTGGGTTTTATCCTGCATTCTAGATAACCCCAGGGTTTCTCAGGAGGTTTCCTCTGAGGTTTCTGAGACTTCCCTGCTGCACAGCTTGCCCCGTTCACCTTTAAACTCGCTTTGCAATGTTCACCTGCAGGAGAGCGTTGGATTTGTCTTGGTCTCCTCTCAGTTCAAACAGTAAGGTTCCCGGGGCTATCTAGTACCCCATTCAGCAGAATGTCTGCTTTTAGAAAGTGCCCTAAGATCTCTGCAATATTTTGGTTGGTATTCCTTAGCCGATAATGCAACCTCTTTATCATTATTTTTATATGTGCATGCCTAAGTTGTAATTATAGGGACCCAGGTGGCGCTGTGGGTTAAACCACAGAGCCTAGGGCTTGCTGATCAGAAGGTCGGCAGTTCGAATCCCCATGACGGGGTGAGCTCCCATTGCTCAGTCTCCGCTCCTGCCAACCTAGCAGTTCGAAAGCACGTCAAAGTGCAAGTAGATAAATAGGCACCGCTCCAGGCGGGAAGGTAAACGGCGTTTCCGTGCGCTGCTCTGGTTCACCAGAAGCGGCTTTGTCAGGCTGGTCACATGACCCGGACTCGGCCAATAAAGCGAGATGAGCGCCGCAACCCCAGAGTCGGACACGACTGGACCTAATGGTCAGGGGTCCCTTTACCTTTTTAAAGTTGCAATTGACATATATTGTTTGTAGCTTCTCTGCTATGCCAAAGGAAGTCCAGTCAGTTTCCACCACACAGGCTACTAAACGGGCTGAGTGGTTGAGTGGTTTGAGTCTTGGCTTTTGCATTCAGACCCAACCACCCTCCTGCTATGACCTGCTAGTTCCGTTCTTAGAATGACAAGCAGAGGTCTCCAAAATAAGGCCCACGGGCCGGATACGGCCCAAGCGACTCATTTATCTGGCCCGCGGAGACCCCCGCTGCCGCTGCCCACTCTTACTGGTGCTGCGCTGCGCGGCTGCCCACTTCCGAGTCGGAAGACCACTGGAAATAGCTTGTGCACATGCGCAAGCATTATTTCTGGTGCACATCCGGGTCGGAGGAGGCCCGTGCACATGCGCACAAGCTATTTCTGGTGCTCCTCCGACCCGGAAGTGCGCCGGAAATAGCGTATGGGTGCGCACTCCCCCGCCCTCCGGTCCACGGTGCGATCAGTGCTAGAGACACCAGCCCGAGGCACGGTAGGTTTGCCGACCCCTGATGACAAGTGTGTTGACACAAAACATTTTGTTTGCATCTGTTAATTTGTTTGAGTAAAAGCTTGAGCCTTATTGGGCTAAATAGCTTCTAATCACATAATAAGTAACGTAGAAGTTGGCTCTCTCCCTCCCCCCCCCCCCAGCCCCCTTCCTTCCTTCCTTCTTTAACTTGGTAGGCTCAGTAACCAGCAGATGCTGGAACAAAGCAGCCGAAAAAGATCGACATGCCCAGGATTTGTGTATTCATTAGTGACCTCGACACTTTCAGAAAAACATGGCTTGATTAATATCAGCTTAGGAATTGGGGGATTTAGATTTCAAGAACAAAAAGTGTGTTCAAAGATGGGGAAGAAATGATTTTCAATTTAAATGCAATGTAAGAGCTAATTGCCTTTCTCCTGCTTAAATTAACTTTACCCCTGTGCCAGGTCCTGGAGAAATAGGGAATTAACGAGACTGTAGGCACAGCGTAGACCCAAGTAGGTGCCAATGATTTAATGGGAACAGAGACTTTATGGTTATTGCTTTAGTGCTTTAGTCATAGACGACTTTCGACCTACCTATGGGTCTCATGCATAAATTACTCCTCTCTCTACAGTTTGGAAAAGCAAATAACAAATCCTGAAGTAGCTGAAGTCAGACTGTGAGATTTTTATATGCTCCCTTCCAGTGTTCGAAATTTGCCAAGCACATTTTGCACCTGGCTATCGGCCACTTGCAACCGAGGGAAGATGCCCTGTCGCCAGGACAGCGCCTGACGTCTCTACCATCTGGAGGAGCATGCCTGGGGATCCTTGGATCTTGCCTGTTTTCATACGCTAGCAACACATCCAGTAGAATCCTATCCCTTATGTCAGTGATGGCTAACCTTGACACTCCAGATGTTTTGGGACTACAACTCCCATCATCCCTGACCACTGATCCTGTTAGCTAGGGATGATGGGAGTTGTAGTTCCAAAACATCTGGGGTGTCAAGGTTAGCCATCACTGCCTTATGTCTTATCTACACAATCAGAATGAATTTCAGGAACCAAAAAGTCATACTGAGAAATTCAACTTCCAAGCCATGTAACCCTGGTTTAAGAAGCTGTAACCCTTGTTTAATAAACCAGTTGGTGGCCAGCTTATATATCTTGAGTTTTCTAACACTGCTCTCTCCTCTTTGGAGGCATTGTGTGTTAGTTGCGACAGAAGAAGGCTAACTTACGTAAGGTCCCCTCTCATAATAGTAGAACTCTGATGTTGTTTCCATGCAGAAACGCCCCGAGGTTGTATCTTAACATGATGGTGATGATGAAGTTGAATGTTGGAAGATTCAGAACAGGCAGAATAAGGACTTCATTCATGCAATGCATATAGTTAAACTAGAATCCACCCCTGCAAGATGGCCACCAACTTGGGTGGCTTTGAAAGAGGATTGGACAAATGCATGGATGGTAAAACTATCAGTGGCTGGGAGTCTCAGTTTGAGAGAGGGCTGTTTCAATCAGGTCCTGCTTGCAGAATTTCCTATAGGTATCTGGGTGGCCCCTGTGAAAACAGAATGCTGGACCAAATGGACCCTCAGCTTGATCCAGTAAGGCTTTTCTCGTGTTCTTATGCGTATTCCTATGCAGATCGCATGGAGACATTTGCATCTGTGCTCAGATCAGTTCATCTGGTCAGCAGCTGAACACTCCTCTCAGTATGGTTCACCAGTTCGGTTGCTACATTCGGGGTGAGCCAGTTCCTTTTCAGTAAAGTGGGGTGGGGAGAAACTGTGCCAGGACTTCAGCAGTCATAGAATCATAGGATTGTAGAGTTGGAAATGCAGGAATACGCAGCTGGGATCAAACTTGCAACCTTGGCATGATCAGCATCACGCTTCAGCCAACTGAGCTATCCAGTCATTTGGCTTCCTTGCCTCATGCATAACCCCAAATTCAGTGCTCTTCCTTCTTCTGACTCCTAGCCTCCTTTGCAAAATCACTGTGAGATTTCTGAAAGTGGGACCCTGTGCGTTCCACGGATATATCTTCCAGGTGTCAGATAATAGCATGGCCCCCGGTGGCTTCTGCTCTGCATATGCCCCCACAACCTACTCCAGCTGCTCCCTTTCAGATGTTTTGGAGTACAACTCCCAACTCTCCAACCACCAGCGTGGCTGTGCCGGTCCTGGCTGATGGGAGTTGTAGTCCACCTGGTTGGGCAAACCTGGCCTACACTGCCACCATGTGGTGACTGCCCAGAAAGCGGGTAGTTCTGGAAAGAAAAGGGGTTGAGACAAAAGGTTTTGATGTGATGAGTTCAGCCAGGTTAATAATAGTAGTAACACTTGGCTTTGGGGGTGTTCAAAGCCCTTTGCGCACATTCACATTTCATTGTTGCAATCCTCACGACGGCCCTGCAAGGAAAGCCAGTGCTACTGTTCCCAAATCACAGGTGGGAGAGCTGAGGCCGAGAGAGTGACTTACTTAAAAGCCGTCCAGCAAGTTAATGGCTGAGTTGAGATTTGAACTGGGGGCAGCCTCCTGATTTCACAGCACTGCCCCTTCGCTTGGTGTGCAGACTGGTCTTGTCAAAAAAGGGTACTATTAAATTCTCTGCCAGTTTCTTAGTGATTATTACTCCTAGTGACTATTCCTGAGAGTCCCGTGGACTGCAAGAAGATCAAACCTATCCATTCTGAAGGAAATCAGCCTGAGTCCTCGCTGGAGGGACAGATCCTGAAGCTGAGGCTCCAATATTTTGGCCACCTCATGAGAAGAGAAGACTCCCTGGAAAAGACCCTGATGTTGGGAAAGATGGAGGGCACAAGGAGAAGGGGATGACAGAGGACGAGATGGTTGGACAGTGTTCTCGAGGCTGCCAACATGAGTCTGACCAGACTGTGGAAGGCAGTGGGGGACAGGAGTGCCTGGCATGCTCTGGTCCATGGGGTCACGAAGAGTCGGACATGACTAAACAACTAAACAGCAACAACATTATTCCTAGGGGACTCATGTATTTGAGGTGGTAAGCTCTGGTGGGATCAAATCCAGCCTATGAATTTCCCTTATCTTTGACCCACCCTGGTCAAAAGAGCCATTATCAAAAGATTACTCTCTGGACCTGGGGGGTGTCCTCTTGTATAGAGGGGTACCAGTGCAACCAGATGATTATTCCATTCCCATGTTTCCCCAGAGTAAATTCAGAAATCAGCACTGAGGCCTGGCTTCATCCTTTGTTGCCTGAACTTTTGTTTTCCTGGTAATTTCTCCCACAATTTTTCTGAGCGTCCCCCGTTTTCTCTCTCTCTCTCTCTCTGCCAACAATGACCGAATAATCGACACATTAAGTCGAATGTTTTGCACCGGGTTGAAAAGGGCACCAGGGCCCTGTCCTGCTAAGCAACCGGTGCTTGGAATGAGGCCTGAGTTGCAAGACGGAAAGAAGCTCAGCTCCTGTCTCCGTGGCATTTGCAGCTGTGTGCAAAAGCCGTCCATGCGTTTAAACGAAAAGTGTTTTTTAAAAAATAAAATAAAGGTTTGTTTTTTTCTTAAGCGTAAAAGTTGTGAGCCGAGCAGTTTCCCAGAGAATAGGGATGACACTCATCTGCCATATAGCGTCTCCGCCAGACTGGTGCCAAACGCTTCACTCAGCACCACTTTCCGAAGTGTTTTGACAGGCGGAAATAGACAGGCCTTGAAGGTGCTGGATCAGGGAGGGTGTTCGTATATACGCCACTTCAGAGGGTTTGCTTTGAATTTACAGAATGCTCACTGATAAGGAGAGAGTCCTGGCTCCCCTCTCTTCCTTCCTCTCCACCCCCACCCCCCCCGCCGCCGCTCTTGGGAATGTGTCGGCGAAGTAATTACCCTGTTCCCCGAGAATGCTGTTGAGAAGGGGAGGCTACCGGAATGTTCTGCGCCTGCTGTCGCTGTCAAGACGGAAGAGAGAATAGAGGCTAGGAAACAGTAGCGGCGGATGAGAAGATGTGAGGGACAGAGTCACTGCTTTCTGCTGCTAAGTTTAAAAACTAAAACTGCTTAAGCTTGACAGCTCAGACAGCAAATTAAGCTTTGTTTGGGCAGCGGGTGGTGGTATGTGTATGTGTCCCCCCTCCCTTCACAGGCTTCTGCTAAACTCCTTAGGGACAAATGATGGGTTGGTTCGCTTTTGTGTAATAACAAGCAGGGCCCCGCAACAAAATGTTGTGGCGTGGAACGTGCTGCTACTCACCAAGCCCTGTTGTGTGATACTCCGTTCTGTCTGCCCTCATCCCCTCCACACACACACACACACCAGAGTGAGCATTCTGTGCCCGCTGAGATGGTTCTGTCCTTACTGGACTATGTGGAGACTCCCCCTCCCCCCAATTAAGGTTCATTTTCTATTTATTTATTTTTAACTTAAAAATACTTCCGCAGAACTTGAGGTTCCTCCAACGCTTGCTGGTGCTTGTGTAGAGTCATAGAATTACAGAGCTGGAAAGGACCCACGAGAGTCAAACAGTCCTACTTCCTGCAATGCAGGAATCTTTTGTCCAATGTGGGACTTGGACCCACGACCCTGAGATTAAGGGTCTCGTGCTCTACCGACTGAGCTATCTTAGTGTTTGGATAGTGCTGTTCTGGCTACTTAAAGATCTACAGGTGAAACTCGAAAAATGAGAATATAGTGGAAAAGTCCATTTATGTAAGCAACTGTTTTCATTAGCTACTGGAGTTTAATATATGAGATATGTCAAGCCTTTGTTTGTTATAATTGTGATGATTATGGCGTACAGCTGATGAAAACCCCAAAGTTGAAATTGTTAAGTTGGGGTTCTCATCAGCTGTACGCCATAATAATCACAATTATAACAAACAAAAGCTTGACATATCTCGCTTGGCATGTCATGAGTCTATCTCGTATATTAGTTTCACCTTTTAAGTTGAATTACTGAAAGAAATGACCCTTTCCACGATATTCTAATTTTTCGAGTTTCACCTGTATACTGGGAAAATAATTTGCTGCGTTATTGCGGGGTTTATTATATATCTTCACGCACACGAATTCTACAGAGGATGGGTGTTATCCAACTAACTCATCCGTCAGCACAGTGATTTCTGCTAGACTTCCATTTAATCACCTTTCTTGTTTTTGCTGAGCAGCAAATGCTGAAGGGCAAGTCAATCCCAACAAACCCAGGTCTGTACTGTGAGTTTTCCATCAGGCAGCCAAAAGAGATAAATAAACCATAACAAAAAAAGGCAACCCAAAGAGATGGTTCATTGGATGGAATGGTAATGTGGAAGTGCACCACCTATTGGCTAAATTGTACAACTGCAGGGATAGGAAGGGCGGGGTCTCTTTTTAAGGGATTCCTGTAGGCTGCCTACCTGGACAGGTGACCAATGAGGGCCTCACCTTGATAGAATGCTTACAAACCACCAGAAAGTTCTCCCAAGACAGGCTGCCTTCCCTGCTTCAAAATTACTGGCATCTTAAAACAGAGCATCCCTTTGTGCCCACGAAGTTGTGTAATAAATAATTCTAGGCCAACAGAATTTGTTAGTTTCTCCTAAGAAACATAATTATTTTTAAATGACAAACTGGACCCTTTGTTGATAAATGTTTCATATCCTGGCTGCTATGCCTGAATAACTTGTGTAAATAATGTATTAGCTCACAAATGGACTTAGCACATTCTAGCGGCGCGGGAAGAATGCTAAAAGGAAAGTGGTTTGATCCTGCGGGGTGCTGGCTCCTTCACTGCTGGAGGAAGTCGGCGGGCGGAAGACTGGGGGCTGCGTTTCAGCATCTCTCAGGCTGATGCAACGGAGCAAACCAAATATTCTGGATGCAGATGTGGTCAAGCATCAATTAATGCAGATATTTTGTATATGAGCAAAGAAAGCTTGTTCAGTGGCCCATAGCTTCCCCTCCAAGATCTGTGGAATTGTTTTCCCAACTAACCACCCCTCAAAAAAATAAAATTTAAAAAAATCCAGATTTGTTTTGTATGATAATTAGCAGGAAAAAATGACCTCTGATGGTTGGGGAAAGTCCCACCATGCCACCTCGTATGAACTTGGCTTTTCCTTCCCACATGTACCAGGACATCTGAGAAAACTGCCTTAACCACAGACCAGATTTTTTTTGTGGTATGGCATGAACCCAAGCTCAGGATCCATCTCATTTTCTGCATTTGTGTTTGAGGATGGGTGGGATGTCTTTTTCTTGGCTGATTATTGTTGGAGGAAGGGGCCTCTTCTGCCTTATCCCATCGCATGTGGCTTAGAGAGCGCTTTGAGTTCTTTGCTCCATGGAAGCACCTCTTTGTGTGCGCCTCCTCTCTCTGCTTGCGACACAAATGTCACATATGGATCACATGGGTGGCTGAGTGTGTGGGTGGCTTGCCCCAGCAGGGGGTTGCACTGCTTTGATCCTTCCTGTGATTCCCAAGAATAACTCCGCACTGGTGTTGCCAAATCTGGAGACTGTGTTGCATTTGGACATCTGGTTTTAAAAAGAAGCGTAGTATCATCTACGGTAGCCTTCTGGTACCCTGCAGATGTTGTTGGGCTACAATGGACCATTGATCATTCCAACGCTGATGGGAAAATGGGAGCCCAGCAACATCTGAAGGCTGACCTCTGCTGAGGAAGGAGTGAAGCTGATCAGTCACTTCCAGACATTTCTGAGGCTTGTTTCTATTCATTCTTCGTTTCTGTTGATAGCAGAAACTGGCAAAATGGAATATGATTCCATCTAACAATGATATCTTCCTTGCCCCAACTTAATTCTGGGCTCCTAACAGCTCAGGCTAGCCATGCTTATGACTTGGGCTACTTTGAGCCAGATGTTTCACCCCTAGATGGGAAAAGGGTAGTAAGCATCTTTAATCCCATTGATAGTTATATCAAGCATGCAGTATTGTTCTTTCGGATGTGCGTAGTTATATGAAAGTCTTGCCCTAAAACCTATCAACATCTCCAAAAGTGAAGCAAAGTATTAGCAAGTGAGAAATCTCTCTTTTAATATTAGTCGAAGAGTAATGAGTTTTAGATCCCATGACCCCTCCTGTGGGAAATAAAACTTGATGCATTTGACAGTCCCGTGATGTGTTTGCCGGAGACATAGATTTATCCGAAATAGGGCTTGTCTATTCACTGAAGATGCTTCTGTCCGATGAAATCATTAAAGCATATTTCACTAAGTAGAGCCGAGCTTGACTTTAAGGCTTCTATATCGGAGTATTTTTATGTATAGCATAGCACTGCACGGCGAGCAGCTGAACAGCCATTAGAGGCTGTAAATGTGATTTAAAATACCTTAGTGCCCATCTGCACAATGACATTATAGCCCTGGTGGAGTAGGAGCTGGCCCATCTTCTCCCTTGTCCGTTTCAACTAGGCTGTCACGGATGGAAAGGTCCAGTACTTACTCCATCAGTGGTCTCAGAACTGGAAGAAACTCTCACGATGCACATCAGATATCACTGGGTGCACACGTTGTCCAACTACAGATCGCATCCATGTTTTTAAAAAAATGTGACTTCCACATGCCACAGTTGTGGGAACTTGATGGTGTTGATAAAAGGTTGACTCATAATGCCATAGGCTTCTCCTCCCATGAATTATTTCAATGTTTAGAGGAGGAGGAGGAGCCACACCAAAATGACACCCATGTCCCTTAAAGGTAAAGGGACCCCTGACCATTAGGTCCAGTCGTGACCGACTCTGGGGTTGCGGCGCTCATCTCACACTATTGGCCAAGGGAGCCGGCGTACAGCTTCCAGGTCACGTGGCCAGCATGACTAAGCCGCTTCTGGCGAACCAGAGCAGCACACGGAAACGCCGTTTACCTTCCCGCTATTTATCTACTTGCACTTTGACGTGCTTTCGGACTGTTAGGTTGGCAGGAGCAGGGACCAAGCAACGGGAGCTCACCCCGTCGCAGGGATTTGAACCGCCGACCTTCTGATCGGCAAGCCCTAGGCTCTGTGGTTTAACCCACTGACTCAAAAGCCATCCATAAGTCACAGAATTGGGCCTTAGTCACAACTATGACTTATTTCCCCAGGGTGACTTCTTCCGATGCCTCCGTATGTGTTGATTAAGCCAACCTTGGGCCGTATGGAACGGCATTGGGAAGGTCCGTAGCTCAGTGCCTTGCACCCAGAAGTTCTCAGATTCAATCCCATTCCCAGCCATCGCCAGGTTGGGTTGGGAGATGCTCCAGTCTGAAAGCCCGGACTGCTGCTCCCAGTCAGTGCTGGCTACGCTGAACTAGCTGGACCAATGAGCCTGACTCTGTATAATGTAACTTCTCATGTTCCGTCCATGCTAGCATGACCCCGTGCACTTTTCCCTGTAATATCAGGCTTATATCTTGATCACCTCCTGAAAAATCATGACTAGTTCACGATGAAAGTGATGCAACAATTGCAGAATACATCCAGAATCACATGCCTCCGTTTCTTTTCTGGGCAACAATGCATAGCGAAACCTTCACCTGTATCATAATCTGGCTTCTTCATATTCTGGTGCACTAGATTCTAAGACATATCCTAGGAGCCTGGCTCTCCATCATGGGCAGGGATGGGGAGGAAATTGCACTGAATTTAAGCCATAAAAGGAATTGGTCCTTCCCACCTCTGCACTTTCAAAATCTATTGTTGAAACTTGTTTTGCAGAGCTCCTTTGGCAAATCCAGCTTGGCTGTGTTGCGTTCGTTGGCTTTCCTGCGTTCCAAAAGGGCCACGGCGACCAGCGTTTCCATAATTTCTGCCACTTTGCTAACACCTCAGCCTATTTTGCTTGGCTACATCAAGAGTGCAATGTCTGGCTGATCCAATGTTAATGAACCAGACTGAATGAAATACTCTTGATGGCTGCCTCTTGGCACTTGGCACAAAACTCCTTTTTATGTTGGTTTCAAGGTCGTCAGATATCATTATAGCCAAGTATTAAAAATTTCAAAGAAAGGAGGCAGTGTGTTTGATTTATAGAATAATTATCTTGCTTTAGCTCTAACTTGGCTTTGGCAATGGTTCTGCAAGCACTCGAAAATTAAATCCATTTTTTATGGCACTACAAGGTATTATCTCACAGCAAATGATAATTAAACACCTGCGAAATCAATTAGCCCTTTAAGCAGGAGGGGGTTGGGGAGAGTTTTCCAATTATGTTTTTGCACCTTCCAAACTTCCCCCGCCCTGAATTCGGAAAACCAGTGCTTGAGTGGAAAGAAGTTTGAAATTCCTACCAATTGTGTAGGGTGTGTGTGTTTTGTGAAAGGCTATCCCTAAATGGCACTGAACCTCAATCCAGACGCGGCCAATTTAATGGCAGTGGCGCCTGTCCAAGTGTGCTGCATTAGAACTCGCTCCTAGACGCCCGTCTCTCTTGACACGCAGCTGAGCTGTTGGGTTTCCTGCAAAAGCCGTTACTCACTTTTCTGTTTCGGATGCCAAGTTTTACTTGACAGCTTATTTAAAAGCCAAGATACCTCAATGGAAAGCAGCCAGCAAGGCATTCGGTGGAACAGAACCGGGGATTCTCTTTGGGCGCTCTCTCTTTGTCTCCCCATCTCGCTCTTCCTCTCTTCGGTAGTTCTGAACTATCTGCATTAAGAATTCATGTGCTGCCAACTTCCCGATTGGTTAATAGCTGAAACTTAATACGCTGGAAAAAATAAGGAAGAACTCTTGCCGTTTTGCCCTAAAGTATCATGTGTATTTAATTACTTTAGCTGTTGCGACACTTTAACTGATCCAGATGCTGCATTTGGGATGGTAGTATATGCTTTTTTTCCTATGGAGTGTGCAGATTCAGGAAAGGAGAAGTGGAAAGATTTGGGTGCTTGCCACAGCAGCTCCCCCCCCCCCGGGCTGATTTTTTATTTATTTATTTTTTTGGCTCACAAAACAGTGGGGAGGGGAGGTAAAACCTTTAGCAGAATGTGTTCCTACTGCCACAGCAGGCAGCTGGCTGGCAGTGTTAACCTGCTTCACTGCACCCGACAGCCGATTAAGTAATGGTGCTTGTGAAATGCGTTTTGTCGGACTTGAACTCCTTGCTGGCCTTGGCTTCTCTTTGAGATATATCTTGGAGGAAAATTAAGGGGTGGCTGTTAGAATTTCCAAGATAACGTCCGAGAGCCTGCTCTAACTTGGTGGCTTTCATGCTAAAGCCCAGAGCTTCAAGAGCAGCAATTGTGGACAATGAAATATCGAACTACAATGAACTACAAATCTTAGAGATGTCTGAAAGTCTGTTACATAGAAGACAGCAAATTCTGGTCTTCTGATGCCCAAGAGGATAGGTCTAGATCTAATGGGGTTAAGCTACAGGAGGGTAAATTTGGGTTGGCCAGAAATCTCTTGATGGTAAGAGCAGCTCAGCAGTCGAAACACTTACCTGGAGAGGTGGTGGGCTCGTCATCAGTGGAGGTCTCAACCATCTGTTGGGAATGCTCTAACTTTGGTTTCCTTCCACTGAGCAGGAAATAAATTGGCCTGGACAACCTACAAGATCTCTTCAAACTTTCTGATTGTCCTGCAGCTTGCAGCCCGCAGGAGATTGTGAGGCTTGTTCTGGGCCATTCACATAGTGAGACACAATAGTCCACGCCAGCAATCCTTGTGAACTGAATGTTCACATTTCGACCAGAAAATCTGTGCAATGTGCAAGAGCTCTTGGGCACCCAGTTTGGCGAGGAAGGGGTTTGCTGAAGGTAACCACCAAACTGGTCTTCAGTTTGTGGTAAATCATGATCTGAGTCCTTCCCTAACCTATGTGACATTAGGTTGGTCCACCTGTCACAGTAAACCATGGTTATTGGCTTACTGTGAGCAAGCAGATCTTCCCGTTCTGCTCTTCCCCTAGCACAAGTGGGGAAGCAACAAGCCACACTATAACCTTGGAAGGCACAGAATAAACCTTGACTGCAAATTGCCAGACATAATTTTAATCCAATGGGATGAATCAAATGGGTACCATCTGATCATTCACAGCAAGCTATTTAACGGTGGCCTGCTGTGGTGTGTGGCTGAAGCCATTGCCATAACTATCTGTTTCCTGTATAAGTTGAGTGTGCTTCTAAAGGAAAGAGGCAGGTGCATGCCATTTTCCAAGAGGGTCCCATGCTTTTATTGATACAGTCTCCCCCACTATTAACTTTTAGAGGGGAAAATTAAAAAATCCCATTTTACCTAGGCATCTGATGGCTGAAAGTTCTGTCCCTGGCAACCCTGAAATTATGAGTTAAGAGTATGTGGTTGTATTCACATACTTTTACAGAAGGTTGTTCTAAACTGTTTGAGAAGGTTGTTTCTTACAGCTTCTGATTGTATTGCTAGTGATATGTTTGTTCCCCTGGACTCCTTTGGAAGAAAACGTATCAATCTAATAAATAACAACAACAACAACAACAACAACAACAACAACAACAACAATAATAATAATAATAATAATAATACATTTTATTTATTGCATTTATATCCCACCTTTTCTCCAAGATGCACATGATTCTTTCTTTCAAGCTGAGGCTTAAAAGTAAACACGGACCAGATCTGCAAATTTTGAACTCTACTGACCTCTAGTTCCCAAGGTCATTCATGGATGACCTGGCAGGTTGTGGTGTAGGGATCTCAGGTTCATCTTCTAAAACCTGAAATATTGAGACCATTAATACTGGCAGAACTAGCTAGACGGGTTCACCATCTAGAGCAGGCATCCCCAAACTGCGGCCCTCCAGATGTTTTGGCCTACAACTCCCATGATCCCTAGCTAACAGGAGCAGTGGTCAGGGATGATGGGAATTGTAGTCCAAAGCATCTGGAGGGCCGAAGTTTGGGGATGCCTGATCTAGAGCCAGTGTGGTGTAGTGGTTAAGAGCGGTAGACTCGTAATCTGGTGAACCGGGTTCTTACAGGGTTCACGTCCCCACTCCTCCACATGCAGCTGCTGGGTGACTTTGGGCTAGTCACACTTCTCTGAAGTCTCTCAGCCGCACTCACCTCACAGAGTGTTTGTTGTGGGGGAGGAAGGGAAAGGAGAATGTTAGCTGCTTTGAGACTCCTTTGGGTAGTGATAAAGCGGGATATCAAATCCAAACTCTTCTAGAGTGAAACTCCATGATTTTAGACATGACAAGGATCAAGGCTAAAATTAGCAGGGGACTGAGGAATCATGGCCATTATGAATTAAAATGGTTCCCTGGGTAGTTTATAATCTCTTCAGTGTAGCGACGAGGGAAAAGCCTTAAACACTGGGGAGGAATGTAAGTTATGGCTGATTAATTGATGCAGAAACCCTTGCTGTTTGCTTCTACGGGTTGGGATAATGACTATTCAGGAATTCAGAGCCGCTGCCTAATCCAAGCATTGATTGACAGGGCTGATACTTTTCTCTCCCCTCCCCCCCCCAGCAGCGTGTTAGATCGAGAAGTTGAAATTACAGGAATGTTGTGCATTCTGATAATTGCCAGCACAGCACTTTGGTGTTTACACCTGCGTGATGGATGAGGTCGTGTATGTTTTCTCAGCTATGGGTGGTGGGAAGGAGGGATATTTCAATTAAAGTGTGAATAAATTAGAATTGATTACAAATAGGGCCATTTGTTTATACTGCCTAAAAAGGTATTAGCTGAAAGCATGCACCACTTAATCATTATGGAAAGCAGGCTGAAAGCTAATAAAATGTGTGACGGATCTTTGTGGTATGATGGCAGGGCGGGGAATGGGGGCTCTTTCCCCAGACCCCAACAGCGAAAATAAAATGGCTAATAAAAGTACTTGAAGCACTTGGGAATATATACTCCTGCAGGGTAATGTCCACCCAAGACTGCCATTGCAGCTTCACCTGAGGGAGAACGAGACCTTATTCCCCAATTTTATGGCTTATTCATCGAGCTACAGCCCCACATTTGGGAACGAGCTTAACTTAGGACAGGGGTCAGCAACCTTTTTCCAGCCGTGAGCCGGTCCACTGTCCCTCAGACCTTGTGGGAGGGAAAAATGAACAAATTCCTATGCCCCACAAATACCCCAGAGATGCATTTTAAATACAGTGGGACCTCGACTTACGAGCGATTTGACTTACGTGTTTTTCGACTTACGAATGACTTCCGGGAGAAACAAAATGGCCGCCGCAACCGAATTTTTCGACTTACGAATGGAAGTCGCGGCCGCTTTTAATAGGATTTTTTCGACTTACGAATTTTCGACTTACGAATTATTTTCGCTCAATGCATTCCTATGGGGATTCGACTTACGAATGTTTTCGACTTACGAAAATTGCGTCGGAACGCATTATCATCGTAAGTCGAGGTCCCACTGTAAAAGCACACATTCTACTCATGTAAAAACACACTGATTCCCGGACCATTCGCGAGCCGGATTGAGAAGGCGATTGGGCCGGATCCGGCCACCAGGCCTTAGGTTGCCTACCCCTGGCTTAGGAAGTCCCTTTCTGAAAGGAACTAGTTCAAGTTCAGCATGTCCAAAAATGAACTAATTCCAGTTCGTGTTTGACCCTTTACAAAATGAAAGAGTTCAGTTCACAGTTCACTTCGAGTTCACCCAAATGTTCCTTGGCACACACACAAAAATTCAGCGTTCAGAATGTTGCAAGCTGCTGTGCTGAAGTATAAAATATACTTAAGAAGGCTTTTAAAAACCCATCAAAGCACACACGCAGTGGAATGTGAATCGGTTAATTAATTTCCCCCTGCAGATTATGATCTTTAAGCTTGAAAGCCTCAAGAGTCTAAAGAACACACACACACGCACACACACACAAGTTCATTTCACCCAGCAAGTATGGGAACTACTTTCAGGTGTAGTTCAGAGATTTTTTAATTAATTTGGCAAACTTTGTTAAACTGAACCACTTCATTCCCAAGCACTGGGGCAGAGCTTTCCACACAGCTAGGAGGATGTATGAAACCAAGGTCTGCTTCCACAGCCTACCATATGTATGTCCTTAGAATTAGATCAAAATGGCTATATAGTTGCTCTTCTTTCCACAAAATGGATCTCTTCACACACTAGGAACAACAACATAGCTACCCAAATAATCTGAAGCCAACCAAACAGGTGAGCCACTTGCCCTCATCTTCCATTCCATTGGCATCATCAATCTGTTTCAAGAGACAATGGAGTGTGCCTCCGGGGGTGAAGTCAAATCGTTGCATTAGCAGCACCAAAGTGACCTCTCCGGGGCGCAAGCCTGGGCAGTGTGTATGGAGGTTGTGGGCTGCCCAAACGACAAGACCTCACTGATGTGGTCCAAAGGTAAAGGTAAAGGGACCCCTGACCATTAGGTCCAGTCGTGACCGACTCTGGGGTTGCGGCGCTCATCTCGCTTTATTGGCCGAGGGGGAGCCGGCGTACAGCTTCCAGGTCATGTGGCCAGCATGACTAAGTTGCTTCTGGTGAACCAGAGCAGCGCATGGAAACGCCGTTTACCTTTCCGCTGCAGGGGTACCTATTTATCTACTTGCACTTTAATGTGCTTTTGAACTGCTAGGTTGGCAGGAGCAGGAACTGAGCAACGGGAGCTCACCCCGTCGCGGGGATTCGAACCGCCGACCTTCTGATCGGCAAGCCCTAGGCTCTGTGGTTTAACCCACAGCGCCACCCGCGTCCCGTGTGGTCCAAAGGAAAGTAGAGCAATACGTTTGGAAGCTACTGGGCTGCAGGAGTTGCCGGAAGGAGGCGTACAAGGCTCCATCCAACTGTCTTAGGGACTCCATTCTGGATTTGTGTAGGCTTTACTCTTGCAGTGTTGATTTCAAAATATACATTTCCCTATAGCTTCAGGAAGGATATTTTCACAATAGCATGTTATATATGGGCACATTGTTTCGCCAAGCATGATCATTTTAGAATTCCCCATATTGTAAATTTCCAAGAAACAGATACGGTACTATGTTGGACTCGGGTTGACTCGGCCATTAGATACAGGTTGGCCCCCACCAGCAGTCTGTATGTAACGGTGAGGATCAGTCAACAGTATGAACAGACGCTTAGCTTTAGACTTTAATTTTAGATGAAACATGGAGCCCTCATGATTATTCAACAGACTTTAGGCCTGGGGAATGCTTACTGCAAATGCTGTTAAAAACCCTGGTTAGAATAAGCATCTTTTAACAATAGCATGATGCGATGAACACTCGTGTGAATTGATTCACACATCTGTACTTAATATAGTGGCTCCCAGCTGAATGTTTAAACTCCCTTCATTGATACATATTGCATTTTGGATACAAGAACTGGATCTTTGGGTCCAATCTGTGATGACTGTTGCAGAAACAAAAATACAATGGTACTCTGGTTACGAACTTAATTTGTTCCAGAGGTCCGTTCTTAACCTGAAACCGTTCTTAACCTAAGGTACCACTTTAGCTAATGGGGCCTCCCGCTGCCACCATGCCGCCGTTGTGCGATTTCTGTTCTCATCCTGAGGTAAAGTTCTTAACCCGAGGTACTACTTCCGGGTTAGCGGAGTCTCTAACCCGAGGTGTTTGTAACCTGAGGTTACCACATTTCTTGCATGTTACAGAAGTTGCTTGTAATGCATGATTTCTCCACATCTGGAAAGTTTCCAGGCATAGATGCAACACCAGGTAAATTATCGTGTTCGACTGACAACAAATGAATGCCTTGTGGAGACACAAAGTGCATTGCAAAGTAGTCTAAGCCGGCCATGAGACAAAAATAAGAGTTCATCTGACAGAATTCAGTGTAAGGGAGGAAGCGAGTTGAAGGCAAATGAAAGAACACCTGTGGGTCTTTCCCAGGAATTGAGGGCTACCTACCGGTAATTAATTCCTTCCATTAAAAATCTTCACAAAATAAAAGGAGGCTAATTTGGAGTGGATTTGTCCTTTACTTCATGCTGATGAAAACAGCAGAGTCAAGGAAAGGTTTGGAACTCCTCTAGCAATTACTTGAACTAGAGGCTTCCTGTGTGGCACCCATGGGTGCAGTGATGCTCTTTGGGTATTTCATTGGCGCCCATGAAGTATCTGAACCCTCCTTCCTCTTTCACCTCAATGTGGTTTCCAAGGGTTAGGGTAAGTGATCCATATTAAAACATGTCATTATTTTTTTAGGGGTGTACTTAGAACAGAGGTACGTAGTCAACATGGTGTTCTTCAAGCATTGTTGGCTTCCAACCAGGGTTAGAAACTCAGATGTATAAGCTTATCACCAAATGGCACCTTAAACCTAGGTTGTGGTTAACACAACAGTATGTCTAGGCGCCAGTGGGATGATGATGATGATGATCATCATTATTATTCTCATTATTTTCTATACTGCTTTAGATTTTAAAGGGGGAAAAATTCAAAGCGGTTTACAACACATTAAAACATCAAATAAAACAATCCAGAATAAAACAAATTCAAGCTTCAATGAAAATATTTCAGATCCTTCTCTCAGTGACATTTTGCTTTTCCCCTTATTTATTTACCTACTTAATTTATTGGCCTGCCCCATAGCATAAGTACTCTAGGAAGCCAGGGTGGTGTAGTGGTTAGAGTGTCAGACAAGGACCTAGGAGGCCAGGGTTCAAATCCTCACTCAGGAAGTTCAGTGGGTGACCTTGGGCCAGTCACAGCCTCTTAAGCTACCTCACAGGGTCGTTGTAGGGAATAACTGAGGAGGGGTGAACCATGGACTCCTAGGAGAAAAAAGGTGGGATATAAATGCAATAAATAAGCTCTTCTGCTTACTTGGGGGGGGGGATAGATGTCAGTCATCAACCTGGCATCGAGAGATCTCCACATGGTCACCATTGGACCCGCACCAGTCGCAAAATGCACCTGGCCCCTGCCTAATTTCTAACACTGCTTACATCAGCCCCAGACAGCATTGCCAGTGATCAAGGATGATGGGACCTGTAGTCCAACTGTGTGGGGAGAACACCACCTTAGGTTACCCCGGATGTAAATCAGCATACAAGCTGCTACTCTGCCCTTGATTCCCCACTGCATAAGACCTGAGATTCTCACACTTCACACTTTTGCCTAGATCCAGCTAAGAGAGAGCACTTTTTCAGCATAAAAATTACTGGTAATTGGGATATTTCAGAAATTGCTTGCCAGTGTTTAGATTTTCAGCTAGATGTAATAGAGCCGAGGTGGGTGGGAACATTTGAATCTTTCATCCAACAGACAAAACATCTCTGTCCAAATGGAACCTCTTAGATGCTTGTTATCCCACAATCTGCTACCAGGCTGGCTGTTGATGCATTTTTGCTCTGTTAAGAGGCTGTGATTCAGGTTCCTACAAAGGGACCTTGGTGAAAGGTTGCCGTTTGCATAACCACTTCACACATTCGAGAAGCTTTTCACAAATGGAGGGGGGAGATGTGTGTCAGACTGATAGCTCATCCTTTGTGCTGCGTCAAGCTCCTAAGATTAAATTTCTTCTCTTGTTTTTATTTTATTTATTATTATTATTATTGTTCTCCATTGCTCTGTAAAGTACCATGCTTAGGAATAAGTGTTCTTGGGTGCTTTTGCCCTGGTCTGTTGGGGCAGAGGGTGGATAGCTGGTGCTCAAGTCCACATGCCAGAAGGCAGAGTGGACACCTTTACAATTTATTTCTTCCTTATATGACCTTGTCAGGGCTGTACTATGTGCGGTGGACTGAATTAGGAGCCAGGAACCAGGAGCTATAAAGCAGATTAATGGTCAAGATCTCAAAGAGCAGTCAGAATCGGAAAGCTAGACCCGTAGAACAAAAACCAAAGCTTGGGGCCTAGTCCTGGGAACACAGGGAGTTGCCTTCTACTGACCCACACCATTGGTCCATCTAGCTCAGTATTGTCTACATTTATTGGCAGTAGCACTCCATGGTATTTCCCAACCCTCCCTGGAGATATCAGGGATCTGGGACCTTCTGCAAGCAGAGCAGATGCCCTACCACTGAGTTACTGCCCTTCCCCAAGCCAGGAGTCAGGACAAAACAACATGACCACAACAGTGGCCAAAACAACATGACCAGAACATGACCAAAACAACAAGGCAAGGTGAGACGGCAGCATCCCCAGGGATCAGCAGATCCCGATGTAGATCTTTACTCACCCCTTCTTCCCTGCCAGGAAGGGGTGTTCTATCCTGTGGTTCTCCTCAGGTGCCAAAATGTCTTGACGAAACCCCAGGTAGGCCTCAGTGCTGTGAAAGGGACCCATTTATACTTCTTACTTGATTGGTTCACCAGATGATTCCTGACGGAGACAAGCCGCTACTTGCAGTTCAGTGGTTCACCACACGGGGCAGCACTTGGCGGCAGAAGCATTACCCTTTGGGTTGGTTTGCATTACTCGGTAGGGTAGATGTCTATGGCATTTGTTTTCGGTTCCCTGGTTCTGCCTCTAGGCATTGGGCTCAGTGGACCCTTTGCCTTTCTTGGAGTCCCAACCTCAGCATTCTCTTGAACTGACCCTGCACACAAACAGCCACCCACCCCCAGTCCTTCTCCCCATGTAAAATGAATTTATTCTGGTGGAAAACCCACCTTGCAAACTAATTTTGTTTTGTGCTGAGCCTGTCCTCCCAGACTTTAAAGCTGTCTCCCGTTGCAATCCTAAAGCAAACTCACTAGGGAGTCGCCTCAATGAGCTCAGTGGGACTCACTGAGTGGGTCAACGCAGCAGGGACTGCACTGCGTGCTTCTTTAATGTTTCTGGCGAGAAGTTCAAAAAAACACTTGGATATTTGCCTGATTAAAGCAGACTCAGATTTTTATTCCCCCCGTTTTATTTTATTTTGCCATAAGGCTTGCTCAATTAGTTTCTTAAGTCCATTGCTGTATAATTTGATTAAAATGTCTCTGGGTAGTCCCCGCCCCTACTTTACCTTCATATCGTGATTGTATTCCAAAAGTGGCCTCAAATTTTCCTTGATCGCCTTCCAAGTCTAATATAATGAACTAATCCATTTCTCTTAAAAGGTTACCAACTGTCTATCTCCTGTCCCTTCAGGGACAACTCCTAAGTAGGATATTGTTAAAGATATTCAGCTCTTAATAAGATGTGAACGCACGCATGGTGCCAACTCTTTCTCTTTTTTCTCCCCTTTGGAATTCCCAAATTACTCACAATTCATAATTAACCTATAGAAACCGCTGCCAGAATACTGTGTGAGATCTGCAAGCACTAGCGGATCTAGATAGAGATGAGAAAATAGGTACACAGGTGGACCAAACCAAGCCCTTTTTTTGCACTTGAGGATGTAAAAGAGAGGTGGTCAACTGCCCGGCCTTTAGCTATGCTCTTCTGCTTTCTTGGGGAGGGTCTGCAGCCCAGTGGCAGGCACATGCTTGGTGTGCAAGAAGTTCTCACTTTCGGTGACCCAGCATTGAAAACCTCAGGTTCTGCATCTCAGTAGCAGACAAAGTTATAGGGGAGGAAAGATGTTCCAGCATAGAAAATTTGCCACATTCACATTTCTTAGCCCACTTTTTTTTTAAGAGTTTGAATTTCTTTCTTTCTTATGTCATATCTAAAACTGACATTTTGCAGAGCTTGTAGCTATCCAGAACATTAACTGGATTTTCACATTTTTAGCACATTAATGATGGGAAATATAGGACTGGCATATATTAGCCCTAAAGGGGGAAGCTATTCTAGTACATGTTAAACTTTCCCATCGTGTGACAAACATTGAGGGGGAGAAAAAGGCTGGTGCGTAGAAAAGGGGAGATAGCAACTTCTGTTTTTTAACTATGTCTTCTTAATGTGGCTTTCCTCCCATGAATGGTGCCAAGCAAACTGTTGAATTGTAAGGTCAATCTGCTGTCCATGCGGAGAAAAAGAAATTGCTGTTGTTAATTTATCCTGCTGATATAAGCAGGGTGGGATGTATGCTGTGATTCCTCAGGAACGCAGAATGTGGTATGAAATCTGGGTCCAGTTTCCTGAATAGCTCTGCTTTCTTTCTTCTCTTTCCCATTTTTATGGCAAGTTTCTAGTCCTTATGGATGTAGAGATATGCTTGAGTGTCTATATGTGGGCAAATGTCTGCTGAGGAACTTCGGAAACCAGGTGAGTGGCTGCCTAAGATCTCCAGTGGTTGGAGGCTGAGCGTCTAGGGCAGTGATGGCTAACCTTGACACTCCAGATGTTTTGGGACTACAACTCCCACCATCCCTGACCACTGGTCCTGTTAGCTAGGGATGATGGGAGTTGTAGTTCCAAAACATCTGGAGTGTCAAGGTTAGCCATCACTGGTCTAGGGTGTCTTGTGGCTCATTCCATGACTAAGCAAACAATTGCTGAAAATTCATAAAGGTTGCAGGGTGTTTGCAAAATAAAAGCAATTTGGCATTCTCCCACTTTGCATAACCTATGCAGGTTGTGGGATTTGGCTTTTCCGTTGTGCTGAATTTGGAATGCCTAGGTGCGTATATAATACCTAAATAATAGTCGTATGGTATATAATAGTATGCACTAGATTTAATTTTATTCCAGTGCAGAGTACGTGCTGCCCTGTTTTATAAGCCTGGTGACACAGAATGGCATCGTGCCTGCAAACGAGAGCTCACAGGCGCTTCTGTTCCGTCCCCTTTCAGTGCTTTACTGCCAGCTTTTTTTTTACTAGCCCTTGCTCCTGTGCTTCCAAGTGTAGCCAGATGTGCAGGCATGAGAAGATGGTGGTGCTACTCACCACATCTGGAAAGGGCTCACCTGCTGGTTTCTGCAAATTTCAGTGCTGTTAAAAGGAACAGATACAGCAGCTGGGGTAGCTGAGTCAGCAGAGCATGAGACATTTAATCTCAAGGTCGTATGTTTGAGCCCCACCTTGGGCAAAAAAATCATTGGAGGAGGGGAAATATGACCTTTGTGGTCTCTTCCAACTCTACAATGCTATGATTCTGAGATACGGGCATTTTGGGGGTCAGTTGGCACTTGTTCATAGTAGACCAGGGGTCAGGAAACATTTTCAGCAGGGGGCCGGTCCACTGTCCCTCACACCTTGTGGGGGGCCGGACTATATTTTGAAAAAAAATATGAACCAATTCCTATGCCCCAAAAATAACCCAGAGATGCATTTTAAATAAAAGCACACATTCTACTCGTGCAAAAACACCAGGCAGGCCCCACAAATAACCCAGAGATGCATTTTAAATAAAAGGACACATTCTACTCATGTAAAAACATGCTGATTCCCAGACCATCTGCGGGCCGGATTTAGAAGGTGATTGGGCCAGATCCAGCCCCCCAGGCCTTAGTTTGCCTATCCATGTAATAGACTTCCTAGAATTCTCTCCATACACACTGTATATGGATTTGGTTGGCTGCTTGGAATTTGATCAGCGTAACTGCGCATCATTGTAGCTATATGCCACAATGTTTTGTGTAAATCTAAGGGAGAAGGATCAAGAAAAAGGTTGATTTTTTAAAAGGTGATATAAAAAGGAAGTCGGGGGATGTGATTAGGTACACACATACCAGGTTTTACTCTTTTTTAAATACAGCCTAAAGTTGCATCTTCTGTAGTTTGGAATAACACGACAGAAGGTCCGTCCGTCCCCCAAAGTTGGGTCGTGGTGGAGGGAATCTTAATCCATTCCAAGTGGCTTTTCCCCATACAACCACACTTATTCCCATGCAAGTTATACACACTACTTTCAGCAAATGGGACTCTCCTAATGATGGGGCCTGTAATTGAAAATTAGTTTACTCCAGTCTTCGCAGCCTCTTGAGACTAAATGTAAAAGCAGAAATGCATATGTCCATGTATAGATGTATCAAACACAGACACACAGAGAGAGAATACCTTTAAAACATTCAGTGTCTGCAGGCTATGATTAAATGATATTATTAGCATTGCGAAGTTTTTGTGCAGGATTTTACTGTCAAAGTAAAAATTTGACTATTTTACTATACTACTGTATTTGCAGAGTACAGAAATCTCTGTAGAAAGGGAAGGTGCATGTGTGTGTTTAAGGGATGTGAGGTGGGGAGGCAAGGAGAGATTCAATCTTGATCCTTTTTGTCTCTGGAACCAGCAGGCTGGCAAGTTGAGAGCCATTTGCAGGTTTGCCAAAAGCACAATTAGCTAATAACTGGCTTGAAACTGTTAGGGATTTGATGTGTGTTTTTGGTAAATGGTTCTGAAATGATTGATGGAATTGGAAAGAAAGCAGTAGGGTCTAGCTAAAACGCTTTAATTTTGAGAAACGGGGGTCACCGGTCCTCTGTGTTTAATTGCCAAAATTTCTTCTCCAAACCAGTCTTGCATCACAACACACACACACACACACACACACACACACACACACACACACACACAATTTAGAATTGCTCTTTCTCCCTCCCTAGCCCAGCTAATTTGTCCCCTGCTGGCCCACAATCACACAATCTGACTCTTTCTAGCCATTTTTCATCCTTTACTGGGTTGATTAAGGTGAGATTGTATTGGTGCCTGGTTGCTCTTGGTTGGCTGTATTGGTTGTCAAGCCTCTTTCTCCAGTGACAATAAATTGATGCCTTCGAGGGGCAGCTTTTGCATCAATATTTCCAGAATGGGAAGCATGAGTGACTTAATGGGGTGCATTAAATCAATTCATTAATCACATATTCCAAACGTGGATTTATTAAAAAATGATAACAATCCGACATTAATCGGAGCCAATCTTCTTCACCCCAAGATCATTCCAGCGACAAAAATTGCAATAGCATCTGTTGAGCTCAGAAATGCATCTCAAGACCGTTTTCCAAACAACAAATGGTTTTTGTTCTGCTGCTTAGTCAAAAGAGATGCTGTATGGTTTTTCTTGTGTGTGTGTGTAATATGAAGACATAATATTAACCCCAGCTTCTCCCAAGGGTAGTTTACAATGCAAAACTGAAAATCCCAAGACGAGAAAAATAGACAATGTTTGTCGCGTTTACAAAGAACAGCAAAGCAGGACAAATTCCATGCCCAGGTTCCCTTTTAGTGAGATGGGTCGTCTATTTCTGGTGTTTGGCCTATCCTGTTTCCACAATAATCTGTGATTATTTTAAGTGAATTCCCAAAAAAAAAAAAAAAAATGCATTCAAATTGATGTACGAACCCAGGAGGTGAAAATGAGGGCCATTCACTTAAAAATGTGGACCAAACCAAATTCTTCTCTATCTTTGTTTTCTCTCATGTTACTTATCCCTTGCATTCACCTCCGTTAAAAGTCACCCCTATTCTCTGCTTCTCTTACCAGTGACTGCACGTTTCCCACTCCCCCCACCACAACTGACCCTCCTCATCCCCCCATTTTTTGTCCCCCCACTTCCTTTCTTCCTGCCCAGGGCTGCCTTCCCCTCTGCCTGCACCTGAGAGCCAGTGCATCACACTAGACTGCTCTAGTTATCTCCCGCTTGGACTACTGCAATGCGCTCTACGTGGGGCTACCTTTGAAGGTGACCCAGAAACTGCAATTAATCCAGAATGCGGCAGCTAGACTGGTGACTGGGAGTGGCTGCCGGGACCACATAACACCGGTCCTGAGAGAACTACATTGGCTCCCAGTACGTTTCTGAGCACAATTCAAAGTGTTGGTGCTGACCTTTAAAGCCCTAAACGGCCTCAAAGGCCCAGTATACCCGAAGGAGCGTCTCAACCCCCATCGTTCAGCCCGGGTACTAAGATCCAGCGCCAAGGGCCTTCTGGCGGTTCCCTCACTGCGAGAAGCAAAGCTACAGGGAACCAGGCAGAGGGCCTTCTCGGTAGTGGCGCCCGCCCTGTGGAACGCCCTCCCAGCAGAGGTCAAAGAGATATACAACTATCTGACATTCAGAAAATACCTGAAGGCAGCCCTGTTTAGGGAAGTTTTTAACCTGTGATATTTTAATGTATTTTAATATCTGTTGGATATTGGGAGTGGCTGGGGAGACCCAGCCAGATGGGCGGGGTACAAATAATAAATTGTTGTTGTTGTTGTTGTTATAGACTGGGCCTTGGGGGCAGCAGCCGCCTCTCCTCCTTCTCCCCCTCTCTCCAGGCGCCGCAAGCTGCCTGAGGGAGGAGGCTGGCAGTGGGGGGCCACGGAAAGGCAACGGGATGCCCCTTTGCAGCCACCACTGCCGTTGCTGCTCAGGGCAAGCTCCGGCTCATCCTCTTCCCTGAGCCTGGCGGCGGCTCTGACAAATAAAGAAGGGACATTCTGGGGTCAGATCAGAAGCAGGGGTGGCTTTCGTAATTCTGGAACTCCCTGGAAAATAGGGACCCATGGAGGGTATGAAACCCTGCTATAGGCTCTTACCCATCCTGTCTGCCCGTCCTCCATTGCTTTTAAACAGAAATTATCTGTTTTAGGATTTAGGTTTGACGAGGCCCTAAGCTACGGGCCCTTTATATGTCCAGCTGTCCTTTGTCAACAACAAATTGTCGCTGTTTTTTGTGTTGAATATATGCTATATGGTGATTTATGGACCTAATAGGTATCTAAAGCCATTTGCACATGCAGAATGTAAGCACCCTATGTATAGAAATGAGCAAACCAGTGATATTTTAGGGAGCAGGCTAACTGAGGGGGGGGCATTGCTTACACCGTAGGAGCCTTACACAACATAAAACACTGTTTATGTATGTAGGTTTTATTTTATTTGTTTCTTATCTTATATTTTGGAAATGTACATCCAGGTGTTTATCTTTTCTTTAATTTTCTTGGGGGGCCCCAAGAGAGTGGGGCCCTAAGCTATAGCTTGTTTAGCTTCTACGTAAATCCAGCACTGAGCACAGGGACTCAGTTCAGCTCACTCGGTCGCTTGCATATTGCAATCTACATTTGTTTTCCTTTCTCTGTTTTGCTTTTGTTCCTGTTGTGTCTCCCGTAATGCGATGGCAGCTTTGCAGATGTGAGCTGGTCCGGCGATGAGCCTAACCAGATGTGCAGCGCCAGATGTTTACATTTGCATGCACGGTTACTCTCGGGCTCATTGTTAATTTATTATTTCCCCCCCTCTCTCCTGTTAGGTATGATTATCGTGAAATGCTGCACAACGCCACTTTCTGTCTCGTCCCTCGTGGCCGGAGACTGGGATCCTTCAGGTTCCTGGAGGCCCTGCAGGTAAGATCAACCGTTTGACTGGAGACTTAGAGCCGTTTAGCACTCCTGTCAGCTGGAATTCTGTGCTGGGTGATAGCGAGGCAAGAGGAAGGCGGATTGGAGATTTCATTTCCCTAATAGTCCATAATCCAGCGTTCCTACTTCAGGAGCAGTTGGCAGCTATTTTGCCCGCACCAAAGCTGGGTTGACTTAGGTTAAGAGGGTTTGTTGAACTTGGGGAGTGTGTGCAGGGTGGAGGGGGAGAGAATCTATATTCCTGGAGAAACACTGACTTCACCCAACCAGGAAGTTAGGAGGAAATAAATAATACAGCTCGTTGTTTTAATTCAGCCGAGACAAAATTGCCTATAAATTCTGCCCGGGTTTTCACATTGCATACTAAGTAAGTTTTAAGTGACGGCATCAATTAGGTTGGATTTTGAACAGGCAGGCGACAGGGAAGCGATCTGCAGGGGAGAGCAAGCCCAGGGTTGAAATGGCATGAAAATAACTGTTAGAAATATAAAGGGCATCTCTGCAGCAAAAGGCTGGGGTCGGGAGGGTTGTGCTTTGCCGCGGTGACGTCCGTCCTTGACCCTGCATTGATCCACCAGGATTTCAAAACAGCAGGCACTGGAAACGGTAGGGTCAGTTGTCAATGGCACAGTTGTGAATGGAAAGGAAATGAGCCTGTTACCATGGCACACAAGTGGAGGTGGAGGAGGCCATACCGTAGAAGGAAAGATGCCGCATTTACAAATTTGGATCCCACAAAACAAAACGCCTGAACCGTCAAAGGCCAAGATAGAGAATGTGACCAAAGCTGTCAAATGAAGTTGCTAGAAGCAGCCCCGTGGAGAAGGGCTTCAGGAAATATCTCTTCCCGGCTGGCATTCCCCACATTCTGAGGGTGCTGGAGCTACCAAGAGATATAAATAGAATAAAATGGAATCCATATATTAAAATCTAAAATTCTAATCACTGTAGCCAGTGATAGAACTATGCTAGGAGTTAATAGCCAGCAGGGGCCTGGGTGAACAGGTGAGTTTTAAGGAGGCACCAAAAGCTCATCATAGTTTAGCCTTCTTTAGAGGATATGGAATTCCATAGGGTGCCACCACAGAGAAGGCTCTCCCCACTGGGTTGGCATGGAATGTGCTTCAACTGGGGTCGGTAAAACCAGGAGAGCCTTCTCTGAGGATCTCGACGTGCAGGAAGGTCTTATATGGGTGCAGGCCTTCCTCCAGATATCCAGACCTGAAGTTGTTAGGGCATTGTATATCAAGAAAAGCACCTTCATCCCTCGTAACCTCTCTGAAAGAACCTACCTACATGATGCTGACACAACCCCCTACGCTAACACTGTGCGACAGAATGAAAGAACAACACCCCCTATCTCTCTCTCCCCTCTCTTTTCCCCCAACCGCAAGATGTCTATGACAAAAGCGTCCTTCACTACGTGTAAACGAACCGTATATTGGATATACTAAACTTGGATTATTATTTTTGTATTGTATTTTTTTTATTTCCCCGCATTTTGTTGTTATCTTTATTACCGTTTATCCGCTAGGGGGGCAACGTTATGATCTGCTTTTCACTTCTGTTTTCTTTTTTAGTGTTCTTTTTGTTATGGGAATGTTATGGGAATGGAATACGGCAATTGGAATTGGAATTCTGTTTATTATTGTAACAGATGATGTTGAAATACTCAATAAAAGTTTTGTTTCTTGTGCAAAAAAAAAAGACTGAATTGAAAGTGGAGATGCCATGTACTTTTTCCATGTTTTGAAAATCTTTAATAACCCCGCCCTTTTAAAAAATAATAATAATAAGCACCTTCGTTTTGGCTCAATAGCAAATCAGTATCTATGGCATATTGCACATGTGCAATATGATTGCAATAGGGTGGCCCACGCAGCGGCATAGCTGCCATGTTCTGCATCTGCTGAACCTTCTGACCCAACAGCAAGCCCACACAGGGGTATACCAACGGGCCTGTACCAATCTGTGTGTACCCATGCAAGTAGCCAGGTGTTAGAGGGAATAAACAAGGGCTAGTACGTTGATGGGCTTCCCACTCTCTCTCTGTGTGGTCTGAGTGTATGAGCCTTCCAATAGTGAACCTGCCAGACCCAAGGTTCAGTGATCCTTAAAATGTGGCATGGCAATGGTCCCACAATACTTTTCAACATAATTCCCTATTAAAGTCCCATTTCTGCAGAATAGGCTGCACTTTCATTGCCACGGGGCCTTGGAAGGGCCAGCGTGCCGTTGCTGCAATTGTTTCCGTTTTCCTGATTTTAATGATTGCCTACGCAGGCTGCCTGTGTCCCTGTGATGCTCAGCAATGGATGGGAGCTGCCATTCTCCGAAGTGATTGATTGGAATCAAGCTGCCGTCATAGGGGATGAGAGATTGTTATTACAGGTAAGGCGGGGGGAGGGGAGGGAGAAACCGCGGCCTCCGTCAGAGTGGTTGACAGTGGCAGCCATTTCCCACACTTCCAGGAAAGATGTATCCGAAAGGTCACGGCTATAAAAGAGATTTTTATCAGGAGGGATTTGTCTGTGTCATTGTGAATATTAACTCATTTAATAAGGCATCATTCACTTTCTGACATGAAGGTCACTCAGGCCTCCAAATGTCTTGGTTAAAAATGTACGAGCAGCTCATTTCTTTTTTAGAGAAATGCACACGAGCTTCTGAGTTGCAAAGTGCTTGGAAGGGGAAGTTTCTTTCAACTTCCAAGATATTCATGGTTCTGAACGGTCTCAGTGGCTGGTATCTGACTTAAGTCACCCTCACAAGAGACCAGTTGAAGTCAACAGACTTAAATAGGTGTTTTGAGGTGTAGACGTGTACTTCTCATTCAAAGTACGCATTTATATGTGTGTTTTGATGGTTTAAACCAGGAATCCCCAAACTTCGGCTCTCCAGATGTTTTGGACTACAATTCCCATCATCCCTTACCACTGGTCCTGTTAGCTAGGGATCATGGGAGTTGTAGGCCAAAACACCTGGAGGGCCGCAGTTTGGGGATGCCTGGTTTAAACATTCGGAATGTAGATTCTGGTGGGTAGCTAAGTTCCAATCCACACATTAGTCCAAGAGCTGCAGATCAGTATGGGAATTTTCAAAGTTCATATTCCTCAAAACAAGACATCAGACCCTTCCTAGTCTCCTAGTCCCCTTTCTCTAGGGGGACAGGAAGTTGGATGCAATAGTATTCCACGCTGCAAGACATTATTTGGGGGCAGCTCAGAATGGCTTCACAATGGGATATGATGTAGAAACATGGGGAAAGGATGGACATGTCCCTTGGGTCTTTTTCACCTCTTCCATGGGCCAGTTATTGCAAACCAGTAGTTTCTTGGGAAGAGAAAGTGAGACCAGCTGAGCTACACAGTCAGGCCAGGCCCACACAAAGATACCATTTTGTATATAAAAATTTTATTTGCTTTTCTGTTACATATTTCACATTTATACAAGAACCATCCAAACACTCCCAATAGTCTCGATTTCCCTCCCTCTCCTTCCATGGTTTCCTCAGTTACCCATCTACTCTGCATATGCTAAATATTCCATACCGTCCCCTCTCATCTTCTTTTTACCTCACTTTATACCCCTGAATCTACTCTAATCCTGCTAACGTATTTACCTGCCGACACTGACTTTTAAAAGAATCTACAAATATTTTCCAATCTCCCTTGTAAGTTCTATCATCTTGATCTCTTATTGCTAACTCTGCATATTCCAACATCCTAAGATACCATTCCTCCTTCTCCAGTAATTTGAAATACACCATTCTGGAATGCATGAGGACATAAGGTGAGCCCTGGGGCTCCAGGCCGTTTTGTTTCCAAGGCGGCCCACCAGATACTTGTGGACATCCTACAAGCAGTAGACCTGCTCTCATTATTCCCTAGTATTCATGGCTCTTGAGGCAGCGCACGGCCATCCTAACCAATCGCCATTAATAGCACAAGGCTCCATGAATTTTAGGGACGCGGGTGGCGCTGTGGGTTAAACCACAGAGCCTAGGGCTTGCCGATCAGAAGGTCGGCGGTTCGAATCCCGGGGTGAGCTCCCGTTGCTTGGTCCCTGCTCCTGCCAACCTAACAGTTCGAAAGCATGTCAAAGTGCAAGTAGATCAATAGGTACCGCTCCGACAGGAAGGTAAACGGTGTTTCTGTGTGCTGCTCTGGTTCGCCAGAAGCGGCTTAGTCATTCTGGCCACATGACCTGGAAGCTGTACGCCGGCTCCCTTGACCAATAATGGGAGATGAGCACCGCAACCCCAGAGTCGGTCACGGCTGGACCTAATGGTCAGGCGTCCCTTTACCTTTACCATGAATTTATCTAACCTCCCATGAAAGCCATCCAAGTTGGTGACCATTGCTGTTCCTTGCAAGTAGCAGGTTCTGCCGTTGAATTATGCCCTGTGTGAAGCAGCCCTCTCTTTGGTCTGTCCAGAATCTCCTGCCGTTCGTCTTAATTGGATGACCCACAGTTCTAGTATTGCAAGTGTCAGGGACTGGACCGAAGAGGAGGGAGAGAAGGAGGGTTGGAGATCACCCCCTCCTTCTCTTCTGCTTCTCTCAGAGGAGGAGGGGGAAATGGTGGGGATTGCCCCTCTCTTCTCCAGTAGCTTCCAGAGAAGAGGGAGACTGGGTTGAATTACAGCAGAACTCAGAACAGCTTAGTTATGAGGTGTTGGGAGAAGGAGGGGGAGAACAGCCAGCTTGGAAAGCATAGAAGAGCCACCCTCCCCGAGATCTCATCACCCAATTAGAGTTCAAGAGCAATGGGCTCAACGGCATTTGACTACTGCCCCCCCCCCATTGAGCCATGGGCTGTTGCTGGGGAGAGAAGGGCAGGAACGCAGAGTGAGCAATGTCACTATGGAGTAAAGGACAGGATTCTTTGTCTTGCACCACGGTGACTGAATAAAACCATAAATACAAACTTTCTTGTTTCTTCCTTGCTCTTTGATGGTACCGGGGTGGGGAGGAGTGAATCCCGCATGCCTGACAGCAAGGGAGGAAGAGAAAATTCACCCTATTCATTTTATCCCTGCTGGTCCTAATTTTATGCACCTCTATCTGCTCTTCCAACGTCACGGAAACAGAGGCAAATCCCTGCATCTGAATACATCCAGATGCCAGGAACTGAAACTGGGGTCCTTTCACATGCAAAGCATAGAATCAAAGACTTGTAAAGCTAGAAGGGACCCTGAGGATCATCTAGTCCAACCCCCTGCAATGCAGGAATATGCAGCTATCCCATATGGGGATCAAACCTGCGACCTTGGTGTTAGAGCAAGTGTGGTGTAGTGGTTAAGAGCGGTAGACTCATAATCTGGGGAACCGGGTTCGCGTCTCCGCTCCTCCACATGCAGCTGCTGGGTGACCTTGGGCTAGTCACACTTCTCTGAAGTCTCTCAGCCCCACTCACCTCACAGAGTGTTTGTTGTGGGGGAGGAAGGGAAAGGAGAATGTTACCCGCTTTGAGACTCCTTAGGGCAGTGATAAAGCGGGATATCAAATCCAAACTCCTCCTCCTCCTCCTCTTCTTCTTCTTCCTCTTCTTCTTCTTCTTCTTCTCCTCCTCATCAGCACCACACTTGAACCAGCTGAGCTATCCAGTGGTCCAGTGCAGCTCTATTGCTTGATTATGGCCCCTGCCATGCTACTGAAATATTTACTGTATATTCCTGCGTATAAGACTACTTTTTAACACAGGAAAATATTCTCAAAAGTCGGGGCTCATCTTATATGCTGGGTCGTATTTGTTATACGGCGAGTATATCCCAAACTATATTTTAACTGGAAAAGTTGGGGGTCGTCTTATACGCCCAGTCCTCTTATATGCCGGAATATACGGTAAATCATGCACATTTTTGAAAATCTGCGTGACCCAGCTGCAGGATCTGGGCTTGTTGGTTGCAGAAGTCAAAGGGAAGGGAGGGTTCCAGGTCTCCTTCTCTTCTCCCCCCCCCCACACCTTGCCTCCCCACATGGGGACATTAATGTTCCAAATCTTTGTCCTGTTCTTATAATGCAGAATTGATTCTCTTCACAGCTGCTTCCTTACCAAAGCAAGCTACTACACCATTATTAACAGTGGTTTTTAAAGACCTGGCGCTGAGCCAGAATGTCTGCTCTGGGAAATGTTTTTGTTGTGTTACAGTTTCTCATTTCTCATTTTTAGACCAGCTCGGATGTTTTTATTTACATATTCTCTTCATCCTTGCACCAGCTCCCACTCCAGGGAAGCTTGAACCAGTTAGACGCTCTCTGTCTCTCTGTCTCTCGCCCACCCCTACCCTACCCTCCTTTATTTCATGCAAAAGTCATTCCCCCTCCCCACCTTCCCCTCCCCATTATTACACAAATGGCCTGCTATTAAAACGTCATCCCTTTCTAATAATTCTAGTGTATTTGTGGCAGATCAGCACAGATCCATCATTTCCCACACCCAACTTCTAGGCCAAGAAGATTAATAGCAAATAGCCAAGCACGGTTAAAAATGGGAGCTCTGATTTCAGCTCCCATCTGTTAGAAGTGAATCAACTCACACAAAAATATATAGTTTAGAAAATAAGCTTTTCCCCCTGCTTCGCAAATATGAATGGCTCGCTCCATCTAATGGATTTGATGCTTCTTCGTTTCACACACAGGTATATATCAAAAGATTCGGCTGAAAGCGCTTGGGCAAAAATAACTTAATGCGATCAATGCAAATTTATACTACAAAAATAGCTGCCTAACAAGTAAAAATGCATACGCTTAAACAGCGCAAAAATCTGCCTCCAAAATGCATGTGGCCATTAAACATTCTACCTGTACATATTGCCCAGATATTTTTGCCCTATAACGTTTTAGCCATGAGCAAGCCTGCAAGAACAATTCAAAATGCCGGTTTAGTAAAAAAAAAAAAGTGAAAGTAGGCTGCAATTATAAATGTGCTTACTCGTGAGTAACCCTCATTGGATACATGGGACTCGCTTCTGATTGCAGTTAGGTTTGGGTATTAGATTATCTGTTGTGATCTGCCTTAAAGGTAAAGGGACCCCTGACCATTAGGTCCAGTCGTGACCGACTCTGGGGTTGCGGCGCTCATTTTGCATTATTGGCCGAGGGAGCCGGCGTACAGCTTCCAGGTCATGTGGCCAGCATGACTAAGCCGCTTCTGGCGAACCAGAGCAGCGCACGGAAACGCTGTTTACCTTCCCGCCGGAGCGATACCTATTTATCTACTTGCACTTTGACGTGCTTTCAAAATGCTAGGTTGGCAGGAGCAGGGACCAAGCAACGGGAGCTCACCCCGTCACGGGGATTCGAACCGCCGACCTTCTGATCGGCAAGCCCTAGGCTCTGTGGTTTAACCCACAGCGTCACCCGCGTCCCTGGGAAGAGGTTATTTGGAAACTGAGCAGTTTTTAAATAATACTCTAGCATCATAGGAAAAATGCACCTTCTGCATACCGTGATAATAACCAGGGTCTCAGCAGTCCTGGTCTGGCTCTGAACAGTTGATATATCTGGCTGTTCTCCTCCTCCTGGCCATATCTTCAGTGATAGCTCTAATGCAGGGATGGGGAAACTGTGGACCTCCAAATGTTGAACTCCAACTCCCATCAGCCTCAGCCAGACAGCTAATCTTCAGGGATGTTGGGAGTTGTAGTTCAACTACCTATCCCATTGTCTTGGGACCTCTTGTTTCACATCTGACATTCATTATGGGCTTAATGTTTTGCTGAAGCCATCTCAGGAAAGTTGGACACTTCAAACTGGGCTGCTTTTAGTTGAACTTGATGCCAAGTCTATATGAAATCTGTGCTTGACATCAGGAGATCCTTGCCACCAAGCTGTTCCCCCCTGCCCCTCCCAAGAAGCTATGCAGAGAACAGATGTATTCTAATTAAGAATATTTTATTGGGAAATGGATTTTCCCCAACCCGCTCCGAAAAGTGAGAAGGGTGTGCGTGAGTGAGAAAGCATTCGCTGTGTGTAATCTAATATCTAAGAGGAAAATGCAGAGCAGCACATATCGAAAGCAAACATAGGTGCTTGCCTTGTGCATAATTAGTCCGGAAAGAATATATGAAAAAAATATATGAATATTTGAAAGGCTTAGAGGGGACACAGCCCTCTAATGAGAAAACACTATGCTGAAACCAACACACGCTCCAAACAAAAGGAAGGATTTATTTCTGCACCTCCCTCTTCAGATAAGCTTATCTAAATAAACAGCAGAAAGTGAAGAACAGAAGAGTACCTGGGTGCATTTATTTTCTGTGTCCGCTCATATGCATGTTCCTTGAATGAGTCTGCAAGGTGCCTGAAGGCCATGAGGTCCGGAGTTGGGCAAACCTCAATCTCGCATGGTCTATTTCTTTCTTTTCCCCCTTGTTTGTTTGTGGAACGTGAATCCCTGCGGTCCACCAATGAGTGTAAGAATTAGAAAGCAAGAACGCACACTTGGGAAGGTATTAAAGCATAACTCAGCTGGGTTAACTGGTCCCAAGTAGGTACTCCTGCTTTTAAGAACACAATCCAGCCTGACTGGATATAGATCGAAGTCTAGTTAGTCCTGCGTTCTTCGCATGGATTCTGGAAACAGCAGGCATTAGGTGGTACCCTGGAAATCTAGTATCAATGGCCACTAGCCGCAATGGCTAAGTTTTACTTCAGTGTGACTCTGAATAAGTTGCTATGAGTCATAGGTGGGCAGAGTGTTGCATTCATGTCCACTTACAGGCTTCCCACAGGCCTCTGGTTGGCCACTGTGAGAGCAGAATGTTGGAGAAGATGCCCCATTCGCCTAAATTGCTACGATCTAGTTTTTGGCCACATGTGATCTAGTCCCCATGGGTAGCCAATGTGGTGCTTTCCAGATATTGCTGGACTGCAGCACCCATAGTCCCAGCTGGCAGGGCCGATGAGAGCTGGAGTCCAGGAATATCTGGAGGTTAAAGGTAAAGGATCCTGGACAGATAAGTCCAGTCAAAGGTCACTATGGGGTGTGGCGCTCATCTCGCTTTTCAGGCTGAGGGAACCAGCATTTGTCCATAGATAGCTTTCCAGGTCATGTGGCCAGCGTGACTAAACCGCTTCTGGTGCAACGGAACACTGTGACGGAAGCCAGAGCGCATGGAAACGCAGTTCACCTTCCTGCCACAGTGGTACCTATTTATCTACTCGCACTGGTGTGCTTTCGAACTGCTAGGTTGGCAGGAGCTGGGGCAGAGCAACGGGAGCTCGCCTGTCAGAGAAGTTCCTTCACTGACATCACCCCATTGCGGGGATTCAAACTGCCGACCTTCTGATCAGCAAGCCCAAGAGGCTCAGTGGTTTAGACCACAGTGCCACCCGTGTCCCATATCTGGAGGCCACCATCTTGACAACCCCTAATCTAGTTAAACCACTTTCATGGTGAACTGGGAATGAAGCACATTGAGCTAGTTCATATATTGACAGTACAGGACCGTATCTTTTTTAAAAACAAAATTTTATTGGTTTTGAAACAAATACAACAACCATTAAACACTTATCCAGCAGTACAACTAATGGTGTTTGTTTTACCCCTTGTCTCTGGACATACACTTAACACAGTCGACATTCAGACATAACGTAACCTCTCCATTGAGAATATTGAGTGGTTGGTATAAGGAGGTCCTGATTTTGGTCATTAACATAAAAGAAAGGGGTCCACGTTTCTTGGAAGGTGTCTCTATTTATTATTATGTCTTTAATGGCCCTCCTGTGTCTGGTGAGACGCTCAGATATTGCTGTATCCCAGATATTATTTTCCCATATGTTCACGGGGTATTTCATTCTGGTTCTTCCATTGCTGGGCTATCATTAATCGTGCCACAGTCAGTAAGAAAATCAAATAGCAAGGTTGCAAGGACTCAGGCCAGGATGGCAATAAACAATAGTTTCTTCTATTTTTGTTATTTCAAGTATAACACCAATTCCAGTTGCAATGATTTTTAACTCCAGGACAAGGACCTGTTTCGTTTATTCTTCATCAGCTCTAGTTTCTTAGTTTCATAGTCAAAGTGTACCGAGTGTGTCTACAGTCAGTAAGAAGCCTACTAGTTCATCGTGGCAGAGGGTGGAGCCTATGTCCAAAGATCGTAGGGCTAAGGCAGGATTTGGAGAAATTGGTTGGCCTCTAATTGGGCCATATCTGAGGGGCCATATCTGTCAGGTCATATGGCCTCCATTGGGGTTGCTTGTCTAGTCAAGCCAGCTTCCTACTACTGAGAAGAGGGGGGAAATGGGAAAGGAACTGAACCTTTCTGATTTTGAAAGATTATAGGGCACCCACACTGAGGGCACTGGAACCCCAAAATAAGAATAACAGCTACAGGGCATTGATGCTAAATTCTCACAACTATTTTAAAGGTGAAGGGAAAGAGTCACCCAAGGTGACGGCTCACTGTAAACTTGGTAAAAGAGATCTCCCCAGCAGGGTAAGGTTGCTAACCGATCTTGTTCTGGAAAAGTCTCTGATTTTGCAAACTCTCAGAAGTGTGGGAAGCACAGCCTGCCCAGTCGGAAGTGGGACAGAGAGACAGCAGCACAAACGAGCAGCCTGTATAATTCAATTTCCAATTACTGCTATCACGGCTGCTGCTGTTGTCTGACAGTGTGGATTGTGTGCTTCAAACGAGAGCCAAATGCACTATGCGCTGATCTATAAAACCTAAACTGATTGTGCCGTAAACGGATCATCTGGAAAGGCCCCCAGAAGTGCCTTAATGTTCTCGGGTTGCAATGTTTTCTACACTGTCTGATTTGTTTCAACGTTGTATTACAGATCCCTTCTACAATCAGGTCTATCCATCAGGATAAAATCCTAGCACTTAGACAGCAGACACAGTTCTTGTGGGAGGCTTATTTTTCTTCGGTTGAGAAGATTGTATTGACCACGCTAGAGGTGAGTAACTGTTCTCAGATATTAGTTGAGGCGTTGGCGGTCTCAATGCTCGGGCTTTGTCTGACCTTGGCTCTCGGGGGCGGGGGGGGAGGCAGTGGGTCGCTCGGGAGGGGGTTGTGTGCACATGTGAGGAATGGGACAGAGGAAAGACCTTCACCATCTCTATAACTTTTCTCCCCTGAGGAAATAACGTTTCTTTGTTACTGGGCCTGGTGTAAGAAAAAATGACACCATGACAAATGAGAAGCCATTCCACTTCCAGGGAAAAGTTGCCTCGTGCAGACTAGAGGCTTCTTGGGGGCTTTGCGGTTGGTAAATCAGTATTCTTGTCATGCCTGGTGAATGAGGTCTTTTAGGGAACCTTCCTGGATAAATCGCTTTTCTGAAGAAGTAGAATTGCAGAGGCCTCTCTTCTGATGGCAGGCTTTAGTGCCCCCAAGGCATTTTGATGGCCTTTTGACTGGTCTGCCTGGGGTGGCGTGGGGTGAGGAGCTTAGTAGGACATAGAGTAGATTCAAGAGGAAGATGACAGAAAACTAACAAGGAACTCTGATGGGAAACGAAACGAGTCTGTCGCATTTTCAAAAGGATTTTTGTAGAGCTGTGGGTGCATGTTACAAACCCTCACATGCACACATTTCTCTCTCTCTGGGACTGTCAAGATGTGATGTTAAAAGTATGATTTAGTATTATCAACACTAGCAATTTCAATTTCTGTTACTCCGCACCTGATGGAGATTAGAATGTTATTATCCTGGTTTGCTGCAAACCATGGTTTGCTGTTTTGTCCGAACCCTGCTAACCATGGCTTGCAGAAGCCCCCATCAAACTATGGTTTGAGGCCCTGTTTTTTCCAGGCAATTTGGGTTTGGCAGGCTCAGGCATAATGACAAAGCCTAGGTTGCTGCAAACCAAAAATGGAAACACTTGGTCTGCACTTGCAAGGCAAGGAAGGAGTATGTGTAAGCCCAAAGCCACTCGCTCATAACATCAAACCATGGTTAATGCTGATCAGATTCCCTCATCAAATATGATTTGCAACCACACTTCAAACCATGTTTTCGAGTGCTGGTCTATGAGGGAACCATGGTTGGCTCATCTTAACTTTTAATGGTGGTTTGCACTGTCCTGAGGGGGGGGGGAAGAGGAGTGAAGACTTTCTCTCTGTTTCTAAACCATGGTTTGCAAGGGGCCGTCATTATATCTGCATTTGGCCCTTCTCTAGTGCACCCATCCACACACACACCCCTACCCTTAAGTCTCTTTCAGTTATGCTAACTCAGTTGCAGCCAACATGGTTCTTTCCAGATGTTGATGGACTCCAACTCCCATCAGCCTCTGCCAGCATGGCCAGTGAGCAGGGATGGTGGGTGTTGTAGTCCAGTAACCTCTGGTGGGCACTCCACTGGCTACCCGTGAGCTAGATGAAATGGGAAGCTTATCTAATGCAACACACTTTCCTTTGGTGAGAAGTTCCCTTGTTCAGCCTATATTGGATCTGGCCCCCTCCTTGAATCAGAGCTGACTTGAATTCGCAGAAGTGTGTGTATGCCCAATAAAAGTGGAATTGTGGCAAGCCCACACACTAATGTTAGAAACAGAAAAAAAGAACATCTTTTTAGATTTAATTTTCAGCAGGGATTTCTTTAATGCCATTATCTTTTACAAGGCAAAATCCAAAGATGGTATTTAGCAACATGTGTGCACCGATTCCTGTGCTTTTTATTGTTGATGGAGGAGCTGTAATATTTGTTCCCTTTTTGTCCTTTCCTGTATCCTTTCTTACAGATCCCCCCCCCCCCCGGTCTGTTTCAGCTCTGCAGACGGTTAAGTGTTGTTTTCATGGCCAGAAATAGCCATCTGTTAAATTTGGTAAAGCCCTTTTAGGTCAGGACCTTGGCCCGCAAAATAACGGGATCTGTAAGCAGCACAAGCACATCTGAACAAAGGCATTGGATGCCTGCTTCAAAAACTGAACCTGGCTGAGTTGCAGGGAGGAGAAGCATTGTCCTGGATCTCAATAGTGAAACAGTATTGTGTAGGATCAGTGCAGTTTAACTAAAGAAGTGCCCTTTCTGGACTGTCACAGGAAAGCCAGACTTGGCATTCCTGCTGCAGTTTTATAGGTTGTTTCTTCTGAACGGGCAACAGCAAGAATGACACAAGACCGGAAAATGAAAATATCATAGAGTTGGAAGGGACCCCGAGGGTCAACTAGTCCAGCCCCTGCAACGCAGGAATATGTAGCTGTCCCATACAGGGATTAGACCCTTCAACCTTGGTATTATTAGCACCACACTCAACTGAGCTATCCAGACATATTTATTTTATTTATTTCTTACATTTGCATGCCAACCTTTATCCGTAGATTTCACAACATAAAATTACAATATAGGTAAAGGCACCCCTGACCATTAGGTCCAGTCGTGACCGACTCTGGGGTTGTGGCGCTCATCTTGCATTATTGGCTAAGGGAGCCGGCGTACAGCTTCCAAGTCATGTAGCTAGCATGACTAAGCTGCTTCTGGCGAACCAGAGCAGCGCACGGAAATGCCGTTTACCTTCCCGCCAGAGCGGTACCTATTTATCTACTTGCACTTTGATGTGCTTTCGAACTGCTAGGTTGGCAGGAGCAGGGACCAAGCAACGGGAGCTCACCCCGTCGCGGGGATTCGAACTGCCGACCTTCTGATCGGCAAGCCCTAGGCTCTGTGGTTTAACCCACAGCGCCACCCGCGTCCCACAAAATAAGAACAGCAGCATACCAAGAATCCCCCGTCCCACAACACGTTTAAAAAGGCATGGGATGTCAATCAGCCAAAGGCCTGGTTTAAGGGGAACGTTTTCGCCTGGCACCTAAAAGTGAATAATGAAGGTGCCAGGCGAGCCTCCCTGGGGAGAGCATTCTACAAATGAGGAGCCACCACAGAAAAGGCCCGTTCTTGTCTTGTCTCTGGACCTCGCATGAAGGAGGCACACAAAGAAGGGCCTCATAGGATGAACACAGAGTCTGGGATGGTTCATATGGAGAGAAGCAGTCCTTGAGGTATTGCAGTCCTAGGCCGTTTAAGGCTTTATAGATCAAATCCAGCACTTTGAATTGAGGCCAGAAGCTAATTGGCAGCCAGTGCAGTTGGGTCACTTAGCAACTCAGACCCTTGGGCACCACCTCACTCAGTATTTTCTACACTAGGAGTGGGGGCTACAGATGTTGTTGGACTCCAATTCCCATCAACCCCAGGCCAGCATGGTCAAGTATGATGGGTTCTGGAGTCCAACAACATCTGGAGGGTCACAGGTTCTCTACAGTGACTAGCAGTTTTCCAGAGTTTCAGACTGTCCCAGTTTTGTCCCCTGGAGATGCCACAAACCAAGCCTAGATCATTCTCCTGCATTTGAAGTGTGTGCTCTGTCACTGAGCACTGGTCCCCTCCTTGTGGAATTTCCTTCAGCAGGCAGACCTTATTTTCATTAGACCTTTTGGAATATTCTTGTTTGTCTATTGTGGCATCGCTTAACATTGGCCATGCTGGCTGGAAATGATGGGGGTTGTATGCACCAGCTGTGGGGGGGGGGCGATACCCAAGGTTGGGCCTTGCTTTTATAAAACGGGAGCTGATCTCCTCAGCACCTTGCTTTTTTGCACCCATACAAAATAATAATAATAATAATAATAATAATAATAATAATAATAATAATAATAATATAATTTATTTATACCCCACCCTTCCCAGCCGAAACTGGGCTCAGGGCGGCTAACACCAATAAAATTACAATAAAATATAAAAGAAAGAAAAACAGTTAATTAAAATACAGGTTAAAATACAATTTAAAATTTAAATGCAGCTTCATTTATCGCCCATAATCAAAACCATAAGGGGAGGAAACATCAGACTGAGTCCAACCCGAAGGCCAGGCGGAACAGCTCTGTCAAATCCCGCAGGGCCCTGGTCTCTTGTGACAGAGCGTTCCACCAAGTTGGGGCCAGTACTGAAAAGGGCCTGGCCCTAGTTGAGACCAGTCTAACAACCTTGTGGCTCGGGACCTCCAAAATGTTGTTATTTGTGGACCTTAAGGTCCTCTGCGGGGCATACCAGGAGAGGCGGTCCCATAGGTACGAGGGTCCTAGGCCGCATAGGACTTTCTTTCTATCCTAAAATCAGCTGCTTTCTTCCACGCTTGCACAGAATTGGAGCGGAACCGAATAAATGTTACTGCACCTTTGGTTTTTCCTTGGGCCGAAGCCACGGTGCTATCATTACATTCTGCTCCATGCAATTTGTGTTTCCGGCACCATATTTTTGTGTGTGTTTGCGTGGGGTGGGGGAGAAGGGGGAGGAGGAGGTGAAGGTAACAGTCATCGTTATTCCAGGAAGGTACCACCCTGTCTAAATCTACCGCCAGACTAATTATCTTATGCAGGACATTGATGGCAAAATTGTAGCATGGATTCATCAGCCTCGCAAGCTGACATGCCATTTTAAAAAGCGAAAATATTTTGACTCCGGCTTGCAGCATCTAATAAGTTCGCTCTGTTGCCACGGTTTCTGCAGCGCCTAATGAGGTAGTTTGAATACCATTATGTGAGGCTTCTAACCCGCAGGAATGCGCGCGGGTCCAGCATCATCGGGGCTGCTTGGGAGAAAAGAGAAACAGATTAAACAGGAATGCTAAACAACCGGCCTCTTGCTGGGCTTTCTGCAGAAAAGTGTGCTGATTGCTACCTTTGGCAAGCGACGCCACCTCTCCCGTTTCTCAATCGGACCTTCTTAAGAGTCGCTCCTTTTTCTCTTTCTTTTTTCCCCTTTTAACAGATTATTCAAGACAGAATATTTAAGCACATATCACGTAACAGCTTAATATGGAACAAGCACCCCGGAGGGTTATTTGTACTGCCACAGTATTCATCATATCTGGGAGATTTTCCTTACTATTATGCTAATCTAGGTAAGTGATTCTCTGTGGATGGCCTTCCCTGTCTGGAGGCTGGATCTCATTCCTACCGTGACGTGTCACAAAGGGGGTACGGGCTTTTCACAAAACCTGGGTGCAGGGATGTCTTAAGCATATGTGGCGCCAGGGTGCAAAGATCTGCCCGGCTCCCTCCCCCGGTTGCCCAGTCCCAGGTGCGCAGGAGGGCGGAGCCAGCCGGCCACCTGCCTCAGCATCTCGCTGGCTCGGACGCCCCCGAACCCGTGGCGCAGAGCCACCCACAGCAGAAGAGCCTATCGTGGCTCTCTGACCGACGGGCGGGCTCTTCCCTGGACTCAACTCCCGGGCCCCGGACTTTCAGCCTGGCACCCCTGAGAGCCCGGTGCCCAGGTGCCCCGCACCCCTAGCTCCTATAGGTAAGACGGCCCTATTTGGGTGTGCAAATCAGGAACCAGCCTTGTGGCGCTCCCCCCCCTCTTTCTAGATTGAGTCTCCCCACATCCCCCAGTTCTTTCCCTTCTCAGCATTAACCCCTGTTAGCTTGCCCTCAAACTGGGCCGCCCAAGTGTTGCTGTCAAACACTTGAAGAACCTAACGGTTGGTGTTTGAACTTTCAGTTGGAAGGAACACCTCAGAAGCACAATTTTAGCCAACCCTTCCCCCTGGCGGTCAACATCCCACTTCCCCAAGCACACCCCCCCCCCCAAAAAAAACCCTGTTACCTTGCAAAAGAGGGAGGGGGTAACAAATGGCAAGGGGTCTTCATTCCAAAGAGAAGACTGGTTCTGTGGCACAGCAGGCAGTGAGTCCCACTAGCTTCAAGGTCACTTCAAGCACATTTCAAGCTCTCGTCTCTTGAATTCTCCCAGCTCCCTGTGAAGTGATGCAAACCGTATTTCTCTTGTGAACTAGAAAGATCGGAAGGAAAGTTTTGAGGCGCTTCTACGAGCCGTTGTGATGAGAGGATCTGCTGTGCTTTTAAGCTGTAGTGTTTCTATAAATGCCACATGTATTGCAAAGACATGTTTCGTACCAGAGGAGGGAAATCAATCCAGAGGAAGGAAGGGAGGGAAGGAAGGAAGCATATTCTCCTATGTGCCTGACTTCTAATTTACCAGCCATGTTACCAGCAAAGAGCCATGGTTGTGTCTGTATGAGGCCATTGCATTGCCAGTTCTGATGCGCAAATTCTGTGGAGTCGCCCATTGGCCTACAAGTGTGGCATCTTACACCCTACAGAAGGAGTGCTGTGCAGATATGATTATGGTGATTAGGATGGATAAAATGTGCTCACTTCTCCCTCTGCTTGCATCAGCTGACACCTGTCTACCTATATAACGGACCCCTGATATTTCCACCTCTTGATCTTACTTCATTCCACCACAGGGTTGTTGTTCCCTATAACATCAGTGCCTTACACACACACACACACACACACACACACACACACACACACTATTGGTTGTGGTTGGAACACAATTTGGATCTCAAGGAAAGCAGTGGGAGAGAAGAGCCGCACTGGCTCTTAGTGTGGTGGGCAGGTTGGGCCACGCATCATAGCTACCCATGCACCGTTCATGCAAGATGGGTGATGGAAATCCTTCATGTTGAGGACCTGCTCCCCACGTACCCGTTGAGGGACTTTCTAGTTTATGAAATCAATAGGCAAACTTTCTAAGCTTATGAAATCCAATCTAATCGTTAGGACTTGGCTTGCAATGTAAGCTGCAGTTACGCACCTGTGTTAGCAGTTCCTAAGTTGACAAGAGAGGCTGATTCAAAAGAAGCCCTCCATGCATAAAAGCCAACAGGTGGAGGGTCAGCAAACTGCTAAAAGGACCTTTCCGTTTATTATTTGTTCATAACTTCAGACTTAATCATTAGCAGTTCAAAGCTGTTCACGTGGAAATTAACCGTTCAGCAATAAAATAATCATAATCGTAAAACCCAACGGAACCCTGAGCACTGCCTTCAAAGAAAGTCTCTGTCTTGTGCCTGAATTTCAGCAAGGAGGGTGCCTTTCTAATCTCAGTTGGGAGAGAGTTCCACAGGCTTGGAACATGTGGCTTCTGGCCGTTACAAGACATGCCCCATAGCCATCGGGGACCCCCAACAGAGACTCCTCAAGCAGGGAGATAAGGGGTTGGGATCTTGTAACTGATAAGGGCCTTGTAAATTAACACCAAAGCTTTGCACTTGGCTGGGTAACAAATGGGCAGGCATAGCAGCTATGGGACCAGTTTGACCCGTGACCCACCAAGCCCAGTATTGTCTACTTTGACCGGCAGTGGCTGCCCAAGATCTCACAAGGACTGCCTTCCCATTTCCTGGTCCTTTTAGCTGGCTGTGCCAAGAGACTGTACCTGGGACTTTCCATGTGCAGAGCCACTGATCTGTGGCCCCCCTACTGCTCACGAAGTGGGACCTTCCGTCCATCAGGCCTCTCTCCAGCTGATGAGCCAACACCAGTCTTCCTCACAGCCCTGGTGCCCTCCACCTATTTTGGGCTACAGCCTCTATCAGGGCCAGCCAAAGCAGCCATGTTGGGGAAGATGGAAGACGCCAAGTTGGAGAAGGCTAGCCTCCACGGTGTGATCCTCTGGGTGGCCTTGGGCCAGTCACTGGGCTAGCCTACCTCACAGGGTTGTTGTGGGGAATTAAAAAGCTTCCACTTTGAGCTGCTTGGATTAAAAAAAATAATGGGATAGAATTGCAATAGATAAAATCAATAAAAGCCCGGGGCAGGGAGTGAAGCAAATAGCTCTTGATGCCTCCAGCCTCCACATACGAGGGGCAGGAAAGTCAACAAAATTCATTTTATTTCAGATGACAGCAATTTTTTACTGCTCAGGTTGTCGCCCTTTACTTAATCTTGATTTGTCGCCCTTTGCTTAACAACATATATTTATATATATTTTTACTGCTGTCTTCCTTTCCAGGCGTCAAGCCCCCATCCAAATTCACCGCCGTTATCCATGCAGTTACTCCTTTAGTTTCTCAGTCTCAACCTGTGCTGAAACTCCTGGTTGCTGTAGCCAAATCCCAGTACTGTGCCCAGGTAAGGAATTATACTTGGCCTCTAGGCGGTCAACCATTGAGCCGTGTCTCTGAGATTACTCCAAAATAAAGAGTCCTCTTTGACGTGCCTCTTGCTTGATAGATGTCGATGTGCTTTCCTAATGCAGGGCTTTGGCAAATGCAGCAGAGTTTAAAGAGATGCAAATAGCTTTTATTTCGAGTGAAGGTAGCACACTCTCCTGCAGTGAGCCAGACAGTTGGTCCATCTCGCTCTGCCTGCAGGCCTCCAGAAGTTGTTGCACTGCAATTAGAGCATGAGACTCATAATCTCAGCGTCGTGGGTTCGAGCCCCGCACTGGGCAAAAGGTTCCTGCATTGCAGGGGGTCAGACTAGATGACTCCCGGGGTCCCTTCCCACTCCACACTTCTATAATTCTAATTAGCAGCTCCAGCCAGGAATGCCCACTGCCAGTTGTAGTCCAAAACGCCAGAATCTGATCTAGTCAATAAACTCTCCTCTGACTAGCAGTGACTTTCTGGGGACTCAGGCAAGTGTTTTTCTGGTAGCTGAGATCCTATTCTGTTGCCAGGGATTGCTCTGCTCCTGAGCTACTGTCTCTCCACCCTTACTGAAATACCATCCAGGAAGTTTTGATTCAGTGCGAACTGTATCAAAATGGAAAAGTATGGTTGTGCAGGAGGCCTCGTTGGAGAGTTGTGGCCAACAGCATGTGTTCCACAAGACTTTTATCCTCCCAAAGGTATGCTAGTTGGCTTTGCATCCTTGCCAAAGGTCCAGTCTCAGAGGACATATTTTAGTTCGATTTACTGCCTCCTGAGACATCTATTATCAGGCTAGCAGCCTTCCGTGCTTTAAAACTGAGATGGGGAACCTGTGGCCCTTTCAGGTGCTGAAGGACTACAACTCCCATTATCACTGATCATCGACCTGGGCTGATGGGGTCTAAAGCCCAATTTCCGGAGGGCCACCGGCCACCCAGCCCTGCTTTTAAAATAACAAAATGCAGAATTCTGCACCCAGGCAATTTAAAATCCTGTGTCAAGGGAAGCTGGATTCTGCAGCCTGTTCAAGCTATGCAAATTAAGGCACTATTGTCTCTTGAATATTACCATTCTGAATGTCCTGTTTTTGCTATGAAATGCATGGAGGACACCCACCCATTGCAAATCTTGCTCAGCCACCTTCCTGTTTACTGAGATTTCACCAAGAGTTCCCCACGTACTTCCAAGCTTATATTTCCAGTCGTAAGGGTTAAAAACCTGATACACACACACACACCCAAAAGCAGAGATTCTTAGAAAGCTGAATCTAGCCTCCACACATTATTTACCAACTCTGAAAGCTGAGCCGGGAGCTGGACCCGAACCCCATCCTGTGCTCACACAGCACGACAGAAGCGCCACAAAACTGCGTATCATACCAGCAGCGTTAAGGCGATAAGAGCCTGCTCTTTATATAATGGAACATTTTGGCCTTTGGCCTCTGCCAAAGTGAGCTGTAAGGATCCTTCCAGATGTGGCACAAATTGTTGTTCTGATGGCATCTGTCAAAGGTCTTGGGTTTTCCCCCCACCCTCATTGTCAGGACAGAAAAATGAGTCGTGTACTTTTCTCTCTGGAAAGGAATTGGATTGCACAATTTAATTTAATCTTTTTGGGGAAGCTCGGAATTGAACCGTGTGGTGGAGTAACGTAAGGAGGACGCTTGAGCTTTGTCTTTGGGCTACGCAGGCATTCCGCTCAACGAAGGATGAATTTCCCTTTTCAGATCATTGTCTTATGGAATTGCGATAAGCCCCTCCCTGCCAAGCACCGATGGCCTGCCACTGCTGTTCCTGTTATTGTCATTGAAGGAGAGAGCAAGGTAAGTTTGGCCATGCCAAGGGGACTAAATAACATTCATTCATTCCTTTTTTTGTTTATTTATTCATTCATTCATTTAAAAAAAAAAATTATATATTGCTATGTCCTAAAAAAATATGTCGTATTACAACAATATTGTCAGGGACTGGACTGAGGAGGAATGGGGGAGAGCCCCCCCCCCCCCCGCTGCACTTCCCAGAGAAGAGGGAGACAGTATAGATTTAGAACACTGGTTTGCAGAAGGTCATAGTTCGGAGGCTGCAGAGGGGAGAAGCTGGGAAATACTGGGAGAGGAGCAGGAAGACGAAGAAGCATCAAGGGAGAGACAGCCGACAGACTCGATGTGTTTGGAAAACATGCCAGACCCGCCTCCCCTTCCAGGTCCCAGCAAGCATTGAGAGTAGGAGAACAGAAAGCTCAGAGGCAGAAAGCACAGATCAGCCGGTGCAGGGATGACGTTTGATAGGAGAGACGGAGGGGGTGGGACTTTACTCAGAGCAACGCCATTATCCAAGAGAGACAGCATTTCTATCTCGTATTTCTCTCTGAATATTGAATAAAAGACTTGGTAAGAACTCTTCTTGTTTATCTACTTCTTGGCTGCCCACCGTGGGAGGGATCGGATTCCCTGAAGCCTATAAACACACGAAACCAAACAATAAAAACCAAAAAGTTTTAAAACAAGTTAAAAGCACAAAAGAAATCAAAAACAAGCATCGGTAGACCATTGCGGGGGGTGGACTCTTAATTGCTTGCATAGGCCTCTTGGAACGGAAAAGTTTTCAGTGAGTTTTGGCACAAAAGCTCCCGCTGAATTTCTAGTGGCAGGGTGTTCCCCAGGGCGGCGGCGGTTTTCCCATGTTTTACATAGGAAGCTGCCTCATACCCAGTCCACCTAGCTCAGAAACATCCACATTGACCAGCAGTGGCCCTCCAGTGTTTCAGAAAGGGGACATTTCTAGTCCTACCTGCAGATGCCAGGGATTGAACCTGGGACTGTGAGGACAAGGCGCTGGACTCATTGGTCTTTGACCTGAGCTCGCAGGGCTCTGCTGACGTTCTTGCAACTCGAGGGCTTGCCAATATCAAAGATGCCAACCCTTGGAAGCAGCCCTTCTGCAGGTAAAAGAGTCCAGGTTCCTGGCATTCTCTTTCCAAACAACCACCAGATAAGTTGGTGTGGTTATGTCTGGCTGAAAATAGCAGCTTGGTTTTGTGCTTCCCGTCCCTCCTCTGCACCAGAGAAAGGGCTGTGCGGAGTATTTCCAAACTCGCCACATTTTTTTTTTTGCACAGCGCATTAGACCTCGGAGTCTTCTTTCCCATGCACACACAGAAACACGTCCCCCGCCTGTGATATAAATGCTAAACTGGAGGAAGGAAAAGAGTCTAATCTTGGTTTGACTGACATGGAATACAGCTTGGGGTTTGGGTTTGGTTTTTATCAGCCAGCTGTCTAGAGCAGAACGAATTTTCACTCTGAAGTTTTCCAGGTGCTTTACGGCTGTCTGAAATGTACAGGCCTTGGCTTTACTGTCCCGTTTCCCCCCAGTAGATTTGACAAGGGGAAAATCAGTGCATGCCAGCTAACTAGGTTCCTGACTTGAAATAGTGGCCAATGGGAGCAGTACCAGGAGATTTGCTGCAGGGCTGTGATAGGGGGCTGCTGCTTGGGAGATTGCCCACCCCTTCTGCCATTATTGTTTCTCCTTTTCCTATATCAGAGAGCCCAAGGGAACAAAATGCCCCCTCAAATTCCAAAGCATGTGTAGGGACTTGCCTTGGAGGCATCTAGAGGCAACAAAGAAATCTCGACGTGCGGTCAACAGTGTGCCGTTCACACGCTGGCAGGTTTCTCCGCGCTCCAGAATGGATTCCCAAAAGGAGGGAGAAAACAAAATGTCTGTGGACTTCAGAATGTACGATCTGAGCCAGGGGCAGGCAACATCTGGCTCCCCCTCCCCACCTGAGATGGTCAGGACTACAACTCCCATCATCCCTGACTGTTGTTGGCCTTGCTGGCTTGGGCTGATGGGAGTTGGAATCCAACATTTGGCGGATGCAAGGTAGCCTGTCCTTGCTCTAAACCAGGCATAGGCAACCTTGGCTCTCCAGATGTTTTGGGATACAATTCTCATCATCCCTGACCACTGGCCCTGTTAGCTAGGGATCATGGGAGTTGTAGTTCCAAAACATCTGGAGAGCCAAGGTTGCCTATGCCTGCTCTAAACCAAGGTTTCTCAAACATGGGTCTGCGGCTGCTTTTGGACTACAACTCCCATCATCCGTAGCTAGCAGGACCGGATGATGGGAATTGTAGTCCGAAAACAGCTGGGGACCCACGTTTGGGAAACCCTGCCCTAAACCAAATTTAGAGCAACCTTTTAAAGATGTGGGACTGGCCCACCTTGAGTCCAAACATACATTTGGGGGTAGGTCAGCTTGTGACCCGCCTTAAGTTTGGTTGAAATCCCCACTTGAGTGACTTTCACCCAGTCGCTGCCTCCTAGCCAACCTTGCAGGGGTAGTTGTGAGGATACAAGTGGGAAGGGCAACCACAGCCACTGCCTTCAGCTCTTTGTAGCAAATGCAACAACCTCCAGGCATGGGAATCTGCAGGGATTTTTACAGGGCCTGTACAATTTACCTCGTACCTCAAATTCTACAGCTTGCTAGGAACTTGTGTGTCTTATTTTTGAACGAAAGCTGGGAATCAGGGGCTTGTGGTTCACGGAAGGGGGCAGCTGCACCCCTTGCTCCCGCCCTCCACTGCAGACACCTAACACACCTGAGCATCGCACATGAAAAAAAGCGGGTGGAAGAGAGCAGCCGTGAGTCCCCCGCGGTGCTGCCGTTGCAAAACGAATTGGTGGATAACGTATCAGCGGAAACAAGCAGCCCATGGGAGGAATGCGTAGCAAGCCACCACGAAATTCAATTCTTCTTATCTGACCAGTCACCCTCAAATCTTCCCCGGACCTTTCTGTTCAATGGGGTCATTTCCTCCATTAATGTGACGGCGGAGAGTTAACTCTTCCAATTTGGGTCTGAAAGGGGTGCTGCCCTTGGCAGGGCGAGTCTCACGAGCTGAGCGCTGACCCTCTTTGTCCCCCCTGCAGGTGATGAGCAGCCGCTTCCTGCCCTACGAGAACATTGTCACGGATGCTGTTCTAAGCCTCGATGAGGATACGGTGCTTTCAACCACTGAGGTGAGACCTCTTCCCGTCCAGGACTGCTGCTGGCTTGCTTTCGGCCTCTGCTCTTCCCACTGAGAGCCAGTGTGGTGTAGTGGTTAAGAGCGGTAGACTCTAATCTGGGGGACCGGGTTCGAGTCTCCACTCCTCCACATGCAGCTGCTGGGTAACCTTGGGCTAGTCACACTTCTCTGAAGCCTCTCAGCCCCACTCACCTCACAGAGTGTTTGTTGTGGGGGAGGAAGGGAAAGGAGAATGTTAGCCGCTTTGAGACTCCTTCGGGTAGTGATAAAGCGGGATATCAAATCCAAATCCAGTTCGTGCTTGCTGCATAGGCAAGGATTGTATGATCAGCCATCTCTGACGTTAGAAATATAGGAAGCTGGTTTTATACTGAGCCAGACCATTGGGGGTCCACCTAGTTCAGTGCTGTCTACACTGTCTGGCAGCCGCTGTCCAGGATTTCAATCAGAAGCTTTTCCCATGCCTACCTGGAGCTGCCAGAGTTTGAACCTGGGACCTACTTTCCTTTTTAAAAATAATTTTTATTAAAGGTTTTCTTGTGTTACGAGACAGACAAATAAGCAGAGAAAAGTATGATTTGGGGGAAAGAAAGGGGAGAGAGAGTGTGATGGGGATGTTGTTCTTTCATTCTACAGGTATTGCCTAATGGTAGTATAGGGATTGTGTCAGTATCACGGGGATAGGTATTTTGCAGAGAGAGAGAGAGATTAGGGGGTCCAGAACTTGGTTGCTTGTGTTCTGCCTGTTGCTGTGGGGACCTTCTTTCCTGAAGGACAGATGCTCTGCTATTGAGCTAATTGTCTTGAACTATGCCTTCGCTACAGCATTGCAGTCGTACCTTGCAAGTCGGAACAGAATCTGTTCTGGAAATCCATTCGACTTCCAAAATGTTCGGGAACCTCCGATGGGCTGCAGGAAGCTCCTGCAGCCCATTGGAAGCCGCGATGGATGTCCGGGTTCCAAAGAACATTCGCAAACCGGAACACTCACTTCTGGGTTTGCGGTGTTCGGGAGCCAAAACGTTCGTCCCGCAAGGCGTTCGACTTCCGAGTTACAACTGTGTCTATCGATCCAGCTGTTTCCAGTCCCAGCGAACACAATTCCATGGAGCTGGGGTGCTTCATTGCTGCAATTCAGTCACTCACTGGCTGTGGGACCACCCTTCAGCATCCTGTACTGAACCCGGCTCCTTCCCGTGTCTGTCGGGACGCAGGTTACATTCCACGCTAACAGCAAACACGGTCAGGTTGCAGCATGGCCGGTTTTCTTAACACAGGCTTTCAGGCTGGAGTTAACACTTTCCTTTCCTTTTAAAGAAGGGCACATTTTCTCATCCCCGGCCTTATTGCCTCCCCCCCCCCCTCTCTCTCAGAGCAACATCACTGCTTTGTAAAGCAAACGCTTCCACCCTGATGCCTGTGTTTGATTCCTGTGTCTCTCCTTCCCGCATATCAACAGCCGAACCCAATCTCTCTTCAAATGAAAGAAGATTCCCTGTACTTGAGAGCTGTTGTGCCCAGAGCAAGATTGTGCTCAAGGAAAAAGACACACACACACACAGAGAAAGAGAGAGAGAGAGACTAAAAGCCCGCTGTAGAAAACCAATTTTTACAACTGGGATGAGTATTGATTTCTAGCACCTCTTCCCGCAAAGAGAAGGAGGAGATGGGCGACCGTTTATATAAGACTGCAATATATCGGAAATACATTATTAATGGCAGCTGTGGAAAAGCTTTGGGTCTTTATTGTCCCTTTCGATCTCAGCACTTTTCTTCTTCTTGTTCTCTATAGCTCCTTCCCTCTCCCTTAAAGGGACAAATTCCCCCCCTGGAATTGTCAGACGCTGCTGATTTGGAGCTGTGCGTTGCTGGGCCTTCAACTCCCATCAGCCTCAGTCAGCTTGATTAGTAGCCAAGGATGATGGGGAGTCCAGCCCTATCCAAGCAGCCACAGGTTCTCCATTTCCTGCTTCAGAGATGAACGCCTTTCTTGCTTCCAAGGTGGTAGAAGCGCTTGTGTATGGATGACCCAGTTCACTTTCTCCTGCATATCTGCGTGAAACTAACGAAGCTCCAGCTTCAGGGCCCTTAATTCTGGAGAGGCGCCAGAAGCAACTTCAGTCCACATTGCTTAAAAAAAATTGGGTCTAGTAGACCCTATTTGAGGGATGCGGGTGGCACTGTGGGTTAAACCACAGAGCCTAGGGCTTGCCGATCAGAAGGTTGGCGGTTCGAATCCCCACGATGGGGTGAGCTCCCGTTGCTCGGTCCCTGCTCCTGCCAACCTAGCAGTTCGAAAGCACGTCAAAGTGCAAGTAGATAAATAGGTACCGCTGCAGCGGGAAGGTAAACGGCGTTTCCGTGCGCTGCTCTGGTTTGCCAGAAACGGCTTAGTCATGCTGGCCACATGACCCGGAAGCTGTACGCCAGCTCCCTTGGCCAATAATGCGAGATGAGCGCCGCAACCCCAGAGTCGGTCACGACTGGACCTAATGGTCAGGGGTCCCTTTACCTTTTAGACCCGATTTGAGCGGCACGACTCAAAGTAATTAATTTTTCATTGCATATATTTCAACAATCTCAAAGTTTGAGAGTCAGTAGCACAGACATTATCATGGTGTGGTGATCTGCCGTGGAACAACCCCATTGAAGAAGATTACAGTGGTTACCCAGACCTCGTTGCTGGTTGCAAAGGGGCCCGCATTTTTTGGGGGGTGGGATCCAAAAATGTAGGTTTGCCACTGGACTCCATGTAGATAGAGAGATAATTTATTACAGTCAAGAGACCAGCTTATAAAACACACTTGGGGGTACAATCCCAGCAGGAAAACAAACATTTTAAACATTGTACAACGGTAAAATTAAAATTTATAAATGCGATAAGCGTTTAGACACTTAAAAACTTTAAGATAAGCTTCCGCAGAGAAATGACCCAGAATCGCCCATGGAACCAAGTCTGGGGATTTTCTTAGTGAATTAGTTTGAATCAGGGGATGGTCTACAGATCTGTACACAGAATCTGGCGACCATCCTGGTCGTCTTCTGATCTTTGCCTAACAGGAAAAGGTTGTATTTTTGCTTTTCCGAGAGGTCAACGAGCCTCACCAGCAGGGGATCCATGTCGCTTATGAGTCTAAAATCTTCTTCTGAAGACATTACAGCAATGGCCAATCATCATGTTCTGTATGACATGAATCTCAAACGTGAAGTTGCCTTTGATGAAGCCAGATGCTTTAAAGCAACTTATCCCCACGTGGTGCTGTTCAGGTGTTCTTGGGCTACAAATCCATCATCCCTGACTATGAAGTCCAAAACATCTGGAATGTCGCAGGTTACGAAAGGCTGCTTTTAAATTTACTGAATTCCACGCACACACACACAAAACCCATGAAAGCAAGTGGCCTATTATTGCCCAATTTAACATTTGACAGTAGTCTCCAGTTTGAAACCTGCTTTCAAATCTGAATGATAAAAACCTGGAAGGGGGGGAGCCCCAAATGGTTTTGTTCTGTTCTTTCATCTTTTACCGTTAATGAAGGTTTTGCCCTTTTCATTCATAATGAAATGAAATATTAAGCCTTTTCATTCCTCTGGGTGAGAGTCCAAAGTTCCATCTCCCATACAGGGGGGGACATGGGTGAGCCTCGTAATTAGAAATCTGTGTGGACTGACCGAGGGAGGGGGTGGGGAGCAGGTGGAAGAGGCCAGTAGGTGGTAGGTTGTTTTCCCCGCCACCCATGCCAGATAATCTGTATCGCATCCACTTCGGAGGGAAAGGATTAAAGTGAGCTGTTAGGCTCTCGTCGATCTTCCGCAATGGGAGTCGGCAGTCGTTTTGTACGGCGCCTGGGGGAGCCAGGTGGCACTCAAATCCAACTTCCACACTAGCATGGTGCATTCCAGCAAAATCTCAACTAAGATAAGATAAGAAAAATCTTTATTGTCATTGTCCCCTTGTGGGGACAGCGAAATTGCTCGGCTGCTCCATCCACTCAGACAGGGCACTCCACACAAATTCAAAACTACAAAACACTAATTAAAACAGTACAGTGTGATACAGCATAACAAGTAAGATAGGATGACTTTCAAAGTCCAGGCTTCCCATTCAAGGCCGAAATTGCCCTGGGGAAGAAGCTGTTCCTGAGACGGCTTGTTCTTGTTCTCATCGTCCTATATCTCCATCCCGACGGCAAAAGCTCGAAGAAACAGTGACCAGGATGCGATGGATCTTTTACAATGTCCAGTGCCTTTCTAACCCTAATTTAGCCCCAGTGGGATGCTGGAGGTAACACCATGGGGTCACAATCGATGGAAGAGGCTCCAGAACTGACATGGGAAGGGATATGGTGTTGCCCCAAAGGCCAAATTTGGCTCGCCAGACCCTTTCGAACTCCCCCCAAAGGGGAGTTCCTTGCTTCCCACTCCAAATGTTTTTAATTCTGGCCGGAGTGTGTTCTTGGACTCTGAATAGTGCCTCACAAGCTCCAAAGGAGAGGCGGTAAAGCATTCCGAGGCATAAGATTTAACTCCGGACTCTAAAGAACTAAAAGGAGAATTGGAAGAAAAGTAGAAGTATCAAGAAGGTCCGGAAAACTGCATTAATTGTATGGGGATTAAGGAAATCCTACCTGACGCTGGCGGAGAAAAGGGCGCAGGAAAAAATCGTTATGAGTGAGTCAGCATATTAAAAGATCTACTGAGTAAGTAAGAAGGGAGGGGAGCCTCAGCACCCTAAGGGGGAAAGGAGGCATAGACAAAAGGTAGACAAAATAATTTTGATTGTGGACTTGTTTTGAATGCCCAGGAAAGTCAGCGTACCAGAGAGAACTTTAGAACTTTGTATCCGCTGCTGAAGGACGCGGGTGGCGCTGTGGGTTAAACAACAGAGCCTAGGGCTTGCCGATCAGAAGGTCGGTGGTTCGAATCCCTGCGATGGGGTGAGCTCCCGTTGCTCGGTCCCTGCTCCTGCCAACCTAGCAGTTCGAAAGCACGTCAAAGTGCAAGTAGATAAATAGGTACCGCTGCAGCGGGATGGTAAGCGGCGTTTCCGTGCGCTGCTCTGGTTCGCCAGAAGCGGCTTTGTCATGCTGGCCACATGACCTGGAAGCTGTATGCTGGCTCCCTCGGCCAATAATGCGAGATGAGTGCCGCAACCCCAGAGTCGTCCATGACTAGACCTAATGGTCAGGGGTCCCTTTACCTATCCGCTGTTGAAGCGTCTTTGTAACAAATCTAGAACACTAGAGGGAGGAGGTTGTGATAGCCCATGACTCGCCCTCAACCTTGATTCATCATTTAGCATGGGGACATCATCCCTTGCCTTTCCCCTCCTGCTTTTTAAAGTCTTTTCAAGGAAACAGATGTCAGATTTAGAGCAGGCGGCCGTAAGGTGACCTTTGGCTCCTTGACAGGATGGTTTGGATGCTATCAGAGCTGCGGCATGAACGTTCTGCCTGAACTGCCTTCCGAATTAAAATACTTATAAGTTTTGGGGCGTGCCTAAGGCTGCATAATTCAGGATGTGTGCCATTCTTCACTCCCCCAAAACAGCTTTCCGTTCCAAAGGATCTGATAATAACTGCAGCAAGGAAAGCAAGCCATGCTTACTCCCATCTTTTTAAAAGTTTTATATTCTATGTCTGGTGCAAACATAGGCCCTTATTGTACAACTTAATTTGAAGCATTCATGTTTGTACTTCGGCGTGCCGAATCTCCCATAATCCACCTCTTCAGCAAGGATGCTGTAAGACCCTCATTTCTCATAGGAAGTCAGCCACAGGGGTGCATCATGGTATTTGTAGTCCGACTTTCAATGCTCACCATCTGCCTTGCTTCCTCGCTGAATCTAACTTAAAGCAGTTTTCGAACAGGGTGGTGGTGGTGGGGTGAGGATTTATGGAGCTTCCTTTTAGCTGAATGGAGAGAAAAGAAAATTGACATTTTCAGCAGAAGGAAACGAGAACACTTCGCCACCCCCACCCGAGTCCTTCAATGAAAATGGTTTAAAGCGGTGGCTTTCTTGTTCACACCAGTAAACATGCAATTCCCACGCGGCACGCAGATTCTCTACCAGTTGCAAACTTTAGCTTTGCACGAGTCGCGCCTGCAAAATGTTAATGTGATTCTCTGGAGCTCTAGACTCCTGTTAACAGGAAAACATTAAAATGTGCATAATTACGGGGCAAAATGTCAAGCAGTCAGTTTAATTTACTGATGAATACAGAGAATTAATGTTTTGCAACAGTTCCCAAGATTGCAAATTATGAATTAGTGGGAAAGGTAATATTTTGTTTTGCTGACATTTTTGAGGCTCTTTGATTACCGCTTGCCACATATGTTCTGTTTGCTTTCCTTGCCTGCAGGTGGATTTTGCCTTTACGGTTTGGCAGAGTTTCCCGGAGAGGATCGTGGGCTACCCTGCCCGCAGCCATTTCTGGGACAACACTAAGGAGCGATGGGGCTACACATCCAAATGGACTAATGACTATTCCATGGTATTGACTGGAGCTGCTATCTACCACAAGTAAGAATCGGGAGCATCACATCTGTTTGAAACCAGTCTCGGCAAGAGGAGATTTTTAATATATATTTTTAAAAAAGCTTGGTGCATTCCTGCATTTGCTTGGAGAAACTCTTGTTTAATCAAGGCTTTGGGAGATATGTTTAAGACGACACATATTAACCTGATTGCCACACATAATGCCAAAATGGGCGGATGAATTGGCACACGTCAGGCGGGTGACACAGGAGAAGAGAATGTGCAGTCCTACATCCTACTCCTGATTCCAACACTCACCCCCAAACCCTCCCAATTTAGTGAAAGGTGAGCAGGCCCTAGTCCTGGGATAGGGGGCACGTGGCACTGTAGAAGTTGCTGGACTCCAACTCCCATCAGCCCCAGCCAGCAAGGCCAAAGATGGGAGTTGTAGTCCAACGAGATGTGAAGGGCCAGAGTTTCGCCATAACTTCCCTGGCCTTAAAGGTGCCCCTTATTGCTGCTACAGCTGTCCTGGCCTTCAAGATCTGCACTAATTGCTGCTGCTGCTAAATGCTGCAACTGGTATCCAAGGATGAATGCCTCTGTACATTCTTGTGTGCATCCTACAGTGCCTTGTTTCCCACAATGCAATTCTTCACACCACAAGCACCTACTGGGCCATCGTAACAAATCAGCCTTGTTTTACCATAAAAATGAGGAGAATTTTCTGGGGTGGGGAGTGGTTTGGGAAGAGTGCCCCAGATTAAAAATCTGGGAGAGCTGGTTATGGTTGGTGAGGGGGAAATAGCCTTTACACGCTCAAGAGATGCTCTAGTTTGTTCACCTGTGCTATTATTGATAGGTAAAGTTAAGGGACGGGGTGGCGCTGTGGTCTAAACCACGAAGCCTAGGGCTTGCCGATCAGAAGGTCGGTGGTTTGAATCCCCACGACACGGTGAGCTCCCGTTGCTTGGTTGCTTGCCAACCTAGCAGTTCGAAAGCATGTCAAAGTACAAGTAGATAAATAGTTATCGCTCCAGCGGGAAGGTAAACGGTGTTTCCGTGCGCTGCTCTGGTTCGCCAGAAGCAGCTTAGTTATGCTGGCCACATGACCCGGAAGCTGTCTGCGGACAAACGCCAGCTCCCTCTGCCTATAGAGCGAGATGAGCACCACAACCCCAGAGTCTTCCGCGACTGGACCTAATGGTCAGGGGCACCATTACCATTACATTAAAGATTGGTATTTAGGTGGAACCGTGATGTAGCTAGGCCCTGAAAATATTTTCTCATCTCTGTCTCTTCCTTTCCTGTTAGCTAGTTGTTGTTTTTAACAGCATTTCTTGTTAAAACACCAAAGGAGATTCTGGAAGGATTAGAGTTCAAGTTCGTTTCATAGATGACTTTAATTCCCACTTTCAGGGTCTGGTAATTATTGTGTTTTCTGAATCTCTTTGATGCCACTCGTATTATAGAAGCAGTCTAACTGTTCCCTTTCATGGGCTTCAATAGACTTCAAAAGCACCCCCAAATTCTTCAAAAGGCCCAAGCCAAAACACCCCTTGGCATCAAGGAAGGACGGACATGTCCCCAGCAAGGGAAGGTTTGAGTTGGCTGACCATCAAAGATGCTAAACTAGCCAGCTTTGTAGGGTGCCAGTATGGTCCTTGTGAATCAGAGTTATTTGGAAATAGTCATCTTTGTTTATTGAGATTGCAAAAGAACAGAGCCACCAAAAGAAGCCTTGTTTTGGTTTTAAACGAGTCATCATTGTTTTCTGACTTCCCTCGCCTTTGAACAGCCAAGCAAGCCTCCTAGAATCAACCGTTCATCATAAGGCTTGGTTTCCAGACCCTTGAGCATCTTGGTTGCCCTCCTCTGCACACATTCCAGCTTGTCAATATCCTTCTTAAATTGTAGCACCCACAACTGGCCACAGGTGTGGTCTGACCAAGGAAGAATAAGAGTGGTTCTATTACTTCCCTTGATCTGGGCCCTATACTTCTGTTGATGCAGCCTAGAATAGCATTAACTTTTGCTGCGGTTGACTCAAGCTAAGCTTCTGATCTACTAAGACCCATAGATCTTTTTCACATGTACCATCTAGATGCCCCCCATTGTACATCTGTGCATCCTCACATTTGTCCCTATTGAAATTCGTATTGTTAGTTTGGGCCCAGTTCTCCAATCTGTTCAGGTCATCTTGAATCCCGATTCTGTCTTCTGCGGCATTAGCTACCCTTCCCAGTTTGGTGTCATCTGCAAATTTGATAAGCACCCCCCCACACACACACAATTCCTTCACCCAAGTCATTTATAAAGATGTTGAACAGCAATGGGCCCAGGACAGCTTCAGGCAAAATCTCGTTTTTTGGGCAGGCACATGGGAGAATAGATTTTAGGACAGACAGTTAGATTTCCTTAGATTAGGAGTCCACAACTGGTAGCTCATGGTCAAATAAATCTACCACAGATCACCTCCACAAAGTGTACTTCATGGTCCCCTGTGTATCAAACATCTTTCCACCTCTGTGATTCCTCAAATTGTAGAGGATGGACTATGGACTCTTTGTCTCCAGTATGGGGAGGGCTTGTAACTCAGTGGTAGAGCAGGTTGCTTGCAAACAGGAAGTCCAAGGTTCAAGACCTGTCAGCTACTTCCTGATGACCTGGAGAACCATTGGAAGTCAGAGTGCACAAGCCTAGACTGAATGTATTGCTACCCTAACCTGGTATAACGAGGCTTCCTACGTATCCCTATGGTCTGAAAATCTATTGTCATTCACTGTCCCCTAAAACACACCGTTAAGGATGGATGTGCGCATGTCCCTCTCCCCAAGTTCAGCGGGGCTTAACTCCAGGTAAGTCTGCAAAGGATGGCCGCATCCAATCCTCACTGACGGGACTCTGTTGGGGTTTTTTTTTTACAGATATTATCACTACCTGTACACTCATTTCTTGCCTGCCAGCCTGAAGAACATGGTGGACCAATTGGCCAACTGCGAGGACATTTTGATGAACTTTTTAGTGTCAGCTGTGACAAAATTGCCACCAATCAAAGTGACACAGAAAAAACAGTATAAGGAAACCATGATGGGACAGGTATGTGTAGAGCCAGTTTTAACCTCCTTGCAGTGATACATGTTCTGGGTTTCCCCACACCCTTATATAACCACTTCCCCCCCCCCCAATAGGTTCAGTTCACACATTCAGAGTCAGCCACCTAGCATACTATTATCAAGAGGGATACGTACATGTGTGAATGGCTTGCTCCTCTTCCCCCAGGCCTTTTGCTAATTAAACAATCTATGTCCTTTTAAAGGCGGGCTTATTGTTTTGGTTTGTTACTATATTGTGTGCTTTTGTGGTTTTATATTGTAATCCTCGGGTGAAGGGTAACGTAAAAATTAGCTATTAATCAGAATAATTCCAAGTTTTATTGTCAGGTTGTCTGCAAACGTGTAGTCAGAATATTGCATCTCGTCTTGGCTACTTTTTAAAAGTAATAGCATGATCTGGTAATACAGGATTGCGATGGCTTGGATCATGTGAACACCCAAGAGAGCTGCTTGACACGTTAACCGCAATTATCAAGTAAATCTATCCTGAAAAGCCATGCTTCCGTCAATATGATAGAAGGTGTGCATTCTTGTCAGTTAGCATGTTATCATTTAGGAGAGCCGTATTGCCAGCAAAATGAAAAAGCCTGAGCAAGTTTCTAGTCCACAAAAAGCCTTACTTAGCACACCTCTCTACGCTTGTGTACCTGCTTTAGTCTTCCGCAGTTTCTCTTCTAACTGATAAAGGCCACTTCGCCTCTTCACTGCTGCCAAGTGGGAGACCATTTACAAGTCTATAATAAAAGTCCTAACACCTTATGGTCTTAAAACACTGAAAAACAATGTATTATAAATATATAGATACATATATAACAATGAAATCTTTGTGCTGTTCAAAAAATAACTTGAAGCCGTCATAGTCTGAGAGGAGGAATGTTCTCAAACTGTGCTGTGACAGATGTGATATTCTATTTTTGAAATTATTCTTTCAAGTGACTTCCTATAAGAAAACAAGAAGATCACTTCAGAATTGTTTCTCTGCCACCCCAAAACGATTCAGCAGCTTGCGTTAACTGTGGGGATGCAATGTGTGGTTCCTTCTTGGCAAGCAGCCTTTCCCTTTCTGGCTTTTGGGAGCTGCCCACAGATAAGACGTCACTGATCACACACTGATTTTGCCTTTGCTTGGGAGCTGGTAAATTACTGTATTTTTCCATGTATAAGACGCCCCCTATTTTGGGGGACTCCAAAATAAGAAAACACCCTCAGCACTACCCATGTATAAGACAAGCCCCTATTTTTTTGGTAAAAAAAAACAAAACCTAGTCTTATACACGGAAAAATACAGTAATTTAGAATTATTTTCATGGGCATCACTTTTTAAAAAGGCATTAGTTTTTAAGACTTACTGGGTCAAAACAAAATAAAAAATAAAAAAAATCCTTCCAGTAGCACCTTAGAGACCAACTAAGTTTGTTCTTGGTATGAGCTTTCGTGTGCATGCACACTTCTTCAGATACCTACCTGTTACTGGGTCAAAATGCCCTTTGAGTAAACATGTGCCTGGCTACTTCCCTGTGTTCTACTTTACAAGTACCGGTAACACTAAACCATGGTTTACAAGAATGAGCGCTGCTGCGAGGAGGAGTTTGGGGACATCTGCTTCCATTTTATCTTAACCAGAGTTTTTGCCCCTAAATGGTATGGATAGTGAAATGTTAGTTTAAAGTTGGCTGGTTTCCAGTAACAAAAAGTAGCCTAAATTATTATTATTATTATTATTATTATTATTATTATTATTTATTAAAATGTGAGGTAAAATCAACTGTGCCTCTTTCTAGATGCAGTTTTTATAAGCACTTTCTACTATTATTTTATTTTAATCTGCTGCTCAATTAATTGTGGGGTCATCTTTTAAGTCAGTTTTAATGGTTTGGTTTTGCGGAGGGTTATACGAGATTAACTGAACATTGCAGGCCTATCCCTTGACCCCCCGTTTGCTTGATTTCCTCTCACAGACCTCCAGGGCTTCTCGGTGGGCCGACCCAGACCACTTTGCTCAGAGGCAGAGCTGCATGAACACTTTTGCCAGCTGGTTTGGCTATATGCCGCTGACCCATTCTCAGATGAGGCTCGACCCCGTACTCTTTAAAGACCAAGTCTCCATCCTGAGGAAGAAATATCGAGACATTGAACGACTTTGAGGAGCCCTGCTGAAAGGGGTTGGGGGCAGGGGGCGAGAGAGAGGGGTGGGGGTACCGGACTGTTCGCGTAGCCCAGCACAAACCCACCGCTGACTCACGGAGCCAGACTCTCAACCAAGAACAAAACACAAACTCTCTTGACACGCCAACTCCAAAGGGAAAATAAAGACTCATTGTGCTGGACTGCTTCAAAACCACCTCACGGGCTGCAGGTCGCTCAAGACTAGGTTGTGTACAGTTTCATTATGGAACATTAAATAATTATTTTTTGAAATGATTGCTATGCAGGTTTAAACTTTTTTAATGATAAAAACCCTATTAAAAACAGAGTTCTTTCTTTAATCAGAATCGTGTTGGTTGTTGTGTTGAAGGTTGACAGCCTTCGTCCTTATAAAAAGCTCCGCCCCAACCCCAACCAGCGTGTACGTGGAAGGGTTGTTTGCATGTTTAGACCTTTTACCCTCCCCAAAATAAGCTCACGCAAGAGACAGATATTTGGTTTGGTTTTTGGCAGAATTTAGGCCACAACTTTATTGATTACAACCAAGTGAGTGGTTGCATAGGTTCTGGTTCAACTATCTCCCTGCACCCTTGCAGGCAGAACTGTCCCAGAGCCACATTCGTAGGACAGACAAGGATGAACACCAGGGATGGCTGCTGATAGGATTACCATCCAGCCATTCTGATGTCCCCGGGACTCGGCCATAGGCCGTACGTACCCTTTCGGGAATGACAAACTAATGAGTCCCTGGATTCCTGTACCGGAATATCCTGCATTTGCATAGGCATGGCCACACACCGTGCCACACCTATCACCTGAACCAGAGCCTATCCGCAACTTAGAAGTTGTGACTAATTGCTACGTGGCAGGCGAAACCCAAGTGGCAACAGCCAATCAGCCAAATGGAGAAAATTCCTACCGTGCCCCTGTTCCAACGACAGACGACACACGACGGCATAGCAAGGTCAACTCAAACCCTAAATATAGGGAGTGGTGGGTGGGTGTTCCGATGTGAACGGCCCCAAAGAGGACGCTCAGTAGCCTCGCATGGGTTTAAATAGGTCCCGTGTTGCTGAAATTTTATGACGCCCCATTGGTCGGATTCCTCCCCAGCAACGCGTGACCACCTATCAGGGGTTGTGGCCTGTATATCCAATGACCCCCACAATGCAGGGTCAGGTAGCCAGTCGCACCGCAACGCGTGCCCTCTTTTAGGGAGGACCCGATTTTTGATTTTGTCAGCAAGAAGAAAATCATGGTGCGGGGCAAGGTTGTTAATGGAAATGGATAAAAAAAACATAACACGAGCCCTACTGGGTCAGATGAAAAGTTTCGTTTGTTCTAGGATCCTGCACCCCATCATGGCCAGCCACATGGGAAGACCACAAGCAGGGCAAGAGGTCAATAGCAGTGTGCTCCTCGTGTGTCTGTGGTGCTGGAGGTAAAAAAAAATAGCCACCATATTTAGCCCCTTCAGTGAGATCTCTTGGGGAGAGGTCTTGCACTATGCCAGAGGCAGCCCATTCCACCAACAATAAGAACAGCCTGGCAGGAAGTAGGAAATAAGGTAACACCCTAGCAAACAAATGGGTTTCTACTGGAAGAACAGTATATGTAATTTTATTTGTATGCCACCTTTCCGCAGTTCAAACCATGTTCAAGCCAGCTTAATACTTTTTTTCTGGGGGGGAGAATGCATAGCTGCAACATAAGAAAAGTACAGTGGACGCTTGGGTTGCGAATGCGATCCGTGCGGGAGGCGCGTTCGCAACCCGCAGCATTCGCAACCCGCGCCGCTGCGTCTATGCACGCGCGTGACGCAGTTCGGCGCTTCTGTGCATGTGTGAGCGCCGAAAGCCGGAAGTAACCCATTTCCAGTACTTCCGGGTTCAGCACGTTCGTATCCTGAAAACGCGCAACCCGCAGCGATATTGTGTTTTTAATAAAACATTAAAAACACAAAAGCAAACTCTACAGTTTCCACATAAAGATAAAGATACAAAACAGCAACAGCAACTACAATCACCCCTGCAACAACAACAAAACCCCAACAACCCCCAAGTCTGATAGTCTGTTCAGCAGCCTCAGCTTCTGCAGCTGGAGTCAGTCCAGGCCCTGCTGTCCCAGACCAGGTGGGAAAAGGCCTTCAAGGCGGGGAGCAGGTCCTCCAGGACTCACAGTCAAGAAGCACCTACTCTTCTTGTTGGGGCTTGTCAGTGGGATGGGAAAGGGTTGTAGCTCAATGGTTAGAGCATCTGCTTTGCATGCAGAACGTCACAGGTTCAACCCCCAACATCTCCAGGGGTAGAGCTAGGCATGCCCTCTTTATCTTAAATCCTAGACGGCCACTGCCAGTCAGGATACAGGGGACAGTACTGAACTAGATGGTCTGATAAATGAGATTGACAAAGAGTAAAGGTATATTCTGGGGCAAAAAAAGGCTGTGAGTATGAAAAACAAAATGGATATTTAAGCTACTCACAGTTTAGGGTTTGGACATAGTGCTTAACTGGTTAATTGGGGGTGGGGGGTAAGCTTTCAGTCTCCTTGGGGCAATGCTGGGGGGCAGAGAGCACACAAGCCAATAAATATAGTTGATAATTATGTCTGAATAAGGTAACTCCAACCTCTTCCTCAAATAATTATTTCAGTTTTCTCTGCAATCTTCTTATCCTCTGCTCCTTTCACACCTTTGTCATTTAACCGTCTGTTTTCCTGGGTTTATTTCCTACTTTGGGGCTAGTTTTTAAATAATAATAATAATAATTGTCCTGTTTTTCTTCACAATATCTGTCTCTATTTCTCTTGATTTCAACATATTTGTCAACACTGTTGCTAACATTTCAACTCACAAAGCAACCGCCTGCACATACTCCAAAGATTTAAGCCCCATTAAACGCAGCAGGATTTGCTTCTGAGCGGGTGGCACTGTGTTCTAAACCACTGAGCCTCTTGGGCTTGCCGATCAGAAGGTCGGCGGTTCGAATCCCCACGACGGGGTGAGCTCCCATTGTTCGGTACCAGCTCCTGCCCACCTACCGGTAGCAGTTCGAAAGCACGTCAAAGTGCAAGTAGATAAATAGGTACCGCTCCGGTTCCGTGCGCTGCTCTGGTTCACCAGATGCGGCTTAGTTATGCTGGCCACATGACCCGGAAGCTGTACGCCGGCTGCCTCGGCCAGTAAAGCGAGATGAGCGCTGCAACCCCAGAGTCGTCCGCGACTGGACCTAACGGTCAGGGGTCCCTTTACCTTTACCTTTAAGACTTACTTTCTTGGGGCACTGTTCTACTCTGCTGCAGTTTACCTGGAAGTAAGCTCCACTGAAAATGATTTGGCTTCTCTGCAAGTAAAGAAAGGTGCTTAGCAGAATACTTGAACTGCAACACTTCACTGTGCCCTAAGAGATGTTAGCCGCGATGCAAAATATGTGAGAGCTCATCAAATTATGGGAGCTGTTTATCTCCGATACATGGCTCGGCATAGTCCCTGCCCCCTACAGTGAATAGCTAAAATAATGAATTTGGCTTCCTACATGTGAATATCCTTCACCATTCTTTCTGTTTACAGATAGCTAATTAAATAAAGGACAATAAACGGCTTAACTCGAGGATGATTTCAGGAAGGCACAGGGCATTTTCTCCTTTGTAGCACGTTTCCAAGACACATCCGACTGCCCCGGCAAGTATGCGTCTCGCAGACAACCTTGGAAAAGGCTGCCCCAGATTCAGGAATTTGCTCCCAAGCAAATATCCCCATTCTAAAGGCCTCCAGCCGGCAGTGTCCCCATTAGAGGGAAAGACGCTTGCAGCAGTGAGGCAAGTTGGCGATCTGGTTGGTTTATGTGGCGGGGCGGATCCGGATTGCATGGAGAGCTCTAGCATGGAGCTTAGAGACCGAGCTGCCCTCCATTCAACACATCCCTCGCTCTTGTGTGCTTTGCAGATCTGTTCAACTTGGGTTGCGCACAAAGAAACCCTTTTGTGTAGCTTTGTGCATGTTCGGTTTGAAAGGAAAGTAGCACGCCTTTTCCCTTTTTAATTGCGTGCGGCAATTTTTGCCAGTGGAATGGCTTTCCAACTCACGAGGTTCCTGACAACGACTAAATACATGGGGTGGGGAATTAGGGCCGTTTTTGCCCCTTTTCACGCCACTTCCAGGTTCGCGGTGATGTGCATGTGTGCAGTCACATGTGCCTTGAACACACGTAAATGGGGAGTTGCCTGTAATAGGCATAGCTGTCAACCCTCCCTTTTTTGGCGGGAAACTCCCTTATTCCAATGCCGTTTCCCGCTGCTATCCCGGATTGTTGATATCCCTTAAATTTCCCGGATTTCAAAGGAAGCAGCTCCTCTCCCTCCCTGCTGGCCAGGGAGGCTCCTCAGCTGCGTTGCTCGGCTGCCAATAAGGAGTCTGAGATCGACTGGGGGCGGAGCTTGCATGCCTTGTGCATCCAGACCCTCACGCCCAACCAGACAGACAGCCTGCCTGCTGTCTATGCGCTCGCTCTTTTGCTCACCCGTTCGCGCGCAGCCTCTAAAGCGCAGGGTGGCGAGGCTACTTGGTGCCATTGCACCGCCCTCGCAGCATCCCTTATTTTCAAATCCAAAAGTTTGAAAAAATCCCTTATTTTCAATTCCGAAAGTTGACAGCTATGGTAATAGGACTTGTAAAAGAAAGCAATAAAACCTAAGACTTCCACCTAAAAGTTTGAAGTGCCACTACTCAAACCTAAGACATCATATTCCAAAATAATTGCCACCGCGTCCAGCTAGCTTAGAGCTTGTTTGGCCACTGTGTTATATTTTATGTGTAGATCATTTCCACACATCTAAGTCCTCTGCTTGAAAGGCTCTTGGGAGCCTGTATTTGAAGGTGTCCTTCCTTTGAAGAACTCTCTGTCCAAGTCTGGATGAAAGGTAAGGATGAGAAACTGGGGTCTTAAGTTGACTATCAGCAGTTAAGCAAGATTGAATGGGCACACAGACCAGCTCATTCGTTTTCCCCAGTAGGGTCAGGTGTATTGTACTTCTATTTATCATAACCATTTCTATGTTTGCATCTAGGAATATGAACTAGCAAATGCAAATGTTATGCAAATGAACAATCTCTTCCACCCTCTTTTCGCGATGCATTTCTTCCTTTTGGGCCATCCTACATTTAAAAGGGGATGCAGGTGGCACTGTGGTCTAAACCACTGAGCCTCTTGGGCTTGCCGATCAGAAGGTTGGCAGTTCGAATCCGCACAACAGGGTGAGCTCCTGTTACTCTGCCCCAGCTCCTGCCCACCTAGCAGTTCGAAAGCACACCAGTGCAAGTAGATAAATAGGTACCACTGCAGCGGGAAAGTAAACGGTGTTTCCATGTGTTCCGGTTCCCGTCACGGTGTCCCGTTGCGCCAGAAGCAGTTTAGTCATGCCAGCCACATGACCCAGAAAGCTGTCTGTGGACAAACGCCGGCTCCCTTGGCCTGAAAGATGAGCGCCGCAACCCCATTGTCGCCTTTGATTGGACTTAACCGTCCAGGGGTCCTTTACCTTTACCTTACATCTAAGGACCAGCCTCGATTGAAACACCAAGCTTGAATCAATTTCCATGAAGTGAAACGAAGGAGTTACCAGTTTGGGAAGGGTGATGCATTTTTTGTTGTTGAACTCATTTCTAAATACTCCTTGCATGAATTCAGTTTGAATGCAGTTCATTTCTGAAGGAAGGCTGTTCGCCGGGGAATAGGCAGAGAACGAATGGCAAATGTCCAAGATCAGGGAGTTACTGGCTTGCCTTGTAAGCATTTGGCAATCTCCTGATAGCGTGTCCATTTCTCATTCCAGTTTTAATATTATCATAACGTCCCCCCACCCTAAAAGTTAATATTTAACTTTTTGTAAAGATTTTATCTTGATGTGTCTAATGCACAGCTGCTGGGAAGGTAGCTATCTACCATGAAGATCATGAAATAATTCTACCCGCTCTTAACAGTACATGTTTTTTAACTCATAGACCACTCTGGGGTGCTTTTATTGTGGAAGTGTGAGGCTAGGATAACCAGCTTTCAAACTGACACCAAATCCACTACCACTTTTGTTAAGAAATAGGCAGAAAGGGCTTTCTGGGGATTTATTGCAACAAAACCTATGCACATATTTTTAGTTACTCAAGCTGGCTTCCCAAAACAATGTTGAAATGACCGTCTGTATTCCCAACAATAATTACACCCAAGAAGGGAAGAGCTTCTCTGAGTGTCAAACCCTTTGACTAATAATTGAAATGGCAGCAAAACCATAATGTAAGAAATTATTATTATTATTATTATTATTATTATTATTATTATTATTATTAACAATAACAATAACAATAACAATAACAATAACAATAACAATAATTTATTATTTATACCCCGCCCATCTGGCTGGGTTTCCCCAGCCACTCTGGGCGGCTTCCAACAGAACATTAAAATACAATAATCTATTAAACATTAAAAGCCTCTCTAAACAGGGCTGCCTTCAGATGTCTTCTAAATGTCTGGTAGTTGTTGTTCTCTTTGATATCTGGAGGGAGGGCATTCCACAGGGCGGGCGCCACTACCGAGAAGGCCCTTAATGATTGGTAAAGCAGGTGGCGCTGTGGTCTAAACCACAGAGCCTAGGGCTTGCCGATCAGAAGGTCGGCGGTTCGAATCCCTGCAACGGGGTGAGCTCCCATTGCTCGGTCCCAGCTCCTGCCAACCTAGCAGTTCGAAAGCACGTCACGTGCAAGTAGATAAATAGGTACCGCTGCAGCGGGAAGGTAAACGGCGTTTCCGTGCGCTGCTCTGGTTCACCAGAAGCGGCTTAGTCATGCTGGCCACATGACCCGGAAGCTGTACGCCGGCTCCCTCGGCCAATAATGCGAGATGAGCGCCGCAACCCCAGAGTCGTCCGCGACTGGACCTAACGGTCAGGGGTCCCTTTACCTTTACCTTTAAAGCATTTACAGTTCAAACTGCAGGGAAGCAGGAGAGACTTGGCCTGAGGTTCAAAAGAGGACAAAGGCAAAGGCCCCTTTCCCAGATCCCACCCACCTAACTTCTCAAGATGGAGACACCTGGATGGTGATGAAAGACCTTGACAAAAGGTCTCAACGAATGGGCGGAGGGGCTGAGCTGATTTCATGCATGAGAAAGTGGGCCTTTAGGTGCCTTGGCCCCAAGTGATGGTTGACTACATCTCCCATTATCTTTGACCTTTAGCCCCTGCTGGCTGTGGCTGATGGGATATGCAGTCCCACAAAATTCTGAGGGCCGTGAGTTTCCCCCACTCCACCCCACCGTTTTATACATTCCCTTCACTCACGCATACATGCACATTGCTTGTTAAAGGAATCATGCAAAGCCCTTTAAGAGCCATTTTAAAAAGCAACACCCAAACAACCTTGGAATAATGCATCATTCTGTCAAACTGTGCTTATTATTAACTTCTCGTAATTGCTCTTTCCCTTTTTAATTTCAAATAACGCAAAAGTAGGATATGGGGCAAAACAATTTCCCCCTAAATAAAAGATTCAGGTTAGGAACACAGGAAGCTTGCTTCATAACAAGTCAGGTTATTTGTCTCTTTAACCCAGTGTTGTCTAAACTCTCCAGCAGCAACTTTGGGGGGGTTTCAGATGAGAGTCTTCCCCATGCCTACTTGGCAATGCCAGGGAGTGAACCAGGGCAAAGAAACCCTCTGTGATGCCCCTGAATCGCTCCAAGGCATAGAGCTATTGCTTGCAGCCAGTGCCAGACTCTGAAATTAGACCTTCCTGGGGAAGGGCAGAGCTAGATCCTGCCATAACTCAGTGGCAGAGCACCTTCAGGTTGAATTCCTGACATCTCTATGTAGGACTAGAAAAAAACAACCTTCAAGAAACCCTGGAAAAGTCCCTGTTTGTGTTGATAATACTGAGACGGCTGGATCAATGGTCCAAACTGGTATAAGGCTATGTCCCTAAGGCTCCTTTGTTTAAGTCAGCCTGGAACTGGTGAAACTTAAATTTCACCCTGTTTGAACCATTAGGGATCAGGGGAGTGAAAATAAAACAGGATCCATATGACACACACCCAAAAACACATATCTGACCACACATGCACCTCCCATCCTGGCCAAGCCAAGTTGCCCAGGCTTTGAAAGTGGCAACAGATCTGCCATTTTGCTCACACAAGCCCTAGGGTTGATCTTGTTATGAGTGCACTTTCGTTGGCCCAGTCACTGCCTGCGAGCCTAACCTACCTCGCAGGGTTGTTGTGCAGATTAAACGAAGAGGTGGGAGAAACCATGTAGGCCCTCTTGAGCTTCTTGGGAGAAAAAAAAAAGGCAGGATAGGAATGCAATAAATAATACATAAAACCTAATTTCAACATACAACTCCAGAAGGTGGAAATATAATTCCAGGAAGATCAATGGCCAGCCTGACTCAATATAATAGTTTTTTATGTGTTCAATGGAGGAGGAGAACCAGCTTCTTGGCTTTCATGGGCAGCTCAGCCGTTTTATGTGTTTTCACAGAATCGTAGAATTGTAAAGTTTGAAGGGACCACGAGGTCCCTTCTAGTCCAACCCCCCCCCCTGCAGTGCATGAATTTTTCACCTTACGTGGGGCTCAAACCCATAGCCCCGAGATTAAGAGTCTCATGCTCTACTGACCGAGCTATCCCAGGGATGAGGAATGTGGATTTTGAAGCAGTCTCACGATACAGCTTTGCTCATTCGGCGTCATAACTCTGCCCCCCCAATTTTATTTAATTTTTATAATTGTTATGTCATGCTCTATTGCATCTGGCTTCATTTCAGCTCTTTCCCACACTTCGGTAATTCATTAATTAACAGCTGTTGTGTTGTTGTTTTTATGCAATTAAGATAATAAAACACCGAGTTGTTGTTGTTTTAAAAAAGCAGCAAAAAGACAGAATCTTGAAATAAATCCATACCCAATCGTTCCCACCCCTCACACAGACACACAACACAGGAACTCATTTCTGAAACCTGAACAGCCCGACACAAACACCTGCCGCTGCTGAGGGGATTCCTGATCCCTGTGTGCAGCTCTCCCTTCTAGGCTGTGATCCAGAAATACCGTGAAGGATTCTGGGGCATGTTCTTGAGCTGGTCAGGGAGGAGCATTTCAATTTATGAGAGTCAGTGTGGTGTAGTGGTTAAGAGCGGCAGACTCGTAATCTGGTGAACCGGGTTCGCGTCTCCGCTCCTCCACATGCAGCTGCTGGGTGACCTTGGGCTAGTCACCCTTCTTTGAAGTCTCTCAGCCCCACTCACCTCACAGAGTGTTTGTTGTGGGGGAGGAAGGGAAAGGAGAATGTTTGCCGCTTTGAGACTCCTTCGGGTAGTGATAAAGCGGGGTAGCAAATCCAAACTCTTCTTCTTATGTGGGGCAGTTAGCTGGGCCTGTTTGGTCTTGCCCACGACTCACATGAACTGGGCAGTGGTGCAGTAACATTGTTTTAGGCTCTGGGCTTCCTGGTCTTGAGGGGGTGGGGTGGAGAGGCCAGCTAGCCCAGTCAGTAGAGCACGAGACTCTTAATCTCAGGGTCATGATTTGAAGCCCCATGTTGGATTCCTGCATTGCAGGGGGCTGGACAAGATGACTCTTGTGGTTCCCTTCCAATTCCATGAGTCTATGACTCATCACTAGCATTAATTGGTTGGATTCAGCTAAGGACTCAGCTATACAGTTGCAAATATAATGTTTTAAGTGCATTGTGTGACACTAGATGGCGATGGTGAGCTAATAGTAAATTCAATATATATTTTAAAACGTTTTTGTTTTTAAAGTATTTTCACAGTGGTTTTTTTTATTTATGTGTAGATTCTGTCTAAGTCATCGGGTGAGTGGAATGACTTCTGTTCACGCAACAAAAACTCCCCTCCTGCTTCTCTCCTGGACAACCCTGCAGCACCCACAGATTTTCTCCAGAGGGCTGGGAGAAAGCTCCTGGGTAGATTTGAGGGTATGCCGATGGTGTGCAGAGGGAGGAAATATTCTGTTGTGCAGGCAGAAAACTTAAGGCAGTTATCACAAGGGTTGTTGGCTGTGCAAATGAACTTCCCCTCCCTCTCTCCTCCCCATGCATCCTGCACACTCCTAAATCTGTTCTGAGGGTTCTCTCAACCTTCTGGAGCAGATCTGTGGAAGGTTCAGGGGCTGCGTGGGGAAAGAAGAAGAAGAAGAAGAAGAAGAGTTTAGATTTGATATCCCGCTTTATCACTCCCCTTCAGGAGTCTCAAAGCGGCTAACATTCCCCTTTCCCTTCCTCCCCCACAACAAACACTCTGTGAGGTGAGTGGGGCTGAGAGACTTCAGAGAAGTGTGACTAGCCCAAGGTCACCCAGCAGCTGCATGTGGAGGAGTGGGGAAGCGAACCCGGTTCACCAGATTACGAGTCCACCACTCTAACCACTACACCACACTGGAAAGGAGAGAGGAGAAGTTCTACTGCACAAGCAGAAATCCTAGCGCTAAGAGATTTATTTTGCTGGATACTGCCTTCGAATGCAAATGTTTGCCACTGTTATTATTGCCACAGGAGCGTGGTGGTCTGCAATCACACAGTTCAAAGCTGGAGTTAGTTCTTCATAGCAAAAACACAATCTTCACAGATTTGGTCGGTTACCAGGCCTAATGAGCAGAGCAGCTCGTTCCTGGCGGTCTTACTCCAGGAAAATCAGTTGCCGAGACTGAAAGTCCCCACCTCCTCACAGCTGTCTAAGTCCCCTCCTCTCCATGGCTGCCCGGACCCCCTGGCCTACCTGTCAGACAGACAGACAGACAGTGTGCCCAGACGACGTTCCAAGTCCAGAGGCCAATCCCCACAAGCAAGGTCCAAAGATCAGAAAATGCAGTCTGGGGTCAGTCTGAATAAGCCAAGATAGAAGTTCATCAGTCAGGATACAGTCTAGAGTCAATCCCGAAGTAGAAACCTGTGAAGGTCCAAGGAGAATACCAGGTGAGGTTCCCCAATATGGCCAGTTGAGCAGACACAGTACCTGAGCTCTGCTTTTTTCTTATATTGTGTCTGCTGATTGCAGCATCTGGGCTTTATGTGGCATGTGAGCCTCACCTGCTCTCAGCTTGCCCCACCTGAGGAATCACATGCCTCCTTCCCCACCTGGGCAGCTAGCGAACTAGGCTGCAAGCCCTGGCCTGCCTCTGATTCCTGGAGTGCCCTGCGCACTGTTCCCTATGTCTCAGGACCCGCTGTGTTCGTGGGGATGGGGGTCTCTTTGGCGAGGGGGTCCCACTGCTCAGCTTCCTGTGAACTGTCCCCTCTCCCCTCATCATCCTCTGTCATCCTGTGAGTACTGCCTAGACAGCTTGCTCCTGTGTGACCTACTCCCAGGTGCACCTCTCACCAGGATCCTCTTCCTCTTCCCCAAAGTCCTGCCTGTTCATGACAATGGCTTTTTCCAAGCAATCGGAGACTACGCCTGCACGCAGCCAACCTCTCTTCCATCCATTTCCTGCCTCTTCTGGTTCTGGGACACAAGGGAGGAGGGGAGTTCATCACAGCAGGAGGGGGAGGTACCCAGGACTTTTCACCAGCGTGACTCATCTCTGCCTCTCTTTATATTATATAAACATATATTATACAGGTTGCTATGGAGAAAATCCATAGCACCCAAAGTAACTATTGTGAAAATTTAAAAAAAAAAATGGGGGGAGAGGGGGGCGCCACATTACCACCCCTAGACTTGAGCCTAGTCAATGTCAACAGCACCTGAAGTGTTAAAATGCTTTCAGTGTTGAATGAACACAGCTGATGCTGAATGCACATCATTTGCAGTCTGGTACCCTACCAAAAATATTTCCTATTAAGTGGTTCTTAGAGTTTATCACATCCTAGAATAAAGGAAAGGTGAAGCAGCTGTCCTGTCTCAGTAACAACCTTTTAACCAGGTTGTTCTTGAGCCGGGTCAGTGAACTATATTAAATTGCCCGGAATAAATTGGCTTTTGTAATATGCTAATAAATTAAAAAATAAATAGATGTGCCATGTACATTTTTGCCACACAGCGCATTATCATAAGTGACACTGAGAATTCCTTATGGTCTGGGATGCAATGCTCGTGCGCATTTGTAAGCGGTGAACAGAAAGGTGAAAGACGTCCAACTTCAGTCAGGTCTGCCAGCTCCATGGAAGTCCACCATCTTCATTTGCCATTCTTCTATGGGTTATGTTTTGTTGAGTGGTGGCCTATCATTTCAGCAGGCCTTTTTTTTTATGGCTACCAAACAAGCTCCTCCTTCATGCCTGTTGCCTCTTGCAATTCTTCTGTCTCTAAGCCAGGAAAATCACCAGCTATATTCCAACTCCTACACGAAGGAGCAATAACCCCCGTGGGGAAAGTGGGTGCGTGGAGTGCCTTGCGCTCCATCTCTTTCTTCCAACACCGCATTTTGCTGTAGTCTGTCACCGTCAAAGCCTCAGCCAGCCTCCCCTGCACTTGAGGAAGCACCCTCTGCTTTCCAAACATCCTTACAAGCTCATCTCCTTCGGATTATAATAGCTTTATAAGTCAGCCTGCCAAGATGCTTATATCGGCCACCGTGTTTTATTTGTAAAACAAACAGTGTGAGAATTCTAGGCAAGGCTGTAAGCAACAGCCTATGGTGCGCAGTCCCTTCCTCTCCACTTGCACAACACCAGATATGTGGCTCTTCCTCTGATCATTCAGCGGGGAAGGGAAAAGGTTCTGTGCATGCTTGGAGGCGAGGGCTAACCTGCGACGTTTTGCTGCCTGAGGTGGAGGTGAAAGAAGGCACTGTTTTCTGTTTCGCCCTGCAATTCATCGCATCCAGTGTTGTTTCGATCCTGCTGCAAAAAAGAAAAAGGACCTGTGCTATGCATCTCACTGCCTGCTGTAAATTATGGACAGGATTCACCTAGCAAACCCCACCAGCAGAAGCCCTAGGTGTCCAGGGTGGTTAAAACAAAACAAAACAAAATACAGTGGTCCCTCGACTTACGAATTTAATCCGTTCCGAATGGACATTCGTAGGTCGGAAAAAATCGTAAGTCAATTTCCCATAGGAATGCATTGGGAGAAAAATATTCGGAAAAATTCGTAAGTCGAAAAAACCCGCATCTAAAATTCGTAAGTCGAGGATACCGCATCTAAACCGGCAACGATTTCCATTCGGATGTCGAAAAATTCGTAGGCGTGTGGCCACTTTTTTACATTCGTAAGTCGAAAAATACAGATGTCGAGTACTTCGTAAGTCGAGGGACCACTGTATAAAAATTGCAAAGAACCCCCAAAGGACTCTCCAGACCGAGTGAATAGGCTGTCCGATGGCAAATGCAATTCAACGTGAGCTATGCAAGGGAGATTCCTGCAGATGTCCAGAGTCCCCTCAGTTCCAAGCAGTAGAAACAATGGATTAGTAACAAGCTCAGTGCAGATATAGTCATATTCTGAACCAGGTGATTGTGAACTTCACCAAGATCTTTCCTGAGCAGGAGCAGTGTGCATGTCTCTCATCGTTGGGTAATTTCAGAGAAGCTCCACATACAAGGGGAAACTTTAGAGTTGGGCAAATCCATCTATTTCAGTTTATCTCGGTATCTCGTTTTTCCAGGTCGAGGTTCTTCCATTCCCACATCAGGTTGTTTTTTTAAAAGTCCTCATGAGAATTAATCAGCATTTTAGAATCATAGAATCACAGAATTGTAGCGTGGGAAGGGATCCCAAGGATCATCTAGTCCAACCCCTTGCATTGTGGGAACCACAGCTAAATAATACCAGACAGATGGCCATCCAACCTCTGTTTAAAAACCTACAGTGAAGGAGAGTCTGCCACCTTCCAATTTGGAGCAAATTCCTCCCAGTATTCACATTTAGACAGATGTACACATTTCTGCAGGGATGCAGGTGGCACTGTGGTCTAAACCACAGAGCCTAGGGCTTGCCAATCAGAAGGTCGGTGGTTCGAAGCCCCACGACGGGGTGAGCTCCCGTTGTTTGGTCCCTGCTCCTGCCAACCTAGCAGTTCAAAAGCACATCAAAGTGCAAGTAGATAAATAGGTACCGCTCCGGTGGGAAGGTAAATGGTGTTTCCGTGCGCTGCTCTAGTTCGCCAGAAGCAGCTTAGTCATGCTGGCCACATGACCCGGAAGCTGTACGCCGGCTCCCTCGGCCAGTAAAACGAGATGAGCGCCACAACCCCAGAGTCGTCCACAACTGGACCTAACGGTCAGGGGCCCCTTTACCTTTACCTTTACACATTTCTGCAAACCAATTTCCCCTGATACGATCCATTCTGTATGTTGTTTTCACCGCGACATATGCCATTTTATGTGCACCGTTTGTTCCAGTATGTGCTTTTTGGTGCACGAATTCAGAGAGGTGCGAATGCTGTGTTTCGGTTTTGAATGCTTTCAGAAAGTGTAAGCCAGGTAAGTTCACATTTAAGTGTGAATGGAATCGAAGGCCTCTCTCCTCACACCCCTCCTTCGAAGGTTTCTTGACGGAAGTGGCACTTCCAAACAGAGCAGAGTTTCGACATCCTCTTTTTCTAGAAATCCAGATCTGCCGATGGCTTTGGCTCGTGTTAAACCCAGGACATCAATCAGGCCGAGAGGCAGGCACTTGGCCAAGGTCATCCAGCTCGTTTGATGTTGTGGCTGAGCAGGATTTTCAAACCAGTGTCTCCCACAAGCAAGCCTAGCGGAGAATCTGATCCACCCCACACTGGTTAATTTTTCGCTGTATATAAATGAGTTGTTTGTTTGCTGTGTGTATGTGTTTGTGTGTGTTTTCCTCCCCCTCTGTGCCTGGCTCACCGAAAAGGTCACCACATGCCGCGGCTTGTAGCGCGACACAACAACGCGATTTCCTCATTGGCTGTGCGCCTTTGTTGGCTGCGGGGAGGGAAGCCGCGAGAGAGATTCTGCAATAAAACCGTCCCCGTTCTGAGCCCAGGCCCAGGCGAACTTGAGACCCTGAATACATTTGGATTGCATTATGTGCCCGTTTTGTGCAATTAGTTCTTCTGGTTAGCTGTGGACAGAGGAAAAGAGCTATGCTGGGGACACGAGAGCCCATTGCCCATTGAAACTCTGCTCATACCTTTCCCCTCCCTGGGGTCTCCAATTTAATGTTTGATGTTTTATCACGTTGTTCATACTGTATTCTGTTGGGAGCCCCCCAGAGTGGCTGGGGAAACATGGAAGTAGCAGCACGGAAACACGGAAGTAGCAGCAAGGAAATCATTACCTGGCTGCAACCCTATACGCTCCTTCCTAGAGGTAAGGTCCACCAAACTCACTATTTTTGAGCAGACACATATAGGACTGCACTGTAGGGAACATTAAAAACTTGAAACAGTAGAACTATGAAACAGCAGTCTGCCAGTACCAGCAGGCTAGAGCTAGTCCATGGGTATGCAAACTAAGGCCCCGGGGCCGGATCCTGCCCAATAGCCTTCTAAATCTGGCCCACGGACAGTCCGGGAATCAGTGTGTTTTTACATGAGTAGGATGTGTCCTTTTATTTAAAATGCATCTCTGGGTTATTTGTGGGGCATAGGAATTTGTTGATTATTTTTTTCCAAAATATAGTCCAGCCCCCCACAAGCTCTGAGGGACAGTGGACCAGCCCCCTGCTGAAAAGGTTTGCTGACCCCTGATTCTAGTCTCTCTGAGCTGGCCAGTATTTATTTATTTTAAACATGAAAGAGTAGTCACAAATAGCATCCACCCCACTGCCACCCAGTTGCATCCTGAAGTGGTACGGTCCAGCCACCATTCAGGACTCTACCACTTCTGCTGCGTATGCACCTCCTCCAGGCTCTGTTTTCTAGAAAGAGACATGACTTTGCTTTGTGCTTCCTTTCCCATTATCATCACAGCATGCCAGCAAGCATGTTGTCCAGCTTAATAGACTCGTTGCCATGTGAGCCCTGAACCAAACTGTATGTTCTTGAAAGAGAGCTAACTGAGTCCATCTTGAAGCGCAAGTGCCATTGCTACGAATTTTTACATGGCCTTGTTTAAACACAGCTCATCCCGGGTGAATTATCGTCGTGGGGAAAACTCCCTCCATCCCGATTTCTTCTGGATTTTCTGGCATAACCTGCCCTATAATCTGAGCATGTGCAGAGTCCCTATCCTTGCTTTCCTAACTCTCATTTTGTATTCTTGTTTAAAACCATCTTTTTAAAAAATCTATGGCTCTGCTGCTACATTTCCCCGCCTGCTTCGTTGTTTTCTTCGCTGGATCTTTCAGTTTCCCAAAAGCCTCCCGAGCATCGCTCCCGCCTTCAGCCTGAGAAAAGGAGTCACACTGTTTCAATCAAACCAGCCAAAGGAATCAGCAGAACATGCTCAGCACGCCAGAGCCCTAAAGGAGCCATTCATTACATGTGAGCCTCAGTGGGAGTAGGCAATTGGTGCCTAGCAGCCCGCTTGAAGGGTGCTATCAAATCTGGAGTGAAGTATCGCGCAGTCAACACCGTGCAGTGGGAGGCCGCGTTGAGAGGTAGAGACGGTAATGGTAGCCTGGACCCCTAGCTTTCTGGAAATCACCTCTGGCACTTTTTAGCATCAGGTGTGTCTGTCCTAATGAGAAGCACAGAGACATAAGCAGCTGCCTTTGGTCCACCCAGGGGTCAGCAAACTTTTTCAGCAGGGGCCGGTCCACTGTCCCTCAGACCTTGTGGGGGGTCGGACTATATTTGGGGGGGGGGATGAATGAATTCCTGTGCCCCACAAATAACCCAGAGATGCATTTTAAATAAAAACACACATTCTGAGAGCCAGTGTGGTGTATTGGTTAAGAGCGGTGGACTCGTAATCTGGAGAACCGGGTTCGCGTCTCCGCTCCTCCACATGCAGCTGCTGGGTGACCTTGGGCTAGTCACACTTCTTTGAAGTCTCTCAGCCCCACTCACCTCACAGAGCAGGGGCGTAGCAAGGGGTCGGGGGGGTTGGGCCGCCCTGGGTTCCACCCCAGAGGGGGGTGACACTTTTAAAAAAGAGATAATAGACACACACACACAACCCCCCACACCTCACAAAGTGGCACCATCAGAGGGGGGTGACACTTTTTTTTTTAACATTATTATTATTATTATTATTTTATTTTAACTTTATTGAAAAAAAGAGATAATAGACACACACACACAAAACCCCCACACCTCGCAAAGTGGCACCATCAGAGGGGGGTGACACTTTTTAATTTTTTTAAATTTTTTTAAAATTAAAGTGGGGGGGGGGTGACAAAAAAAATTCTGCCCGGGGTACCACCTGGGCTTGCTACGCCTCTGTCACAGAGTGTTTGTTGTGGGGGAGGAAGGGAAAGGAGAATGTTAGCCGCTTTGAGACTCCTTCGGGTAGTGATAAGGCGGGATATCAAATCCAAACTCTTCTTCTACTACTAATGTAAAAACACGTTGATTCCCGGACCATCCGCGGGCCAGATTTAGAAAGCGATTGGGCCGCATCTGGCCCCTGGGCCTTAGTTTGCCTACCCAAGACCTAGATGGAGCTCAGCAGCGTCTGCACTGACGGGAAGTGGCTCTCCAGGGTTTCAGTCAGGAAGTCTTTCCCTACCTGGAGATGTGCCAGGGTTCAAACCCACGATCTTCTGCATGCAAAGCAGATGATCTACCACTAAGCTACAGTGAAACCCTACTTGGGACTAGATAAATATATCTCGTTGTTCTAAATATTTTATACGTGTGTGTGTTTGTTTCAATGGCTGGATGCAGAGGAATGGTGGGAGGAACCAGCTGGGGAACCCCCAAGTGAAGAAGATTCAAAGCTTGGGGAGTGGTGGTGGGACGGCCGAGAGAGAGAAGACTGGGAGGAGGAGGTGTTGGAAGCTGGAGAGGTAATAGGGCTTAGTGAGCAGAGAGAGTCTGTGGCAGAGGGAAGTCCAGAAGAAGAAGCTGAAGCAGGAGAGAAAGGAGGACAAGAGGCAGAGGTGGGTCAGGCTGGTGAAGGGTCATTGGTATCTCCCCCCCTGCTGCGACTAGCTCCCCTCCCCTCTGCTCTCTCAGAACCAGAAGAGGCATGAAAAAGGAGGAGGAGGGGTTGGCTTCATGCAGGCGCAGTCTCAGATTGCTTGGGGAAAACCCTGGAGAGGAGGGGACCTTCATTCTCCGCAACTGATTCCTTTGGGCAAGACCTGCCAGAGATGAGTTGCTGTCCTCATTAGGCCTGACACTCCTGGGCAGATCCTATTTTTTGCTAATAAAGAGTTAACTTCAGCTTGCTCAGTTTGGTTTCCTGCTGGCTCGCTCCTGCCAACAAAATCAATGGGACTTAAGCAAGTCATGGATAAGCAAAGCCCAACTGAATTCGATGGATCTGTTCCAAGCATGAATATGTCTGGAGCCATCCCTCTATCTGTGCATGCACACGGATTCACAAAACATGCCATCGATTTATGGGGTTCACTGCCACAAGTTACATTGTTGAGCTTGGCTTGGATGGATTTAAAGGGATTTAAGCTACATGTAGGGTTTCACCAATAGCTACTTAGCTTAGGGACTAGTGAGCCAAAATGGCACCCCCCAGCTCCCATACACAAACCTCTCTCCATCCAGGAAAATTGAGAGGCACCATAAGTTCAAAGACATGTTCTCAAGGAGGGTGTGGATCAGGATTCACTGGAAGAAGAACATGGCCCATGGAGAGTCCAGAGGGCAAGATAATGAAGACTTCAGGGCTACATTTAGGGTCCTGGGCCTGAGTTTTCCTGCTTCCTAGAATTTCTATTTCCCACTTTGAGCCCAGTAAACTATTGTGGATGCTGTCCAAAACATTTGCCCCCATGAGTCCTGGCAGTTTGTTTTTCTAAGTACCCGGGAGCAAGGATTCAAAAATTGCACAGTAAGCATCGAATGCTGCAAACTGCCCCCCCCCCAATGAAAAGAAGGAAAAAAAAGAATCACTTGTATCGTACTGAATGGAATTTATTGAATTAGTCTGCAGATCATATCACGGCCAAAGCAAATGAAATCAAATACATTCAAAACGCCATATAAAAATGTGCACGACAAAGCTTTATATTAAGCCTCTGTACAGAAACAGTAATTATAGAAGAAACGCATGTCAGACTAAGTTTATAGCTTCAAACTTGGAATCTCCATGACGACAGTTAACTGGAGTGGACTCCAAACATCATTTCCTGAGACTGTCTGGAATTGGAAGCCTTAGCAGCAAAAAAGGAGCGATCCTTAAGGGTTGTATAGCAATTAGCTCCTTAGCTTTTCTTTCTCTTTTTAAATTTCATTTTTGGAAGGACCCTAAATAGTGTTTGCTAACTTTATTCTGATGTTAGGGTTCAAAACTATATTCAATAATATAGAGGGGCAAACCCTCCAGTGCTGCAGACTGGGTTGGATGCAGACTTAGGACTCAGCTACATTAGTAAAGAAACAATGATTTGAATGTGGTATAAACATGTAGCACCAGGTGGCACCAGAGAGCAGGAAATTTTTATACACAATTTTCCATAGGATGTTTCCTTCCTTCCTTCCTTCCTTCCTTCCTTCCTTCCTTCCTTCCTTCCTTCCTTCTTTCTTTCTTTCTTTCTTTCTTTCTTTCTTTCTTTCTTATAACGATCTAATTTCTGACTTATTTATAACGTGTGTAGATCCATCCCTATACATGCTTACAAGAGAACCACTGAAATCAGTGAGGCCTGCTAGTATGGGACAAACCTAAGTCCCATTGAGTCTACACTACTGATGACTAAGTCTGGATCCAAGCCAATATATTTTGGAGCAGAATTGGAGCATTTGTCCCTCTATATACTTAAACTGAGCGTGACTACGTCTCCATCCATCCTTAAATATGCCTTGGGACTGGTATGTCCCAAAATGTCCCCCGCTGAACTATTGGAGACAGCAGCTTTTCAAAACAGAACCAACTAAAAGCTTTCTGGTGTTCCATTTTTAAAGGAAATGACAGGTATTTTTCATATCGATGCTAAAGTTTTGCACCTGCTAACCAATGCACGATAGTGCAACAGGAAAGAGCAGCTATATTGATTTGTCCTCTTTCTACACCTAGTACTCTGTTTAGAGTTGTTTCAGGTTACATTTTCAAGTGGATTCAAGGCCTGCATTGAGGATCCATAAAGCAGTAACAAATGTGAACCTTTTTGAAACCAGCCAGAGCTGGTGCCAACTGTTTTCCAAGGCAGGAGGCAGAATGCTGCAGTAGAACGAATCTTTGGTCTCATCCCCTACAAATGATCTGTAATGCTTGACATCTCAATATACATCCAGGTTCTTCTAATGTTCTGCAATGCCTGACATCTCAAGAGACTTCACACGCATATCCATAAATGTATGAAAGCTTCTGAACACATGCACACCCATGTCCACCCATCCACCCATTCTTCATAATGTGAAAGGGTTCGAATGATTTCATCCTGGATCTTCGCTGGAGTGGCCTCGCCTGTTTTTCCACCTGAGGTGAAGCAATGAGGCGTCTCCCACTTGTCTTCGCTTACTGGGGTCACGTCGCTTTGACTTCTGGGTTCCAATGAGATCTCGCGAGAGGACTCTGCACAATCTCGTAAGACTCTTGCAAGATCTCACCGGAAGCTGCCGCAGTCGCTTCTCCTCATGTTTCTGGCAGCAGCAGCGGGAAGGGGGACTCCCATGGAGGCATCCCTTGGATTCTGCTACCTGAGGTCAGGGGTGGACTTCACTCTTTCAAATTTCAAAATTTGATGCCCCCATCTCTCGCCTTCCGTTCTGCTCAGTTCACTAGGTCATAGTTGCAGCACTCTGCGGCACCCCCTAGACTTGACACCCAGTGTGGCAGAACCGGTCGCACTGTCCCAAATCCGCCTCTGCTGAGGTGGCTTTCTCAGTCTGCCTCATGGATGGGCGGGCCCTGATCTTCACACCCTGCATTCAATGAGAGGACAGTCTGTGAGCACAAATAGTTGAGCTGTGCGCAATCATGAAATTATTCACATGTAACATTCAGCGGGCGTACCTGGGTGCCCTGCAGTACAAACCAAGGAGTGTGTGGTCTTTTACACAAACACTTGTCCATGCACAGAGACGGCTTGTACCTGTGTTCGGTGTAACGTGTGAACAAGCCTAGAGACAAGTGTGCTTCTGGAATCAAGAGTTGGATCGCAGCTCTCCACCCCTCCAGACACAACAGCCTCTTTCACTAGATGCTTTAGCTGAGATTCCTGCATTGCAGGGGGTTGGACTATCAGTGATGGCTAACCTTGACACTCCAGATGTTTTGGAACTACAACTCCCATCATCCCTAGCTAACAGGACCAGTGGTCAGGGATGATGGGAGTTGTAGTCCCAAAACATCTGGAGTGTCAAGGTTAGCCATCACTGCACTAGATGACCCTTGGAGTCCCTTCCAACTCTACAATTCTATGGTATTTTCCCACTCACTTTTCCTGCCATGCTGTTTTTTTGCTGAGCGCTGCGTGCAACAACAGCAAAACTTGCTGAGGCCAACCAGCCTTCCAGGTCTCCAAAGTGTTTTGTGCCCACGCTTCAGTGATGGGAATGTGAGTCAATTTCACTGACATTGCTGCTGGCTCACACAGAGCAGAACGGAGGAACATGGAGAGGAAATAAATGACACAGGGGGCTGGGGAGGGAACGGGGTGTGTGTCCTCCAATAAGCCCCTTTCTCCCTCTAGAATATGGACAAAACACACGCAGAGGGGGTTAGAGAATGTGCAGATTAAATTGCTGTTAAAAATAAAAAACAGGTTTGAGGACGTGGAGCAGGATTGTCAAAAGGCAGAAACGAAAGGACTCTTCCAGGACTTACAAGGCAGGGCTTGAAATTATTCCCTTAGGAATCTGTTTCGGAGCAACTGCTGGTGCTTCAATGTTCTCGCCACTTTTACTACACTTGCATGCTCACACGTTCATTGAAAAGAGACCTTGGAAAGCGTTTCATTTTAATGGCTCATGCTAAACACTGGCTAGGGACTTTCTTTGGCAGGCCAAGATACAGCATGTGCCTGGACCGTACCCCTTCAGGCTGCAGGAGGGTGAATTTCAAAGGATGGCTGTGTTTTGTCATGTGCAAATTAGGTGCGAGCTGAATCCAGTTTCTCCTCCGTTCCTAGTTTGCCCCTGTGGAGCTCTGAAAGGGGAAGAGACAGAACTGGAAATATAGTTGATTCTGCCTGCCACCTGCTCTGGCGCCACCTAGTGTTTGGCTCCCTTCTTTCTGCCCTACCAGTCTCAATCGGCACCAGCTGACACTGACTACTAGGCACAGATGTTGTAGGCCATTTCCAGTATCAGAGAGGCAGCATTCCCCTAAATACCAGTTGTGGGGTCCATGCCCTTCATGTGTGCTTCCCCGTGGGGCAACTGCTGGGCCACAGGACAAGACGGGCCTTTGGTCTCATCCAGAAGCAACGTGGCTATGGAAAGGCCATTGAGAGGCAACTGGATGTTCCCTCACAGCTGCCACCACTAGAGACAAGAGCCAGCACATCCTTCTCCCTGAACTTGGCACTGGCGGCACTGGCAGGGGAAATAAGGCCATTCTGGGATCAAATCAGAAGCCAGGATGGCTTTCGTAATTCCAGGACTGTCCCTGGAAAATAGGGACACTTGGAGGGGATGCAAACTCTCTTTTGAAACAGGTGTGGTTGAGGAAGAAGGTTGGAGAAGTGGCTTAGGGATTTCAGTCTCCCTTCTTCCCTCTGAAGAGCGCCACAGGCAACGATGTGAAAGGATCCGCTCCTGGCCCACGCGAACCGGCGGAGCTTTGCCACAGCGGCTCAGACGGCAAAGCACTCGCCTGGGAAATCTCTGGAACCTGCTTGACGCCCCGCCACAACCTCTCTGTGCGCTGCGTGCTAATAGCTGGCTTGGCACATGGGCCTGTTTGTTTAGGCAGGCGTACGAGGGTCACTAAAAGCTGTGCAGAGGAGCGCGGAGAGATGTCACACTCGGCTTCCCAAGCAATTTGCCGGGGGCTCTCTTCTCATTCGGCGAGGCCGAATCAATCTTAAAGGGAGGCTTGGAATGCGACTACATTAAAGCAAATTTCAAATCACATCAAATCCTGCTTTGCCAGGCTTGGGCAGCCTAGCGTGGTCAAACGCTCTAGATTTTTCTTTATCCCTTAATTGGAGGGAGGCGTTGTCACCTGAAGGAAAGTGCTGAGGTGAAAGGAAAAAGCCATCAGGAAGACGTCGGAACGTCGCCTCCCTCGCCTTTCAGGCCAATCTGCCAAAATTTGCTAGCGCGCAGTCTCTAAATTGCTCAGGTAGAGTGAACTCCGGGTGGGAAAGGTCTGTGTGTAGGTAGGATTTGCACCTGTGGAAGAGGAAAGTGACAGATTCTACAAGGTTCTTGTGATAGGCAGGGTATTTCTACATCACAAGCCTAAACTTATTTAATAGACATTCCATGCGTCCTTCCAGACTGGCGGGGTTGTTTGTTTTGCAGGTGTATTCTGCAACATGTCACTGATGCAATAATTGTGCATTTGTGGTGGATTTATATTGGAGCATCTACACATCATTCCACGTTATTAGTTGTTCTGTAATGCTTCCCCAACATTACTGCATTATTGCCATCATGAGCGGCACTCTTGCATCATCTTTATGAACTGCACTTTCTTCAGAATACAGCAAGGCAGCGTACATCAAATTCTCAATAAGAATAAGAAAGAATTCAATAAATAGTGGCTGGCAAAACGAAACCAACACTGCCAAGACAGACGGCGAGCAAAGACAGCCAGGGTGGCTCAGTGGTTATAGTGTTAAGACTAGGGCCTGGGAGACCTGGGTTCCAATCCCCACTCAGCCATGAAGCTCACTGGGTGACCTTGGGCCAGTCACTGCCTCTCAGCCTAACCTACCTCACAGGTAGGTTCATCATCATCCTTTATTCGACCATCAGTCAGAAAAAGATACATTTATCCATTCAAAGTTAAAACATCTGAGAGGGTTTTTAAAACACAACCAACACTAAAATGGGCTAGACAGATAGCCCCAGGTCAATACAGTCAATTTTAGTCTTGCGACGCTTGAAAGCTAAAAAAAGAAATTTGGCCACCAAGGAGGCTGTATTTCTAGTAGCATTATTCAGCAAGTATAAAACCCGATTTTATCTGGATAGGAAGCTAAATTGGAGTAAAAGTGGAGCTATAAGATTTTGCCTAAGCTCTGTATAAGAAGGGCAAGTTAGGAGAATATGTTCGGTGGACTCGACCACGCCCATGGCACAATGACAAGTTCTCTGGGCGTATGGTACTCCCCTGTACCTTCCCCACAATACCGCAGATTCGAGGACATTTAATCTGGCCGCTGTGAGGAGTCTACGGTATTCCACATAGTGGATTTCTGCAAGGAAGGGGGCTGGTATGGTGTGATGGATCTGGTCCCCTAGGAACATCCCTGGTTTTATCTGAGCTATATCTTCTTGCCTAGCAATATCACTCAGTCTCCGGGAAATCACAGCTCTGGCTTGAATGTACGTCATAGACTCGAAGTAGAGGTGTGACAATCCACAGGATTGAACCTCATTAGTGACTTCCCTTTCTGTGGGGGTTAAATGAAGAGGAGGAGGACCAGGTACACCGTCTTGAGTTCCTTGCAGGAAAAGGAACGGATATAAATGCTACAAAACAATAAACACAGTTTTTAGAAGATGCGTAAAAGAAGGAAACACCAATTCCTGTGTGCCTATAGCACCACAAAAGTGGGGCAAAACCAACCAACAAAATGAGAGCACTGAGATATTAAAAGTCATGGGATTTCTGTAGGAAGTTACAGGATAGGCACTGATTCAAAACTATGCAGACTTTCCTCGCTGAAACGTTTGCAGGCACAAACAGTATTGAAAGCAGGATTCATAGAATCATAGAGTTGTAGCGATGGAAGGGACCCCAAGGGTCATCTTAGTTCAACCCACCTGCAATGCAGGAATCTCAACACGCGAGTCTCCCATCCAGTTTGAAACCATACCGCACCCTGCTTAGCTTCGCAAACGAGCTAGCAGTTTTAACTGCCCTGATACCACCCTAAACACAAAATGCTATGAATGCACAGTAAAAAGGCTGGCTATAGGAAAACCCTTTATCCAGGGTCCTGTGAGGATTTCCAACACAATTGCCAGTATCCCTCATCATACTACAATTCCAGGGATTCTTCGGAGCAGGGGAACATAGAAAATAAACAAAATCTCCATTACTAGCTCTCTTTTTTTGAGTAGAAGAAGATGGGTTAATATTAAACATCCAAGGGTGTACGTTTTGGCTCATGAACTGTGATGAAATGTTAGTTCTTTGCACATTACAAAGACATAGCAAATTATAATGGAAATTACAAGTTAGCTTAAACATGGTGCTGTACTTCACCCGGGGCCCAGAAAATGCTCCTATATTTAACTAAGAAGTGATGTTATCAATTATTGATCCCCCTCGTGCTTTTAGAAAGTTTTCAGAACTATTACACACAAAGAGAGAGGTGGGGGGAGAGAGAGAAAGGGTACAGACTCTTAAAGCATGGGCTTATATTACATTAATATTAGAGGAGGAAGTGAAGAAAAGGGCATTCATGCAGAATATGTCCCACACACCCCTGATTTTCTGTAAGTAAAGGAAGTTATGAGGAACAGTGGTAGCTGGGAGAGACGCCAATCAAAACCCCAGGAGAAGAGAAGAGTTTGGATTTGATATTCCGCTTTATCACTACCCAAAGGAGTCTCAAAGCGGCTAACATTCTCCTTTCCCTTCCTCCCCCACAACAAACACTCTGTGAGGTGAGTGGGGCTGAGAGACTTCAGAGAAGTGTGACTAGCCCATGGTCACCCAGCAGCTGCATGTGGAGGAGCGGAGACGTGAACCCGGTTCCCCAGATTACAAGTCTACCACACAAGTCTAGACCCAATATTGGTCTCATCCCCTCAATCTGCTGCAGCCTAATTAACTAGTGTAAGTTGCACGGCAAACAACGTAACATTCTCCAGAAAAGATGCATAGCATACCAAAGGAAGAAGGAAGGAATACATAAAGCGGGCGGTGGAAGGAAATGAAGGCATCAAACCTAGCAAGCATGGCTTGTGAGCAACACCTGGAGAGCCGCCGGTTCCTCACTCCTGATTTACGGCATTTCTCGAATGCCATTTGCCGAGTGTGTTGATGCTGGTTCCTTCTCCCTCTGCTCTTATGCGACCAGTTGCCACCCTGAAACTCCCTTAATTCGAATTCCTTAGAGAGTACCGGTGGGACTAATTAATTTCCTCTCGATGCCTTTAGCTGTGCAAATCGGGGCAGATGATGATGGTTCTTTGGCTCCCCGAGGAAAAATTAGTGCCAACATCTTGATGAGGTTATCCACGGCACATCAGGAGGCCAAGAACCTCACTCCATTTGTGGTGTCGCCCTTTGAACCGATGCCTTGCAGTTAAATTAATCACTGCATCGCCGGCTGCTTTTGTTTTATGTGCCGATCCTTACGAGTGTTTTCACCTTCACATCTTCAGTTGGTTTGGAATGCGAAGAGCTGGGGGCGGGGGGGGGAACTATATTGGTCAGAATGATAATTTGCATGACAAATGTCTCCCTTTGGCATCCATAGAATCATAGAATTGAGTTGGATGGGACCACATGGGTCCTCTGGTTCAATCCGCTGCGTTGCAGGAATCTTTTTTGCTCATCATGGGCTCGAACCTACAACCCTGAGATTAAGAGTCTCATGCTCTACCGACTGAGCTATCAAGAAGGTGGTCGTTGTTTTGCAGGTGTATTCTGTAACATGTCGCCGATGCAATAATAGTGAAATAGTGATGGGTTTATACTGGAACATCCACACATCATTCCCCTTTAGTAGTTGTTCTGCGATGCTTACTTAACAGCACTATTGACGTCTGACGCTTCCTGAGAGTTCTAAGGAAGAACCATCTTCCACAAAAGCTGCTGCTTGCCTTCTATCACTGTGCCATTGAGAGCGTGCTCACTTATGGCTTATGTGTGTGGTACGGAAGCTGTACTACCAAGGACAGGATGGGGTTGTGCAGAGTTGTTAAGGCAGCAGAGAGCATTGTTGGCTGCTCGCTCTCCACCTTAGAGCAGATTTATGCCATGAGGTGCCACAGAAAGGCACTGGACATAGTGAAAGATCCATTGCATCCTGGTCACCGTCTCTTTGAACTTTTGCCATCGGGACGGAGATACAGGACGATGACAACAAGAACAAGCCGTCTTAGAAACAGTTTCTTTTCCAGAGCGATCGCGGCCTTGAATGGGAAGCCTGGACTTTGAAGTCATCTAATCTTACCTGTTATGTTTTATCATTGTTTTAATCAGTGTGTATGGTTTTAATCAGTGTGTATGGTTTTAATCAGTGTTTTTGTAGTTGTTTTGTCTTTGCGTGGAGTGCCCTATCTGGGTGGATGGAGCAGCCAAGTAATTTCGTTGTTCCCGAAGGGGACAATGACAATAAATATATTCTATTCTATTCTATTCTATTCTATTCTATTCTATTCTATTCTATTCTATTCTGACATAACCTCCAGCATTTCTCCAATGAAAATTGGGACATCCAATTATTATTATTATTATTATTATTATTATTATTATTATCCTGTTTATACCCCGCCCATCTGAGGGGGTTACCCCAGCCACTCTGGGCAGCTTCCAACATATATAAAAACATAATAAAACATTAAACATTTTAAAAAATTCCCTATATAGGGCTGCCTTCAGATGGCTTGGTGGTTGATAACTCCATACTTTCCAGCATTTCTCCAAAGAAAATAGGGCCGTCCCGGTTTCTGATTAGATCCTGGAATGTCCTGCTTTTCCTTCTGACGTCCCTATTTTCATCAGAGTTTTTAAAAAATGTTTAATGCTTTTTTATGTTGGAAGCTGCCCAGAGTGGCTGGGGCAACCCAGTCAAATGGGCAGGGTATAAATAATAAAAATGTTGTTGATGATGATTAAATAGGACATCCCTATTTTCATCGGAGAAATGTTGGAGGGTATATGACGCACAATAAATATAGGTTTCCAGTAAGGTTAAAGGTAAAGGACCCCTGGACGGTTAAGTCCAGTCAAAGGCGATTATGGGATTGTGGCGCTCATCTCACTTTCAGGCCAAGGGAGCCGGTGTTTGTCCACATGGTCATGTGGCCAACATGACTAAACTGCTTCAGAGTGTATGGAAACACCATTTACCTTCCTGCCACAGTGGTACCTATTTATCTACTTGCACTGCCGTGCTTTCGAACTGCTAAGTTGGCAGGAGCTGGGACAGAGCAACGGGAGCTCACTCCATCACAGGACACCTGTAGACTTGAGGGTCAAGGTCTTTGGCTTTCTGGGTTGCCCTTGCTTGTGTTTACAAAGCAGGTAGATGTTCGTATGGCCGTTTCTTTATTCGTATTTTATGCATTTGATATTGGGGTGAGCATGAAACCTTTTTCTAGGTCATGGAGACTGAGGTCTTAATTTGGGGGTCTGAGACAGTCAGGTTAGCAGAAAGAAGATCACTCCGAGACCAAGTCTGGTGGCCCGCAGATGCTTCTGACTACAAAGCAGATCAGTCCCACCTTCAGTCAGGCTCCTGGTTCTCATACAAGGGCTATAATGCCATTTCCAGGCTTCGGACAGATAAAGAGGGACTCACTCACTCCTTCATGTAGTGGTGGATTCTCATTCTTGCTCCTGCAGAAAAACTGACTCCTGAAAAATGTACAGCTTTCATCAATAACCCCAGGGTTGGAAGAAATGATTTCACGATAACAGATAGTTCCATTAACTCAATAGAGGGCTTTGCCTTGGAATTAATACGACTAGTCTTCACCGTTTATAGAATAGATTTCCTCTTGAAGCAGAGAATGTTAGCTCATTCATCCTTAAAACAACCCTGCACAGTGGGTAATTATCCCTCTTTTACAGGCAGCGGAAAAGAGATGGAGAAATTAAGTGAGTCAGTCAAGGCCACACAATAAAGAATGATCAGATATTCGGTTAGCAATATCCCTGGTCTAATTGCTCTACCAGGTACCACACTGACTCGGGGATGAAATAACTGAACAATCACTCTGAAAGGAACCTTAATAGGGAGCGCAGTTTAAAACACACACACACATATCAGTGATGGGTCAAATTTCTGCAAAGTTTGGCGCAATGCAAATCCAGTGGTTTCATCTGCAAATCCCCTTCCCATTTCTAAGTTCACCTAAAACAGGCTGACCATATAGGTGACAAGCTATTGATCTGGCTGACATCAAGGCTTAATTTTGCCATAGATAGATCGATAGATCGATAGATCGATAGATCGATAGATAGATCGATAGATCGATAGATAGATAAAAGTAAATGTACCCCTGACCATTAGGTCCAGTCGCGGACGACTCTAGGGTTGCAGCGCTCATCTGGCTCTATAGGCCTAGGGAGCCGGCGTTTGTCCGCAGACAGCTTCCGGGTCATGTGGTCAGCATGACTAAGCTGCTTCTGGCGAACCAGAGCAGCGCACGGAAACGCCGTTTACCTTCCCACCGGAGCGGTACCTATTTATCTACATGCACTTGACGTGCTTTCAAATTGCTAGGTGGGCAGGAGCTGGGACCGAACGGGAGCTCACCCCGTTGCAGGGATTCGAACCACCAACCTTCCGATCAGCAAGCCCTAGGCTCTGTGGTTTAGACCCGCGTCCCAGATAGATAGATTCCACTAAATATTGTCCTGCATTTTCCCTTATCTGCATTATGGATCGTTGAAGCCCATTTTTATGATGCCAGTTTTCTGTGCAGTGGAGACTTAATGGGTTCTTTGTAACCACCTGTTTGTTTTTCCGATGTACTAGAGTAGTTATTCAGCCATGGGTGAGCCATGAGCACGTAAGTAGAATTGTTTCTTCAGTCCCTTCTAAAATCCTAACCAGTTCTGTGCATGGCAACATAGAAACATTTCCCCCAAGTCTCTTAGTCCCGGCTCATACATTCCAATGGCCTGATCCTCATTTGTAGGGAGGAGAAGTGGTTGCAACCCTCCTTCATTTCTTCATGCAACTAAGGTCACTATCAGGTGACCTGTTCACTGAGCATTTATCCTGATTTGTTGCACAAAGTTTCCCAAGCATTTCTTATGGTTTTTTTGCGGAGAGGTTATACCACGTCGCATCCGGCAATTGTTCTAGCTCCTGTGCATTTAAATGGCTACCTTTCTTGACAACTGGGAAAGGATTGGGGGCCCTGTAGGATTGCCTATAGTTTGCTCAGGAAAAAATGACTTAATAATAAGTTAGTTTGTTGTTGTTGTTTTAAATATGATTTACATGTGCTCACAGAGCTCAGAACAGCTGCTTCCCCCCCCCCCCGTTTTGTACTCTGCTTGAGAGACATAAAATGAGCACACAGCTTATTTGCAGAACATTGTACAGAAGAAAACATTGGGGAAAACAGCTTTTGGAAGCTTACTCAGTCAAGTAGCTTTAAAGATGTTAAGGGCTATCAATGATTTTTATTTTTATTTTTTAAACACTTCACAAAGGAGATGAAGGAGAAGCCCGCAACATGGGAAGAGGGAAACGTTAAGGGTTTTTTTTAAAAAAAATATTAATAGCCAGACTACCTAAAACAAGGGAGTATCCATTAAACTTAATAGTCGATTGCTACCTAAAAGGCTTCCAACAGGGCAATCCTATGGGAAGATCTGTTGGCACGAGTAGCTTAGGATGCAACGAACAGGGCGGACTTTGGTCATCTCTGGTAATATGGCACCCTGTGCAAACCAAAATTTGGCACCCCCAAATGGATCATCTCAATTATGGATCTTCTCTATTTTTCACCCTCAGCGCCCTGTGCAGGGGAGCCACCCGAACGCACACACACACCCAAATCTGGAGCTGCAGTTAATCTCCAGCTGAGCTGGCAGGTTCATGACTCAGTTGAGCTCAGCTGGTGTTAAGCTCCTAACACTGGTTCTGCCGAAGATTCAGCATAGATAGCTCATCCCAGCCTACCTAGGGCTCAGCAGGCTGAACCAAAACATAGGCAGTCCAGCAGTGTGGAGGGGCAGGACCAGAGAAGGTGACCTTAGCTGGATCCTAAGCCTATTCAGCTTGGTCACTTGGCCTGACAACCCAGCCTAGAACACCATTTCAAAGGCTTATTTTCCCTCTGCCAGGCTTAGACAAAATAGCAGCAATTCTGTGTATGGTTCTGGTTGCCTCACCCGAAAAAGGGATTTTAAAAGTTGTGAGTCTTTGCTTCCTAATTTCATCCTTTTATTTGGTTTTGTATGTATGGAGGATAACAGAATCATAGAGTTGGAAGGGACCCCGAGTGTCATCTAGTCCAACTCCCTGTAATGCAGGAATCTTGCCTACAGTTTGTCTCTGGGTGGGCTCGAACCGCCAGCCCTCTGGTTAACAGCCAGACGCACTGACCCATTACGCCACAGGAGGGCATGTCTTAGAGAGCCAGTGTGGTGTAGTGGTTAAGAGTGGTAGACTCGTAATATGGTGAACCGTGTTCGCATCTCTGCTCCTCCACATGCAGCTGCTGGGTGACCTTGGGCTAGTCACCCTTCTTTGAAGTCTCTCAGCCCCACTCACCACACAGAGTGTTTGTTGTGGGGGGGGGGAGGGAAAGGAGAATGGTAGCCGCTTTGAGACTTCTTCGGGTAGTGATCAAGCGGGATATCAAATCCAAACTCTTCTTCTTCTTCTATTTTACATTTTCGTAAATATAAAACCCTTTTGTAAACCCTTAAACCTTTGTTGAAGGGTTTCTTACAATTAAGCAGTGCATACATGTTCTTAAATAAACAATAAATAAATGAAATTAATGGGGGGGTTGCCACCCACTTTTGCTTCCGGCCCACCCACCACTGGCCTGTGCCTCCCCCCCCCCCCCCGCAAGTTGCTTAAAAGGCACTGTGGCCCTCAAACTGGAAGAAAAGTTTCCTTGCAGCTCTTTCTCTGAGCAGATAGAACTGTGCAAAGGGACACGGCACTAAATATGAAGCCCATTAATGAGGCTGCCTTTGAAAAAGGGAGAACAGGTAAATTAACATCTCCAGCTTTACAGGAAGACTGTACTCTGCTCTTCAGTCATTAAATCATTAAAGAGGGGAAGTATTTGACTTGCAAATAAAACATGGCTATTATTCAAATTGTAGGAAACCGATCGGATTCAAAAACAGTCAGCTCTCTGGATTCTGGAGCGCCTTGTGTCCCATAGAATCCTAAAACATTTTCCCACAGCCGTGGGTAGTCTCATTTTTATTCAACTAAGATCGTAATAACGTGCCGTGTAAAGTGAGCGATCTTCCTCTAAAGCGAAGCCTTAGATGTGTCAGAGCTATTGCCCAGGAGAACTTCAGTAAATATGCCTAGATCATTGATTCATGCAATCCAGATTCTCCCCCCCCCCTCACACACACTTTATTCTGAGAAAGTCAATGCTTTTGAAGGATTGGGTGGGTGCGGGGTGTATTTGTACAGTACACTGCTAACAACAGTTCTCCTTTGGCGAGAATGCACAACTGTTGAAGCCAGCGAAACATTATAAATATTAAAGAAAAGATTGTCTGTGGCAGAAAAGCAAAAGGAGAGGGACGGATGTATTTGATAACCACATCCCCCATTTATTGGACAGGGCTCCTCTTAAACAATGAGCAAGGCACAAGAAAGGTCAATAAGCATCATCTTCTATTTGAAAAGAAAGGGTCCCCCGCTTTCTTTTCAAATAGAGAGCCAGTGTAGTGTAGTGGTCAAGAGCGGTGGACTCATAATCTGGTGAACCGGGTTCGCGTCTCCGCTCCTCCACATGCAGCTGCTGGGTGACCTTGGGCTAGTCACACTTCTCTGAAATCTCTCAGCCCCACTCACCTCACAGAGTGTTTGTTGTGGGGGAGGAATGGAAAGGAGAATGTGAGCCGCTTTGAGACTCCTTCGGGTAGTGATAAAGTGGGATATCAAATCCAAATCCAATCCCCCAGTTTGTGAAACTCGCAGGTACTTTGTCAAGTTTTTCATGTGTGGTGTGTATCTGAGGACCAGTTTGTACAGTCAGCAAAGTCAAGCGCTAAAGATTTTTCCCCCCAGGCTGTGCTACTTCAGGCTAGGCTTCAAGACATCATATTACTTTTTTAGTCCTACCAAGTAATATTGAGCATGTCCAAGAACACCGATTTGCAGAGCTGTAGCAGAAAGGACTTGACCATAGACACAATATCTCCAAGAGCCCCAAAGGCCTAGGCACTCTCCTCTCTTCCATTCTCGACGGTTCTGCACAAGGGGCTGGCACTACTATTAGGCGGAATGAGGCAATGGCCTCAGGCAGCAGATCTGTTGAGTGGCAGCCGTGGCAGCCCCAAAGACATTCCTCATGATCCACTATTCCCCCCTGTTGGAGACCAGAGCTATAGAAGAAGAAGAAGAAGAAGAGTTTGGATTTGATATCCCGCTTTATCACTACCTGAAGGAGTCTCAAAGCGGCTCACATTCTCCTTTCCCTTCCTCCCCCACAACAAACACTGTGAGGTGAGTGGGGCTGAGAGACTTCAAAGAAGTGGGACTAGCCCAAGGTCACCCAGCAGCTGCATGTGGAGGAGCGGAGACGCGAACCCGGTTCACCAGATTACGAGTCTACCGCTCTTAACCACTACACCACGCTGGCTCTCTAGGTGCCACAGGCCTCTCATATCACCACCACCACCAACTAAACTAGTCTGCTGCCCTCAGGTGCCAGGAATATGCTATCCTGTTTCCAGAGTTGACATAAAAGTCACTTGCCAGTCCCATCTGCTTCTGGGCATGGAATGGGCAGGGAACCTTCTCTTGGCTCTGCCGTCATGCATTGAGCTTCCTGCATCTCACGAGCAGGGGCACAGCCGTGTGTGTGTGTGTGTGTTTGTGTTTGTGCAGCTCTATTCTGTTCTCACCCATTGCCGTAACAGCTGAAGTCTAAAGTAATATACTGAAGCAAGATAGCGAGAGCATAGCTTTCTTTCTGGAATAGCTTGAGAACAGCTGGGACGGAGCTCTTTGAGGATAGCTTTTAAACGGAGTAATTTATTCAGCTTTGCAGTGTAAAGCTTAAAAGTCGTTTAAGTTACTATTTAGATAAATTACCGTAATTGGTGTTTGGCTAACGCACTGAGCGTTTCAGAATCTTTAGAAGACTTGGCTTTAATTATTACGAGCTTCTAATTCCTATTAACTAGAATTTAAATAATTATATGCACAAGGGGGGGGAACCTCAGTGAAAAGGCTACCCTGAAAAATCTGGACCCTTCTGAGACCCAGGAGGATGTTGAAATTGTAGCAGCCTGTTTTGTGTGACGATGATGGAATAAAAAAAGCAAAAATAGCACATGCGGCGCAGTCTTTTGGGAGAATAAATCTCTTTTCGCATATCATTAAAAAAAAAAAAATTGCTTCCACAACAGAGCCTTTTAGTGCTGCTGAGGCACTGCCTTTCCACAATGAACTAGAAGCAGAATTAAAACAGGGATTCTACACAGACATTCACTATCTCCTGCTATTAATTTGCCTCCCCCACGACCAAGATCATTGACTACTCAGATAAATTCCATTCAGCAAAGGACCTTTCCAATGTTAGCTGAAAGCTTCCTGCTTGCAGGTTCACAATGGTTCCCCTTCCCCTCTTTGTTTTGTGTTTAACATGCCAACTGCTGCTATTTAAATAAATGACTACACAAACAAACTTTGTTCCCCGTTGGGGTGTTTGTAGAATCATAGAGTTGGAAGAGACCACAAGGGCCATCCAGTCCAACCCCCTGCCAAGCAGGAAACACCATCAAAGCATTCCTGACAGGTGGCTGTCAAGCCTCTGCTTAAAGACCTCCAAAGAAGGAGACTCCACCACACTCCTTGGCAGCAAATTCCACTGTCGAACAGCTCTTACTGTCAGGAAGTTCTTCCTAATGTTTAGGTGGAATCTTCTTTCTTGTAGTTTGAATCCATTGCTCCGTGTCTGGAGCAGCAGAAAACAATTTTTCTCCTTCCTCTATATGACATCCTTTTATATATTTGAACATGGCTATCATATCACCCCTTAACCTTCTCTTCTCCAGGCTAAACATACCCAGCTCCCTAAGCCGTTCCTCATAAGGCATCGTTTCCAAGCCTTTGACCATTTTGGTTGCCCTCTTCTGGACACGTTCCAGCTTGTCAGTATTAAATTTGTATTAAATTACTGTTTCCCCTCTCTCTTCTTAATTTTGTCAGAATGGAAAAATATTAGAAACTATTGATGTAAGCATTCCCTCTCCAGCCTGACTAAATATGGGGAAATAATCAGGGGAAACCCATCCTGATTCACCCCCAGCCATAGTGAGCAGAAAAGCAACCCATCTGGCTGAACCTACAAACCTGAAGCTTTTACTCTCAAGGAAAGAAGGTTATCTGAAAGTCCTTGAAAGCAGGACATTCATCAGCCATGAGTCTTCCAGCATTCAGCCTCCTTGAATGTCCCAGATGTTATGAGAGCGGGAGAAAAGGGTCAGTTGCCATTCTCCCCCTTGTGCCCTTCTGCTATGCCTTGCCCTATACACAGTGCCGGATTTACGTATAAGCTAAACAAGCTATAGCTTAGGGCCCCACTCTCTTGGGGGCCCCCAAAAAATTTAAAGGAAAAAAAACCCCTGGATGTACATTTCCAAAATATAAGATAAAAAACAAATAAAATAAAACCTACATACAGCAACAGTGTTTTGTGTTGTGTAGGCTCCTATGATATAAGTAATGGGCCCCACCTGCTAGCCTGCTCCCTAAATTATCACTGGTTTGCTCATTTCTATATATGGTGGTTCCTTGGTTCTCAAACTTAATCCGTTCCGGAAGTCTGTTCCAAAACCCAAGCGTTCCAAAACCAAGGCATGCTTTCCTATAGAAAGTAATGCAAGACGGATTAATGCGTTCCAGACTTTTAAAAACAACCCCTAAAACATTGCATTTCACTATTAATATACTTCTTCTTAATTGTATTTCAGTTCAACAACTACTTTGATGAAATACATATTTTGCTATGTGCAAATGGCTTTAGAGGCCTATTAGGTCCATAAATTACCATGTAGCATATATTCAACACAAAAAAAACAGCGGCAATTTGTTGTTGACAAAGGACAGCTGGACATATAAAGGGCCCCATTACCTTCAGTAGCTTTAGGGCCTCATCAAACCTAAATCCGTGCCTGCCTATACAGAGTACATTTCAGTAACCTCCAGGGTACAGAAGAAATCTATACATCCTTTTCCACAGAAGCCTTTGGGGGTTAAAAAAAAAATTGCTGGCAGCAGAAGCGGGTCTTTCCTGGCCTTGCCAGGGGCCTGGTGTGCCGATGATGGATGAGAGAGATCTGATTTCCCAGCTCATTCCTCATGTGCCAGGACAAACTGAGGCAGGAGCACGGCCGAACACTGGTGTCGCTCATCAGATAAGAATCAGACCTACTGTCCTGCCAGTGGTGGTGGTGGTGGGGTGGAACCCAAAACCCCCAGCACCCCAAGCAGGACAGTTGGCTGCAGCACCAGCTAACAAGCAAGACACTGCCTGTGACTGGCAGGGAGCAAGCCATTTCCATCCAAGATCAGCACAGACTGACACCAAAGGAGGAGGCTGTGCTGCTGTCATTGGCAGATCCGAAATGCAAAGAATATTTACCTAACTTTGGTGCGTGCCCCTCCCCCCCACCTTTGCATCCCTTAGAAGGAGCGGGTTGCACAGGGAGAGAGGTGCTCAGGGTTCTGATGGCGACGATGGTTTACACAGAATTTGGACTGGCTTGTAGCTGGAGAAAGCTCACGTTCTCCCGCTTTCTCCCTATACGGTTGTTCAAATTATTGGACTTGGCTGAGACGGCAACGTGGAGGTGCTCAATCGGAGAAAAATCATCGTCAATGTTTACTAAAGATTGGAAGCTCCTTATAGATTTTTCGCGTGATGAAGAAATTGAACTTCTGATATCTGGGTTTGAAGATTGAAGGAAACATTAATTTATAGAAAGTGGAATTGTTGGAGTGGATGTTTTGAATAATTTTGTAGCTGACAAAGAATCAGAAGTTCTCTTTTTCTCTCCTCTCCCTCTCTTTCTTCTGTCTTTTCTTTTTCATTACCCTCCTTTTGGTTTGTGTTTTTAATCTGGATTAGTTGTTTGTGTTTAAAAAAAACTTTAATAAAATTTATTGTGAAAGGGAGAGAGGGAGCCAGAGCAGCTCTGAACGAAGGCAGCCCTTATGGCAAGGTCTCCTGGGTGACTGCCTGTCAGTGCCAACGGGGAAAGCCAGAGGGGAGACAAAGGCAATGTGTGCAAACAGATGCACAGGCAAATCTACATCTTCTTGCAATTTCCAGTGGGTGCCTGAACCTCCCTCAAAATTGTGACAGTCTGGAGGCACCAGAGTAAAAAGTGGGGCCGTGTGCTGGATGGCAGAATAGTTGTGTGTGTTCGACAGTGGAACAGACTCCCTTGAGAGGTGGTGGACTCTCCTTCGTTGGAAGTTTTTACAAGGAAGTTGGGTGGCCATCTCTTATACATGATCTAGTTGAGATTCCTGCATTGCAGGGGGTTAGACTAGATGGCCCTTGGGGTCCCCTACAACTGTACAATTCTATGATTGGGAATGAGAGTCAGCGTGGTGTAGTGGTTAAGAGCGGTAGACTCATAATCTGGTGAACCGGGTTTGCGTCTCCGCTCCTCCACATGCAGCTGCTGGGTGACCTTGGGCTAGTCACACTTCTTTGAAGTCTCTCAGCCCCACTCACCTCACAGAGTGTTTGTTGTGGGGGAGGAAGGGAAAGGAGAATGTAGGCCACTTTGAGACTCCTTCGGGTAGTGATAAAGCAGGATATTAAATCCAAACTCCTCCTCCTCCTCCTCCTCTTCTTCTTCTTCTTCTTCTTCTTCTTCTTCTTCTTCTTCTTCTTCCATGAAGCCCTACCGGTCATGTAGACCAGTGTTCCCCAACCTTGGCTCTCCAGCTGTTTTTGGACTACAACTCCCATCATCCCTCGCTAGCAAGACCAGTGGTCAGGGATGATGGGAATTGTAGTCCAAAAACAGCTGGAGGCCCAAGGTTGGGGAACACTGATGTAGACAGTACCGAGCTAGATGGACCAATATTCTTACTCAGTAGAAAGCAGCTCCCTGTATTCCTATTCCTCTCTTGCAGAGGAGGAAAGGCACTCCCAAGGCACTCCAAAGCATCTATGGAGTTTTGCCCGTCTGCAAGGCTGGCAGATGCTGCTGATTAAATTGTTGCCTCCACAATGAGTGTGCGGGTTTAATTGAAAGCCAGGACTTTATCAGGCGCCTGCAAACCACAGCTAGCCCTGCAGCAGTCTGCAGAAACACTTCTAGTCTATGCCGGAGAGATGCGTGATGTCAGCTCTGATCCATCCTGGAAAAGACTGTAAGCAAAGGAGGCTGCTGTGGGGAATCAGGAAACAAGCCACTGCACTAAGCTTCTTTCCTGTATCTTCCGAACAAATGTATCCTCCTGTTCCTCGTGGCAGCTGTCTGGTTTCCGCGGCCCTCTTTCCCCTACATTACGATAAGTCTCTATGACAGCACGTGCTCTGCAATGGCATTTCTGTACCTAAAATTAATCACGGCAAGGGACACTCCTTGCCTAGTCAGAAGTTCCAGAAGAGGAGCTACAACCTGGAAAGAACAGGAAGTACTGTGGAGTTTTGGGCAAACCCAAGCTCTTGCTGCAGCCGGCAAACTGCCAAGTCAAAGGCTACTCAGCAGTCAACATATCATGGGCTTCCACAGGCTTGAAAACTCCCCTGTTACTGCCCATAGGCAGAGATCCAGCAAAGTCGATGGTTGGCCACAAGAGAAAACTGCACACACAGCTGGAACGTCGCATTCATTCCAGCGATTCCCACAACTCTGCTCTCCTGTTGCTCCAGGAATTCCCAAGGCCAAACAGCCAAGCCCGTTTCGAAACTGGACATTAGCTCTTCTGTTTATAGCAGTGGGATCTGAAGCAACCCTAAGTGAAAGCAAATTGCTAATTCTCCATTTTGGACCCCAGGTTGTATCTGTGTTCAGGTCTTGAGAAGTATAACGAGAAGCAAAATGAAATATAAGACCATAAGAAGAGCTGGAAGGGACCCTGGTGAGCATCTAGTCCAACCCCCTGCAATGCAGGAATCTCAACTAAAGCATCCATGACAGATAGCCATCCAACCTCTGCTTAAAAACCTCCAAGGAAGGGGAGTCCATGACCTCCCGAGGGAGTCTGTTCCATTGTCGAACAGTTCTTCCTGATGTTTAGTCAGAATCTTGTTTCTTGAAGCCATTGATTTGGGTCCTACCCTTCAGAGAAAACAAGCTTGCTCCATCCTCCATGTGTCAGCCTTTGAAATATTTGAAGATGGCTAACATATCTCAGTCTCCTCTTTTCCAGGCTTAACATACCAAACTCCCTCAACTGTTCCTCATAAGGCTTGGTTTCTAGACCCTTGATCATCTTGGTCACCCTCCTCTGCACACGTTCCAGCTTGTGGTGTAGTGGTTAAGAGCGGTAGACTCGTAATCTGGTGAACCGGGTTCGCGCCTCCGCTCCTCCACATGCAGCTGCTGGGTGACCTTGGGCTAGTCACACTTCTTTGAAGTCTCTCAGCCCCACTCACCTCACAGAGTGTTTGTTGTGGGGGAAGAAGGGAAAGGAGATTGTTAGCCGCTTTGAGACTCCTTCGGGTAGTGATAAAGCGGGATATCAAATCCAAACTCCCTCCTCCTCCTCCTCCTCCTCCTCCTCCTCCTCCTCCTCCTCCTCCTCTTCTTCTTCTTCTTCTTCTTCTTCTTCTTCTTCTTCTTCTTCTTCTCATATTGTGGCACCCAGAACTGGACACTTGGTCCTGCTCTTTCCCTATGGAAGGCAATGGGAGCCATTCACTTACATGGGAGAAAGTGAAGGAGTGCGCTCACTACTGGGGGAAGTACTAATTGTACCCCTCCTCACTCCTTGGTAAGTCTGGTTTCTGGTGGAAAGTAGTGGTGGAAAACAATTGCCCCTGTGGGAGAGCACCAAGGAGCCTGCTTTGGAGTAAAGAGCATGTGGCTGTCTAATTGCCATAGTTAGAGAACGCAGGCTTCACTCAGGCACAGAAACTGACTCGCTTCATGACCCCAGGCAACAGTGTGACCTCCTTGTCTCTTTTTCGGATCGCTTGCATAATTAGTAAAACAGCAGGGTACGGCCCCAAACTTGTGAGAACGAAGGAACAAAACAGCCCCCTCTGCGTTGCTGCTTAATGGATGCAGGTGATTTACACTAATAGAACAGTCCTTCCTCCAGTGCTCAGCATGTTGCATATCTAAAAAAGAATGTGCCACCCATATATGCTGGCTGGTGGTAATATGTAGGAGTTTGTTGCCTGTGCCATCGCATTTTATGACTCCAAGCTTCATACAGTGGACTGTCGACTTACGAATGTAATCCGTTCCGACGGATGTTTCCTGCTTGGCAGGGGGTTGGACTGGATGGCCCTTGTGGTCTCTTCCAACTCTATGATTCTATGATTCTATGATTCTATGATTCTATGAACTCGAAAAAATCGTAAGTCGAGTCCCCATAGGAATGCGTTGGAGAACGCATTTGTAGCTTGAAAAAATCTTCGCAAGTCGGAAAAACCCTATCTAAAGCGGCCGCGGCTTCCGATCGGAAGTCGAAAAAATTCGGAAGCGACGGCCGCTTTGATCCCTCGTAACTCGAAAAATACGGAAGTCGGGGCATTCGTAAGTTGAGGGATCACTGTATTCTGTATGTGCTTGTTTAATCACTGTATCTACCCAGACACCCAGAGGCCTTGGAGCACAGGAGTGGGATGCTGATCCACACTGATCCACCAAGGGTGCTGTTGTCAACTTCCTCTGCACACAGAGTTGCTGGTTGGACTGGAGGAGTGGCTGTCACTGGACACTGGGCAGCCATCAGGGCTGCCTTCAGATGTCTTCTAAAAGTAGATTCTGGTAAGATTCTGTGACCCTTGTCCTGGTTGTATGCGTGACTGTACATACTTGCAGAAATGATGTGGATGCATATCCCTTGGTTGCACATCACACCTATTTTGTGCAAGCTGGCACCTAATACTTAACTGGACCGAACAATAAATGTCAGCGCGCTTTCAGAAATGAGAAAAGCTAGTGGTGATTTAAAGTTGTTATTCATGTATTGCTTGGTGGAACTCATATTTTAAAGTCATAAATTACTTAAACACAAAGTCATAAATACTTGGCTTAAACGCCTGTGGAAAAAAATTAATGAGTCCAGAGCAACAGTGTATGAGGCGGCAGAGGCAGAGGGCCCTCTTGTAGGAAAACTTTGAATCGGAAATTAAAGTTTTGCTATGAAGGAGGAGGAGGAGGAGGAGGAGGAGGAGGAGGAGGAGGAGGAGAAGAAGAAGAAGAAGAAGAAGAAGAAGAAGAAGAAGAAGAAGAAGAAGAAGAAGAAGAAGAAGTGATCCACTTCTCCAAGTTGAGGAGATCAGTTATCCTTGAAAAGTTTCATTTCCACAAATTTCTTCAGGCAATGGGAATATGAGTCCTTCAGTGCTCAGCCCACTGAGTTGAAGATAGACAGATATGAGAGAGAGAGAGAGAGAGAGAGAGAGAGAGAGAGAGAGAGAGAGAGAGAGAGAGAGAACTCTAAGAACTTTGGATACAATATCTTTGGATACAAGGTCAAATTGGTTTTTATGCTTTTTATATCCATGAGATATATCAATTAGAAAGACTTCATATTAAGCCTAAGTATAGGACTCGGTGGACAGGGGCATAGGAAGGGGGACGGTGGGGGCGGTCTGCACCGGGTGTCATCCCTGAGGCGGGGTGTGACAACCACCACCCCCTGGGCAGATTGCCGCACTGCTTCCCTAGGCGGCAATCGTCGCTCCAATCGCCCCCCTGGACGCCAATTGCCCCCAATGGGCGCCAATCACTACGCCAATTGCCCCCAATGGGCACTGACCACCGCGCCTACCGCCCCCCTGGACAGCTTGCCCCTCCCTCCTGGGTGCACGGCATGTGTGCCGCTCCGGGTGATCGAGTGACTAGCTCTGCCGCTGTCGGTGGAACCAAATAACACAGAGACATCTCTCAATGAGGTCTATACTGTTAAACAGGGTTGTGATAGTCCATGGGTTAGGCTACCTTGACTTTCCATAAATTGAACATGTGTTATACTTGGTCCATGTAGCTCAGTATTGCCTACATTGACTGACAGTGACTCTCCATGATATCAGGCAGGAACCATTCTTTGACCCACCTTGAGATGCCACCTGGGATTGAACTTTGAACCCTCTGCATGCAAGGTAGATGGTCCACCACATGGCTACCCTCTGCTGCAGTCTGCACTGAGTGGCAACACGTTGCCCATAATTTCAATTGCCCACATTGCCCTCGTTCATCAGATCAGTCTTGTTGATGGGGGGTAATTAAAATGAGGCCCAGAGCGGACGTCAGAGCTAGGCCCTGTCAGTGTCCCAAGGCCCTGGAAGCTGCCCCCAGATGTCAGGTGATGACACTAGCTCTGAGAGAGTTGAAAATTAAGATGACCTTCTTCAGTGTTCTCAGATAACAGGTTGCATATCATTTTAAAGCTATCTGCGATGAATTACCTTGAGCTTAAGAAAGCAAAACTGGGCAGCAGCCTCTTTTGACGCGTTTCTATTTTCTGCAAGGCCTGGGTCTGATCATGACCTTCAGTTATTTTGCTCTGTGTGTTCGGAAGAGCTTTACATGGAAGGAAAGAAGCTTAAATATTTTATATTTACTGCAGTCAGACTTTGCTGCCCTCTCAGAAGTGCCTTTAGGACAATTTAACACAGAGCTTATTGCCATCCCTAGGTGAGGAAATAATAGAGGGATGAACTGGCTGGTGCATTTATCTCTTATCAGTGCAATGGACTATTATGCATGAGAGTCAAGCGGATCGAGGGAGTGATAAGATAGAGGGGAAGAGATAAAAGAAAACAGGATGGAGCTGTTACGCGCAAGAGCACAGGAAACAGAAGCACTTAACTGCTCCCAAATTTGTATAAAGCCCTCTTGGCCTCCATCTTCTGACCTCCTCACTTTTCGGGAATGGGAACTGGCATTAGAGAGGGCAAGACTACATGTGTAGAAATTTAGTTCAGTTCGCCTCAAAAGGAGAACTCCCCTAATTTTCACTTTCTGAAAGAAGGCACAAACCGAAACATGCCCAGCCTTCTTAATTCGCAATTTTCTGAATTTCGCAATGCAGTCCTCCAGCCAAGTGATGTGTACAATACTAGGGTAAAGTGTGTGCATCAGTGCATGTCATTACTGAGAATAGCATACAAAAATGCATTGTGTTGGGTTTTGCAAAATTGTAAATATTAGGCCCAACTGAGTACAAAAATAAAAAAATTCCTTCCAGTAGCAACTTAGAGACCTTAGAGACCAACTAAGTTTGTTATTGGTATGAGCTTTCGTGTGCATGCACACTTCTTCAGATATCTGAAGAAGTGTGCATGCACACGAAAGCTCATACCAATAACAAACTTAGTTGGTCTCTAAGGTGCCACTGGAAAGAATTTATTTTATTTTGTTTCGACTACGGCAGACCAACACGGCGACCTACCTGTAATGAGTACAAAATTGTAGGGAATTCTCACTTAAATGCTAATGATGACCTTTAAAACAACAACAACAAACGAACTGAAGAAATGTGGAGGACAGAACCCCAGACTGAAAGAACAAGAAACTGAGAGAAACTGAAACTGACAGATTCACCCATTCCTAGTTACATGTTATGCATGGTTTACTTATTCCACTCCCTACCCTGCTGCCATTGCCACCAAAGGTTTTCTTTCAGCAGTAACAGCAGTTGTGTGGGTGGCTTCAGATTTAGCAGAAGACCAGCAAAAAGGGAAGGGATGGAAGAAGAAGGTTTTTCTTTCACTCGGTCCTTCCCCAGTTATTTATCTGCATTCGAACCATGCCCTCCCCCCTCTGTTTTTTCCCTTCAGGGCTGGAGAAGGATGTCAAAAAAAAAAAAAAAAAAATGGCCGGGAAGGAAAGGGTTGAGTAGCACCCCATCCCCAACCCTCCGATTATCCTTTCAACATGAAAGGCACCAGTGGCTGTTGTACCAGATAAAGTCCAGGTGAGAAGAAAAGAGGGTAAGCTGTGAGAAAGGCAAATTCCATGTGAGGGATCCTTAGGGAAGGAACTGAAACTAGGACTGCCGATATCATGCAGCCGTTATACTAAGCTATGGTGCGACCACATTTGGAATACGGTGTACAGTTCCACACTCCTCATCTCCAAAACAATTATTGTAGAGTTGGAAACAGTTCAGAGAATGAGCCAAGATGATCAAAGGAATAGATCAACTACCCTACGAATAAAAGGTTCCAGCATCTGGGTCATTTTAGCTTAGAGAAAAGCTGAGTAAGAGATGATACTATAGAAGCTTATAAAATTACACATGCCATGGAGAAAGAGGAGAGAGAAGGCTTTTCTCAAGAACTTGTGGACATTCGGTGAAGCTGAATGTTGAAAGATTCGAGACAGATAAGAGAACGTACTTGCTCTCACAGGAGGAAATGCTGCCCACCAACTTGGATGGCTTTAGAAGAGCAGTAGAATCATGGAATCGTAGAGTTGGAAGGGGCCCTTAGAATCATTGAGTCCAACCCTTTGCAACGCAGGAATACGCAGCTGTCCCATACGAGGATCAAACCTGCAACCTTGGCATTATCAGCACCACAGTCTAACCAGCTGAGCTATCCAGGCTGATGGACAAATTCATGGAATATAAAGCTATCCATGGCCATGAGCCATGATGGCAATGTTTTGCCTCATCAGCTGGAGGCAGTAATGCATCTGAATACCAGTTTCCTGGAAACTACAGGAGGGGAGGGTGGTCTTGTGTACGGGTCTGGTTGACCGCCATGAGAACAGGATGCTGGACTTACTGTAGATGGAGCCATTGGCCTGATCCAGGGGTCTCTTCTTATGTTCTTCTGGACCTGAAAAAGGTATGAGTTCCTTGAAGTTCTGTCCTAAGACAGCAGATCAGATAATCAAAAGACATTCTGATACGTGCATGAAAATCCAATGATAAGATTTCTTTATTGTCATTGTACAAGTACAACGTTGTACAAGTGCAACGAAATTGGATCCCATCCCATAAAAACAAAACAAAAAAAAACAGCACAAAAGACAAAAAAAAATGATACTGAAGGATGGGAGATTCAGGATAGACAAAGGGAAGCACTTCTTCATTCAGCACATAATTGTATTAAGGAGCTTGCTGCTTCAAGATGTGATGATGACTGTCAACCCGGATGGCTTTAAAAATGGATTGGACGAATTCACAGAAGCTACCAGTCTTGATGCCTACATGCTACCTCCAGGATCAGAAATATTGTGAGTCTGAATACAACAGCAGGAGAGGACTATGGACCTGTCTTGCTTGTGGGCTTCCAACCAGCATCTGTTTGACCACTGTGGAAAAGATGATGTTGCACTTGGGAAGCCTTGGGTCTCAACCATTAGGGCTCTCCTTGCATTCAAATTACGTCCTTGTACGCAGTAGGATTCAAAATAAACTCATGAACTAAATAATAAATATATATATATATATATGGAGAGAGAGAGAGAGAGAGAGAGAGAGAGAGAGAGAGAGATTTGCCAGGCATGGGTACCAGAACATCAGGATTACACCTCATAAACAAGAACAGTTGGAATATATGATTTTCCAGCCGCATACTTCCCTTTGCACCAAGTATTCAGAATCATCTTAAATTGGAACGGAAACTTTCAAGGGAGGCCCATTGCTCAGTGGTAGAACATCTGTTTTGCATACAGAAGATTCCCAGTTCATTCCCTGGGGACCCTGGCATCTCCAAGGAGGCCACTGAAACCCTGGAGAGTCATTGCCAGTCAGTGCAGGAAATTTTGAGCTAGATGGACTATTGGTCTGGCTTGGTCTAAGGCAGTTTCCTTTGCTATAGCTTGAGTCAACATCCCCATTGAGCTGCCTGCAATGCTGCCGTGATCTCTCCACTTAATTCAGTTCTCATCAGTGTTTACCAGTAATATAAAAAGCTCCACACACTCCATCTACCCGCAGAGAAAATTATGTTGGTGTCCTGCTGTCCAATTACTTAGCCTAGCTAAGTCTTCCTGGAGTTTCTTTGCAATCCGCCCTCGGTCTTGTCTAACCTAAATAATTTTGTTTCCATCAGCAGATTTTCGCCACCCTGAGCTTTCACCCCTGGCAGGTTAATAAAGATATCATCATTGCCATGAGCAGCATTATTGGACTATTTCCCCCCCGGAATGCAAATCCGATGGATATCTCAGGAGGTTCACACCGTAAGCAAAAAATTTAAGTTACCAATATAGACACAGCCCTGATCCCTGGGGCGCCAGGCTATTAGACTCTTCTTATTGCCTTTAAAACTGGCAGCATTTATGATAATAAAATGTTCTGTTCCTAAGAGCTGCATTTCTTTAGAAGCTTAAAAATTTTTTTTTTAGTACTTAAGATATTTCTAGTTAAGGGTGAAATCTATGAAGCAGTTAAAGCGAAGAGGCACACGGCACTTGTCATGTGAGGGATGTACTAGCTAAATGCAGATAAAGGTTATTTCAGAAAATTTAGATTTCGGGGCCACAGGGGCAGGGCGGTCGGGAATATGACAGAGGTGGCCAAGCCAAGAGGTGTGCTCTCTCTTTCTCTCCCGCCATCTCTCTGAATCTCTCTTTGCCCCCTTGTGTGAAGGGGAAAATGCCTGAACAGGTATTAAATTCGGTGCCTTCCATATTTACAAATTCTAGAGCGGTGGGCATGTTTGCCTGTTACAACAAACACAGAATAAGAGCCTTGTGGTAACAAAGAATAAGAGTCTTGTGGCAACTCAAAGTCCATAAAAGCTCATTCAGCAATACATAGGTTAATATTTAAGGACCTAGTTAGTGTACAGCTGAAGGGGTATCTCAGCCCCAGCTGGAAAAGTGTTGAGACAAGTTAGGCAATCATGGGAGGAGAGGGTTAGTAACAACCATTTCATTATTTACCCAGTAATTAAAACAGCTCAGACTAATAAGGATACAGTAAGGTGGGCCAGAAGCAGAATTTTCAAAGAACTTAGGAGCTATATTTTAAGGATAGGAAGTCTGTAGAAACCTCGTGTTCAGTGCTACCTCAGCAAGGAAGCTTGTGGGAGCCACAGTAAACTCTTGTATATTTTTCTACACAACACAGGTCTAGCTAGTGGGAGAGTCACTTTAGTTTTAGAAAGGGTAGACTTAGCCTTCTTTAAAAACACACCAACCCCACAAGCTCCTTTTTCCGAGGTTATAAAGGTTAAACTGTTGTCATGTGTTCAAAAGAAACTTAGCTGAAAGTCACAGCTGTCAGTGTGGCCAACTAGAGAGGAGAGGCTTTGTGGTCTCAAGATGTCAATGAGACGATGGTGTCAGAAGGAGGCGGGGCAAGGTTTGTTAGGCATTGGGGGAATGCTGGGATTGTACACAAGGGATGGGATCCACTAGAACCGGGATGGAACCAGTTACAGGTAGGTAGCCGTGTTGGTCTGTCATAGTCAAAACAAAATAAAAAATACAAAATACAAAAATTCCTTCCAGTAGCACCTTAGAGACCAACTAAGTTTGTTCTTGGTATGAGCTTTCGTGTGCATGCACACTTCTTCAGATACACTGAAACAGAAGTCACCAGACCCTTATATATAGTGAGAGGGTGGGGAGGGGTATTACTCAGAAGGGTGGTGGGAATGGGTGAAAGGCTGATAGCTGTGGTAAACCTGTTGGGATGGAACCAGACAGTTGGCGGTTAAAACAAGGAAGGTGGCAGAACGGCTTTCTAGCTGATCGAGAGGGAGAAGTTGAAAGGAGCTGAGGAGGGTCTACTGTGATAAAGACGATAGAGATTTAAATGAGGAGGTGCAGAACTAGGTGAGTGCAGGGGCACGGGAGAGCGATTCAGAGAAGCCGAAGTGTAAGGGCGAAAGACACTAAAAGAGGGATACTGTATAGAAATATATACATGCTGGTGCTAGAAGCTTCCAAGCCAAGATGGATGAACTTGAGTGCTTGATCTTGGAAGATGGCATTAATAGAGTGGGTGAAATGGAAACCAGGTGGGATGGAGCAAACCAATGGAGTTAGCAGCTGCCTAAGGGTGCCATGTGGCCACAGCAGGCCTGATCGTTTCCCTGGAGATTCTGCAATCTTGCCTTGATCACTTACTAGTTGAGTAAATAACTTTCTAACATCTCAAAAAAAGCCAAGTACTGCAAGTGTATGCCTAGTCCTGGCAATGGCTTTTGGGGTATTTATATTGGAATCCTCTCTTCCTACTGACTCTGGAAATCTGCAGAGACTCTAATTTCTCTATTACCTTCTCTTACGTGTTTTTCTCCCTGAAACAACAATTTCCCTCACTTTGCCCTCAAAATATTCATTTAATCCCCCCCCCCAAATCTCTTGCCATGCCTCTGACTCCCGTTATCGAAACTGAACCCTTGGCACTATCCAGGGAAACCCTTTCCTGTTCCTTTTGACCCGAAATCTTTTTCCGTACATCGTTGTCAGATGTGTTCTATTATTTATCTGAACCTGGTGTGCAATCTTTTGTTCTTTGCTTTCCTTTCCTCGCTTGCCTTTCCCCCCCATACGCTTCAGCTCATTCGACCAAATGTCCTCCCCCCAGCTCCTCCTCTGGAAAAGGGCCTGATGCTTTTTACGGCTCGTGTTTTTAGCCTTGACTACTTTTTGTAAAAGCCAAATTTGCTGTAATCCATTTAGACAGGATGGCCTTCCTTTGATTGTTTCAGGGCTGTGGCCTTGTTCTCCCTGCTGCTACCACTTTAAAAGTTACACTCTTATAACAATATTGCAGTTGCCGAAGGTGTTGATCCTAGCCTAATAGGAATCTTATATAATGCACTTTGATCCTGAGCATCTCTAAAGATAATAAATCCTTGATCTTGATCTTAGTAACAGTACTATTATGCTGCCCCAAGACCAAAAGCAGCACAAAAAAGCAGCACAACAGCAAGAAAAAGGTTTTAAAAACCATTTCAGAATGTAATATGACAATAGCAATCTTAATTAACCATTTGTTTTATAGAATCATCGAGTTGTATTCACCCAAGCTAAAGTGGTGCCCCTTGCTTGGCTCAGCTATGCTGTTACTATATATTCTCTGTTTCAACATTAAGTTGTCTTCCAGAGAATCATAGAATTATAGAGTTGGGAGGGGACCCTGAGGGTCATCTAGTCCAACCCCCTGCAATGCAGGAATCTCAGCTAAAGCATCCATGACTTATGGCCATCCAACCTTTGCATAAAAACCTCCAAGGAACGAGATTCCACGACCTCCCGAGGAAGTCTGTTCCACTGTCGAACAGCTCTTACAGATGTTTTGACAACACTAACATTATAACTTGTTAAATTCATTATATAATAGGCAACAGCAATCCTTAGCCTCCAGCCCTGTCCAGCCTCCTGATTCTAGCACCTCCCAGCTCGTCCCTTCCCCCAGCTTACTCCCCGTTGTCCCACCACCAGGACTCGGGGGTCTAAGTCCTCATCTTCCCTGTCCTCCCGGCATAGCTGTCAACCCTCCCTTTTTTTGCGGGAAACTCCCTTATTCCAATGCCGTTTCCCACTGCTATCCCGGATTATTGATATCCCTTAAATTTCCTGGATTTCAAAGGAAGCAGCTCCTCTCCCTCCCTGCTGGCCAGGAAGGCTCCTCAGCTGCGTTGCTCGGCTGCCAATAAGGAGTCTGAGACCGACTGGGGGCGGAGCTTGCATGCCTTGTGCAGCCTGACCCTCATGCCCAACCAGACAGCCAGCCTGCCTGCCGTCTATGCGCTTGCTCTTTCGCTCACCCGTTCGCGCGCAGCCTCTGGAGCGCAGGGTGGCGAGGCTACTTGGTGCCATTGCACCACCCTCACAGCATCCCTTATTTTCAAATCCGAAAGTTTGAAAGAATCCCTTATTTTCAAATCTGAAAGTTGACAGCTATACCTCCCGGGCGGGGTCATGATCCGAAGGCTCCCACCACTCCTTCTCAGCCAGCCATTCCTTGACATCAACTGACTGAAACTTCAAACTGTTGCTGCAAAGGAAGATTCCTTCTTTCCAGCTGCGGGTCAAATTCCTTTTTGAGCTTTCCCAGCTCGAACTTTTCCCATGCCTGATGTCATATGATGTCAGGCATAGGAAAGATGGGTGTGGCTCCTTCCAAACTGCCTGTTGGACCAGCCTCAGAGGGCTGGTGAGACACTTTGGTTCCTCACCACCATGTTACAGCATGGTAAATTGTTAAGTTCTGGAAATTCATAATTATCTTTTCCAGATGGGGCAGGGTTTTGGTGTTGTTGTTTTTTTGCCTCCGAGCCATACTGAACCCTTGCTTTTTTCCCACATCCCGAATGGCCAAGTCATTCTGAATAACTATCAGGGCAAGATATCAGAATGATTACACTGGCAGCCTTGGCTGTCAGACTCGAAGGTCAGTGGAGACGTCAAGGAAATGCTGAAAGAAAATGCTAGTTATCTTTTTAAAACAATTCCCTCGGAGGGCTGGCTGACCTGGACAGCCTGTTCACTTTGTGGGACAGAAGCAGCATTGACCAGCTGATTCGTGTTTTCTCTGAGATTTCCAGCCATTTCAGAGCGATGGAGACCGTTTCAGGCGATTCGTATCTGGAACAGGACCAGCGCTTGCAAGGAAGCGCTGCGTGTGTGATTATTGTTTTGCGTTGTTCGCGGGGTTTGTGGAGTGTGAGCATCATATTTTATTCCGAGACGGGAAATCTCAGTGAATAGAGGGAGGAATATATGTTGAGTGCCACTTATTCCCCTCAAAATAGAAAACATCCTGGTTTATTTCTTCATTCTTTTATTCCGCACCACACTAGCGCAAGGTAAAAATAAGATAAACTGGAACAGTATAAAATACCTTTTCTATCAGGGGACTGTAGAGAGCCCAGATCTGCTCTGAAATGTGCCTCCATCTCGTATTTTCTTTCCGTCTTGCAAGCACTTTCCTTTCCATCATTCCCACACACCCCTCTGGTGCTTCTCAGAAGGCACCAAAATAATATAAATAATGCATTAATAAATGCAACGGTTCGGACTGAAGCTCCTTTCCTGGAACCGTAATTAAACTGATTACATCCTGTGGCCTGCATTCCAAGCTGCCTCTCTGCTCACACTCAATAAGCTGTAGCACGTGGAAGAAGCGTACCGTCATTGGCAAAATTTTGAGGACGAAATCGCTTGCATCCGCCGGGATCTTGACTGTGCTGTTAACAGCAGATGAATCTCAAAGGCTGTCCAGAGGAGGCTGTCTAGCCTGGTTGTGTGGGATGAGTTTCAGATAGTCAGGCTCGAGGATGTGGATAAGGTGCTGGGATCGATCAGGGTGATCACTTGTACCATGGACCTTTACCCGCTCCACCGGCTCATAAAAACTAGCCAGGAGGGGACAGCTGGCTGGGCCAGAGAGGTGATTAATGCCTCGTTGCAAGAGGGGATGCTCCCTTCCTGCCTGAAGGAGGCAGTGGTAAAACCACTCCTCAAGAAACCCTCTTTAGGTAAAGGTAAAGGGACCCCTGACCATTAGGTCCATTCGCAGACAACTTTGGGGTTGTGGCGCTCATCTCGCTTTACTGGCCGAGGGAGCCGGCGTACAGCTTCCAGGTCATGTGGCCAGCATGACTAAGCCGCTTCTGGCGAACCAGAGCAGCGCACGGAAATGCCGTTTACCTTCCCGACGGAGCGGTACCTATTTATCTACTTGCACTTTGATGTGCTTTCGAACTGCTAGGTTGGCAGGAGCAGGGACCGAGCAACGGGAGCCCACCCCGTCACAGGGATTCGAACCGCTGACCTTCTGATCAGCAAGCCCTAGGCTCTGTGGTTTAACCCACAGCGCCACCTGCATCCCTTTAGATTCAGAAAATCTAAGTAACTACCAGTCAGTTGCCCATCTCCCCTTCTTGGGCAAGGTTCTTGAGCAAGTGGTCACATAATAATAATAATAATGATTTATTATTTGTACCCCGCCCATCTGGCTGGGTCTCCCCAGCCACTCTGGGCGGCTTCCAGCAAGCATTAAGATACATTAACACATCACAGATTAAAAACTTCCCTAAACAGGGCTGCCTTCAGGTATTTTCTAAATGTCATGTAGTTGTTGATCCCTTTAACCTCTGATGGGAGGGCGTTCCACAGGGCGGGCACCACTACCGAGAAGGCCCTGTGCCTGGTTCCCTGTAGCTTTGCTTCTCGCAGTGAGGGAACCGCCAGAAGGCCCTTGGCGCTGGACCTCAGTGTCTGGGCTGGACGATGGGGGTGGAGACACTCCTTCAGGTATACAGGACTGAGGCCGTTTAGGGCTTTAAAGGTCAGCACCAACATTTTGAATTGTGCTCGGAAACATACTGGGAGCCAATGAAATCTCTCAGGACCGGTGTTGTGTGGTCCTGGCGGCCACTCCCAGTCACCAGTCTAGCTGCCACAGACCAGATCTAGGCGCTCTTGGAGGAAACTGATTTTCTACATCCATTTCAATAAGGGTTTAGGTCTGGTTTTGGCACAGAAACTGCTTTGGTCGCCCTTTATGATGATGGCCTCTGTTGAGAGAGAGACAGGGGAAATGTGTCCTTGTTAATTCTCCTCAACCTCTCAGTCACTTTTAATACCATTGAGCATGGTATCCTCCTGTCCGCATTGGGGGTTAAATTCTGTAGTGGGAAAGGAAATACCGGTAATTGTTTCTATTCAGAACCAAATGAATAGAATTGAATTACTTGATGAGCAGTTTCCCATTGAAGCATCTTTTGGAAATGTCTTTGTCTGAATCGTTCTGATCTCACATGGAAATCAGTATCAGAGTAATTCATGGGTCCTTTTTTTGGGGGGGGGGTAATAAGTTCTAGGTAGAAGATACTGATTCTGTGCTATTCACGGCAGCAGCACAATTTTGGCTGCCGCAATATGATTCTGATTCACAGCAGCTTAACACACCACCCAGTTAAATCAAAGTACTTTGCCTGCCTGTATTCATATATTGATTTGCACTCCTCAATTCCCTGAGCAGCCTATTCTGGCAGTGGCATTTTACTAGAGACTTAAGGTGTTTTCGAAATATATGTTTAGTGTTCATTCAGAAAGATATCTCTGTCAAACTGGAGCAGGGGTCACCAATGTGGAGGCACCCATGGGTGCCAGAGTATAGCACCTGTCAGTATCTCCTAGGTCACCCACAAAAGTTCTCACTAAAATTCCCCTCAAAAAGCCACAATGCACAACAGTCTGTTCTTGCTGCTCAGTTCCTGTTTGCAGTAGCTTGGCCAACCCCACACGGAACAAGCCCTTGTAAACATGCTCACATTTCATTGGATCCCAGGTTTGGAGAGGTGCGAAGTGTGTGGTGGTGAGTAATGTCGGTGCCTTTTTTTCCTTCTCCAGTTGATTGGGGAAAGGGGACTTGCCTGAACCATTTTGTAGTCCTGTCATCCCCCCCTTCCTGCCCAGATGTTTCAGCCATTTTGTGTTGTCCTACGTGTGCCAGGGCGGCCATTTTGTGACTGGCACCCACAGCACTCCCTCAACATTCCAAATGAGGGGACTGACCTAAAAAGGTTGGTGACCCCTGAACTGGGGGATAAGACAAATGCGCAGACAGGAAATACGAGTCTTTAAAGAAGCTTTAGTTCCTCAAAATGAAGCGGCATGCCCTTGAAACCACTGAAGCTCTTGCTTGCCAGCGGGCTGCATTCAAAAGCTGCCAAATTCTTTCTTGTAGCCTCCACCTCAGAATGTGGAGCAGGTCAAAGCCTCCAGCACCTAGTCGTCACCAGCCACAAAAGGCGGCCATCCTGCAAATGTTTTCTCTTAGCAAAGGAGATTCAGAAGTCATGATAGAAGGTTGCTTTGCATCTCCTAATATATACCATGCCAGCTGTCCCTCCTGCCAATGAAGGTGAGATTGGAGGAATTTGAACAAAGGCGTCTCGGAAGGACACTCCAAGGCAAATTAAAATTCATCAAGAAGTTCAAGTCTATTCATTTAGGCCTGAATAGAGACAATGGTTTCCTGCATCACTACAAATTTAAACACAAAGGAGTAATAAGAAAGCAAAAGTGGAATTCCAGCTGGTTCTAGAGAAGCCTTCCCCCACCTGGCTGCCCTCCAGATGTTTTGGGATCACAGCCCCACCTGGAGGGTGCCATGTTAGCAAAGGCTGCTCTATGGGGCTGTGATCAACAGGAAAGAGCCAGCAATCAAGGCTTAGGGCATATTTATGTTGCTGGAATCATCCTTTTTGAATGGTAAAGCAGACCAATGATTTATTCCAAAGCCGTTCTCATTTCATAAATATTTCCATGAAAGCTCAGAAAGCTTAATTATATGGCAATTTCCACCCCACCCCCCTTCCTGGGAGCGGTAGAATTATAACTAGTTTCCCTTTCCCCAGCTCAACAGCCTGGTGATTTCTGATCAGGCCTCTAATTGCTCAGAAGTAGCGCCCGCTCTCCTTTAAATGATTGCTAAATGATTCACGAATCATATTTATTCAGAGCAATTGTTCCACTGATCTTTGCAAGTAGGAAAAGGCAAAAAACAAAAACAACCCCCCCCCAAATACCCCCCCTCTCTCACACACAATGCATAAATGGGAGAAAACATAATTCATTTTGCAAATGGCTCTTCTAAGTCCTGTTGCAGTTCTTCCTCGAAGAAATTGTGTACCTTCTGTAATTATGTCACTGGGTCGTTTTTAATTTTTCTCCAAAGGAAACAGCGCTAATTGACGCTTAGCTGCAGGAGTAGTTAGTCAGAAATAGCAGTTTCCTGGTGGAAGGAGGCTGGTGGAAGAGGCCGATAGTAATTGGAAAAGCTCAGGGGACTCTACAGCTTAAACTCCTCAGGATAAGAACGGTGCAGCCAATCAATATTTAAGCCTATGTCGTGACCTTTCTCTTTCCCGCCTGCAATTTTCACCTGGAGCACCGTGAACCCAGAGACTGTGATATGACCCCCTCTTTCAGACTCCCCCTGCTTTCCCTTTTTGCTGGGTCTTCCTCGCGAAGATTGATTGGGGAATTCTTCCCTGAGCTAAAAAAAAAATCATTAAAACTGCTTCGCCGACAAGTTTCTTCGTTGAACTCTAAACAACATGGACACCCTGGCCCTGAATATTTCTTGTTGACTGAAGGACCGATTCTGCTCCTGGTCATGAGGGTGAAAATCTATGGATGGGACAGAGCAGGGGTTGCCAACATGATGCCAGTGGGCACAAGGGGGCTCTTGAGGTCTCCACCTGGTGCCCATTAAGGCCCCAGCCATAACATACAACTGTTAGGCAACTTTAACAACAGCCTTGGCTTCCCACAAAGAATCCTGGGAACTGTAGTTTCTTAAGAGTGCTGAGAGCTGTTAGGGGACTCCTATTGCCTTCGCAGATTGCTTTAATAGCCAACCCTTCTTCCTAGGAAACTCTGGGACTTGAAGTCCTGCGAGGTGAAGAAGAAGAGTAGAAGAGTTTTGGATTTGATATCCCGCTTTATCACTACCCGAAGGAGTCTCAAAGCGGCTAACATTCTCCTTTCCCTTCCTCCCCCACAACAAACACTCTGTGAGGTGAGTGGGGCTGAGAGACTTCAAAGAAGTGTGACTAGCCCAAGGTCACCCAGCAGCTGCATGTGGAGGAGCGGAGACACGAACCCGGTTCACCAGATTACGAGTCTACCGCTCTTAACCACTACACCACACTGACTCTCAATAGTGACTCTCAAAAGGTGAATAGGGGTCTCCTTGGAAGACTGGCACGCTTTCCCCCTCCCTTCTCCAGCTCTTTGTGCTTTTCAAGGGCCAGATTAATGCTACCAGAACCATCATTTATTCCTGTTTATATGCACACACAACATGCAAGAAGGAGAGCTTTTTGGTGGTAGAACAGGTAAGATAGGTAAAGGTAAAGGACCCCTGGACGGTTAAGTCCAGTCAAAGGCGACTATGGGGTTGTGACGCTCATCTCACTTTCAGGCCGAGGGAGCTGGCGTTTGTCCACAGAGAGCTTTTGGGGTCAGGTGGCCAGCATGGCTAAACCGCTTCTGGCGCAATGGGACACTATGATGGAAACCAGAGCACACGGAAACACTGTTTACCTTCCTACCGCAGTGGTACCTATTTATCTACTTGCACTGGCATGCTTTTGAACTGCTAGGTTGGCAGGAGCTGGGATAGAGCAAGGGAAGCTCACCCCGTTGCACAGATTCGAACTGCCGACCTGCTGATCGGCAAGCCCAAGGGGCTCCGTGGTTTAGACCACAGCGGTGGTAGAACAATCAAGAACTTGTCACTCCAACAGAAAGAAATAAAAACAGAGAGGAGAACCCCGTGCAGACATCTTGAATCTCAATTAGGGCTGCCACATTTTGAAGAGCAAAAAACAGGACACATTTGCCAACTTCTACTTTTAACTACCGGTATGACCCAGGTAATTGGGACCCAGGTGGTGCTGTGGGTTAAACCACAGAGCCTAGGGCTTGCCGATCAGAAGGTCGGAGGTTCAAATCCCCACGAAGGGGTGAGCTCCCATTGCTCGGTCCCAGCTCCTGCCAACCTAGCAGTTTGAAAGCACGTCAAAGTGCAAGTAGATAAATAGGAACCGCTCTGGCGGGAAGGTAAACGGTGTTTCCGTGCGCTGCTCTGGTTCGCCAGAAGCGGCTTAGTCATGCTGGCCACATGACCTGGAAGCTATACGCCGGCTCTCGGCCAATAAAGCGAGATGAGCGCCGCAACCCCAGAGTCGGACACGACTGGACCTAATGGTCAGGGGTCCCTTTACCTTTATGACCCACGAAAAAGAGGCCATGTCCTGGAAAAAGAGGACATATGGCAACCCTACTTATGACGGAATCCTCTTAGACTGTATTTCCCCCAGTATGTGTGTGGAATGGGTGGGTGCAGTGCACCTTTATGTTATTCCGTGGATTAGAGTTTCCCATTTCTTTATTTCAAGAATACTGAATGGAGCAACAGTTTGAATACGCCAGCTGCCCCACCACGGATATACTCTGGAGGGTGGGTTATTGTTTCATTTCGTTGTTGTTTTATTCTGGTTTTTGTGCTTTTATTCTTTATTTTTGTCTTGTGAACCACCCCGAGAACTTCGGATGAAGGGAGGTATATACAATTAATGAAAAATAATGGAAAAATAAAGATGTGCACAGCATTGCGGGAGGGGAAATTCACTCTCCTCCTTCATACAAGTGCTGTCTCACTCTGGAGTAAAAGGCATAGAACAGACTGCTTTGGGTTTTTCCTTTCTATATTACAAAAAAAAAAAAAAAAGCCTAGAGATTGATACTTTAAGAAAAGAAAGCTGAAAATTAACAGGTCCTGGAATATGCATTGAGGGTGGAAGGGGGTAACCTTTCTATCCACCTGGTGGCTTTGATTCTGCATGGAGCCAGTTCCTATAGGGGGGGTTCTTCTTTATAGAATGTATAAATAGCTTTATCACTAATTACTAATTGAAAATAGTGTAATCACCAATTACTGCTGCTGCGAAGGGTCATTTTGCATACTTCTGAGCTCTAATTGAATTGTCGCAGGCAATTTGGATTCCACTGACATTTAAACTTACAACCTCTGCATTTCCAAACCCCCCCCCCCAACACGTTCCTATACATTTGTAACAGGGATGGACTCCTGACGCTCCTTCACAACTCACAACTGAGAGTCAGTTTGGTGCAGTGGTGGTTAAGATGGTTGGACTAGAACAGGGGTAGGCAACCTAAGGCCTGTGGGCCGGATGCGGCCCAACCACCTTCTCGCTCTGGCCCACGGGCGGTCCAGGAATCAGCGTGTTTTACATGAGTAGAATGTGTGCTTTGATTTAAAATGCATCTCTGGGTTATTTGTGGGGCATAGGAATTCATTCATTCCCCCCCCCCCAAAAAAATATAGTCCGGCCCTAGGGTTGCCAGGTGTCCACTATTTGAGCGGACAGTCCGCTTTTTTCACATTATGTTCATTATTTTTTTCCACAAAATAGTGGACATTTGTTTTATTCAAAAGCTTTATGATGAAATGGTACATAATCTAAAGCTGTACAGTCTAAGAGAATAAGGATAGGAGAATCACGTTTTGTCTTTTTTTTCATAAGTAAGAATGAGACAAAGATCGAATAGCCATTGAACTCAATTCTCAGAAAAAATTATTAATCATACTCAATTGTTTCACAAGACATTTAAAAAATGGGGGGGGGGAGGCGCCTCTTGCCGGAGTTCTGCCCCGCCTGTTCTTGACTCACGGGGAGAACAAAAGGGAGAGGCATGAAATAAAAAGACGCCTCTTCCTGTTCCTGACGCGCAGGAGCAGCAGCAAACCAGCTACTGGTAGAGGCGCGGTGGGGGGGGGGAGGCGGGCTTGGAGGAGACTTGCCCGACGACCTGAGGGAGCGAGATCCTTGCCCCAAGGATCGCCTCCCTAATACAGGAACGGTAAGAAGGAATTTTAAGTAAAGTTTTGAAGTGATTATTTTAATATGTGTTAAAATGTTTGTAAGAAAATATATAAATTAATTTAATTTAATTTACCCCCCCCCCCGCTTGTCCGCTATTTTTTGGAAGCAGACCTGGCAACCCTATCCGGCCCACCACATGGTCTGAGGGACTGTAGACCAGCCCACAGTTGAAAAAGGTTGCTGACCCCTGGACTAGAACTTGGGATGCCAGGGTTCAAATCTCCACTCAGCCATGAAGTTCAGCGGATGACCTTGGCCGAGTCTCTCTCTCTCTCTCTCTCTCTCTCTCTCTCTCTCTCTCTCTCTCTCTCTCCCTCTCTCTCTCTCTCTCTCTCTCTCCCACACACACAGGGATGTTGTGAGGACAAAGTGGGAAGGGCGAAAACCCCACATGCCACCTGGACCTCCTTCATACCCGACATCTCAGGATGACACTTCATGCATCCGAAGAAGATGACCATCTTGTGCACCTCAATCCATCCGCTTGTCTTTAAGGTGCCGCAGGCCTCTTCAACTGCTTTGCTGTGACAACAGACTAACCCTTTGGAAATGGTTATAAATAGGTTGTTGCTCTAAGCGGCTCGGTTTGCTTTGTGTCGCTCCAATTTGCAAACATTCTTCTGCATGCTAATTTCCCCGCCGAACGCTCTCCCTCTCCGATGTTAAGCCAGGGGCTTCAAGGGCATATTCTCTCCCTCGACAAAGAGTGTGGAACGTATGCAGGGAAGAATCCTTCTAATTGCACACTGAGTTACTGCCAGCATGACCCTGACAACAGTATTACTTCCTGAATACCCAGCCTTGATGAACTATATATTTTTCTCTCATGACAGGTTTATTCCTTTGTTGAAGAATTGTTTAAGAGCTATTTCATTGTATATTGCAAAGGTGTAATTGGGTCGTAGAAGGTTTATTTCTTTAATAGGTTAGGCAATAATTATATGTCACCCTTTTTAGTGCATGGGGCTTTTATTCTTCTTTAACATGCTGATAGCTTTTATCAGGCCGTCCTGTTAACAGCTTGGCTCCGAACACCCACCCTTCTCTCGGCATCTAATGGAGCGAAGGAAAGAGATGTGTATAGGTTTATTCCTTTGTCAAATTACCAAGCTAATATTTAAAATAGAAGCAGTGCAGTGTTATTAAGAATAGATAGCTCAGCCACCACTTGGGGTGGGGGTGGAGAACGAAGGATGGAAAGGCAGAAGCCAAAGAAGCTCTGAGTGCTGCAAGGAATGTTCTAATGTTGCAGGGTATGCATGGGTACCAGGTAGGGATGAGGGGGGAATTCAATTCAGTTCACATTTGAAGGCAAACCTACCCCATTCACACTTTCCGAAGCAATGCACCAGGGGTCCCCAACCTGCGGCCCATGGGCGGAAAGCAGCCCATGGAGGCCGTTTAACCAGCCCCCGAGCCGTCCCCGAACCGAGCCGCCCACTCGGTGAGTCCCTGCACGCTGCACTAAACCAGCGCGGCACGGGAACTCTCTTCCACGGCTCCGGAAATCACTTCTGCGCAGGCGTGATTTTTGGCATCTGGGCATGCACAGAAGCAATTTTCGGTGCCACGGACATGCGCAGACGTGATTTCCAGCATTGCGCTGCGCGGGCACGGCCCATGGAGGATCTCTGTGGGAGTGATCGGGCCCATGCCCAGTATGCCTTGCCGACCCCTGCAATACACAAACCGAAACACAGCCATCGTGCGAGATTCACGCAGCTCTGAATGTTGCAATGCAGCTCTTGGACTCAGCAGTGAGTAAAAAAATGCATGAACCTGGGTAAAGTGCAGCTATAAATGGGTGCATCTGTTGAAACAGTGTACAAAAATGTGTTATGCTCACAGCAAACTGATGATGCGGCGATGTGGAGAGCTGGACTTAAGACTGGAGAAGTGAGACGAAGACATTGACATTTAGCCATTCCTAGTACGAGGTCAGGAGCGGATTTTACTGACAATGACACTTAGCAACAGACAGTTTATCTGAAGGACACATTCACAGGAAAGGAAGTCTGGGGTGAAGGGCAGTTAGAACTCATCTCCCAAACTGGGGGCAGATAACCCCTGTCCTATGGGAAGTGCAAATCTGTATTATGGGGTTCTTTGGTGGAAACCGTGACAGTTAAAATGGTACCTTCTGGTATAGATAAATCCTTGAGTGCATAGTCAAATTGTGGAACCCACCAGCTTGGATAGCAATATTCAATTCACTCAAAAGAACCATCCTCAACTGGAGGAGGAAGCTCTGTTAATGATAATGGTTTAATTTCCTGAAATGGGAATGTTTGCCTAGGCTGAATTTATGTGTATTTTTAGCAGGGTGTTTTGTTTTTTGTTTGGATGTAGCTCTCTTATGTGATTGGCTGACTGTGAGTTACAAGAGAGAGGCATTCGATTCTGTTGTGACTGTTATTCAAATAACTGTCGTTTTTAACTTTTTTCTGTTCTCTCGTCTCCCTGTGTGTGAGGGAGAATAGTTGCTGACAGAGGTTTCTCTCGATGCTGCTGAGGCCGGTGGGGTCTCTCTGGGGTGAAGCAGAAAGAGGAAGATCCCTAATTGTTAACAGGGAGAAACCTGTGCTCTCTATAAGGAACAAAGTGAATAAGCATGAGATTGTAGATATGCTCTTCTCAGTTATATGTTCATGAAAGGAAAGTTCTTCTGAATATAAAGAGTCTGGACATTTGCATATCATAAAAAATATTGTTTTATATATACATAACAAGCTCTTCTTGTCATTGTGGCTGATGATACAGTGCAGGTTCCCAGCTAGGAGTGACGGACGTGGCAAAAAGAATTGCAGGTGAGTTTGGTTTGCCTGAATAACAGAGAAGTCAACCCGGGAAGCAATTCTCCTTCCACTAATGCCCTACAGCTGCAATCAGACACCTTGGAGTAATCCTCATTTAACTCAGTGGGACTTATCTCTGAGTAGACCTACGTAAGATTGTACTGTATGATGCCCAAGCTCTCACACGTTCCATGAACACAGATGCACAGCTATCTTGTTTACAATGTGTGTGTTTATAAGGAGTTAATAGACCTGAAACACCAATGACATTTGGCTATTAATCAGCCCAAATATGATGGAGATGTTGCAAAAGAGAAGATCAGTTTAAGAAGGCCAATCCGTTCATGTTATCATTTATGAAATGTTTTATTCTCAGAAGTAGTATTATTATTAGTAGTAATAATAGTATTACTATTACCATTGTAGTAATAAGAGCCTTTATGTGTAACCTGGAGTACTCGGCATCAGGCAAAATAAATGCACGCAGTGAGCCACGGCTGAAATGAAAATATCTTGAAATGTCTGAGGGAATTAAAACATTTTAGGCGTATAGCACATTAGCCACATGCTTAAACATTTGCCTTCAGCTGCACAAATGTGCAACCGGTGGAATGTGCTTAGTGAGATACACAGATTATCTCCAACTGCACTAAGCTGCATATGTTCAGGATGGGATTGGGTAGCAAACGTGTCAGATGCTCCAAGAGGCTCCATTCCCCCCCCCCCTCCGCCCTGGTGTAATCCACTTTCACATTCCTCTAGCTAGCCAAGCACCATCAGCTGCAGCACGATTGCTGACAGGAGAGAGTCTTCGTCCGCACAGGACACACCTGTGCTCAGAGATCTGCACTGGTTTTCCAATTTGCTACTGCCCCAAGCGCAAGGCGTTACAAAATCACCTTCCCCTATACACACTCACTTGACCAATTCGATCGGCGGAATTGTTTACAGATGCATTTGGAAGAAACTGATCTTTGGAACTCCTTGCCGATTGATATCCGGCGGGCACCTTCGCTATACTCTTTTCTGCTCCTTTCTAAAAGCACTTTTGTTTAGACAAGCCTACCCAGATGTTTAAAAACTTGATTCGAGTTTTAATCTTTTTTTTTTAATTAATTATTAAATTTTATTGAATATAAAACAATTACAAATAGGAAAAACAATATAATAACAACAACAAAAAAGAAAAACACATTCAATCCCACTCTAACATACATCCTCGATCCCTCCCTCCCCATTCTCATCACTCTAAGCCTACTCACCCTTACATATCCTTCCTTACTTTAACACACATTCCCTCATACATTCCCCCCCTACAATCTTACACAATCTTGCACTCCCCCTCTCTCTTATCCGTTCATATTACATCCATCTTTTCCTAACATAGACACTTATTCTCTCCCTTATCTCCCTCCCCCTCCCTTAAAATGTACCCCTCCCCATCCTATTTCCCACCCTCCCCCTTCCCGGTCTTCCCTTCCTACCTTTAAAAACACCTCCTACCGATCGTCTTCATGTGTTCTATCTTATTTCTGTAATATATCATGCGTTACCTCCACCTTTATTTAACTTTCACCTCTTATTTTAACCTATTTACTTACATTAATTCTCTTTTTTACTTATCATATTCTCAATATATGTATCAATCCAGACAAATTGTTAAATTGGTATTAATTCCTTCCCTTCTCAGATAATCCTCCACGTAACTCCATTCTTCCTTAACTTTCTGTTTATTTATATTCCTTATTGCAGCTGTCATTCTAGCTAGGTTCATATATTCTACCATTTTAACTTTCCAATTTTCTATTGATGGTATTTCTTCCCCCTTCCACTGATGGGCCAAGAGCGTCCTTGCTGCGGCCGCGGCGTATACAAAGATGGTTTTCCTGTCCTCAGGTAAGTTAGTTGGTATAATGCTTAATAATAAGAATTCTGGAGCTTTGCTAAAGGTAACTTTTAACATTTTTTTCATTTGTTCATAGATCCGGTTCCAATACAATTTGACTTTGGCACATCCCCACCAGCAATGGATATAAGTTCCTACCTGTTCTTTACACCTCCAACAAGTTGGTTGGGATTTATAAATTCTTGCTAACTTCTCAGGTGTGAGATGCCACCTATAGATCATCTTTAAGATGTTTTCCTTCACATTTGTGCAGGCCGTGAGTTTCCTGCTCACTCTCCAAATACCATCCCATTGGGTCCTCAAAATGTTCTTCCCCAGGTCCTGAGCCCATTTAATCATTACGTTTTTGACTTCTTCGTCCTTAAGTTCCCATTCAAGTAAGTATTTATATATTTTTGCCAATGGTTTTTCATTAGTTTCTATCACTAGTTCCTGAAATTTTGATTTCTTTTTATTAAAGCCAATTTCTAAACATTTTATAAATATACTCCTAATCTGTAAATAATTTAGCCAGCTCATGCAATCTTTTTTCAATTGTTCATATGTTTTAACTGCCAATTACCATTTTCATTTATAACTATATCCTGAAATGTTAACCAATTGTCTTCTTTCTTTTTTATTACAGAGGTCATTTCAAATGGTGAAATGATTCGAGTTTTAATCTTAGTTTATTGTTACTTTAGCTTTTCAAAAGTCTTAAATTAGTGTTGTCAATTCTTCTGACTGTTGATTCTACAGTGTTGTCTTTTTCGTAAAGCTCTTTGGAGTTTTCTTTTTTTAAAAATCAAGCTGTCATGGGAGCCAACTCCTAGGCGCTGAGGTCCCTTCACACACACACCCCTAAAATATTTGAGGGGACTGGGGGCCCAAAGTTGATGAGCATTGCCATTCAAATGGTGTGTGCGCACCACGTCATGTGATCAGTTCTGTGGGGCTGAGCTTACCTGGGCCCCACAAAAATATTTTATTAAAGTTGTCACCCCTGCTTTGTGTGTTGTTTGTTATTGTCTACTGTGTTGTATGTCTTGTATTGTTTTGTATCTTTAAGTATGTATGAAAACTAATAAAGTAAAGATTAAAAAATAAAGTTCTCACCCCTGCAATGGTGTATAAATTTCATGAAACAATAATAATAAATAATCAGGGGAGATAAAGGAGGTGCTAACCAAAGGGGTTGGAATCAGAATCACCTTTGTAACACTTTGGCCTTTTACTGACATGTGTGGCCTTCCCCAACTCTTCTCTGTACTCACTCATGTGCAAATACCCTTTGCCTTCTCTTTGGGGCAGGTGTTTATTTTTTGCTCCTGCTTTGAGTTCCTGTTGTTGTTGTTGTTGTTGTTTAGTCATTTAATCGTGTCCAACTCTTCGTGACCCCATGGACAAGAGCACGCCAGGCACTCTGCCTCCCGCAGTTTGGTCAGACTCGTGTTGGTAGCTTCGAGAACACTGTCCAACCATCTCATCCTCTGCCGTCCCCTTCTCCTTGTGCCCTCCATCTTTCCCAACATCAGGGTCTTTTCCAGGGAGTCTTCTCTTCTCATGAGGTGGCCAAAGTATTGGAGCCTCAGCTTCAGGATCTGTCCTTCCAGTGAGCACTCAGGGCTGATTTCCTTCAGAATGGATAGGTTTGATCTTCTTGCAGTCCATGGGACTCTCAAGAGTCTCCTCCAGCACCATAATTCAAAAGCATCACTTCTTTGGCGATCAGCCTTCTTGATGGTCCAGCTCTCACTTCCACACATTACTTTGAGTTCCTACTTGTCCCCTATTTCTCCCCACAAGCTTCAACTTTCACAGCTAAATGCCTTACGACAACCCAGGGAAGTTAAGTGTTTTTGCACCGGAATCAGAAGAAAGATATACGTATTGAAAAAGAATTTTCTCTCCTCCTCATTGCAACCCACAATCATAAGAGGAGTTCAGACTGGGGCTGAGATTGAAAGAGGTTTGGGCAATTTTTGGTCAAAGGGCATCTCCTGTTCTTTTATTCCGAAGGAGGTTAAAGGCATTCACCTGTTCAGGAAGAATTGCTGTATTTTTCTGCCTATAAGACGCCCCCATGTATAAGACTCCCCCTATTTTAAAAATACATTTTAAAAAAGACTCCCCCTATTTTGGGGGACAGATTTAAGAAAATGGGGGGAGATGGCCCAGAGTATAAGACGCCCCCCTAATTTTTGACATTATTTTTAGGGGGGAAATCCTAGTCTTATACAGTGGTACCTCGGGTTAAGTACGCTTCAGGTTAAGTACACTTCAGGTTAAGAACTCCGCTAAGAACAGAAATCGTGCTCTGGCGGCGCAGTGGCAGCAGGAGGTCCCATTAGCTAAAGTGGTGCTTCAGGTTAAGTACGCTTCAGGTTAAGGACGGACCTCCGGAACGAATTAAGTACTTAACCCGAGGTACCACTGTACACGGAAAAATACGGTATTCTGCGTAGGCTATGTTACATCTCAGCGATGTTGTCATGTTCACTATGAAGTCCCTGATCAGTTGGGGTGTGCACAGCACTTCATAAACCCCGGTATTCTGCTGTCTGTTGGGCCTTGCAAAGCACTGTGCATGTCCTGGGCAAGGCCTGGCGACCAGCTGATTGTCAAAGCACTGTGCTTGGGATCTGCACATGGTTTTTTTCTTTTCTTTTTAGCAGCAACTGTCCTTTGGCCCCATCCATATTTTTACCTGCCCCACACTCAATGTCATATATGTACTGTGTATAGTAGGTGGGTGTGGCTGGGCCAAAGCAGCTTATGGGGCCAAACTGGGAGGTCCGGATGGGTTACCCACTGCTGAGCTAGGATCGCCTATCTGATCAACCCCAAGAGATGCAAAATATAGCTTCAAAATGAAGGTATTTCTACCATTGCACAGAGGCACTGCACAAAACAATTTTGCCATATGAAAAACACATCTTTCTCTCTGGTAGGCATATTTCCATGACTGATCCATGAGGAATTCCATTACTAGCAGGAGTTCAGAGTGGTTTTTCTGGGACGCTCAATTTTGCAAAGTCATCTGAGGGGCCTACAGAAAGCTCCAGCTTTCGGCATGTTGCAAACAACATGGCAATATGAATCCAAATTCGCTTTCCATGACATTAACCTCGGAGGCGACATACGTGAAGGGATTGGTTTGTGACTCAGCGCAATGAATCACAGCTAAGCATGCCAATATTTTCCATGCTTTTACAGTCCGCTTGTAGAATCATGGCGTACGAAACAGCCCCGCCTCTAGCATTTCCCTCCACCAGGTGTAGAAAGCCCCCGAAACCAACCGTATACCCTTTCCCATCACCAGGATTTTTTTTTAAGCACGCCTACAACTCTCGAGCGCAATTTTGCTACAGCTCTGATTCGCCATTACAGAACACTTAGCATGCTACACATGCCAGAGGCATAAAGCTCTTTAGAATATCACACTCGGATGCCATTTGCTTATTCAGTGAAGAGGATTCTGCTCCTGTACAGATGGTACATGTGCTTCTTGTTCAAATCACAGCGCACTACAACATTGTATGCCGAGGTCTTTAGGAACTGCTCGGGGTTTCTGCTGCAACAATCCTGATATGAATAAGCAACCACCAGCTCTGCAGTGCTGACGGTCACGGATTCTTGACTCTTTTGAAGTGGCTTTTAAAAAAAGTAAAGTAAAGTGAGAAACGATAAAGAATTCTATGCAAACATTTGTTAAGAGCTCTACACACACACACACACACACACACACACACACACACGGCTTTGCTGTCACAGCAAACCTGTGTTTGATGTAATCTTAGCTGGTCCTCCTTGGTATCTGCAGTTATTTTAACAGGTAAACATTCTTTCCCTGCTGCCATATGGAATCAAACTCACTTATTTTGCTGTCTTTAATTCCCCAAGGAACCCAGATTCCTTGAACTTTTTAATGGGTTATGGTTCTTTTCCTCCAGTTCAGATCTGAGATTTCCGTTCCCCATTCGGACCGTCACATTAGTGATGGCTGGTGACTACTAGATAACGGACCCCCCTCTTGTGTAGTTAGCTAAGGGGGGGTGCCAACTTGGATAAAATGTTAGGGAGGCCCAGGTAAGCCCTACCCCATATAACCAATCACACACACACACACACACACACACACCATTTGAATGGCAATGCCCATCGACTTTGGGGGACCTGGCCCCCTCAAATATTTTATTGGAAGGGCGAAGGAACCTCGGCCCCTAGGAGTCGGCCCCTATGGAAGGACAGTAGAGTGTAGCTGCTTGAAGTGTAGCTGGCAAAGGAGAAACAACTTGGGAACTGGAAGGGAAGCCTCAGGCTGGATCTAGACACATCCAAAAAGCGATTCAGTTAAACGTGTTGCAAACTTCACAAAGGGAAATCCTGTTGGCGAAAGACGGAACTCCACAGCGCCATCTGGTGCCACAGTGTTATAACTCATATAAAGCGCTTTTTCTTTACTAATGTAGCTGAGTCATCAGTTTTGAGCAAGTGTTGTGGTGGGGACCTCAGGACCTGGAGGCCAAGTGCAGCCAGTGTGGTGTAGTGGTTAAGAGTGGTAGACTCGTAATCTGGTGAACCGGGTTCGTGTCTCTGCTCCTCCACATGCAGCTGCTGTGTGACCTTGGGCTAGTCACATTTCTTTGAAGTCTCTCAGCCCCACTCACCTCACAGAGTGTCTGTTGTGGGGGAGGAGGGGAAATGAGATTGTTAGCCGCCTTCGAGTAGTGATGAAGCGGGATATGAAATCCAAACTCTTCTTCTTCTTCTTCTCCCTATGGCCACATTCTCGCTGCATATGCAAAGCAATATATTGCCCCTTTAAATAGAGATGGCTTCCCACAAAGAATTCTGGGATCTGTAGTTTGGTTTAAGGTCCTGAGAGTTGTTAGGAGACCCCTGTTCCCCTCATGGAGTTACAATACCCACTGTCACCTGAGAAGAGGGATTGATCGTTAAACCACTCTGGGAACTGTAGTTCTGTGAGGAGAATTACAAACTGAATAATCCCCGTGGTTGCACTTCCAATATATGTTGGCCTCAAACTGTGGTTGGACTACAGTCCCTACCATCCCTGACCATTGGCCATACTGGCTGGGGATTATGGGAGATGTAGTCCAACAATATCTGGAAGCCACCATGTTGGCTAATACAATTCATTATCGGCCCTGCCAGTGTGTATAATTTTTTTTGAGTTTACTGACTATCTCTCTCTTTCTCTCCCCTTCCCTCTCTTCATATATATTCTAGTCAACAATGACAACTCTAAGCACGCAATTTGTTCCAAATATGGTCGATAAGAGCACTTTTGTGTGTGCGTGTGTGTTTTAAAAAAAGGGTTTTGATGTGCTACTTTGGTGATTGCCTATGTAAGATAAAATGTATCCTCAAACGCCGAGCTGTCAGGGTAATATTCACAAATCACTCACATTGCTGTCACTGGTAGACAGTAAATATTTTAGGCCGTATTGAAAAATAATATTTCTTCATCTCAGATTCTGCACTCTGGCTCCCCATGCGCAGTTCTCAAAATAGCTTGTTGGGATTAATCGAAATGAAGAGGGCCTTCTGTACCACTATTTTTTGAAGAATAAAAGGTCGAGCCATTAAAATAATACAGAACGCTATAACAAGCTTCAAAACACATTTTGCAAGGAAACAAAATTTTGCCAAAATAGCAAAATATCATCTGTGAGCATTCTAGATAAATCGTTGCTTCCAGTAGAGAGAGAGAGAGAGAGAGAGAGAGAGAGAGAGAGAGATTCAGATTCAGTTCCTCAAGATAATATATAAGATTTTCAGATCCTTCCACTCTCTGTGCACTTACAAAGAACTTCAAACTCCTGTACTCTTCTTACATTCATATTTTGTAAGCAGAATTGTTAACGCCCTAGGATAGTTTCGCACAGGGCTTTTTTAAAAGCTGGAACTTGCTGGAACTCAGTTCCTGCACCTCTCAGGTGGGTGTCATTGCCATTATAAGAGAACAAGGAAGGCTTTCATGGTGAGTTCCGACAGCTCACTCATTTGCACATCTTTCTTCTATTGTGGCTGGGGGAAAAGACCAAAGACAACTCCCTTCAAAATGGCGATTTGCAACGAAATACCTTACTCGCATGATCTAAAGTTAAACACCACGTGAAAGAGCAGAGAATGCTGACAGTTAATTATTAACCCATCTAGGTGCTTAGAGAGTTCTTCATAGCTTTAAGAATGGAATTTTCCAATGTTAAACCTGTAGCAATACATACAGGCATTTTCCATTTCGATGTCAACTAAGCAATTATACTTAACACTTTCGTCCCACCGTGATAAAAGAACTTTAGAAGAGCTCTCAAGAAGGCGGAAAATTTATCTTGTCCAGCATCCTGTTTTCCTCTAGTAAAATGGGTTTTGTAGGGTTCTGAAGTGCAACAAAATCCTGAACAACCTGTTTATTAAAGATAACGGTGGGATAAGTGCACTCACCATGCATAATGATGTCTGCTCTGTACCAACTCCAGCTCTGAAAAAAAATATTGGATGACTCCAGCGAACGGGGAAAGGGAGGGAGGTTGTAATCAACCTTAGTTAGAACAGGTTGATAAAATGTGACCAGGATAAATAAACAGAAAATGGCTCTTACTCCTTCTGTGCTACTCAGACAAACATGTTTTTGCTGGCTGCTTTTGTCTCCTTTGGTCAATTGCAGAATAGGAGGGTTTTATTTCCTCTTCTCGTTGTTAAAAGAAGAGGTGAGCAATGCCTGGAAGCTGAAGATTACGAGAGGAGAAGATAATATTATGATGTCCAGTGCTTTATTTGTGAGAACAGCCTAATACTGCCCTTGAGATATTGCTCCAGCCAATATGTATTCTTTCTTTTCAAACCCTTAATAGAGTCTGGAGCTGGAAAGTTAAGATTTTCTGACTGCACAATTGCAAATGTCCTCTTGGCTGTCAAAATTCACAATGTGTATTTTTCTCCCTCCCCCCAGCTAGACTCCCTTGACCTTTTAAAAAATGTGAAGCATGTTCACAGATCATAAATTTCACCCTGTATTCCACCCCTCTTTTTTTTTTTTTACAGTGGAAGTTATTCCATAATTGAGTTGAAATGAATTATTGCACTGGACATGATCCAGCCAAAGTGAAAGACTTTCAAGCACTCTCGATTTGGATAGAAGGGAGTTCAGCTCATGCTTAGCTCTTCGATTCGAAACACCGGGGGGCAAAGGTACATCAGAACATAAGAACAGCCTGCTGGATCAGGCCAGTGGCCCATAAAATCCAAGATCCTGGCCTCGGCCAACCAGATGCCTGTAGGAAATGCACAGGCAGGACCTGCAGATTCCAGCAACTGGTATTCAGAACCATAATGCCTCTAAACGTGGAGGCAGAGCATAGACATCATGGCTAGTAACCATGATAACTAGCCTTATCCTCCATGAAAACACCCAATCTTCTTTTAAAGTTGTCCAAGTTGGTAGCCATCACTGCCTCTAGGAGAAGCGAGTTTCATAGTTTAATAATAATAATAATAATAATAATAATAATAATAATAATAATTTATTATTTATACCCCGCCCATCTGGCTGGGTTTCCCTAGCTACGCTGGGCGGCTTCCAACAAAATATTAAAATACAATAATCTATTAAACATTAAAAGCTTCCCTAAACAGGGCTGCCTTCAGATGTCTTCTAAAGGTCTGATAGTTGTTGTTCTCTTTGACATCTGGTGGGAGGGCATTCCACAGGGCGGGTGCCACTACCGAGAAGGCCCTCTGCCTGGTTCCCTGTAGCTTGGCTTCTCGCAGCGAGGGAACTGCTAGAAGGCCCTCGGCACTGGACCTCAGTGTCCGGGCAGAACGATGGGGGTGGAGACGCTCCTTCAGGTATACTGGGCTGAGGCTGTTTAGGGCTTTAAAGGTCAGCACCAACACTTTGAATTGTGCTCGGAAACGTACTCTGTGCTCTGTGAAGAAGTTACCCTCTTTTATCTGTTTTGGATCTCCCAGCATTCAAATACCCTCCAACATTTCTCCAATGAAAATAGGGACGTCCTATTTAATAATAATAATAATAATAATAATAATAATAATAATAATAATAATACCCCACCTATCTGACTGTGTTGCTCCAGCCACTCTGGGCAGCTTCCAACGTATTTAAAAACATAATAAAACATTAAGAAACTTCCCTATACAGGGCTGCCTTCAGATGTCTTCCGAAGGTTGTATAGTTACTTATCTCCTTGGCTCGCGAGTCACATAACTCCATACCGTCCAACATTTCTTTGATGAAAATAAGGACGTCCTAAGGAAAAGCAGGACATTCTGGGATCAAATCAGAAACCAGGATGACTTTTGTAAATCTGGGACTGTCTAGGGACACTTGGAGGGTCTGCATTTTAAGCTTCATTGAAAGTCCATGAGTTTCATCGCTGTTGTCTGCTTCACCTTGCTTTTTCCACTCCGCCTCCCAGTACGCTGCAGCAATTCTGCTGCCAGGAGGTCACGTAAGTGCCACCACGCCAGGCCGCCATCTGCAGCAGGGCTGATGGGTATCCACCAACATCTGGAGGAGGTTGGCCACAGCTTCCTCCATCTGTGTCACAGGCAAACAAGCCTTTCCCTAACCCAACTGAGAGCTGCTGTCAAAAGAGGCAGGCAGGCAGGGCTTCCATTTTACTAATTTGTTTTAAAAACGTCTGGACGCCAGTGTAAGGTGCCCCCTCTTTCATTTCTATTTAAGGGTATTTATCATCATTTGTGCTGGAATGTTTGCAGAATCTTTATCCTGACATTAATTGTACAGTTTCAGGGAAATTACTACCACACCAATGGGGACTCATCTCTCATGTAAATGCCTTACTAAGCTTTTAATGATCTTCCTGCTTGATTGATCCCTCCTGGACGTTATCAGACATACCAAGCAGTGCACAGAATATATGCAATGAAAGGTAGGGGGCCCTTAATGAAACCTGCAAGCTCCCCATTAGATTCCCCCCAATTTTAGCCCCCCCAAAACCCCCAACACCCCATCGCATCTTATCATTCAAAGTCTTCTGAAAATGAAAGTGGGAAAGGAGAGCAGTACGAAAGGTTGAACCCTGTACTTTAAGTTCTGCTGTTAAGATGGTGTAGGAATCCTCAGGCCTGGGGGCCAAGTGCTCCCCTCCAGTCAGAAACCAGAAGTCATACTGCAATATGACCCCAACCAAGGGTCTGGGTAAACTGGAATGTCTTAGCATGGAAGCTGCCTTCTCCTCACTAAAACAACAACAACAAACAGAAAAACACCCATACACATATAAAACTAGATGCTGAGAAGAATTCTAGCCTAATCTTCTTTCTGATAGACTAGTTTTTAAATATGCAATTCCTACCCCTGCCCAACCTTGATGAAATATTCAAAAATGTATCTCTTCATCTACAGCCTAAACTCACCTTGCCGATCAGAAGGTCGGCGGTTTGAATCCCTGCGATGGGGTGAGCTCCCGTTGTTCGGTCCCTGCTCCTGCCAACCTAGCAGTTCGAAAGCATGTCAAAGTGCAAGTAGATAAATAGGTACTGCTCTGGTGGGAAGGTAAACGATGTTTCCGTGCACTGCTCTGGTTTGCCAGAAGCGGCTTAGTCATGCTGGCCACGTGACCCGGAAGCTGTACGCCGGCTCCCTCGGCCAGTAAAGCGAGATGAGCGTCACAACCCCAGAGTCGTCCGCGACTGGACCTAATGGTCAGGGGTCCCTTTACCTTTACCTTTATTTTGAAACAAAATAAAAAAATAAAAAAATTCCTTCCAGTAGCACCTTAGAGACCAACTAAGTTTGTTCTTGGTATGAGCTTTCGTGTGCATGCACACTTCTTCAGACTGTGATACAAATCAGCACTATCAATAAGGCTGCAAACTTTGGCTTGTTCAGTAGATTAAACAACTAAAACTTAGGCAAGTTTGTGGAATGGACCTACTGTTAAGGACACATTTCTTTGTGAAGCTATTTTCTCTCTGAGTGCTATTAGCCAAGGATGGAAAATAAAATATTAAAGATGCCCTTTTCGTCCATCAACAAGTCACAGCCTTTGCTTATTAAATTGTAAATTATCCCACACTTCCTTCCATACTTCAAAAAGGCACCCATGTATATCTAGCATATTTCAATTCAATAAATGAATGGTGTTTTTTTAAAAGAGATGATTAATCAAGTAAAATGCTTCCATCAGTGGACAACCCTAGTCAGCAATCAAGGTTTTGTTCAGAGTGTATTAGTGCTGTGACTTTATTTGTGGCTAGTAAGGAAAATTTCCTCTCCACTAAATATGCTATAATATAATATTCCTAATGCAATATTCCTATGCTAAATATTCAGCTGTGATCTTGCATAGAACTGCTGATGTGGATAACTTCAGCAGAACTCAAAACAAATTTATCCTGGCGTCATAAAATAAACGGCTCTCACAGCCTGCAGGCACATGCAATGTTCACCCCCAAAATGGTCCAAAATAATAATAAAAAGCACACACCATAAAATTCACCACAGGGGGCTAATCTGTAGTCCTCCAGTGTTGCTGGACCACAACTCCCATCCTCCCCTCACTCTGGAGCATGATGGCTGGGGTTGATGGGAGTTGGAGTTCAACAATATCTAGGAGGGCCATAGGTCCCTTGGTTCCAGTTTTAATCTGTCAAAATGTAATGCAGAAACTGAGCCTTGGAGAGCAGAGTTCTATGGATGAGCAAAACTCCCTAAGAAGTGTTTCTAATCCAGAGCAAAACAAAAACCCTGATTCACAGCCATTACCACATAAAATATATTCCCAAGAGATGACACAATAAGCTAGATGTTACAACAAAAACCAACTTGATACAGAGAGAACATACAACGAATGTTACAGATACCAAAAAAAAAAAAAGCAGCTACAGGTATATTTTATTGGGACTTGCCATCACACTGATCAACTTGTCATGTAAATAACAATTGGAGGCAAAATCCATAGGTTTAGCTGCACCCCAATTTGTGAGTCAATTTTTCAGAAATAAGGATAAACATTACTTTATTAAGCCAAATATCTGTACGACTTTCCTTATTTCTCTTTTTGTTATCCTAAAGGTAAAGGTAAAGGGACCCCTGACCATTAGGTCCAGTTGCGGACGATTCTGGAGTTGCAGCGCTTATCTCGCTTTAGTGGCTGAGGGAGCCAGCGTACAGCTTCCGGGTCATGTGGCCAGCATGACTAAGCCACATGGAAACGCCGTTTACCTTCCCGCCGGAGCGGTACCTACTTATCAACTTCCACTTTGACATGCTTTTGAACTGCTAGGTTGGCAGGAGCAGGGACCGAGCAACGGGAGCTCACCCCGTCGTGGGGATTCGAACCGCCAACCTTCTGATCGGCAAGCCCTAGGCTCTGTGGTTTAGACCACAGTGCCACCCACGTCCTATTTTATATTTATTAGCAGACTGTTATTTTAACTTCAAAATAAAGCCTTGGAAAATAAAAAAATTAAAATAAAAGTTTCTAGTCTTGTTGAGCCAGTGTGGTGTAGTGGTTAAGAGCAGTAGACTCTAATCTGGGAGACCGGGTTCGAGTCTCCACTCCTCCACATGCAGCTGCTGGGTGACCTTGGGCTAGTCACACTTCTTTGAAGTCTCTCAGCCCCGCTCACCTCACAGAGTGTTTGTTGTGGGGGAGGAAGGGAAAGGAGAATGTGAGCCGCTTTGAGACTCCTTCGGGTAGTGATAAAGCGGGATATCAAATCCAAACTCTTCTTCTTCTTCTTCTCTTCTTTTCACTTCCCTTGAAGTCCCTTAAGATGCATTCCCTGGGCAGGAACTTCTGGATTTGCCCTGAATGTCACTCCAGGTGTCCTTTGCTTACATAACTCTACAGAGCTTACAGTGAGCACAATGTCAGATGGTCCCTTCTAAGGGAATTGGAGAAGTCAGCAGCTCTTGCAAACCTAAATGATTTTTTTTACTGTCTTTGGGCATTGGGCTAAGGTTTGGTGCTCATGCAAGAATTAGCACGCGTAGAAGGGGGTTCCTCCCTTCTCCCACTGCTTGTGCCCTGCACCATCCCAAAATCTGGTCCAGAGGGTTGGAAGGGAAGACTAAGGAACAAATTTGGGGGACATGCAGGGAGAGGTGGTAGAAGAATGTTTCACTGAGCAGAGAGAAATCTTCGCACTGACGGAGCATTAAAAGAGCGTCATGTTGAACGCAGCCACTCATTTGTTTGCCACCACCACATTTCCGGATGCAGGTGGCGCTGTGGAGTAAACCACTGTATATCAAGTCATTGGGTCCCTTTTGCTCATTATTGTCCACACCATTTGGCGGTGGCTCTCCAGGGGTTCAGGCAAGAGACATTCCCAGCCCTACCTGGCCTGGTCTGACTCAGGAGAAGGCAGCTTCCTGTCATGGATGTCACATGTGAGTTGCCCATCAGCGTCTTGTCTTCAGGAAGGAAATATGCAGAAAGAACTGCTTTCCGAAAAACGTAATACAAACAGAAAAGTCCAATGTATTCTCAGCAACATTACAGACCACATCGTATTTTGTTTAACTTGCTGTTAATCTACAGGTTGTATCCTACCAACACAATTTGTGTTGTCCAAGGTTACTTTTTTATAGAGAGAGAATAAATCTGTTTCTACACCTTTTAACGGATTGTTCTCACTGTGCACTCATTTAGAAAACGTCCATCTTGCTGAATTATATTTAGTCTTTGGAAGGTGCTGAAGCCCACAGATTATGCATACTGAGAAAGTTAATCTCTCTCTCTCTCTCTCTCTCTCTCTCTCTCTCTCTCTCTCTCTCTCACACACACACACACACACACACACACACGTGTATTGGGGAGAGGAAGTCTTCAATGGAAGCTGCTGCATACCCCCAAGATTCCATTTAGCACTATATGATATATGGTAAAAATGCAGTAATTTAATTTAGCAGCAGGCTGTAAGAAGATTACCCATGCTAGCAAAATTGTTCCCAAACAACAATGTTAACAGGATAGTGTAAATTATTTTGCATTCAGCTGTCGTGCAGAGTGTCACAGTCATTTTTCAATATTTAATTAAAATTAAAACTTACAACAACTTAAAATGCAAAGCCTGTCAAGGAAATTAATTGGCCACAAAGACCAGATGTTGAAGATGTTTGGGTGTGGGCTTCATAAACCAACATGACATGGTTCAGTCTATCTCTCAAAGGAACTGATCCGGAAGCGGATTATTCAAACGCTGCTACAAACTTGGGAGTGAGGATGTTCGTGAAGGACCTGCATTTGCTTCAGAAGATGCCTGTGGGTGGAATCGAATGTTGCACCATGACAAACGTTTTTGTCTGCACAAGCCTTTCGGCTTGCTGGACAGAATGATCCCTGCTCTCTCCGTGTGCTGGCCTGGGGGTTCTCCCAACCCCCTGGGTCAATTTCAAGGGGCATGCAAGGCTGGGGGAAGTCCCATTGCACAAGCAGAAGTCCTTGCACAGGTCTTCCACTCAGTGGCAGAGCTTCATGCTCTGGCACTGGGGGGGGGAGCAGGGGGGCAGGGCTGGCGCGCATCCCGGGAGCGTGGCGCCCAGCACGGGGAGGGGGGCAGCTGCGATGGCAACCCACTGGGATCACGCTTCTGGGGGCGGTGCGCTCCCCTAACCCCCCACACTCTTCTTCCTCGGCCAGTGCTCCCACTGTCAAATTGTGACATTTTCAATTGTACTGCCCTCTTTCAGAGAGGCAGTGGCAGAAAAATAGACTAATCTGTTGTGGCTGCACCAACTAATTGATTTATTGTGGCTCAATGTTTAGTTCTCTAGGATCCACTTCAATCTGAATAATCATATTGTCAGAGAGAGAGAGAGAGAGAGAGAGAGAGAGAGAGAGAGAGAGAACATACTGGGTCCATAATCCCATGAAATGCAAGGGGAAAATAGACTTGGCAGGAGCGCTCCAAAATTTTAGGCTGGCAACATTCCCAGCCCTTCTTGAAGATCCCAAGAATTGACCTTGGGACCTTCAGCACACAAAGCACATGCTCCACGACTTTCTTCACATGCTCCATCTCCACCCCACCAATCATCACCCCCCCCCCAGCCGCACTCTGGTATTGCTGCTTTGCAATGTGCAGGAATAATATTTCGCGAATGACTGAAAGGGCCAAAACAGAACGCCTCAAAAGAAAGCCAAGGCTTGAGAACGTCTAACATTTATTTTCTAAAGGGTTGGCCTATTTCCCCACCGCCCCTTGATTTTGTAGCCCAAAAAGTAAAGGGACGCCGTTTCTCAAATGATCTTAAATGAAAAAGCTTGCAGGATGCAAATCATTGGATAATGTCAAATTACAACTGGTGGAGTAGGTTGAGTCGTAAGGGACAGTAGTGGGTGGACTACCTGGTAGTTTTTACAGGCCAGCCAGGATCCATGCAAAACTCAATTCAGAGCTGAGCTGAACTTTTGTTACTTTAATTTTTTTAAAAAAAATGAATTGTGAATATTCAACAATAGAAAACTCTTACTCAATTGGCTAAGGCTATATGCACATAGAAGGGGAAGAAATGGAGGCAGTGAGTGATTTTACTTTCTTGGGTTCCATGATCACTTCAGATGGTGACAGCAGTCATGAAATTAAAAGACGCCTGCTTCTTGGGAGAAAAGCAATGACAAACCTAGACAGCATCTTAAAAAGCAGAGACATCACCTTGCCAACAAAGGTTTGTATAGTTAAAGCTATGGTTTTCCCAGTAGTGATGTATGGAAGTGAGAGCTGGATCGCCGAAGAATGGATGCTTTTGAATTATGGTGCTGGAGGAGACTCTTGAGAGTCCCATGGACTGCAAGAAGATCAAACCTATCCATTCTGAAGGAAATCAGCCCTGAGTGCTCACTGGAAGGACAGATCCTGAAGCTGAGGCTCCAATACTTTGGCCACCTCATGAGAAGAGCAGACTCCCTGGAAAAGACCCTGATGTTGGGAAAGATGGAGGGCACAAGAAGGGGACGACAGAGGACGAGATGGTTGGACAGTGTTCCCGAAGCTACCAACAAGAGTCTGACCAAACTGCGGGAGGCAGTGGAAGACAGGCGTGCCTGGCGTGCTCTGGTCCATGGGGTCACGAAGAGTTGAACACAACTAAACAACTAAACAACAACAACATATGCACATTAGTGGCCTAAAATGCAGCAAGGTCGCTTTCCCCCATTGTGTGTCATTTTACATTTCCATGCTATTATACACAACAGAGAGGGGGATGGGATGTCGTCACTCGATTCACATGACCTGTCTAGTTTCCCCGCTCCTGCAACACCCTCGATACCCACAAACTCCTATTCATGAAGCTGTCACCTGCGCATACGCTGTCATCTGTGCATGCACAATGTCTGCCTCAATGCACACACCTCAGCTTAACTTTGAAGAGAACGTGGCTTGAGTTTTCCTTCTGGGCTGAAGCTGTCTTGAGGAGAAAACACACAACACAGCAGTGCTGCTCAGGAAACTACAGAATAGCTCTGCATTCTGGGTAATGTTGTGTGTACGTGGATTCAAACACCAGAGGTGAAAGCACACTGCAGCCAGAGTAAATGCCATTATGCACACAGCCTAAGCAAGTCCTTTGACAAAAAAAAAAAATCCTTCCAGTAGCACCTTAGAGACCAACTAAGTTTGTTCTTGGTATGAGCTTTCGTGTGCATGCACACTTCTTCAGATACACTGAAACAGAAGTCACCAGACCCTTATATATAGTGAGAGGGTGGGAGGGGTATTACTCAGAAGGGTGGTATTACTCAGAAGGTACTTGTTTGTTTGTTTGTTTTTCTCTTCTGTTTATATTTGATAATGGTATTTTGTCTGTATGATATGAATGAGCTGCGACAGAATGTTAATATGTATCTACAATTGTATAATAAAAATTTTCTAATAAAACAAAAACAAAAACAAAAAAACAGAAGGGTGGTGGGAATGGGTGATAGGCTGATAGCTGTGGTAAACCTGTTGACGACTGTTAACGACTGCAATTAGTCTTACAGGAAAAAGCAAGGGGTGAGAAGGTTAAAAATAGCTTTGTCATGTATAATGAGATAAGAATCCAATGTCTCTATTCAGACCAGATCTCTCCATGGTTTTAAGTTTGGTAATAAGTTGCAATTCAGCAACTTCTCTTTCCAGTCTATTTCTGAAATTCTTTTGTAATAAGACAGCTACTTTGAGATCTTGTAAGGAATGTCCTGGGAGATTGAAGTGTTCTCCTACTGGTTTCTCTGTCTTGTGATTCCTGATGTCAGATTTATGTCCGTTTATCCTTTGGCGTAAGGTTTGGCCTGTTTGTCCAATATAGAGAGCTGAAGGGCACTGTTAGCATTTGATGGCATACACAATGTTAGACGATGAGCAATTAAATAGTCCTGAGATGGTATGTTTGATGTTGTTGGAGCCAGTAATGGTGTTGTCCGGGTGTATGTGGCAGCAAAGTTGGCATCTGGGTTTATTGCAGGCCCTGGTGCCAGTTTCCGTGTTAAGTCTGGTTGTAGTATTATTGTGGGTGAGGAGTTGTTTAAAATTGGGTAACAAGTCCTTTGAAAATCTGAAGCGCCTCTCTGCTTTGCCTTCATGTCCTGTCCAATAAATGTGCCTCAGACAGAGCTGTGCAAAAGCCCCCGGTGGATGAGTTCCAAGGCACAGTGCAATAAAGTTTCCTGAGCCTTGAAATCAACGGAGCTGTGGAATCTCTGAGTTTTTCTAAGGCCACATTATGCGTTCAACGCAGTCTCATATCACTTTAAACCTGCTGGGACCAGGGGCGGACTTTGGTAATCTCTGGTAATATGGTGCCTTGAGTGAGGCAAAAAATTGGTGCCCTCAAATGGATCTTCTCAATTATGGATCTTCTCGATTCTGTGCCTTCCCAGCTTTGCACCCTATACAGGAGAACCGCCTGCACTGCCCTAAATCTGGCGCTGCTGGGACCGTAGCTTCTTAAGCAGAACTAAAATTCCCAGAGTTCCCTGGGAAGAGGGACCAACTGTTAAACTGCTTGGAGAAGCGTAGCTCTGCCTTGGAGAAGCTGATGGGCAATGCTAGGCTGGATGGACCAGCCTGGACGGTCTAATGTAGTACAAGACAGCTTTCTCATAATGCTTGATCACTGGCAGTGTGAGACAACTGTTCAGTGCGGGCCCGAGGATCTCCAAGGGACCTCCCCAGCTGTACACTTCTCCATAACCCACCTGGAACCACATGGTCAAGCCACCAGAGCAGAAACAGGTTCAGGGTTTGGCATGAGGACTGTTAAATAGCTTCCTCTTGCGCATCTGGCCCCTCTGCTAGATAGCATCACTGCTGAGTAACGCATCTCCCTCCATGTACCTTCTGCTAAATTTAATGATTTATTTAGCAGCTCTCTGCTCGTGAGCTCATGCCAGAACTGTAATAGAATTCTGCATCAGACGGCGTGTACAGCCAGATGTTCACAATTTTCGCTCCTTCGGCAGAGATTTCATGCAAATGAGAGGAAGGAGAATTAGCATAACCGAGTCCACTTTTTCCTAAAACCAAGAGAAGGAAGAAACGCGCCAATGTCTGGTTTGCACTGGGTCCAGGTCTCAGGAGAAACGCTTCCTGGTCTGTCCCATGCTGGTTGTAGGGTCTCGGGCAAGAATCTTATGGCAGATTCTAAAAAATGAAGTGGGGGGGGGGGAGAGAGATCACTTCTTGGTGTGAGCTGGTGCAGAATCAAGAACAGCTATAGACATTAAATCAAGGATGGGGAACCTCCTACGTTGTTGGACAACTCCCATCATCCTTGACCATTGACTATTCTTGCTAGGGATGATGAGAGTTGGGAGTCTAACCATGGCCTGGTTCACCCATCCTGCTAAGCCAAACCTAGATAGAGTCATTTCAACCTCTCTTGCTAGCCTGAGATCATTCTGAGCTTTAGGTGCCTAACGTTCACCCTGCAACTGCTCGCTACTCATGTAGTGTATACTCCTCCTTGGTGATTTCCCCTTTCTTCCATTTTTTTTAAATACATGCCCTTCTTAATTCTAAGCTAATCTATAAGCTCCTTATGCAGCCACACCAGTTTCCTTAAATGCCTCCTGCTTTTCTATTTTGTTGGAATTGTCTGCATTTGGGCCTTCTTCAGTTTTTCACCTTTTAGAAGCTCCCATCCATCTTGGATTCCCTTCTCTTTGAGTATTTCTGACCATGGGATCTCACCCACTAGCTCCTTAAGCTCTTTGAAATTGGCCTTATTAAAGTCCAGAGTGCATGTCCGACTACACTCAGCTTTTCCTTGCCTCTGTATCATGAAATCCAGGAGCACACGGTCACTTCTCAGTACTTTCATTTCATTAATCAGTTCCTCCCTGTTGGTGAGGACCAGGTCCAGATGCACCAGTGCTTTTTCTGGAAGAAACAGCTCCTGCCCAGTAAGACCATTATGTACATCTCAAGTCCTTGGAGTTGTACAGCAGTAAAAGAAAACACTTTCTACATTCATAAGGCAGCTCTCTCCAGCATTCATACCTACATTGGCTCCCAGTACGTTTCCGAGCACAATTCAAAGTGTTGGTGCTGACCTTTAAAGCCCTAAACGTCCTCGGTCCAGTATACCTGAAGGAGCGTCTTCACCCCCATTGTTTAGCCCGGACACTGAGGTCCAGCTCCGAGGGCCTTCTGGCGGTTCCCTCACTGCGAGAAGCCAAGTTACAGGGAACCAGGCAGAGGGCCTTCTCGGTAGTGGCACCCGCCCTGTGGAATGCCCTCCCACCAGATGTCAAAGAGAACAACAACTACCAGACTTTTAGAAGACATCTGAAGGCAGCCCTGTTTAGGGAAGCTTTTAATGTTTGATGAATTATTGCATTTTAATGTTCTGCCGGAAGCCGCCCAGAGTGGCTGGGGAAACCCAGCCAGATGGGCGGGGTATAAATAAATTATTGTTATTGTTATTGTTATTGTTATTATTAATTATTGATTATTGTATTTTAATATTCTGTTGGAAGCCACCCAGAGTGTCTGCGGAAGCCCAGCCAGATGAGCGGGGTATAAATAATAAATTATTATTATTATTATTATTATTATTATTATTATTATTATTATTATTATATGTTCTGGGTTGCAAAAATGGTCTAATGAGGGGGGCACCACAACCCACTTGGCTGAAGCCCTACAAAACTGTGGAGTCTGCTGCCTTTCCTACTTTATTCTGGGCCATTTGACCTCTCCACTCCCTTTTCTTCCAGGGGCTCAATATCTGGCAGATATTTTGCTTCTGAAGAACAGTAAAATCTAATGAAGTTTGAAGGCTCATTTTGGCAGCGATGGTGGGAAGAACCTTAAAGACATGGATTTGCCCAACATATAAAATGCCTTTCAGATGAGATAATCTGTTTGCAGAACATTTTGCTTTTCCTAAATGATGGATCAGAGGTGGGCAGGCAATCTTCGCGGGGCTAAGCAGGGTGGGTGGGTGGAGGGGTCAAGTCTTTGCTCCTTTATGATGGGAAAATAAACAGTAATTGGTTAAATTCCTTTCTGCTTCTACTGAGTGACCGGACAAAAATCCCCCAAGTGTCTTGCAAGCGCAGACTGATTAATAATAAACAGAATGTGTCACATTAGCAAAAATATATAAACCCCAGCTGCATAGTTTACTCAGCACACGGAAGATGTTGTCAGCATATTAGTAATCATATTTTACAGCTTAAACAACTAAAGGAGAGAGAGAGAGAGAGAGAGAGATTTCCACCCTTTTAGGAAGCTTAGAAACTGGAAGTTAGGTCTTAAGAGGAAACAAAGCAGCCATCTTTCAAGTTCTTCAGTAATACAGTCTATTTAAGTAAAAAAATACGGGCTGGTTCATGTCTCCTTTTCATTAACAACCTCCAGCACTATTGGGCTTCCATTGGGCAGTGCAGAATCAGAAGTGGGACAAAATAGCACCCGGTTTTTCCTTTCTATTGTATTTATTGCTTGGTGGGGGATCAGTCTAGATGATACCTGCAGGTCTCTTCCAAACTTGTGGTCCTGTGTATGTAAGGCAACAAATCTTTAAGAAGAAACCTGCTGAACTGGTCAAATTCGTTTCTTTGTAAGAAGCTGGCCAGTTAAGTATTGCCATTTACATGTCTAAAGAAGCTGCCCAGTTGCCATAGAGACAAATCGGGGGCCCTCACCTGGCCGGATGCCACATCATCCAAGGAAGGAGACGAATAGGCCAAGACGAATACGTGTACGTGAGCTTGGCTGATGCTGGAGACACAAAGGCTTGTCTTGCTCTGTGCTAGAACCAAAGCAATGGCTTGGAGATCTCCCTGGGAACCCAATGGGGAGACAAGATCGGTTGGAGTGAGCCCCTCCGTCCTATGCTCAGGTTTAAATATGCATAAATAAAACCATATGTGCTAAAGACACCACAGTCTCCATTGACCTTCATTCCAAAGGAAAGTGAACCCTGAGGTAGCTCAGTTGGTTAGAGCATGGTGGTGATAACACCAAGGTCACAGGTTCAATCCCTGTTTGGGACACTTGCATATTCCTGGACTTGGCCCTCCAGCTGTTTGGAGACTACAACTTCCATTATCCCTAGCTAACAGGACCAGTGATCAGGGATGATGGGAATTGTAGTCCCAAAACAGCTGGAGGGCCAAGTTTGGCCATGCCTGGACTAGGTGATCCTCAGGGTCCCTTCCAACTCTACAGTTCTATGATTCGAAATTTGGAACGCCTGGAGTCTTTTGCCGCTTGGGAGATTGGGATGCATGGAGCATTATTGTTATAAGCCTTTCCTTCCACTAACCAGACCTGCCTTTACCATGACGCAGGGAGAAGTTCCTGCCACCGTGGAAAGTAGGGAGGGAGCAGCAGATTGAGGAGAGGGAAGGAAAACAGCATGGCACTTAACACTCTCTGCGAGAAGAGTGAGCTCACTTATTAGGGCATGAACACACTAGAGCCTTCTGCAGGCAAAGCAGATGCTCTACCCCTCAGCTACAACCTTTCTCCCGAACATGGAGGGCACCACCTCGCCTTCTTGCGCAATGACCATTCCAAAATAGACATGTAATGCATTTTTTCATAAAGATTACTCTCCACCACTGCCAGGCCTTCAGGGCCATGATAGCGTAGGAGGGGCATTTTGCTCGCAAGCTGCCAATCTCTTTATCTTCCCTCCTGCCCCCTTTATGGAGTAAATAATGTGCTCGTTGACATCCGAGGGTCCGATTGTCGGAGAAGGAGCGGAGTGCGCGAGTCCGGATGAGAAGGCAGGGCTGGCAGCCCGAGGGAAACGAACAAGCTGGCAGCCATCACCCGTGCCTCCTCCTGACACACACACGGTGGCCAGCTATTATTGCAGGCAGCAGCCAATGCTGATTTGAATGCTGCCTCTTGCAGCTAATAATTAGCAGCCTCCACTCCAGGCCACCCACCCTCTGCCCCTCTGGCGTGTGGTCAATCCATCCCTGACTCATCGAGAGATGTTCCATGCTTTAGGGGGGGAATTACGTGAAAGATGAAAACAGAGAGAGAGAGAGACATTGAAATGTGCCAGATGTCAATACCTACAGGCAGCAACGGAGCAGCCCTCTTCTCTTCGCTTACATATTAGGGCAAACATCCCAAATATGTGTGACATGCCAGGAAGCCCCACATTCCCTTTGCATTAGCATTCTTCCAGGGGTGGAAACGTGAGATCATCGTTCCTCCCGTCCTACCAAATCTGGACACAGTAATAGCAAGGAGGGAGGCAGAAGACTGCATACCTACAAGGCCCCAGAAGCTGACATTGCAATCTTTTTTTTCAGCACCAAGGCAGGACTTCCATAAGGACATGAGCAGAACATAACCTTTCTCTCTATTTCATGTGGAATGGAGAGAAAGGCTCAGAGGCTGTGTTCTGTCTACAGACCCCAGGTTCCCCACCTCTGGTCTAATAATAAAAACGTGGGAGATATTTATTATTATTTATTAAATTTGTATACTTCCCTTTACCCGCTGGTATAGACAGGGCCAGATTTAGGTTTGGTGAGGCCCTAAGCTACTGAAAGTAACGGAGCCCTTTATATGTCCAGCTGTCCTTTCTCAACAACAAATTGTCACTGTTTTTTGTGTTGAATATATGCTACAGTGGTACCGGTACCTCTGGGTACGTACTTAATTTGTTCCAGACGTCCGTTCTTAACCTGAACCATTCTTAACCTGAGGTACCACTTTAGCTAATGGGGCCTCCCACTGCTGCTGTGCCGTCAGCACGCGATTTCTGTTTTCATCCTGAGGTAACACTCTTAACCCAAGGTACTACTTCTGGGTTAGCGGAGTCTGTAACCAGAAGTGTTTGTAACCCGAGGTACCACTGTATATGGTAATTTATGGACTTAATAGGTATCTAAAGGCATTTGCGCATGTTGCCATGCAACCAGTCCATGCAGAATGTAGGCACCCTATATATAGAAATGAGCAAACCAGTGATGTTTTAGGGAGCAGACTAGCAGGCAGGGCCCATTACTTACATCATAGGAGCCTACACAACACAAAACACTGTTGCTGTATGTAAAGGTAAAGGTAAAGGGACCCCTGACCATTAGGTCCAGTCGCAAACGACTCTGGGGTTGCAGCGCTCATCTCGCATTATTGGCCGAGGGAGCCAGCGTACAGCTTCCGGGTCATGTGGCCAGCATGACAAAGCCACTTCTGGTGAACCAGAGCAGCGCACGGAAACACCATTTACCTTCCCACCAGAGTGGTACCTATTTATCTACTTGCATTTTGACGAGCTTTCGAACTGCTAGGTTGGCAGGAGCAGGGACCGAGCAACAGGAGTTCACTCTGTTGCAGGGATTCAAACCACCGACGTTCTGATCGGCAAGCCCTAGGCTCTATGGTTTAGACCACAGCGCCACCTGCGTCCCGTTGCTGTATGTAGGTTTTATTTTATTTGTTTTTTATCTTATATTTTGGAAATGTACATCCAGTTTTTTTTCCTTTAATTTTTTTGGGCCCCCCAAGAGAGTGGGGCCCTAAGCTATAGCTTGTTTAGCTTATACGTAAATCCGGCACTGGGTATGGATGATAATCCTGGACGTAAGAGAGTCCAAAATTCCTGTCTTTGGTTTTCCCCTCATCACCATTGCTGCAACCATGTTTGCCAATTCTCCTTTGCAAAGAGGTTCCCTAAAGCTTGGAGGAATTAAAGAACCTTTTAATGAGGGTGAAAGAGGAGAGCGCAAAATATGGTCTGAAGCTCAACATCAAAAAAACTAAGATCATGGCCACTGGTCCCATCACCTCCTGGCAAATAGAAGGGGAAGAAATGGAGGCAGTGAGAGATTTCACTTTCTTGGGTTCCATGATCACTGCAGATGGTGACAGCAGTCACGAAATTAGAAGACGCCTGCTTCTTGGGAGAAAAGCAATGACAAACCTAGACAGCATCTTAAAAAGCAAAGACATCACCTTGCCGACAAAGGTCCGTATAGTTAAAGCTATGGTTTTCCCAGTAGTAATGTACGGAAGTGAGAGCTGGACCATAAAGAAGGCTGATCGCCGAAGAATTGATGCTTTTGAATTATGGTGTTGGAGGAGACTCTTGAGAGTCCCATGGACTGCAAGAAGATCAAACATATCCATTCTTAAAGAAATCAACCCTGAGTGCTCATTAGAAGGACAGATCCTGAAGTTGAGGCTCCAGTACTTTGGCCACCTCATGAGAAGAGAAGACTCCCTAGAAAAGACCCTGATGTTGGGAAGGATTGAGGGCACAAGGAGAAGGGGACGACAGAGGACAAGATGGTTGGACAGTGTTCTCGAAGCTACTAACATGAGTTTGGCCAAACTGCGAGAGGCAGTGAAGGATAGGCGTGCCTGGCGTGCTCTGGTCCATGGGGTCACGAAGAGTCGGACACGACTGAACGACTGAACAACAAAGCTTGCAACCAGAGGAAGAAAGAAGCAGAGGAGGAAAGACCTGTGAACATATCTCCTTCCTCTATCAGATGCAGCCCTTGGATTGTTATGGTTACGAAACACACACTTTTAAAACTGTGTCCATGTACATAAACAGCAGCTACTGGTTTAAGATGGGATGATGCAGCGACTGCCATAAATCAGCGTAAGGAACCCCCAGCGAGGATACTTCTCCTTGCCCTTTCCCTGCTTGCACAAAAACATCACAGCGCTGTGTCGGCGCAGTACGGAACGAAAACACCCGCGTCTGACATTTTCTTAACAGCAGGCTGTGAGCCCAACAATGCAAAATGTTAATTGAAATTACCGATTCACGTGGCTTTATAACAAGCCTAGTCATTTGAGTGAGGCCCATATGGGTCAGGCATGGGGAACCTCTGGGGTGTGAGTCACATTAGGCCTGGCAAGGGTCCTAGTTTAGACCACTTACCCCAGGCCGTGCTCACCTGCCCCCTCTGATGCCATATGATGTCCAGTGTGCATGGCAGAGAAAGAGAACAAAGTGCCTTGAAAGGCGCTTGCAATCGTTCCTCAGAAAGCAGGGCTCGCTGTCTGCACTGACAGCAATCCCGGCTGGGATCGGATGCACCCAGGAGCTTTTGAGAGCAGTCAAGTCCTTCCAAAAGCAGGACTTGCCGTCAGGTAGAGACAAGAGCCCCCTATACATGTACGGTGAACGCTCAGGTTGCGAAAGTGGTCAGTGAGGGAGGCACGTTCGCAACCCGCAGCGTTCGCAACCCACAGCGCCGCGTCTGCGCACGTGCAGGTCGTGATTCGGCGCTTCTGTGCATGCGCAAAGCGCCCGAGGCATAGAATCACAGAATCACAGAATCATAGAGTTGGAAGAGACCACAAGGGCCATCCAGTCCAACCCCCTGCCAAGCAGGAAACACCATCAAAGCATTCCTGACAGATGGCTGTCAAGCCTCTGCTTAAAGACCTCCAAAGAAGGAGACTCCACCACACTCCTTGGCAGCAAATTCCATTGTCGAACAGCTCTTACTGTCAAGAAATTCTTCCTAATGTTTAGGTGGAATCTTCTTTCTTGTAGTTTGAATCCATTGCTCCGTGTCCGCTTCTCTGGAGCAGCAGAAAACAACCTTTCTCCCTCCTCTATATGACATCCTTTTATATATTTGAACATGGCTATCATATCACCCCTTAACCGTCTCTTCTCCAGGCTAAACATACCCAGCTCCCTAAGCCGTTCCTCATAAGGCATCGTTTCCAGGCCTTTGACCATTTTGGTTGCCCTCCTCTGGACACGTTCCAGCTTGTCAATATCCTTCTTGAACTGTGGTGCCCAGAACTGGACACAGTAGTCCAGGTGGGGTCTGACCAGTATTCCAGGTGGGGTCTGACCAGGTGGGGTCTGTGGGGGGAAGAGACCAGCATGACTGTACTGGTTTTATGGTTTTAACATAGGTATGCCTGAATGGTTTTAACATAGGTATGGTTTTAACATAGGTATGCCTGAAACAAAAATAAACAAATACAAAATACAAAACAATACAGAACAAACAATATCCAATAAACTTAAATTTCTACGAACCTATCTGTTTATTACATCCAATTGACCTCCTCCGAACCTCCCTATCTAAAGTTCAAAACTATTCCTCTTTAGCAGTTTCCAATTTCATATTTTAATAAACACCCTCCTCTATTTTAAACCATTCAACCTTTTGTTCATTATTATGCCATGTTGGCATTGTTAGTTTTAGAGAAGACTCAAATTTAGGGCAGCTGCCTTATATAAGCATGCCAACCGAGTGACGTCCTTTGCAAAAAAATAATTTGAGCATCTCAAGGGTATCCCCCACCCCCCAGTTTTCTGCGAAGAACTGGGTGTGTGTTTTGTAATGCATAGTAGGAACAGTCCTGGAAATTACACTGTAGTCATAATGACCCCAGAGGCCTCTTCCAGCCGCATGATTCTAAACAGAACCATTGATTGATGGTTCTTTCCAGAACACAGCTAAGACAGAAATGAACATGTCAGCAGCGCTGACCTCCTTACCAGTGTGCGGCGTTCACTGCAGATGGCTATCAGTGTCAGAGAAAACATTCCTGCAACAACTCTTAACCCTAGCAAATAAAAAGCAATTTTAATCAGAGTACTCCCAACACACTGCTCTTTTGCAAGGCATTCTTTCTCTCCCGCTCTGTGTCAAATTTATTTTTCCTCCCCAGCACTGTGGGGGGAAGAGACCAGCTAAATCTATGTACAGTCTGTGCTGCTTGCTCCTACGGCTGAGAATAAAGCAATTTAGGGGTAGGGGGGAAGCATGGAAGTTAAGCCTAGCTCTGCAAACACACCAACCCATTTGTAGTAGAAAAAATGTAGTCTTCCTCATTCAAGAATTGTTTGCTCTCCTTTCCATCCAGAGTGAGTCCAGATCCTTCCATCCCAAAGGATGGGTGTGGTTACTCCACACCCATTTGAAAACTCTTCCCTTGATTAAGTTATCCCTTTTCCTCCCTGCACATGTGCCAGGTGAAGAAGGAAGCTCTGACTGCAACTTGGGTACGCGTCCACCAACAATGTCCTTGGGCAGGTGTGGATACACACATGGGCACACTCCAGGGGTAAAGCAGAATCAATCTGTTTCTTTTCAGAATTGAATCAGTTTCCATACCCTCCAACATTTCTCCGATGAAAATAGGGACGTCCCATTCCATAATGATAATTTTACTATTTATACCCCACACACCTTACTGGGTTGCCACTCTGGCCAGCTTCTACCATATAGAAAACCATCATAAAACATGAAACATTAAGAAAAACAACTTCTCTATACAGGATTGCCTTCAGTTGGCTCAGGGGTTGGATAACTCCATACCCTCCAATATTTCTCCAATGAAAATAGGGACATTCTAAAGGAAAAGCAGGGCATTCTGGGATCAAATCAGAAACCGGGACAGCTTCTCTAAATCAGGGGTGTGACTGGAAAATAGGGACACTTGGAGGGTCTGGGTTTCTCAAGAAGCACATTTCAGGGGCAAAAGGTATGCAATAGATCAAGGCTGTGCATGGACTGCATAGAAAAAAACAAGTACTGTACTCTCCAATATTTCTAGAATAATATGTTGTGTGTGTATATATTGCAATGACGTGGAGCCATGACTTCTCCAGATCATCACTTAGCGTAATATTACACCCGATGACCTATCTAGGGAGTGCACATCACAATTCCAAAGGAATTCAAGAAGTCTAGAATGGGAGTTGTGAGACTGGCAGGCTCTTGATAATCTCAGCTTTCTTTACATTTATTTAAAAAACCACCACGTTTCTAGGCCTTATCGTTGTGAAGATACGTTGTGAAAGCAGGTGCAACGAGTACTGAAGTTCCAGAAAGCCAGAGAGGTGGCTGAATAAGATTTTCATTGGCTCAGGAGGAAGCATCCTTGCCTCTCCCTTGATAAGGAAAAGAACCAAGTGATGCAAATGCATAAATAATAATAATTTTATTATTTGTACCGCACCCTCCCTGGCCGGAGCCAGGCTCATTGTGTGTGTCTGTGTGCAGAATTCAACATTCCTCAGTGCAATTTCTTTTTTTAAGCACACACTGGTCTGGCTATACCCAATTCATCTGTAGATAGCAATCAACATGTGCCTCATTCATGATTTTCATATAGACCCATAAAGGGAATAAAGTAGTCTTTTCTGGATGAAAATCCCAAAGAGTTGGGGCTGCCAGCTTCAAATTAAAAGGGAAGCTCACAAACAAGGAAATCCCCAAACTGTTATGTCTGAAATAAAAGCTCTTCGTTCTGTTTAGGGAACGATAATGTTTGAAGTGCAAGTCAATCCGGCAACGTAAGGGAAATCCCTCAACCTGGCATCCTATTAGAAAGACCTGAACTTAAAACAGTGGGTTTTATGGCAGTTCACGACCAGCCTTTTTTCACAGGCAAAACCACAGATCGCTCTGCTTCCCTTCTTCGGCTCTTAAAGAACGCTGGTACATCTGTTGGCTTGATGCTCATATTAACAGACTGCAAAAAAGCTGCAGCTAAACTAAAATGAACCCCCGAGGTCTGATCAGCAGCAGATTTACTTCTTGCAGGCACTGCTGTGTTTTTGAAATTGGCGCAGGGGGCTCCGCGTGGCCGTTTTATTGATTGGATTTGGAGGGGGGGACAAGTGGGCGGATTCGAGAGAGGGCATCATTGAGTTGTGTTTGACAGGAGCCAAAAATATCCCCCCCTCCACAATTGGGTTATTGGGGAAGAGGAGGCAATGCAGAGGTGAGCTGCTCATCTCGGGGCTTGTGTTCGGAACTGGCAGCCTGAGGAACAGATGACCCGACCCTTAGTGCTGTGCGCATGTTGGAAACACCAATGCTAAACACGCATTAAAATAATTAAATTCAAATGAAGATAGCAGCAGCAACTGCTAACAAACCTAAACAGCAGCAGAAAGGTCCTTAAGATATACTTAACGGCTGTTTCAAATGAAAATGACATGCTTGCCGCATGAATGGCCTGAGGTAGCTTAGGTGCCACCACCAAGCATGCCCTGCTGCTGATAGCCATCCAATAATAATACAGTGGTACCTTGGGTTACAGACGCTTCAGGTTACAGACTCTGCTAACCCAGAAATAGTACCTCGGGTTAAGAACTTTACCTCAGGATGAGAACAGAAATCGTGTGCTGGCGGTGTGGCGGCAGCGGGAGGCCCCATTAGCTAAAGTGGTACCTCAGGTTAAGAACAGTTTCAGGTTAAGAACGGAGCTCCGGAACAAATTAAGTTCTTAACCCGAGGTACCACTGTAATAATAATAATAATAATCTATACCCCACCCATCTGGCTGGGGTTTCAAAACTCTCCAACATTTCTCTGATGAAAATAGGGAATCCTATTCCATAATGATGTTGTTGTTGTTGTTGTTGTTGTTGTTGTTGTTGTTGTTGTTGTTGTTGTTGTTGTTGTTATAGCCCACCCATCTGACTGGGTTGCCTCAGCCACTCTGGGCGGCCTCCAGCATACATAAAAACATAATAAAACATTAAACATTTTTTTAAAAAATAACTTCCCTATGCAGGGCTGCCTTCAGATGTCTTCTAAAGGTTGTAGAGTTACTTATCTCCTTGGCTCGTGGGTCACACAACTCCACAGCCTCCAACATTTCTCCGATGAAATTAGAGGCGTCCTATGAAAAAGAGGGATGTTCCGGGATCAAATCAGAAACTGGGACGGCTTCTGTAAATCCAGGACTGTCCCTGGAAAAAAGGGACACTCAGAGGGTTTGCCATCCATCAACCTCTATGGGGAGGGGCATCGCAAGCAGGGCTTCAGATAGCAGTCTCAGTTAGTGGTCCACCTCAGATACAGGAGAAGTGGGTGGCAGGCTCTCAGAGAGGCCGATTCTTTGTTACATTTATATCCCACTGCTTCTACAAGAAGAAGAAGAAGAAGAAGCAGCGTGCCTCAGGTTAAGAACGGTTTCGGGTTAAGAACAGACCTCTGGAACAATTCCAGTTCGTAACCCAAGGTACCACTTTTTCAGCCTTGCTGGAGAAGAAGAAGAAGAAGAAGAAGAAGAAGAAGAAGAAGAAGAAGAAGAAGAAGAGGAGGAGTTTGGATTTGATATCCCGCTTTATCACTACCCGAAGGAGTCTCAAAGTGGCTAACATCCTCCTTTCCCTTCCTCCCCCACAACAAACACTCTGTGAGGTGAGTGGGGCTGAGAGACTTCAAAGAAGGGTGACTAGCCCAAGGTCACCCAGCAGCTGCATGTGGAGGAGCGGAGACGCGAACCCGGTTCACCAGATTACAAGTCTACCACTCTTAACCACTACACCACACTGGCTCTCAAGTAGCTCATGATGGCGTTCATCAGGTGTTGGGGAACTTTTGCCCTACAGATGTTGCTGAGCTACAGCTCCCCCTGCCAATGGCCAGGGATGATAGGTGTGGTAGCTCACTCGCATCAGGAGAGCCCAAGGTTTCCCACCCCCCTGGTGTATATGATTTCTTCCCCCTCCCTCTTTGGTTCTCACCACAACCCTATAAGGTAGGTTAGGCTAAGACAGAGCGACAGGTCAGGTGAGGCTTCTTGGCCGAGTGAAGATGTGAATGGGGGTCTTCCCACTGCTAGTCTGTTGGGAGGAAGGGAAATATATAAATTTAATAAAGGATACCATCATTATCTGGTTCTAAGCCAGACTAAGGCATTTTTTATTCACTCAGGCCTTTGGTCACCTCTACAGTGATGCTCACCTTTTAGTGGAGAAAGATAGAACTTGCCCTTATTGTGCTATTGGGTGAATATTTTAGCTGTTTTGTATTGTGCATTGATTTAATATTTTCTAGCTCTTGTTTGCATTTCATCATGATACCTTTTTGTCTAAAGCAACTAATAAATGCAAATCATCATCCTGATACTTTAACTACACTAATCATATAACTGCCTGACTAGTGATAGACTTTTATTAGTATTATTATTATTTATTTTTTACTGCAGCTTCTGGTAGGGTATTTAATTTAATTTGAGTCTTTTATAAAATTAAACAAAACAAACCCTGTTATTATATTTTGCGGCTCTTTCCCTATTGGCAGCCTCGTTAGACAGGAGCATCATCTGGAATTTTGCATGTCACGAACCAATGTGCTTTGAGTAATGATGTGCAAAATTCCAGAGTCTGTTAACAGGGAGTGACTCAGATGACCTGCTTGCTTGCCAGGAATAGGAAACAGGAGTGAGCGCTTTGCATTATATAAGAATAGGAAAAAAAGCAGCTGCTGCACGCAATGTTAACATACAGCGGCCTTCACTGCTACAAGAATCTCTTATAAAGCACCCAAATTCCTGCCAGTTGTGGAATAACATGTCAGGCCCTCAGCATCACCAGGAGGACACCAACAAATTCCTCAAGGACCTCCCTAAACATGAATCAGCCTGAGCCCTACACTCAGCACCAAGATCCGTCCCCATGTGTCTCTTCCAAAGGAGGTGCAAAAGGTGGCAATGACAGAAAAGGCCTTTTCAGTGGTGGCTCCCTCATTACGGAACTTCCCCCTCAGGGAAACTCACCTGGCACCAACACTCCCAGCTTTTAGGCACTGGGCAAGGTTTATCCAGGTTTTGGGATCTTAATTTGATCATAATGGCATGTGATTCTCACCTGGAACTCAGTAAGAAACAATGATTTGAATGATCTATAAACATGCAACACCAGATGGCACCAGAGAGCAGGAAATTTTTATACGCGTTTTTCCATAGGGTGTTGTTGTTGTTGTTATAACAATCTAATTTCTGACTTATTTATAGCGTGGTTTTCCCCACTGTGTGTAGATCCACCCCTGATTTGAGTGTTGGCCATTTACTGGGGCAGGATTAGCCCCTTTTATTCTTGCTGATGGAAAGTGCATTATTCTGCGTTATGGTTTTAAAACGTTCTGCATTTTAATATTGTGGATTTTAATATTCTGCAAGTCGCTTTGAGAAAAGAGGTGAACAGAAAGAACATGCAACAGCAGAATAAAGTAAATAATAAATTGGAGCAGGTTTGGAAGAGGGAAACCATGATGGTAAGGAGTCTGGAAATGAAATCTTATAGGGAATTGTTGAAAGGGCTGGGTCTGTTAGCATGGAGATTAAGGGGAGACATGATAGTGGCGAGGCAATATCTGAAAGGATTGCATGCAGAAGAAGGTAGAGCAGACTTGTTTTCAGGCTCCCCCCTCCTTCCCCCCTCCCCCTAAAACTGCTGTGGGGTTTCCCCCGTTCCTCTGAAGCAGATCTACGGAATGTGTTGAGCGCACATGCAGGAAAGGCGTGGGGGGGGGGGGGGAGTCCTGCTACACAAGCAGGAATCCTTGCACTGCTTATCACTGCATGGGATACATGCCTTGCTCTCTGGAGCAGCTGAAACCAAGTGGTCTCCATCTTCTTCTGCACAACAGCCTTTCAGATATTTGATTACCAATATCCTGTCTCTCCTTACTTTCTGCAATGGGTGGAAAGTTGCAGGGACGAAGGTTTCGGCAACATGTTGTTGGCATTCGTCTGTCTTGGGAGACAATGGAGGAGTGGGCCTCTGGGGACAAGTCAAGCCACTGGAGAGTTACAGCGCCTGCTGTAGCTGTAGAGACAGATATGGGAGAGACAAGTTTTGTTGCAGCTGGGGCAGATGAAGGCGTCCAGTTGTGCTGATGCAGATGCACTATGGCGTTTCTTCTCTCTGCGCTCCTCTCAGCCATCCTTCCTCCTCTGGCCACTGCTGTGGATGCACAACCTGACTGTCTGTCCCTAGGCACTGCTGTCATCTGCATCCACATGGCAGGGTTGATGTTGCCAGCCTTTATTTTGCATTTGCAGACCTCTTTGTAACACACACGGGTGGCGCTGTGGGTTAAACCACAGAGCCTAGGACTTGCCAATCAGAAGGTCGGTGGTTCGAATCCCTGCGACAGGGTGAGCTCCCGTTGCTTGGTCCCTGCTCCTGCCAACCTAGCAGTTCGAAAGCACGTCAAAGTGCAAGTAGATAAATAGGTACCGCTGCAGCGGGAAGATAAACGGCATTTCCATGCGCTGCTCTGGTTCGCCAGAAGCGGCTTAGTCATGCTGGCCACATGACCTGGAAGCTGTACACCGGCTCCCTCGGCCAATAATGCGAGATGAGCGCCGCAACCCCAGAGTTGGTTTGCCAAAGAGCCTGGTGCCTGAAGCCAGCTCCCATCCAGCCATTTCCAGTCTGTGGACATGACCAACCCAGCATAGACGTCGCTGAGACAGAAGTGCAAACATGCTGGGAATGTGGGCTTGGGAGAGCACATTGAGACTCTGTCCTGCCATGTGATGCCCAAAATCTTCCTCCTGATGCAGCACGTATGGAAGGCATTGAGGCATTGCTCCTGGAGGGTGCAAGTTGCCCACGATTCACTTCCATAAGGCAGTGTGCTCAACATGCAAGCCTGGAGAAACTCCCTAAGAATAGAATAGAATAGAATAGAATAGAATAGAATAGAATAGAATAGAATAGAATAGAATATATTTTTATTGTCATTGTCCCCTTCGGGGACAACGAAATTACTTGGCTGCTCCAATCCATCCACCCAGATAGGGCACTCTACGCAAAGACAAAACAACTACAAAAACACTGATTAAAACCATACACACTGATTAAAACCATACAATGATAAAACATAACAGGTAAGATTAGATGACTTCAAAGTCCAGGCTTCCCATTCAAGGCCGCGATCGCTCTGGAGAAGAAGCTGTTTCTAAGATGGCTTGTTCTTGTTGTCATCGTCCTGTATCTCCGTCCCGATGGCAAAAGTTCAAAGAGACGGTGACCAGGATGCGATGGATCTTTCACTATGTCCAGTGCCTTTCTGTGGCACCTCATGGCATAAATCTGCTCTAAGGTGGAGAGCGAGCAGCCAACAATGCTCTCTGCTGCCTTAACAACTCTGCACAACCCCATCCTGTCCTTGGTAGTACAGCTTCCGTACCACACACATAAGCCATAAGTGAGCACGCTCTCAATGGCACAGTGATAGAAGTGATAGACAGGAACACTGACTGTCATTTAGCTGCTGGGCCAGGCTCAAGATGCTGGCATTGGTGTACAAAGCCCGGTATACAGCTTGGGAGCAGGATATCTAGAATATTGTCTCACCCCCCTAGATACCCAACCAGTCACTGCAGAAGACAGCATCCAGCAGATAGCATCCTATAAGGAGGCCCAATATTCACAATGTTGGAATCGGTCCACCCCAGTTCTTTAGCATTCCATCCCATTATACATCAGACACATGCCCTCCCTATTTTCCTTTCATAGAATCATAAAATTGTAGAGCTGGAAGGGACACCAAGGGTCATCTAGTCCAACCCCCTGTAATGCAGAAATCTCAGCTAAAGCACCCATGACAGAAGGCCGTCCAACCTCTGCTTTTTTAAAAAAAAAAAAACCTACAATAAAAAACTGACTGCAAACTGTACCAGTCAAAATCTGATTAATCCCCCCCCCCCCCGGGCAAGAGGTTTCTGCACCATTTTCCATGGTGCCAAATGTTGTGGTTGCTAGGCATGCAAATAGGGCTGAGAGGAGGGTGGGGATTGGTAGAATGGCTGCTGATATTGCAAAGATCTTGCTGGCTCACTAAGGAAGAAGAAAACTGTGATAGACTCCCTCATTCCTTGGGTATTGGCATTTGGGGTCTCTCTCCGACGTGAAAACTTCCCCCAGACACAGTCTATTAGTTTTATTTTCCTCCCCGCTTCCCAACAGTTCCTCTCCCACTCCCACACTGGCAAAGAAGTTCAGGAGTGGAAAGCAGACTCAGAAGACTCAGAAAGGTTTTGAAACATTATTAGAATGCATTTGAATATACATCGGAGTTAGTATAACATTTGCGTTCTTCATTGACAGATGGGCCCTTTACGCCCCCTTCCTTTTTCCAAACACCATGTTTGTGCCCCTAAGAAAAATCGTTAGGGGATCAATGTTGCTATTTGCAGGATATTTTCCATTCCAGCGGAGAACAGGGAAAATTGGTGTTAGGTGACATCTACTGACTGACTGAGAGTACCACAGCTCTGCTTTCCACAGAAACCCAAAAGCAAGTCTTGTTGTTTTTAAGAATGCATCAGCTTTCCCCTTTTCACAGGAATAAACAGATAGCCATCAGCTTGCGGATGAGGAACTATCAGTAAGTAATGATAAGCTGTGTTTTCTTTTTGTGTGCTGGATACGTCCTTAGTGGACTGGGCTCTAAGGCCACACGGTTTCAAACACTTTTGATTTCTTTTTGCTTGTGGCTTCAGGCAGGATGGTAACTTCCTCGCAGCAACACCGTTTCCTAAAGGTTATTCATCTAAAGCAGAAGTGGGCAGTCTTTTTCCCCCACTGAGGGCCACTTTCCCGTGGAAGTAATCTGTCAGGGGCCACGTGCCAGCAATGGGCAAGATCAGAGGTGATAGCCAAAGAAGCCCAAAACAAAGATGCCTGCATTTTTAAAAACATGCACGCTAAAAAATGCAAAATCAAATTCAATGTGATGTTTAGTGCTGGTACTTGGAGGGAATGCCTGTTCTAAGCTGGTACTTGCCGTATGCGGTTTTCATAAGTACTTGCATGAAATTAAAGCGATTTCCCCCCAGAAATGATAAATCCGGTGCCCAATTCAATGTGGGCATATTCTTAGTCAATCAAAACATTGGAAGCAATCAATTGGCTTGATCAGCTAAGCGTTGCAGCCCACTTTTTATTTAATAACATAGTCTAGTGGATTTAAAAAAAATAAAAATCTGAGCAGTTGTAATGGCTTATGCCAACCCCAATGCCCTGGATTTTGTGGCTGAGGTGAGCATACAAGTCTGCGCCATTGTGCACTTGAAGGGAGCATGAAAGCCTGAAACAGAACTCCCTACAATGCCGCCCGACTGCCAAACATTACACCCACAGTATGTTAAGCGAAAAGAAGTGACTAAACACAGCTTTTCCTCTGTTTGGAGGGGTTTGGCAGACTGGCACAAATTGGAAGGCTGTGGTGGGCAGATTTGTTCCAGCTATTTTTTGATTTTATGCAAATAGCAGAATGAAGAATGCCAAACTATCTCCGGCTGTGACTGACAGCGCTGACAGTCCCACATTGCAATGACATCTGGGGAAGTGCGGGGAGAGGGGGGGGCGGAACCACTCCGTTTCCTTTAATAGAAAATATAAAGGACAATCATGGAAGACGAGATAGTGCTGGCGGGTGCTGAACATGAATAATCTCAACCTATCTGCGCAGCGTCTGCCAAATCGAAAAGACACACACCATGATGTTTCCTACTAATGAGACATTTAGGAACATAGTTTAACTTCTTCAGTTCATGAGCCTCCAGATTGCTGGGTGAGAATTCTGGGTATTGTAGTCAACCCAAGATTCCGTTTTAGAATTTAGGAGGCTGCCTTACACTGAGTCAGACCCATTGGTCCATCTAGCTCAATATTGTCGGCACTGACCGGCAGGTGCTTCCTAGGGTTTCAGAAAGGAGTCTATCCCCCTACCTGGATTGAACCTTGATCCTTCTGCATGGATCTCAGTCTCGCCCGCCTCTCTGTGTGAACCTCTGCTTTTGGCTTGTTGTGTTAGCATCAGATTGGCAACAGTCAACCAACCAACCAACCAAACTGTTGCTACTTAGGCGAAGGCCATGTCATGGACTGGGAACCATCTGGTGGGGGGAAGCATCTGGGGGACCTCAAGGGAAGAAGGATACGCCTCCCAAACAGAGCCGGATTTAGGTTTGATGTGGCCCTAAGCTACTGAAGGTAATGGGGCCCTTTATATGTCCAGCTGTCCTTTGTCAACAACAAATTGCCGCTGTTTTGTGTGTTGAATATATGCTATATGGTAATTTATGGACCTAATAGGTCCATACACAACACAAAACACTGTTGCTGTATGTAGGTTTTATTTTATTTGTTTTTTATCTTATATTTTGGAAATGTACATCCAGGTTTTTTTCCTTTAAATTTTTTTGGGGGGCCTCCAAGAGAGTGGGGCCTTAAGCTATAGCTTGTTTAGCTTCTCCGTAAATCCGGCACTGCTCCCAATGACAACTCTGCTATAAATACCAAATTGGCATGGGAGAAATTGTCCAGGGTTGAGGAGTTGGGAGGAGAGAAATATTATTATTATTATTATTATTATTATTATTATTATTATTATTATTATTTCACTTTATACACCGCCCTATACCCGGAGGTCTCAGGGCGGTTCACAAACACGACCACAACATATAAAATCAAGCCAAAAACAATAACCCAATAAAAAACAGCCCGAAAAGAGCCACATTCTAAAAGGGTGTTGGATGTCAATAAGATCAACCTAAAGGAACGTTTTTGACTGGTGCCTAAAGGTGTATAATGAAGGCGCCAGACGAACTTCCCTGGGGAGAGCATTCCACAGACGGGGAGCCACAGCAGAGAAGGCCCCGTTCTCGTGTTGCCGCCCTCTGGACCTGTCGAGGAGGTGGCACACGAAGGAGGGTCTCAGAAAATGATCTCAGGGTCCGGGTAGGTTCATATGGAAAGAGGCGGTCCTTGAGGTATTACGGTCCTGAGCCGTTTAATAAGTAAGGAACTTAGAAGGAAATTCTTAGGGATGAACGTACATATTTTGGGGACAACTAAAGCCACCCAAAACCAAAACACAAACATAACCCTGGTGCTGGAATGTGATGAAGTGATAACAGAGGCATCCACTAGTTCGATTTATGCATGAGCAGCTTAGGAGAGATTTGATGTGCATTTATTATTTTCGAAATCCATAACGTTCTTATCTCTTCCAACTCATGAACATATGTGTGTGTGTGCGGCTGCGGGAACATGTAATAATGTACGACAGCAATCAGTTAGAGCCATATACATTTGCGAAAGAGGCCAGACTGACACAGGGAAAGGCAAAGACCTCCGTTTTCTAGCAGAAGAATGCTACAAGGCATTATTAGAATCAAGTTTCGGGACCAGATCTCTAGAGGTTCACAGTTGACGTCACTGCCTTGACTTCAGGCCCTCGTGCCTTAATTAACGCATGGCACTTCCACCGTTTTCCTGCTAGGCACGGCCCTCGATGTCACAGAGTCAATGGGCTCAGTGCCAGGAGCATGCCCTGTGCCTGGCAGCAGTGGCAAGGTCAAGACAATTCTTTAGCGCACAAGTGAAAGGCTTTGCAAGCATGGGAGGAGGCATTTCAGGTCTTTTAACATGATCATCATGTATACACTGCAAATGGCCACACGTGAGCGAAATTCTCGCTTGTCCTTGGACATATATATTACACAAGGGACAAAAGTTCTGGCACTGGTCCAGCACAGCTCAACACAAAAAGTAGCTCTGTTCACGTGCCGCCATTTCTAAATCGGAACCCCCGTTTGGTTTCCTAGTGATCTGGGCTGCTTTTTGCTCTCTCTCACCCCCCGTATTCAGCATGCACATGCCTCAGAGGCATTGGGGCAGCCAACACTGCTTCAGTATAAATTTCTAGCTCTTGTGAAATGCACAGTTGTAATATCTCAACGTAGCATGGCTTTGGAAAGTCTGCACAGAGCAGCATAGCTGAGCTCCTGCTGGTTCAGGTCACGCCACCGTTCACTTCTGCTACAGCCGCACGGGCCAACTGTCTGGGTGGAATTCAAGTCAACAGAGATCCACTGATTCAATGAATGACTTGCCAACACTGGCTCGGCGATATACATTCCTGACTCTCAGAGCAAAAGCTCAGAATGTCCCCGGTGTACCAGTAAAATGCATGGCTCTGCACCTACTAAGGGATGTATAGAGAGCTGGTACCAGAATTTGGGTGATGTGGAAAGGGTTCCAGAAATGACACAGAATCAGGGCCCAGGGAGAAGATAGATAGATGATAGATAGAGATAGATATAGAGATACCCTCCAAGTGTTCCTGTTTTCCAGGGACAGTTCTGGATTTACAGAAGATGTCCTGGTTTCCGATTTGATCCCGGAATGTCCCGCTTTTCCTTAGAACGTCCCTATTTTTGTCAGAGAAATGTTGGAGGGTATGGAATAGGACATCCCTATTGTCATTGGAGAAATTTTGAAGGGGATGTCTCTATTTTCATGGGAGAAATGTTGAAGGGTATGTAGATAGAAAGATACAGATATGGATAGATTGACCGATCTCCCAACTTACTTTCCCCTTCATTCTCTGTTCAGCTCCCAAATATGTTTTTTTAAAAAAATATTTTATTTTCCAATTTTATAACCACAATAATTCATAAATTCGATACATAACCCAAAGCAACCTTCAACAAGTCCCTAAAGGCCAGCAGTCTTTAAGGGAGTTCTCAAGTTATTTATTAAAATATTCTCTACTATTTATTTATATAAAATACTTGTATACCGCAATTTCATTATTAAAACCCCCGTTTGCAACAATAGTAAATACACAATAAATACACAAAAAAATCCACATGTATTTTTTTTAAAAAAAAGATCACCAGCTTACAGAAAGTATTTTTAATTGCCTGCATAAGCCTGGCAGCACAAGAAAGTTTTTCAGCCAATTCTTAAAAAGATTAATATAGAAGACGTCTGCTATTGTTGTGTTATCACCATGTTTTTAAAACCGCAAACCCTTTTGCAGGGCAGGGCAATGTTTTCTCCCTTGATATTAAAACGCACCAAACTCATTGTTAGGCAAATAATATGTAGGCGTGCCGCGAAAACGAAAAGTGGCAAGAAGCCGTCGTATGAAAGGCAACCTACTGTCTGTCGAGTCTTCTGCCGTACCATTATTTAGTCCAAAAAGAAAGTAATTTCAAAATCTAGATGCACTAAGTGCTAAAGGCTGGCTGTATGGGGAGGGAAGGGGGAATGAATGGGGACATATTGAGACTGATGGCTTTGTTGTGATGACAGTGAAGTTAATAACACAAGAGACAAGCAGCAAAATCCATTTTAGATTTCAAAATTAAACTGCGCAGCATTGACAGCATCCTAGTGACCATTACTGGAGCTAATTTTTATCTTGTAATGACTTTGTAGATCTGACTAGACAATGAGGCACGCTACAAAACGCTCCGGAAATGCTGTTAATTACTTTGATTTGTTATTCAGTTCTCATCTCATATTATCTTCAAAGCCAACGATTCAAGGCAGCAGTATTCAACCTTTTGAGACTCAGGGCCGCCTTTGTATCCCTGCCCACTTTTTATTAAAATATTTGTCCTGTCGTTCTGCTTCTTGTTTTCTCTCCGGGTGGGAACAGCCCCAGCCCCAGTGCTGGATAACATACAAGGTGGTGCCAAATATAATCCCTGGCATTGCAAGCTGAAAGGATCATGGAGCAAATGCGGAGGAAGACCCTCTTCCTGAGACCTTGGACAGCGGATTCCTGTTGGAATAGACAACGCAGCAGTGGATGGGCTCTGTCCCAACCTTTCCCCTTTGCACCTACCATTATCTCTTCTCTGTAAAAACAACATTGAAAACAGCCTGCTTCTGCATTGGAGAAAGTCTGTAGTAGGGCTGGGAGATCTATCGTCCAAAACAGGTTTGAGGTCCATATCGTGATATCGGTTTCATAATTTTTGACCTGGCAATATATTGCGAATCATAATGTGTGTGTGTGTGTGTGTGTGTGTGTGTGTGTGGACTATACACAAATCACCCTTGCAGGAAAAACCATGAAGCCAGCCAGGGCCTCTACAGTGGTACCTTGGTTCCTGAACGGCTTGGTTCCCAGACTAATCGGCTTCTGAACGCTGCAAACCTACAAGTGTTCCGGTTTGCAAACATTTTTCGGAAGCCGAATGTCCGGCGCGGCTTCCAATTGAGTGCAGGAAGCTCCTGCAGCCAATCGGAAGCCGCACCTTGGTTTTTGAACCGTTTCGGGAGTTGAATAGACTCCTGGAATGGATTAAGTTCAACAGCCAAGGTACCACTGTAGATAGCTCTATCCTTATTTCAGACACCGTGATATATCAGTATATTGCAATGTTTAGCTGGTGATATCGTGCGATGTTGAAGACCAGTTATCAAGCAGTCCTAGTCTGTACTTCAGCGGTAGAATATCTGCTTTGCCTGCAGAAGATCCCAGGATTCAGTCCCTGGCATCTCAAGGAAGAGCTGGGAAAGATTCCCTCTCTGAAACCCTGGAGAGCTGTTGCCAGCCAGTGTAATTAATGCTGAGCTAAATGGACCAATGGTCTCCCCATAGCTTCATACATTCCTAAAAGTCAAAATTTGATGGCAGTTGTACGCATGCTGAGTGGCTGGGGGTGGACACTGACAATGACACTGGGGGGGGGGAGGCAAGCTTGTGAATATGGACCTGCCCTTCATCATTTGGCTCCTGAAGCTTCAGGAAAGTGCCAGAAGACACCTGTATGGCTGGGTCCTGAACAGGGTCCTCCGTGAGAATTTGAGTCCAGGTCTCCCCACCTCGAATGCTCAGTCCACAAGTCTACATGTATCCCAACAGCAAAGCGGGAGATTAATGCAGCTGGCATTCGCAAACAGCACATTCAGAGCAGGAGATCGCTCTGAAGATTATCTCGCACAGCTCCGCACAACTTTATATTTCCTTTCTTCGGCTTCCATGTGTCTGCTTTATAATGTAGAATCACAGCAGTAAAGGAAATTGTTGCTGCCTGCGCAATTTAATGGTCTGAAATTCTTTCCACAAAGAGGCACTTTTAGCATCAGTTATAAAATACAGAACGGCTTATACTGTATATTGATACAGATGCCGATTCAAAATATACTGAGATCTTTTACTTTGACTTGAGAATACAAACAAGCCAGAAAAAAGTCTGGAACCAAGTGATTTCCCAAAAGCAGAAGAAAATAACTTTTTTCTTTTTGTTTCACCCCCTGCCCCAAAGTAGCTTAACAAAAATAAAAAAATCGTGAATTTATACATTTATCCCTACTCTGATACACCAATGCATTCACGTCAATAAATAATGCTAAATATATCAGTAAACTGACTTTGCTCACGAGATCTAGAATCCTGCGCTAAAGTTATGAACACTGCTCATCAGCATGTAGGCCATACGTTAGGTATTTCTTCTGCAGGTCAAGGAGGCACATATATAGGGCTCTCTGTGCACATTTATTGTGCTAACATTTAAAACACAACTTTGCGAAAATTCACTGTCCTTTGCCTGGCAAGATCTGTGCCTTATGAATAAACAAATGGATCAAATTTTGCTCTCGGTTACATTACCATAAATCCAAAAAATTGCAGTTGACTGCAGTGGCGCTACTGTTTTATTAAAGTCCAGAATTATGCCCTAGGAGATTCTCTTTTTCACATTCCATTATTAAACAAATGAAACACATAAGAAGTTGCTATCCGGCGTACACTTCCTTGGGAGTAAATCTCACTGAACTCAGTGAGACTTATTTCTGAGTAGGCATGCATGGGAGCAAGCAATAAGTAAGTTATCTAATGGTAATTTTAAAAAGAGCCATCTATTTTCCTCTGCTATTTCACGACTTCCCAGGATGCTTGGGATTGCACAGAATTAACTGTCATTGGGTTTGTTTACAAATTCCCATAGAGCTCAAAGGCAAGGCATACTAGCTAGACAGCTTGATTTGTATATACTTTAGTTGCAAATAGAAAAGGGGGGAATTTTCTAACACATTTTCTTTTCTTCTTCTTTTAACTCGGCAAGAAATACCTTGGCTGCATGAACAGTTTTCTTATGTTTGTGACTGCACCAGTGCAAATCCAGTTTTCCTGTGTAAGTACCGGTAGGTAAGACCTATCTACAAATGTGTCTAATCCGTGACCCGGTTTATCAGAGGCATGATGCCCTAATGAAATCTCTGTGTTCAAAGGATGTGTGCCACTAAGTCAGCCCTTCCCAGCCTTGTGTACCCAGGTTTTCCTGGACCTCAAGCCCGCCATCACCCCCTGCCAACAGGGCCAATGGTCATGGATGAGGGGGGTCACAGTCCAGCACTTTGCAGTGGGTCTTAGCAGATTCCCACCTGAATTGATTTAACTATCTTTAAAAAGGAATCCTTCACACAATCGATGGAAATATAGGAATGGATGGGGAAAGTATTAGAAAATCAAGAAAAAGCATTTTACTGTGAGCAGCAAAGAAGGGATAGGAAAAGAAGCCCCATGAAAGACAGATGGAAAGTCAACTTTGAAATTAGTGTTGAATTTGAATTAATTTGTTAAAAATTTGGACAACTTAATAAAAATAAATTGGCAAAAATAAATAAATAAAGGGAAGCCTTCTGTCAAGAATCCAAAAACAAAGAGAGACCTGCATCAATCCATGACCCACGCAATAATAGAAACGGCAAGAGGTATGTAGACCGTGTATTTTCTTGGTGAAGTCGCAATTGTTTTTAAATAATAGAGCTTTTTCTCTCAAAGTACATTCAGAAACCAAGAGCCTGATACCATCTCAAAACTTACAGATTTATGACGGTATGTGATTCTGAGTGTGCGTCATGCATCTGATAGCATAGACTCCGGCCCATAAAAAGATTAAGCAGCAATAAATCTTGTTTAAATTTAACATGTGACAGGCCCTGGTGTTTTTGTTGTGGTAGACCAACTTGACCACCCATGTGGAATTTGGTACATTCAGAAATCATGAGGCGGAGCCCTTTTCAAGAAAAATGTAGAGCTGTGAAGTTCAAAATCTATTGAGCCATTAAAATAAAACTGGTCTCCTAAAGCAGCTTTTGATATTGTTGCCCAGCTTCTCTTAAGAGTTTTGGATCTTTTCAGTCATTAGCATTGCATTCGTACTACAGATGAACAGGTTGCAGCTGCCTTGGGTTTAATTGCTAAGAAAAGGGAGCAATGAAAAAAGGTGTGGTGGCAGTATTTTATTACCGGTATATTTTTGTACAACAAAACCTAAACTGGGTGGATGGTTTCAGCCGAGAACAAAGACCTATTCTCTTTCTACACAGCTGTTCTTTGGGTTTTACCTTGAAAAAGCCATTCAGGGTAAAATAGTGGGTTGCCAAATAATCCACACAAGATGCCCACCCTGGCCTGAAAAATAAAGCTTGATTTTATACAGAATTCATTCATTTAATAAAAACTCTTTCAGCATTCATAATAAAAATATTAACAAATGGGTTGCAAATATTGTATAGAACACTCATTTTTATACACATTGGCTGTACAAAAGTTTGGGTATTTTGGAAATACTGTGTACTACTGGAGGGGAAAATAGCAGAGGAACAAAGGATTATGTTTTCAGAAAATACTTATTTCCCTGCCCAACAAATAGTATCAGCTGCCATAATGAGAAAGAGAGAAAGCATATTTCAGTTCCTCATTGCCAACATGGCATTTATGTCCCAAATGAGATTCCGTAATTGATCCATAATTTGCTTCAGCTGTTGATTCTTCTGTTTCAGTTTCTGCGGAAAGATAAAGTTTGTCAACACTGGCGTCTGGTCAGGTTACGTATTCTGAATTTAAATTCAGGGGTGGGATGGGGGAATGGCAGGGCGTAGGGCAGCACAGAGGTCTACTACAGGAAACCCCCAATTTGCCGCGGGAGTTGCATTCCGGGTCATCGTGCGCATAAGCCCATCCTGCCCCCTTCTGGGTCCAAAAATGGCCGGCGCATGTATATCAAGGATTTAGTGATCTGACATGGTTACCCTACCTGCCTCTGTTCCTTCCCCTTCCCTGTCTCTTGTTAAGTTCTTTGATGGCATGAGAACAGCCTTTAATGTCCTAATCAGTTGGAAGCGATAGTGCTGGGGTACCTTCTTTGATGTTGGGACATTGTTTTGAGAAAGTGAGGCACTGGGAGGGGGTGGCTAATGAATAATTTGCACACAGCCAGTAATGAACGATCTGCACATAGCCAGTTGGGCAAGCCACACAGACTAGCTATCTATAAATCGGATGGTTGTAGGCAGAGTGTTGGAGAAGCTTGTGCACAGACTGATTGGCCGTGGGGCCGTGCAAACTGAGGCTAACTGGGGGAGTCACATCGCCGCTTCTTGAGGGCTTCCAAGTGGCAGATTGAAGTGCTTGCTTGGTATGTATCTGTTGCTTGCTGTCTAGAATAAAACCTTTAATCTTCTCACTCACTTAGTGGAACCTCGACTTACGAAGTACTCGACTTACGTATTTTTCGACTTACGAAAGGAAATCCGCTTGGATTTTAGATGGGGTTTACTTGACTTACGAAGGTTTACATAGCGTTTTCTTACGAATTTTTCGACTTACGTTTCCAATGCATTCCTATGGGAATGCCGTTTTTCAATTTTTGACTTATGAGTGTGCATTCGGAACGCATTAAATTCGTAAGTCGAGGTTCCACTGTACTTCTGAATCTCATTTTAAAAGAACCACCTTGCATTTGGCAAGACAAGAAGCACATCAAGGTGGAAGGCCCTAGATTAATGACAGATGTTGACAGAAAATAGCAGTCAGTCAGGGCACACTGTAGCGGACTCCCCCAACCTGCTGTCATCTGGATGTTTTGGATTACAACACTTATCATCCTGGACAGTTGGCTATACTGAATGGGGCTGATGGGTGTTCTAGTCCAAGACATGTGGAGAATACCAGGTTGGGGGAGATTTCATTATAGGAACATTCTCTTTCGGCGCATGCTTCCCCATCTTCCTTCTGCGGAAAAGGTCATTTCCATGAAAAGCCATTGGAAAAGGGCAACGCGCACCTCATTCTTCTTGCAATATTGTATTTCCATATTAGCAAGCACACCAGGGTCCAGATTCCAGAGGAGCAGGTCTTCTGATATGAAGCTAATGTACACTGCGTAGGAATAATGTTCAAGCGTTGGGAAGATTGCTAGTGGTGGGTGGAGCCATGGAGAAAGAGCCGTGCCAGCTTGCCAAATAGCTTTGCCAATACATTTCGAGCTTGATTTACAGCTGAAAAGAATCCCCTTGAGCGAAAACGTCTAATAGTGCTGAATTCTATTAAGCTCCGAGAGGTCTGCAAATAAATCTTAAGCCTTGTACGTCTATAATAATGCACTCCCAGTTCTGCCCACCAGTGCCTTCACTGATAACACAAGGAACTTGCACCTGCACTTGCCTATTGTTTTAGCTGATAAGCCACCAGCTTGTGCAAACCTAGCATATAACTTGGTGTTGCCATGAATTAAAAACAGTTGCTCCAAAGCTGTATTTTACATGGCTGTGAAAGGCTTATCAAAGAGCTTTCAGTGTTGCCAAGAGGAGGAATTATTGCTCTGCCTATACATTCATGGTGACTGAACACCAAGTATGTACAGAGGCGTTTGCAATTTCTGTTTCACAGTGTGATGTCACTTAGGCCTTTTGACATAAAGAATTTAATCCTCATTTTTTCCCTCCTGGAGCCATTTTTTTTTATTCAGCCAGAATCTAATAAAGTTCAACTTGGTTTGGCTGAATAGCATTTTGCCTCCTATGTTAGCAAGCGCAATGTGGATTTGCTGTAGAAGATAGGAGCCATGCCAACTCAGGGACATTGCGCATGATGAATGTGCTTCCCGGGGTGCACCTCTTCAGATCTGAGTGCTACATACCGCACGGCTTTGCCTCCAAAATACCTCTCTGGGATTTTCTCTGGACTGTAAAAAAGAATTCTCCACCATGCTGTGACTTTTAAACTTCTAGTGCTTTTTTAAAAAAAAATTTGGAACAGTCAACACAGTTCACAGAGTGTGGAGAAAACACTTCTGAGCACTGCAGTGCACTCCATAGCTGCTACCGATGCTGCCAAGGCATGGATGCATTTCAAGCATATTCCATATTATAGGTTACACCCAATACCACATGCTTTAAAAAGAAAAAGGAAGCTTCAAGCCCTTTGTGCGGAACTGGCTGGTTCATTGTGTGTGTGTGTGTGTGTGTGTGTGTGTGTGTGTGTCTCACAGCTGCTTCTGATTTGCCAAATATACAGAATGTACCCAAAGGAAAATGGCACCTAGCTGAGTTATCATTCTCAAATTGAGCATCAGGGAAGTGGATTAAAAGACACCCTGTTGCTTGAGGATCCCAGCACGTTTCCGAGCACAATTCAAAGTGTTGGTGCTGACCTTTAAAGCCCTAAACGGCCTCAGTCCTGTATACCTGAAGGAGCGTCTCCACCCCCATCGTCCAGCCCAGACACTGAGGTCCAGTGCCGAGGGCCTTCTGGCAGTTCCCTCATTTCGAGATGTGAGGTTACAGGGAACCAGGCAGAGGGCGTTCTCGGTAGTGGCACCTGCCCTGTGGAACGCCCTCCCAGCAGATGTCAAGGCATTAAGCAGCTATTTTACTTTTAAAAGACAACTGAAGGCGGCCCTGTTTAGGGAAGTTTTTAATGTTTGATGCTGTATTGTTTTTAATATTTGGTTGGAAGCCGCCCAGAGTGGCTGGCGAAACCCAGCCAGATGGGTGGGGTATAAATAATAAATTATTATTATTATTATTATTATTATAGTAAGGAAAAGAGATTCTCTGCCTAGGAGGAAAGAGGCGAGTGGTTTCATCCCCCAAAGGGAGGACTATATTTAGGCTAAACAGCTTTGAAGAGCCACAGTTGAATGGCAGAGCTTCTGCCTTGTATGTCGAAGGTCGCAGGCTCAATCCCTGGCATCTCCAGCTAGGGCTGGGAATGTCCCATGTCTGGAACCCTGGAGCGCTGCTGCCAGTCATTGTAGATAATAATGAGCTATATGGACCTATTGGTCTAAGGCAGCTTCCTATGGTCCTATGGCGCTCTAAAGTGTTCTATCAGTGATACAAAACACACGCAACACTCTTAGAAGAGCAAAGCTGTGAGGTGAAATTGGGGTGGCGCTGTCTAGCAAGGCTTAAGTTAGCAAGACAGACAGTTCAGTCCCTGGCATCTCTAGCTGGTAAAACAGGCCTGGGAGAAACCTCTGCCTTAGTCCATGGACTACAAGTCAATAACAGAAAACACTGGGCTAGGTGACCAAAAAATCCGATTCAGTATTATCACTATTCCACTGCACGAGAAAGCGCAAAACTGCCCTTATTCACAGCACCGGAATAAATTCTTTACACTCATGCAACGCTAAATTCTGCAAACCACACATACCAAACGCCTGGCATGGACCAGAGTCTGGATGGGCAACACAAACCGCTGAACACAATAACCTGATCAGGAACTGCCACAGAACTCAACTCACTTGCACATCCTGAAAGTACAAAAGAAAAGGGAGCAGAGAAAGGGCAAAAAAAGGGAGAAACCATTTGAAGAAGAGATCCGCCATAGCACATGCCCCATCGTTACAGACCAGAGGACTGAAGGGAACCACTTGCTTTGCACAGCTCGTCTATTTGCTTGTAGTGGTACAAGCACTGCTATAGCAGCAAATCCTTGACAAGGCAGCACTTGGGTCAGGGAAGCAGGCCTCCCTTTGTAAACTGCAAGGGAATGGTGATTGCTCACAGTGCAGAATGCTCCCAGCTTCTCATCCAGGCTCTTAACTAAATCATTTTAGTTGGGGATCCTGACCATTAGTACTTGCAGATTCAGTGGGTATAGTCAATGCCTTGATGAATTGGCGAGTCCTCAAGAACTCCCCTCAAACACAGCTGAGGGCTAACATCACGGCCAACACAGGGAAGCAGATGCTGGATCACGCCTTTAGCCTGTCCTCAAATAGTTGGCATTCAAGCCCCTTTGCCTTTCCTGCAGCTCTGCTTTGAATCCTTTTTCTGTTTGTCAGCAGTGACCTTTCGCGCCACTGTCATTCTGTTGACTCGTGAGCAGTCTGTTCTTCACCATCACCCCCTCCAGTGTTGTTGCTGCTGAGCCAGCCAGCCAGCCCTGAGCCCTTGCACCCCACTTGTGCAGCAGCGATAGCATTTGTTAAATGTAAGTTGTTTTTACTGAGCTTTTAATCTCCGGTTCCTATTTCCAATTTCCAACAGTGTATTAAAGTACTAACTCCCCATCTCATGTGAAAGCCTACATCCAGCATTCTACAAATTTCTTTCTCTCTCCAACATTATCATTTCCCCCACATTATACTGCAGCTGTATAAGACAAGGCGCTGGATGGAACATCTACTTAAAGAGAGGATGCCTTCACTGCTATGCACCCAAGTTTGTCCTGACTTGGCATCAAAAGTTCAAAGGAGTTCTGTGCCTTGATATCTGTTGGAGAAGCTCTTTCTAATCACTAGGCTTAGTTACAATTCAGCTATTGCAACTTGGAATAAAGCCCCTGCAGCAAATTTTTAGAGCAAAGGGGTGAGGGAATATGTGTGTTGTGGGAGGCAATAAATCTGAGTTGTCTTGACAATTTTCCTCCCGCCCTCCCTTTTTAAGGTGTCCTTGAGAGTAGAACCCTATAAAGGGTTCCATCTTTTCTTCTCCCAACCTTTTGCCAAAAAAGGACAAGTGAATCGTTTTGCGCTTGCTGCTTTCATTTTTTCAGCCATAGGTACAGTAAACACTGGAGGTTTCTATGAAATCACTTGGCTTCTTCATATACCCCGTCCTTTTATTAAAGTTGCTGTTAATACCAGCTGTGTCAAATGCCCAACCAGAGCACATACAGAATGAACCACAGCAATTATTATTAGATTTCATAGAAGAATAATAGAATTGTAGAGTTGGAAGGGACCCTGAGGAACATCAAGTCCAAACTCCTGCAACGCAGGAATATGCAGCTGTCCCACACAGGGATCGAACCTGCAACCTTGGTGTTATCAGCACCATGTCCTAACCAACTGAGCTAGCTAGTGGATTCATAGTGTAGTTACAGCCAGTGCATTTTCTGAAAGCTGGTCTTAACCTGTAAAGCCTTACATGTCTTGGGGCCCCACGACCTGAAGGAACAACTCTTTCCATGCCTCTTCCTATATACTTCCTCTTACTGCCCCACCAAACAGTAAGATAATCTAAAAAGGTAAAAGGACCCCTAACAGCTAAGTCCAGTCGTGAATGACTCTGGGGTTGCGGTGCTCATCTCGCTTTACTGGCCGAGGGAGCTGACATTTGTCCACAGACAGTTTTTCCGAGTCATGTGGCCAGCATGACTAAGCTGATTCTGGCGAAACCAGAGCAGCGCACGGAAACGCCGTTTACCTTCCTGCCGGAGTGGTACCTATTTATCTACTTGCACTTTGACGTGCTTTCGAACTGCTAGGTTGGCAGGAGCTGGGACTGAGCAATAGGAGCTCACCCCGTCATGGAGATTTGGTCGGCAAGCCCTAGGCCCAGTGGTTTAGACCACAGCGCCACCCACGTCCCTTTTAAGGTAATTTATAGAGGCCCTTTTCCAGGTGCCTCCTCCTGCTGAAATTCAGAGAGTGGCAACAAAAGAAGTCTTCTCAGTGGTGCACTCCCGCCAGCCTTTGAAATGAGCCCTCCAAGGAAACTCGCATGGCACCCACATTACAATTTTTTTTTTGCCACCATCCAAAGGCTTCCCCTACTCCCAGGTTCTTCAGCAGTTTCCAGATGTTTAGTATCCATAGTTGTTTTAGTGTTTTGGGGTTTTTAACATCTCCTCCTAGCCAGTGTTTAATATGGCTTATTGGGACTGCTGCTTCCTTAAGGAAAATTCTGTGAGGCTTATTACAGACTTTGTTTAAACTGAGATTTTGTTATTGATGTTTGTTTTATTATTTACTTATTAATTTAAATGCTATTTAATGCCCAGATAGGCAGTTACAAGCATAAAAACCAATTGTGCGAGCATTAAAATATAAACATCCATAATTAAAATATGCAAGAAAGCAGTCTCATTAAAACAAAGGAGTCTCAGGTCAACGGATCATGGGAACGGCTGCTAGGATGCTTTCTTATGCATGCAATTTTAACATTCTATTTGTGGTATTGCAAATTTTTGTTTTAACTGTACGCTGCCTAGAAGCATTTTGCATTAGGCAACACTTTAAAATAAAATGCTGTTAACAGCTACTTACTAATATAAGCATGGAACAATTGTCATTGGTGAACAAATGCCACTGACCTTGTGTTGTTCTTCCTTATGGGAGGGAGGCAGTCCCCCAATAGGGATGCCAATTGCCCACCCAGAGGTTGTGCATGTAATTTTAAATGCTCCGCACCATTGAGAGAGAGGCTAGCTGCTCTGATTCCCTTCCTATACTGCCCTCCTTGCTCGTCCTTGTTTCCCTCCTGCTTTTGTCTGAAAAAAACCTTTATTCCCCCCTTCCCCCCACAAGCAAGCAGGGAGGAGGATGGATGAGGAACAGGCAGGATCTACCTGCTGTATATCAGAGCATTTAAAACTAAAAGGACAGTCCTGGGCAAGGACCTAGCAGCCCTATGCAACCGCAAATACTTCAGACTGTCACTGTTTACCCCCCAATGGTAGAACCAGGCTGTGAAGAATGTTCCAGCAGACTTCTAAGTTCATAGGACCATCTCAAAAAACACCCTTTTGCACATCATCTGCCTGTGTGATTGCCAAGTCCCTGGATTGGTCTGGCCTTTGCTTGGCTAACACAGTATGAGCTTGAGGCTCATGCTTCCAGTTTCAGCAGCTAACTTCCAGGAACCTGTGATAAAGACTGCACCCTCCCAGCCATAAGTTTGAATATGGTTGCCTGCAGCCTGGACATAAGTCTTTGGGTTGCAAGAAGTGGCTCAATGTTCCAGGAACACAGAATCATAGAATTGTAGAGTTGGAAGGGACCCTTCAGGTGATCTGGTCCAACCCCCTGAAATGCAGGAATCTCAACTAAAGCATCCTTGACAAACACAGATCTTCTGTATGTCCAACTGCAAATATTGTTATCCACCATTTTTAAGAAGCACACATGCCCTTCCTAAAGTGGCTGCTTCTCAGCCTCTAGATATTAAATGAAATAACTATATATAGGAATGAGAATGTGTCCTTCAGAAAACTAACATGACAGGTTAGGCAAGGGACACAATTAGAGCTGTTGGTGACAGCTCAGCTTTTGTCCCACAGGCAAACATTCAACTACAACGTTCCTATCAAATAGGCTACAATGCCAGAAAATAAGGACTGGTGCATTTTTTTTTCTACACAAGCCAAAATCACAGCTATCTGGAGCAAAGAAATAGTGATCAGCAACAAATTGGTTAAAACAAAAAAGTTAGTAATCCGTTAAGATTATGGGTGGCATTCAATTAAGTTTTACTCTGAGTAGACCCACTGCAAATTAGCAGACCTAAGTTGGTCACGTTTATTATCTTACGTTAATAAACCTATTAACCGAGACCTCCGGGTATAAGACGGTATATAAATAAACAACAACAACTTCAATGGGTCTATATTCTGTAGGACTAGCAAATACCACCCCATGGGTTGTATCCAGTGTGAGACTTACTCAGAGTAGATCCACTGGAGTTAATGAGCATAATTACATTATGTTCATCAATTCCAACGGGCCTACTCTGAGTAGGATGAGCATTGGCTAGAACCCTATGGATATAATTCAATGTTGCATTAAGCTAACTGTTCTGTCTGGCAAGCAGAAATGCTTGTACTGATGGAGCAATCTCCCCTCTTCTCCCTCTTTACTCCCCGCATGCTGTTCTGGGGGTTCTTCTGACCACAAGCCAATGGGGGGGGTGCAGGGGGAAGAGAGCGGGGAAGCTCCAATGCACTAGCTGGGCTTGTTGCTGTCAGTTTGCATTTCTTAGCACAGAAAGTATTGATCTGATGTGTAGAGATCTTTCCTATTCTGATTAGTTCAAGAGGGTTCTAGAACGTTTCTTCTCTTTGTGAAAAAGTTTTATTACTATGTGAGAGAAACAGGAAGAAGGTTTCTGATGTTTGGGTTATTTCTCTGGGGAGCTGAGTACAGATGGTTTAACTGTTACTGTTATCTTTCTGCCAAGGTCGCACTGACTATAATAATAGGGCCAGGAGCCTGGGTTTCACTCACTTTCTCTTCTATCTCTCTTTGTTCTTATGTTCTGTTTCTGTATGCTATCGTGAGAAGGTTTAGTCCTATTGTAAGTTTTATTGTAAGTGCTGCAACTGGATTTCTTATGGACTGTGCCAATCCTGAATGTTTTAGATTTGTGCCCATTTATGCTCATTGGTCTTCAGTACCAGTAAAGATCTTCTGGATGAAGTACAATTGCCTCTGGTCTGTTTTTTGGAAACTCTGCTACATGTTTTAAGTTTTTTCCTCCTCCGGCGCTGGCACGACAGTTGCGCTGGCTTTCACTACCACAGGTATTTAACTGAACCTGGCCGTATTTCTTTTCTGTGACTCAGAAGAATGTTTAAGGCTGTACAAGCAAACTAGTAAAGAAAGCTTCTGATAGGAACTCTGCTGCATGCAAATCGTATCAACTATTACCTTGTTCACTTCCATGATTTCCCTTCTCTCTTCACTAGCAAAAAGAAGCTGGCTGGCTGCTCCTCGATCATCATGCTTAGAGCCATCCTCCTCGACATAAGGAATGAGTTGCTGCAAATGTTAACAAAGCTGCTGTATAAAACATGCTCTATAAAATATACTGAGAGCTTTTCGTAGAACCACGAATGAAAAACCATGCCCTAAAACTTGTCAGCCAAGATAAATAATAATAATAATAATAATAATAATAATAATAATAATAATTTATTATTTATACCCCGCCCATCTGGCTGGGTTTCCCCAGCCACTCTGGGCGGCTTTCAACAGAGCATTAAAATACAATAATCTATAAAACATTAAAAGCCTCCCTAAACAGGGCTGCCTTCAGATGTCTTCTAAAGGTCTGGTAATTGTTGTTCTCTTTGACATCTGAAGGGAGGGCGTTCCACAGGGCGGGTGCCACTACCGAGAAGGCCCTCTGTCTAGTTCCCTGTAACTTCCCTGTAACTAAAATATGAAATTACAGAAACACTAGCTTTTTAAAATCACATTTCTATTATATTTATTTGTCTTTGGACATCTTAAAAACTGAAGACAGCTACTCTTGTGCAAATGCTTAATACTAATTATTATTTATTAAATTTATATCCCACCCTTCTTTCCAAAGAAGCCTTGGGCAGATAACAAGAAGAGATGAAACAGCTTTAAAGCACCTTTAAAACAACTCCAATACAGATGCAGGCTGGGAAAGATCTCAAAAGGGTTAAAAATATGCTCCATGAAACATTTCCCCTCACAGCCAAGGGGCATAAGCAGAAAAGAGGAATTCTAAAATGCACTGATTCAAGCATGAAACCAGAGAAAGTGGTTCACAGAATGGGAAAGATCCAGCGACACACAAGTAGGCATCCACTTTGTTACAGAGCTTCCTCTTGCCCCCTGCAGCATCTCCTGCTCTGGAGATTGAGGACCCCCTGGAACAGGTTTTGGAGATATACTATGGGGTGGGAGTGGGGAGGGTGGGAGAAGAGAAACCAGATGCCCTGTTGCACAACTGTCAAGCAAGCGGTTACAATTGGATCTCTCACCATGTTTCTGAATTACTGAAATATATACAGCATGATCTAAATATCTGTACCTCTCCTCCACTTACCTCTATTGGAACAGGATCAAGTCCTGCACAGTTTTCATTGCATTTGTCATAGACCAATCTGAGTTTCCTAAAAAGTATTGCAAGCTGACGCAGATGTTCTTGAAGCTTCCCTAATCTGTCTTGATATGTGCCTGTATGATAGGTGACACCGTTTGGAAGCTGGAGGGGGAATGAATGAAATCCATGGTTACATTTCATCTACACTGAAAAATCAAAACAATTACAGAGATGGATATTTCTTGCAAACACCTCACCCCAACCATTAATGCTAACTGCGGTACTTGTTCCAACTAGTTCAATATTGTCTTCATTTATTTAATTTTATCCTCTATGTGAATCAGCTATTGTGTACATAAATTTCGTGAGATTTCTGGAACACACAAAGTATAGAACAGAGTTAACCAGGTACTTCATTCAAGCTCATATTCTCCATAAAACTGTAGAGGTTTTGGTTCTAAACTTGTTACAGTGAAGCGAGTCCCACCGAAATGAGTGGAATTTACGTCTGTTTTAGTATGCTAAGGATTGCTTTTGCAAGACCATTTTTAATCAATTAGGAGGAAAGAATATTATTCTGCAAGTAAAGAACCTGGTGACAGAAATCTTTCCTAGGCTGGTGTATAAACAATATCTCGGGGAGCAATACATTCCAGGGAAAATATACTGCATTTCTGAAAGAATTTTTTAAAAATGTACTTTCCAAGAATTAGGTATAAATTGGCGTATCCAGTAAAAATATCAAACCGTTAAAAAAAATTCAGAGTAACCAAAGTAGAACAGTACCTGCTATCCTCAAGGTGTACAGAGCTAAAGGAGTGTGGAGTTTATTTTGCAAGCAATGCAGGACATTTATTCCATACTGGAATAAAAAAAGTATCCTGTGAAGAATTTGCATATAGAGCTACTGTCGTCATTGCTGCAGGCCAGTTAGTGCCAACTATAACTTTTATCTGCTTGTCTTGTTCTTGTATCTGTATCCATTTGAACCATTCTTTGTACACTTTAAATATGAAAGTGTTTCTGTCTTTATTTTAACAATTACTTGGCCAACACAGTGCCTCAGAGCCAACTCCTCCCTTTCACGTGCCCAAACTCTTTCCATACCACCTTGCAGTTTGCTTGCATTTCCTCCTCTATTTTTGACCTCATTCCAAGAGCTAGGAACAGAGAACGCTTTGGGGGGGGGGGCACCGTGTGTGTGTGTGTTGTTTGTGAGGAAGAAAGACGGGTTTCTTCGCCTACTGCTGCCCACCTGCATGTTCCTCAACAGCTGGAAGATCTCCATGGTGCGAAGCACAATGTCCTGCACGGTCTCTTGCCCGATGCGGCACAGCGAAGCCGTGTTCACCTCCCGAGCAGCCTGGGCTTGGGGTCCTGAAAACGGCCCGGGGCCTATCCCTGCTCCGGCCAGGGGAGGGGTGGACATGTTTGCTGCTGTGTGGAGGAAGGAGAGGTTAAAACACACACACAAACAAACAAAACAACAACAACCACGGAACGTCAAGACATGCACACACGTGTGTGTGTGTGCCACAGCCAGCAGGGTTGTATTTCTCTGCGCTCTCTCTACGGTTCTGTGGGGCTGGACCCGATAAAAGGATTCGGGACCCTTGGCCCTGAGCAGCAGCAGCAGCAGCCACCAACCCACATTCAGGGGCACCCAGAGGCACCTAGACGAGCCTCCTTCCGTACCGGCCAGCCCGGTGTACTCCAGCGCTTTCCGGGCCGGGAGAACCGAGAGAGGCCGCCGCCGCCGCGAGAGGGGAGAAGCCGGGCAGAGAGCGCTCAGCTCCCGGGCGCCACGGATTAAAAGCGACGGAAGGGAACGGGGGGGGAGGGGCGTTCGCGACGGCGACGGCGACGCCGTGACGCTACTTCCGCTTCCGGGAGGGACGACGTTTCCTCCCCTTGGCCGTCCGGTGTCCCTCCCGGAAACGGAAGCGGAGGGTCTCCCCGCAGAGGGTTGTTGTTGGGTCTGGGAGCATAAAGCAGATTACGCATTATCCTGGATGGTAATTAAGTAACTGGGTATATGAATTAGTGTATTAGTAGATACAATAGTATATTAATGGGCAGTCGGGGTGGGGAATAAAAGAGAGAGTTTAGTTGTTGTTATTAATTAATTAATTATTAATAATAAAGTAGCGGGGTATATTAATTAGTATATAAGTATATACAATAGTACATTAATGGGCAGTCGGGTGGGGAATAGAAGAGAGAATATAGTTGTTATTAATAATAAAGTAGCAGGGTATATTAATTAGTATATAAGTATATACAATAGTATATTAATGGGCAGTCGGGGTGGGGAATAGAAGAGAATTTAGTTATTATTATTATTATTAATTATTTAGAGGTGGGGTGTTTTTAATGCATTTCTTTAACACCCCCCCCCCCAAATTTTAGTTTTAATGTATTTAATGTGTTGGCTGGCTGTAACTCGGTTTGGCATGACGAAGCAGCTAACACATTTAATAGATCACTGAACGTCATGGTGAGGGAAGCGGTTCAGGTGGGTCGAGGGATATACGAAAGAATATATCCATAAAGAAGCAGGATAGGATGGGAAGTTTTAAGAAATATCAGCATTCCTAATAAAGAGGCAGGCTGTGCGTGGAGTGGGGACAGGGGAAAGTAAGAAATGTAATTCCTTGCTCATTATTTAGAAGTGGGTGGAATTTTTTAATGTCTTTCTCCCCCAACTTGGTTTTAATGTATCTATGGACGGGAGGAGGGGCTTGGCGGGTCGGCTTGGCTGTCAGTCGATTTGGCGAAACAAAAGGGGCAAGCAGATGAATGAAATAACGAGTCAGGCAGTGCCGGTGGGTAGAGGAATGTGAGGAAGATTATTAGTTAACTGATGTTAATGAGTTGTTATTAATAATAAAGTAGCAGGGTAGTGTAGGTGGGTCTGGAAATGAATGAATATTTTATTAATAAAGAGGCAGGCAGTGCGGGTGGGATGGGGAGCATAAGAGAGATCAATATTAATGTTAATAATGAGGCAGGAACGGTGAGCAGGTAGGGGAGTATAAGAAAAATCATCATTATTAAAAATGCTAGCAACAAGATAATAATAATAATATCCGTAAGTAGGTTCTAGGTTTCCTACCATACTGAAAGCTATGCTGTGTCACCTGGAAACCTTTCGTTTAATTTCATCCAGCAAAGGAGGGAGATTTGCTCTGTAATGCTCAAAGGCATGTTTGTTTATTATTAAACTGATAATAGACTTCCTAGATTTTAGCCCAGCAGGCAGGCTTTCTTAATTTTACTCTGTACGGCACCACAGGTTATTAAGAAAGAATCAGTGTTATTAAATCCACTGCTTGCTCTTGCCCATCATCTTTCTCCCCACCCCCAGTTTTGTCACCTGTGTCAAGTTTTATCATGTAATATCCTTAAGGGACCCAGGAGGCGCTGTGAGTTAAACCACAGAGCCTAGGGCTTGCCGATCAGAAGGTCGGCGGTTCGAATCCCTGCAACGGGGTGAGCTCCCGTTGCTCGGTCCCAGCTCCTGCCCACCTAGCAGTTCGAAAGCATGTCAAAGTGCAAGTAGATAAATAGGAACCGCTCTGGCGGGGAGGTAAACGATGTTTCCGTGCGCTGCTCTGGTTCGCCAGAAGCGGCTTAGTCATGCTGGCCACATGACCCGGAAGTTGTACGCCGGCTCTCGGCCAATAATGCGAGATGAGTGCCGCAACCCCAGAGTCGGACACGACTGGACCTAATGGTCAGGGGTCCCTTTACCTTTATCCTTGGGGCAAGATGGTCGTACGTTAAACAAATGTCACTGGTAATACTTCTTCCCTCACTGGATTTCATATCCACTTCACACAGTGCCCAATGCCCAATGACTATGTTTAGTCTCCATTGGGCTGTTTTGGTTTTTATTTGTGGAAGGGTTGACACATTAGTGCCCAACTCCAGTAATGTTCAGTGTTGTAATTCTGCTGTTGATAGCTATAAGCAGCTTTCTCTTCCTTAGCACACTTAAAAACAGCTTCTCATCATGAAGCTGCCCAAACTGGTTCTTATTTACCCTTCACATGCCTATAAATGTTTCTATTTGTCTCTGTCCTTCTGTTCCAGCCACTCCATAATTCTCTTTCCCCCCCTCCCACCTGGTTGTTTTAGTTTTATTTGCTTAGGGTTTCCATTTTTCCAAAATATTTTGGGATTTCAGCTAGCCTTGGGGTCGTCCTGAGTCTCTCAGTACCTCTGGCTTGTGCATAGGTGGAACACTTTCAGCTACATAAGCATGGCTCAAATCTATGAGTACAGTGGTACCTCGGGTTAAGTACGCTTCAGGTTAAGTTCGCTTCAGGTTAAGAACAGACCTCCAGAATGAATTAAGTACTTAACCCAAGGTACCACTGTATATACAACTGGGTCTTGCAAGAAAGAAAGAAAAGCTTGTGTTCAGGATTCTTGAACATCATTCAATGGTTCCTTCCTCCCCCCATGCACAGATACCTGCATCTATCAGTCTGCGTGCCCACTGAGTGTGCTAAGTCCTTGCCTGTTTGCTGTTTGTTTTTGTTCGGCTATTTTGAGTGGGTGGGATGGACACACTTGTGCCCAGTCCCAGCTACATTAAATTAATTCATTTCTCAATTGAAGCCTATGGGTGAGGGAAATAGTGGGAAAGAACGACGTGGAGACAGGATGGATGTACGGGAAAGCGCCCCAACTCTCTCGTGAGGGTCCCTTTTATTGACAATCTTACACCTCGTTAATAGTTAACCACATAGGTACTGTACATCTCAAGAAACCAAATAAGGAAACATCTGCCCCAGCAACAGCACATGGCACCATGTAAGGAGTTGTTTTCCAAAATGTGACACCCCCAAACTCCCCCCATACTGTCGCCATTGCGTACGTGACTGTCCTGCATGCGCCAAGCGCATGTTCTCACCATGCACCCTCTGCTCACCTCGTGTATCCCAGTACTTTTCCAATTACCCTCCATTGTTCCTTTGTGTCCCTGACTCATGTCTGCCTTTCTGACATTCAGCGCCGTGTGGTTTGCCAGCGCAACACTTCTGACTAGGGCTGAACTATCGTGGTATGCCAACGTGCCAACGCAATATTTTCCTTTCATATGTGTAGCATGGTGTGCCAACACTCCAGTCCAGAACAATCCCAACATATGGGTATCTCTCCTGTCCCTGGGAGCATTTAAAAATAACTTTTCAGTGTGAACCAGGAAGGAAGGCATGGCACACACACACACACACACACACATGCATCCAAAGTGAGGCTGGGTTAGCTAGCCATGCCATTTCCAGTATCAGTTATGTGTCCCATTTATTGCTTTGTGTACAGGTTGGCTTGTTTGTCCCAGTAGTTCAGAGAAGGGCATTGTTGGCATATGATGGTCATCAATGTGGAAGGAGTTAAAAGGGGATAAGACGAATTCATGGAAGATCAGGCTAGTACAGTGGTCCCTCGGTTTAAGAACAGCCCGGTTTAAGAACGATTTGGTTTACAAACTCCGCAAAACCAGAAATAGTGTCTTGGTTTGAGAACTTTACCTTGGTCTAAGAATGGAATCCGAACAGTGGAAGGGCACCGGCGATGGGAGGCCTCATTAGGGAAAGCGCGCCTTGGTTTAAGAACGGTTTTGGTTTAAGAACGGACTTCCGGAACAGATTAAGTCCATAAACCGAGGTACCACTGTAGCCATTGTGGTTATATACTATCAGCACTGCTGGAGGCTGTTGGAGGCAGTATGCTTGTGAATTTCAGTTGTTGGGAAATACAGGAGTGGAGAGTGCGGTTGTGCTCTCGTCCTGCCTGCAGGCTTCTCAAGGGCAAGTATAACCACACTGAGAACAAGGTGGGCCATTGGCCTGATGTAGCAGGGCTATTCTGGTTAGCCTGGTGCTGAATTAGATGGACCTTGGGACGTGGGTGGCACTGTGGTCTAAACCACAGAGCCTAGGGCTTGCTGATCAGAAGGTCGGCGGTTCGAATCCCTGCGACGGAGTGAGCTCCTGTTGCTCGGTCCCAGCTCCTGCCCACCTAGCAGTTCGAAAGCACGTCAAGTGCAAGTAGATAAATAGGTACCGCTCCGTCGGGAAGGCAAACGGCGTTTCCGTGCGCTGCTCTGGTTTGCCAGAAGCGGCTTAGTCATGCTGGCCACATGACCCAGAAGCTGTCTGCGGACAAACGCCAGCTCCCTCGGCCTATAAAGCGAGATGAGCGCCGCGACCCCAGCGTCGTCCACAACTGGACCTAATGGTCAGGGGTACCATTACCTTTTACATGGGAAGGATTAAGCAGAGCTCCTCCTGTGTTTTTGCATTCTAGGGCAGGCAGGAAAAACAATGGTTATACAGCCCTCAGCTGACAACCATACATACACAGGGGGACTTTTGGATGAAAAGTGCAACCAGTTCAAAGAAACTGTGTCAAGGTATTCTGTATACTGATGGGACTCTCTTGAATGACAGTCAAAACAACTGCATCCATATGGTGGAAGGGATGAAGTCAGCATCTGCTTCCTTTCTTGTGCTGAGGCTGATAAGAATCAAAGTTCCTGTTTTGTGCAATTATTATCACACTTAGGACAGTTGTTGCAATTATTCTGACACTGACCGCATGAGACGGCAGATGGGGGCATTTATACGCCAAGGATTATTTTATTTTATTTTTTGTATAAAAAACCCAACAACAACTATGCATCGTTTCAAGATCAAAGAACAGGGCTGGAGTGGTGTTGCTGTGTTAAAACTGACGGCACGTACATTCTTCTGTATGCAGTGTGTAATGCTTGTAACTGGTTACGAATCAAAAAGTCTGCAGCTTGGTACACAGCCTTACTTAAAAGGGAAAAAAGATGAAAGCAGTCAAGGAGCATTTAGGGATGAGAGCTGTATAAATTTATGATAGGATTTAGCTTGCACAGTAGATAGCGTTACTAGGCTTGCCATACGTCCAGAAAATTCCGGACACGTACGGAAATCGGATGCCTAAAATGGCATCTAGGGGGACTTTTTGAATTTTAAAAGATGTCAGGAATTTCCAGGACGTATGGCAAGCCAATTTTTTTCCAGTTTTCTCTCCCCCCCCCTTTTGTTTTTGTTTTTTAAAAAATTATGGGGAAGGCTGTGCCCTGGCGGCAGTGGAAGTGATGAGAGGTCACTTCCCTTGGTTGGGGGCGAGGGGGAAAGGAAGGAGGCGGGGGAGGGAGGGAAGCGCCACTGTCGTGAGCCTGGCCATTTCTTTTTCCCCTGAGGTTTTCTTCTGGGGTTTTCCTGCGTTTTCTATTTTTTGCAATTTTCCTGTCAGAGCTGGGCAGAGTGGCCATCCATATATGCTGGGCAACAATCGGCCTGTGGTGTCATGGTCCTTCTCCACCAGGGGTGGCGGTTATTCTTAAAATCCTGCTAAGTGTCAGGGACTGGGCAGAGGAGGAATGGTGGAGACTGCCTCCCCATCCTGACCCTTCCGGGGAGGAGGAAGAGGAAGACAGTATAGATATACAACAGTGGTTTGCAGAGGTCACAGCTCAGAGGCAGATGAGGGGGAAAGTTGGGAAATAATGGGAGAGAAGGAGGAGGCAGAGTCAGAGCAGCTGGCTGACACGTTATCACTAGAAAGCATTCCAAGAACTCGGCGAGCCTTAAAAGTAGGAGAGCAAAGGGCTCAGAAGCAAAGGCGAAGAGATGCCGAATGAAGAAGGGGAGTGGAGATTTACTCGGGACAACGCCATTATTCCAAGAGGCTGCATTCCCAAGCCTCTCTCTGTAAATATTGAATAAAAGCAGATGGTAAGGACTTTTCCTTGTCTTATCTGTTCCTGGCAACCTGCCGTGGGGGTTGGTTCCTCAGCCGCCTGACACTAAGTGTGCCTCATTTGCAGTTCAGGGCAGAAAAAGCTTCCGCACTTTCTGTCTTCCTCCTTGAAATCCACAGTCGGGGAGGGGCCAGAGATGCTTTTGCTGCTGGCAGTCGCCTTCCTGGCTGAAGGCAGACGGTGCCTTTGAGGGTCCCCCTCCTGCAACGGAATGAGCGCAGCCAGACAGCTGGAGATGTACACACAACAGAATAGGGTGCTCGAGGGGCTAATGGTGGGAGGCTGCCCCACATTCTTACTAATCCATCTCCTTAAGCAAGTAGCATAAAGGAGCATTAAGTTTAAATTAATTAAGAAACCAAGACAGGTAAAAGCAACGCCTCTTCCCATCCCATCTGTGGTGAAGCTCAACAACTTTGGGGGGTGTCAGCAATTTGACTTTTTGAAATACGGTAAGCCTAGCCTTACCCTCTTCCCTAGCCAAATCTAAAACACAGTAACAAAGAAACATATTTGGTTACATATTACCCTAGCAAATTCTCCACTATCTAAACTTTTTGTTGTCCTTCTAAGACCTGCACTGTGTTGGGAGGTATCCAGTTCTGTTACGTAGAGGGAAGAAACTGCTCGCTCTCTAGGGCTGCAACCCTAGGAAGGCTTGGACACAGCTGACCCTATTGATTTCAGTTGAGTTTCAGCATAGCTAAGAACAAAACTCGGATGTCTGCCCAACAGCTACATATCCTTTTCCCCCCTCCGTAGACAACTACAGTGGTACCTCGGGTTAAGAACTTAATTCGTTCTGGAGGTCCGTTCTTAACCTGAAACTGTTCTTAACCTGAGGTACCATAGCTAATGGGGCCTCCTGCTGTCGCTGCACAATTTCTGTTCTCTTTCCTGAAGCAAAGTTCTTAACCCAAGGTACTATTTCTGGGTTATCAGAGTCTGTAACCTGAAGTGTCTGTAACCTGAAGCGTCTGTAACCCGAGGTACCACTGTACAGGCAAGGGGACTCTCATTCTTACTGAGGAAGCAGGGTGTTCTTTTCATTTGTCATTAGACGACAACTTTGAAACAAAAACCTACCCTTAGGGTAGACTTGGAAATTGATACCTGTGTGTAACCACAACCCAAGGGGGAAAGGAAGCAGCAGAGTTACGCCATAGGGCTCAGTGCTCTGATTTCCAGAGAAGACCAGTTACAGCAAAGCTTTGCAATCTGGTGGACCTCAGCTCTCATCATTCTTGACCATTGGCCATGGTGGCTGGACTGATGGGAACAACCTCTGGAGCGTACCACATTGGCTGCTCCTGTCCTGCAGGATGTGGAAAGGGATAGCACAGAATCATTGTTATTAAGCAGCTGTTGCTGATGGAGAAGCATTTCAAAGTCTGGGAGTGGAGATGCACCCACCTCCTTGGCAGAGGACCACAGTCAGCACTTCGGTTTGCCTAGGACTCCTCCCCACAGAACTGTCCCAACCCAGTCGCAAAATGCCATGTCCTTTGGATGGGTTTCATGCTTTCATGCTGCTGCGATATGGGATGCCTGTCTTTCTGCACTCTGCATGAGCAAACGAGGGAGGGGTGGTGGAAGGAGGAAGAAAGGAAGCTGTCTAGCTACAAGCTGTCAATCCTGCCAGCCGTTGCCATTTGCAGAATAGCTGACAGGAGACCAGATAAAAGTTTTATATATATTTCAAATGTAACATGAGCAAGAGCTTAAAATCTGTCAGCTCAAGCTGGCTGATGTGGCTGGGGAATCTGGCATTGCTGCAGTTTCACATGCTCATCAGCTTCAGGAGCAGAAGTTCTATTTTCTTTTTTCCAGAATGGAGATGGTAATTAGTGATTTGAGATAGATAGATAAAATCGAAGAAGCAAAAATACTTATTAGCAAAGCAAGGAGAGTATCAGATGCTGAATAGCAGCATTGCGTGGAATAGGCATGCTAATACTTGCAGATGCTGTGGAGTTCAGATTTTGGCTAACGGGGAACATTTAAGCTTCACCCAGGTGAGATCTGATGGAATGGCAGAACCCAACCCCCTCCAGCCACTTTTAAAAACAGATAATGTTGCGTTTCTGCAGTCTTACTTGTACCTGCGTTCATAAATTTGGTATCGCTTTCTGACTCAATTCAAAGGATAAGGTTTACGCTTCATATTTTAGCACCAAAGGTCCAGAGGGCTCACAAATTCTCTCCTAATGAAGCGCTCTGGATGTGTTGCGATACAGAGGTGATGTCGGAACAGGCCCACTGCCAGCCTGCCTACGTTCACGGTCTTGCACGGAAGCAATCAATTTAAAAAACAAAACAAAACAGCAAGACAATTGGAGCAAGACAACTTTTATTCTCCATCTGCCTCATCTGTCCTTTGTGTGTTTGCTAAGAAACATGCTGGGCAAAAGGCTGCGAGTTCAAGGTTTGATCTGGGAGACACAGGAGCCAGGTGTGTTGCATGGACCGTAGACTGTTGAACCCAGAGCAGAGATTCTTTGGCTCGAGTTCTTGGTGAGCCATGAAGCTCATTCGACACCTCAGCTCACCCTCACAGGGTAGTGCAGATTAAATAAATGAGACAGCCCCATCTACATTGCCCAGAGCTCCCTGGAAGAAGCACAGTAGCCACAATCTGGATGTTGTATGGTTGTCTTTGAAATTTGAATTCCAGGGCTTTCTGAAATGCTAAAATGCAGTTTGGGAACACTCGTCTGGAAAAACTTCTTTGTGAGGTGTGTGTGAGATGCACTCACAACAAGTGTTCACATGCTCTTGCTAGTGTCCGAATGTGGCTTCGTGCCAGAGCAAAAGGGGGATAAGGAACCATTTCCCATGAATTAATTCATTGGAAACATTTATATCCCACTCAGAAAAGTTCCCACAATGGATAACTGATCAATAAAGATAACTGATCAATAAAAACAAACTTAGTTGGTCTCTAAGGTGCTACTGGAAGGAATTTTTTTATTTTGTTTTAAAAATAGCACAATCCCTGACATCAGGCATACAATCTAAAAAAGCCACAACACAAAAAGGAATTGAATCATAGAAACATAGAGTTGGAAGAGACCACAAGGGCCATCCACAAGGAAGGGGAACTGTTGGTGTATCCTGAATTCAGGATCTTAGCAGAAATAACATGCCAAGTTCACACCTAGCAGAGGGAGATTGGCTTGATAGGACAGGCTGTTTCATCCATAACATGCAAATGGGGTTTATCTGCATTGCCTGGTGCTTCTAGGGAAACTTTAGTTGTTCATGTGTGATCTCTAGAAATACAGAACCTTCATCTTTACCGAACCTTCATCTTTACCTGTGTTGTATTTTACAGATGCAGATACCAAATTACTGTAACATGAAAAGCATATATAAATATCAAATTTAAAGGAGATATATATATGCAACAAAATTCTTTTTACAGCCTTTGGAGAATCAAAGTATTGGTCTTGAAAGCAAGCTTAAAGGTAAAAAGTCTGCGTCCTGTTGTTACTTCTATAGTTGAGATGAAAGAGTTTTTAATTTTATCTGGGATGTTTAAAGTTCACTGATACGGTATGTGTCTCACATCCCTGCAGATTGATTCTTCCTTCAAAGCCGAAAACACATTTTATTCATGCATCACTTCGTGTTTCAGCTGGAGGGGGAAATAACCAGGCAATGCCTTCTCATCAGAGATGCCACTCATCTTACTACAAGGCCAATGGTCAGGCAGTCAACTTACTTGAAAAGATGTGTGTGCAAGGAGTCTCAAGCCAGGAGTTCTGGCAACTGGGATCAAGCCCCTCTCCCCCATTTCCTCAACCACCACTGGAGCATCCCCCCCCCCCCAGTGCAAATTGCAGAACTGATTTAAGACTACAACAGAGGGTTGTAGCTCCCTACCAGTTAAAGTCCCCAACCTCACCTTAGGATCCCAATGTGCCTTGGAGCCTCAGAAGCTGCAATTGGTGCCTTTTTTAAAGTTTGATTATTAGGATGCAGGACACCAGATATTCCTCCACTCTTGGAAGAGGGACTGTGAACAACACTGGGTGGTGCGTGTTTCCAGGACGAAGACAAAACTGCAAACCTGCCTTGTTATTTTTGTTATTGGACGCTGGGTGTTGTTTACGTAATCTTGTAATATTTATAGTACTGAAATGTTTTTGTATGTTGTTAGATTTGCTGTGTTGTTCTAAAATGGGTTTTGCACTGTTTGGTTTTGAAACGTGTTCCTGTTTTCTTTGAACATTCCCCCCACCCCCTCCTGTGTGGTAAAGTGGCATACAAATAAAAGGAATGGATGAGCTCTGCTTGATACCACAGGCCATAGAATCCTGGAAACGTGGCCTGGCATAGAGACTGAGAAGGCGATGCAGAGGAGGGAAGCCAGTCCCATTTAGCATTGCTTTTAGTTCACTCTTACAAAATGAGGAACAGATCTCAAAATATCTGGCCATGGGCCTGACCTCTGCGCCAACCCCTCTTCAAATTCCTCTAAGAATTCCTAAAGTACTGAATCGTTTAAAAAATGTACACAGTGATGCTGTTTCCATCACTGGGAGAAATATATTTCTTAGCTAATGCACAGTAATAAAGAAGGGCATGGGAAGGGGTCCTTCTGCAGCTTTTGTCTGATGACTAATAACTCCAGGCCTGGGAGAGAATTAACGGCTTAGCCAAAGCCACTCAAGGAAGACAACCTCAGTCTAGGGGTCAAGGCATTTTTTTAAAAAAAGAAATATCACATGATGGTTACTTTGGGGTTACATTTCCAGGCCAAATCTCTCAATTGCGTGAAAGATGAGGAGGATTTTGTGTTTTGATTTCTCCCAGGATAACCTGGTGGTTCTGTGCCCAAAGCTGGGGGCGGGAGGGGTCTTCCTATCTGTGTCAGGTGGGTGAGCTCTACCTCAAATACAGTATCTTGGGACGCAGCTAGGTGTGACCATGATGTCAAGAGGTCTGTGATAGATCTCCAGCAGTTACGATCAAAAGTGAATAGCTGGGATGGGTGTGTGTGATATGGAACTGGGCGACGGGGTTAACTGTCCCCCAATGCCATTTTCTCAATTGGCACTCCCAGAATCTACAGTAATAAAGTGCAAGTGTCTCTGCGTCCAGTCCCTGTGTCCGTCCCTGTGTCCTACTGCGCATGTGCCCCACGGACACAGGGATTGGAGCGCAGAGACTTCGAGCGGCCGGGCTGATGATCCTCAGGGCCCCTTCCAACTCTATGATTCTTGGGCCAGGCACTTTCTCTCATCTTAAAGTACTGCCCAGAGTCCTTGTGCGGGGAGCTCCAGAAATGGGAGCGAGGGAGCCATCATACATCACCTCAACTCCCTTGGGAAGAGGACAGGATAAAAATGCAATAAATGCAATAAGCAAGGAGGGCTGCTGTAAAGAACCGTAGCTATGAGAGTTACGATTTGACAGCTTTGTTGACCAGTTCTTGTGAGAAAGAATTTATTTTCCTCTTTCCCACTGGAACCTTAGAAGCGGCGAAGAATACTTAGGCCAAGTAGGAGATGGAGAACTGAAATATGCAGTTCTTTCAGAGCAGTCGCAAGCTATGCATCCACAGCATGATAAACTTTAAATATATGTGTGTGTGTTATTGAAAATTTTCAGTGAGAAAAGAAAGCAACAGAAAAGAAAAAGAAATACACAAAACAGTGATACAATATGAAATATAGGCATATAAGTAATACAGTACAGTTATTCCAAATTCGGGTAGGTAGCCGTGTTGGTCTGATGCAGTCAAAATATATACCGTAATTTTTTTTAAAAAAATTGTCCAGTAGCACCTTAAAGGTAAAGGGACCCCTGACCATTAGGTCCAGTCGTGACCGACTCTGGGGTTGCGGCACTCATCTCGCTTTAGTGGCCGAGGGAGCCAGCGTACAGCTTCCGGGTCATGTGGCCAGCATGACTAAGTCACTTCTGGCGAACCAGAGCAGCGCACGGAAACGCCGTTTACCTTCCCGCCAGAGCGGTACCTATTTATCTACTTGCACTTTGACGGCTAAGTTGGCAGGAGCAGGGACCAAGGAATGGGAGCTCACCCCGTCGTGGGGATTCGAACCGCCGACCTTCTGATCAGCAAGCTCTGTGGTTTAACCCACAGCGCCACCCGCATCCCACCAGTAGCACCTTAGAGACCAACTAAGTTTGTTCTTCGTATAAGATTTCGTGTGCATGCACACTTCTTCAGATACACTGAAACAGAAGTCACCAGACCCTTATATATAGTGGGAGGGTGGGGAGGGGTTTTTTCCTCAGGAGGGTAGTAGGAGATGGGTGATTGACTCAATGGGTATGGTTTAGTCAATCACCTTTCTCGCCTTTCCGCTGATGCTTCTGCCAGTACTCCTATTCCAGTTTAGCTGAGCCCTACCAGTCTTCTCTAAAACCTGGCAGCTACTGAAGAACTCTGCCAGTGTTGAGCCACTTCAGCTTTTTTACTCAGGAAAATCTTGGCTAGATTTTACCATTTGTTTCAAATTGCCTTTTGTGGGAATGATCTCCGGTAGCCTCCGGACAAAAATGAATCAACCGCAAAGAAGCTTGTTGTAATTCATTTAGCAAGCGGATCTGGTAAGACACTTTATAGCCTGCCCACGCAGGCCTCTTTTAGGAAAGTCTGGCTGTGGATTCCCAGCGCAATCCTATGCACGTTTACTCAGAAGTAAGTCCCGCTGTCAGTCGCCTTTTTTGCAGGTCCCTGCTGCTGACAGGCAATTTCAGTGAAAAGGCAGGAGGCAGAGGGAATTGGGACTCGGACAACCACTTTGAAACGCCATGTGATGCATGCTGCCAAATTTCCAATTCATCACCCTCCAAACTTGTGAGGCTCAGCAGTTCCCCCCTCCCAGCACTTCTGAATCATCATTGACTTTATAGATTTCCCCCCTCCACCCCAGTCCTAAATCTCTTTCTCAGGCTGTATCATTTTTCATTTTAGCAGATTATTATTTCTCGTGATTCCTTTTTTTGGCTTCCTGACTTAAAAGTTCAGAGTAATTCAGAAAATAAGGAGAGAAAAAAGAGACAGTTGATCAACGGCGACGAAGCTGCCAGCTGAATTGGAACCTTTCTTTGGCTTGTTAACTTTTGTTTGCCAAAATTCTGGTATCTTATGTGCAGAGCATCTTCTCCTTCAGAGGGCAGCAACAGATTTAATATTTTAAAATGACTGGGAGAGCAGTGCCTCTGAGCATGAACAGAATACATTTCCAGTGATATTTAGTTGTTTGTCTGAAGCATTTGCACCATACTCTTCAGCCAAAAAGGCTCTCAGAGTTGCTCACAAAGGTTTAGTTAAAACAGGACAGTCTCTGCCCACAAGCTTGTGATATTTTTAAAAAAGACACACAAGGGGCAAGGAATGGGGAGGGAAGAGGAAAAAAGCAAACTCAGGCACCAGTTCTTAAATAGCAGTTAGGAAACAGTTCAGGGATGGGAAGTGTCTGATGGAACTGGTCTTTCAGAAAAGCTGATAAAACGAGCCCCGCATTATGATTCCTGCCGATGGAATGAGCATGATTTTAAAAAGAAAAGCGGGGAGGAACAAATCACAGGATTCTTTGGAGCATGTGCAAAGTGCCACTTTATGAACAGCACTATATTTTAAATATGAAAACTACTACAACTATTAACAGAAACATCCTGTAAAAGCATTTGTGGTAGCGTTTGAATATCTATGCCTGGAAGAAGAAAAACTCTTATCCTAAACCTCCACTGCCTTGTGGCTATATTCACTCATTAGAAAGGCTTCGGGAGTAAAGCCCAAGGAAAAATCTGTACCTGCTGCCTTGTGGGACACCTTTGAGGGAAGAAAAGGCTAAGGAATAAACCCTACACAAATCCAGAGTGGATTCCCTAAGGCAGTTGGATGGTGTCTTATACGCCTCCTTCCAGCAGTTCCTGCAGCCAAGCTGGTGCCAAACGTATTGCTCTGTTTTCCTTTGGCCCACATCAGCATGGCTGAGAGGGGAGTCTTGTCGTCTGGGCAGCCCAGGACCTCCATACACACTGTGCAGCCTTGCGCCCCCAGATAGAGCACTTCGGTGCTGCTACTGCAGCAAAAACAACACCGGAGGCAGCAGTTACGAATTCCCAGTTTCTGCAACCTCAGCAGTCGCTGTGATTCTCCATCGATTTGACTTCACCCCTGGAGGCGCACTCCATTGTCTCTCAAGACAGATGGATGCCGACAACCTGGAAGAGCGGGGGCAGGTGGGGGGGAGGTTAACTAGAAACTACACCTCTCTGGGTTCTGTGATGGGAGAAAGGTGGGCTGTTATCAATGGCATAAGAATGCTACATAAAAAAATTAAATGAGAGATGTAGCTTTGAAGTACTATGCGTCTTACAAACTTGAAATATATATTTCCCATAACTTGGTGGGGTTAAAAAAGTAAAGGTAAAGGGACCCCTGACCATTAGGTCCAGTCATATCCGACTCTGGGGTTGCAGTGCTCATCTCGCTTTATTGGCCGAGAGCCGGCGGACAGCTTCCGGGTCATGTGGTCAGCATGACAAAGCCGCTTCTGGCGAACCAGAGCAGCGCACGGAAACGCCGTTTACCTTCCCGCCAGAGCGGTTCCTATTTATCTACTTGCACTTTGAGGTGCTTTCAAACTGCTAGGTTGGCAGGAGCAGGGACCGAGCAACGGGAGCTCACCCCGTTGCAGGGATTCGAACCGCCGACCTTCTGATCGGTAAGCCCTAGGCTCTGTGGTTTAACCCACAGCGCCACCTGGGTCCCTTACTTGGTGGGGTTACCAAGAGCCAAATGCAATTGCCTCGGAGGCTGGATCCAGCTTATGAGCTGCCAGAGTCCCACTCTTGCTTTATTTAATACAGTTGTACTGACATGCAGAATATTTCAAGAATCATTATGTCAAGGGAGGTGGGGAAACTCATGTTAGCATATTTGTTTATCTCTATTGTTTGGCTTTGAAGTGCACTTTCTCTCCCCCCTCCCCTCTCCTTTTTTCATTATTATTATTATTCAGCAAGACGAGCAGCTGATCTAAATCTCTCTCGGGTGACACGTTGACAAAACAACAAGATTGGCTTGGGCACGAGAGCCTCTCTGCAGAATTCAGGACGGCCTTTGCAGCCAGGGAACTGCTCGCTTGTGACAACCTGCCATTTTGCCTCTCATTGTCCAAACTTCATCCTTATCTGCCAACAGTTCTTTTTCATGCATTTAGACATCCGTTGCTAGAGGGGAAACTTTCTGCAGTGCCTTTGCAGGCCTCAGCGAAAGGATGCGTCCCTCATGAATACCATGCCCCTCTCCCCACAATCTTCAGAGAATGCTAACAAAGGATGTTTTTGCAGCCTAGAAAGGCCTGGCAAGTTAAACTATTCCTTCCTTTGATCCTTTCAACTAGATTGCAAGTGTGGCTATGCTCGGAATATTCCTACTGCGTCCTTTCACTTTATTTTCCTTTCCCCTAAAAATGTGCTTCTCGCTTTCTAATCCTAAGGGATTTTCTCCTGAGCTCTGAGGCACACACACTCATAAATTATCTACTTTTCGTTAATATCTAGGGGTTGCACCCAATGTTAGTCATACTCATGGCAGACCTATCAACATTAATGGGCATGATTAAGTTAGATCCATTAATTTCAAAGGGTCTCTTCTGAGTAGACCTTTGTTGGAGACAACCCTAGGACAGCAACCAATTTAATAATAATAATAATAATAATAATAATAATAATAATAATAATAATAATAATTGTAGTGTCTCCAGAAAACCCTGGACCTCAGCAATGAGGAAACAATGCTGCTAGACAGTCCTTACTAAACAGCAGTCATAGTTTATTAAGGAATCATACTCAGGAACGGCGTCCACACCGAAAGGGGAGGAAACGACAGAATGAATTACAGGGAGGGGAACAGGTTCCAACTAAAATACCTGTATCCCAGCTAATAGGATTCAGGTGCACACAATGAAAATCCACAGTTAAAGACACATACATCACATACATAATAATAGTACCCCACCCATCTGCCTGGATGCATTTTAATTAATCTATATATATATAAATGTTCCCATTGCGCGTTTGTCCGAAACACCCTTGCTCCGTAACCGCTGGACCAAATCGCATCAAATTTGGACACAGAGTTTCAATTACCATGGCATTCTAATCTGGCGTAATAAAAATGCAGAAAAACCACACCTGTCATACCTAAAATAAAGAAAAACTGCAAAAAATTCTGTCGCAGACATTATACATCACCACCAGAAGCTCTGAAGGCACCAGCAGCATCCAATAGAAAGGCTGTCACCAGCAAAAGCTCTGAAGGGTGGCACCAAATAATGACGTCATCAACCAAGCAACTGAAACCACCAAGGCGGCCATTACCAGGCAAAGGCAAACAGCCAAACCCAGAGCCACAGCCACAGGCCGCAACCCAAAAACACTCCCCCCGTCCCAGGCCTTGCCTCTACTTTACAGCCAGGCCTCGGCTCTACTTTACAGCCAGGCCTCAGCTCTACTTTACATACTAGGCCTCGGCTCTACTTTTCAGACTATCCCGAGTGGAGCCGAGTGGGGGGTGGGGGGAGGAGGGGCCCGAATAGGTCATGGGCTGACCCAGGGTGGGGGAAGGCACAGGGGTGACTCGGGGGGAGGGGGGACTGGATACCTCATGGGTCACTACAGGATGGGAGGAATCACAGGGATGAGACAACAACCGGGGGGGGGGAGGACAAAACCGATAGCCCGGGGGGGGGTTATTTTGGCTGCGGCTGCTACTGATGGTAATAAGCATAAAATCAGCCAGGCGAAGCCAGGCGAAAATGGAGGAGGGGAGACTGAGATGAGGCAGGCGGAGGTTCATCAGGATAAGCTGTGGGAAGCCAGGCGAAAACGGAGGGGGTGGAGACTGAGAGGAGGCAGGCAGAAGTTCATCGGGATAAGCTGTGGGAAGTCAGGCAAAAACCAGGGGGGGTGGAGACTGATAGGAGGCAGGCAGAAGTTCATCGGGATAAGCTGTGGGAAGCCAGGTGAAAACGGGGGGGGAGACTGAGAGGAGGCAGGCGGAAGTTCATCGGGATAAGCTGTGGGAAGCCAGCCAAAAATGGGGGGGGGGGACTGAGAGCAGGCAGGCGAACGTTCATCGGGATAAGCTGTGGGAAGCCAAGCGAAAACGGAGGGGGAGACTGAGAGGAGGCAGGCAGAAGTTCATCGGGATAAGCTGTGCTAAGCCAGGCGAAAAGGGGGGGAAGACTGAGAGCAGGCAGACAAAAGTTCATCACCCTCCTACTAATCCATCTACAACAACAAAGAAGAAACGCAACAACATACAAACCATGCAACATGAACTTACTCCACCTGTGAGTATCCATGCACTTACTCTAACTTATCCAATTTCACAAAATAACCCACAGCAACGAGTGGCCGGGCCAGCTAGTTTATTATAAGGACTTGGATCCTATCTAGGGTTCTGCTGGTGCAGTTCTGCTCATGGGACATTCTCTTCATCAGAAGGTGGAATGACCTCCACCGAATTCCCTTCTATCTGCAGCTCCTCATGTCCTTTGCTTTGGAGGGTCAGGGGACCTGATAGAACAGCATGAGACATGGGGCCGGGGCCTACAGAGATCAGGGGTATGTGGTGAAAATTCCCTTAATTCCTTTTGCCAGAGGAATCCTCAGATGGATCTTAGTTGCAGCTCCCAGATGCAAATGAGAGGAGTCTTTCTCTTCACAGACATCTGGTTAGGGTCCAAAGTATTGGTTTTAGGATCCAAACCATTGGTCTTAGTTGACGAATCAAGTAACCAGTTGATCAAATTTATATACAGGCAAAAACAATATTTCCGAAGCAAGAAGCATAGTTTCTTTGTTTTCAGGTGCATCGTGTTGTATAGGGGAGGGGAAGAAAATAACCTGTGCAAAATAGTCAAACCAAGATGATGAAGTGTCTGGAAGTTGGGTATGTTTAGCTTGGAAAAGAGGAGACGGAGAGGAGATATGATAGCCACCTTCAAGTATCTAAAGTGCTGTCACATGGAAGATGAAGCAAGCTTGTTTTCTCCTGCTCTGGAAGGTAGGACTTGAACCAATGGCTTCAAGTTACAAGAAAGGAGATTCCGACTAAACAAATGTTCTGACAGTAGAAACTGTTCAAAAATGGAACAGATTCCCTCGGGAAGTGGTGGACTCTCCTTCCTTGGAGGTTTTTAAGCAGAGGTTGGATGGTCATACGTCATGGATGCTTTTGTTGAGATTCCTGCATTGCAGGGGGTTGGACTGGATCACCCTCAGGATTTAAGGTTGCCATAGGTCCTAGTTTTCCAGAATCCATAGCTAAAAGGAGAAGCTGGCAAATGTGTCCACTTCTTTGTTCTTCAAAATATGGCAACCCTCTTCCAACTCTATAATTCTATGAGAAGTAAGTCCCACTGAACCCCATGTGGAGTAAATGCACTTAGGACTGCAGCCTTAACAGACTATTTTGTCTTTCCTGCCTCTTCCATCATCCACCTTCATTGGATGACCCCAGGTTCTATTATTATGGGAGAAAAACCATATCTCCGCCTGCTTCTTCCATGTGAGGCATGATTTTGTAGACCTCTACCACGTCTCTCTTCTTAGATTTTTCTAATCTAAAAGCCACAAGTGTTGCAATGCAACCTTTCCTTATAGGGCAGTTGTTCTAGCCTCGTGATAATTTTGGTCGCCCTTTTCTGAAATATGTCTGGTTCAATGGGTCTCTTCCCCCTTCCCCGCCATACCTTTATACAGCAGTGAAGTGCTCAAGTATGGGGCGAACGGGGCTGTTTAATGCTTTATATCCCATAAAGGAAAAGGGTTGCATGGATGGGGGAGGAAGTACCCATTTTCCTTTTCTTCAGAACATTCCTCCCCACCGGAATTATTCAACCATAAGCCCCTTGTTCCCCAAACTGGCAGCAGCCCCCATGCAATCCTGTCGGGGGATAGGAACAGATAGCAAGGTTTTGTATTGCTGGTTATATCTAGATCTGAAACCATTCTGGGAATCATTTCAGCTGAAGGGCAGCATAGTGTTCCAAATAAAAATAAGATTGAAACATGTTGTTGCAAGTCTCAGTGATTATGTGTGAAGCAGAGAGATATCAATAGCAAGCACCAAGAGGAGAGAATAAAAAAAAAAACCCTCGTCTGATCATCTGTAAATTGCGCAGAAGGCAGACTTGATCCCACGACTTTTTCCACCGACAAAAACATCAAGGATGATGGAAAGCTGGCTGTGAGAGCCAATCCTACCCATTTTGATGAAAGAAGAAGTCTCATTGAGTTCAATGGGATTCATTCCCAAGTGAAGTTCTCTTCAGAGCAGTGAGAGTAAACATGTGAGGGGTGTGTGTGGATGAGTGTGGCACCTATAAAACTGCTGGCGCATTTGCAAAGCTAAGCAGGGTCCAGTAGGGTTTCAAACTGGATGGGAGACCTTGTGATGAGATTCCTTTGCATTGCAGGGGGTTGGAAGGGACCACCTGCTGTTTAAGAACCTCAGTGTCAGGGACGGGGAGGAGTGGTGGGGAGCTTCAGCCAGAGAACCCACTAGGGAGACCTCAGAAGAAGAAGGCTTCAAGCCAGGGGAGTGATGGTGGGATGTGGAAAACAGGTCAGAGGATGAAGAGCAGGGGGCAGAATGGTTGGATGCTGAACAAGCAACAGGCTTAAGTGAGAGAGAGGAAGAAGAGGCAGAAAGCTTGCAGACGTAGGACAGGCAGCTGAAGAAGAGGGGAAGGCTGAGGCTGCAACAGATTTACAGGAACCTGCCGGTCCTACTGTATTCAGCTCCCCTCTTCCCTTGTCTCCAAGGGCCTGTAGGGCTTTGCATGCAGCAGAGCAAAGAGAATAGAGAGCACTGTTGAAGTTTAAGACTGCTGGGGAAACAGCCAGACAGGGAGGAGACTTCGGGGGAAGTGTGAGGCGGGGGATTGGCTGTTCTGGCAACTGCTTCACCGGGGCCAGTCTCGCCGTAGGTTTCCCTGTTTGTATTCTGTGTCCTTCAATAAAGAACCAACTTTACTGCTCTTCTCTGAGTCTCTATGCTGAGCTGCAGCTGAACTAGCCCTCAAAATTATACAGGGGATCCTGCAGAGATGGAAAAACCTTCTCTTCATATATGTTTTACCTCCATGAATGGAGGCAGTATGCCTATGAATAACAATAGCTGGAAATCACAATAGTACAGAGGGCTATGGCAGTCATCTCCTCATCTTGGCAACCCATAGGAGTCTGGCTGGCCAGTGTGAGAACAGGATGCTGGACGAAGTGGGCTAAGATGGCAGGGTTATTATGTATGTCTGTTTAATATCATCCCTCTTTTATTCTATGCGGTTTGTGGTGTGCAGGGAACCAGGCAGAGGGCCTTCTCGGTAGTGGCGCCCGCCCTGTGGAACGCCCTCCCACCAGATGTCAAGGAAATAAACAACTATCTGACTTTTAGAAGACACCTGAAGGCAGCTCTGTTTAGGGAAGTTTTTAATGTTTGATGTTTTATTGTGTTTCTAATATTCTGTTGAGAGCCACCCAGAGTGGTTGGGGAAATAATAATAAATTGTTATTGTTATTGTTGTTATTATTATTATTATTATTATTATTATTATTATTATTATTATTATTATTATTATTATTATTATTACCTAGTTCTCCTGCTCCCCATTTTATCCTTCTCACAGCAACCCTGTGAGCAGGCCGAGATATGGCAACAGGCCCAAGGTCACCCAGTAAGTTTCATGGCTGAGTAAGGATTTCAACCTTGGTCTTCTGGGTCTTAGTTCAACCCCCTAACCCCCTACAGGTATGAAGAGGGTTGCATCTGGAGAATTGCTGCATTGGGCTGGGGGATATTCTTTAAACCCTCCCTCCCTGCTCGCATTGATTCTTGTCAAATCTTGTCTTTTGCTGTGTGACATGCACTTATGAGATGGACCGCTATTCTGTGCTATTCCCCTAGGGACGTCTCAGGCTCATTGAGCCAATGCTCTGTTGCGCCCAGCTACTTACTTGGCTCGCTGCTTGCTTTCCATAGCCTTTTGAATCCAATATATCTGAAGACAACCTAACAGCAGTTGAGATGGGTGCCAAGATTATGTCTCTGCCTGGTTAATCCACCCAGAAGGGGAGTGGCAGGTACTGAAGGCATTCTGCAGTCTGATTTATTCGTCATGGCGGAGGTAAGAGGCTGTTCGTCCGCACATATACAGTAGCACTCCGATGAATGCAAAGCTCGGAGCCCGGGTGCAAAAAATATATATGTCCCCTTCTTGTTTCTGCTTTTCCTTGGTAAATCCAGCTCAAAGCAGCTTACGGCACCGAGGAATTTACATAGGATAATTCTCTCACAATTACGAGATGCAAAATTTAAATGGTCATATCAACAATAGGCTAATGAAAACATCTCATTTTAATAAATAGACCATAAAATGGAACAATCCGCTGATGACTCATAAGGAGATCTAATAAATAGACACGTAATCCAGATAACAGCAAAAAGAAAAGAAAAAAACCCATGCAACTCCAAAAGCAAGTATTGATCCCAGCAGCAATTCTTAAAATAATATCCCACCCTGATGGACTCTGGATACCATGAGCAGCAGAAACAGCTTTTGTGGCTGCAGTAGGAATGGGCAAATCGGTCCATTTCAATTTCCTCTCAATTGCACATTTCTGCTTAAAAAAAAAAAAGCTACATGAAAATTTGTCAGCATTTCAGTGCAAATGTCTCCTATTATTATTATTATTATTATTATTATTATTATTCATTTCATTTGTATACCACTTTATATTTTTCAGAAGGGGAAAATCTTTTTTTTTTTAAATAATAAATTTTTATTGAATATAAAAGGTCACAAATAAAGAATAACATAACATACGTTTCTCACATAACATACATATCTCACATAACATACATACCTCACATTACATACATATCTCATACTACATTACATACTTATCTCCCATAACATACAAATCTCACATAACATACATACCTATTATCTTTAACATACATCAAGACCATACATAACATTCATGTATTTCATCTAAACAATCATGCATTCTACCTCTATACATTCTTATCCACCCACTCGTTTCTGACTATCCTCCTTACCTCATTCTTTCTCACATTACCTATATACTTATATACCCTTCCCCCTTTTCCTTCTGCTTTCCCTCCCTCCCTCCCTCCCTTCCCAACCCCCCCCCTCCGTTAAAATTAACTTCCTACTGTTCTTCCTCATGCTTCTGTATACTTACTCTTGGTTCTTTTACGTTCTTACTTTTAAATGCTTTCCATTTACTAATCTATCTGTCACAATTAAATAAATATTTCCCACCTAATATCTTAATTCTTATTCCTACTTTTATCTTAATCTAGGCAGATCATTAATTTTGTATTAACTCCTTCTTTCCCTAAATACTCTTCTACGTATTTCCATTCCTCTTTAATCTTTTGTATCTTAACATCTCTGATTGCAGCTGTCATCTTTGCAAGGTTCATATATTCTACCAACTTACTATGCCATTCATGTAAGGTCGGAATTTTTTCTAATTTCCAGTACTGTGCCAGCAGTGTTCTTGCTGCTGCACATGAATATAGTAAAATATTTCTTCTGTCTTCTGGTATTGTGCTTGGTATTATACTTAATAACATTGTTTCAGGTGTTTTGGCAAAAGTTATTTTCAACATTTTTTTTATTTTTTCATATACTAAATTCCAATATTTTTTGATTTCTACACAATTCCACCAGCAATGGTAGTAATCGCCCACTTTGTCTCCACACTTCCAGCATTGATTTGTTTGTGTCTTATAGATCTTAGCTAGTCTATCTGGGGTTAGGTGCCATCTGTGGAACATTTTAAGCATATTTTCTTTAATATTTGTGCAAGCTGTAAATTTTATACTTTTGTTCCAGATACTTTCCCATTGTTCCAGATATATCGTTCTCCCTATATCCTGGGCCCACCTAATCATGACATGTTTTACCTCCTCTTCTTTAAGGTCCCAATCTAATAAATATTTATATAATTTTGATAATGGTTTTTCCGTATTGTCTATCAATAATTCTTGTAACTTTGATTTATTCTCCTCAAAACCTACTTCCAAATGTTTTTTGAAAATACTTTGAATTTGGACATAATTTAACCAGCTCATACAATACTTTTTAATTTGTTCGGGACTTTTTAACTTCTATTGATTGTTTTCCTTTACCATTATCTGTTCGTATGTTAACCAGCTTCTTTTTTCTTTCTTTCCAGTTAGGGCTGTGGCTTCAAATGGGGAGAACCATTTGGGTGTTTTGGGTTCCAGTTTGTATCTATGATCTTTCCATACCTTGAATAAAGAAGGGGAAAATCTTAAAGCAGTTTACATGAAAACATTGAATAAAACAATCCGGAATAAAACATAACTGAAGAAGGTCAAGTAGAAAGCATACTCTCAAAGCAACATAATTAACAGGAAACTGAAATACTATCTTTAAGATTTCAAAATAAAGCCTTACAGAGGAGGTCACGTATGGAATGCACATTTAACACAGAAAAGTTTTCCACCTGGCGTTGGAGGGTGCGGCCTTGACTGACTCCAGCTACAAAAGCTGAGGCTGCTGAAGAGGCCGGGGACCACCTTAGTGCAAACCCAGGTCATTGACCCTGAGTTTCCATAGCTACTGTCTGGCACGAACCACCATAGGCAGGATTGGCAGCAGCGGCAGCAGATAGGTTCCCTGCTTATTAAATTATATTATTCTCTTGTTAATTATGCTGCTTTAAATGTGCATTTTATATTTGACTTCCTTTAGTAATGGTTTCTTTTGAAATGTTTAAGATAATGGTTTTTTGGTGTGTGTGTTTTTGTTAACTTTGCTGCATTAAAGGTGCATTCTGCACTTGACCTCCTTTGTAATAATTCATTTTGAACTCCTTAAGATAATATTTTAGCTTCCTTTCAATTACGTTGCTCTGAATGTATACTTTATATCTGACTTTCTTCAGTAATGCTTTATTGTGGATTGTTTTATTTGATGTTTTAATGTGCTGTAAACCTTTATTTGATGTTTTAATGTGCAGGGACGCGGGTGGCGCTGTGGGTTAAACCACAGAGCCTAGGGCTTGCTGATCAGAAGGTCGGCGGTTCGAATCCCCACGAAGGGGTGAGCTCCCGTTGCTCGGTCCCTGCGCCTGTCAACCTAGCAGTTCGAAAGCACGTCAAAGTGCAAGTAGATAAATAGGAACCGCTCCGGCGGGAAGGTAAACGGCGTTTCCATGCGCTGCTCTGGTTCGCCAGAAGCGGCTTAGTCATGCTGGCCACATGTACGCCAGCTCCCTTGGCCAGTAAAGCAAGATGAGCGCCGCAGCCCCAGAGTCATCCGCGACTGGACCTAATGGTCAGGGGTCCCTTTCCCTTTAAACCTCTTTGAGATTCTTTTTCTTAATAATATAAAGCGGTGTAGAAATGAAAATGAAAATAATAAAAATAAAAATAATACTTAAACCATTTCTACATTTGATATTTGCCACTCCGGATATATGCCTTTTTAAATCTCTCTTCCAGTTCCTGTATATTTTCATCCCCTCTGTACATATTTTTTTATTTTTTAATATAGCCAGCCACATAATCTGGCTATCCTTTCATTTTCATTCTTTTATTTGTCTCCCTTCCTAAAACTGACTGGTAATTAGAGAGCAGCTTTCATTTGTATATGAATTTATTTGCCCAGCTTCGTCATCACCTCCGGGCTGCTTACAAATAAGCATAACATCAATATTAAAACCTGGATATAGAAGAATAATAAATCACCAGAGATAACATTTACAAGAAATGACAGTGGAATATGAACCGTAAAATCAGAAAGGTATTCAAAAGTAAGTTGGGAAAGGTAACCCTCACACCTTTCTGCAGCTTCCCAGCTATCTTGATGAGGAAAGAGGACCATTTTAATGCCGCAAAATAAAATTACTGCCTTTATTTTTCTTTCAGCGCTTTAAAAGCATCCATTGTGCAGCAATTCTATTAATTTCTCTGAAGTATCCGACAGCGAGAAACATCGTCGAATGAAGTATTGCAATTTGTGTGTTTCTAAAACCAATTAGCTTGAGATTCCTTTTGGGATGTTACTAAAATCCTCCGCATTAGGGAAGGATCGATATATAATTTATTTTCCAGATATTTGCATAGAATCTCACTGACCGGAAGAGCAAATTGTCGCTCTGTGAGTCTCAGTTACAGGGCAACGAAAAACCACTGTATGATGCCAGTGCCACCTGGTGTTCAAAAAGCTGACAGTCAAGGGAAAGCAAAATCAAAACAAAAACTTACAGCTAGAAACCAGGGCTGACCTTTTTGGTCCTTCCAGACATCCTTGGTCACAGGGCTTTCTCACCCATTCACACTTTTAATACTGTTCATGCTTGCAGACATTTCGGGGTGCCTGCACTGCTTCATTTCCAACCAGTGCTCCTCGAAATCCCCAGACTTTTTATATCGCAAACATTCTGGTTTGTTTTTGCAACAGGGTTGGAGGAGCATCGCAGAACAAACTCGTGCAGAACAAATACACTATTCGCGCTCTATTGTTGTCTCAAAAACCTGTTGCAGAATTCACCCACAATACGTTAGTCCTATGGAGGCATCAGTTGTACATGTCAGTGTGGGGAACCTCAGGTCTGGGGCCTGAATGTGGCAGCATCTACTCTCTGGAACTCCCTGCCTATTGATATTAGGCAGGCACCTTTGCCGTATTGTTTTTGGCACCTGATAAAATCTTTTTTGCTTAGGGAAGCCTACCCAGACATGTAGGCCACTGTTGCAACATGCATCTGTTAATTATAATTGTTAAATTGCACACCGAAATTGAGAATGTCTGTATTTGGTAAGAGTTGGGAAATTCCATTGGAGTATACAGTACTAAGCTAGAAAGAGCTCCCTGGGCTTGTAGCTGAGCTGATAATTAACTGTTGATGGCCTCTTCCAGCCTTCACCAGGATTTCAAAGGCTGTGTCCAGGCCTTTTTTACTTTTTGAAATATGGCAACCCTACAGAAGTGTTTAACCTTAAATCACATGATTAAGGTATTCAATTGCAAATTCGCTATTTTGAAAGGGAGTTGCCTTTGTTTTTTGTTCCCAGGCACAGTAAGAGAAGGATATGATAAGATAGCATTATTAGGCTAATTTAGCAAACTATGGGGCATACAGAGCTTAGATTTCAGGCCAGAGGGAAGGGTGGAAGTCACTTCTTCACTGTTAGTAAGCTGTCTAAGAGAGCCAGTGTGGTGTAGTGGTTAAGAACGGGAGACTCGTAATCTGGGGAACCGGGTTCGCGTCTCCGCTCCTCCACATGCAGCTGCTGGGTGACCTTGGGCTAGTCACACTTCTTTGAAGTCTCTCAGCCCCACTCACCTCACAGAGTGTTTGTTGTGGGGGAGGAAGGGAAAGGAGAATGTGAGCCGCTTTGAGACTCCTTTGGGTAGTGATAAAGCGGGATATCAAATCCAAACTCTTCTTCTTCTTCTTCTTCTTCTTCTTCTTCTTCTTCTTCTTCTTCGCAACCCTGATGGGTTCCAGCAACCACACGGATATGTACGGCTGTCCCAGAACACAATATACAAAAGATCTTCACGCAACACAATGCTTCCCTCGTCTTCCCTTTGTTCCATGCCTCTGCGTTTTTATATTGTAGCTTTGCTGGGTATATTTTTTGCCCCTGAGGCAAAATGCCAAACAGGATATTTTTTATTTTATAGTTCTAGTGAGAGCTGAACGAAAGCAACTGGCTAAAGGAAGGAAGGTTGGAGGGTGAAATTGAATGACTGGGCAAAGGGTAAGAGAAGCAATATGAAACAGAATATACTATATGTTGCAGGAAGTAATAGGGAGCAAAGAACGCCTCAGGAACGAGAAGACCTGGGAAATGGGGGTGGGGGGGATGACCAAAGTTGAAATGAACAGGTGCTTTGAATTTGATTAAAAATCTCATAGGAAAACCTCATTTCTTTTCAGATTTTTTTTTTTTTTTTTTACTGTTAAAAATGTTCACAATACAGGTCATATGAGCTGTTGCTATAATGCCTTTGTAATTATAAAATGTTCATTCACTTCTCTAGCAGCTGCCATTTAATTGTTTGCAGGTCATTAATCGGACAGCCGAGTTTGGAAGGAAATAACTAGTAAAATCCAATAGGTTCAAAGGCCATTTTGAGCCGAACAGAAAAACCTTTCAAATCTTTTTTGGTGGAAGCTAAATAATAATATTGATGATGGCAAAGCGGCAGCAGGGTCATAAGTGAGGAAGTAAAGTACAATAATTCCTGCTGGTGGAAGGTGGAGATTAGGCAAATTCTCATTAAAAAGAAAGGCAATTGGGTATCTCATAGTGATGGATAAACTACCCCACACACACCTCATTCAGTCTGCAATTGGGGCTGGCAAAGCAAATTATCCTCACAAATCAGGAAATGGCCGTGCACATGCTATACCTTTATGGCACTTTCAAAGTGCATTCTGTCCCTCAGAGAATTCTGGGTACTGTAGTTTACTTCTCACAGAGTTACAATTCCCATCAACCCTTAACTACAGTACCCAAAATTCTTTGAGGGGGGCTGTAGCGTGCTTTGAATGTACTTTATAAATACCCATCAACTGCCCCGGGGGGAAATGGCACATCCTGTTTTTTCTTGCGAGAGTACAAGAAAAACGGCTGCTGGCAGAATTTGTGTTTCTTTGGCATGAGAGTAAAATAAGGTTAGGATGAGGCTGGGGCTCTTTTTGCAAAAGCATTTATCAACAGCATTCTGAAGGACTTTTGCCCATTTAGAGTGAGGGTGAGGAACTCTTGCCCTCACTCTAATTTGGCTTCAAGGAATCATCACGTAGCCAAATTGGCTACTGAGTGCTGTTACTTTATTTATTCATTTACTTTTATTAGACCCTAAACCTTCCTCCAAAGGAACCCAGGTCTCCTTTAGAGTCACATTCACTACATGATCCCCATTGGGCTTAGTTCACAATTCCAGGGAGAAGAAGACCCAGTTGTGGGACACAGTAGGGGGGGTTAGGTACTGAAACAGCATAAAAAGATTTGTTTTTAAACAGCAGAATTCAGCTCAACCAGTCTAAAGTTGGAGCTAGCCCAGCATCCTAATTATTGAGGAGGGAGACATTTGCACCCACTCCAAACCACTAGGCTGGGTGGCGACCTCTCCATCTACCCTTCTGCTGTTTTTTCCTTCCTTTTTGCTAGGGTTTGGGGAGGCAGAAAAAATCGCTTAGGCGGCAAGATCAGGCTGGATGGGCTATCGCATTCCCTCTAATACTAACCACTCACATCTCCCCCAGAAACAAAAGTTTTCTCTTGGGATCCCCAAGGCAAAGAAAGGAAGCCGTGTGACATTCTGCTGCCCTGTGGAAGATACTCTGCGGTGATAAACGGCATTCCACAAACCAGCATGCAGAATTACAGGGCAGATTGCGTCATATGTCAAAGTAGCTTTGCTCCATGTATCAAAAAGGGTGGGGTGGGGGGGAGAGAATAGGATGTGGAACCTGAGTTATGAAACGTTTGACGAAAGAAAAATGCCCTGATGTCACAAAATGTTATTCATACTGCAAGGGTGCGGGGGGGGGGGCATTTCTGTGAAACATTTCATGTTTTGCAATCATTCCTCCCCGCTTGTCTTACAGCAACCTTGAAGAAGAAAGCCAGAGTTTGGAAGACAAGTGTGTCTGAGCAGCCTCATAAATACTATAGCTCAATGCATCTCCCAAAACCGTAAGATAAGCACATCAAATTTGTCCTTAGGAACTGCCATGTTCCACCTGTAGCTCTAACAAAGTTTCTTACATTTATTTTGGAACCATACTATGTGGGATGTATAACACTGGTGCAGTCAATCACAACATTCCTAGAATGTACACAAGGGATCTCAGTCCTCCAGCTAGAGTTTCCTGTACCTGGACTGAGATCACTTCCTCTGTGTGACCAGAGGTGGGAGTGGCCTTACCTGCTGTTATTCAAAGTACACAGGTGAGCAGCCATTCTCTCTCTTCTCCATCAGAACTTCGAGGATGCAACATCTCAAGAGAAGATGCACTCTTGGCTTCCAGCTTCCAGCCAAGAGGGCCCAGGTGGAGCCTTCTCCGTTAAGGAGAGTCTCCACATGTATATACATTTAATCTAAGCTAGCCTGCCTTTCTGAGACTTGTAGAAGCTTGGAATGTATGTGAGTAAACCTTTTTACTTTTAAATAGCATTGTGTCGTGTATTTACTTTTAAGAGGGAACCAGGGGAAATATATGCCAGGATCTGCCTTGTTATAGAAGTTCATAGGAACTTAATCGCCACGTTTTGCTGCGTTTAATTGGGGATGAGAATCTCTGCTAGTTTGGAGCTTGTTAGCACAAGCTGGGATAGGAAATATTAAACAATATTCCCTCATCCACATTCCCACTCATCTCCCACATACTAGTGCACTCCTAAAGAAATGTCATTCTTTAGCTGTATTCTCACCTTTACTCGTGTGCTCCCCACACCTGGAAGGTCCTGTCCCCCCTGAGATCCACTGCCAGGGGTGACAGTACTATATGAGCCAATGGCCTGATTTAGTATAAGGCAACTTCCTGTGTTCACTGTGGAGAATAATATGCTGGATTAGAAGAACCTTGAGTCTGGGTTAGAAGAACCTAGAGCCAGTGTGGTGTAGTGGTTAAGAGCGGTAGACTCGTAATCTGGGGAACCGGGTTCGCTTCCCCTCTCCTCCACATGCAGCTGCTGGGTGACCTTGGGCTAGTCACCCTTCTTTGAAGTCTCTCAGCCCCACTCACCTCACAGAGTGTTTGTTGTGGGGGAGGAAGGGAAAGGAGAATGTGAGCCGCTTTGAGACTCCTTAGGGCAGTGATAAAGCGGGATATCAAATCCAAACTCCTCCTCCTCCTCCTCCTCCTCTTCTTCTTCTTCTTCTTCTTCTTCTTATCCAGCAAGGCTGAAATAACCTTGGGTTATGAAATGAATTCGTTACGGAGGTCTGTTCTTAACCCGAAACCGTTCTTAACCTGAGGCGCGCTTTCGCTAATGGGGGCTCCTGCTGCTGCCGCGCTGCTGGCACACGATTTCCATTCTCATCCTGGGGCAAAGTTCTCAATCCGAGGTACTACTTCCGGGTTAGCGGAGTTTGTAACTTGAAGTGTTTGCGACCCGAAGCGTTTGTAACTCAAGGTACCACTGTAATTAGTTTATCTGTGATATATGGTTCTTTCATTAACATAGTGGCTGCAAAATAAACAAATAAATGGGAAGGGGGGCACAAAATTATTGATGTAATGAAGTTAGAAGAATCAGCATAAAAGAGATTACTCACTAAATACATAGAAGCATAGAATTGTAGAGTTGGAAGAGGCTTTTGTCATGCCCATCTTAGCAGACAAAACGACTTGTTATCAGAACGCCATTTACATTTCCCAGGAAGTTTCCTTTGGTTTCCTTTCGCATCAGCCAAGTTCCCTGCTGTGCAGCGCGCCGTGTTATTAAAAGCTGAATATGTACATGAAGCCAAAATGGAATGATCTTATGTGTACAAACAACTTGCAACGGAGCACTTTTATTTCCCTTTCCCAATTGCCCCTTTGTATCGTGGCTTCGTAATCTACTTCACTCGTACACCAAACGAGACTCTCCAGATCCCCAAAGCAGCCTGGGCTAAAGACCTAGGAGAGTAGAAGAGGAGAAAATATTGTGTGTTTTATAATTGATCCCTGAAGCAAAGTACAAGAATCCGGAGGAGGAAATTGTTGTGGTTAAGAAGCATAAAACATGTTTGTATCTAGGGTGAATTTAAAAAGAGAGGCGGGGAAGACAACTTCAAAGTGAGGTCGTCATTTGAATAGCATCAAGAATCCAGTGGTGCTTCTTATACAATTATACATAGCAACATCTGAGCTCACTTAGCCAGGTTCTTCTCCAGTTAGACCCAGCAAAGTATTTTTGTGTGCATTTATTTCTAAAAACCCAAGGAGTTATTTTCAAGTTTCAAATATCAACCCCAGATCAGTAGGGGGAGTCCTACTCGCCTTCATTATTCTTCTTCTTTGGCGATCACTCGTAGCCGAGTAAGATTGTCTTCCATAAACACGGTTTTAACAGTGAGTCCGTAAGTGACTGTGGAGGCCAATTCTGGATCCACACGTCCTTCCACAGTGGTCACATTGGTTCCCAGGCGGGAGTTGATCACGGTGTGGATTTGCCAAGCGTGCCTTCCTCTTAGCATGTTTCTCCCTTGTGTTCTGAGTTCGAGTGTCTTCAAAGTCCATGACGCCTTTGGTAAAGGCTGTTCTCCAACCGGAGTGCTCGCAGGCCAGTGTTTCCCAGTTGTCAGTGTTTATACTACATTTTTAAAGATTTGCCTTGAGATACAACTCAATTAGCCCTGTGCCCTTTGCGAAAGCTTTAGATGCAGAAATCAGCAGCGCGGGACGTTTCTCACAAACATAAAGACTCGGCATGACCACTTGCTGTAGTCTGAAAATCAAGCTGCTGTCTAAGCCACAGGGTGTCAAGGCTCTTCCCAGGCAAAGGAATGCACATGGAAGGTAGTTATTTATTGTCAAAGATAACACAGTTGCTTCTACAGCTCTGGATATCTGCAACCACCAATCTAATGGCTATGCAACTATTCCCAGGTCTGCGCTCTATGAGATCTTTGGATAAAGGTTTGTATATAAATTGAACTATTATTATTACCGGGTATTATTATTATTAATAATAATAATAATAATACACATAGTGTATGTTGTGCATTTAAAAAAAATCAGATAACTGAGATAAGAGGAAGGATGAAATGTAACTTATAAAAATTTATTTTACATTTTAGCATTGTTTTTATTTTGTGTGGAATTTTATTAGTTTTCAATTACAATGACTCAATAAAAGCCTCATTGTCAATACCAAATTATAATACAATTAATAATGCCAATTGCTCAGATGCCAAATTATATTATTTTGTTGGCTCCCGGCGTGGTAGAATTGGTTTGATAATTTACTTTAACTCTGCATTCCAAAAACTTATAAATTCCAATTACACGCCAGTCAGAATAACAAACCCTTATACCGCAGCTGCAATTTTAACCACTTTTTGCTTTGAATTATGCGGGGATGGGCACCATCATCTTTTCAATGCTCAGGGCCTCTAAAGGTCTTAATCTGGCTCTGCCATCGCTTGATGGAATCCAACCCGATCCTGGCCCAATCAGTTCTACGTTGACCAGCAACTTGCCTTCCTTTCACCCCAGCTGGCCTGCGTGGCAGAGGTGCGGATATGGCAGTGGTTTCATCACTCTGTAAACCTGGCTGTTGCCTGACCAGGGTTGAGATTGCAGCCAGCCAGCGATTCAAAAAAAGCGAGAGGAGCCCTGCCATCCATTGCGTCTGGTCACCTTGTCGGAATCCAGAAGCACGTGGGATATCTCACAGGCTAACCATGCACTGGCTTTTCCTCCGTAAATCACACCTGCGGATCCCTTTCTTCCGTGGCAGTTGCAGCCATGAATCCAGACTCTCTCCACTTATCTGTTTCATTTATTTGCCCTATGAGCAAGCTTCCTAATTTATGAGCAGTCAGGAGACATAAGGGCAACGTAATTGAAATTAAGGATGTGAAAACTGCCATTAAGTTTAATTAGGACTGAGCACATTAATCGATTAATTGGCGCGATGAACTGATTAATAGCTCGGTGGCAAATTAAAAATACAACCCTGATTAATTGGAGCCGGCCATCTGGCCTCTTCCACTTAGCACCTCTGAGACCCTGCGATTCTCTGTCATTGCTTACTCAAGCTTATGTATCCCTTTGCTTTTCCTTTCTGTCTTTTGCAACTGCAATTGCTTCCGATGTATCTTCTGCAGCAGCTTTCACTCCTGAACATTCAAGCTGCTTTGCCCAAATCTCGATGGTGGTTTCAACCCAAATCTACAGAAATCAATTCCAGGTAGCTGCAACTAAGGGTGGCTTTACACACAGGGGGAAAATGCTATAAATAAGTAATAGATTAAATCATTATAACAAAAGGGGGGAAAACACTATGTAAAATTGCATAGAAAAATTTTGTGCTCTACATCGCCATCTGGTGTTGCATGTTTATAACATATTTAAAATGCTGGTTTTTGACTAATGTAGCTGAGTCCTAAGAATGTGGAAATATGTCACTTTTGGTTTCTCTTCGTTTCTTGTTTATCCAATCCAAGGGTTCTGCACATTTCCACATCAGTTTATTTTTATTTATTTCTTAAATCCTCATGAATAGCCTCATCGACACTTTAGTGTGAATTAATATAAACAGTTTTGTATGCAATTTTGCCTAATACTGTATACACATCTTCACAACAAACTTTCCCCTAAAATAATGCATTTTGCCCCAGTGTATGTGTTTTTGTACACATTACATGACCAGAGAACAGCACTGCAAAATATGGAGATGCAACTGGTATTGAGAGATAAATGGTCCACGGATAAAGTGACTGGTTTTTGATGCCTAGTAGCCACTGGTAGCTTTATATCCTCCATGAATCACATTTTAAGCTGGTGGTCACTATATAGTTTGGTACCTAATTCCATAGTTTAGCTATGTACTCTGAAAATATATACTTATCAACCATATTTATATCCTATCTTTACTCCAAGGAACTCCAGGTGATGCATACATAGGGTTCTTCCCTTTCCCTCTTATGCTCAAAACAGCCTAATAATAATAATAATAATAATAATAATAATAATAATAATAATAATAGATTTATATGCCACCCCAATGCCCCAGCCGCTCTGGGCGCTCTCAACAAATTAAAACATCCAACACAGTAAAACATCAAACATTAAAAAATTCCCAATACAGGGCTGCCTTCAGAAAGTCAGATAGTTGTTTATTTCCTTGACACCTGATGGGAGGGTGTCACTACCGAGAAGGCCCTCTGCCTGGTTCCCTGTAACCTCACTTCTCGCAATGAGGGAACCACCAGAAGGCCCTCGGAGCTGGACCTCAGCGAGGGTGGAGACACTCCTTCAGGTATGTGGGGCCGAAACCCTTTAGCTAGGTTTAGGGAGGCCCTGTGAGGTAGGTTAGGCTAAGAGAACGTGACTGGTCCAAGGTTACCCAGTGAGATCTGTGGCTGAGTGTGGATTTGAACCCTGGTCTCCCATGTCCTTTTCCAGCGCTCTGACTGCTACTCCACACAGGCTCTGGTCTGTCCATAATTTTCCACCTTCTTTGGATGATCTGATCTTCTAGTATTACTAGAAAGAGAGCAAAACATCTCTATCCACTTCCTACACGCAATTCATAATTTTGTGTAATTTGTCATTTTGTTCCCCCCACCAACAATCACTTCTTTTACTCAGCTAAAAAGTCGCAGTGCACTGTAACCTTTCCTCTTAGGAAATCTACGAACAAAAACAGCATTACTGAACTTAGCTACTCTTATAGAACTAGCGTTTCCAATTAAGGTAGTCACCAGGGAGCAATTGAAGGAGGAATGGAGATTTTTCTCATTTCCATAATTCAGCTTACTTGTATCTAGATGAAGAAGAAACTCCTACATTGGGGGGGGGGGTTGTGGGAGAGACCTAATTACCATTTGGTACTAATTACAAAGAGGAGGAGGATCATTTGAACCAATATTCAGAAAATGCTAGGTGGAGGTTTGTTAACGAGTGGAATAACCTAGAAAAGATTAAAGTTATGATGCATGATAATCCGAGGCAAGAGCCAATAAAACTCCCTTTGACTTTCTATTTTATAGATGCCTCATAAAATCAAATTGTTACAGAGATCTAGATGTATCTATATTAATTGATTCTGGTCCTTTCTTATTAAATAAAACTGTTAACATACCCCCCAAAAAGGTGATACCCTCCAAATTGGCGTGATACTTGGTTGTATATTTCTTAGTGCTAACTAGGATAGGAAATATATTTCTAAGCCAATAGGCTTGCACGAAGTCAGGCCCTGCAATTAGTTCTCAGTTGTAATTTGCACAGGAGCATAAAATTTCTGTAAAACAGAAGGCCCTGTCTGCGGTCTAGCTCACTAATTCTTAGTCACGCGTGCTTTCGCCTCTCTGGGAAGGATTGCGATGAAATTACCAAGTCAAAAGCTCCGTGAAGCTCATCTGCATGTATGGTAAGATTTGGCTTACAACATTTAGTCCGTTAATCAGATTAATCCAACCATCGCCAATCTGATGGCTGTTGTCAGACTGGGCACTTTATGAACCGTCCGAAAGCAGCATCCAAGACTTTCCTTCTGCCAATGAAAGGAATCAACCAGTTGGAGGGATGGAGGGATGGAATTGCTGCAATTCTCATTCTCTGTCAAGGGGAATTCCAGGTGGGAAATTTCTGGCCATCGTAATAAGCCAGTGTGGCATAGTGGTTAAGGTATTATCAGGGCCGGCGCTTCCATTTAGGCCAACTAGGCAACTGCCTAGGGCGCCAAAATGGAGGGGGCGCTGGCCAGCCTGCCCGCCCCCCCCGCCGCCGCCCCAACCAGCGGCGGAGCGAGCAGGTTGGGGCGAAAACCGCGGCGGCGCCAAAATGGAGGGGGCGCTGGCCAGCCTGCCCCTCGCCCCCCGCCGCCACCCGGTGCCGTGGACCAGCGGCGAAAATTGCGGCGGCGCGGGGCGCCCGGCGCACAGGGGGCGAGGCACCGTACGTCATTGCGCATGACGTATGATGCCCCGCCCCCTCGCCTAGGGCGCCAGAAACCCTGGCACCGGTCCTGGGTATTATGTACTTATTTTCTCAATTTTGTTCCTGTCCTTCACTGTAAAGGTCCCAGCATGGGTTTCAACAATGTAAAAATATTCTTCTTCTTCTTCATTTGTTTGTTTATTAAATTTCTACACTGCTGTTCATCCGAGGATCATAGGGTGGCTTGCAATATAAAATGCAATATTAAAATCAGTTGAAATGATTTAGAATCGAAAGAATTGAGTGGACCCCCTATATTCAACTCAATTTAATATAAGTATGTGCAATGTCTCTTTTTTCAAGTTATGTTTTCTACAGACCAGTTTCATTTGTTGTGAGACATTAGTGTTACATTAGGAAGAAAAGGGGGAAAGAGGTGGAGGGGGAAATGGTGAGTGGGGTTGGGTTGGGTAGCAATGCTTCTATTCTACTTAGTGTGGGGAGGGGGTTGTGTCAGCATCACTTGTGTCGTTTAATATTGCATTTTATATTTAAACACACACACACACACACACACACACACACCAAGGTAAAGAGGTGCATCTACAGCATATGACGAAAACTAGGTGAACAAGGTGCCCAAAAATTCTCTGTGTGGAGGGAATGCCACACAGAATGCCCTCTTCTGGGCAACCAGCACCTCCAAACTTCCTAGGTTCCAGTTACAGGTAGGTAGCCGTGTTGGTCTGCCATCGTCAAAACAAAATAAAAAATAAAAAAATTCCTTCCAACAGCACCTTAGAGACCAGCTAAGTTTGTTCTTGGTATGAGCTTTCATGTGCATGCACTCTTCTTCAGATACACTGAAACAGAAGTCACCAGACCCTTATATATCGTGAGAGGGTGGGAGGGGTATTACTCAGAAGGGTGGTGGGAATGGGTGATAGGCTGATAGCTGTGGTAAACCTGTTGACGACTGTTAACGACTGCAATTAGTCTTACAGGAAAAAGCAAGGGGTGAGAAGGTTAAAAATAGCTTTGTATAATGAGATAAGAATCCAATGTCTTTGTTCAGACCAGGTCTCTCCATGGTTTTAAGTTTGGTAATGAGTTGCAATTCAGCAACTTCTCTTTCCAGTCTATTTCTGAAATTCTTTTGTAATAAGACAGATACTTTGAGATCTTGTATAGAGTGTCCTGGGAGATTGAAGTGTTCTCCTACTGGTTTCTCTGTCTTGTGATTCCTGATGTCAGATTTATGTCCATTTATCCTTTGGCGTAGAGTTTGGCCTGTTTGTCCAATATAGAGAGCTGAAGGGCACTGTTGGCATTTGATGGCATACACAATGTTAGACAATGAGCAATGAAATAGTCCTGAGATAGTATGTTTGATGTTGTTGGGGCCAGTAATGGTGTTGTCCGGGTGTATGTGGCAGCAAAGTTGGGCCAAGAAGGCCCGCTCTCTTCATCTTATCTTCTGAGAGGGCTTGTACGGAAAGAAGGAAGCCTTTCAGACATTTGAGGACACGCTCCAAGGCCCCAATCCCCACTCAGCCACAAAACTCACCAGGTGACCTTGAGGCAGCCACATTTTGCCACCCTAACTTGACCTCACAAGGTTGCTACACCGATAGGAGTGTGGAGAGTCGGGAAAACAATGCCCACTGCCCCAGGCTCCATGGAGAAAGCATGGGATGCAACCGAATATTACCTACTCATCTTTTGTTTTTGGTTTTTATTTGCACAGCAGAGAAGCACAATTTCTCACCATCGCTGTTGGGTCATGCATAAGGTGAATTCTGTCTTGTGATTAATTGATTAATGTTAAGGATAATGGAATATTTATGCAAATATTTTTTTTTGCATCTTAATCCTCTGGAAATTTTTTAATTATGCTATCTCTCTTGAATCATTGCGTGCTTCATCGCTGCAATGACCTTGGCTGTAAGATGTCCAAGGGTGCATAAACTTAAAAGCTGCCCTTGATAAGTCTTTTCCTCCTTTCACCTCCTGCCATGCAGCATTAAACCTGAATTTGCTGCTTTGTTGGAGAGTTGTGGCCATTGCCAAGCCCTGCTTCCTTGCATGTGTTGCAAGGATGTATTTGTCATGTTCCAACAGGTATGCCATAAAACACGGTGGGGGAAGTGGATGTGACTGGGGGCAGGGTCTTTCTCTCTTTCCCTACCCTGGCCATGGTCAATCACTGGACACCTGATCTATTTGTTTATTATTTATTTCTCACCCCACCCATCCTTACACTGTTCTAACAAGGAAGACATGACAGACACACACTATACATCTCAGATATTCAATCTTCCCTTATCTGTCTTTAAAGTTAGGGTGGGTGCTACAGCTAGATGTATTTAGAAATCTGTTATGTACTGAGCTGAATCCTAGAACAATAGGATCCAAAATGCAGCAGTCTGATTGGTCCTAGAACAATAGGATCCAGAATGCAGCAGTCTGATTGGTCCACAGGAGCCACCCAATCCAGCTCCAGGTGGAAGTGAATCAGCTACCTGATTGGTCTGCAAGAGCAAGGGCCCCACGTGATTGGCTAATTCCGGGCTACTCCTGTAGGCCAATCAGGTTGCGGATTCACTTCCTCCAGGAGCCTGATTAGCTGCTCCTGCAGGCCAATCAGGTTGCTGATTCACTTCATCCAGGAGTCTGATTGGCTGCTCTTGCAGGCCAATCAGGTCGCTGATTCACTTCCACCTGGAGCTGGATTGGGTGGCTCCTGCGGACCAATCAGACTGCTGCATTCTGGATCCTATTGTTATAGGACCAATCAGACTGCTGCATTTTGGATTCTATTGTTCTAGGATTCAGCTTAGTACATAACATTTTGTCTCCCGAATGCCGCAAACCCAGAAGTGAGTGTTCCGGTTTGCAATCGTTCTTTGGAACCCGAACGTCTGACGCGGCTTCCAATTGAGTGCAGGAAGCTCCTGCAGCCAATCGGAAGCCGCGCCTTAGTCGTCGAACGTTTTCGGAAGTCGAACGGACTTCCGGAATGGATTCTGTTCAACAACCAAGGTACGGCTGTACTAATAAGCATGGAAACCTACGTAGCAAAAGCAACTCATGCACAAGAGTGAGGTATCAACAGGCTTGGAAACGCCAAGCTGAGCAGAAGTACAAAACATATTTGAGGGCAAAAAAATAGCCTCAAACTGCCTAATGAGCATGCTCAGTGGCTGCAGAATGTCTGTTGGGAATTGAGCTGGGGAACGATGGAATGCAGCACCCTGGAAAACAACATGGCGGGCTAACCAGCTGGCTGGAGCCCAAAAAACGAGCCCTCCACACTGCAGTATTTTGTTGCCGATCTTACTTGTAAATATATTACAGTAACAGTAACATTAGGCTGCTTTGCAAATCTGGATTTTTCTGGATCCTCTAGATGGCAGGCATGTTCCACTGAAAAATAAAACAAATCCAAAAAAAACCCCCATCAAAATCCAAACTTTAATTAGGTCACGTGCTTTGGAATTCTTCTGTACGCCAACAGTGGAGAAATGGGACGCTGAATATTGACTGGTCCAATGACCTCTTCCTCCTCCAGATTTAATTGCCGCTGCTCTGCCTGGATTCCTTACACCCACGCAGACACTGTGCAAAAACTGGTATTATTTTTTTCTTTTTTAATGTTGCCTCTCATTGCAGTTTTGTTATCTTTCTTTCCTGCATAATGATTGTGCAGATTTCATTAGGCTGCATCTAATAAGATGCTTTTTCTTCTCTGGCGCACACGGAAGTTCTTGACTTTGTGTCTATCCGCGGAAAGTCAACAGCAACAGTCATTGAACCCTGGCACATTCTACCAGTGGGGTGGGAGATCTCAGGATTAAGCTCTCCAGGCCTCGCTCTCTGACCTTCAGGACTCTGCTCTGACCTCCAGGTCACATGCATCACAATTGGTGCAATTTTGCCGCAATTGGTGCTGGTATGTGGCCCCCAGAAGTCTGACGAGGAGGCACAGTGGCCCTTGGGATGGAAAAGGTCCCCCAGCCCTGTTCTGCAAAGACGTTGTTTCCTTCTGAAGCCATTTCACAAGGCTAGACGCAGGCTGAACATCTCCCAATCCAACCATTTCATTTCATCCTGTCACAGAGGAAGCGGGAAATATCTCAAGGGTCAGAGAATGTGAAGATGCTTGTAGTTGTTATTTTTTAGTTGTTTGCGACTGCAAAGCATCCCACATCAAAGTCAGTGGAGAAATGCAGTTGCCAACATTAGCACTGGCATTTTTGTAAAATATTACTTTACATCGCAAAATTCTGTGAAGGGCAGATTCTGAATAATGGCTGTGTTTCGGATCGCGTCTTGTTTCAGAAAGCGTGAACTGGGCAGGTTCACCTTCAAATCCAAATTGAACTGAATATTACTCCCATTCCTACAGTGGTGGTTAGACTATTTCCAGACTGTATTGCACATTCATTCTGATCTGTTTGCAGGGTATTATATGTCTTCCTATTAATAATTTGCCCATCCCACATTTTTAAGTGTGCTATGCGGCAGTTTCCTGAGCACATCAAAATCTTTCCCCGCACCCTTCTTTTTAAAGCAGATTTGTTGTGTTGGGCTGACAGATCACTTCAACCCACTTTAATTTGTGCAACACTAAATTTCCAGTAAGCACCTGAATCCCTCCTGCAAAATAGTAACAGTACAGAAGCACACCTGGAGGAACAAGGCTAGTTGCTTGCTGTGTTACACAGATGGCCAACTGGCTTCAATTGCAAGTCAGGCATTTAGTGTCACCATTTCCCAGACTGTGGAACACTCTTCCAGCAAAGAAATTCAACCAGCATCTCTGAGACCTTGACCTATGTGCGTGTATTAGGATGCCTAAAGAGCAGAACCCCATAGCATATAGCTACATGGGGGCTCGGTTCAGGCATCCTCATACATGCACATAGGTTGCAGGGTAGAGCTTGCTACTGCAGTGCCACAGAGCTTTCAGCTTGGATAGCTCAGTTGGTTAGAGAGTGGTGCTGCTAACGCCAAGGTTGCTGGTTCGATCCCCATTTGGGACAGCTGCATCTTCCTGCAATGTAGGGAATTGGACTACAGGATCCCCAGGATCCCTTCCAATGCTACAATTCTATGATTGTCAGGGACTGGTCTGAAGGGCAGGGCTGCGAAATGTCCAGAGAACTGCTAAGTTTACAGGTACTGAGAGAAGGAGGGGGAGTTGGAGAACAGATAGCTGACTGTCAGGAATGAGCCAGCTCCCAGTGAAGGTTTCCAGCCAGTTTCCAGTGAAGGTTTGCAGCCAACTGAGGAAAGCTGCCAGGAACAGAGAGGGTTAGCTTTCATACAGGATGAACAGCCTAGAGAGCTAACTCCCCCGCCCCTTGGAATGCCAGCTGATAACGGAATGACTGTGTGCAGGCTGGAACCCTGCCAATGCTCTCAGGAAAGTCAATCAGGCAGGAACAGAGAGGGAAGTAGTATGTCAGACAGGGAAGAGATTGGAGCTGATCCAATCTTTCCTAAGAGTCGGCTAAAGGGTGGGTTGTTAGACCGGAAGCAAAACAAACGACGCTGGGTTCGAAAGTTCAATATCATCTGTAGAACCGGGAAACAGTCTTCAGAAGGGTCATCATGATTGATGATGCCAGAGGCTCGTTACAGCCATCCGGAGTTATCTGTTTGTTTTGGCAATAAAGCCTCTTTTTTAATTACCTACACATACTGTGTTATCAAGCTGAGAACCTGGACTCCTGACACTGACACATCCTTAGAGAGCCTGGGAACCCTTCCCCCTTCTCCAAGGACACTTCAGTCAGTCAGGATTCAAGAGCAAAGAATGCAGAGACGTGTGACTCCTGAGACTTTATGTAAGGACACAGGATGTTGTTGGGGAAGGAAGGGGGGGCTCAGAGTGAGCAACATCACAATGGCGCCCGGCACTAGATTCTTTGCTCTGATCCACAGTTGCTGAATAAAACCATAAATCCAAACTTCCTTGTTCCTTCTTTGATGCTGGAGGTTGCTGGGGGAGGAGAGAATCCCTCGAGTCTGACAAGGATTCTATGAATTCCCACACATTCCCCCCACAGCCTCCTGAACATTCCTTATATACACTAACGGAACGTCCACATATCTCTGATATAGTCCTAACTGCCTATGCAAAGTCCTAATGAATTCAGTGGTATTTACATTCAGGTGAGTGGGGTTAGGACTATGACCTCAATGTCCATTGATTTCAGTGAGTGTACTCTGAGTATGATGTATTCGGATACCATTCTTAATAATGGCAGCAGATGGCTTTAGCTAATAAATCATATGAGTTTTAGTCATCAATACCCTGCCCACCTGGGAGTACAACCCAATGAACTCACAGATGGCCAACCAGGTGCCCATGGGAAGCCGGCATGTAGGACCTGAGCAAAACAGAATTCTTCCCCACCGGCGATTCTCAGCAACTGGTATTAGGAGACTTACTGCCTCCAACAGTGAGGTAAGACATAGCCCACCATGACTAGTTGACACTGAAGACTTCTTCTTCTTCTTCTTCGGTGATCACTCATGGCCGACATAAGGCATATGGCAATATTTTACAAATATGCGAGGTGAGCGTCGGTGGAGAAGGCACAGCTTAATATCCTGCAAATCCACTAGTTCTGGGTTGTATCCAACAAAGTCATGTTGCCACTGCAAGGATTTTCATTGGCACAACAGGACTCATTGGCAGAACTCTCCTCCCTCCCACCAACCAGTTCTGGATTCTCCCCCACCTTCTAGAGGAGATTTAGGGGAGGTCCTTGCAGGGAGATGAGAAAAAGAGGAGTTCCCATTGCAGAGGCAGAAGTCCATGTGCTAATGGGATGACTTTGTTGGATACACAACCCTGCAAGAACCAGCATCTGAAAGCATCACGGGGGCTAAAAGGAGATAAATGGAGCAACCGAGCTATGGTCTCAACTGGTAAAATTTTGAACATCACCACAAAGAATGTACTTAAGAGGTAAAAGAATAACATTTTACTTCTTTCTCTTTTTTTCATGTCTCCATGGCTTTGATTTTCTTCCTTCCCCAGACCCCCCTGCTGTCCTGGTTTGTCAGTGACAATTCCAAGGCTACTTGACAGCTACTGTATTGCTCTGCTCCATCCCTTTCCCCTGTGCATTGTGTAGCATCAATTTACAGCAGAGAGAGAAAAAGAGAAAGATTATCCCACTACCACAGAGCTCACAGACATGCTCTGGGAGCTAGCAACAAGGACACCTGGCTCATTCCTTATTGAGCATTTTTCAGAGAACAAGTGTTGCCACTTTGTGGGGTGTAAATATAAAATTTAACCTAAAGGCCAAATGGTATATCTTAAAAGCGACCTTCATGCTAAATAACTGTATGGGAGCTGGCAGGTTATTCCTCCTAGAACAAGGACACAATCTATGTCTTAATAATATTTTATTTCTTCCTGTCACAAACTGATGCCCTGCGGAACAATATTTTTCTCTGCCCTTCATTTGTGATTTATTAGATAAAATACATGAACACAGACTGTAGTCATATTGGTCCTCTCCCACATACAAATGTTCATTCTCCTTTGACCTTGAAGGTCCCTTGTCGGACCATGCTGCATATCTAACTAACTAACACCATCTAATAGGAAATTCAGGTATTTGAGTGCTCCTAGAGTGTGGCACAAATGAGGCCGCTGATAAATAAGATGAACAAATCCGAATTCTCAGGGCAACTCTAACGTTTCAGATTGTGTATGGAGAGAGAGAGAGAGAGAGAGAGAGAGAGAGAGAGAGAGAGAGAACAGCCAAATGGCGTCTGAGAATGTTCAATATCCATGTAATGTAGAATAACAGCTGGAAAAGAAAAAAAATGGGGTGTGGCAGGAGTGTAGCAGGTGAAGAATGAAATGTCTAGCTTGGAAGGATAACAGGCTGGGACCCTGAACAATAAGCTTTTACTATATGTTTCTATAGATCTTACTATATAATAAAAATGTAGTGGTGTCATCATGCAGCAGTAGTTCACATGGCCACCAACAAATGGCACTGAAGACTACAGAGCAATGACAGAATTCTGAGAGCTGTAAGGGAAAATCGGGACATTGGAGGGTATGTGATGTGGCAGTGATGCTGCTGCTGCTGGGAGGCAGGTCTGCAGCAGAGCCCGTCCCCCCTCACTGGCCACTTGTGCTGACAATTTTTTGTGAACCTCCCATTTGCTGGCTGTCCTTGAACCTGAACTTTTGCTGCACCTGACCATGCATAATGGAACCTGACTTCTGTTCGCTGAGCTGCCTTTCTGGAATTTGGATTAGCCAGCCTAATCTGACACTGCACAGCGGAGGCAGTAAGAAGACTCAATCAATATTATTTCACTCCCTTAGAATCAGAGCCCAGCCATCCCACCCCAATTTGGGCTAGATGTGTTCTCCAGCTGGGACTGCTAACTGAAACAGAACTATTTATATGATCGGTGTCGCTTCTTTAAAAATATATTTATCTGGAGAGTTTGGTCCCCACTGGTCTAGTTCCTTATTCCAGAACACCATAAACTGGGCCATTTCTATGTCTCTTGGGGAAACAAGTGTTCACTTATTAAAAGAAATGGCAAATCTTTTCCCTGGGCAAGCAGAACTAAAAAGGTTCATTGGGTTAGTGATATAAATAGGATAAATTTGGGGATGGGAGAAAAGGGGATCACCAGAATATTCTCACCGGTACCTGTATTATTTATTTATATAGTCAACATTTATTTTTATATCCTCCTTACTGGTCACAAGACTCTCAAAGCAGCCCGTAATAAAAAGAGAGTGCCACATCATAAATACATCATAAAGCAAGTCTTTAAAATGGTAAGAGAGCAATTCCTACACCCACACAGCAATCTATTAAACATATTAAACTGAAGTGGGGAGGGGGAACAGTGGAAGAAAAATGTCTTTGATTTTGAAGGAGAATTTATGGCTTAACTCCTAAGGAGTACCTGACGGACCAAATTAATTCCTTAAACTCCTGTCTAGAGTGGTCTCCTTCACTGTCTTTCCCAGACAAGCCAGAATGGTAAGGTTTGTGGGAGACAGAGTCGTCCCCGCTCCCAGACATTCAACCAAAACATTCAATTATTTTTAAAGGTTTATTGGAATAACAAAATCTCTATTACAGGAGTTATAGCCAGACAGTAACTTATGCACGTACAATTTCCTGATAATGGCAATGGAGTGGAGAATCTCACGGGGGTGGGGGGACAACAGAGATTCACAGGGATTCATACAGGGCTCCTCCGGACTGGTGGGGTGGTTGGGGGGGTGTTATGGGTGTGCTCTGCAACATATCATTGAGACAATAATAGTGTGTTGGTGCTGGATTTATACCGAGCTGTCCACACATAATTCTGCTTCCTTAGTTGTTTTGCAATGCTTCCCAAATGTTGTTGTTTAGTTGTTTAGTCGTGTCCAACTCTTCGTGACCCCATGGACCAGAGCACGCCAGGCACTCCTGTCTTCCACTGCCTCCCGCAGTTTGGTCACTCATGTTGGTAGCTTCGAGAACACCGTCCAACCATCTCGTCCTCTGTCATCCCCTTCTCCTTGTGCCCTCAATCTTTCCCAACATCAGGGTCTTTTCCAGGGAGTCTTCTCTTCTCATGAGGTGGCCAAAGTATTGGAGCCTCAGCTTCAGGATCTGTCCTTCCAGTGAGCACTCCGGGCTGATTTCCTTCAGAATGGATAGGTTTGATCTTCTTGCAGTCCATGGGACTCTCAAGAGTCTCCTCCAGCACCATAATTCAAAAGCATCAATTCTTTGGTGATCAGCCTTCTTTATGGTCCAGCTCTCACTTCCATACATCACTACTGGGAAAACCAGCTTTAACTATACGGACCTTTCTTGGCAAGGTGGAACAAACTTATTTTCTCTTGCTCTTGAGGAGAAAAAGGACTTGTGGCAATGGATTCAAGTTAAAAGAAGGGAGATTCCAACTAAACACCAGGACAAACTTTCTGCAGTGGAACGGACTCCCTTGGGAGGTTGTGGACTCTCCTCCTTTGGTGGTTTTTAGCAGAGGTTGGATGGCTATCTGTTATGTATGATCTAGTTGAGATTCCTGCATTGCAGGGGCATTTGACTAGATAACCCTTGGGATCCTTCCCAATTCTATGATTCTATTATTCCATGAATTTTTATCTGCTGTCTGGAAGGGCACTTCTGTGCTACAGGACAACAAAAGCCAGACTAAAAACAACACCTAGAATATTTGTGGCATAAAAAGTTACAGGATTTCAGCAGGGAGTTATTTTATTAGAAACGAAGTGGCACGCCCACCCCTTTTGCAGGCCCAAACAGTGTATTGCATATCACTGCCCTGAGAACAAATCACCACTTTCATTCCACTTTAATAATAATCTACCTAATTTGCACTTTGGAAACAATACGTGGTTTTTAAACATATATTTCAGAATGGTTAAAAAAATGGCCTTTTATGCAAATGTCTCAATATAAAATAGCGCACAGGAGATACAAAAATCAAATCAGCCCGAAAGTTAAAACACAATACAATAATCCAGTCTGGTAAACATGTTACGAAAACATGCATGAAGCAAAATGCAGCTGCTCTTTGAAAATTGCATTTCCACCAATCCTTCAAAAATGGGCCTACATGAATTGAACAAAGATGGAGACAGTTCTCAAAATCAAAAGAAAACACCAACAAAGGCAGTTTGACATAGAGAAAAGAACTCTGAAAGGGCTAGCCAGAAAATTGTCCTTAACTTCACTGAGTGGAACAAACAGTGAGGAACAGATGTTGTTTCAACCTTATCTGCAAGGTGATAGAATGAGCAAATAGATATAGATATACATTTGCCAAAGTGGGGTGAGAGGGTGGGAATTGAAGCATGTGCTCTCGGTGTGGGCAGCTAACAACATTGCCTCGAACTACGAGTCAGATGCACTTAGACGGGAAAGCAAAATAAATACAGCTGCCCCTGTGTGAAAACAATTAGGGCTTGCAACGCAGCGGGAAGTGTAGTTTGTCTTCCTGCTTACTCTTGGAAGGTTAAAGCAGGCAAGAGCAACACTACGGTGGGAGAGCCTTCTAAGGCAACCTCCTGCAACACACCACACTTTCTCCAGCATTCTTGTTATTTGTTGAGGCAATTAAGTAGGAAGAACCTCAGTGAAACATCTGGAGAAAGTTTCTCATTCAAAAATCCATCCCCACGACAGCAGAGTGATTTAACCAGGGGGTGCCATCATCACCATCACCAATCACAATATTTATTATATTTCTCCTCCAATCTTACAGAGTCTTACAGAGTTAATTGTGCACACAACTATTTTAATATTGTGTATGCAGTGTACTTTGAGAGTTGATGCGTCATTGGTTTTGATGTCTTCTTTCTATTGTTTATTTATTTATTTTATTCATATTACTGGAGTGGAGAAACTCCAGAATGTTATTTGCAATTATGTATGGCAAAACTCCAATGAAAATTGTTTCAAAAAAGAAAGCTTAATTAGCTATGGCTTTTATTTGTGAATGCGTGGTGTGTCAATCCAGGTTTGTTTGTTTTTTAAACAGAACTGTCTTTTCGATTTGTTTACAATGCTGGTTTTAATATGTTTATGTGTTTGTTACTTTGCTTGCTTGCTTAAAATATTGTAAGTTGCTTTGAGTTGCATCAGCAAAAAAACTGAAATGGGTTGAGTTTCTCTGATCACCTTTTAAAGCCATCCAAGTTGGTGACTGTCTCTGCATCTTGTGGAAGTGAATTTCATAGTTCAACAACTATGCTGTGTGTAAACAAGTACAAACTGTTGTCTATCCTGCTGAACCGTCCAACATTCAGCTTCATCGGAGGACCCCAGGTTCTAGTATTACAAAAGTTTAATAAAATAATAATAATAATAATAATAATAATAATAATAATAATAATAATAATTTATTATTTATACCCCGCCCATCTGGCTGGATTTCCCCAGCCACTCTGGGTGGCTTTCAACAGAACAGTAAAATACAATAATCTATAAAACATTAAAAGCCTCCCTAAACAGGGCTGCCTTCAGATGTTTTCTAAAGGTCTGATAGTTGTTGTTCTGTTTGACATCTGAAGGGAGGGCGTTCCACAGGGTGGGTGCCACTACCGAGAAGGCCCTCTGCCTGGTTCCCTGTAACTTAAAAATAAATCCACCTTCTCTATATCATGAAAATTTATCTGTACATCCCCCTTTACTTACCCTTTTTCTTAATTAAAAACCCCCAAACATTTTTGTATCTTATATTTGTAGAGGGGCTCATTTTGGCTGCCCTATTTTGTTTTGTTTTTGCACTTCACTGACCCTTTCTGCCCTTTTCTGGTGCCATCGTTCATTTTTAGATTGTATTTTATCTTTATGGTTTTTTTTATTGTTGTTGCCATAAACTGCTTTGGGTTTTATTTCTTATAAAACTTGTGTATTTTTAATAAATGCTACTTTAAAACGCACATTTACTTCCCCCAGCTTTTAAGATCTGACCTGTTTTATCTCTGCGTTTTACTTTCACACCACTTTGCATTTTGTTTTATTTCTGCTGACTGCTTTTTGTGCCGCTCTTTTAAATTGCAACGTTTAATATTTTGGTTTTAATCTTTTCCCTTTTCTTTTTTGCAGTGTTTTTACCTTCTGTAAACCACCTTGGGAAGTTGTTGGAAGGAGAAGGGTATAAATTCCCAAAATAAATTGGGAGACATGAACAAACAAACAAATATATTCTGCATGTATATAAGGTTGTGCATAATGTGGGGGTGAAACTGAATGGGAAGTAGTTTCTCTCCATCCAATGAAGCTAAATGCTGGAAGGTTCAAGAGGAGATGCTTCTTTACACAGTGTGTTGTCAAATTAGGGAATCACTCCCACAAGAGGCAGCCAGGACCACCAACTTGGACGGCTTTAAAAGAGGATTATACAAATTCATGGAGGGAGAGGCTATCAATGGCTACCATGTAGCGAAAATGCAGCTAAGAAGCTCAAATCATATACAGTCATACCTCAGGTTACGACCGCTTCAGGCTGTGTGATTTCGGGTTGCGCACCGCACCGAACCCGGAAGTAATGGAACGGGTTACTTCCGGGTTTCGCCGCTCGCGCATGCGCAGAAGCACTAAATCGCATTTTGCAGAAGCACCAAATTGCATCACGCGCGTGCGCAGATGCAGCAACGCAAGTTGCGTACGCTGCAGGTTGAGAACGCGCCTCCCGCATGGATCGCGTTCGCAACTCGAGCGTCCACTGTATATGACTGACACCCTTCTTTGGAAATTAAACCAATGTCCAGACTTCAAGATTCAAAAACGTTACTTGCTGAAACTTATAGTTATAGATGAATTAAAAAATAATATTTACAGCCACGTGCTTCTCCAAGCAAGGGCTTATAGTCTCTACTTCTAACCTCCAAACAACTGTATTTTCTTCTCTTTCCAGAGCTCAGCACTCAGCCTTCTGTATCTCAATTAGGCAATGCCTTGCAGCTCCTCTGAGAGATTTCTACTTTCACCTTCTCCTGCAGCTTTTCTTCCTTCCTTCCAAGCAGCGAAGCACTCCGACACTCTGTTCAACTTAACAGTGTTTACAGTGGATTCTGAAACACTGTCATCTTGCTTCACATAAAATGGAGTCTCTTCTTCACTAGATACCTCCCAGGCAACCAACATTAGCTAATCACATGAAAACTACTAGAGAACTCTCTAGAATTCAGTTACCAACCAGATCTAAACACATAATAATGCATACAAGCACTTACAATTTCAGTGAATTAAATTGCTATACTTAACATGCTAGCCATGATGGCTGTGTTCTTCCCGCACTGTTAGAAGTAGTATGTTTATATACTAGCCACTGGGAATCAGAACTGGGGAAAGTATTGTTGCACTCCGATCCCGCTTGCAAGTTTTCCCATGGGCTTGCATACCCTCCAACATTTCTCCGATGAAAATAGGGATGTCCTATTATTATTATTATTATTATTATTATTATTATTATTATTATTACCAGCCGCCCATCTGACTGGGTTGTCCCAGCCACTCTGGGCAGCTTCCAACATATATAAAAACATAATAAAATATTAAACATTAAAAAAACTTCCCTATACAGGGTTGCTTTCAGACCTCTCTCTCTCTCTCTCTCATTTTCTGTTTTACAATTTAGAATACCCATTTAAACATCCTTAAAATATCAATGATTTCCCTTCTTCTCTTTCCATGGTTCGTTTCGCATATCATAAATCCCTGCATATTTTACATAAACTAAACCATTCAGTATTCCATTATTGCATCCATCAAAACTTATTTACACTGTTGAATTTATCTTAATGCTGCCAACGTTTTCAAGTGTACACAACTGTCCCTCCCCCATGTATTCAATAAACATTTTCCAACCTTCTCTAAACATATATTCTTCTTGTTCTCTTATTCTATATGTTAAGTCTGCAAGTTGCGCATATTCCATCAGCTTAAGTTGCCATTCTTCTTTAGTTGGGACCTCACTTTTGGGGCTAACAAAACACGGGCTGCAGTAGTGGTGTACATAAATAACCTTTTTTGATGTCTTCTAAAGGTTATATAGTTAATCATTTCCGTGGCTCGCGGGTCGCATAACTCCATACCCTCCAACAGTTCTCTGATGAAAATAGGGATGTCCTTAAGGAAAAGTGGGATATTCTGGAGTGGCGCTCGTCCCAGGGGACGTAGTGCGTGTCCCAGGGGGTGTAGCGCACCCCCCAGGGTGGCGCGCAGTGAGCGACGCACACCCTGGGGGGGGCGCTGATCTGGGTTGGCATTTTGTGTTCCCCCCTTTGGAATGGTACCAGGGGCGGACCACCCCCGCCTTCCCTCAGAACGCCCCTGATTCCACGATCAAATCAGAAACCGGGACAGCTTCCGTAAATCTGGGACTGTCCCTGGAAAATAGGGACACTTGAATAGGGTCTGCGTATGCTGGTGGCCATTGTGAGAACAGGATGCTGGACTAGATGGGACGGATCCAGCAGGAATCTTTTTACGTATTTTGCTGCCCTCACAGAATAGGCCATAGCTGTGCTGGTTCGGATTATAGGGAGATAGATGCAAGATGTATATAGAGTGAATGGAGGGATCCTGCGGCTACTTACTTCAGGGTAATCCCACTGAAACTAACTTTCAAGGAAACACACATATGTTTGATTTACAGAGCTACAAAGGGTTGGTGACATTTATGACAGGTGCAGCCATACAAGTTACTGCTCTAGCTTTTCCATCACATTTGTGAGTGAGACTGACAGAAAGAGAGAGAGAGCATTGTTCCCATACAGGAGGTTCGGGGGGGGGGGGATGTTTGCTTACCTACAGTAGGCAATGAGTGACTGATCTGAATGATACAGTCAGAGTTCCCCGTGATAAAAACGAGGTATTGATTCAAGGAGATTTTAATTTAGATAAGTTCACGTAAATTGAGTAATAAATTGAAAAGGCCTTAGCGTGGCTCACGTTCGGAATGAGTTATCATAGCACCAAAGCAAAAGGTCTGGCAGGAAACAATTCTGCCACAGGCTTAACCCAAGTCCCACATTTTCAAATGATCAAGATCTGCACAATTTGGACATGTGCAAGGAGAATTGTGTGTGTGTGTGTGTGTGTGTGTGTGTGTGTGTGTGTGTGTGTGTGTGAATTAAACCCGCCAGCCAAGGATAAATGAGGAGAGATACATTGGTAGCAAGGGTTTGATACATTCAGAATGCTTAATGGCTCAATAAAATAATTCAGAATTCTTGGTAGAGCAGTTAAGATAATCTAGTAATTTCAGAATTTAAAATGTAGATTTTAATGAAACGCTAATAACAAAAAACCAGAATGAGTTCCACAACGATCATCTCTAGCATAGAGTATTAGCCTTAGGTTGGATCTACACTGTAAAAACGTTATTAAATATAACGTTATATAGCTCTCAATGCAGTTTTCCATTGTCAAAGGCTTGCTGCTCTACAACACCCCCTGGTGTCACATTTTAATAGCACATTTTAACACGATAAACGGCCAGTGTAGATTCGTCCTTAGTCCAAGGAATGATGGGTTTCAATCACCGCTCATCCATTGCCTTGGATCTACATTGGGGTGGCGGGCAGGGGATATTTTGAACCCAGGGATCAGATTCCCTTCTGGGCAAATGTTCTGGGAGGTGTATACCAGTGCTGGGGAGGGTGAGAAGCAAAAGTGAATAGAGCAGTGAATACAAATATTGCTTTGTACAGTAGGCTACTTTCTACTTTCTATTTTGTTTTGCATCTCCCCAGTCCCATCTGCACTACACATTTAAAGCAGCACAATACCGTTTTAAACAGTCGTGGCTTCTCCCGAAGAATCCTGGCAGTTGTGGTTTGTTAAGGGTGCCATGAGTCCTTAGTAGAATATCCCCCTCACAAGAACTATGATTCCCAGAGTGCCCTGAGAAGAGGGCTTGATTGTTAAACCTCTCTGGAAATTGTAGCTCTCTGAGGAGAGCAAGGGGTCTCTGAACAACACTTAGCGCCCTTGACAAATGGTGGTTCCATGATGCTTTGGGAGAAGGGGTGACTGTTTAAAGAGTTGTGGTACTGCTATAAATGTGCAGTGCAGATGGGGAGGAGCAGCTCCTCAAGTGACAAGACATTCCACTTTAAATAGTGCCAGTTTCCATTTAAGGAGAGAGCATTGGAGGCAGGTGCCCCTGCACTCCATTGCTGTTACCTCTCAGGTGGGGCTGAGTTAAGGAAATTCAGGGCCTCTCACCTGAACAATCATGTTGTCATGGAGCAGGGAGGTAGTGCTTACAGAATGCATACTGCACAGGATTTGGCTCAAACATTGCTTGGCCATACCGCCCCTTTATGACCTGTACCCCCAAGAGGAGAACAAGATGAGGTTGCAATGCCAAGTAACACGACCAAACATTGAGCATCCTACTCCTTTCCTGTCAAGGGCGCATCCAGTCAATGGAATGCACATGGCAGATAGACAACTATTATTGTCGAAGGTAACACAGCTGCTTCTGCAGCTCTAGATACCTATGCACACCAATCTAGCATCTAGGCAGCTATTCCCAGATCCCCGCTCTATGGAGCAGTTGCAGCAACAGGGGACCACTCCCTCTCCACCAATGGGCTACATGCATGCAGCCAGAGACTGTGCCTACATGCACACTTCCTCTGCTCATCACTTTTCAGTCCCCTCCTGGTTCTGGAAGACAGTAGTACAGAGAGGGCAGGGAAGCACCTGTCCCTTCACTTTCCTGACCAGCCTTTTCCTCTTCTTATGAGGTCCCTATCCTGTTCTCCACCCGCCAGCTCTGAAGCTTCCCCTGCCTCTGCCTCTTGCCTCCTGGCTGGTACAGGGCTCTACAAAGCACTGGACCCCTCTCCCGAATCACACTCCACACTCGTCCTGCCAGTTCCTGACATTTCCCATACGAAACGGCTCAGCCCTGCTGGATGGGGCCAAAAGCTAACCCAGCATCCTGTTTCTCAAGTGGCTGCAAGCAATAATGCCCTCCTCTCCTGTCCTGGGTTAAACCACTGAGACTAGGGCTTGCCGATCAGAAGGTCGGCTGTTCGAATCCCCGCGACGGGGTGAGCTCCCGTTGCTCGGTCCCTGCTCCTGCCAACCTAGCAGTTCGAAAGCACGTCAAAGTGCAAGTAGATAAATAGGTACCGCTCCAGCGGGAAAGTAAACGGCATTTCCGTGCGCTGCTCTGGTTCACCAGAAGCGGATTAGTCATGCTGGCCACATGACCTGGAAGCTGTACGCCGGCTCCTTCGGCCAATAATGCAAGATGAGCGCTGCAACCCCAGAGTCGGTCACGACTGGACCTAATGGTCAGGGGTCCCTTTACCCTTTACCTCCTGTCCCCCTATCTTGGGCTCCTCAGCAACTAACATTCAGCAACATTCTGCTTCTGATGCTGGATGTAATATATAGCTATCATGACAAGCCCCTATTTGCTAGCCTTTTCCCTCTGTGATTTTGTCTAACCTCAAGTTTGCAGACATTTTCTCTTGCCTTACATCTATTCCTTCTGCTTTGTCAATTTCCCCCCTTAGTCTTGGATTTATTTTCTACGTGTCTTAAATTGGGAGACGCACATTTCGAAAACAGATAATAGAACAGAGCAATTCTCCTTTTAACCAGGATAACAGCTCACTGCTTAATCTCCTGCTTCCGATTTATTTATCGCTGTCCCTGTGCTATAATGGAGACTCCTTGTTGAAAGTCTTAGCTTGCTAGATATCCTGGGGGTAATTTGGGGCACATTAGCTTAAAGAGTTGTCTTCCTTTGTTCCCTGGTGAATGTGTAGTGCTAATATATACAAGATAACTTCTTAAGCCTCCAGATTCATCACGTTAGGAAAAAGTCCACTGAATGTAAACTCCCGGGACCAGTTTTTCATAGTAAACCATGCAAGCGTTTAGCTACTAAATATTGCAGAAAATGTCTGGGTTTTCACGCAGCAAGTCAGTTGCAGGAAGAAGGTATGGCAGGATAAGTCTTCTGGAAGTTTCTTTTGTCATTGTTTCATTTCAGCGAAATTATCTGAGATACGTGCTTCAGAGTTCGTTTGTCAGTTTTCTCTATTACTACAATCTGTGCTGGTTTGGGGAGCACATTCTGCTGGGATCCTGAGTTGTTAAAGAAATACAATTCACAAAATGTACATTTTTGTGTCCTCTTGTCCCTACTGCAGTCAGCTGCATTCCTGTGCCCTCTGCCAACACCTTTCTGAATTGTTAAGGGTCCCCCTATGTGGTATGGTGGGACGCGGGTGGCACTGTGGGTTAAACCACAGAGCCTAGGGCTTGCAGATCAGAAGGTCGGTGGTTCGAATCCCCGCGATGGGGTGAGCTCCCGTTGCTCAGTCCCTGCTCCTGCCCACCTAGCAGTTCGAAAGCACGCCAAAGTGCAAGTAGATAAATAGGTACCGCTCTGGCGGGAAGGTAAACGGCGTTTCCGTGCGCTGCTCTGGTTCACCAGAAGCGGCTTAGTCATGCTGGCCACATGACCTGGAAGCTGTACGCTGGCTCCCTCGGCCAATAAAGCGAGATGAGTGCCTCAACTGGACCTAATGGTCAGGGGTCCCTTTACCTTTACCTATGTGGTATGGTGGGGGGACAACTTGTGGGGGGCTAGATGACACTCAGGGTCCCTTCCAACCAGGCGTGCCAAGTTGGGCTGAACATTGGGGAGGGGCGCTGTTGCTGTTGCATGATGTCACAAGTGTCACCCCCCACCCCTGTGTCGGGCCACACCTGCTGGGCCACACGGTCACCTGCCGGGATGCTCTGACGATCATGGTGGGGGGCAATGAGGGTGAAAATCGCCTTTCAAGCCTCCCACCCCTGTCCGCCGGGCCAGTGCTTGCCCGGGGGTGGTGGGTGATAGCAGCACCCTCAATATTGGGGGAAACGACTCAGCCTCCTGCATCAAAACATTGAGGGGGCTGGAGCCCCTTCTACCCCCTATTACTGGTGCCCCTGCTTCCAACTCTACAATTCTATGATTCTAAAGTTTTAAAAATTTAAAGCAGCTGGGGGAGGCAAGGACAAAGGGTGAAGGAAGTGCTGTAAGTGGAGGGGGGCCCTCTCCCATCCTTTGGACACTCTGAGAAACTCAGCAAACTTGCTGCCCCTGGAGCTGGGTGTGCAGCTGAATGGGACACAGCTGTGGGCAGCCAGAGGAAACACCATTCACCTTGGGCCCATCCATAAAAGCAAGTCTAGAGCGAGAGACTAGGGTGATGCCCACTTTTGTGGGTGAGCTGAGAAATTGTTTGGAGGCTGCAGAAGAACCCAGAGCCTGAGTAGTAGGAGGGTGTTTCAGAAGAAAAATGAATCGAGATATATATATATATATATATATATATATATTATATATATATATATACACGCAACTTTGCATTAATGTAACATTTTATAGGTAACTGTGTATTTTTGTAATATTTTGGTATTATTTTATGTCGACAAAGGTTCGTATAGTTAAAGCTATGGCTTTCCCAGTAGTGATGTATGGAAGTGAGAGCTGGACCATAAAGAAAGCTGATCACCAAAGAATTGATGCTTTTGAATTATGGTGCCTGAGGAGACTCTTGAGAGTCCCATGGACTGCAAGAAGATCAAACCTCTCCATTCTGAAGGAAATCAGCCTGGAGTGCTCACTGGAAGGACAGATCCTGAAGCTGAGGCTCCAATACTTTGGCCACCTCATGGGAAGAGAAGACTCCCTGGAAAAGACCCTGATGTTGGGAAAGATGGAGGGCACAAGGAGAAGGGGACGACAGAGGACGAGATGGTTGGACAGTGTTCTCGAAGCTACCAACAGGAGTCTGACCAAACTGCGGGAGGCAGTGGAAGACAGGCGTGCCTGGCGTGCTCTGGTCCATGGGGTCACGAAGAGTCAGACACGACTAAACGACTAAACAACAACAACAACATGTTGTCGTTGCTTCACTTCTTTGTGTACTTCTTAAATATATATTAAATATATTAAGTGGTAAAGAAATTAAGTAACCAATCAATCACTCCTGCTGTTGCACTTCCAACACCAAGATCATAGCATTGCCAGTAAGCGGGTCATGACATTCCTCTTGCTCCCTTTTCTTTTTGGTAGAGTGGATCGCCTCTAGTGCACACGCAAATGAAGTCAATGAGAGTTGTGCACGAGTTCAGATGCATCCTTTTTGTCTCAACAGACATTCTTTGGGGATTGCTTTCCTCCTCCTCCTTCCTCACTGCCACTTATGATGGGACCAGCTGGCTGAACACGCACAGCAATTTGAGCACCGCTAGCAAATGAGATGGGTAAAAGAAATCCTCAGCCACTTAGCATGCAGGTGGCACAGAGTGCCAACGCTGAAATAATTGATGCAGTTGCTGAGTGACAAGGTTTATCTATGTGATTCATTCACCAGGCAACGAAAGTAGCAACCCACTCTAAAACCGGGCCATCCTTCAAAGGGAAGGATTGTTATACCCACGTTTTACCACCAAACATAAATGGGAATGTCATTCTTATCCCAACCATCTGTAATTCTCACAGGGTATGTGTCTCATGTCGAAGTGTTTGGGGGACGGACGGACATAAAAACTGGATGAACTTCATCTCAATGGCCTTACCCAAGAAATCAAATGCACACTCCGCACAGGCCCCAACTCTTTGAGCTCTACGTAATGAGTTGTTGCTCTGGAGTGAGACTGGGTAGGATGCCCAGTGAGTTACTGGGATGGTGAAGTATGAAGGTGAGATTCTGTTGGAGGGTTTAAACGCCCACCCTGAAGCAAGGAATTTATGTGGGACAGTAACACTTGACTGTTACCAGAATCAATTGGCATCTTACTAACAGGGCATATGAGAAGATTTATGAAGTGTAGGTGGGTTCCCACGAGGCAAGACACAGTGATAACAGCAAGAACCTTTATTGAACTAACAGAACTGGACAACAGGGGCAAAGCAACTGCTTATATACATTTCTGGAGGCCTGGGCCACTCCCAACGTGATTGGCTATCTAAACTTCCAAGCTGCAAATCATAACTCAGAGTTTAAGGGCCAATGGCAGAGGCCCAAATCCTGAATTGTTCTGTGATTGGATATCATGTATCGAATCAGAACAAAGGGGCTCAGAATCCTTAGTCCAAACTCAAGCTCAGGCAAAACACAAAGCACTGAATACATAACAATTTAAAGGCACTGAATTAGCTCCCCAGGAAAACAACCAACATGTACGGAGAGGTCCCAAATGGACATGGTTTGAAGGCCCTCTTGATACCTGGTTGCCAGGAAATCTTGAAGTGTGTTGCTGCCTGCCTTCATTTTCAACAAGCTGCTGTCTTGATTTACAGTTATGCGGATGATAACACATTAAGTAAATATTTGCACGATGGTTGGGGAAAACTGGCTTGTCTTGCACTGATCCACCCAGCATCAATTGTATAAAATAAAATAAAAGGAAATTGTGACCGAAAATGGGCCTTGGGCTTGATCTAGTGGGCTGTTCTTCTTCTGCTCTGAACCCCAAGTTCCACCAGCAAAAACAAAAAGAAAAGGGCTTAGAAAGATGTGTAGAAACATACTCTTTTCATCAGGCGAGATGTTACACAAGGCAGAGGTATCAACAATAATCAGGCTGATGCTGTAGGCATGAGGTCAGCTTGGAGACTTGGCTCTCAGATGAACATGAAACCAGGTCCCTCCCCACTCATTGCTTATCTGCTAAACATCACCTCTGCCTTTTCTTTTTTGCTGCCAGAACATTTCTGTTCTTACTAACAAGATCCCATCCCCAAAGAAAAAGAAGTGCATCCAAGAGATATTGTAAGCAACATAATTACAGACTTAATTCCTCAGTGGATTCCAGACACCATAAAAATGAAAACAAATGGGAGAACATCTGTTGTGGCCATGCTGGAAAATGAAAAGAGCAACTAAGGGTTGTATCTAGCATTGGTCATACTTGGAGCAGACCCATTGAAATGAATGGATGTAATTAACACAGGTCCATTCATTTCTATGGTTCTACGGGCATCACCATGGCAGGACAGAGTCTCAAAGAAAGGTGTGCTCTCCCAAGTCCACATTCCCAGCGTCTTTGCACTCCTGTCTCAGCGACCTCAACACTGGCTTGATCATGTGGGGAGCTGGCTTCAAGCACCAGGCCCATTGGTATTGAAAATTCATGATGATGAGAACCTGTCTAATTTCAACTGGGCATTGATTTCAGAGGGCTGGAGCCTGCAGCACTAAAAAGCCCAGTGCCTAGTACAGATTAAGGTACTCTCAGCAGTGCCTAATCTGAGGGTGCAGTTGCCAGACAGGGATATATATGGGAGCAAAGTACTGTATATTCCTGCATATAAGACTACTTTTTAACCCAGGAAAATCTTCTCAAAAGTCGGAGGTCGTCTTATACGCCGGGTCATATTTCTTATACGGCGAGTATATCCCAAACTCTATATTTTAACTGGAAAAGTTGGGGGTCGTCTTATACGCCCAGTCGTCTTATACGCCGGAATATACGGTAGTCTCTTAGGGGTAATCGGTTCCCAAGTTCTCAGCCCGTTTCATTATGCAGGACAAATAGAGGACATCTGAAAGGAATACAATCCTTTCCAACAACTTGCTTACTTCATTTGATGTCAGTATGATGCCCTGGCTACTGCTTATCTTCCCAACCTATTGCTGGCTTGGTATCATTTGTTTGTCTGTGTGTGTGTTTCCCCTCTTCCTGCAGCAGCGATTCTTGTCCACTGAAGATGTCCTAGCGACTGTGATGATGTCACAAAGCCTTTCCCCCCACCCTCCCTTTCCATAACAGCGTCACCAGACCAGAGGGCAGATGGGCAGAGCAACCCAGACAGACCCTGCTGACGCAGGGGGCACAAAGTGATGTCACAAAGCCTATCATTAACCCTTTAGCGCGGAGACACTTTGCAATGGTTGCACAGTAAACACTAGAATTTGTGCTTGGGTGAGCATTGTGAGGGGTGGGGAGCGCGGGTGTCAATATGCCAACCCTCCAGGGCACGGGGAGTTCCGGCAGAGGGGTCTTGTCTGGCCAAAGGAGGTGAAAGAAGGACTTCTGGCTGCAGGTGCCCCCCCCATGGCTGTTGCTAGCCCCCACCAACGAGGTCTGGGTCATTCTGTTAATCTGTCCTCTGCTCCAGTAGTGGTGTTAGTATATGCTGAATCGATCCGGAATGAAGCAGCTGCCATCCATTGTCTGATCATTGGTAAGAGGGGCTGTCCTGGTATGTATTACTGGAACTGGGGCAGGTGTAAACTGAGGGGGGGGGAGGAAGCCTATTCCAGCTGTGTCTACTTGTGTTCTCAGTATAGTCTTGAGGCAGATCAGAAGGAAGGGCAGTAAAGGTAAAAAGGTAAAGGACCTCTGGACGGTTAAGTCCAGTCAAAGGCGACTATGGGGTTGCGGCATTCATCTTGCTATCAGGCTGAGGGAGCCTGCATTTGTCCACAGACAGCTTTCCGGGTCGTGGCCAGCATGACTAAACCGCTTCTGGCGCAACGGAACACCGTGACGTAAGCCAGAGCGCACGGAAACACCGTTTACCTTCCCGCTATTGATTTACTTGCACTGGTGTGCTTTCGAACTGCTAGGTTGGCAGGAGCTGGGACAGAGCAACGGGAGCTCACCCCGTCGCAGGGATTTGAACCGTGACCTTCTGATCGGCAAGCCCAAGAGGCTCAGTGATTTAGACCACAGCGCCACCCTCGTCCCAGTAGCCATGGTCACTACATGTCTTTAGGCTCCAGGCAAAAACATTCCTCTTTACCCCAGCCTATGGCTATTAAATAATCCATGGCCCATGAAAGTGCCGGGAAGAGAGGTCTGTTATTATGGTGACTATTAGGTTGACTGTCATTATGGGTTTTTATTATGTTCTTATCATTGGTGTTCTGTAATGTGTTTTTAATGTTGTACACCACCCTGGGATCTTCTGAATTGAATAAATAAGAAAATAAACAAAATGCAATTTAAATGGGAATAGAATAGGGAGCTGGGGAAGACTGTGACCTGGTGCCTGCTCAGTCAGTTTAAACTGGGGTTAATTTGGACAGCTCTTCAAAGAGAGGACACTTTCAAATCTATCAAGTAGGACACGTGGACATCCTGCACCGAGCCCATAACTGGAATGACAAACAGTCTTTGTGGAGCAAGTAATCCATAAGAAGCACAGGAGAAATCTGTTATGAAATCCTCAGGTTTAAATGGTTTTCTGTCCATGCAGGTCAAATGACCCAGGCTTTACAGTAGCTGCTTAGCAGTGAACAGCAGATTAGCTGTTTCAGAGAAGCCAGGGCTGTTCTGCAGCCACCTGTTGCTGGGGTTTGAGTGAACCTGAGTCAGCAAATCTTGTGCATTTGACTGTGTCAGTTGGGGTCTGTCGGAAAGCAGGAAGGGCATTCAAGGCACAGAGACTGAGCAGCAGATTTACATCCTGGGAGGTAGATAGAGATGCTCTCAACAGTTGAGCAGTTATTGGGTCCCTGGGGATGATTAAGGAGAGGTCTAACCTTGGAAGCTTGGGCAGCCGTTTCTCTTGAGCTACAAGAACCGTTTTAATTCCTCGTCAGCACCCAAAGAGTGACACAGCCATCATTCGGGATAAACTTGGCCACCATGACGACTAAGGCAAAGGGTGCCGAAAGGACTTCCCTTGTGAATGACAGAGGTGGTAAGAAGTACACCATAGATCTTCCCAGGTAACCATGTCATGCCTGTTTCATACTATTGCTTTACTTTGTGCGGAATATCAAGATAAGCATGTTCCAAAGGTGTTACTGTTACTTTTATAATTTGCTGGAAGTTGCTCAGAGTGGCTGGGGCAATGCAGACAGATGGGTGGCATATCCATTATTGTTGTTGTTGTTATTATTATTGTTTATTATTATTATTATTATTATTATTATTATTATTATTAAACATTATTGGTTCTAGACTTGCTGCAAGCTGCAGCATCACTTACTACAGAGCATTCTCATTAATGTGGGATAAGTTACGGATAGGCATGGCAGTGGAACTCAATTCAGTTTGCCGCTGATAGGTAAGCCTACCTAATTTGATCCTTCCAAAACAATACACAAACTGAAACACTGCGCACCTTTGAAATTTGCATTTCTCTGAATTTGCAATGTAGTTCTCCAATCAAGTAATGGTGTAGAAAACTGCATATTCGGAGGTAAATTGCGCATAAAAATGGATATATTAGTGAAATAGGGTGCAAAAAGGTATTATATAAAAAATTGTATATTAGCCAAAACTGTATACTTAGATGTGTATATTAGGAGAATATACACCATAAAATGCTGCTGAATTTTCATGAGGACTTAAAAAAAAAAAATCACAAACGGATGTGGAAATGTGAGAACAGAACTTATGAATGAAGCTGGGAGAAACCAAAACTGACAGATTCACTCATTTTTAGTTATGGATTACAAGTTTAATTTACTTGATATATTCTGTTATCCTACTGTATTACTAGCCACTTTTGTTATCCAACAAAATACTGAAGTATAAATATTAAAGCTAATTATTCAGATAGCTGCAAACATGGCTCCATCTCCCTTTTCCTGTAATACATTTCCTCCCAAATATTTTGCACAATCCTCACACGTCTACTCAGAAGTAAGCCCAGTGGGTTCCGTCAACCTTGCTCCCAGGTCAGTGTGTATAGGATTGCCATTACAGTGAACTAGATGATTTAGAGTTAGGTCGCAACCTTATATATCATTTACTGGGAATGAACCCCATTGAAGTCTATGGACCTACTTCTGAGTAAGTTTGATGATTGCCCTGTTATCGTCCAAGTAAACTGGGGGAGGAGCTATGGCCGAAAAGATATGCAAGAAATCTATTATTCTGTTTTTTTATTGTTAAATTGGTTCAAGAGGCTTCATAGGATGTGATTCATATAAATCAGGCTTCCTCAACCTTGGCCCTCCAGATGTTTTTGGCCTACAACTCCCATGATCCCTAGCTAGCAGGACCAGTGGTCAGGGATGTTGGGAATTGTAGTCTCAAAACACCTGGAGAGCAGAGGTTGAGGAAGCCTGATATAAATGGAAGAAAAGAAACAAATTGTAGCCACCTTGGTTATTTGTCACAGCCACATCCAAGGAATATTGACACACACTCTTCGTTACTTCAGACTGATGTATTTTGCGCCACCAGTCTGAGCCACACCACTGTAATACCAATAACTCACTCGTCGAATCGGGAGCAGAGCGGGATGTTTTCTCAGTCAGCCTAGCAAATTTACTGTCGCAGAGCATAGCGCATTAATTACATGCTATTGGCGTGTAATTTATTCAAGGCCCCCACTGAATGCATAAAACCTCTTAAGATAAGCAGGTTAGTAAATTAACGAAAGAAATCTAAACAAGCAGCCTGATCCCCAACGTCTTTGAAATCTATGATTTCACCAATATGGACCCCACGTTTGCATATTCTCGTGTGCAGAGAATCTCTGTCACTTGGCAGAAGCCTGCGCCCTAAGGATCTCAGATGCCTGCCCTTGGTTTAAAAGGAGCACAATTCTAGTCCTTGTGGCTGCAAAGGTGAGCATGAAAATGCGTCATCAGCAGAGGTGCCACCTTGGCTGAAGATTGGCGGGGTGCAGCGTGAGTGTGAAGTCACACATGTGGTGAGTGGCATGCGCACGCTGTCGGGAGGAGGCGTTTCATTGGAGCAGACCTTGCCCAGTGCTGTGCAGCTTCAATGGCTATGGCTCCTCCTCTCTCACACTCAGGAGGAGTCTGCCTTTGATGTTGTGCCACGCTCAGCTTGGTGTCTCAGCCTCTTCCGCCCCCTCAGTAATGAGGGGCTGAGCCGCCTCCTAAGGAATATTGAGGGGGCGGATGACACTTCTGCACCCCGGAGTTGGAGCACCTGGTGGTCAGTGCCTGGTGAAAACTGAGGTGCCATTGGCAACCATTGAGGTTGAATCCTGACAAGACAGAAGTACTGTTTTGGGGGGACAGGGGGCGGGCGGGTGTGTGGGATTCCCTGGTCATGAACGGGGTAATTGTGCCCCTGAAGGACCAGGTGCGCAGCCTGGGAGTCATTTTGGACTCACAGCTGTCCATGGAGGCGCAGGTTAATTCTGTGTCCAGGGCGGCTGTCTACCAGCTCCATCTGGTACGCAGGCTGAGACCCTACCTGCCCGCAGACTGTCTCGCCAGAGTGGTGCATGCTCTAGTTATCACCCGCTTGGACTACTGCAATGCGCTCTACGTGGGGCTACCTTTGAAGGTGACCCGGAAACTGCAATTAATCCAGAATGCGGCAGCTAGACTGGTGACTGGGAGTGGCCGCCGGGAGCACATAACACCGGTCCTACATTGGCTCCCAGTACGTTTCCGAGCACAATTCAAAGTGTTGGTGCTGACCTTTAAAGCCCTAAACGGCCTCGGTCCTGTATACCTGAAGGAGCATCTCCACCCCCACCGTTCAGCCCGGACACTGAGGTCCAGCGCCGAGGGCCTTCTGGCGGTTCCCTCACTGCGAGAAGCAAAGCTACAGGGAACCAGGCAGAGGGCCTTCTCGGTGGTGGCACCCGCCCTGTGGAACGCCCTCCCATCAGAGGTTAAAAGGATCAACAACTACATGACATTTAGAAAACACCTGAAGGCAGCCTTGTTCAGGGAAGTTTTTAATCTGTGATGTGTTAATGTATTTTAATGTTTGCTGGAAGCCACCCAGAGTGGCTGGGGAGACCCAGCCAGATGGGCAGGGTACAAATAATGAATTATTATTATTATTATTACACTGTCAAGGCTTACAGGGTGACTGGGGAGAGGGCCTGATAATTTATTAAGCTCACAGAATGTGGCTTTTCTTGGAACAGATATAATGGAGAGGGAGGGAAGGCTTGTGTAGAGAGAATACAAAGTCATTGAATTCACAAAAGCTTCTTGTTCCTCTCTCACACATGACATTGATCTACTAAGGAATAATCCTCACAAAGAGAACCGCAGGGAGAAATCAGCAAAGGTTGTGCCGGTTTTAAGGTATCACTGCCATAACCACTCAGAGGCCTATGAGGAGAGAAAGGGAGAGGAGCGACGGGCCAAGAAGAAGCTTTACCTGGCATCGACAATCTGCTGCATCTTCATGATAGCGGAAGTCGTAGGTGGGAGTTCACTATTTCTCTTCTTAAATCTCTCTCTCTCTCTCTCTCTCTCTCTCTCTCTCTCACACACACACACACACACACACACACACACACACACTTCTCTAATCGAGGCAAACGGGAAGTACAGTCAGAAATCAGTTGTTGAACGTAATTGGTTCCGGCTTCCGAAATTATTCGAAACCGAGGTCCAGCTTCCGACTGGCTGCAGGAGCTTCCTGCACTCAAGCGGAAGCTGCGTCGGATGTTCGGCTTCCGAAAAACGTTCGAAAATCGGAACATCTACTTCCAGGTTTTTGGCGTTCGGGAGCCAAAACATTCCAAAACGGAGGCATTCAGGAGCTGAGGTTTGACTGTAGTAAGACAACTCAAATGCACATTCCAAAAGCAGTTGAGGAAGATGTGCAGCAGGGCCAAGGAGCAGCGTGTGTTGTTGCCTAGCAAGGCTGTCTTTCTCAGAAAGACTCCAGGTGCTTCCAGTAACCTCAAACATGAATTTGAGTAGACAAGGAACCCTGCTTACTCCTCTTACTCACCTCTATGGGATGTTCCCTCTTCAAGAATTTCTCATTGCCCAAGGAAGTAATTATATAGAAGGACTGTGGCCTGGGAGCATCAGAAAAGAGGTCTGGAGGACTATTATTCACCCACCAGGTCTGAAGTTCTCACCTCACCCCTTGAGTGTCCTGGGGACTTAATTTGGTAGTCAGGGACTGAGAATCCTCTGCAGAACTCTGTTATCCTCATATACCGGTAGCTGCAGTTCTTACGGTTCCCTGGGTACAACGAATGACAATTAAAATAGGTTGTCCTGAGTTCCATATTATGGCTCAGCATGTGACCTTTCTAAGAGAAACAGATTCCAGGTGTCTTCTAATTTATCTGGAGCTGTGCACAGGTTCCCAGGCTTCTTCAAAAATGAAGTGAGTTTCTGTGTACATAGTAGAGGAGAAAACACTATGTACCATTTGGCTGCTGCTGCTGCCTGCTTCTTAAGTGCCTGGCAGTCATTTCTAGATGCTGTGCGAGATTAGCAAACTTATATAAACAGAAGCTTTATGTTAAATGAATTTATCAGCCCTAGAAAATATTTGCAAGGACAGATAGTTGTTAGCAACATAAGGTTTTCCCCATCTCCAGTTTATAACTCATTTAAATTGTTGTAGTCCCAGCTTTAAGCAGGACTTTTTTTTTTTTTTTTTGCTGCAGAACTTTAAGCTCTGATGAAACATGTATTAACTGCTAGTACAGACAGCAGTCTCTCTGACATTGCAACGATGAAACTGTTTTATTTTTAAAATCAGTCTAGACAGTGCTTGCTGGATGATTGACCACTGAATGACTGACAATTCCCATTGCTGTGTTAGTGCACAAAGCAGTAAACAAGTCACTGCGAGTAACGCTCCATCTTGGAAACAATTTGGTGGGAGCATCGTTACAAAGCAATAAAGACTTGCTAATCTGAAAGAAGCATTTGTCTTTAAAATAATGAGAGAACAAATTATCCTTCCATCCTACTCTTAGGGACAAATGCAACTGATACAGTGGTCTGGCTCACACATAACAGTATGCCAAAGCTATTACAGTGGTACCTCGGTCTACGAACAGTCCTGTTAACGAACTATTCAGGCAATGAACTCCGCAAAACCAGAAGTAGGTGTTCCGGCTAGCGAACATTGCCTCGGAAGATGAATGAAAGCCAAACGGTGGAAGGGCACCGGCAGCGGGAGGCCTCAGTAGGGAAAGTGCACCTCGGTTTAAGAACGCTTTGGGTCATGAATGGACTTCCAGAACGAAGTTTGTGGACCGAGGTACCACTGTACTTCATGCGGACAAGGAAGTGCGCAGCTGCACAGAGCAAAAAGAGTCCTGCCTTGATCCTGCTGTTGATGGGCCACCTGGAGCTAAGCTATGGTTTGGATCAATGTCGGTTTCATAAGGACTTTAAAAAACAAACAAACTGCAAATGGACATGGCAATGTGGAGAACCGACTTTAAGATTAGAAAAATGAGAAACTGAGAGAAACCCCAATTGTCAGATTCAACAATACCTAAGCTAATGTGAACCAGAGGATGGAAAGATCCTGGTTTGAAGGACACAGTGGTTCACACACACACCCATGTCCAGCCATCTAATAGTGACATCAGCCATGCCTTGTAGGGACCAGCTGAGAGGCCCAAACCCCAGTAGGAGACCTACTACCAATCCCTGGGTGCCTCCTGTCCCTGGTGATCCTCCTCTGTGCTGTTCTTGTTTCTTCTCCTGTGGTCCCTGACCAAGCTTTGAAAGGAACCCTGAGAAGGTGCTGTAAAGTCCTGTCTCTGTCTGGAAGATCTGGGAGATACGGTGTCCTGGATCTTGAGGGGGAGGACAGGCTGAGTGAGGATGGAGGGGAGAAGTGGTCTGCAGAGGCTCCACAGGTCCTGCTGCAATGGCCACTACTGAGTAAAAATATGTAAGTTTTGAGTGACAGAAAACCTACCACATACCCTCCAATGTTCCTCAGATGCAAATCGGGGCATTCTATTCTACATCAGTATCACTGCTAGTTAGTTGTACTCATTGATTTGGGGGTTTTCTGTTTCCCTCAGGCTTCCCTAACCACAATACATAAATTCAAAGATTCCTGCGCTTAAAAAACTGCAGTTTCCTCTCATAACTTTTGTACTTGATCAACCAGGAGGAAATGTTGAAGCAGTGATACTGATGTGGAACACAGTGTTCCTATTTTCATCTGGGGAACGTTGGAAGGTATGCTACCACTGTCTTTTGTGTGACATCTGTTTTGAATTTTTATTTCCTTCCTTGGATTGAGTAACTATCATAATTGATTTGACCTAGGTGGACACTTTGCAGGGAGTCTTGCTGTGATGATGGATGCATCCCATGTAATGGTGGACCTGATGAGCTTTCTGATCAGCATCTTTTCTCTGTGGCTGTCATCTAAACCCCCCAGTAAGAGATTCACCTATGGATGGCACAGAGCAGGTACCAAACGTTATTGCAATGTGAAAACTATGAAAAGCAATCCCTATCAACAATGGATCAGATGCTGAGATCAGTACAGAGTAGGGTTCCTCAAGCTTGGGTCTCCGAGCTGTTTTGAGACCATAACACCCATCATCCCTAGCTAGCAGGACCAGTGTGGTCAGGGATGATGGGAATTCTAGTCCAAAAACAACTGGAGGGCACCAGGTTCTGAAATGTTGGGGGTTGTAGCCAACTAAAGTCCTACTCAGAGTAGACCCATTAAAATTAATAAACCTAAGTTCATGTCTATTAACTTCATTGGGGCTATTTCAGGCTTCAGGAGGATCTCCATATCCTTAGAATTAAGAAACAGATTGCTTCTGAGCACATGCTTAGTCCAGGAATTTGTTCACAGTGTCAGAATGGAGCTCACCCTCATGTGACAAATAAATAAACTCCTGATTTTCCCCAAAGCTTTCTTCTTCAGAGCAGACTGATTTTGAGGACAAAAATGTCTCTCTCCCTTTTTTACTGTTGCTATTGTTAAGCAAGTGGGAGCTGGAAATCCCTGTCAAACTACTCCGAATAATTTTATGTGGACAGCTTTGGTGTCCTTGTTAGGTTGCTTTTATGAATGACTGGGGGCCCCTCCACCAGATGTGGGCTTTTTGCTGCTATATTCTGCAACATGCCATTGATACAATAATACTGCATTTGTGGCAGATTTATACTGGATCATCCACATATCATTCCACTTTGTTAGCTGTTGTGTGGTGCTTCCTCAGTTTTTACCCTAATACTGTACTGCTATCTGGAAGGACACCTTTGCACTACAGCGTAAAAAATAAAAAGGAGAGACATAAAACAAATAAACAAACCCCGAAACCTTTGTGGCATGAAGAATTTCAGCAGAAAGCTAATGGGATATGTACTGATTAGAAATGAAGCAATATGTCTGCCTTGAAACTCTTGCAGGTACAAACAGTACAGAATCATGTGTGACCCCCCCCCCATAGCATCATGTCTACAAATCATCATCAACGCACAATAAAAGGGAGATCCAGAATGAATGAATGAATGAATGAATGAATGAATGAATGGAGTGTCATGACTTCCCCAAAGGAATCCTGGGAATTGGGAGTTCTGTTGCGGAATTCTACCTTCTTCACAGCACGACATATCCCAGGATTCCCTGGAGCAATGGAATGACCATTAACAACAACTCCTCCTCCTCCTCCTTCTCCTCCTCCTCCTCCTCCTCCTTCTTTATTGAATTTATAGACTGCCCTATACCCAGGGGTCTCAGAGCGGTTCACAGAATACATAATAATAATAATAATAATAATAATAATAATAATAATAATAATACAACCCAATAGCCCCCCCCCAAAAAAAACATTTAAAAAGGGCATAGGATGTAAATCAGATCAACCAAAGGCCTGGTTAAAAAGGAACGTTTTTGCCTGGTGCCTAAAGGTGTATAATGAAGGTGTCAGGCAAATTTCCCTGGGGAGAGCATTCCACAGATGGGGAGCCACTGCAAAGAAGGCCAGTTCTCTTGTTGCCACCCTCCAGAGCTCTTGAGGAGGCGGCACATGAAGAAGGGCATCAGAAGATGATCTCAGGGTCTGAGTGGGTTCATATGGAAAGAGGTGGTCCTTGAGGTATTGCTGTCCTGAGCTGTTTAAGGCTTTATAGGTCAAAACCAGCACTTTGAATTGGGCCCAGAAACTAATTGGTAGCCATGCAGTCGGACCAGAACCAGTCTATAGTGAAGGTAGAAGATCATATGCCCTACATCCAGTTAGGCAACAGTAGGGGGGGCGGGATGACAGCCTTTCACTGGAAAAATATTTTAGTTATCCTACTATCCTAACAATTATTTGAATCACTAGAAATCCTTGGAGCTTTCCTGTCAATTATCGTCATCTGGGTGGTGACTGGCATATTGACGTTTTTAGCCACCATGAGGCTGTTGCACCCACACTATGAAATTGAAAGTACAGTCATGCTCATTACGTCTGCCTGCGCAGTATTAGCCAACATAATGTAAGTGGTCCTTTATCTTTGTTTTAATCTTAAATGCCACTGTGTCGAGAAAAATGTCATGTTATCATGAGCGTTCCCCACCCCACCCCCCTTAAAAGTCTAGCTGGGTTCTGCGGTTATATTTCAGCAGGGGAAAACTGCAAGAGAATATAGAGTTCAACTAAACTGGATATTTTGACATGGCTGGAATGGGCTGCGATCCTCAGGGGAGGGATGCTAAGATGTTGTCGGATTTGCGCAAAGAACAGCTGTGCAAGACAAGCCCAGTTTGCTTCAAGTCCTGATTCAGCAATCCTGATTGGGTCCCAGTTCATTTTGGATCATGCCATGCCTCACCTAACCCAGGTGCTGAACCAAATCGGTGAACTTCCCCAACCCCTGGGTCAGACAGCAAGGAGAAGGAATGGATGGGAGAAGGAATGGATGTCTCTCTTGCATCATCTCTTCCCCCCTGCCCCATTGCCTGAACACATGTTTAATAACTTCCACCCCTTTTGACAGCTCTGGGTTGCTCTGGGTGAATCCGATCCATGCAGATCCATTCTTAGGATCCAGGCAGATCCAGCCTTAACCCATTCCGGAAAAATCTCAGAACAGCCCAAATCAGCTCAATTGAGATTTGTCAGGTCCAGATGCATGGGCCTAGTTGTTATCTAAATATTATTGCAATTATTTGGAATAGCATTAAGAAAAGGAAAAGAAAGAATGAATGACATTTGTCTCAAGGAGCTTACAGTTTAAATGTTGACAACTGGGAAGACAACAGAGGAAAGGAAGAGGGTGAGAGAGAGAAATGCAATTACAATTAAACATAATTAGGCTTCATTACAATTTGAGGATCAGGGACGTAAGCCAAATGCTTCATGGGAAAAGTAGGTGATTCGGAGGAGGAGCAGGGAGGCCATGTACAGTGGTACCTTGGTTCTCAAACGCCTTGGGACTCAAACAACTTGGAACCCAAACACTGCAAACCCGGAAGTAAGTGTTCCGGTTTGCAAACATTTTTCGGAAGCCAAATGTTCTCCGTTTTGAGTGTTACGCTTCCATTTTGAGTGTTACGCTGAGCTCTGTCTGTTTTTGCTATTTATTTTGCATTTTTGTTTTTGCAGCTCTTTTTGTTTATTTTTGTGACTGTGTGGAACCCAGTTCAGCCTACTGATTGGTTGATTGTGTGACTGTAGTTAATTGTTTATTGCTTTCATTTTGTGGATCAATGGTCTCATTAGATAGTAAAATTCATGTTAAATTGCTGTTTTAGGGGTTGTTTTTAAAAGTCTGGAATGGATTAATCCATTCTGCATTACCTTCTATGGGAAAGTGCGCCTTGGTTTTGGAATGCTTTGGTTTTGGGACGGACTTCCAGAACAGATTAAGTTTGAGAACCAAGGTACCACTGTACAAGTGTTTCAACAGTCTTGTGGAGGGAGACTGGAAGAAACAAATGCACCTGTCTGCCCAAACTCATCCCCATAACCTCTACCACCTAACCAGGGTGTCTAAACATAGCTTTTGGTGGCGCTGTGGGTTAAACCACAGAGCCTAGGGCTTGCTGATCAGAATGTCGGCAGTTCGAATCCCCGCAACAGGGTGAGCTCCCGTTGCTTGGTCCCTGCTCCTGCCCACCTAGCAGTTTGAAAGCACGTCAAAGTGCAAGTAGATAAATAGGTACCGCTCCGGCGGGAAGGTAAACAGCGTTTCCGTGCGCAGGTCTGGTTCGCCAGAAGCGGCTTAGTCATGCTGGCCACATGACCCGGAAGCTGTACGCCGGCTCCCTCGGCCAGTAAAGTGAGATGAGCGCCGCAACCCCAGAGTCGTCCGCGACTGGACCTAATGGTCAGGAGTCCCTTTACCTTTACACTGATAAAAAAAAACCTGTTTGACACCTATTCATCTGCCTGCATTACAAACTGCGAGGATATTTACTTCATATGTTCAAGAAACAGGAAAGAGAATTCTATAGTTTTCAATGTTTTCAATTACACATCATAGCGTGCAGAAATTGTACGTGTTATGCCGATTCCAATAACTTGTTTTTATGTGCGTTTGATGTTTTTGCATTTGGCAAAGACTGTAAAGAAAGTGTAGGGGTTTTTCTGGTTCCTTTGACCTTTAGAACATATATCACTTTTCTAATTAAAAAGGAAGAAAAATCCAAAGTAGTGTACACAATCAAATTAAAGATTAAAACAGCACATTAAAAAACCAGCTGAACAGAAACCAGAAAACATAGAGCACCAGAACCTGATTTTAATAGCTTTGTCAATGATGTGTTGGAAAAGCAAAGGGGTGAAGGGATGAGTGGTCTTGCTTGTGTGATTCTTGCAGATTAAGCCTGACCCTGCACCCAAAGGGGAAGGAGCATCTTCACCACGGCCACAGAGCCCATCACCACAGACTTTCGGATTCAGAGCAAGTGTTAACCAATGCCAGTATAAGAGCCGCTTTTGTCCACGCCATCGGAGATCTGTTTCAGAGCCTTAGCGTGCTAATCAGTGCGGTTATAATCTTCTTTAAGGTCAGTTTTAGGGACGCGGGTGGCGCTGTAGTCTGAACCACTGAGCCTAGGGCTTGCCGATCGGAATGGTAGGCAGTTTGAATCCTCACCACGGGGTGAGCACCCATTTCTCAGTCCCAGCTCCTGCCAACCTAGCAGTTCGAAAGCACATCAAATTGCAAGTAGATAAATAGGTACCTCTCTGGCGGGAAGGTAAACGACGTTTCCGTGCGCTGCTCTGGTTCGCCAGAAGCGCCTTAGTCATGCTGGCCACATGACCCGGAAAAACTGTCTGCGGACAAACATCAGCTTTCTTGGCCAGTAAAGCGAGATGAGCACCGCAACCCCAGAGTCGTTCGCAACTGGACTTAACTGTTAGGTCCTTTACCTTTACTTTATCTTTAAAGTCAGTTTTATTGAGTTGACTCACCTCCATAGCAATTAAGCATGCAGCTGTTTTCATAGCACGTCCAATTTTTATGCAGTGCAGCATTTTGTTCTCACAGTGGCCAACCTATGGGAATCCTGAAGTAGGGTGTGAGTGTAATAAGACTCTCCCGCACGTGATCCCAAGCAAATACTATTGAGAGGGATGGTGCCTCGGATACTAGAGGTGTGTTGCCATTTGAAGGAATGCCAAAGTCTCACTTCCCACAACTTGTCTTACAAAATTTCACTCAGGTCCACACCATACATTTACACCCTTATACCACCTTAACAGTTATATGTGTTCCCCCAAAGAATCCTGGGAACTGTAGTCTATTAAGGAGGCTGGCCTCATGGAGGCAAAGTTCCCAGGATCCTCTATGACTGTTAAAGGGGTATGACAGTGCTTTAAAGGCATGGTGTGGATCTGACCTCGTTCAATCATTAGTTGTTGTTGTTTATGAAACCGCCAATGTCATTGTGTCCTGACTTCCTTCCTCAAAGTGCCTCCTCTGTTACTGAAAATGCTATGAGGGTGAGGATGGAGAGAACAGACCCCAAATTCTGGGTTCCAATATGGTTAATACTTATTAACTTTGGTTCAACCTATTTACAAACCTGTGATGACAACCACAAGACATTTGGTTACAAAGCAAATTTTATATTACAAAGCATTTTTTAAAGTGTTTGTTAACAGAAAGTGGTTTATTCACTGAATATCTATTTTTTCTAGCCAGAATACAAAATAGCCGACCCTATCTGCACATTTGTATTTTCTGTACTTATTCTGGCAACAACCTTCACTATTTTACGGGACATTTTACTTGTGCTGATGGAAGGTAAGGTGTTTTGTTTGTAGAGCAACTTTTTTCCTGCAGAATCCTTCCTTTCTTCCCTCCTTCCTTCCATCCTTCCTTCCTTCCTAATATCTACACTACTTATTATCCCACCTTGTTTGCATGATGAACCTCAAAGTGAGATATATCAGAGGTGTCCAGGTGGTATCCCATTCATGAGCAAAGCCACCTACAGAATATCAAAGTATGAACCGGCATAGATCTAAATATTGAATTCAACAATAAAATATGATGTAAACATGACAGTATCCCCAGTTCTTAATAGCTGTCCAGGTAGCTCCCCGGTTTTCTAGAGAGTTTCATCTGATGAAAAAATTCTTTCCAGTAGCACCTTAGAGACCAACTAAGTTTGTTCTTGGTATGAGCTTTCGTGTGCATGCAAACGAAAGCTCATACCAATAACAAACTTAGTTGGTCTCTAAGGTGCTACTGGAAGGAATTTTTTTGTTTTGTTTTGACTATGACAGACCAACACGGCTATCTACCTGTAACTGTCATCTGATGAAGATAGCCATGGTTAGAATTGCTAGAAAGCCTCAACCTGACTATGCATTCATTCAAAAATTGTGGGATTTCATTATTACGTTCCTCCTGTCCCACCAGATATCAATGAACGTGGGGTGCAGGAAATACCCAGCAGTCCCAAACCTAGGAGGTCAACAGCAGAGGCTGTTACTGCTTTGGTTAGATATCTTGATGCAACTGAGCTCTGTGAAGGAGCAGACCAGAAGCTGTTTGCATCATCCTTTGGCCAGAACTTTGATTGGTCTGAGTATCTAACCTGATCCAACCATTCTGGGGTTTCTCTTAGCTCTCTGAACAAGCCTCCTGTTCAACGGAACCTGCCCTTCCACTGTGGAACACCCCTCCAATTTACTTTAACGAAGGACCAGTTCACATATGTACGCAGCCTGGTGGTCTTTCACATGCTGTAGTGGTGGATTATTTCTCTTCCCCTCTCACCTTCTCTCTTGCTCAGATACGCAGTGCAACATGCAAAGCCCTTATGTAGAGAGAAACTTTCCAATGTTTACAAGGGAGGCAGAAATAATGGTGGGGCTGTGTGTATTCTTGTAACGTTGTGTGCATGGTGAATGGGGTTGGTGTGGATACACTGTCTTTCCACTAAGGGAAGAAATTAGATTGGCTTGGTAAACATGTGGACAAGCTCAGAAATGAAGCATTTCAAATAATCTATGATCAAAAATTCTCTTTAACTGTAGGAACCTGTATTTTGGAAATAAAAAAGGGCATTTACCCCCTTTTCTACAGGGTCCCCAGGGGCACTTCCCTATGATGAGGTGAAAAAGAGAATCCTAGCAATAGAAAAAGTGGAGTCTGTTCACAGCCTTCATCTTTGGTGTCTGACAATGAACCAGATACTCCTATCAGCTCACATCGTCACAGGTCAGTACATTTCTGTAAAATAAAAAAAATGAGAGAGTCGATATTCAAGCGTTCTCTCGGGAAATGAGGTCAAGCTGAAGGAAGGGCCACTATTTATCTGTGGTCATTGCTTGGTTGTATTAAAAAGGGTACACAAGAATTGTTGTGGATTTTATGGTCCTGACTCAGAACATACATCCCACTGACATCAAATGGCAGTTCCTTCTATGTGCTTGTAATCGTAGCCTACCTGAGTGTAGGCTGTGAGCCAGAAGTTCAAATCTCAGCCACAAGGTAGCCTTTGCTAGGGGGTCTAACGGGCACCACATGTCAGGCTCGGGGAATCAAATCCCTCCCACGGTGGCAGCCCAGAATCAGAGAAACGATAAAAGTTCTTACCAAGCAATTTATTCAATAATTTACAGAGAATGATGAAGGAATGCAGCCGTCCCTAATAATGGTGTTGCTCCAAGTAAAGTGTCCCCCCCCCCCCCGGTTTCCCTTATTCAATGTCACTCCAGCGTCGGTTAATCTGAGCTTTCTGCCTCTGAGATTTCTGTTCTAATACCCTCAATGCCTGTCTGGTCTTGGGACGGGATGGGGGGGGGGTCAGGAATGCTTTCCAAGGACACTGAGTCTGTCAGCTTCTCCTGGTGCTTCTCCTTCTTCCTGCTGTTCCCCTTTCAGTATTTCCCAGCTTCTGCCCTCTGCAGCCTCTGAATTATGCCCTTCTGTAAACCACTGTTCTAAATCTATACTGTCCTCCTCTTCTTGGGAAGGTTCAGGAGAAGGGGGCATAGCTGTCAACCCTCCCTTTTTTTGCAGGAAACTCCCTTATTCCAATGCCGTTTCCTGCTGCTATCCCGGATTGTTGATATCCCTTAAATTTCCCGGATTTCAAAGGAAGCAGCTCTCTCCCTCCCTGCCGGCCAGGGAGGCTCCTCAGCTGCGTTGCTCGGCTGCCAATAAGGAGTCTGAGACCGACTGGGGGCGGAGCTTGCATGCCTTGTGCAGCCTGACCCTCACGCCCAACCAGACAGACAGCCTGCCTGCCATCTATGCGCTCGCTCTTTCGCTCACCCGTTCACGCGCAGCCTCTGGAGCACAGGGTGGCGAGGCTACTTGGTGCCATTGCACCGCCCTCGCGGCATCCCTTATTTTCAAATCCAAAAGTTTGAAAAAATCCCTTATTTTCAAATCTGAAAGTTGACAGCTATGAAAGGGGGTGGTGGCCCCCACCATTCCTCTTCAGTCCAGTCCCTGACACCACAGCTCTCTCGAGCTCAGAGCCCTCTGTCTGAGATACGAAGATGATAATTATACTGACCAGGAAAAAAGGGAATGGAAATATTTACTTTTGAAGAAAAGTTACGCTTGAAAGTCACTAGGGTCCTGTTTACTGGGCATTCATCCTAATTTGTTCACAAACAGTTTTATGACATCCACGATTATTGAGCATTTATCCAGATTATCTTGCACAAAGTTTGTGGGGAGTTTATATGACATATTGTGCATTCATTCTGATTTTTCTGTGGGGAGGTTATATGATGTCGCATCAAACAATTGTTATCCCATCGTTTCTACTGCCTTTACCTGTCAGTTTCCTTGATGCAAAAAGCCTGAGTTGCTTTTTAAGCAGCTTTGTTTCCCAAGCGTACCAAAAACACTTTAATTGTTTAACCTGATTTTGAATCCTTCCCTACAGACTAACAACAGTCTGGAAGCCGCCTAGTTTTTGCAAACCCCACCCCTTGTTCGACAAACTATAATTGCATAAGAAAACTCTTGTCCTTAGGACTGCAAGATGTGCACTGCATCCATTAATTCCTTGTGTTTCTCTCCTACAGTGGATGCTGCAGACAAGCAACAGATTTTGAATAAAATTACTGAAGTTATATTTGACACTCATCATTTTTACGTGGTCACCCTTCAAATTGAAGCCAAAGCAGACCAGAAACCAGGCTGTGTTTACTGTCAAGAACCAAGAGACTGAAGTTATTGGGTTGCACTAATAATCAGTCATTTGATGGGTCCGTGGCTACTAAACAAGATGGATTAATAGGCTTTGCTTTGGCCCCAAATCAAACTGCATTGAAAACACAATGGCCTAAGCATTGTGAAGATTGCAGAACGCATGATTAGGGATCAGTGATTTAATCCATTTCCTCTCCTTACAATTTTTGTGTATGTTCATCCGTAAGTCCTTTCCATTCTGTTTCCATAGTAATCTGCTTCTTTATTTTAAAAAAGTCTGCAATTATGTATTTAAATTATATATTGAAATGTATTTTCTCACAAATATGCATTTAAAAATGTGTTTTCTCTCAAAATGTGTGCGGCTTTCTTCTGTTCTGTTTTCTTGTGCTGAGTATTACATTGAGGCAGTGCAAAAGTCAGTGCATAAGTAACAGAGTAATCCCAACCGCCCCACCCCCTTACTCCGGGGTTGGTTGAACACCACCACCTAACAAGGAGAGGGCAAATGTGTCAATTTTATTTTCTTATTTTTCCTGTCTTAAGTTCAGTTTTTCACATTTCCTCACCAGCTTGCAATATTTTAAGTCCTCATCAAAATTCGCCCCCAGATTAGTGTGGAATTCTCCTAATGTATGCAATTTTGTCTATTGCACACATTTTTACAAAGCAATTTTCCTTACTGCAATGCATTTTTGCATGCTGCCTCCACTAATGCATGCATTCATGTGCAGAACGTACCCAAGTACATGCATTTTTGGCTGCAGAACTGCATTACAAAATTCAGAGGAGTGTGAATTTTGAAAGATGGCTGTGTTTCGGTTTGCATATTGTTTCAGAAGGTGCAAATTGGGTAAGCTCATCTTTAAATGTGAACTGGATTGAATTTCTCCACCATCCCTACACCCAACTAAGATGACTGCCATTACTGCAAAATGATGCAAGCATCACCCTGTCAATGCAGAGCTTCCCCTTCTACCTAGCAAACATGCAGGTGGGAGGAAGGCTGCCAGTGGAAGACCCTAAAATGAGACCTTCTGAAGGCAAGGATGGCTCAGCTGGCCCGGGATCTGCTGGCCCCACCGCTGTCACATGATAGCATCGGTCCCAATCGCTATATCAGCTCCAAACTAGAACAACCATCCTGCACCTCCCCTCCAGCACCCACATCTTCTGCTGTAATGATCCCGTTGCTACATAAAGCCTCACTGTTCAGCAACCAAGGTCTGGATTGCCCTATGAGTTCCAATCCGCCCATTAGTCTGGGAGATGCCAATCAAGTAAGTTCATATCATAGACTCAGATACTTTGAAGGGTCTTTGGGGGTCATTTAGTAACATCTGCCCACACCCTGTCCAATGCAACGTCTGCAATTCTGGACACAATTACAGCATCCCTGACACACAGCTCCCTAGCCTCTCATTAAATAACAAGCAAAGGGGAGAGATGATGATGATGATGATGATGATGATGATGATGATGATTCCCTGCCTATCTGACTGGGTTGCCCCAGGCACTCTCCGTAAGTACTGAGTTCCTCAAGCATCCCTACTAGTGTCAGGCTTCAGGGAATCTGATCCCCACTCCCATGGTAGGCAGCCAAGAATTAGATAAAGAAGGAGAGTTCTTACCAAGTCTTTTTATTCAATATTCACAGAGAGAGGCTTAGAAAGGAGCTCTTGTAGTAATAATGGCGTTGCTCCGAGTAAAGCCCCCCGTCTCTCCTATTATAGGTCATCCCTACGTTGGCTGAGCTGAGATTTCTGCCTCTGAGCTTTCTGTTCTCCTACTTCCAATGCCTGCCGGGTTCTGGGAGGGGGGGTCTGGAATGCTTTCCAAAGACACGGAGTCTGTCTGCTGTCTCTCCCCTGGTGGTGGTGGTGCTGCTTCTTCCTGCTCCTCTTCCAATATTTCCCAGCTTCTCCCCTCTGCAGCCTCTGGACTGGGACCTTTCACAACCCCCCCCCCATTGTAAATCTATACAGTAGTACCTTGGTTTAAGAACAGCTTAGTTTATGAACAACTTGGATTAAGAACTCTGCAATCCCGGAAGTAGGTGTTTTGGTTTGTGAACTTTGCCTTGGAAGCAGAACATGTTTCGCTTCCTGTTGAGTGTGTTCCATTTGTAAATTGAGACCCCCGCTGCTATGGGAAAGCACGCCTTGGTTTAAGAATGCTTTGGTTTAAGAACAGACTTCCGGAACAGATTAAGTTTGTAAACCAAGGTACTACGGTACTGTCTCCCTCTTCTCTGGCAGGTTCAGGCTGAGGAGGCAGTATCCACCATTCCCCCCCCTCCTCTGCCCAGTCAGTATCTGAAAACTAGCAATGAAAGGAAGCAACCCATTCCATCTTATTTCTACATTGGCATACAAACCATGCTTTGTGAGGGGCTCCCCAAAAAGGGTATTAAACCATTGGCCATGCTGGCTGGGGGTGATGGGAGCTGGCCACTCCTGCTGCCATAGAAAGGTTTGGGGAAACCTCATGCCCAACACCATAAATGTTTGGACTGCATCCTATCAGGCCTAGTTAGCATGGCTAAGGTTAAGGAATGATGGGAGGTGCAGCCCACTGATATCTGTAGGGCCACAGGGCCCCCCATCCCCATTCCTGCCATTAGTCATCCTTGTCTTGGACCCTAGGAAGGAAAAGGAGCTTGTAAACTCTGTATAAATCCAGAAGCCTTCCTGAAGCATGCACAGCAAAATAGCACGCACAGGCTCTAATTTACCACACTGCCTCAATTTCAATAAGTAATAAAATATTGAACGAAACGTTTAAAAAGAAGCCGGTGGAATCATTAACTACTGAAAATGAGCAAAACAACAAGATGCTTCTTTAATTGCCTCTCCCCCTTCCCGACGCACAAAGACACAGTTTATGGAACGAGACACTATTGTGAGACAAAAAGATAATCAATGCTGAGTGGTTGTTCTAGTGAGGTGTGCGGCAATTTAACAGCGCGAACAGACCAGGGAGGCTGGAGATCCAACGTAGCTTTAAATTAGGGTCTCGGGATACTGGAACGGAAAAGCCAGCTGAAGGAACACAAGCCAATGAAGCATAAAGGTACCAAATGCACAGTAATGCTGCTGCCATGGATGTAGCGACTCATGCAAGGAAGCGTTGCAGGATGACCCAGTTCAGGAATAAGGAACCTGTGGCCCCACAGATGTTGTTGGGCTACCATCCGCATCATCCTGGTCAGTGGCCATGCTGGCTGTGGGTGATGCAAGTTGGAGTCCAACAGCACCTGGGGGGCTACCTGCTCCCTCAGGGCCTCGCCTTCCAGTTCTTAAATAAGTTCTCAGTTTGAGCTGACTCCATCGGTGCTGAAGGAACAGCTCCTCTGGAATCCAAAGCCCTTGGGACCAGTCTTCCTTGGAGCAGGTGAATGGACAAGTGGAAGATGCTGCTCCATGTCCTCACTCTCATCACTGCTTGGATGCTCAAGAGTTGGCAGACAAGCAGCAGCAGCAACAGGGTGGCCTCACATCCTGCTTTACAGAGGTCAGCCCTCTGTCTGTCCAAGTGTGGTGTAAAGACACCTAAGAGAAAGAGCAGAAGCCTTGGCATTTGCCCATCGACAGGGAACAACACCTGGACATCAGGCTGAACAGAGACACACCACCTGGACACAGTCTTCCCCAATATGGTATGTTTATTGTGCTTCCATTCAGATTTTGGCATCTGTACATAAAGCTAGCCACATATTGTGCAAATCTGTGCCCTTTTATGGCGACCCTCTTGTTTTTGTTTGTTTGTTTGTTTGTTTGTTTGTTTTGGCAATGCATTAGAAGGAAGGAAGATGAGCAAAAGAGTCAAGAGGCTCTGGAGGTCAATGGTGGATCCCCCCAGAATTGTGTTGGCCTCATCAGATACTCAACTATTCCCCCACCCTCCCACTGGCTAACATATGCTCAAACTGTGAGCTTGATTTGCTAAGTAATGGTTTTTCTTCACTGCAAAAGTAAAAGGTGTCCCTTTTACTGAGCATTCATGATTATTTGTACTCATGATGGCATTGGTGTACGCAATCCCACTTTCAATACTGTTTATTCCTGGAAAGGTTTTGGGGTAGACACATGGGTGTAGCCAGGGGGAGCATGGGGGGCAGCTCCTCCTCCTTAAATCAAGTAAATAAATAAAAATAGAAGTAGAAATTGCAGAAAGATTTTGACAGATTTTTCCAAGGGGTCAAAAGAAAGTAATTTAAAGCGACTGTTGTTGGGACATTTCATTCCTAATCAGCTAGACAAACAGGATGATGTCAGGTGGGTGCCTTGCCCCCCCCCCAATATATCTTGGCTACACCCATGGTTGGACAGACTGCTTTGTGCATGTCCATCAGTGCATGTTCTGTAACTTCCTGCTGAAATCCTGTACCTTTTCGTATCACAAACGTCCCACTTTCATTCCGCTATAGTGCAAGAGTGCCGTGCCATATGGCAATCATGCAATAACTTTGGGAAAGCGTAATGGAACAACTAAGAAAGCGGAATGATGTGGACAGGGTCCAGTATAAATCCACCACTAATGCCCTATTATTGCATCAGTGACATATTGCAGAATAAACTCACAAAAATAGCCCTCTGGAAGGGCCTTGAGAAGCTCATCCTTTACCCTGTTTATACAGGATTCAAGAATCCTTGCGGTGTTTTTCCTTCTTTCTTAAGAATTTTTTTTATTGCTTTCCCCCTAAGGTGTGGTATACTAGACAAGTGCTCCTTGGGCAGCTCTGAGTCTTCTCTCTTCTTTAATGAATCCAGCACAATTGGATCTGGACTTTAATTTGAAAAACCAAGCTGCTAGTAACCCAGGAATGATTACACATGATGACTCCCACTGCCTGCCTGGCTGGACTTTAAAAGAATTACATCTCCCTGGCCCCATACTAAATCTTATATTTATCATGGAGCCTACATTAAACAGGTCAGTCGCTTTGGCAGAGAAAAGATTCCATTGAGATGCCAAAGACTTCCCTTTTTCAAAATTAAGTTTCTGTACAGCAATTTTACTGTTTTTCCAATGTTAGTAACAATTTCGTTGTTAACTTTTTCCTACCCAAATGTGCGGGAAAGTGTGCTTTAAAATGTCTGGCTGCTTTACCTTTGGGTAGGGACGTCAGAGAATTCTGACAGAAACAGAAACAGGAGAGGAAATTGTTCATATTTGCCAAATTGCCCCATCTCTGGAAAAGAAAGCAATTCAGAGAATACGATTGGTGTTCACTGTTGTTGCTTTCAGTCTGCAAATGATATGTAACTGATCACATTCCTCCATTTGTATTGTGTTTCCTTTGCACTGAAATGAATGGGGTGGAATAATGTAAATACAACATAGTTTATGTAATCAACATAGTTATCTGTGTAAATTACATAAATTCACCACAGAGTACTGTGAGACAGTTATTTTTGGCAGAAGTTGAACAGCAGTGGAACGGAAACAGTGATGCATGTGATGAATACAGGGGGGAAATGGAAAATGACGCTTTCTTACATCCCAGCATTTGGACTTAGCACTCCTTCAGTGCAGAGGCCCTGATGCCTCTGTGTTGCTTAGGCTACCTCTTGACTACTACCCTCTTGAAGGCAAGTTTGGTTTGTTCTCTCCAACCTTTCCCCCTCTCTGCTCTGGGACAGGACTGATCTACTCATGCCAGAGGCATAGCCTTCCCAGAACTGGTGCCTTTCAGAAGTTTGAGCACAACCCCTATAATCGCTGGCTTTGGCCATGCTGGCTGAGGCTGATGGCCGTTTTTGTGCAAAACATCTGGAAGACATCAAGTTAAGGAAAGGTGATGCTGAGCAGGGATGATGTTAGACACCAGCTCTCATCAGTCCCAAACCACCATGGCCAGTGGTCAAGCAGGAGAATGGTTGCAGAGCGGAGTATTGCAGAGAAGGCAATACTGAATTAGACGGACCAATCTAATGATTTGACTTGGTATAAGGCATCTTCTATCATACTGCCTATGATAGAAGTTTCTCCAGTCTTAAATTACATAGCTATAGTTATTATGGACATTGAATATTTATGCATTTGGATTTTTAAAAAGGTAAATCATCTGAAATCATGCTTATTGGATAGCTAGGCATTTTGATTGTGTATTTTGATTTTCCTTATTGTAAACTGCTTCAATATCTATGGGCAGTGGTTGTTGTTGCCATTTGAGAGACAATGGATTGTGGAGTCAAACTGCTACGTCAGCTGCACCAAAGTGTTCTCCCCAAGTCACATTTTCATTGTGCCACATACTTTTGCCTCTGGCACTGCCCAGAACTGGCATATGGGCCCCAGAAGGCTCTCCAAGAAGAAATGAGGTTCTTGGGCTGAAAACGTCCCCCACCTTTGGCCTATAGACTGACTTGCTTTCTTCCATGTAACTGTTAAAGCCAAATTGCCCTCCTTCGTACTTGCCTTTCTCTCTGCCCACCCCCTGGCCCAGAATTTCTAGGCTCTGTTTATGCAATTCACACACCCAGCATCTGGAAAATAAACAGTGAGCTAAACAACGGCTCCCTTGTGATTAGGACCTAGTAATGTAAATTTATGCTCCGATTTTTTATAACTTTTAAATATCGCTAAATGAAATTGAGACCCTGAATGCTGATTTCATTATATGTGATTTCCAGATCGCTCCCAAGTCAGCCATAGCTATTCATAATAATTTATTCTAACCTAGTCATGATGACTATAGTTAGTCCCTAAGCACCCTCCTCTTATCATGGGTAGCACAGAGTTGCTAAAATCCTCAGCCTAAAGCCTGGAATTTCGGGAGCTGGAAAAAAAGTGATAGAGATGAGATACAGAGTTATCGATTCCAACCAGTAGCCCAGCCTCTTACTCCAGACGTTGTCGGATTTCAGCTTGGCTAAACAATAGGGGGCTCCTCCAGTTGACCTGTTTATTGAGCATTCCTACATGGACTGGCAGTGCCTCTCCAGGGTTTCAAACAGGAGGACATTCCTACCCCTGCCTGGAGGTGTCAGAAATTGAACCTGGGAGCCATCTGCACATGAAGTGTTCTCCTGCTGAGCTGCAGCCCTTCACATCATGATGCCCATCCGATGCTGCAGATCACACTTCCCCTCATCCCCCCAGGCAGCATGGCTGGTGATCAAGGATGATGGGAGTTATAGTTCACAACATTTGGAGGGTACCACATGGCCTACCACTGTGTAAACAGCTATTTCCTACATCCCTGCAAAAGAAAACATAATCTGCGAAGTAGTTCTGAGTTGGGATCCGAACTAAGCTTGTTGGCAGCCATCTGTCTCAAGAGACAATGGAGTGTGCCTCCGGGGGTGAAGTCAAACGGCTGCATTAGCAGCACCTAAGGAACCTCCTTGGGGCGCAAGCCTGGGCAGTGTGTATGGAGATCGTGGGCTGCCCAGATGACGAGAGTCATCTCTCGGTCTCACTGATGTGGTCCAAAGAAAAGCAGAGCAATACGTTTGGCACCAGATTGGCTGCAGGAGTTGCCGGAAGCAGGGATTCCACTCCGGATTCGTGTAGGGTTTACTCCTTAGCCTTTTCTTCTCCCAAAGGTATTGAGTTTTCCTTCTCCTAGATGGGCTACCTTCCCAGGCTTGCGAGTCCCATCTGCCCCTCACCTCCCTCTACAGCACATGCAGAAATCGCCTTCTTGACATTGGACCCACTATTGGTCTCATCTGCTCATTCCGCCAGAGCCTGAACAGTAGGTGTTATGGCGCCAATCAGGATGGCATGCCGAAGCCAGGTATCAGTACCGGGGTCAAGAGAAGCCGAAGTCAAGAGCAGTCCGAGTCAGGAACCAGCTGAAGTCAGGTGTCAGTACCGGGGGTCAAGAGAAGCCGAAGTCAGGAGCAGTCCGAGTCAGGAACCAGCCGAAGTCAGGTACACAGGATCAGGAGCAGGATGAGCAGGCACAGCCACATGCTTCAGCACAGCAGTTGCAGGTGCTGGTGAGGGAAGCAGCCGGCCTTCCTTAAGTAGCCAGCTCATCACCACGCCTTTTACGAGCTGCAACTGCCTCCAATTGCTCCCTCCGTTTCTCAGCTCCCTCCGTTTCTACAGCTGAGATGGGAGGAGGGGAGGGGGCCCTCCGGCTCCTCTCCTCACAAGGGCCTGATTCTGGCTCAACTTCTTCCTCCTCCTGTTCTGGCCTTCCCTCTTCCCCATCTGCTTCTTCCTCTTCTGAGGAGTGTCGCCACCAGTCTTCTTCAGGTAAGAATTCTTCCATTCCTCTGGACTCTTCCGTGGTTGCCGCTTCGCCTAGGGGGGCTTGCCACCACTCCTGCTCATCTGGTGCAACCCTGACATCAGGCTACAGCTAACTGATTGTGCCATTTCCTTCACCAGACAGCTTTCTGAATCTACGATAATGCATTCTCAGTGTGTCTGTGTTATAAATGCATAGTTTTTACTTTGAATGTCCTCCCATTTCATCCCACGCATGATCCTTGATCTGTTCATTTCACAAACGCAGCCAAGAACTCTGCAACATGTCACCGAGCGATATTATAAAGAGTAATGTTTATCCTGTAAGAACAGCAGGTCTACCATGATCTTGGAATGGATTTGCAATCAAAATAGCTGCTATGCTTTAAAGCCAGCACTTGTAGAAAAATGGTGTTTTATAGCTATTTCTCCTAATGCCAGTTCTGATGTAGTTTTTACCCCTGCAACTTATAAACTTTCAAGTGCGGTGGAAGATGATTTATCTAATCTATATGATACAGTTAGAATGTTCTGCTGTAAAAAAAAATATATGAGCTATTGATCTCAGGAGATTCTAATTTAGATTAGCTTCCGGCGGGGTGGAGGCAGGAGAGAGAGCAATAAACTGAAGCACTCTTTGTAGGCATCGCATTCTGAATGTCTTATCAAGAAGTTAAAAATAGCCTTGGTCAGCACTAATTTTTACCACCGTAAAATCTTATGCCACAGTCTGGCTGAGCTGGTCCTAACAGAGATCATTCAAGATAGGGTAGTTTATTTAATTCTTAGCATTCATAATCCTGCCTTTCTTTCTTTTTCCGTTGATAGTCCCAGATTTCTTCCACCAATGAAAGCAAGGCCACATACATTGCATTTTTTAAAGCAGTTCAGTGAAAAGAGGCAGGAAATTCTCTGAAAACTAGAAAGCATGTTCTCCTTCATGGAGAGCACGTGTTGCGGTGGGGGCCAACAAGTCACCCCTCTGGTGCTGGGCGGGAACGTTTAGATGGCCACTGCTGTGATTGGACAAATTGTATGTTGCAAATTGATGATGGACAGCCCAGCGTATATATAATGGTTGGTGTGCAACATGATCTCCCTCTTGGCTGAGTGCTTCGAAGCACCTGCCCTCCCTCCTTATATTTTAGGCCTCTGTGTTGACATTGCTATGCCTGTCATGGGGTCGTCTGCTGTTGGGGCAGGGGCCTGGTAGGAATTTTTCCATGTGGCTGATTGGCTGGTGCCACCTGGTTTTTGCCTACTGCGTAGCAAATAGTCACAACTTGTAAGGTTGGCGGTTAGGCATTGGTTATTATGTTGGTTGGAGGAGGGGTATGGTTGACTGTGTATGCCCCTCCTATTGATACTGGTGTATGGGGAATTCCATTAAAGGAATCCAGGGACTCGATATTCTTTTGTCCGAACCCCCGGTTGGGGGCCAGGGCCGTGCAAGAGCCCTGGGAGCCTGTGGAGAGAGAGGAGGGTCATGTCATCCGGCTCCCTTTATATCTCCAGAGTGTTTTCCCCTTACTGACGGTCGTCAGTTCTGTCCTCTGTGGGACAGATAGTCTTAACCAATGCCTAAGCAACCACTCACATTATTTGTATTTTAATAAAGTTGTGGCCAAAATCATGCCAAAAACCAAAACAAAATTCTGTCTGATGTGTGAGTTATTTGAGGGGTGGTTTTGGGGGACCTCGACACGCAATTATTGGCTGTGGTTCAACCTGTTGAAGACATCTGAAGGCAGCCCTGTTTAGGGACATCTGAAGGCAGCCCTGTTTAGGGAGGCTTTTAATGTTTTATAGATTATTGTATTTTAATGCTCTGTTGAAAGCCGCCCAGAGTGGCTGGGGAAACCCAGCCAGATGGGCGGGGTATAAATAATAAATTATTATTATTATTATTATTATTATTATTATTACTGTGGTTGTGGGTCCACTGTTTGGGCTCCCTGCCTTCCATCCTACCAGTTGCAATAAGCATCCCTAACAATTTTGCACCCGGGGCAACCACCCCTGTGCCCCCCACGCTACACCACTGGCGTGATTGGAGTGTGACAACTGATTCAATGCCACCACGCACCCCAAGACTAGAATTCTCAACTAGCCAGCATTTTCTGATGGTTTTCAAAAGACCCTCAGATTCTGCCAGGCACAACAACTCATCAGATTCTGCCTGGCTTTACTTCTCCTCCTCTGCCTGATTCTTCTCTGTCTCCACCTCAATCTGCCTAGCTAACAGTCAGGGCTAATTTGTGTGAAATTGTGCAAATTTATGTAGATCCAATTGGTTAGATAAGACTAATCAATGGAGGCTGAAATCCTGCACACAATTACACGTGTGTAAGTCCAGCTGAACTCAGTCTGACTAACTGCTGTTAAACACATACAGAACTGCATTGTAAGCTTTCTTCAATTGGGCGATATGCCCTAGTTGAAATGAGACTTCTCAGATACATGCAATGAATTCTGATGATTGGGAGATTAATAGTTAAGATACTGATCTTAGAAGCTCTACTGAAAAGAGGAGGAGGCTATAATACTCTAGCCTCTTTTTCCACCGCACAAGTACCGGTAATTGAATGAGAAAATGGGGCTGAATTTGTGAGTCATCTTGCATTACCATCAACGGGTCCGGTTGGGAGTTGGCGAAAATTCATTATAAGACATATTTGAACATGATTTAAATGGACCTCACATGCAGCCTGCCACATGTCTAAGGACACTTGCTATTTACCTTATTTTTAAAAGTTCATTTCTTGGCTCACCACTGTCTTTTTAAAACTGCCTATATGCTCTTGAAGACAAAAATAGTGTGAAAGGATGAAGGCACACAAGAACAAAAGGATAGTGGGAGGAAAAAAAGATTCTGTTTTCCCCAGGAATGAACTAGGAAGGTATCTGCTTCTAATCAAGGACAGGCCTGTACACATATTTTATTTCTTTTGAAGGAATTAAATATGTGCCAGTCAAAGAAGAATCATGAGATTCATATTGATATTTTATAATCTGTATCACCGCAGGTCCCATCAGTTCTCTTGCCTATGGATTTCCAATTTCATTCTTAGCACAGTCCTGCCACTGTCTGATTACAGTTAACTTCTGATACAATATTTATTTTAAAGTTAAATCCCAAGGTGGCTTCTAAAAAAAAAAAAAAAAAACAACCACCAGACTTTATTCCTGCTAATGCCTTTTCAGTCCATACCAGCATCTGCTGAATTGTTCCAAACTAACAGAGTTCAAACTTCTTGCCCTGAGGGCAACTTTTCCACAACCATCCAAACTGTGGCATAACCCTTATGCACTGCGAGAGATTCTGGGCACATCCTCTGGCGCACTTGCCCTTTGCTAGAAACTAGACAAAGCCATCCGAACCACATCAAACAGGCGCACGTCCTCTCCTGACTCACAGACTGCGAGTATTTCTTGGAAGGGATTTGAGAGCACACCAAAACTTTAGGTTTCTGCTGTAAAAGTGGATAAAAGAGCTCTGTCGCCCCTGCACAACAAATCCGCTTTTTAAAAAAAGAATAAGACATTTTGCACCTGTGCTGAAGGTTCCACGTTCAATCCCTGGCATCTCTGTCATCCGTGGAGGAGGACAACTTAAACAGGTTGCAGAGTTCCCCAAAAATAGACCAAAGGCAATTGTATTTCATCCAGCAGAGCTTTACCGCTAACACCGGTCCTGAGAGATCTACATTGGCTCCCAGTACGTTTCTGAGCACAATTCAAAGTGTTGGTACTGACCTTTAAAGCCCTAAATGGCCTCAGTCCTGTATACCTGAAGGAGCGTCTCCACCCCCATCGTTCAGCCCGGACACTGAGATCCAGCGCCGAGGGCCTTCTGGCGGTTCCCTCATTGCGAGAAGCGAGGTTACAGGGAACCAGACAGAGGGCCTTCTCGGTAGTGGCGCCTGCCCTGTGGAACGCCCTTCCAGCAGATGTCAAAGAAATAAGCAGCTATCCTATTTTTAAAAGACATCTGAAGGCAGCCCTGTTTAGGGAAGTTTTTAATATTTAATGCTGTATCGTTTTAATATTTGATTGGAAGCTGCCCAGAGTGGCTGGGGAGACTCGGCCAGATGGGCGGGGTATAAATAATAAATTATTATTATTATTATTATATGAAGGCAAATGAGCATAATGGTCACAAATCCAATACATTCAGGATTGGCACAGTCCATAAGAAATCCAGTTGTAGCAGACTTAAATTTGACTTAGAACTTATAGATATAGGTAGGTAGCCGTGTTGGTCTGCCGTAGTCGAAACAAAATAAAAAAAAAATCCTTCCAGTAGCACCTTAGAGACCAACTAAGTTTGTTATTGGTATGAGCTTTCGTGTGCATGCACACGAAAGCTCATACCAATAACGAACTTAGTTGGTTTCTAAGGTGCTTCTGGAAGGATTTTTTTTTGTTAAAACTTATAATAAGACTAAACCTTAACACTATATGATACAGAACACCACACCAAAACAAAGAGATAGAAAGAGAAATGAGTGAAACCCAGGCTCCTTCTGGCCCTACTATTATAGTCAGCATGACCTTGACAGAAAGGATAAGAGAACCAGTTTAAACCAGCTGTACTCAGCTTCCCAGAAGGAATAACCCAAACATCATGAAGTTTCCTTCACACAGAGAAGCTTCTTGAACCCTCTTGAATTAAGTAGAATAGGGAATATCTCTACACATCAGATCAATACTTTCTGTACTAAGAAATGCAAATTGACAATCCCCAGGAAGGGCTGAGCAAAACCCTCCTTTGAAAACCCAAGCGAGCCACTGCCAGTCAGTGTAGACAATTCTGAGCTAGATGGACCAATGCCCTGACTCTGTATAAAGCAGCCTCCACTGTTACTAGCTTTCCAGATTCTAATACTGGTAATCTGTCAGAAGATGGTTTGAACACAATGTCTTGTTGATGACCTTGTGAGTTGGTGGAAGCACTTAAGCTTGGCCCTGAAGTTCCCAGACTGTTGCGGTCAGGCCTGGCCCACCCATGAGACAGGGTGAAGCAGCCACCTTGGGTGGCAGAAGTCCTTGAGGTGGTGCTTTCATGGTGCCTGGCTGCTTTCGTCACCAGCAGAGAAGCGGCGCTGTTATCAGTGCCAGTTTTTGGCAAGCTGTCACAAGAAACCACCAAGATCTCACAAGATCACACAGAGCATGCAAAATCTCGCGATATTACGGTGAGATCTCGCAGGAAATCAGCGCTGATGCCAGCCCTGCTTCTCTGCCAGTGACGGCAACAGTGGGGTGGAACAGGGTGTGCCAACCCTGGTTGCAAGTCTGCCCTTGACCTCAATATGTACTCCAAGAAACAGAAAGAAAACACAAAAATGATTCCTCAAGGAGGAACAGGGAGCTTAGAAACAAATGGAAAGGGATATGGTGGGTAAACTGAGAGAAGAGGAGGAAATTTTCAGGTTGGAGATAATGGACGCAGAGAAACAGTTAGAGATGAAATATCATGCAGATGAGGAGACAGAATGACAACTGTGGATGAATTTTTCCTTTGTGGTGTTCTATCACCTCTTTGACTTTGTTCTCCCTCTGGGAGAAATTACACAGCTGGCAAAAAATTGAGTGCAGCTGGCAATTACTGTCACTAACTAGTGAGAATATAATATTGATGTGAAAAGACTCCAAACTTCAGTTGCCCCAAATGATTCTTCCATCAAACACAGTATAGAACAAAAGAAGACTGTAGTAGAAAACTTCCTTCGTAGGGCTGCCTCTTTCATTTAAAATAATCATGGCATACCAATTTGTTATTCTGTGACTGTACAGATTCTATAGGCAGGGCTGAGATACATACTGCCAGGCACACACATAACCTCCATTTTACAACAGCTACACTGACCTTACATCCACAACATACATTTAAAGTGTTCTTATAACCACTTTGACAGTCATGGCTTCCCCCAAAGAACCCTGGGAACTGTAGTTTGTTATGGGTGCTGACCTCGCAGACTTACAATTCTCACCACCCTGAACAAACTACAGATGAGATGTTAAAACCTCTTCCTCGATAATATTCAACTAGTTATCAAATTCTTTTAAAAAATGAGCAGGTATGGGGAGAAACCAAGACCACAGATCTTCTCTCTGACATCTAATTTGATGTGTGCAATTCTTCCTTTTCTTTTTCTGTATGCTGAACCCTCAATTGTGTGGTTTTCGACCTCCCTCCCCCCAAGCTGGACACTCCAGGAACAGATTTAAACCTCGCCTGCGGTTTGTGTGAATGGGGTCCATGTGAAACAATTTCCCTTGGTATTGGGATGATATTCCTATTTGCTTTCCAGTTTGATGCTGGTTCTCCCCTACCCTGAGCGTTTGAGGTTAGAGGCTCAGAATATTCAGCAGCACTTGAGTGACCTTGATTAGTCACAACATGTTCAGTTTTAATTGGCTAAAAAAACTCATTAGGTTTCAACTCTTAGCTCAATTGACTAACGACACAAGGGCACGAGCCTATTACAGCTAAGCCAGTGGTTGTCCAAATTTCCTACCTGTGGGAGCTGAGCTATCCGTGCCAACTTACCTGGTGGAAATCCCCTGAGCAGCACCTGCCTGTGTGTTGTAGAGAACTCTGGGACATAATCTAAGCCTGAGGTGTGGAACTCAAATAACTCTGAAGGCCACTTTTACATTTTTATTAATTCAAAGGGCTACATTGCTGAGTTAACACAGAACAGTACGGTATTTTTGTTGCAGTTTTCACTCGGTGTTTTCTTTTTTAACCCATCTTCTACAGACTCTTCTTTTCTCTTCACAACCATCACAGGTCTCTCTGAGCTCCTCTGCCAAGCTCCCTGGCTTTTCTTTCTGCACACCATGGGTCTGTCTCTGTCTCTCTCTCTCTCTCTCTCTCTCTCTCTCTCTCCACCCCATAGTATGGTCAATGGGTCACCAACATGACACCCAGAGGTGCCATTGTGTTTATGACACCTGCAAATACACATTCAAAAATCCTCAATGCGTGAGAAGCTGCTCTTCCTGCTCAGTTGCTGTTGGTACCAGCTTAGTCTCCCCTGTAATGAAGACACACCCTTACATGTTCCCACATTTCATTGGATGCCATGACTGGATACCCTCCTTGCCTTCTGAGCAAAGGAGAAGTGCAAAGAGTTTCTCTCCATGAGCAAGCACAGTGGTGACTGATACAGGTGCCTCTTTTCCACTATTGAGGGTGGGGATAATTCCCGCACCATTCTGCGATCCTCTCTCTTTCTGCTTTTTTAGATGCAGCACCTATTTTGCGTTATGCCACACTCCACGGCAGCCATTTTGTGACTAGCACCCCTGGTAATTCTCTCTCTCTCTCTCTCTCTCTCTCTCTCTCTCTCATTTTTATTAAATTTTCTGTTTTACAATTTAGAATGCTCATTTAAGCATCCTTAAAATATCCATGACTTCCCTTCTTCTCTTTCCATGGTTCATTCTGCATATCACAAATCCCTGCATATTTTACTAAACCATTCAGTATTCCATTATTACACCCATCAAAACTTATTTACACAGTTGAATTCATCTTAATGCTGCCAATGTTTTCAGGTGTATACAATTTCCCCCATATATTCAATAAACATTTCCCAATCTTCTCTAAACGTATGTTCTTCTTGTTCTCTTGTTCTATATGTTAAGTCGGCAAGCTGTGCATATTCCATCAGCTCAAGTTGCCACTCTTCTTTAGTTGGGATCTCGCTCGTTTTCCATTTTTGGGCTAACAAAACACGGGCTGCAGTAGTGGCTTACATAAATAACCTTTTTTGACACTGGGGAATTTCCGTTTGGATTATCCCCCAACAAAAAGGACCCCTAGTAATTATTCAGCATTCTAGGTGTACCCACTGGGTCACAAAGGTTTGGGACATTTCAGAATTGCAGAAGCCAATCCTGGCTTCTGTCTGCATCCTGAAATGTACTGGGGGGTTTTGTCACACCAGAAACCTGAACTAAAAGACACTCCAGAATCTTTTGCTCCAGAGAGCCTTCCAGGCTCTTCCAACATGTGCCAGAGAAGGCACTTTGGCATGGCCCTGCCAATGCCCTGATTTGGGGGACGAAAATGTTGGAGAGCATGAAACACAGACAGAAAAAGGCTTAGGTGGGCTTACACCTGGCCACAAGGAGATGAGAACAGGTTGCAAACAACTGGATTTTGTGAGTTTCTGCAGGAGCTGTAAATAGTCAGGGAAGGAAACACGACTGGTATATGGCCCTAAGGACGTGCAGGACTTGTTCTAATATCCAGATTATATGATTCAGTATAAAGCAGTTTCCTATGTCCCTAGGCCAAGTTAGGTGATCTTCTGTACGCCACACAGTAAATAGGTGGTGGAGCAATAATTTAAACTTAAAGAGTCAAGATGCTGTATCTTTATTTTTAATTATTTGTTTCCATTTGTGCCTCTGGTGAGAATTTTTATTTGTTTCTTGCTTAATGCAAATGTCAATCACTGGAATTATTTATTCATCAGGGCTTGAGCTCAGGCTAATGAAAATCCAATTGAAAGTTGACAAAGAGCAGATAAGAGTCAGATTAACTGATAAGACAATTACCAGTTTCCTCCTCAGCCTCAGAGGAAACAAGGCAGAGTCTCTGGCTGAGAGTAAACAAACAAATGAAAAAAAATCCTCACCGGGATTAATAATGATTAAAATTTAATACTTTTCTGTGTGTTTTCAAACAATTTCTCAGGCACTAATCCCACGGCAGACCAGCCGTTTCGCTTGCTTGTCACTCACTCTTGATGAAAAATGGCAACTAATTCCTTGGTTCACCTTTGGATGTCTTGAATCTCAACAACATACTGTTCTACATACCCCAATCTCCAATCAATTACATACAATCAATTAAAACAAGTCAGTCCCTGCCTGAGGCTTACAATCTGAAAAACATGACACACGAGGGAGCTGGAACAAGGAGGGAAGGCAGGAAAAGCAAACTCAGGCACCGATTCTCAAACAGCAGTTCTTACTGTGTTTCTCTTTGCTTTCTTACAGGGCACAACAGTGCTTCCGTATCTTAGATACCCTGCTGCTTATTTTCTCCTCCCGTATTTTTTTTACAGTGTTGCTGTTGTGAGAATATGCGTTTTGTAAGAAGCTGCATTCTATTGTGCGTTTCTTATTATTACAATTGCATTTATGTAACTGTCTTGATTTTTGTACCATGTATCTGACGTTTATATATATATATCTGACATTTGTGTTCTATGCTACAGACCTGCTACGTGGCCTTTTGGTGACGGGCAGTGCATACTTTTTTTTACATATTTGTTACATAAATAACAAATCAAACAAAAATAATGATGAAGCAGGAGCAAAATCCTCTTGTATATCTTTCTGATGTTTGGTTTACTTTACGGAAGGGTTCACAGCATTAACACTCCAACACATCTTGCTTCCCTGAAATCTACCTTCCTGTAACTTAAGCCCATCAGATCTAGCCCTGCCTCTGAGGCAGTGGAGGGCAAGTCTTAGCCCTTTTGATATGCTCGGACGCATGTTACACCAAACACAGGTACAAGCAGTCTCCACACATGTGTGAAAGAGTCATACGGCTCAACAGTTCTGCACACAGGCTCTGCACTTGTTGAGCTCTACATGTGAATAGCTGTTCAACTCAATTAACAGTGTGATGCAGCAGCTAAAAAAGCCCATGCAATTCTGGGCTGCATCAATAGGAGTATAGCATCTAGATCAAGGGAAGGAATAGTACCACTGTATTCCGCTCTGGTCAGACCTCACCTGGAATACTGTGTCGAGTTCTGGGCACCACAGTTCAAGAAGGATACTGACAAGCTGGAACGTGTCCAGAGGAGGGCAACCAAAATGGTCAAAGGCCTGGAAACGATGCCTTATGAGGAACGGCTTAGGGAGCTGGGTAATACCAGTGGGTATGTTTAGCCTGGAGAAGAGAAGGTTAAGGGGTGATATGATAGCCATGTTCAAATATATAAAAGGATGTCATAAAGAAGAGGGAGAAAGGTTGTTTTCTGCTGCTCCAGAGAAGCGGACACGGAGCAATGGATTCAAACTACAAGAAAGAAGATTCCACCTAAACATTAGGAAGAACTTCCTGACAGTAAGAGCTGTTCGACAGTGGAATTTGCTGCCAAGGAGTGTGGTGGAGTCTCCTTCTTTCGAGGTCTTTAAGCAGAGGCTTGACAGCCACCTGTCAGGAATGCTTTGATGATGTTTCCTGCTTGGCAGGGGGCTGGACTGGATGGCCCTTGTGGTCTCTTCCAACTCTATGATTCTATCTGCGTGCACATGTGAACACCCCTGCTGTGACAGTCCCTAAGACATAAGAAGGGTGCCCTCGAGTTCTCTCTCGGTTTTCTTCTCCAGCTTGAACAGACCTAGTTCTTTCAACCTTTCCCTATATGGCTTGTTTTCCATGCTGCTGACCATCTTTGCTGCCCTGCTCTCAACCTCTTCCAACTTTTCCAACCTTTCTTAAAGTGTGAAACCCAGAATGGGTCGCAGGACCACTTCAAAGCTGGGTCCTCCTGATAGACTGAAACGCTGAGCACCGTAAACAAGGTCTCTCTCTCTCTCTCTCTCGGCTCGTTGGTTCCTTTGGAACACAAGATGGCAGCACCAGCTTAGGTTTCGGGGATGAAAGCAGAACGCTGTTCAGTGTGTCCCTACAGACTGCATTTCCTGTCATTTTATCACAATCGATAGATAGACAACGAATATAAAGGTCACCTTTCATCTTCCCTAATACATACGTTTTGTTTGTAATGAAAAACAATCAATACAGACTATAGTATAATGGATGGGAACATCATTCTCCGGTCTAAAGGTCATTTGAGTCAATTGGAAAGGAATTCTGCAGATGCACAGAGGTACTTTCTTCATTGCTATTCTGCTCATTATTATTACTTCCCATGTGCTAAAGTTAAGGCCTTATGGTGAAACAGGTTTTGTTGGTAAGCCCTGGTGAGCTTTGGTGCAAATTAAGCCGCAACTATCAAGGCAATGACCTCTCCTCTGGGGATTCGCACACAATGCATTGTTTCACTGTTATCATTTATTTCTCCAGCATACAGTCTCCCTTCAATTCCCCTCCTCTCTCATAGAGTCATAGAATCATAGGATTGTAGAGACTGAAGGGACACCAAGGGTCATCTAGTCCAACCCCCTGCGATGCAGGAATCTCAAGTAATGCACCCATGACAGCTGACCATCCAACCTCTGCAAGAGAGTTCCCTCTTCCATGTGACAGCCCTTGAGATATTTGAAGATGGCTATCATATCTCATTCTCCTCTCTTTCAGGCTAAACATACCCAGTTCCTTCAACTGTTCCTCATAAGGCTTGGTATCCAGACCCTTGATCATCTTGGTTTCCCTCCTCTGCACACATTCCAGCCTGTCAATATCCTTCTTAAATTGTGGCACCCAGAACTGGACACAGTACTCCAGGTGTGGTCTGACCAAGGCAGAATTGAGTGGTACTATTACTTCCCTTGATCTGGATGCTATACTTCTGTTGATGAAGCCTAGAATAGCATTAGCTTTTTTATTGATGTTGTTCCTGCTGCTGCTGCTGCTGCTGCTGCTGCATCACACTGTTGACTCGTGTTAAGCTTGACCCCTAGATCTTTGACCCCTAGATCCTTTTCACCTGTACTACTGGTAAGCCTGGTGTCCTCCATCTTATATTTGTACATCTGGTTCTTCCTGCCCAAGTGCAGAACCTGACATTTGTCCCTATTGAAATTCATTTTGTTAGCTTGGGCTCTGTTCTCCAATCTGTTCAGGTCATCTTGAAGCCCAATTCCTGTCTTCTGCAGCATTAGCTACCCATCCCAGTTTGGTGTCACCTGCAATGCAGTAGCGCAGTTGTAGTGGACCTAATATTCTCACCGACATCATCTCTTCTGACAGTAATGTGTATTAATTTGTAAAAATGTGGTGCACTAGCCCCACTGTGTTTAGGGCCCCTCCTGCTTGTTCTGAGTGGGGCGCTGGACTTCCACCTCAAAGTCCTGCATTGAATTCACCACTACAGCAATGACCCTCATGGCGGAACAAGGAGGGAATAAAGATCTACTGTACATTGGATTTTGCTGCCCCTGTAGATCCTTCCGCCTGAGGCAGTTACCTTACCTTGCCTTATGGGTGGGTGATTTGCACTGTGCCAGTCTCCTTCCAGCAAGCAACAGCAACTCCGCCTGGCAAGGATCAGGTTCCCCGAAACCCCCCAAGTTCAATGCTATATCTATAGAGCAGGGATGGGGAACCTGTGGCCCTCCAGCTGTTTCTAGATCTCTCATTCTCCAGACCAGTGACCGTGCTGGCTCAGACAGATGTTCACAGTCCAAAAAACCATCCGCAGGACTTCATCCCTGCTGTAAAGTCGATATCTTCTAAAAGAGTGGGAAGCCGAATGAAATATACAGTTCAGATATTTATTGGCATTAGTACATTGGCTTTTATTGTCAGGTCCAAGCAGACATCCTTCATCATAAAGACAGCATAATTGTCTTTGAATGTTATAAAAGGTGAAATTCAGTCTCCTGGAAATTAAAGAGACTGCTGCAAAGCCCCACTCTGAAAGGAAGCAGGGAGGGGGTGGGCTGGTTGATACAGATTATACAAAGCAGGGGCTTTAAATTTCTGCCTTTAAACCCGGAGTAAAGCTACTGAGAATTAGTCGGCAATGAAGACTGTAATAACCTGAAATTAGTTTAGATATCCTTCCAATCTCATTTTTCATGTTGTACGACTATTCATCATGAAATGTGTTTTCCTCCACTGGCGGTATTTCAGCAGCCTACTCTCTGAATGAAAGCAATAAAGGGACAATGAAGGCACTAAATGAAATATACATTATATCTTCCCAAAGAAGTGGCCCAGCGAAAGACGGAGAGCCGAGAGTTCATCTCAGTGTTTGCTTCTAATTATGCAGAGCTCTTAAGAGCAGAGTTGCAGATTCAGCAAAATTATGAGGTAGAGAGAACCATTTGCAGACTATAGGACGTAGGTCACCAACATGGTGCCCACAGGTACCCACAGAGGCCTTTCCTGGTGTCCAGAGGGCCTCTTCCCCCGTTAGGCTTGAAAGAAGTATTCTGTGGTCAACATCAGTAGAAACAAAAGAGGGAAGCACTGCTGGCTCAACACATTTTGGAATTCAAACACCTGTCTACTCTGGCTTTTAAACAACATGGTTTCCTCCAGATACTGTTGGACTATACCTCCCATTATCCCTGACCATTGGCCATGTTGGTTGGGGCTATGGGAGCTGGAATCCAAGAAGATCTGGAGGGCATCACATGGTCTACTCCTGCTATATAAAACATCTCGCTGTACTATTGAGACATCAGTTATTGTCTTCATCTATTCCATGTCCCCACCAATCTCACCCCTTTGTGCCAGCTGAAGCAGGTCACTTCACCAGCCCTGCTTACAGGTGAGACAACATCTATGGCTTGATATCATGATAAACCATGGTTTATTGCAATGGGAATGAGCCTAGCTGCCTGGGCTCATGCGCTCCTTCCTTTGGCATAGTCACATGGCAAAGTTTGGAATAATCACTCTATTAGATTAAGCACAGCTTGCCATGGTGTCCGAACCCGACAAACCAAACGGTTATCTTTAGATCCAAATCCTGAATTGTGATTAATCTTAAATATGGTTTGTTTGAAACCAGTCAGCTTCAAGCCCTTGTCTATGAAGACGGCCAGTGTCAACAAACCATTGTTAAGATTAACCACAATTTAGGATATGGGTCTGAAGCTAAACTGTGGCTAGCTGAAATCAGAAGCGAAAGCTGCACAAAAGGAAAAGGGCATTGACGTGTGGGTGGCTTCATTCCCATCATAACAAACCTTGTTTACAAAGCTATTGTACTACCAACCTTACTGTATGCTTGTGAAACATGGTCCACTTATAAACGCCATCTCCAACTCCTCAAAAGATTCCATCAACAGCATCTCCAAAAAAATTTTACACATCACTTGGGAAGACAGGCGAACTAATACCAGTGTACTGGAAGAAGCAAGGATCACCAGTGTTGAAGCAATGATTCTTCAACGTCAGCTTTGTTGGACCGGTCATGTTGTGCGGATGCCTGATGTGCTGGTCCCGTGGGTTACCCGAAAGGCGAGGTCCAAGTCCGGTCCGTGGTCAGAGGTACAACATAAAGGCAGTCCATAGTCACTGAAGCTGGGGGCAGGGCAGGGAGTCAGGCAAAGTCAGGAACAGGTAGACAAGCAGGGAACCAGGGCGGGTCAGGAGCTCAGGCAGGAAAGCAGGACAGGTTTCAAGCAGGAACTGGTCAGCAACAATGCTGCTCCTGCAACTTGGGGCTGGGGCTGGCCGGCTTTTATCTGCCCCAAGGCATGGGGCGGCCCCGATCCTCTGGTGACTCGCCTCTCCTGGCTTGGAGGCGAGCACTCCTCCTGCGGGAATTCAGTTCCCTTTGCCTCTCTGCCCTGAGCCTCTGCAGCTCAGGAGAGGCTGGAGGGTTACCGGACCCAGAGGCAACCTCAGCTTCCCCTGACAGGGCTGGGAGTGGAGCACCTGCAGGCAATGGGTCCTCCATCCCATCAGGAGCTAGAGCAGACTCAGCAGATGCCTGCACCTGAGGATCCAGCACAGGTGAGGACCCTTCAGACTCAAGCCCTAGCCCTGGCTCTGCTGGTTCTGGAGGCGGGGAATCCTGTGCAGGCTGGGATCCCTCAGGTTCAGCATCTGAGTCTGAATCCCAGGCCATCACACCTGATTATTGTCTTCCAAACAACTACTCTATTCTGAACTTAAACATGGAAAGCGTAATGCTGGTGGCAAAAACAAAAGAGGTTTAAAGACTCTCTCAAGGCAAATCTAAAACAATGTAGTATAAACACCGACAACTGGGAAACACTGGCCTGCGAGCGCTCCAGTTGGAGAACAGCCTTTACCAAAGGTGTCATGGGCTTTGAAGACACTTGAACTCAGGACGCAAGGGAGAAACGTGCTAAGAGGAAGGCATGCTTGGCAAATCCACACCGTGATCAACTCCCGCCCGGGAACCAATGTCCCCACTGTGGAAGGACGTGTGAATCCAGAATTGGCCTCCACAGTCACTTACGGACTCAATGTTAAAACTCTGTTTATGGAAGACAATCTTACTCAGCTACGAGTGATCGCCAAAGAAGAAGAAAGATAACAAACCATGGTTTATTGTGATGGCCAAATGCTTCCCCTACTTTCCTTGGGAAATGGGGGCAAACTGCATGTTATATTAAACAAGCCTTTTTAAATAGTGTGCTTCAGCTGGACACCTTGGCTTTGAAGGAAAAGAAACTGCGGGGCAGCAATGTGGATGGGGGGCTGCATGCTAGTTAATCACTACACACACCCCTGATTTACACCCCCAAAGGTACTATTTAGTGCAAAGTGGTGTTCAAAATGCAAGATGTTTCAAGGCAGTGGCATTTGGCCCAGGTGTGAAATTGTTAGGGGCGCAAAATTTCAACAGCCGGTACTGCCTCAATACTGTTACGTGGTTCCATCACTGGGTTCCATTGAAAACGGCTTCTCGATGTGAACCAGAAAGTGACCTCTCCAGACAACGGAACAGACGCTTCTTTTCTGATCTCTGCGGCTACAACCTCCTGTGTGATGCAGACACCATTAGGCAGTTGAATGTGCATATGTGCTCCATCTGTTTCCCTCCCTTTCCTTCCACCCCTCCCTCTCCACGTGGCCCCAGGCGCTGGCAACCCACGCTATGCCACTGTTTCAAGGTTCTCTTTTGAAAATGCAGGAAAAGCAGAAAACAAACATTTTAAAAATGGGGTGGGTGTGATGTGCTTCGTGATTTAGCTCAAGTGGTACCATGTCTGCAAAAGTGGAGATGGGTGAAGTCTGTGCCAGCTGATTCACACACTTACCTTGCTTAGAAGTATATACACACTGCTTCAATATTGCTTAAGTGCTACTACATTTTAAACCCCTCACCTTGGAGTTCCATGGAAGCTATGAAAGCATGACGCAAGGAATGAAACAGCAAGGCTATGAATAATGGTGCCGTTTCCTATTAGACCTTCAGTCCCTGCGCCTTTAGTTCCTCCCCCATGTGGTTTCCAGGGCACCCAGAATCATTTTGCAAAGCTCAGTTAGCCTTGACGAAAGCTTTATCCTTCACAGCTGACTTGAAAGTTAGACAGATGAAGCTGCTTCTGACACACAACTAAAAGGTCCCCTGATCTGGCACATTTAACCGGAAATGTATGAAAGCATTCAATCTTTACATTTTTTACAGAGAGACTGCTGGGGAGGGTTTTGGCTGCACAACCACAATACCAGATAAAGCTGCTTAGGAAGCAGGAGTGACCTTGCTTATGGATGTTTCAGTCTGAGACCAAAACAAAATAAAAAATAAAAAAATTCCTTCTAGTAGCACCTTAGAGACCAACTAAGTTTGTTCTTGGTATGAGCTTTCGTGCTACTGGAAGGAATTTTTTTATTTTTTATTTTGTTTTGACTATGACAGACCAACACGGCTACCTACGTCTAACTCAGTCTGAGACCGCATTTCATATTTAATTTCCCTACCTTCTGTTGGGACCCAGGTGGCGCTGTGGGTTAAACCACAGAGCCTAGGGCTTGCCGATCAGAAGGTCGGCGGTTCGAATCCCCGCGACGGGGTGAGCTCCCGTTGCTTGGTCCCTGCTCCTGCCCACCTAGCAGTTTGAAAGCACGTCAAAGTGCAAGTAGATAAATAGGAACCGCTCTGGCGGGAAGGTAAACGGCGTTTCCATGCGCTGCTCTGGTTCGCCAGAAGCGGCTTTGTCATGCTGGCCACATGACCTGGAAGCTGTACGCCGGCTCTCGGCCAATAAAGCGAGATGAGCGCCGCAACCCCAGAGTCGGACACGACTGGACCTAATGGTCAGGGGTCCCTTTACCTTTACCTTTTACCTTCTGTTAGTAGAAGATTAACAAAACAGACTGAATCCAGAAAGCAGAGGGCCTGGCAAACTTTACTGAGGTCACTTCCAGATGAGCTGTTTATTCAGCATTCGTCCTAATTGGTTTGCACAAAGTTTGCAAAGTTATATGACATCCACCATTTATTGAGCATTCGTTATGATTTGTTTGCCCCTTGCAAAGCGTATTGGCTGCATGACATCGCACCTAGGAACTGCTACCCCACATTTTCCAGTTCGTTTTCCTTACCACCCAAAGTTAGGAGGGCTGGGGTGGGGAAAGCAGGTTTGTTGCACAAGAGTGCCCAGTTCACTTTGATTGTGGATTAAAGAGGTGTGGCTAAACCCAGGCTATGGGTTTGTATGTAACAAACCATAAGCAGGTAACAAAGTCTTGGTTTGGACATAACACTAAGTCAAACCATGGCTTGTTTGCTGGCAATGCAGCAGCAGCAGAACCAATGAAGGAGTGGGCTGCCCACGATTTCACCAGCGTTGACCAACACTCTACATGTTCACATTAAACCATAGTTTCTTTTAACTATGGTTTAATGTCACATGCAAAGGAGGCTTATGATAAGTCAGGTTAAGATTTTACATCACAGCATCATAATTCTTTGGTGACCTATCTCTGTATAGTCTATTTTGGAAAGAAAGAGGCTATCGATTTGTAAAATATATTTTGGCAAATGTCATTATACAGAGCTTATGGTAGGAAAAGGGTGAAAAGTTCATTATTTCTATTCCATATTGGCCTGAAAGCAATAGATAATGCTTTCTGCATGCCTTAATATTTGGAAACTTTCCACGAAAATGGGATTGCTCTTAGGACCCTTTTTAAGAAATGAAGGTACATGGAAACCATTTGCAAATCCTGATTCGTTTTTATCGGCCAAAATGAAGCATACCCAAGCAGACAGAGAAGATAAATGCTGTTATTAGTTTGAATCTCTAGCAGAACACCCAAAAATGCTGACAAGCCACTAATCTCAATAAAATATATATAAGTTAATTATAAGTGAGGCGTACAAGAGGCAGCGAGCAGATTGTGATCAACAAGATTCAGTGAAGGAACACTTTGTTCTTTGCTGTTACAGAGACAAAGTTGTTCTCTCTTCCGTTCTCTCTCACTTAATTATGGGCGCACAGGCCCAAAAAAGGTAGAACCCAGAAAGAAATGAACCATTTTTCAAAACTCCATGGGTTGACAGAGTGTGCTTTATACATTTATACATTCATTACATTCATCACCGCAAGCTTCAGTTGGTAGATTAATGAACAAAAGTTTTGCAAACCCACTTTCTACCACGGCTAAAAACTGTGGTTTAGTGTTAAATGCAATACTGGTACAAATGTGGCATTAACCAGGGTTAGCTCCGAAACACTGGTAGAAGAGAGGAGGAGAGCAGGGGAGAAACGTGCAAGTTTTGTGTGTGTGGTGGTCCCATGACAACCTAACCTTGTTTAGGAGATCAGACATCACAAACTATGGCTAAGCGAAGTCCATGCAAATGGGCAGGTTGAAGAATTCTGCTAGATGTTGAAGAATTCTGCTGGAAACAAAGACGGAAAGGGAAATCACACACGTCTGTGTGTTTGTCAGGAATGGAAATCCATCAAAGCAAATGACATTGCTTATTAAATTGTTTCCTTTACATTGCCACGAATGCTTTCTGCAGGATGGAGCAGAGGAACACAAGTGCAGCCAACCGAGCAGGATTTAATCCTTCGTCCATCAGCTGATGGGCGGTGGGTTAAATCCTGATTTCTTCAAGGCTGAGCTGTGCAAAGGAGTTCCATGCAGGGACGTTTCCTCCTCTCCTTCTCATATACATCCCCTAAATCTGTTCTGGGTTCTCCTCCAACCCTCCAGAGCAGAATTAGGGAAGGTGTAGGCAGTGGTGGAGGAAGCTGCTCAGGCGCCTGGGGCGGCGCGAGCCACCCATAGGGGCTGGGGCGCTCCACAGGGCCTCCGGAGTTTGCCTGCCTCCTTCCACTCAGTCACCCTACAGCTGGGGGGGGAGGCGGCGGGCGGACTGTTTGGGGCAGCACGGAGCCTGTGGGAACCCAATCCACTGCGTCCCCCCCCCGGAGAGATGTGTGGCCCGGGCGCACTGCAGGCCCCGCGGTGGGTGCCGCCTGGCATTTTGTCAACCCCCCCCCCCCGTGATGACACCTGGGGCGACCCGCACCCACCGCACCTCCCTTCCTCCGCCCTTGGATGCAGGGTATGCATGGGAGTGGAAGAGAAGGATGTTCCATTGCAAAGTGGAAATCCTTGTGCTCACAGAATGAGTGTATTTGATACCACCCTGAGTTCTTTTCCGGCTGTCAGTTTGCATTTCTTAGTACAGAAAGTATGGATCTGATCTTTCCTATTCTACTTAATTCAAGAGGGTTCAAGAAGCTTCTCTGTGTGAAAGAAACTTCATGATGTTCGGCTTATTCCTTCAGAGAAGCTGAGTACCAGCTGCTTTAAACTGGTTCTGTTATCTCTTCTATCAAGGTCATGCTGGCAATAATAGTCGGGCCAGAAGGAGCCTGGCTTTTACACTTTCTCTTTCTATTCTTTTCCGTCTGGTGTGGTGTTCTGTATGCTTAGTGTTAAGGTTTAGTCTTATCATACGTTATTTTAAGTTCTATTGTAAGTGCTGCAACTGGATTTCTTATGGACAGTGCCAATCCTGAATATATTGGATTTGTGACCATTATGCTCATTTGCCTTCAGTAGCAGTAAAGCTCTGCTGGATGAAATATTAATTGCCTCTGGTCTATTTTTTGGGAATCCTGCAACGTGTTTAAGTTTTTACTCTGCTAACTGTACATTGGAATCTACTCTGGATCAATATTGAGTAGACTTTAAATGACACCGACAGGCGGAAACAGCCCTCCTACCTGGACAGAGGAGCTTAAAAGAGGATGTGTGGACCACTCATTCTCCACTGTCATGTCTTCATACCAGAATCTTTTCCACTTTGGGAGATTCCACAGCCAAAGGTCTATTCCCAAAGCTGAGAAGCAGTGCTGCTGGTTCCTTTCATAGGATGTTCAATACATGAAATAACTGCAAAATCTCCCTTGCGACCAATGCCTTTAATTCTGAAAGCTGAGCAAAAGGTGCTGTTATCTATGCAGACCCATACGGCGAGGGGAACAATGGCGCACATTCTTATTTTTTTACAAATGAAAAACAATTCTGTATATCTCTAGAGAACCCCAAATGCTTTAAAAAAATCATTTCAATGATTACCTTCCAGCAAATCTTGAAAAAACAAAAAAGGCCTCTTTCTGAAATATGACAGTGTGCCATATTTGGCTAGAGGACAGGAACAGAAGTGAAGCAAATGTAGCAATTAGTATAACACATGCGCCCATTTAATTGAATTTCTTCAGAAAGATAAATATGGCAGGTTGCTAAATATGCAGCTGCGTAAAACATTCGGGCAAGTGCCGTCATACATATCACAGGCTTTTATCTCCTTCTCTCCTCTGACTGCTGTTTCACTTCCAGCTACCAGCTGCACGTTCCAGGCAAAACGTTTTTGACTGTAACTCCCATTAACCACAAGCAGGAAGCTGATGAGACTTGGGTTACAACTACTGTACACTAAAGCACTCTTATGCCACTCTAGCAGTCATGGCTTTCCTCAAAGAATCTAGGAAACCGTAGTTGGTTGAGGGTGATGAGAATTGTTGTAGCTCTTCAAGGGAATCTCCTAAGAACTCTCAATGAGAACAGTTTTCATTAAACTGCTGATAGACTGGTTGTCAGTCTGAACCGGACTTCAGGATTGGGGAATTGAGTAGTGAGAGATAAAGCGATCCCCACAACTTTTTTGAATCAACCCTTTTAGGTATGCAGGAAGAAACCTATCATCCTTTTTATCAAGTTTATGATACACACACACACACACAAACCGGTGTGTGTGTGTATAGATATAGATATAGATGATTATATATATGTGTGTGTGTGTGTGTGTGTGTGTGTGTATACACACACACACACACACATATACCGGTGTGTGGGGGTGTGGGGGTGGGTGGGTGTATAATCATTTTTTACACCACTTAACACCGCAATTTCTAGGTGGCGAACAATAAGGTAGGATAATATTATTATTATTATTATTATTATTATTATTATTATTATTATTATTATTATTACCCCGCCCATCTGGCTGGGTTTCCCCAACCAATGCCAGTTAAGGGGATTGTGTTATTGCAATTGGTTCAGGCTTCTTCCGAAAGCATGCAAACTGACAGTCAACTGATGGTGGGCTGCAGTTGTCCAAATTGGTGCAGTTTAAGCTCCCGTACTGCTGGTGGTCACCCTTACACTGAGGGAATTGGAAAAGTAAAGCAGAGTTGGGAACCTTCCATTTCAACTCCTATCAACCCCAGCCAGCATGGCAAAGAGACAGGGATGATGGGATTTGTAGTCCTGAAAGCCCCCCGCTTCCTCATCCATGATATACAGTATAAGCTCTGCAACGTCCTGTAACATAAAACAAGAAATTCTCAAGCAAAGACTTGATAAGTTTCAGCTGGGAGTAAAAGTTTATCGCTGATCTCTAAACTTTTTTTAAAAAAATTTTAAGGGTGTATAATGGGAAAGCTGACACAATCTGAATTCCTGTACAGAGAGCCATATTGTCAAGCAAGATTTAGAAACAAACAATTAAATGTATTTTTACGGCTTTGTTTTTAATAGCGGCAGTATTTACAATCCTTCACCACCCGAACAACGAAGTAAACATAATCTAGCGCATCTACACATTTCGCTGATGAAGCAATACGAGAGGAGAGGGAAAACGTTTTTAAAATAATGAGCCAGCCTTGTAAAAATTAATGTTTTTGTACCTTATCATCCAAATATACTAAATTATAGATTTGATTAGCAGAAGTGAAGTGCTTATATCCTTACCTAATAAAGAAAGTCATACAGTGAAAATACCGACAGGATCATCAATTGTTTTGGCATTCCTAATTAATAGCTTTGACTGTTGTTTTTTATTGTTTGCTTATTATATTCCTTAGGGCCTGGGCCTAGATATGTAGCTGCTGGAAGCAAAGGGCAAGATGGTGGCTCCCTCCATTCCACATACAGTAGTCTACTGAACTGGAAGTTGAATCTTATTGCAATGCTGGTGTTAGACAATGAAAACAACGAAGGCAGCCCCTTCCTTCTTCCATCAATAATGGGCAAGAGGGACAATTGGGAGACTTGATGGCCGTGACTGTCAGCCCCTTAATGGGCACTGAGGAGCAGGAAGGTGCCCAAGAATGGTTGCCACGGCAATGTGGCCACACACAAGGAGAAGTGCCTCTCAGGACCCTGGCTGGCCCCACATGAGGCCATGGGACCTGTAGGAGCATGCACAGTTTGTAGCACCTACTTTGAAAGGCAAGGAATCAGCTTCACCTGTTGAATAGCAGCCTGAAGGGGGAGAAAGCAGAGTGACTCCACCTGCAGCTGATCAACCCTCCCAGAGGAGAAGGAACGGATGAGAAGCAGCTGGCTCCGGCCTTCTTAAACAGAGCTCTCAGCAGCAGTCAGGTGCTGGAAACAATGCCTGTGTTTCCTGGCCCCACCTTACTGTTTCCTGCTCTCCATCTGGATTCCCAGACCTCTGGGCTGTCTGACTTTGTGTGTGGATTCTGCTCTCAGGCAAGAGTTCCTCAGAGACTCCTGGCCTCTACTTGCTAAGCAACGGAACCTGGATGGGGCAACGACCCGGTGGTTGGACTGGCAACTGGTGGCTGGTCTTGTGGCTCTGCCTTTGGTGGTGGTGGCAGAGTATGAGACAGAGGCGGAGAATTGCAGTGCTGTCAGCCCCTTAATATCTGAGGCCTGAGGAGAAACAGGACTGATATAGAACGGCACCAAGATCCTGTCAAGGCACAAAGTGTGGGTCTCAGACAGCTAGCCTTTGCACATCCTGTGCCCTCTGCCCGCCTTCAGCAACCCAGTCAGAATAGCCTCTGGACTGCAGTTCTGCCTGTACCTGAAGATAGTTGGCTCAGCTGACCCTACAGGTCAATAAAGACACACCAGGGTCTTATAAAAACTTCTGCACCCAAGTAGGTTTCTCTGACCATGCAAGTCACCTCATTGATATACGCAACCTCCTCTGCTGTATATCCATGAGTTGGAGCAATTAAAGCTGCAATCCTGCACCTTCTTACTCAGATGCAAGGCCCTCTGAATTCATTTGAGACAGGCATAGGCAAACTCGGCCCTCCAGATGTTTTGGGACTACAACTCCCATCATCCCTGACCACTGTTAGCTAGGGATGATGGGAGTTGTAGTCCCAAAACATCTGGAGGGCCAAGTTTGCCTATGCCTGATTTGAGACTTACTCTTGAAAATAGACAGGTATAGCATTGAGCTGAAAGGAAACTGCTCCGGTTGTGTACAACGTTGCCTTTGCCTCTCTTCCCACCTGCCCTTAGGGGGCTTCAGGCAACCCTCCTTCGCATTAAAGGCATGAGTGAGGGGACCCAAGGCTGAACAGGCAAACCCCACCCCCTGATGGAAGCATGCTTAAGGTGCTGGTGTCCATGCATCGAGCTCCTCCATGCTGCGGAGGATCCTGATTGGCCCATGAGCCCTCCTTGCATGGTACATGAGAAGGATTGCAGCTTAGTGGTAAAGCATCTGCTTTGCATGCAGAAGGTATTGGGTTCAATCCCTGGCATTTCCGCGTAGATCTGGGAGAGTCCCTGGTCTGAATATCAGGAGAGCCACTAGCAGTCAGTGTGGACAGTACCGAGCAATCTGGATCCATGGTCTGGCTTTCTGTAAGGCAGATTCCTAAACTCCTATGCTAAGAGTTGCTGGGAGACTCCTAGTCCTCTGTCCCAGCTTCAATACCCTGAGTGGTTTAGCAGGCAATCACTCTTCCCAGGGGACTCTAGGGAGTGTAAATCTTGGAGGGGAATAGGGCTCTCCAAACAACTCTCTGCACCCATAACAAACTGCAGCTCCCATAATGATTTGGGGGAAGCCATGACTGTTCAAGGTGGTGTCATAGTGCTTTAAAAGTATGGTGTGAATGTGGCACTGGTAATAGTCCATTGATGGTGGTTTGCTATTGGAGTGTCCACACATCATTCTGTTTCATTGGTTTCCCCAGTGTTGTTGCATTATGGCATCTGGCGGGGCCCTCTTGCGCTATAGTGCAATGAAAGGAGAATGAAGGAAACAAGTGGGAACATTTGTGGTATAAAATGTGACGGGTGCAAACCACATCAAAAGTGGGGCTGTGTTTAACCAGCTCAATATCATCATGAACGCAAATCATCATGTCTAAATTATGACTTATCATGTAAAAATGTCTGGAGGGGCCTCGTTGGTCTGCCGTAGTCGAAACAAAATAAAAAAAATTCCTTCCAGTAGCACCTTAGAGACCAACTAAGTTTGTTATTGGTATGAGCTTTCATGTGCATTTATTTATTGCAGGAGTTTGAAAAAAAGTTACCGGTATATATATTTCTGAATGAAGACGATATAATGGGAAATTATAGTTTGCTTCTTTGCAAAGTGGTATGTTGGGTTAATTAGCATTTGTGTGTGAGAGAGAAAGAGAATGTTAAAATCACGTGGCTGAGCTGTGCTACTGTGTTCAAAATCAAGGTGTGCCTGTGTGGAGAATGTGTGTGCTTCTATAAGATTTAAATTCTGTTTCTGGGTGGATTTTTTTAAAAAAGCAATATATTAAGAAAGAGAAGCATTTCATCTAGCTAGTTGGCTGTCTCAGTTTTGAATTCCCTCCTGTAGTATTTATGCTGAACTTTACCGACATTGCAGTTCATTGATGCAAATAATTTCAGCGCGTTTTTAGCCAAATAAATCTCCTGTGAGGAATTGTTTTTAGTTAATAACCTCCATAGCAGCAGACAGAAATATTTCAGTGGTGCCATAAATTCTGGCTTGGTTTTTACAGCTCTGCTGAAGTAGAGAGATCGTTATAGCTTTCTGGTCCCTCTCCTGCCAATGCTGTCCTGCCAATCAAATTGATGGGCAGCATGCCTGCTGTTCAGAAGGATGAACCTTGGAAATGTTGGCTACTTCAGAAGATTCCGAGCTGGAGCCAACTAAGTCCTATGCAGAACAGACCCACTGAAATCAGTAAACCTAAGTTAGTTGTGCCTATTAATTTCATGATCACTGCAGATGGTGACAGCAGTCACGAAATTAAAATATTCCTGCTTCTTGGGAGAAAAGCGATGACAAACCTAGACAGCATCTTTAGAAGCAGAGACATCACCTTGCCGACAAAGGTCCGTATAGTTAAAGCTATGGTTTTCCCAGTAGTGATTTATGGAAGTGAGAGCTGGACCATAAAGAAGGCTGATCGCTGAAGAATTGATGCTTTTGAATTATGGTGCTGGAGAAGACTCTTAAGAGTCCCATGGACTGCAAGATCAAACCTATGCATTCTGAAGGAAATCAGCCCAGAGTGCTCACTGGAAGGACAGATCCTGAAGCTGAGGCTCCAAGACTTTGGCCACCTCATGAGAAGAGAAGACTCCCTGGAAAAGACCCTGATGCTGGGAAAGATGGAGGGCACAAGGAGAAGGGGACGGCAGAGGACGAGATGGTTGGACAGTGTTCTCGAAGCTACTAACATGAGTCTGACCAAACTGCAGGAGGCAGTGGAAGACAGGAGTGCTTGGCGTGGTCTGGTCCATGGGGTCACGAAGAGTTGGACATGACTAAACAACAACAACAATTTAGGGATGGGGCTGTCGGGTGGTTGAACCATGGCCACTGCTCTCTGGAGTGTACATCTGCCAGGAAAGCTTTAACTCAACAACTTTGATGAAGGCTCCCCAAAAAAGGTCAACAACTTTGGTCAATCCAAAGGGTAGATCACTGCCAGTTTTTTAATAATGGGAGTATATCGCAGTCTCGTGGGAGTGTTCTCGAAGCTACCAACATGAGTCTGACCAAACTGCGGGAGGCAGTGGAAGGCAGGAGTGCCTGGTGTGCTCTGGTCCATGGGGTCATGAAGAGTCAGACACAACTAAACGACTAAACAAAACAGCAACATTAATTTAAGTGGGTCTACTAGACTTAGCTGGATGCAGCCTGCTCCCTTCTTTTTCGATTTTCCCAAATCACCATCCTCACAACATTTTATTAACCCATTTGTTTATTTCATTTCTTCCATTGATATGGGGAAAGTCTCTGAGGAACTCGAATGCAACACACATACCCCACCCAAATATTAGCAATTGTCCAGGCATTTGGGTGATGTTTTATACTGCAGGTATTAACCGTTGTCTTTTTATCCTGTTCTGAGTTGATGCATTAAGTGTTCTCTGTATAGGGCGGGATTATAATTGTTAGCTGCCTCAGGTTCCCTTTTGGGAGGGCATAATTTTGGTAGGAAAAATAAATAAATAGAGTAAATAAGTTACACTGGTGTGGTTCTGCATATAAGTCTGCACATACCTGCTTTGCAAACAAAGAATGTCTGGGGGGGGTGAGCTTGCTCAGGGCCAGCCCAAGACATTTTGGCCCCTGAGGCAAACTCCAAAATGGCACCTGCTGACAGGGAAGAATTAGTAGTAATAATAGCACCGTGCCCAGTGCTTTTTTTCTGGGGAGACGCAGGGGTATGCATACCCCTAAACATTTTGTGAATCTAATGGGAGAAGAAACTAATTTATTTTTTAAAAAGTTTCTTCTCTAGCACGGTGAATTGTCAATTCCGTTGCTACCCCTGATGGCGGCCTCATTTCCTGTCACGGTTTTCCTGAGTCTCAGATGGAAGCGAGCGTTTAATGTGTGAAGCAGTGTGGAATGTGGATGTATGGTGTTTTACTGATGAAAGTTTGGCCTCATTGAGGGGCAGTATTTCAATATGAGTAATGCATGTTCTTTGCACTTTTGTCCATATGCTGTATTTATTTTTCCCGATTTGAACTATAAAATGGTGATTTTCTTGAGTCAAAATGAGAGTACACCTAAACATTTTTTTTTAAAAAAGGAAAAAAGCACTGACAGCGCCCATCTGACTGGGTGCCCCAGCCACTCTGGGCAGCTTCCAACATATATAAAAACATAATAAAATTTTTTGTGAGTGACTATCTACATCAAGAACAAGGAGAGAATAAAGATCTACATTGGGATCTGCCACCTGAGGCGTTTTCTTCACCTTGCCTCATGCGTGGGCCGCCCCTGGACTTGCTGCCACAGTTCTGCCCCTTCCATGCACATTTACCGTAAATGCACAGAAGGTGTTTTAACAGTATAGTCCTAGATGCTCCCAGGCAAGTGTCATATAAGATTGCTGCACAGTCTCCACCAAAATTTAGTGCTGGAAGAGTTCCATGAGTTTTTGCAGTTTTCTCTAGCATTTAAAAAATTGTTCTTCATTTTCTTTTCTTTTTCCTTTTTTTAAGATAGAAATAAATCAACACCTGAAGCAGTGTTCTGTTGTCCCATTTCTGCCTAATGTGTCTATGCATGTTAATAGGCGGTATTCCAGTGACTGAAGCTACAGCTATTATCCCCTTGGCTCAGTCAGTAGAGCGTGAGACTCACATTGGGTTAAAAGATTCCTTCATTGCAGACAAGATGGCCCTCATGGTCCCTTCTAACTCTACGATTCCTATTGAAAGGTGTGGGGAACCGATACTGGCCCTCCTCAGAGTAGACCCATCAAAAGTAATGCTCATGACTAGCTTAGCTCCATTAATTTTTAGTGGCCAACTCTGATTAGGACTTAGTTGGAACTGACCCTTTGGATCGCTGGCACGTTGCTGAGCTACACCTCCCATTGTCCCTGCTTGTTGGGGCAGATGGGAGATGTAGTTCTGCAACGTCTGGATGGAGAAAGGTTCGCTACACTTGCCCTGTGTGGAGCTGGTCCTTTCACTTGCTGGAAGCATCACACAGCTCAGAATACCTTAAATACTGGTATGCAAAGCAGCCTCGTCTCCTGTGAACTTTGCACATTGTACGAAATCTGGATATAATGGGCTAGCTAGCAAAGCTTATTTCTGGATTACTGCCTGCATTATTTATCAGCAGTATTATTTCAAGCTCCCAGCATGTATAAGTGTATGGGTAACTGCAAGGCTTGCTGGCCTCATAATCACGGCATTTTTGAGCTTGGTGGGAGCATTTTATTTTTTGAAAGTATCATTTATGTATAATCCCTGCGTAGGTGACTGTAAGCTCGTTTTCGCCAAGATTTAATGCTGCTTTGTAATCCGTGGCGTTTAGGACCCTAACAGCTTGTTGCTGCAAATGTCGTCATTTGTCACCCTTACTTCTGCCACCAGCCGTAGGGTGAGAGAACTATTTTAATTAAAAAGTTTGTCTGCGCACATATTTCACCGTTTACGCACGGCAAACGGCACCACTTGCCCTGTGGGTTTTGTGTGCTGCCGTCTCTGAACTAAAAACATTTTCTTCAGGGGTTGGTGCCTTTCGGGTAAAGAGGGCACAGAGTCATTGTATATATCCACTTATTGTTTAAAAAAAAAGGAAAAGGAAGATATCTATTTTTACCTGCTGTTTTTCATATTTTCTTCATTAAGGGCTCCATCTGCATTAGCTTTTCAGCGCACGCCAGTCGTGAATTGAGACATATGAATCAGCCTTTCATCGTACTGGTGGCATTTGCAGGATGAGGCCTGCCGCCAGGTGTGAAGAGGCCTCTATCAAGGTGCCCTCTAGCTCAGTGCCTGGGGAGTGGTGGAGCGACAACAATGAGTGGTCACAGTGAGAAGAGAGGAGACTGGGAGGAGGTGGTGTTGGAAGCGGAAGAGGTAACAGGGTTTAGTGAGCAGGGAGAGTCTGTGGCAGAGAGAAGTTCAGAATCAGAATCAGAAAAGGCTGGTGAAGAAGCCAGGGTGTCTGCTGCTGTGACAATCTTCCCTTCCCCCTGTCTCCCAGAACCAGGAGAGGCATGAAAAGGGCGGAGGAGATACTGACTGCAAGCAGGCACAGTTTCTGATTGCTTGGAAAACGCCCTGGAGAGGATGGGACTTAGATGGCTGTAAAGGCGCTGGGACTTTCAGTCTTGGCAACTGATTTTCATGGGATTAGGACCACTGGGAATGAGCTGCTCTGCTCATTAGGCCTGACACTCAACCAGTTCTGTGGAGATCATAAGCGGCGATAGCTTAGTTGGCAGAGCATGAGACTCTTCTTAATGTCAGGGTCATGGGTTCGAGTCCCATGCTGGGCAAAGGATTCCTGCATTGCAGGAGGTTGGACCTGATGACCCTTGGGGGTACCTTCCAACTCTATGGTTATGTGATTTAAACCACTCACATCTCCCCCTGCAATTTTCTAACTGGACCATAAGCATTATACCAAGCACGCCCACCTAGCTCAGTACTGTAGACACAGACTGGCAGTGGTTCTGCGGGGATTCAGGCAGTCCTACCTGGAGACACTGGGGATTGAACCTGGGGCCTTCTCCATGCAGGGCAGATGCTCCATCACTAAGCTACGGCCCTTGCCAGTTTGGCTGTTGTCAGATCTCAGCTGATGGGGACAGTGATGTCAGGAGCAGGTTGTGGGTAGGCCAATGGGAGTAGGAAGTTTTACACAGGCACACCACATGCATGTCCCCCTTTGCTCGTCAAATCAGAACCCCACTTTCATGTGTGCTTTTGCCAGACACGGGGTCAAAGACACACGTTTGTGTTTATTGAGAAGACATCTGAAGGCAGCCCTGTATAGGGAAGTGTTTAATGTTTTATCGTGTTTTTAATATTTTGTTGGGAATAGTGTACTGAAATTGAATCAAATTTGTTGAATTGTTTGAAAACTAATAAAAAATTACGGGGGGGGGGCTTCATTAGTTTCATACTCCCCTGGCTACATTTTGCCTTTTGGGGAAAAAAGCAGAGAGACTCAGAAAGTCCTGTTTTCACAGTGAGGTCACTCCAGATAACCTTTTTTTAAAAACTGTTCGACCCGATTTGCTTGCATAAAGTTTGCAGGGATGTTAGACAATGTCAGCTATTTATTGAACATTTGCTTTCAGGGGAGCTTAGACGGCATTGCATCAAGCCAATGTGACCCCACGCTTCCCTGGGCATTTTCTCCATCACTTTCCTTATTGCAAGGGGTCCAGTCTTTTGCAGGAGAAGTGGGATTGTTGCACAAGAGTGCTAAACCGTCATGGATTGCACAACCTGAATTTGTCGGCATGTGTCTGAATCCCACTAAAGTTAGTAGTGGCAATCTGGAGCTGCCCTGAATGTTTGGTCTGGAACAGACATCGTCCATTCACTCTTTTGTAATGGAGGATCCAGATAACTGCCAAACCACTGCATTTCAGTGGGTGGGCGGGTTACCCTCCCATCTTTTTAGTGACCTGACTGGTGGCGATTGTTCTGAATTAAGCAGATTAAACAGGCAGCAATCATTTGAAAAGTAAAGCAGACATTCCATTCTTTGGAGGTGTCCCATTCTTTCCTCTACTCCAAAGGAGGCATTGAATTCTAATATAATAACTAAGATTCCTTCTCCAGCCAAGCTAACAGGAGTTCTCATTAATATTCAAGCCATGTTCCCCGACCAATTCGGACCTAACTGTGCAACATAATCTTCCAATTTTGCCAGGATCGCCGGTGGGATTGTGTGCTGCGTCTTCTGGCTTTCTCCCTAAAACGCAGCTCCGTTATTCTGAGCTTGCAGCAAAGCTCGGGGCCTTTGATTCTAGAGCAGTTGGCACGTCAGCTTCGTTTCTCAGCCTCTGTATTTCCATGCTTAAATCCAGCAAAGTTTTGGCAAGCTTGTGGTTCTGGGACTTCATCTCCAACTGCAAAGAATAAAAAGACGATAATTACTTTTTAGAAGGCGATCACCACTCAGAAGGGCTTAATTAGTGCCAGCGCTTAGCCCTGGCATTGTGTCAGTGTCCAAATCCATTCCTGGACTGCATGTAGTCAGAGTAGGTTAAAAGGGGGGGGCTCCTGATCAGGGGCAGGACAGATTTTCCTCATTACTGAGCAACAGAAGCCCCATGCTAACGTTTGCCAAACTGATGCCCTTCAAATATTTTGGACTGTCGTCTGCAGATGTTCGTATGATCATCTATCTGCATGGCTTCTACATAAGGACAATGGCAAGTTCTGCCTGATTTTTTTTTAGCAGAGGTTGAGCGGCTATCTGTCATGGATGCTTCAGCTGAGATTCCTGCATTGCAGGGGGTTGGACTAGATGACTCTTGGGGTCCCTTCCCACTCCACAATTCTAGGATTCTATTCTATGATTGGTAACCCCACCGTTTTCAAGCTCCTGCTCACATGAAGAGAACGAGTGTCGGGAGCCGGAGCCAGGAGTAGGTCAGTGAAAGGTAAAGGTAAAGGGACCCCTGACCATTAGGTCCAGTCGTGTCTGACTCTGGGGTTGCGGCGCTCATCTCGCTTTATTGGCCGAGAGCCGGCGTACAGCTTCCAGGTCATGTGGCCAGCATGACAAAGCCACTTCTGGCGAACCAGAGCAGCGCACGGAAACGCCATTTACCTTCCCACCAGAGTGGTTCCTATTTATCTACTTGCACTTTGATGTGCTTTCGAACTGCTAGGTTGGCAGGAGCTGGGACCGAGCAACGGGAGCTCACCCCGTCGCAGGGATTCGAACCACCGACCTTCTGATCAGCAAGCCCTAGGCTCAGTGGTTTAACCCACAGCGCCACCTGGGTCCCTGGGTCAGTGAAATTAACTATTAAAACAAACAACAAACAAACAAACAAACAAACAAACAAACAAACAAACTTGCAAGTAGGATTCAAGCAGGAGAACACTCTCTCCTCTTACCATTTCCAGCATTAATGTCTCCAACTGTTAGCTTACTGTACACACTGCCTGATCCTCATCAAGGCAAGTCCCTCTACCGGTGAGTTGCAGCTCTAATCCTTCTATGATCTGCAGACTTCACTCCTCCTCTCCCTGAACTGGTTATCATTTATTGCATTTATATCCCTTATTTCTCTCCAAAGAGCTCAAGGTGGCATACTGTATGTGGTTCTCCTCCTCTTCATTCAATCCCCACCTGCGAGGTAGATTAGGCTGAGAGGCCAGCGACCAGTCCCTGACCACACAGTGAGCTTCATGGCCAAGCGTGGATTTGAACCCTGGTCCCATGGAAGACGGGGCAAACTTGTTTTCTCCTGCTCCGAACTGATGGTTTCAAGCCACAGGGAAGGAGAATTCGACAGAACACCAGGAAGAACTTTCTGGCAGTAAGAGCTGTTTGACTGCGGAACAGACTCCCACTAGAGGTGGTGGACTCTCCTTCCTTGGAGGTTTTCAAGCAGAGGTTGGGTGGCCATCTGTCAGATATGATCTAGTTGACATTTCTGCATGGCAGGGGGCTTGGATTAGTTAGAAAGGGCCCCCCTCGTCCCTTCTAAATCTCCAGTTCTATGCTTTTAGCAATTCTTGTTTTCATCTGTAAGCCGCCTGGAGATGGGGTAAGGCGGGGTATAAATAAGTATCTAATAATGATAACATATCTCACTCACCAATTCCACCCGGAGCCAGGCAATGGCACCCTCGACGTGCGCCCTGCGCGCTTCCTCCAGGGCCACCTCGACCCCTCTGCCTTTGCAAGGCGCCGCGGGCCTGGACGGCATCAGCAGCTGCTGGGGGGCGGCGGCTCCTCCCGGTCCCCGGAAGGCGTGCCGCAGCCTCTGCTTGATGTCGTCCAGCAGCGAGCTGCAAAAAGCTTCCTCGCAGGGAGCCTGCTCGGCGCTCGCCCTGGTGCGCTCCATCGGGCGGGCTCAGTCGTCGGGCAAGGATGCGGGGAATTGGAGAGATGGAGCGCAGACCTCTGCTGCCAGCCTCACCCCAACAACAAGCGCTCTCCTCTCCTCTCCCTCTCCTCCTCCTCCTCCTCCTCCTCCCAGCCAGGCCTTTTGTTTCCTAGCCCCTGGCCAGCGCGGCTCCTTTTCTGCAGGAAAAAAACACATCTCCACCTCCCACCCCCGATGTCATTCCAAAGAAAGTGGGAGAGGAGAGGGAAGAGGAGAGGCGTTTCTCACGCTTGGGAACCGACCCCTGGGCCCGGTCTGGGTTCTGCTTGCGTTTCTCATATACCAATAAACTATAAGCAACATATGTGGCGTATAGAAAATATTCCAAGACAGTTTCGTATTCTAAAGTCTTATATTAATTGTCCAAAGTTGAGAGAAATACATGCACAATGTTATACTGAAGCCAGAGATATATGAGAAAATTCCTTGAGGTTATTCCTATGCGGAGACTTCTCAGTTTTTGAGGTTTTTTATATGTTGGCCCAGCTTCTGTTTTCTCATATATCTCTGGCTTCTGTATAACATTGTGCGTGTATTTCTCTCAACTTTGGACAATTAATATAAGACTTTAGAATACGAAACTGTCTTGGAATATTTTCTATACGCCACATATGTTGCTTATAGTTTATTGGTTACCTTGAGTATTAGCAGCATAGGTTCATTTTTTCTGCGTTTCTCATATGGCATTACGATTTGAATTCTGTGTGTCTTGAGATGGCAATGCCATATACAAGAAATAAAAGAAACATAAAAATACAATTAAAAAATATACACCATCTAGCGCAGTGTATTACAGTTGCCACCAAGACTCTCAGCCATCTTCCAAGTGGTCCGTGTGGACGGGTGCTTGGGAACCACTGCTTTGAACAAAGAAAAAAACAGTGTGGTACAGTGGTTACAGTTTCAGACTAGGGCCTGGGAGACCAGAGTTCAAATGCGCAGCTTAGGAAACGTGGCCCCTGCGTAGAAATAATACCACTTCATGCATCGAAATGGTTTTTTAGCTGCATTATTAAATAATGCAATAAAAACTGTTGTGGTGGTTGTTATATATATTTATTAATACCCTGCTTTCCGGGACTCAAGGCAGCTTACAGATAAAAATTAAGAGCCGCTCAAAACTGAGAGGGAGAAAAGAAAACATTGAAAAAAAATTGAACAGTAATAGAATTAAAACAATATACTGTAATCAAAATTACAATAAAAGGTATTAGTAATCTTGTTTGTGTTGCTGTTAAACAATAGCTTTTATTCATAGTTTTATTATTAAATAATGCAACTTATTTGAGTAAAAACCCATTCTACAAGCAATGCTTAAGTTCTCATTTCCCCCCTCTTCCCTCCCTGTCCCTTTTTCCTTTTATGCTGTAAACCTGCAGGTAGGAACTCCCTTTAATTGATTGGACTTAAGCTGCTCTGGGAGCCTTTTTGGCTGAAGCACAGGAGGCGGCTGCTCTAAACTAGGGATTTCCACACAGTGATCCAAGGACCACCAGTGGTCCATGATCTTCATTCACATGGTCTGCAGTGTTGCGTCTGTGGATCTGTGGTGGAAGACAGGAGATGCCACGTCCACAGCATTAAATATTCGTATTAATCGTGTTTTTATCTCTTCTTGCGTTTCTCATATTGCATTACGATTTGAATTCTGTGTGTCTTGAGATGGCAATGGCATATACAAGAAAGAAAAGAAACATAAAAATACAATTAAAAAACATACACCATCTAGCGCAGTGTATTACAGTTGCCACCAAGACTCTCAGCCATCTTCCAAGTGGTCCGTGTGGACGGTGGACGGGTGCTTGGGAACCACTGCTTTGAACAAAGAAAAAAACAGTGTGGTACAGTGGTTAGAGTTTCAGACTAGGGCCTGGGAGACCAGAGTTCAAATCCCCACTCAGCCATGAAGCTCACTGGGTGGTCTTGGGCCATTCAGTGCCTCTCAGCCTCACCTACCTCCCAGGGTTTTTGTGAGGATTACATTCAGAAGGGGAGAACCATGGTCACGACCTTGAACTCCTCGGAGAGAAAAAAGGTAGAACATAAATGCCCTAAATTAATAAATAAAATCAGTTTTCCCCCTACTGTTTAGTCAAAATCTACTTTCCTGCAACTTCCACTCATTGGTTCCCATCCTGTCCTTGGGAGCAACAGACTCCATCAGGGCTGCATTAACCACTAGGCAAAATAAGCACGTGCTTAGGGCATCAAAGGAAGGGTGTCCCCCACAGAAAATATCCATTGCCAGATTTTTAACATTAATGGTCTCAAAATTGCTCAGCTGAGCATTCATTTTCTCAGTTGAAGCATATTAAAAATCCCAACCGAACAACAATGCAACAAGGCAGGCTGGATGCCTTATCTCTACTACGTACAGAAGCAGATGTGTTATGTAAAATTAGTTTGGAGGATCTGATCAAAAACTTTGCAGTTAGAAAAAGCAGGAGAACTTTTTCTTTCAAATATAAATAAAGTGGAAGAAACGTAATTTTCCATCTTCCTGTGCGTTTTGTTTCATTTCAAAAATAAAAATGTTATTTTATTGTTTATTATTGGTTATATTTTGAATTAGATATAAACGAGGGCACTGAAATATTTTAAGTGCTTAAAGGTAAAGGGACCCCTGACCATTAGGTCCAGTCGTGACCGACTCTGGGATTGGCCGAGGGAGCCGGCGTATAGCTTCCGGGTCATGTGGCCAGCATGACTAAGCTGCTTCTGGCGAACCAGAGCAGCACACGGAAATGCTGTTTACCTTCCCGCTGCAGCGGTACCTATTGATCTACTTGCACTTTGACGTGCTTTCGAACTGCTAGGTTGGCAGGAGCAGGGTGAGCAACGGGAGCTCACCCCGTCGCAGGGATTCGAACCACTGACCTTCTGATCGGCAAGCCCTAAGTGCTTAGGGCCTCTAAAAGTCTTAATCTGTCCCTGTGTGATAACCCCTTCAGAGAGGACCACAGGCTGCTGTTTGGTCGTGTGACTTGGTCTACGACTCCTCAAAAGAGAGAGGGGAAAAACAAGAGAGTACAAATAACTGTGGGACTTAAGCAAATAAGTCCTCCATTAAGAAGAAATGGAGAACAGAGTAGGGTTCTCCCCTTATTTGCCATCATTTAAGCTAGGTAAACTAAGTCAGTCCCCCCCCTTTTCTCCCAAGCCTTGCAATCTTGCAAATTGCAAGGCTACAAAAGAAATTAGAGTAACTTGTTGCACATTTGTCCTTTCCATGGGGCACCCCGCATAGTCCGGAGCTAATGGAAAGGCCGACAAGTACACAAATGCAATTATGATGCAAAACACTTAAGGACAGCCGTGAAACAGCCACATATTTGAAGGGAAGGATTTAGCCTTTTTGTTGTGGAAATGAAGTTCCCAGACTATAAACTGGAAGTAAGGAATGGCACAAGCTACAAGAGCTCTTCTCAATTTCTTTAACAATGTCAGCAGATTTTTCACGGGGGGGGGGGGGGACAAAAACTCTCCTTGCAGTAGCTAGGTGGGTAGGAGGGAAGGGGTGCTACAATGTGGATGCATGGATTGTCAAGTCCAAATACTGGTTTGGGCCTTCTGCAATAAACCTCAACTCCTTATTTGTTGAGGGAGCTACCTGCATGAGGGAACCTTCAGAAGATACATGCAGTAATATCGATCTATAGTTTTTATTTATTTTCATAGATCTACAAAAGGTTCTTCTGAACACCACAGTCAAATGTACGTATAAAACAATTGCCAAAAGAAACAAGAATGAAAAGCAGTTCTCTTTAAAATGTTTTTTTAAAAATTCTTTTCACCTTTTTTAATTCTTTTTGCTGTGGGGGTGGGATGGATGTTTAGTTGAGTTTGGGAATTTGTTTTATTTTGGTTTGTTTAATTTTGGTTACTTTGTAATTTTTACAGTTTTTTTGTTTGTATTGTTTTATTGTGTTTTGTTGTTATATAGGTTTTATTTTGTTCTTAAGGGTTTAAGTGCAGCTCAGGTTGGCTTTCTCTTCTGTGTGTGTCCCATATATTTCAATTTGTTTCTGGTTACAACTTGTATGATGTTGGTGTTTCATCTTGTATTTAAAGGCTGTGTGCAATAAAATTGATTGATTGGTTTTTTTCCTGGCATTTGGACAAAACTGATATTATAAATGGTTGATACACAGCATTTGACATTTGAGATCTATCTTTTAAGGCCCACCCCATTTTTCTGAATATTCTTCCGATCTGATTTTTCGATGTAGTTTTTTTTAACAGGTTGTAAAGCTATCAAGAATGTTCCCTATTTTCTGGTAACTGTCATTTTTAAATTAGTCCCTGTTTTCTTCCTATTTGTTGCCCTTTAAAAACATTGTTGTCTGTTCTTCATTTCCTTCCCCAATTAGAAATACATAGAAATATATTTTACTATAGTGTCTGCTGTTAGGTGCTAGCTGTTGATGGGCAACTTACTGTTATTTTAGAGTAAGGTATCTACTTTTACATACCCTCCAACATTTCTCCGATGAAAATAGGGACGTCCTATTCTATTATTATTATTATTATTATTATTATTATTATTATTATTATTACATCCCACCCATCTGTCTGGGTTGCCCCAGCCACTCTGGGTGGCTTCCAACATATATAAAAACATAATAAAACATCAAACATTAAAAAGCTTCCCTATACAGGGCTGCCTTCAGATGTCTTCTAAAGGCTGTATAGTTAGTTATTCCCTTGGCTTGAGGGTCACATAACTCCATACCCTCCAACATTTCTCCGATGAAACTAGGGACGTCCTAAGGAAAAGCAGGACATTCTAGAATCAAATCAGAAGCGGGGACAACTTCTGTAAATCTGGGACTGTCCCTCGAAAATAGGGACATTTAGAGGGTCTGCCTTTATTTTTATATTATTTAAATATAAAATCCAGTGACCTCTAGATGGCACAAATGGCTCTCCCCCACACCTATGTTTTATTCTCACAACAACTCTGTAAAGCAGGTCAGGATGAGAACTGTGGCAGGCCCAAGAGCACCCAGCAAATTTCATGGTTGAGTGGGGATTTGAACGCTGATCTCCCAGGGTCCAGCACACTAACCACTACACCACACTTGATGTCAATACTCTTGTGGCTCTTTATCTTTAAACCAACAGAGTGCTTTCCTTTGGCTGGAAGTACACATGGCCATCTTGACTGTGGTCTCTTAGCTGGCTGCTTGCCTTTTTTTTTTTACAGCGGATTTCACAGTCTATCACACTATCTTTAAATTCAGTCAAAGCTTCAAATTCCACACAAAGTCCCCAAGGTCTTTTGTAGCCCCGATTAATCTTATCAGCGGCAACTTGGAACACCCACAGCAAGGTCTCTTCAACAGTTACTGAAAGGCTCTATCTGATGCAACCTCTGACTCAGACGGAACAACAGACTTTGCTGAAAGAGTGAGTTTGTCAGAAAATGCCAAAATCCTGCAAGTCTTTCAGCAAACTAGAACTGTTTGTGTCCATCAGATCATTGGGGTCCCAAGCATTTTCAATAAAATATCCTGATCCATTTCCTACAACCCCCCTTTTTTCTTCTCTGTTGCTCACCCGACAGAACGTGCGAATGGAACTGATGTGCAGCTTTCAAGCGTAAGTATCAGGTTTAGGGTTCCCAACAGGCATTTGGGAAACATGAAGCAAAGAGGAAGAGTTTAGCTCTTTCCCGCTGCCATGATGTGCCAGTGCGGTGTAACAGCCATTGCAGCCTTTTTCAGCCTTGAGTCCCTAAATGTTGTTGTGCTACAACTCCCATCATCCTTAGCCAGCATGGCCAGTGGTCAGGAATGATGGGAGTTGGAGTTCAATAATATCTGGGGACCCAAGGTTGAGAAAAGCTGGTGATGGTCGGCTGTGGGCCTGGGAGACCCGGGTTCAAATCCCTGCTCAGCCATAAAACTTGCTGGGTGACCTCGGTCCAGTCACAGTCCCTCAGCCTAAGCTATCTCACAGAGGTTTCTGCACACATAGCATCCTCCATTCAAGCAAGAAAGATGCATAATTAATTCAAGAGGATGATTGTGGCCCAGGGTGGGTCCTGGGGGCCAGATAAAGAGACCTGGAGGGCCACATAGCACCCTGGCTGCCATGTTTTAGTCCAGAGTTCTACAGACAGACAGGAGTGCAGTCCCTGAATCAGTAGACATGGGCTTATTTCAGATTAATTTTCACTGCAGGCATTACTCTGACATATTTCCAACCAAAGACTGTTGCATGCATTACCAGCCTGAAATGCAGGTAAATTCAGGTCAATGTTGGTTGTTGGGGAAAATGCATACAAATGCAGCATTTCATAAGAACCGAAAGGATGGATACAGGAGAGATACGTATTGTGGTTGCCAAGGTGTTCCCAAACCAGCAGTGGGAGCGCAATGGATACAGAGTAAACAGGAGTGTGTACTCAACCGTAAAACCCACGATGTGTGTTTAGGTCTGCAATCCCATAGCCAATTAACTGAGGAGGAAGACCTATTTAATCAATGGGACCCCACTTCTGATAATATATAGGACTGGAGTGTAAGACAGAATGTTTGTGGCACATTCTTAATAGCATTTCCCCATTTATTAGGGTAGACAGATTAATGGAGCTCTCAACTCCAAGTCCATCCGTTTTAGGGATTTGTGGTCCCTAAGCAATTCATAATGTATGGCAACCAGACTGGGTAGCCTAATGGAGTCTCTGATGGTATTTATAGCTGGAGGTATATGTTCTGTCGATACGTATACCTAAGGCTAGACCAGTTTGAGGGCAGAGTTTGGGATGGGACACAGCCTTCAGCAGCCTGAAAATAATGAGCTTTCATATTTTCAAAAGGGAACTTTTAGCTCTTAACACTGTGAAAATAGCCTCAAAATATATGGACAATGCTGTGAGCAATCTCAGAAGTCAGATGGGGTAGAGCAAGTTCTCTAACGATCTTGGGTTCTCCATAACTAACAGAAACAGAATACACAATGCAGAATAAGGAAACATATCAAATAAATTCATTTTACATGACTGTTCAGTTTCTGTGGGCCAGATGTTTTATTTGAGGCAGGTGGGGGCCTAGGCAGAATGCATGCCTACTCTCCATTGATTGAAGAGGCATGAAACGAGTTTTAATCCTGAAACTCTTGCTCCATATTCACTGCAGAATTGCTTTGTGACCTGCTTGTAGTGGACTGCTTGGAAAATCTCGGTGAATATGGTGTACTTTGTTTATTATCTACCGACCTTGATATGTTTTGTTTCTCTTTGCTTGTTCTCATAATATGCTATTTGGTTCCTGTGAGTTTGTCTTTTGGTTGCTTATACTGGGAACCCCTTTTGCTGCGTATTTTGAAAGGACAGCGTCTTCCCCTGCATCTGAGGGCAAGAGGCTAGCGAGATGCAGTGCCACACACAGTTCTGTTCTTTAACATCTATCTGCAGCGGGTCATCAAATTGTTCAGATCTCCATCTTTCCATTTTCCTATAGATTGCTCAAACATAAAACCCGGTAGTTTTAAACAGCAAAAATTCTTTTGGCACCATGATCACATTTATTTCTTAATTTATTTATTGACAGCTTTGTTTGACATTAGTGTGTCCAGTTTTTTGTTTTAAGTAGCTGAGCAGCAGCAGCAGCAATTTCAGCAGGTGTGCTGCAGGAGGCCCTCTTTGTCACCTGTTGACTCCTTGTAAAGCTGCCACTGGGTTTTACTTATCACAGAAGCCCATTTCAACATACTGTATTAGAGGAGTGCCGATCAAGCTGCAGGTAAGGCACGGACAGGAGTTAACATGTGAGCCAGTCGCTTTTTGTAGGGCAGCAGAAAGACAAGCAAATGAGGCAGCCTACTGGAGAACGCAGGAACTGGCGGCTCAGCGTGGAAAGTGAATGTTGGTCACCAGGACGAAAGGCAGACTAAAGAGCAAGCAGAATTATGACCTGCTGTTGTTCAGGCCCTGGAAGGCTGCATATGCCTTTAAGTCACACAGAAGGTAGAATTCCCCTAGGTATCGCTGCACCACCGTAGCTGGAAAAGGCTTTGCATTTTCCTTTGCAACTTTTACACGCAAAGTCAACAGTGTGATGCAGCAGCAGCAGCAGCAGCAGCAAAAAAGCTAATGCTATTTTAGTAAGAGCTGTAAATACTGTACAGTGGTCTCCCTCGGGAGGTTGTGGGCTGTCCTTCTTTGCTGGTTTTTAAGCAAAGGTTGGATGACCATTTGTCATGGATGCTCATCTGAGTTTCCTGCATTGCAGGGGGTTGGACTAGATGACCCTCGGGATCCCTTCTAATTCTACAATTCCCTAATTCCTGTCATTTCTTGGAAATGTACTTGGAGACTTTCTGAGTAAAATGCCAAACAGGACTCCTGTGCATCTCAAAAAACTTGCACATGCTCGACACACACACACACACACACACACACATATCAAATCCTCCAATATGCAATAATGTTTTGCAAAGTGCATTTCTTTTTATTTCTTCCTTTTTCGGAGAACAGTAACCAAACCAAGAAATACCATATACTGTACAGTACTAGAAACTCACACAAACTAGAGCTCCTCCTCCCAGGCCAATATGTGCGCATGCGCCACACTCAAGCCCCTCGCCTTCCCCACTTCCCTCACACGCTGGCCTCCACGACGGCCCCGCCCCACTATCGGTCTCTCTACAAGCTTCCGCACCTCATTGGCTAACGTCAAACCTGCGACTGGCGCCTGCGCAAGCCTCGGCCTGTTAGCGCCGCGAGGCTCATGTGCGCAGGCGCGCTGGGACCCGCTCTCACTCCTCCGCCCTTCAATCTCTCTCGCTCTCTCTCTCCCCCCTCCCTCCATTTTTTTTTTAACGGTAAACATCCTGCCGATTTTTAAACGCCTGGTTTGGGCGGCAGGAAGGGGAGCGGCCGCCATCTTGTTTGTTTGAGTGTCTCGCGGAAGGGGGGTGAGGGGGAGACGCGAGGAAAGGGGCAGCGGCGGAGGCGGCGGGTGGCCACCCTCACCCCAGCGCTCATCCGTGGGGCCCGCTGCCCTCGGCGGCCGCGCAGGAATCGAGGTAAGGGGCCGGAGGCGGGCGGGGAGAGCCGTCAACCCTGCTGGGAAACGGGGAAGAGGCCTAGGCTCGGGCCCAGGTAAGGTGCCCGTGTGAGGAGAAACCGCTGCCGCTGAGGGAACCGCCTGGAGCCGCTGAGGGCCGAGAGGAGGGAGGAAGAAGGCGGCCTCGGCTGCCTTCCGCCTGACGGGGGAACAAGCCCGCCTTCGCCTCCGACGTCGCCGCAGCGTGTTCCGAGAGGCTCGGCAGGGAAGGAGGAAGCCTTTCCCCGCCTCTGCCCCCTTCGAGTCTCTCTCGCCCCTGGGCTCGGCGCGCGCCTCGTTTCCCCGCTTCCTCGAAGGCGGCGGGCGCAGTTGCTTCGAAGAAGAAGAAGCCCCTTGCGCCGCGCAAGCGGTTGCAAAAGGAGGTCTCGAGCTGCAGGAAATTGGGTTGTGTGTTTTGTTTTTTCTTGCTTCCCTGTGGTCTACTTAAAAGGAAAAAAAGACTACGATCCAGTCGCGCGCGGCCCCCCCCCCCCAATTGAAGATAGGACAAGACTCACAACTTATGGACGGATTGCTTGCAGATTTTGCCTGGACAAGTGTAAAGATATTTTGAACGCGTTTATTAAATATATATATAATCTATATAACTATATCCATATCTATCTATATATCTCAGCTTATAAATAAATATATATATTTGGGTAATAACTAACACTTAGTTACTTAGACAGGCATATATGCAATTGTTCGCATACGTAGTGATATAATATATCCTCCCCACCCTCTTTTTCCTCTTCATGCGTTTTTTTTGGGGGGGGGCTTTATTTTGTTCATTTAAGTGAACAATCGAAAGGCTGCAGTTCAGTCCACGATAAGAGCAAGCCCCATGCAACTCCATTGAATACGTCTGAGCAAATAGGTATAGGGCTGTGTTGGAAACTTTTTGTTCATAATGGCGTTAACTGGTGTATGTTTTTAATTCCCCTCCTGCACTTTGCCCGGCATTGTAATAATATGATTCCTTTCATTGGGGGAAAAGGGGGGGGGGATGGCCTCACGTAGTGCAGGTCCACAGGTTGAATTTACTGTTGGCGCTTAAGGGGGTGAGATATTAATTTGATGCCTAGGAAAAGAAGGACCGTGACAGCTGGAGGTTCTGCTATCAGGTGGCTCAGCTTCCTAAAATGTTTGGATTGTGTGGGAGCGATTGGGAGACAGACCAAGGCCATGGGAATCTCATGTGTGTTTCCAGGGTTGAGTGATTTCCTCGGTTAGTATCTCATGGCAAGGCACAGTCATCTGTTAAACTTGTAATTTCAGGATTGTTACATATACAGTATGAATTTACAAAAGAGTTAGAATGTCCAGGCAGTGTGGTGTATTGGCAAGTGTGTTAGATTGTGACCTGAGAGACCAGGGTTCGGATCCCCACTCGGCCATGAAGCTTGCTGGGTGATCTTGGGGCAGTCACCAACCATCTATTAGCCTAACTTACCTCACAGGGTTGCTGTGAGGATGAAGTGGGGTGGAGAACCAACAGTGTAAGAAACTGAGATATGAAAGCTAGGAGCTAAATGGCACCTTAAGCCTAGGTTATAGGCGCAACAACAGAATGTCTAGGTACGCTTTTTTCTAACAAGAATACAAAGCTGAAAATGAATGAACTGCAGCTAAAATATTCTGTTCATTTTTCACATGGTCTAGTCCAGGGGTGGCCAACCCCCAAGACACTGCAATCTACTCACAGAGTTAAAAACTGGCAGTGATCTAACCCCCTTTTTGGGGGTTCAGGTCAAAGTTGTTGAGTTTTTTCAGGGAGGAGGTAAAATGTTCAGCTTTTTTTAGGGGAACCAAAGTTGTTCAGTTTCTTTGGGGGGAGCCAATGATCTACCAGTGATCTACCACAGACGTCCAGTGATCTACTGGTAGATCACGATCTACCTGTTGGACATGCCTGGTCTAGTCCTTCCTTTTCCCACCTGCTAATATTCTTAAGAGGGTCTCTTTTCCAATCTTCAGAGAGTAGCTGGAAGTGGGGAGGCAGAAAAACGTCCTCCTTTCCTTCCACTCTGCAGTTTTAATCTGAAATCTTAGTGCCCTCAGAGTTCAGAAACTGCTCACACTAATGAAATTCGCTTTTTGCAAAATACACCTAGAACAATGGGAGTTTCGAACACTGAGAACCATGTACACCACCTTGCGCTTCTTGGAAGATTAAGGTGGTATATAAATTAAACAAACTAGCACACAAACATTTCCTAATAAAGAAGCAGTGTTGACAAACGTTCTTGGTCACTAGCAGTGGAGAGAACTTGCATCTAGAAGGACAAGTAATGTCAAAGGTCATTTAAGTCCTGGTGTTGATAGTTTTGCTATTGCTGACGCTGTCACAGTAGTAGGAGTTTGTCTATAATATGCATTTAAGAGAAGTGGAGCAAGCAAGTGAAATCATAGCAATATTGGTATTTTGGGGGCTAGCAGATGCAGTTGCAGATTAGTTGCTGTAAATTGTTTGACTTCATGAAATGTGCATTGTATTTCAAGGCTTGCAGTTAACTACATAGTTTGCAGAATAATATGGACACATACTGAAGCTTGCAAGTGTATTTCTTCATACTGGGTTAGGGAAACAGTTCTGGAGGTTTAAACTAATTCAGATTCTTGCTGTACTTGTTAACTAATTGTTGCTGTGCTACTGGAATGAAAGTAATATAATAACTGAAGCAGAAAAATCTCAGTTCTGCTTTTTGTCTCTACAACTGAGACATTCCATGCATCTGGTATTTTAGCATAGTGCCTTGAAGTTTATTTGTGGGGCATCACATGGCTTGTTTCATGAGGAAACAAGCTTAAGGAACTACTTGATGCGATGCAACCTGCTACCTGGCAATCCTGTGCACAGTAGTGCTCCAAACTCCTGGTTGGTGTATGGCAGTGTTGGCCAAACTTGGGTCTCCAGCTGTTTTGGGACTATAATTCCCATCATCCCTGACCACTGGTCCTGTTAGCTAGGGATGATAGGAGTTGTAGTTCAAAAACAGCTGGAGACCAAAGTTTCGCCAACACTGGTGTATGGTGTTTCTAGAGAGCATGTTCCCAGGTGTCATGTCTGATAACCCTACTGTACAAAGTGGCCCTTTTATAGGTAAATCCATGGCTTCTTTTACTGCTAAACAGAAAACATAGAATCATAGAGTTGGAAGAGACCACAAGGGCCATCCAGTCCAACCCCCTGCCAAGCATCTATACCTCTATAAAATAACTTGCAAGAATTAATCTGTTTCCTTTTTGTTGCATAATATTTAGTTTACTTGTATTTCTTTACAGGTTGTGGTATAGACAGTTGGCACAATGTTCTACGCTCACTTTGTTCTGAGCAAGCGAGGGCCGCTAGCCAAAATCTGGCTGGCGGCCCATTGGGATAAGAAGCTAACCAAAGCCCATGTGTTTGAATGCAATTTGGAGAGCAGTGTGGAAAGCATCATCTCGCCTAAGGTATCACAAAAGTAATAGCATTTTGTTTAGAGATAATAGGATTCTGTGTTTTTCATGTGCTATCAGAAGTGTTGATATAAAAATGTGTATTCATTCAGTTGCTGCTTCATTGAACTTGGCATTAACTGCTTTGCTATATCAGACCAACATACACTTAGTCCAGTGTCTTGTTTCCAGTTGTAACCAGGCAGGTGCTTCTGGGCACTCAATTTAGGACATGAATGACATGTGTCATTCTCTTTTCATTTGCCCACAGCATCTGGCATTCAGAGGTATATTTGCTTCAACAAAGAGATATCATTTATCTATCATGACTAGGAATTGTTGTAGACTTCCTATATGCAGAATGAGAAACTGATCCTACATGCAGGATGAAGTTTAGTTCATATCTGCTTTTGAATCTCATCTGTGCTTGTGTTGCTTACTTTACTTTTGATGTTCTGTGTTCACAACCCACATTGCTTTAATTAACTCCCTATTGTCTTCAATAAAATACACCAGGTACTTACTATATTATCCAGGCAAGATGGCATGTAAAATGACCTAGAACAGTGGAAACTGGCTATTTTAGCTAATTATTCTCATAATTCATTGTTCAGGTACTGATCCTCTTCTGGATGCTTCTGCAATAAGTTTTTTGTCAGTCCTTCTGAAATATATTTTTTTCACGATTGCTAAAAATAGTAATAGAACATCTTTTATATTAAAGCCACATAAATTTACAAGCCCAAGCTTGTGGATACCAGTTTAAGTAATTTGTGGTACATCAGTAATTGAATTGGTGAATGGGTAGAACTCATGCTCAGCCAGGCTACAGAAAGTAATCCCTACCTGCATGTTAGAAAATGATCATTAGTCCCAAATGATCCCCAAATGACCCCCCCCCCAAAATCTCCATCAGATATGATTGACTGCTGCATACTAACTATAAGTAAATTTTCAGGTGAAGATGGCTCTTCGGACTTCAGGACATCTTTTACTGGGAGTCGTTAGAATTTATCACAGGAAAGCTAAATATCTCCTTGCAGATTGTAATGAGGCATTCATTAAGATCAAGATGGCTTTCCGTCCAGGTATTTGCTGCATAATTGCTATTCACAAAGTTACTGCTCTTGCATAAAGAGGAAATTGCTCTGGAATTTAGTACTGTACAGGCAATGACCGATTTTATGTGTGTTTCATATGTGCGCGACTGCGCATTGTGGCGACCTTGAAGTGGCAAAAAAAGGGGATGGATCGGGCTTATGTATGTTCTGCTGTCGTGCATGATGACCCAGAATTGGGGGTTGCCTGTATTACATCAACATTTACTTGTTTTACACATTTTTCATTCTCTTTTCATAGCATGTTTAAATTGCTCTTCCTGTGCATGCTTAAGTAGGAGTAAGGCCTATTGAATATTGGAATATTTTATAAGTAGGATTGAAATTCTCCAGAGGCATATTTGTTTAGGTGCTCTTCTTATAGCTACAAATACGTTGCCACACAAATAACTTCAGTGGGCTCATAGAGTTACAGGAGGTTTCATGTGGAACCTTTAAGGACCCAATAGTTTGTGAGCAAATGATGCGTCACCGTAACAGAAAATACTACTTAAAGAACAGGTTTTATTTCATTTGATGGAACAAAGGATGGAACAGGTTTTATTTCATTTGGCTAAAAAGACTCCTGCCACAATAAATGCTATGTGGGAAGATGGTTGTTACTTGTTTAAAAGTATCACCTTATGAATTTTTTAGCACTTCTTTTTCAGGTGTGGTTGATTTGCCAGAGGAAAATAGAGAAGCTGCATACAATGCTATCACCTTACCTGAAGAATTCCATGATTTTGACCAACCCTTGCCAGATTTAGAGTAAGCTGCTTTGTCTTCTGCTGTTGGCTAGAATTGCTATCCTGGAGAATGTATGGTTGTTGATATTTTCCCATATTCCTCTAATTGTGTTATGTGTAAACACTTGAACACTGTAAGACACACAGATGCCTCAGCTAAGACTGCTTTGGGAAAGGCTGACCACATGCCAAATTCTGAATGTTTGTACTACAGTGCATGTGGTTCATTTGTCTTTAAATTATATAGTTGGATAGTTACCACTTTTCTAAACCTGCTGTAATGATACAAACTATTGACTGCATAGTGCTTTTTGTATCCAGGCTACTTTCAGAATGTATCCTTGTAGCATTCTTGTATATTCCTTACTTCATGGAGCCAATATTTTAATTAAATTCTGTCAAACATTTAAATAATTGTGTCTGAAGATATTTGTAACTACTTTTACAAACATAAGTTGATCAGAAAAGTAAGTCTCTTTGTAGTATTAATTTGATAAACCTGATCTTCTGTAATTAAGCTTTACTACTTATTTGTGTTTTGAGATGGTTTCAAACTGAAGATCTTTCTAATTTTTTTGTTCTTTCAAAGTGATATTGATGTGGCTCAGCAATTCAGTTTAAATCAAAGCAGAGTGGAAGAAATTACAATGAGAGAAGAAGTGGGAAACATCAGTATCCTTCAGGATAATGACTTCGGTAAAGTATAACTTTTGTTCTTAAATGTATTTGTGGCAATTGCACTACAGTTTTACATAAAGTTACCACAGAAGCAGTTAGTATAGTGTTGTGGTAGTTTGCTCGGCTCTGTCTTTCCTTAGTTAGAAAAAAAGAAAGAAAACTTATTGACTATTTTAGACCAGTAGAGAAAGCTGTCCAGGATTAGGCCTCATTGGAGTAAGTAGACAAAAGTCACCCAGAACAAAATGGCACCAAGAACGCAATGATCTGTCCAACAACCTTAAACACAAATCCATACTGATTGTGATCATGGTAACTTAAGAAAGGCTTTTTAAAGCACATTTTGCAATGCTTTAGCAACAAGCTGGAAAATGATAATTGAGCTTCTGGATACAAAAATGATTCAGTTTGGAATACACCTTGAAGACATGGCTACCTGTGCCTCGGAGGTGCTTGACATTGGCTTGCAAAAAATTGAAGAACTAGTGTTTCTCAGAAAAGAGAACAAGATTATAAAAGAAAAGCTTGAAGAAATGGAAAACAGAAGTAAGCTAGAAATACCCGCTTTTGCTTGATTCTGGAGTGAGCAGAAGATCATTCCCCTTCCATGGCTACTTTTATTGTAAAGTCATGGGAGGCATTATTAAACCTAAAAGAATTACCGTCTATGTTAAGGATATGAGTTTGCAAACTGTAATGTTGCAAAAAATACATAAATATTAAAAGCTAATTTCTGTTGCCATAAAGAATCCACTGACCAATTTCAACACCGTATTAAGAGTATGTATGCCATTCAGTAGCAGTAGGATTAAAATTAGAAGTAGAGGATTTCATAAATTGTAGCGTAATAATATTGTATTACCAGTTGGGGGTCTTTTTCAATGTCACTTGCATTTATGACTGCTCTTATAACAGGTGATTTTGGAATGGATGATCGTGAAATGATGAGAGAAGATAGTGCATTTGCGGATGACATGTTGGATAGTACTAGTGCTTCCAACCTTCTGCTGGAGCCTGAACAGAGCACCAGTCACCTTAATGAGAAATCTAATCACTTGGAATATGAAGATCAGTACAAAGATGACAATTTTGGAGAGGGAAATGATGGTGGCATCCTGGGTATGTTGGTAATTCATATTTCACCCTACATAATTTAAGGGGTCCAACCTTGTGTGGATTTTGTTTTAAAGAGAATATAGTATATAAATCTTAAAGCCTGTTTGAACATCTTGGCAGCATCACTTATTTATCCAATCCCTGAGGTTCTAATTCATTGTTTTCAAAAAATAGAACTCGTGTTTATGAGATAGGACTCTACTCCTGGTTGAGGAAATACTACTGCAGAAGACAGGCTAGCTACTGAGTGGGGTTATTGGACAGTGGCACCAGTAACTAATACGAACATGTTTTCTGGGCTGTATGGGGATCAACTGTCCTGATGTATCCTATGTATTCTTTCTGTCCTAAAGTGCAGGGACACCCTCCTCCCCCTTGCACACATGCCATTCTTTCCCAGGCGATATTAAAAATGGGTGGTTATGATGAACAGGGAATTTGGTTTAAAATCCTAAAGTTAAAGGATTTGGGTTATGTATGTCCTCTTGGAATGGAATTCCACAGTTGGATTCTTCAGTCCTTGCAAGTTGCTCTTGTATCATAGGCTAGCTCATAACAAAATGATATTTGCTGCCTTTAAAAAAGTGTCTTCGCCATCCCATCCCCCGTATTATGATTTTTATAAAAGTTTTTCATAATACAGTAAGATATAGAAAACTACTGTAAATTTAAAAAGTCAAAAACAGCTGCAAAAGAAAAATAGGGGGAAAGGAAAGAAAGAAGAAAGGAAGGAAGGAAAGGGGAAAACAGGGATGTCTCATTTTCCATCTGCCAGTTACATTAAAAAGGTTATTTAAGTCCAAGCGTCATTCATTTCCTTTTCCCACGAAAAGCCCAAATTATTTTTATTACTAATATCAGCTGTGTTTTTTCTTTAATGTCAACTTTACCTGTAGTAATTCCCACCACTATGCCACATTTTGGTACATGGCATGTGCCTTCAATCTTAACTCTTGAGTTGCCATTTCAGATGACAAACTTCTCAGCAACAATGAAGGAGGCATATTTGATGACCCACCTGCTCTTTCAGAAAGTGGAGTGATGATGCCTGAGCAACCTCCGCATGATGATATAGATGATGATGATAATGTCTCAAGTGAGTGTTTAAATTAGTGTTTTAAACAGAAAAAAATGCTGTGAATGATGGGCAGCGCTTCATAGACCTTCTTGTTGAACTCTGTTCTGTTGAACTCATCTGGTCTGTATATCTTGTATGCTAATAAGCATCTTGACAGTAACTGAGAAAGTCTTTCCTGCTAATAAGGCTGGAAACTAAAAGGAAGACCTATTTTAAGGGAAGGAATAATCTTTTCTCTCCTCTCTCCCCTCACCCCCAACAAACTGTGTCTGGTATTTCATACCACTTGCTGAGGAACAATAATGCAAGAGGTCTATTGCCTTGTGTTCTGCTTATAAGCTTCCCAGCCTTTGGCCTGATCCAGCATGCCTTATATTTCTTCTTGTTTAGTATTTCACTATTGGAATAAAGGGCAAGGGTGACGATTTGAGTTCAAAAAAGCTGCAAGTCAGCTCTGTTGCTTGGCTTACTTGCCTTTTCCTTAATCTTAGACCTCCTCCACCTTCCCCCACCCCAAATTACCCTATTCTAAGCATGCTGTCTTAGTGTGTGGGGATGTGTTGAGTGGTGTGTAATTATAAATGGTTGGGCAGTGTGTGAAAATTGGAAATTGGTTGAATTGTGTGAACTTCCATGCTTTTAACCATTTATTAGGAAACTCAATTTATCTCTTTGATTCGCAGTGGGTGGACCTGATAGTCCAGACTCAGTTGATCCGGTTGAACCATTGCCAACTATGACTGATCAGACAACACTGGTTCCAAATGAAGAAGAAGCTTTTGCTTTAGAGCCAATTGATATAACTGGTAAATACTGGATTCTTATTTCACCTTTGTACTAGAATAGTCTTTACTGAAGAATTTCCATGTTAGCCTTTTGTGTCAAAAACAGGAGGCTTGTGGCATTTAAAAAAACTAATTTATTTTGATATAAACATGGTAGATGCCTGGTTGACTTTACTGAGTGAAAAAGAGCGCTATTTTTATTTATTTATTACAGTGGTACCTCCGGTTGCGGACAGGATCCGTTCCGGAGGTCCGATCGGATCCTGAGGTTTCCGCAACCTGCTTCTGCGCATGCGCGCAGGGCGAAACCCAGTCAAATGCTTCCAGGTTTGCTGCTTTTGCATCCTGAAGTTTGCATAACCCGAGAGTTACGTAACCGGAAGTACTACTGTATTTTTAATTTCAAGTAACATACCGTACAGAAAAAGAGTGCTTTAATTAAACCTGCGTACCCTGTGTATGTACATACATACAATTCACTCATGCAAACAAACAATATCAGCAGCTTGTGCTTGTTGACCTTGATAAAATATGTCTTTTTTAGTCAGTGGTCATAATTATGCTGATACTCAGTCCCTGGTGCATATGGCATTAACTGCGAGTAATACGATAATACTATTTAGCGCTGACAAGTCTTAAGAGAAATCTTAAAAAAAAAAAAGTTTTATGCCTGAACAGCACAGTACTTGTAAAGAATCCCAAAGTTGTTAATGGTGTGACCTGATTCTAAATAGGACTATTTTTGCCGATTGAGTGGTGTTAACACATTACTTTTTTCTTGACCAGTTAAAGAAACAAAGGCAAAAAGGAAGAGAAAGCTGATTGTGGATAGCGTAAAAGAACTGGACAGCAAAACTATAAGAGCCCAACTCAGTGACTACTCTGATATTGTCACTACACTGGATTTGGCACCTCCTACTAAGAAGTTAATGATGTGGAAAGAGACTGGGGGTGTTGAAAAACTTTTCTCTCTTCCTGCTCAGCCTCTGTGGAATAACAGACTGTTGAAGGTAAACCAAACTTAGGGAAATTTATTTTAAAATAACAGCTGAAGGTAAAGGGACCCCTGACATTTCAGTCCAGTCGCAAACGACTCTGGGGTTGCAACGCTCATCTTACTTTACAGGCCGAGGGAGCCGGCGTTTTTCCTCTTCCGCAGACAGTTTTTCCGGGTCATGTGGCCAGCATGACTAAGCCGCTTCTGGCAAAGCCAGAGCAGCGCACAGAAACGCCATTTACCTTCTCTCCGGAGCGGTACCTATTTATCTACTTGCACTGGTGTGCTTTCGAACTGCTAGGTTGGCAGGAGCTGGGACCGAACAATGGGAGCTCACCCCGTCGTGGGGCCTCGAACTGCCAACCTTCCGATCGGCAAGCCCAAGTGGCACAGTGGTTTAAACCACAGTGCCACCCGCATCCCTAAAAATAACAGTTATCCTAAGCTAAATACACCATAGCATATCATACATTGCAAATGGCAAGTTCATAAGAATTGTTTTTTTATTTAACGGCATATGTGTGTGCTTGCCATTTTGCTTAAAATCATTTTAATAAAATTTTGTATCTTTCTGGTCTTAACACTAAATCACCTGAAGTGGCATGGCTGCAAAGGCTATTCAAAGTGCTGCTGTTCCACATGTAAGACTTACCTTGCTTTGTTTTGCTTGTAGCTTTTCACTCGCTGTCTTACACCTCTTGTACCAGAAGATCTTAGAAAGAGGAGGAAAGGTGGGGAAGCTGATAACTTGGATGAGTTCCTGAAAGACTTTGAGAATCCAGAAGTGCCCAGAGAGGAACCGCAGCGCAGTGTTATTGGTTTGTGCTTCTTTAATGGCATCCTTCCTGACCTGTAGAGACTTAATTAACTATGTCCAAAAACTTAAATAATCTTGGTGCTCAATGCTTGTAGCTGCTTTAGTGTATTGGGATCATCTAAGTTTAGAGCAAAGCTATGTTCTAGTCATAAACAGGAAAATGTGGAGTATTAGTACCCCCCCCCATAGAGTACATTAATCTGCAACACTCTCATGCTTAAAAAGTAAAATAAAAATAGAAAGGGCTACAAACTCCTAAATGACTTGAGTAAGGTAGTCATTTATCATTACTTCTATGCAATAGATGAACCCATCTTGGAAGAGCCAAGTCGTCTTCAGGAGTCCATCGTGGAAGGCAGCAGGACCAACTTGGATGAATCGGTCATGCCGCCACCGCCACCCCAGACAGGTGTAAAGCGAAAGGTTGCACAAGTGGAACCAGAGCCTGTGCTACCCGTGAGTAACAATGTCCTTTTCTGCTTGCTGTTGACTCCCCAACACTGTGCATAATTATATTGTGAGGCGAGTCTCTCTGTTCACTTTTAGGTTTTACTAGAACATAGGGAAGAAAATGACCTGTAAACTGTGCAAGGCTCGATGTGTTGAGGGCATTCAGAAGCAGCACTATGACTCATATGTGGAATGTTATAGGAAATAAGTGTAAATTCAAAGTCTATGATATGCTTTGGCAGTATTTCAAACTATCTTCTCTGAATAATGCAGCAACTTGGGAGAAAGGTAAAGGGACCCCTGACCATTAGGTCCAGTCGTGACCGACTCTGGGGTTGCGGCGCTCATCTCGCATTATTGGCTGGCGCCGGCGTACAGCTTCCAGGTCATGTGACCAGCATGACAAAGCCGCTTCTGGTGAACCAGAGCAGCGCACGGAAACACTGTTTACCTTCCCGCCGGAGCGGTACCTATTCATCTACTTGCACTTTGATGTGCTTTCGAACTGCTAGGTTGGCAGGAGCAGGGACCAAGCAACGGGAGCTCAAGGGATCGAATCGCGGGGATTCGAACCGCCAACCTTCTGATCGGCAAGCCCTAGGCTCTGTGGTTTAACCCACAGCGCCACCCGCGTCCTTGGAGTAGCACTATCCTAATTCCTAACTTGGGAGTAGCACTATCCTAATTCCTGGGTTTTATCACAGCCCTCTGGAGCAGTTTTGGAAGATGAGCAGTGGGGAGGGCTACAGGAGAGAAGAGAGGAGGAAGGAAGTTGTGTTGTAGAAGCAGAGGTCTACTGCATCAGTGGAACAATAGTGTTGGATACTCCTCTCTCATAACTTGTACTGCATTTGTAAGAACATTTATTGTGGCAGCATCTACACTTTGGAACTTGCTCCCTATTTAGATCAAGCAGGTCCCTTCACTGTACTCTTTTCGGCACTTGCTGAAAATATTTATGTTCCAGATGTGTAGTAAGTTGATTGTATCTTAGTATTTTAATCTTAGTATTTTAACTTGTGTATGTTTTAAAATATGGTTGTAAATTTGTCTTGATTTTCTTGTTTTATAGTCTTGTAAACCGCACTGAGGTGTTTGTTTTTTTTTTAAAAAAAAAAAATCCCCACAATACAGCGGTGTATAATTTTATGAAATAATAAATAAAATGGCTAGCTTCAAAGTAGTAACCTTAAATGTAAAAGGCATGAGAGCATTATTAAACTTAAAAGAATTACCACCTATGTTAAGGACATGAGTCCATAAGCTATAATGTTGCAAGAAATACATAAATATTAAAAGTTTACTTTTATTATAAAGAAGGAAGCTTTCTCCACCGACTGATTTCAACACCATATTAAGAGTATTTATGTCATTCAGTAGCAGTATGACTACAATTGGAAATGGAGTATTTCATATGAAATAAGTAAATAAATGATAACAAATTAGGTCATTGAGGAAAGATGTGAGCGAGAGTCATTGAAGAGATTTTAGCCGAATGTGGATGCATTTATGCTTAATGCAGTATGACTATACAAAGCTTTTGAAAGTTTTAAATTATAATATTATGTACTCAATGGTTAAACAGTTATATAGTTTCAGTTGTTATAACTTGAATGCTTCCCTCCTTAGTCTCAACCATTGCAACCAATAGAAATCCCCCCAGTGGAACTGCCTCCAGAAGAGCCTCAAAACATCTGCCAGCTAATTCCAGAGCTAGAGCTCTTGCCTGAAAAGGAAAAAGAAAAGGAAAAGGAAAAGGAGGAAGAGGAGGAGGAAGAGGTAGGTACTGAGTTGTTATAACAGGGGTGCAACACTGGAGTTTCTATTGGCCGAGTTAATTCAATGGCATTTAGAATTTGAACACATTTGTATGCTTGGATTTTTCCTACCTTGCCCCTGAAAAGGATTACATTTACTACTTTGTATATATTCATTGCAGAATTAAGCAGGCAGAGACAGGATTGTGCATATTTCTTTACCTGGATCTCCTATTACTTGTTGCTTCTACAGAAATAGAAAAATGCTGAAGCTTTACAATCATATGTTTGGCTGCATTTGTATGCATGAGCTGATGATCTCTCAGCTGGGTTTGAGTAACTGTTGTTTCTTGTTCTAAATGGCATATTTGAACCCTTTTAAATCCCTTGTCAATCACTAATTTTGCTGGAAGGCCAGGATCTTCCTTGTGTCTCTTCTATCTTTCCCCTCTCCCCCTCATGTAAATTTGCATCTAGTGATATGTTTGAGGAACATGAAAAAGGAAGAGGTATAGAATCATAAAATTGTACTTGAAAGGGAGCCTGAGAGTCATTTAGTCCAACCTCCTGCAATGTTTCTCATACCTCTGGGCTTGCAGTTGCCAGGCCAGTTAGTAAGTTAAAATGTGGACAGACATTTAAACTATTTGTTCTATAGGAAGCTAGTGAAAATAATAATAATTTATTATTTATACCCCACCCATCTGGCTGGGTTTCCCCAGCCACTCTGGGCAGCTTCCAACAAAAGATTAAAAATACATTAAAACATCAGTCATTAACAACTTCCCTGAACAGGGCTAAACAGTAGTAGTCTGCAGTCCCACGATCACTGAGAGTAAGTTCTATTGAGCTCAGTGGATTTACCGTATTTTTCACTCCATAGCACGCTCCGGACCATAGTGCGCACCTTGTTTTTAGAGGCGGAAAACAAGAAAAATATTTTTTTTCTGGTTTTCCTCCTCTAAAAGGCTGGGAGGGGCGGCAGAGGGATGCTGCTGGTTCTTCCCCGCCAACCCCGATCGCAAAAACAAGCCTGCTTTGGCGAACGGGGTTGGCGGGTGAGAGAGAGTGAAAGAAAGAAAGAGGGAGAAGGAAGGAAGGAAGGAGTGTGTGAGAGAGAGAGGAAGAGAGAAGAAGGAGGGAGGGAGGGAAGAGAAGGAAGGAAGGAAGGAAGGACAGACAGAAAGACAAACAGACAGACAGAAAGAAAGAAAGAAAGAAAGAAAGAAAGAGAAAGAAAGACAGAAGGGGTGAGAGAGAGAGAGTGAAAGAAAGAGGGAGAAGGAAGGAAGGGGTGAGAGAGAGAGAGAAGGAAGGAAGGAAGGAAGGAAGGAAGGAAGGAAGGAGTGTGTGAGAGAGAAAGGGAGAGAGAAGAAGGAGGGAGGGAGGGAAGAGAGAAGGAAGGAAGGACAGACAGAAAGACAAACAGACAGAAAGAAAGAAAGAAAGAGAAAGAAAGACAGAAGGGGTGAGAGAGAGAGAGTGAAAGAAAGGGGGAGAAGGAAGGAAGGGGTGAGAAAGAAAAGCCCCATTGCAAAGAAAAGCCCCATTTGCAAAAGGATCAGCTCAAAGCCCTTTCTACAGTTTCCAGACAGATAATCTAATCAGCCAGTCACATGTCACTGGGGAAACCAACAGCCTCCTCTGCAGAAAGGGAGCCAGTGACCTTATCTCTCTCCCGATCTCTTGCTGACCAGCTGTAAAGCGGCAGCCTTTCAACACCCCCTTCTCTCTTTGTAAAAGAAAAAGCTCAATCTTCTTTTGGTCCCTGGGCAATTCGGCTCCAGGGACCATGCATTCGCTCCATAACGCGCACAGACTTTTCCCCTTCCTTTTTTGGAGGAAAAAAGTGCGCGTTATGGAGCGAAAAATACGGTACTTCTCAGTAGAGTAGATTGTGCTGCTAATAGAACACTTGAAAAACTCATCAGGTAGACACACCAATGAAATTTCTTGTTGTTTAAAAATAATAGAGAAGTAGAAATTAGAAACTGTGTAAATAGTTTTACATAGAAAAGTTGAAAGAGTAGGCATGACCGCTATTCAGAAACATCACAATGAGCAGTTCTTTAATTTTAGCAGTGGTACAAATTATTAATAAACAATTCTGAAACAAGGTACAAAAAATCTGGTGTATGAACATTTTGCAGTTATTGAATGAATTCAAAGAAGTATCAGCATAATTATGACCTTTTCTTTTGTGCCCTGAGCTTTAAAGTCAAGTCAATTTGGCTTTTTAGAATAGCAGAAAAGCATCATTTTAACGGACTATATAGCCCTATCTAAAATGTGATTGGTTGCAGGAGGAAGATGGTACAGGTGGTGACCAGGATCAAGAGGAAAGACGATGGAACAAAAGAACTCAACAAATGCTTCATGGTCTTCAGGTATGAAATTGTTTCAGTAGTAAATGAAGAGTTCTTCTGACCATGGCTTTTTTGCAGACAGTACATACCTGAGTCTCCCCACACAGGCCAGCCAGGAAGCCAACGAGTAGGTCACAAATGCAACAAGCTCTTCCCATAGTTGCTGTCTAATAGCTGGTGTTGTAGGAAACTTAGTATGCAGTGGGGATACCGTGACTTACAGATTTTAGGATCTAGCAATTCAAACTCCCCGTGCTCTTTTCTAAAACCGAAAGATTCCCAAATAAGCAGGGGATTGTTCCACTCCACATGTAGTAGTAAAGCCTCTACATACTGTAATTTGAAGCTCATGCTAATTATGCTAACATATCTGTGTTAGTATGCACTCATGTACAGGGTGGAAGTAGCACTTTCACATTCAGATACTTGAAAGTTTCTGTTTTACTATTCCCGGTAAATATTTTATAATCTCCCCCTTGGCTGCTTATGTTTTTACTTGATCAGGTTTTGGTTCTGTACTTATTGGGTGGGGTCCACACATCTTGACTGGCTATGATAGCCAGAGATTGCCTCTCTGCATCAGTCTTCATCTGAGGTAGAGGGATGGATGCCCAGTGTTGACTGCTGTGGCATGTGTTCGCCCTCCTCCCTTCCTTCAAGCTGAAGTGCATTGTTAGGAAGACTCTAGCATTTTCAGACTTCAGAGAAAGAAACATGGTCTTAGAAGAATAAGATATGTGCTTGCCAGTGATGTTCTAGTAGGTTCAATTGTGACCCAGTAGTAAATGTTTAGATTAAGCTCAGAAGTAAATATAACGCCGTTTTCTGTTTTCAGAGAGCTCTTGCCAAGACTGGAGCAGAATCCATCAGTTTGCTTGAGCTGTGTAGGAATACAAACCGCAAACAAGCAGCAGCAAAATTCTACAGTTTCTTGGTACTAAAAAAGCAGCAAGCTATTGAGCTGACACAGGAAGAACCTTATAGTGACATCATTGCTACTCCTGGTCCCAGATTCCATATTATTTGAATGTTTGTTTGGCTTGCTGTATAGTTAGCATCATTAGTACTTACACATTGCCCAATGTGTAGGGCCTACAAAAGAAGAAAACTAGAGTCCATTGTCCTGTACAGTCATTGACTTTTGTGTTTTGTGTTTTTTTCTATTACATTTTACCACTTTTGCATTTCTAGTAACTTCTGCACTGGGTGACTTGAGTTCCAGTTGCAGAGATGAGAGAAAGTGACTCAAGGACCTAATAAAGAGTGTTTCTAAAACAAATCAAAACAGATGTGTGCAATATTGGTGCATGTAACTATGACTAATACATTGTTTTACAATTATCTGCTTAGTAAGCTAGAATGCTACTCCAGAAGACTCAAAATGGCCAACCCTATTGTCTCATTACAGGTTTTTGCCAAACATGCTTAAAATGTGCTCTCTTTTCCTCATGGTAGTGAATTCTTCCTGCCCCACATTTCTGTCAGTGTTTTATCATCTTCCTACTTCTGATGGTGTTCTTGGAGCTGCCAATATGAATGTTAGTGCCTGGCAGGAGTATTTGCTGTGCCATGGTATCTTTAGAATAGAGTTTAAGCAGCTCTGGGGCTAAATGTAAATGGGTGTCCTTGAAAAATATTATTTAAGTGCAAGAGACAATACATTTCTGGCATTGGATTTTACATTCCATCTCAGTGTGGTCCATTTCTGATAGCTAGCTGCAAGGATTGGGGTAGTTCTGCTATAAAGCACCAACTGCAATAAAGGGGTTTTTTTTACTTGTTGATTTGAAAATTATTGAGAATTTTAAAGGCTTTTGAGAAATACCATAATTCTGAATCACAGGCAATTTTATTTAGGTATGCTGGTAGCTAGAAGGGTCTCAGTTTGAGCATGCTACTTTTCCCCCCCTTTCCCTTTTTTGTTTTGTTTTCTTTCTTTTTACAAATGTGGCACACCACTGACCCTGAAATGACAGCAAACTACAAATGTATATTTTAGAGGCAGGAGAAACTTGCATTTATTGAACATAATCTTGTTGTGTAATAAGTATTAATAGATCTCCAGTGACCTTTACAGTTTTTGTAACAGTGTATTTCACAATAATGCACACTCCTGGAATAATGAGCGGATTTACAAATAACCTCTGATTTGATTTTACTACTTATTATCAGGACCAGGCCATACCAGAAATCATGTGACTATGTTGATGGAGACATCAACATTTTTTTTAAGGTGGGGCAAAATTACTAAAGTTTCTGACTTTAAATGTTGGCACTTTTGTGAAATGATTCTCTTCTGGAACTAAGATTTCAGTGTATACCCAAGTGTAAAATTATGTGAATGTTTAAAAAATTGCAACATGTTTTCATAATCCTTGAGAAAGTTAACTATATAAAATAGTTACAGCAGCTTTATTTTTGACATGATGTGCCTGTACAACCATGATTTCCCCCCTTTGTACAAAGAGACATTGTAGATAACTTGAATGTTTAATTATAGAGGTCATTAGTTTCTTGTTAAACTTTGTTAGTCTGTTTTTGTTGCTTTTCAAGGTTAATATTCTTGAAAATAGTTGCTGTTATGTATAACTTTTCTAATAAAAGTTGTGTTATAAGCTATTGCATACTGATGCCCTTTCTCTGTGTGGATTGTATTTCTGGCTTCAGAGATGTCTTCCGATCTGCATGCCAAAGCAGCCCTTCAGATCCCTGATTTCCCCATCCTGTTGCAGCCTTCTGTGAGCTATTCCACACTGCTGAAGGTTGAATGGACTATCAGGGTCAGCTTTTTGGGGGTGTTGGAGTGTGAAGCTAGGGTGGTCCCAACCCAATGTGTCTATTGTGTGCTGTGCCCCTATTCTGGGGTCCAGCCAGCCATGCTCATTTCCAATATACTCTATTCCCCTAGTTTTCTGTTTGTCTCCCCACCCCAAAATCAATCAGCAACCTGAGTTGAAACAAAATTTAAAAATTCCTTCCAGTAGCACCTTAAAGACCAACTAAGTTTGTTGTTGGTATGAGCTTTCGTGTGCATGCACACAAAATACCAATAACAAACTTAGTTGGTCTCTAAGGTGCTACTGGAAGGAATTTTTAATTCCCCCCCCCCCCGACTATGGCAGACCAACAAGGCTACCTACCTGAATCTGAGTTGAGCGAGTCATCGTCCTAAATAAGTTTTATTTCTTTATTGCGCTCATCTCCCCCTTCGCTAGTTTATTTGTACCTTTGCAACCTGCTGATACCTCCCTGTTGTGTGTGATGTTGTGATGACATTTTGGCTGCATAAGATCAGAGCTCTGCTGCATCAGACTAACACACTCCCCCATGACCAACCAGGTGTCTCTGTGAAGCCCGCAGACAGTGAATGAATACCTTTGGGTGTGGTACCCAGCCTGTACCAGCAGGGTTTCACTGGCTCAGTGGGTCCTCCCCATGTGCACACCTCCCAAATCTGCTTTGGAGGGTCCCCCAAAACCTCTGGAGTTGATTTTGAGGGCACATGAAGGTCCTGAGGACAGGAGAAGAAGAGGTTCTGTATGCACAAAAAGCCCCTTGTGCCACCAGAGTTGCCCCATTGCTTCTGAACCAATGTGCTGCCAATTGCAAGGGGAGCATCACCAGGAAGAGGGCCATTGCCAAACAGCAAAGAATAAATGCATCCAAACCCAACAAACAAATTGGGATGTGAGCATAATACAAAAAATAGAAAACAGAACTAATATGAGAACTGTATATCATATATGGAAAGAAATTAATGCGAATATAAGTAAGTCATTTTAAATATTAGAAATCAACACAAGTATAGATATTCTGTGGTCTGTAATAAGCATGAGTACCAGAACATGGAACAGAATGAGTGAATGAATGAAATCTTTATTGCTAAAAGCTAGACGTCACAATTGGTCACAATGCGTAAAATACAAATAATAAATTTAAAACAGCAACAACAGCAAAGCAAACATACAAAAAAAAAAAAATGCAAAAATCACACCTGCATCTACTGCTCCCCCTTAGGACACTTGTCTTGGTGCCTAGCTCTCAAATTACTTGCAGCCAAGGCAAATTTTGCAACCTGTGCAGTAATAAATGCGTTATTACCAGCCGGCAAAATAGAGATTTGCTCAAGGGGAGGTTGGTTGGAGAGAGAGCAAAGGATGTAATCGAGGAATTTTTGTCTAGGGGGGATGTATATAAAGGGCATCGTAACAAATAGTGTTGAATGTCCACATTTCCCGACTCACAGATGCAGAGTCTTTGGTACATAGGGGTGTTGTTAAATCTTCCCATGAGATATGTGGTGGGCATATACTGAAGAGGCAAAGCTGTAAATGCTTTTCTAAGTGGTGCCAGCGTGAGATCAATAAAGTACTGCTCAAGTCCAAAAGACGTTTTATATATTGGATACCAGGATGCCATCTGGGAAAGTGAATAAAGTGTATCTCAGGCCATGCCTTGGTTTGTTTTTTAGCTCCGCAGTTTGCTTAAGTTTTTATTGTTTTAAATACCTTTTGAAGTCCTAATTGTTCTAAAATAGTTTCTTTTTTATTTGGTTGTATTACTGTAAGCAACTGTGTTTTTATTATTATTAAGAACATACTAAAAACACATAAATTCAAAATACAATAAATGGGAAATAAAAAAGAGTGGCAACTATCAAAAATTCGAATTTATACAAAAACAATTATGAAAAAGTATGGTCTGAAATTAAGAGAGACCTGGAAATATGGACTAGATTGAAATTGTCCCTGTTGGGCCGGATTGCGGTGATTAAGATGAATGTATTGCCTAAGCTACTTTTCTTGTTCCAGGCATTGCCAATAGTGGATAGAATGGAGCCCTTCCAAAGCTGGCAGAAGGTAATCTCTAAATTTGTATGGCAGGGGAAAAAACCCAGAATTAAATATAAGATTTTGACAGATGATAAAAAAAGAGGGGGCTTTTCCCTGCCGGATTTGAGAATATATTTCGAAGCTGCAGCCTTCTGCTGGCTGAAGGATTGGTTCCTTCTAGAAAATACTGATGTGTTAGATCTGGAAGGATGTGATAATGCGTTTGGATGGCATGCATATCTATGGTACGAAAAAGTTAAGGCCCACAGGGGCTTTAAACAACATATAGTCAGGAAATCATTGTTTAGAGTGTGGATGAAATATAAAGATTTGTTAGAAAAGAAAACACCTAGATGGATATCCCCACTAGAAGCAAAGGCCGATAAAAGACCTTTTTCGAAAGGAAATTGGCCTAGATACATGGACATCCTTGTGCAAGAAGGAGAAAGCGTCAGGTTGAAACCCTACGAACAAATGAGAGATAAAGTCACGAATTGGTTGCAGTACCATCAGATTAATGAACTTTTTAAAATGGACAAAAAACTTGGCTTCCAGTTGGAAAAGTCGAAGTTGGAAACGGAGTTACTAGAGCCAAAAACCCAAAATTTATCCAGAATGTACCAATTGCTGCTCGAATGGCATACACAAGATGAGCTGGTTAAATCGGCAATGATAGAGTGGGCTAGAGATGTGGGACATAATATTATGATGGCGGACTGGGAGAGACTTTGGAGAAAAGGTATTAACTTTACAGCATGTACTTTGTTGAAAGAGAACATAATGAAAATGATATATAGATGGTATCTAACCCCAGTCAAGCTAGCAAAAATCTATCATTTGCATGACAATAAATGCTGGAAGTGTGGAAAGGCAGATGGAACATTTTATCATATGTGGTGGACCTGCCCGAGCACGAGTGCCTTCTGGGAGACAATCTATAATGAAATTAAAAAGGTGTTGAAAAACACATTCACCAAGAAACCAGAGGCATTTCTGCTTGGAATGGTCAACCACGAAATACCTAGAGCAGACCACACTTTCTTTATGTATGCCACCACAGCAGCTAGAATTCTGATTGCTAAATATTGGAAAACGAAGGACTTACCAAAATTGGAGGAATGGCAGATGAAAATGATGGAATACATGGAACTTGCTGAGCTGACCTCGAGACTCCGAGACCAGAGGGAAGAGGCGACCGAACAGGAATGGAAGAAATTTAAGACTTATATTAATAAGTGTTGCAAAATTAGAAACTAGATAAAGTTGAAGTTAGTTGTTATTGTTATAGCTGAGTATAAGATAAGAGTTGTTGGGAAGTATATTGCTAAACATAGTTTAAGATAGAATATAAGTTTAAGACAAAGAGTAAACAAATCAAGGATAAGATTTAAAGTATTAGAGATAATCATTGATATAAAGAAGATAATGATAAGTATCTGTGAACATATATTAGGAATAAGAAACGCAGTGGTGGGAGGCGGAGGAAGTCCACTCAACAAGATAAGAAATTAGATTGAGATAGAAGTTATTTTGGTTGTTGTGTATTTTTATATGTTTGTTTTTTCTTTTTTTGTATGTTATTGTAGTTGTTTATATGTGGTTTTATGTCGTAAAACTTAATAAAAATTATTAAAAAAAAAAAAAAAAGAGTGGCAACACCCTGTGCTTTTTTTCTAAAAAAAAAAATGTTTAGGGGTACTCTCATTTTCATACTCATATTGAAATACTGCCCCTCAATGAGGCCAAACTTAGATTCACAAAATGTTTAGGGGTATGTGTACCCCCGCGCCCCCCCCCCGAAAAAAAGCACCGGCAACACCTGTTGAGTCCTGTTCTCTTAATCCTTAGGGATCCATTTTGGAAGAGTTTGTGTGATTACAAATAATGCGCTTGGGAGTCACTGAATTACCTTCCAAATCAGGACCTGTGAGTGAGACAGCTCAGCTGTGATGGTGACGATAACTAGAATGGCCCCCAAAGCCAAAAGAAGCTGAATCATTGCCTCTTGAGCGCTGCCTCTGACAGACCTAGCTTTCCTGAATATGTATTAGTACCATTCTACAGCCGTCTTGGGATGCGGGTGGCACTGTGGCCTAAACTACAGAGCCTAGGGCTTGCCAATCGGAAGGTCGGCGGTTCGAATCCCTGCGACAGGGTGAGCTCCCATTGCTCGGTCCCTGCTCCTGCCAACCTAGCAGTTCGAAAGCACGTCAAAGTGCAAGTAGATAAATAGGTATTGCTCCGGCGGGAAGGTAAACGGCGTTTCCGTGAGCTGTTCTGGTTTGCCAGAAGCGGCTTAGTTATGCTGGCCACATGACCCGGAAGCTGTACGCCGGCTCCCTCGGCCAGTAAAGCGAGATGAGCGCCGCAACCCCAGAGTCGTCCACGACTGGACCTAATGGTCAGGGGTCCCTTTACCTTTACAGCCGTCTTAAATAGACACCACCACAACTTTTGACAACTACATAAATGACGTGGTATGGTTAAGCCCTCCCAATGCTTCCTCCTCAATCATCTGTCAATTATTTTCATTGGGTGACTGGATATTTTAGTATTATAAGGAAGAAAATTACCCACTTTCCTCATGCCGTAGATAATTTTACAAATCTCAATTATATACGTACCGCCACTCCTCTTAACGGCTGGTTTTTCTAAACTAAAATGCTCAAATGATATAAATTTAAATAATAATAACAACCTTTCCTTACAGGGGGAAATGCTGCAGCCTGATCATTTTGTGCATCCCCCACCTTTTGTGCCTTTTCCAGATGTTAGATATATTTATGAGCCTTAAAAATATGCATCCTGGGCTCCATATGAGCAAAGCATCTTGAATATCAAACGATTTCTGATGTTCCCTCTCTTGAGTGCTGATCCTTATGTTGCCGTCCCCACATGATAGGGGCAGGTATCAGAAAAAGAGCCCTGGGAGTGGGGGGCAGCCCCCAGGAAAATGACCATAAAATGCTGATTGCTCATTATTTGAACTATCTGGATCAGAGAGCACTCCTTACTGCGACATTTTGCTACAGATCCCACTTAGCCTTGCTGCTGAGATTCCAAAAGTTGAGGCAACTGTTTGCACAAGTCCGTTTCTAGGCTGCTACATCTCGTTTTTCTAAATGTCAACCAAATGGCAGAAGGGATTTTGTTAAAAAAATAAGTGCTCTGCATCCTCTGTACAACCTGCCCCCCTTAAAAAAAACCCTTAGATGCTACTCTAAAAGCTATTTAAGAAGGCAGACTATGTTGTCTTGATGGCTTACGGAGCTTGAAACGAGTTGAGGAAATCTTGGGACCTCTGAGCACTAAATTACAGCATCTGTCAGGAGCAATCCTCTGCTTGCAGAGGCAGCTTGCTCTTCTTGAGCCGAGCTGCAGCGTGATGGTTTAGGGATGCTGCTGTCAGCTGCGGCCCACTGTTATATGCAACTACATAGAATGTCTGGGTAGCCTTGCAGAAGTACTGGAAATGACACAGAAAATTTGAAAACATGCAGCATTTGCTTTTTAAAGAGATCAAGACCTGCTGAAGCTTAACGCTGCCTTATTTCACTTTGAATAAATACCTGATGCAAAACAGGAAATGGTGCTCATCGGAGCAGGTTGCGGCAATTCTATTCGGGTTTTGTCCATTTGCTGTTTAGGAAACGGTCAGTAAACATTTGTACTCCGTTTGTGTGAAGGTACGTGCATCTGCTGTGTGTAGCTTTCCCCTTGCCAAAAGCTTTACCTTTTGGCACCATGGTGTGCTGTGATCTGTCTGTCTCGAGAGGCAATGGAGTGTGCCTCTGAGGGTGAAGATAAATGGCTGTGTTAGCCTGGATTCCATACTGCTCTGGCGGGCCTCCCCAGCCCTCACTGGAAGATTTTCAGAGGGCAAAAGGAATATAGTGTATGGGTAGGGAGAATCAACAAGAATCAGGTGCCCCATCTTGTGTGAGCAGAGGTGCTGTTCATACCGGTAGGAGCCACCTCCTAGCCTAGGGGGTCTTTGCCCCCTCAATAAAATATTTGAGGGGGTCGAGCCCACCCCCCACCCCAAGTTGATGGGCACTGCCATTCAAATGGTGTGTGCGCACCGTGTCATGTGATCAGTTATGCGGGGCAGGGATTACCTAGGGCCCCGCCCCCAATATTTTATTCAAGTTGGCATCCCTGTCAGTAGCTACATACAAGGAAAATCCAAATAAATTTGTCTGCTCCCAAGTCTAACTGCATTCAAAGAGGATTACTCCTAGGTACATAGGTAAAAGGGACGCGGGTGGTGCTGTGGGCTTGCCGATCAGAAGGTCGGCGGTTCAAATCCCCGCGACGGGGTGAGCTCCCGTTGTTCGGTCCCTGCTCCTGCCAACCTAGCAGTTCAAAAGCATGTCAAAGTGCAAGTAGATAAATAGGTACTGCTGCAGCGGGAAGGTAAACAGCGTTTCCGTGCACTGTTCTGGTTCGCCAGAAGCGGCTTAGTCATGCTGGCCACATGACCTGGAAGCTGTACGCCGGCTCCCTCGGCCAATAAAGCGAGATGAGCACTGCAACCCCAGAGTCGGTCACGACTGGACCTAATGGTCAGGGGTCCCTTTACCTTTTTACATAGGTATAGGATTGCAGCCTTAGAATTCAATGAATCCTTATCAGTTTTCCAAAGGGCGGAGCTCTTGGCCCAGGTTGCTTAGCGCTTGTTAAGATGCAGAAAAAGAAACTAGAAAAGAACATATTTCCAAGCTGTTATTTTGGTCCAGAGGAATGGCATATTGATCTGACCACTTGATTTAAGAATATACGAGCCGACTGCTGCTACAACTACCAAGGGCTGGCGGTTGAAACAACGGGAAACATGGATGTTTGTACAGTGTAAGAAATAGAGGGCATCAACTTTAGTCCTTTGTATTGTGTGGCTGTTCAAAAAGCAGAACCCCTTTAAATAAGCCTTGTGACAATAGCTTCTCCAAGATCACAGCTGGCCTCTGTGACTTAACTGTGCAAAAGCAAGATGTGGCTAAAGAACAGGTGCAAGGGAACAGTGCGGCAAATAACAAATGTGGTGTTTCACCTCGCCGACGTCGCACGGGTGCAGCAACTTGCGCACATACAGTTGCTCTTGGCAGTGTTTTGCAAGAGTTATGGTAAGATGCAGGTGGCAATGAGGGCTTGCTTCAAACCATAGCATGATTACAAGGCGCTCACAGCCACAGAGCTCTGAGCTAGCCCACAGGCTCTTTTGAACCATAGTGAGATGATCCATTTCACAAAGGGGTGATTCTATGCGGCGAGCATGGCGCCACCTCAGTTTTTGCATCCCGTTCATTTGTGTGTCACGTTGCCTTAAGGCAGAATTCTTTACAGCAGAGCCCGTTTACATAGTCAGCTTAATGGGCATCGATCGCACAGCTACAAAGATTAGAGAAATAAGTGACACATTATCATTATATATTTGTATACTGTCCTTCAGCCAAAGGTCCCAGGGAGGTTCACAACAGAATTAGTTTCAAGTGTGAACTTGTATCAGCAGGCCCAATAATGTTTTCTCCCTCCCACAAGTGTAATGTTACAAGGAAGGATTGCCTCCACCCATACTAACTGGGGCAAGTATTGAGATCCATTTTGGAGATTGCTCGGGCTGCACTTGCCAACAGAAGTGTGGAAGGTGGTTATGAAAGATAGGACCCTTTGTGCTTAAAATTTGGAAGAGCCTTCCTCCTGGATGGATCTACCAAGTCTCATCCCTTAACTACAGGCAGCATAGGCAGTTTTTAAGCAGCTAAGACTGCAGTTCTGCAATCTATTTACCAGGGCACAAGCCCATTTTAACTCAATGGAACTTTCTTTTAAATACGTGTAAGAGTGTGCTCTAGTTGCCGACCACGATTTAGGATGGCTACTAGTTTTAACTGAAGTGGTCCTGATCCATAATCAGCTCCCCACTCCAACCCAAAATCTACCTGCTCCAAATTTCTCATTCTCTCAGCATTTATCGCACCCCTGTAATCATTTCAGTATTTGCCTTTTTCAACCTTCTGCAGTAATTAATACCATGGATCATGTCCTGACCACGGACAACCCATTAATCACTTCCCCCCACCGTTTCTTTTTTTGGCTGAGAGTCCAAGTGATATGTATAGAATTTTCCAAAGATTATCATATGGCTCCAGGATTTGTCATTCTGCACTACAAATAGGTCTTTCGGGGAAATTGCTCAGCCCCCAGTGGGCAGGAACCTGACTGAATTGGAGCCAGTTAATAGGGAAAGATAACGGATTTCCAGCGAAATGTTTTATCCATTTCAGATCTTGCAATTAAACCAACTGGATATGGAATGGGATTACGTTTAACTCCTTGGGGTTACATTTGATAATGCACTGAAAATTAATCTTCGGTGGCAGAAATAAATGGAATGCTTCAAAGGGCTTCTACTTTAAACGAAGACATTATAGAAGTAGCTATTACTCAATATAATGAAAATATAAAAAGAGTTAAATGTGGGTTTTACTCTCCTAACCACTTTTGAAAACACACTCTTGAATCTGGTTTTGTACTAGAACATTTTTGAATTCACCAACAACTAACTGCAGTTAGCTTCCATGTATCTGGGATAGTGTGAGCAGGACTTCAGGAGAGGAAGCCTGGTTGGAAGGCAGGATTGATTTGTGAAATGTTTCCTTGTGAAATGATTTGTGAGAGCCAGTGTGGTGTAGTGGTTAAGAGCGGTAGACTCGTAATCTGGTGAACCGGGTTCGCGTCTCCGCTCCTCCACATGCAGCTGCTGGGTGACCTTGGGCTAGTCACACTTCTCTGAAGTCTCTCAGCCCCACTCACCTCACAGAGTGTTTGTTGTGGGGGAGGAAGGGAAAGGAGAATGTGAGCCGCTTTGAGACTCCTTCGGGTAGTGATAAAGCGGGATATCAAATCCAAACTCTTCTTCTTCTTCCTTTCAAAGCAGGTGATGAGTTTTGCCCCTTCGATTGCTCTACCAAGAGGTAGCTGGTATGTTTCATGTGCTCCCCTGCATGACACAAACAGGCTGTGCTTGGGGAATGATTATCAGTTTGCCATCCTCCCCAGTCAAGGATATCAGTAACCAGATAAGCTAGCTATACAGTCTGTTCTTGTGCAGTTTTAAGACCCAATTTAACAATTTAAAATGATATCAAAAGTGTGTGTGTGTGTGTGTGTTTCACTTGGACCTAGCACCCAAATACTCCAAGACCTTTAAAACAAGACCTTTAATAAAATAATGATCAAATGCAAGGTTTATCACACAGCTTTAGTCATAGACCTTGGCTTTACCCAAAGTTCACGGAACAGACGAGACCACCCGTTCTCTGGGATGATATCATGCTTCCACATTCTGTGACCCTGACGGCACAGTCTCTCCTCCTGCTTCCAGTTTCCTTTTCTTGCGCTTCCTATTCCCCTTTTTCTTAGCTGCTGAAGGCTGCAAGGTCTCTTGTGCCTTTTTCTTTTTCTTCAGGCAGCTGAGAGGATTAGGGCCGCTGGGCCGTTTCCATTTCCTTTTTCTCGGCTCCGAGGTCTTTGCCAGACCCTGCTCCTCTTTGAGAAGTTCGATGCTCAGTTTCTGGTGCTCCGGAATAAGCCGGTTTGTCTGTGTTGCTTGTGCCGAAGCCAAAGATTTCATGGAAGGTTTGTCAAGAACCATTGTGTTCTGAATTATGAAGAGAAGGGGAACTCCAGCCTTTTTCTTTACTTTTGTTGCCAGATCTTGGTCCTATCAAATGGGGGTGGGGGACACAAACAATAGGTCTATATGCACTCTTTATAAGCGAAAGCTCAAGGCAGTGAAAATCCAGCAGATTACTCACCCTGGAAAAGAACACTGTCAAAGTGGCAGGAAACACACAATTTTCTTGTCCCTGTTGCTTGCTTTACCAACTTTTGCTCAAGCTGCTTAAGGCTACAGTGGTAAACTAGTATAACTTTCTATAAAAACGCAAAATCTGCAATGTGCTCAATTAGGAGTGTCTCCACCCCCAACGTTCAGATCACTGAGATCACTGAGATCTAGCGCTGAGGGCCTTCTGGTGGTTCCCTTACTGAGAGAAGCAAAGCTACAGGGAACCAGGCAGAGGGCCTTCTCGGTAGTGGCGCCCGCCCTGTGGAACACCCTCCCATCCCATGTCAAAGAGATAAATAACTACCTGACATTTAGAAAACACCTGAAGGCAGCCCTGTTTAGGGAAGTTTTTAATGTGTGATATTTTAATGTATTTTAGTGTTTGTTGGAAGCCACACAGAGTGGCTGGGGGGACCCGGCCAGATGGGCGGGGTACAAATAATAAATTATTATTATTATTATTATTATTATTATTATTATTATTATTATTATTATTACTACTACTACTACTACTATATGGAAAAGTTATTGAAGGGTAGAGGCATAAATGCCAAGTATTCTGAAGGATGCTTTAATGTATTTTAAAATAAAATAAAATAGTCAGGTGGTATATAAATCTGTATACATAATAACAATGCAAATCCCTATTTTCCTCATTTCATCCAGCAAATAGAGTACAATTTCTTGAGCAAGAGTATATCCCTTTTGTGCTGTGGACCACAAGAAAGGCTTTCTGAACCAAACAGCTGGTTGAGGCATAAAGTTAGGACCTCTGGAGTCTATTGGTAAGTTGTCTGAATACAAACCACCTGCAAATGGAATTCAAACTGCTGGGTTTCCTGTCATTACCGATCAGTTGGTTGGCTTTTAGAGCAAGCCCTCTTTGCCAAGGAATTATCAAGAGCACTTGCTCCCAGTTGTTCCTTTGTACCCATTGCATTACCTGCCCCACGCCTAATGGTTTGGGGAAAATGACCTTGTGTGGTAAATTGAGTCCCAGGCCATGGAATGAAGTAAGTGTTACTGAGACAATGTAGGCAAAGTGCTTTTCATGTGACTTTTATTCTGAAGTGCTATGAAAGCTTTTTGGAGCTATAAAATAGAACTCAGGCATTATAAATAAATGCTACTAAAGAACGCTCAAGCATTTTTGCAGCTTACTTTTCTGAGCATCCTTCTGGGGCAAGACAGAAGTGGCAAGACATCTTGTGAGAGTCACTTATTCTGTAAAAGGTAAAGGTAAAGGACCCCTGGACGATTAAGTCCAGTCAAAGGCGACTATGGGGTTGTGACGCTCATCTTGTTTTCAGGCTGAGGGAGCCAGCGTTTGTCCACAGACAGCTTTCCGGGTCATGAGGCCAGCATGACTAAACCGCTTCTGGCACAACGGAACACTGTCCAGAGCGCATGGAAACGCCGTTTACCTTCTTGCCACAGCGGTAGTCATTTATCTACTTGCACTGGTGTGCTTTCGAACTGCTAGGCTGGCAGGAGCTGGGACAGAGCAACGGGAGCTCACTCCATCGCGGGGATTCGAACCGCCGACCTGATTGGCAAGCCCAAGAGGCTCAGTGGTTTAGACCACAGCACCACCTGCATCCCTGCTACTTATTCTGTAAACAGAGCTGGGCATGGATACTTCTTCGTTCCTGTTTTATGCAGACTTGCCTTTCTCAGATGCACTCTAAGCCCAGAACTTTAGCTGATGCTTAGGCGTGCCTTGCCTCCTGATCTAGCAACTAAGACATTAATTATAGTGTGCGAACAAGCTGCCAAGTATCTTCATTCCTTTCTTTGTGAAATAAAACTGTTACCTACAAATGCCCTCCCTCTGCAACTCTAATCGTATGCTGGGCTGCTTGCTGCAGGAGAGCTTGCCATCCAAGGCATATGCAAGCCCTCTCAAGCTCAACAAGGCTCATTTCCAAGTAAACTTGTTTTAAAACAAGGCTGTAGGCAGCGTTTCAAACGCTCTCATGTACTGCTGGAAACGTGTTCAAATTTGCATAAGCCGAAGTTTTCCCACCGCAGCGCCGAAGGAGAAAGCGTGAATGTAATTCTAAAAACTCATTAACAACTGGCCAGATTCCAAAATATGAAGGAAATGAGGCATTCTGTTCGCATGAGCTTAAGTGAAAGAACATTACCTGCGTAGCAATGAAGTAGTGGTGTGGATTCCCACCCTCGATCATGGACAAGAGGCAGGCTGAGCCGCTCACTGGATTTTTGAAGTGAGAACAATTGCGAACTTGAAATCTCTGTGCAATTAGTTTTGCCCCATATAGCTCCTTCCCTAAGGATTCCAACTCTTTCAGGACACATCTAGAAGAAAAGATAACAGCAGAGATTCTTGTTCAACGAAGACATTTTAAATTCTGAACAAAAGTCCCCATTATGTCTTGTATCCAGTCTACCCCATGTGCAAAGATTGGGGGAACCCCAGAACAGACTTGATGGCATGTGGGAGGAGGGGGGGGAGCAATTCCCACTGCCAAGCAGAAATTCTCACGCTGGCAGGATGCTTGCGAAGTGCTGCCTTAGAGGCAAGCATGAATATGGAGTTTGCAAAACCAGGAACTGCAGGCCTTCATCAAAGGAGCCAAAGATATTAATATACATGGTCTACTACAGGCCCCATTTTACCCTCACACCACCCCGTGAGGTCAAGTAAGCTGATGGAATGAGAGGGATCAACCAAGGAGGTTTGCAGCTCAGTTGGGGATTTAAACAGCTCTTAATGCGACGACTTTCCCTGCTGGCTGCCTGGCCTCGCCAATTGAGCACAAAGGATATACATAGGGTCTCTCTATAGGGTGACCTAGCTTTACAGAGGACAGTCCTCTAGTTGAAGGGGCGTTCAGGCACAAGTGTGGTTTAAAACTAAAGAACAACGAGGAAAAGGAGGAGCCCTGAAGTTTTCTGTCTGCCTGTAGCAGCACCTGTACAGTAGAATTGGCAGCCACAGGCCACCTTGTCATAGTCTTTCCCCCTTTAGCGATATTTACTGTATTTTCTATTTAAAATATACCAGCTGTTTATAAATTTTGCATCTACCTACAAAGTCACCTAGTCTGGTTTTCTATGGCAAGATGCATTTGCATTCAAATTACTTCTATATTTGCATCTATGCAAATGAATTTGCATCTCCAAATGGCTGTCCTTTCACACACACACACTCTAGTGTTGCCCTAAATGCCTCTTTGACCCATCCTGCTCACGCTGGTAGCTGCTCTGCCTTTATGAGGACCAAGCAGCCAACTGTCTCCCACCGCACTGACCACTGAATAACTGACACCCACCCAAAATAGGACACATGGGAAGCTGCTTTGTACACAGCCCATCTAGCTCAGCACTGCTACACCCGCCTTGCTCAAGCTTGGGACCCCGGATACGGTTGGTCTTTATTTATTTGGGGCATTCTAAGGTCATCCACCCTGCGCATTCGCTTATACACTAATAAATTCCAAAATACAGTCAAGCAAGAGAGAACAGCACTTGGCCAGCAACCATCCTCTGCTTCTCTTCCCACCTGATTCACAACGGGAGTCTTGCTTTATGGTAGGCATGTCCAACTCCCACGAGATTGCGATATACTCCCATTATAAAAAATAAATGGCAGTGATCTACCCTTTGGATTGACCAAAGTTGTTGACCTTTTTTTGGGAAGCCTTCATCAAAGTTGTTGAGCTAAAGCTTTCCTGGCAGATGTACACTCCAGAGAGCAGTGGCCATGGTTCAACCACCCGGCAGCCCCATCCCTAAATTGTTGTTGTTGTTTAGTTGTTTAATCGTGTCCGACTCTTCGTGACCCCATGGACCAGAGCACGCCAAGCACTCCTGTCTTCCACTGCCTCCCGCAGTTTGGTCAGACTCATGTTGGTAGCTTCGAGAACACTGTCCAACCTTCTCATCCTCTGTCGTCCCCTTCTCCTTGTGCCCTCCATCTTTCCCAACATCAGGGTCTTTTCCAGGGAGTCTTCTCTTCTCATGAGGTGGCCAAAGTATTGGAGCCTCAGCTTCAGGATCTGTCTTTCCAGTGAGCACTCAGGGCTGATTTCCTTCAGAATGGATAGGTTTGATCTTCTTGCAGTCCACGGGACTCTCAAGAGTCAACCTAAATGAGCAGCCACAGGTTTTCCTGGATATCCTGCTAGATCAGTGGTTCCCAACCTTTTCCCCCCTCTTTCTTTCTATGCCCCACCTAAGCATCTCTAAGGTCCTGATGCTCCACCATGACATATTATTTGTATTATTCAAAAAGTGAACTCCTATTCACGTGGAGGAAGCCTAAAACTTGGTCTAACTCATTCTCGAATTGCCCCCCTTTAAAAATCAAATTGCCCCACGTTGGGGAACCACGGGTCGAGATGACACTTGGGGACCAGATTCCGTGATACTATGACTACAATTCCCATCATGCCAACTAGGTGGAATTCCGGCTGGTCTAACACAGTAGCTCTCCGGGATTTCGGGCTGGATCGAACCCCCCGGGGCTCCCCTTCTGCTTGCAAGGCAAGGCGCCCTACGCGCTGAGCTACGGCTCCCCCCGTTGCGTCACGCGCCTCCCCGTCCCATTCGACACGCGCGTCCGCCTCTCACCGCGTCGTGCAGAACTGCGTGGCCCCGGCCAGGTATCCCGGCAGCTGCTCTCGGATCTGGATCTTGTTGCGCAGCGCGGCCTGGCAGAAGGTGCCGTCCAGCAGCACCTGGAAGGGCTCGCGGAAGCCGAAGTTGTGCTTGTAGAAGCCCACGTTCTTCTTGGCGTGCTTCTGCCGCTTGATCTTCATAGCGGCGGCCGGAGGAAGACCATAGAGACGGAAAGGTGGGCGCGATACTAGACGGGCCCCACTACTTCTTCCGCCGGAAGTCCATTCCGGATTTTTTTTTTAAAGCGACAACCGTAACGGGAAGTTGACGCACGCGCGGTGCAGCAGCCGTCGGGGAAAACACGTTATCTAGGAACGTGTAACGTGTCCAGGAGCGATCGCGCTCTGACTCTTCGCCCCAGATGCTTTCTTTTTGTTAAGTTCAGGCACAGGCAAACTCGGCCCTCCAGATGTTTTGGGACTACAACTCCCACCACCCCCAGCTAACAGGACCAGTGGTCAGGGATGATGGGAGTTGTAGTCCCAAAACATCTGGAGGGCCGAGTTTGCCTATGCCTGGTTAAGTTACTGGCGTTATTGCTGCGAGCGAGAAAGCAGGATGAAAATGCGGTTATAATAGAACCCACAAGGGACCCCTGGGGGCCATCTAGTCCAACCCCCTGCAGTGCAGGAACAATACAGTACACGGATAAAGCAGATCATGGCTAGATGTAGTGGTTGAGAGGCTCGGGCTGGAGCTCTGGGGGAGGCCGCTCGGCCATGAAGCTCTCGCTTGGGCGCCGGACGATGCCTCTCTCAGCTTAGCCTACCCCACATGGTTCTTGTAGGGGGAGATTAACTGAGATGGGGGGGGGGGAGAACCACGTGCGCCACCTCGAGCTCATCGGAGGAAGAAAGGGAATAAATGCAGCCCATAAACTATTATACCCACCACTGGTTATATTTCCTGGTGGGTTAATGGCAGGTATCCAGGATCGAGCTCCCGTCGGGCGAAACTCTTATCGGCGCAGAGGAAAAGCAAAATGCAAACATAAAGAGTCCTATAGGAACTATATGAAAGCGGAACCATGTTTCTGGTCTGGGGTTGTGTTTCGGAAGTGCTCCGGTTTCCGCCCGGAAGGTGTTCTGAGTGGGATCCGTTTCCGGTTCCCCTCGCTCTCTTCCTCTTCCGCCGGTGTGCGTTCTGCCTCTCTCGTTTCCCTCTTCCAGAGATGGCGTCGCGCAAGGAGACACCCGCCCCCGGCGCCGCCGCTTCTTCCTCGGCTGCCGTCAAAGCCAAGGCGAAGTCGGCCCCGGGAGACTCGGCGGTGAAGCAAGTGCAGATCGACGGCGTGGTGAGCGAGGGAAGGGGAGCCGGGAGAGGCTGCCGCATGTTCTTCACAGGGTCGGAAGGGACCCCGAGGGTCATCTAGCCCATCCCAGAGTGGTTTACAAATGTCAGGGATAAGACAGTCCCAGCCCCCGGGTTTATAATCTGAAATATATGACACAAAAGGAAAATAGATTGGGGGGAGGAAGACAGGGGGAGACAAGCTCTGGCACCGGCCTTGATTTCAGAATTATTGCAGTGACCAGATGGAATGAAAAGAAGAGCCAAGAATTGCTAGACTCTGAGTGGGAATTGACGAAGACTCCCTGCACTCCTATAACTTGGTGATAATAGCCTGTATTTCTATGGTTGCTGCAGAAGAGGGTGATTCTCTTTCCCTTTGACCAGCACGTAAGCAAAGAGTGCTGGCCTCTTATAAAACAATTTAATCATTTTAATCTGTGATGTGTTAATGTATTTTAATGTTTGCTGGAAGCCGCCCAGAGTGGCTGGGGAGACCCAGCCAGATGGGCGGGGTACAAATAATAAATTATTATTATTATTTTACTGAAATCATATTGGCCGGGCTGATGTCTGATAGGTTGGACAAAACTGCGAAGAAGTTTAGGTATTATTAAAAATGGATTCTCAGTTCAGCTAGAGCAGATTGGTCCGATGCGCTGCCCGAGTGCTGCATGTGGACCTGACGTCTTTTTAGGTGACCCTCAACAACAAGGTGACCCCCCCTTCCCTCTGCACAGCCTTCCCAAAGCTGGGTATGGAGGTGCTGGGCTCTGGGAAGGAGGTGTGAGGACTCTGACAGGATCCTAAAGTCCTACCGCCTCCTTCCCAAAACATAGGGCTTTCTCAGAGGTGGGAGAGCTCTAGGACCCTGCCAGAGCCGCATGCCTCTTTCCCAAAGCCCAGCTTCACACTTACCTAACTTTGGGAAGGCGGCGCAAGGACTGAGGTGCCATTTTTTTGGCCTCTCTCCCGCCCCCCTCTGCGACAAAGCAGTGTGTGGCATGTGGGCTCCATGTTGAAGTACTCTTGCGGCCCACTCGGTATGTAAAGTCGGGCTGGCCGGAGTTAGAGGAACATAGGAAACTGCCTTATATGGAGTCAGGTCATTGGTCCAACTTGCTCCGTTTTGTTTACACTGACTGGCAGTGACTCTCCAGTGTTTCAGGCAGGAGCGTCTCCTAGCCCTGGAGATGCCAGATTGAACCTGGGACCTGCTGCATACAAAGCAGATGATCCCATCTCTATCTCTATCTATATATCACATATTCCTTAGAATTGTGATAGACAGCGTTATCCAAATAGCTGCCAATTTGATTATCAGATGCATTGTTTCAGGTACTGCAAATGTTGTAAGTTGCAAGTTCAGATGGGCATTTTGTGTAAGTAACCATATGTATGTTATATGTCTCAATGAGTGCTCAAACAGCACAGAAATACCACCCAAATGTTACAAAGATACAGCAGAAAGGTCTACAAGAGACACAGATGCTTTGTTCTACAGTATTTAGCATGAAGTCTTTCCCTATATTGCTTTCTGTATTCTCTGGGAATAGTACAGCAAAAACTCATTTCATCACAATGAGCTCGTGGAACTTTTAGAGTTGTTAAGTGCTGCATTTCCACAAATGTAATTACGTTTTAACACCTTTCAATGCAATTCTGTATAAGCTTATCAGGAAGTATAGCAGAAAGGTCTACAAGAGACACAGATGCTTTGTTCTACAGTATTTAGCATGAAGTCTTTCCCTATATTGCTTTCTGTATTCTCTGGGAATAGTACAGCAAAAACTCATTTCATCACAATGAGCTCGTGGAACTTTTAGAGTTGTTAAGTGCTGCATTTCCACAAATGTAATTACGTTTTAACACCTTTCAATGCAATTCTGTATAAGCTTATCAGGAAGTATACCCCATTGAACTCTATGGAGCTTTCTTCTGTGTAGATATGTACAGTCGTACCTCGGAAGTCAAATGGAATCTGTTCGGAAACCAAAGCGCGGCTTCCGGTTGGTTTCTGATTGCGCAGGCGCGCCGGAAACAATAGTGGAAGCTGCGCCGGATGTTCAGCTTCCAAAATGAGTTCGAAAACCGGAACACTCACTTCCAGTTTTTGATCGTTTGGGAGCCAGAACATTCGACTCCCAAGGCGTTCGGGAGCCAAGGTATGACTGTATAGGATTGAACTATTAGTTGATCAGCTCTTAGTTATATTGCTGTTGGTTTTTTTGCAGTGGCCCCACCACAAATACAGACATTAGGATCAGGTGCCAAATTTAACATTTTATTAAGACTACAAAGATGGGTAAGTGTGTGGGCCTAGTGACTTCAGAAGCCACAATGTGAATGGAGGATTGGGCATGATTGCCAGTGGCCCATGGGCATTTTTAGTTTCCAGCATTCCTCTTGGTCTTCCTGTGACCAAATAAAATGACAAATAAAAAATATAATAAAACAACAACTCCAGAATGTCAGGAAATACGATAGGTAAACAAAAATGGGGAAGGGTAAATAGCCAAACAACTGAACAAAACGCAAGATGCAGTGAAATCCCCTAAAACCTTCTCTCCTTCTGGGATCAATTGGCAAAGAAACAATCGGGGGGGGGGATACAGATCTGAGCTGTGCTGAAGTGCTTCTAACCTTTTGATGCAAGCACATTGGAGGATATTTGTTGTGCTTGGGATAGACAGTATCCAGGGTATTTCATGCAAGGCAATCAAACCACTGAAGAAATCTGCCAGGCTAGGTTGGCTTGTCTCCATTTCAATCTGGAGGTTAAAGTCTCCGCATCCTTATTGCTGTATGCCAAAGAGCACAGCGCCTACTCAAAGGATGATGCCATTGGTAAACATGCAGCAGCAAAAAAGCTTGAAAGAGCAACATCTGGTACCATTTGGCATGATTAAGCTAGCGCCCCATTGAAGAGTGAGTTAGCATCAGGCCTACGTGTCATACTTCAAGGTTCATGGATAGAATTCTGCCTGACAATAGCGCTTCCTGTTTGAAGGGAAAGTTGGCAACTGGTCGTCTTGTCTGTACCGCTGTGGTTTTAACAGTTGGGCTTCTCATTACTTCTCTCATCAGATGGGTCCCTTGTGTTGCGATTATATATGCATAGCTGAAAAAGGCTGATGGAGTTTGGTCTCTTGGTGCCAGTTTGCCGGGCTGTTACTTACAAATGCATTGAACAATGTGTGTTTCCACTTACATCCGCAAAGCACTGTGGGGTGTGCTGGTGATGCACTTCTCTTAAAAGGCACTCTTCTTAGCAGCTAATCCTCTCATTGCCACCACCAGATACCGGTATGTTCTGCTTTTCTTTGGGAAGTACCATATAGTTCTTGCAACTATAGGCCACTATGGAAAGGGTAGCATGCTTTCTCTTTTACCACTGCCCCTCCCCGTGGCTTGGTATTGGGTAGGGGTGCCATTTGGGGCTTCTTTTTATGACTACAAATGCTTTTCTTTTAGTGGCCCAGTGATCTGCAGTTCTAAAAGTATGGTATGGTGACCTGCAGTGCAATTAGGAGTTGTCATTGAGTGCTTTGTTGTACGTTTTTAATGGACTGTGTTTTATGTATTCTTGTTTACTTGGTTTTATTATAAACCGCCCTATGCAAGGGGCAGTATTTATATCATCTAAATAAACAGTGCCAAAATACAAGTCACTCTAGAGTTGGATTTTTTGACTAGTCAAAACTTCCTTTAGTCATTTGACCCATCAACGATGGTTAAAAGTCAAGCATTTGGGTTGAATGTGGTGTTTGTTCTTGGAGTAGACCCATTGAAATTAATGGACGAGACCTAGAGAGTAAAAGCTTGGATACAACCCTTAATTAGAACACTAACAAGGAACAGAAAGAATGGGGCGAAACTGCCATCTACCAGAGGTTTCATAGTGTGATGTCAGGTCACATGGAGGTGTCTCCTCTCCACAACTACCGGTAACATATTGAGGAAGGTCAGGGATGGAGAACCTGGAGTCCAGCAACATCTGGAGGGCTACAACTCCTGTCATCCTTGATACTGGGCTGATGGGAGTTGGAATCGGACAAAATTTGGAGGGCCAGAGGATTCCTATCTCTTGGCTAGGTAGAATTGTTGGTTCATTGGGAAATGGGGGGGATGGACCCCTGCTTCTAGAATGCAGGTATGAGCAAATGATCCAGACTCCAGAGGCACACAATAGCTCTTGCCACTTACCCAGGCCAGCCTTTTTTTTAAAAAAAAAAACAAAACAAAAAAACTTTATGGAATATTTGAAGCTGTTAATTGCCTGAGGAAGCTCCTTTGCTGTGTGCAAAATCATCTGTAGCACCAGCCACTTGTTTCATGCATGACAACATCAAACTGTCTAACATGGATAAGGATTTCCGTTGACTATATGTAATGTAATGCCAATGGGAATCACTTTCCTGTATACATACCCACTTCTGGTCTCAAGTTACAGCCACTTTGTGATGTTGGGCTGGAGTGTGGATAGGGTTTTTCCTCAAAAGGTGGGCAGAGGAGCCAGTTGGCTGAACACAGAGTAGCTCATTTCACACATGGATTGGTTTAGACCAGGATATAGGGGTCTTTATTTTCAACAGTTTTCACAAGTGATGAAAAAAGCAGCAGTTCAGCTTCCCTCATTCTGTAATTAGAAGATTACATGCATTTGATTTGATGTAAAAATTATTCCCTTCTACCATTCATTTAGTGTCTCTTGGGGACGTGCCTTGATGTGCAGTGTCTCAAAAAGCAATATTAAAGCTTGTAAAATCCTGTGAAGAATTCTTGAACAATAGTTGAAAAGGTAAAAGAACCCAGCCTTTTCTGGGAGTAAAGGGGCACAGATCCACTTCTTTATTTTCTGTTCTTATTTTGCAGGCCGTCCTTCCTAAAATGGCCAGAACCAGGGTGGATTTGATTTAAATCAAATTGATTTAAATCACGATTTAAATCACTCGTCAGTAAGGCTTGATTTAAATCACTAGTCAGTAAGACTTGATTTAAAATTTTTTTTTACAGAAAGACTCATTCTTGCTGGTATAATCTTAATATTTACAACCATATGAAGGTTTCATTTTTGGAATAATAAATTTTCAGAGTAGTTTTTACAGTTATATCAAAAATTACTGATTTGGTTTTACTACTAGAAATACATAGACAGATAATTATGAAATTATGGTGAGGTTTAATAAGTTAACTGTTTATATTTGTACAACTTTTCTGCTGTACTTTATTGGAAGGAGAAAAATAATCATTTCCTTAATAACCATTTAAACAATTTGTTTAACTAAAACAATAACGTGATAGCATATGTATCCATGTTTGTTAACTGAGGTGGTTAAACATTTAAAAAAAACTTAGACTGAGTTTTAGCACACTTGATAAACTTAAAACAAATCCTTATTTCCTGATGAATAGCCTTTGGACTACAATGTAACTTAAATAGAAGACTATATTTAGAAAGATTTTTCCTCCAAAAGCATTTTATTTTAAAAATCCAATTTAAATAAAAAAATCCGATTTAAAAAAAAAAATCGTTGATTTTTATCCACCCTGGCCAGAACATTAGGCTAGATGGATATTTTCTTTACTACGTCTTCATTTAGTATGGTGTTGTGTTTTTCCTGAAATTCTTTACAATTCAATTTTACAGTCCGGTTGCATATTTCTGCTTGGAAGTAAACACCATTGAAGTCAGTGGGACTTACTCCAGATGCACCCTTCATAAGTTTCTTTTGCAGAGACCACAGTTTGCCATTGCATTTCAGCAGGCAAATTATGGTTTGCATGATCCCTCCTAGCCATGGTTTGATCATGGTTTGCAATCCTGATTTGGAAGGTTTGCCCAAAAGCCAAAGTAACTGATTGAAGCACGAGAGGAAGGGGGTGGAAGGAGCATGTGAACTCAAGGCTTATTCATGTTATATCAGACCATGAACTTCAGAGGACTTGGTGCATCCAATCATAATGCTTTTACAGCTCTATCAGAATTCAGACTGAAACCCTGTTTAAGATAGACTGGCATAGCCAATGGCTAACTTGTATTTTCTCTCTGGGTTTGTTTGTTTTTTAAATTGCCGTGTTACGGATGAGATCCTGAGATTGGCTATGGCATGCTGAAATTTAGGCTAACCAAAATAGATCATTCAGACATCAGTCGCATCACTTGCTTTCTGCCTTCCCCTCCAACCATTTCTGATGGCCAGATTATATGTAGAATGCTTCCCCGCCCCTTCCCTGCAGGCTCTTTCCTCTAAATTCAAAATGACAGTAGAAATTCAGCTCAAATCCATGTGAAAAATGGCTTGTTGAATGATGATGAGGTTAACTGCTGCTGCACTTGGCTGTCATCTCAAAATATTCACACATGCGACTGCTGGGAGCTGAAGCCTGAAGAGTAGTGCTTTTATGCACAGATGGCAGTAGTAAGCAGCTCATGAGTACAGCAAAAAATAATAATAACTGAAGGCTGGTATTTCAGTAGGGTAGCAGAACGCATCTCAGTGTACAGCTGTCAGCTGAAATTCTGATTCTTAGTTACTCAACAGAAGACTGTTGAAGACGGAGTAGCGGTTCTAAAGTTTCCAAAAAGCCAATTATGTGGTATGTTTAAGATTCCATGTATGCTATGAAATAGTGGGGTGTTGGCTTCTCACAGTATGAGACAGGGATGTCACCTTGTCCCTAGCTTAATTTTGATGTGTCTTGAGTGCATCAGGAAACAGAGGCTTGGTTGCCTGATGATATAACCTGAGTAGGAAAGAACTTACCACTTTCTGCCCTTGGATGATGTAGCATAGCAGCTCAGGGTGTGGACTAGGAAGGTTCCAATTCATGCCTTGACTTAACTGCGAATCCACTAGGTGACCTACTCACATATGTAATGAATATGTGGGTGATGAGAATGGGCTGCCAGGTAGGACTGGGACTGGAGTGACAATATATTAGATAATGGTTTTTAGAGGTAAGGGTGGAACCCAACGTAGCACAAGCAGACCACTGCTCATGTAACAGGACTTCACCTTTCTCCTCCTCCCTGCAGCTTTCCTGCCCCACAATGTGCCTGCAAACTATTCTCTGGGGGGGGGGTCACAGGGGAAGGAGAGGAATGTGAAGTCGTGTTCTGTGAGCGGAGGCTCATTCCAGGTGTTGGCAACAACTGGAGTACAGTGGTACCTCTGGTTACAAACTTAATTAGTTCCGGAGGTCAGTTCTTAACCTGAAACCGTTCTTAACCTGAGGTACCATTTAAAAAATAAATAAATCAGGAAAGCAGTATATTACTGTGTTTTAAAATATATATATTTTTAAGTTGGGCATCCAGTGCTGAAGGAGGACACAGGTTCAACCTTGGAACCCCTAATCTTGCAGGAAAAAATAGTGGCATTGTGGGTGTGGAATGACTCCCCATATGTCATCGTCCAACCCCCTGCAATGCAGGAACCATGACAGATAGCTATTCAACCTCTGCTTAAAAACTTCCAATGGAGAAGAAGCCACAACCTCCCGAGGGAGTCCATTCTACTGTCGGAAATGTTCTTCCTGATATTTATTCGGAATCTCCTTTCTTAGAGTTTGAATCCATTGGTTTGAGGGTGAGACTGTGCAGATGGAAGCCCTCCAACTGGGAGGAAGGCAGCATATGGGGGCTGTTGTAGGACACTGGTGTTGTGTCCTGGCAAAGGATGCAGCCTGATTCTGTTTTGAAAGAAACATACTCTGCCTCTGGTTTTTTCAGCTTCTTGTTATGCTTCAGGAAGAATTTGGTAGAAGCTTTTCCTGCTAGAATTACATTTCTAGGCACTGCTGGTAACCCAGGAACTCTTAGTTTATGGACACCTGCTTCTTAAGAAACTTTGTGCTTCATTGACCTACTCCTTGGTAGAGCCTAAAGCCCTCTAGGCCTGTAGTCTTCAATGCTTTCAGTCAAGGGATCCACCTTTAACTGAAACATGCATTTGGGGACTCCCCTTTTTTAAATCATATATTTGTATGGTTTCTCCTCTTCCATAGCTGTAGCCCTGCCAGGAGATAGTTTCTGGGTACAGAAATAGGCTATATCCCAATCACTTATAGAATTCCTGTTGTGAATGTACTTTTCATTGTGACAATAGGTGTTGTTCCTCCTTCTGCTCCAACACACCTTTTTCCTCTAGCAGCTGGTGGGAAAGTCATGATCCAAACAGGAAAATAAGAAGCAACACGATAAATAATTATTTTTGCAAGGCTCAACCTTCCCTAGCCCTTTAACATTGGCTGTCCTTTATAAAAAAAACACTTACTGGGTTTCCCATTTGACTCTGTCCCTCCTTGTTCGTCTTCCTTAGCTGTATACTAAGAGTTGGTTTTACTATATGCTTATTTCTTTATTGTGTTTCTAAAATTTAGAGTCTAAGTCTTGGAGAATAAAATAGGACCCCCTAAGTTTAAGGAGCCTCATATTCTCATGTTTGAGAATATGTTATCAGAGAGACTGTATTTTTGTCATCTGTTTTGGACAGCCAGTATGGTGTAGTGGATAATGCAGGGTGAAGAACCTCCAGATGTTGGACTCCAATTCCCCTCATCCCTGATTATTGGTTATGCAGTCAGAGGGTGATGAGAGTTGGAGTCAAGCAACATCTGGAGGACCATAGAGTCTCCATCCCTTGGAAAGAGTACCGGACTGGGACAAAGGAAAACAGGTGCAATCCCTGTTCTGCCACGAGGCTCATTCTGGCTTTTTAGATACTGTCCCCTGAAATACTCTGCTTGGCAGGGGGTTGGACTGGATGGCCCTTGTGGTCTCTTCCAACTCTATGCTTCTATGTTATTCAGTGATAACACATGGTGGGATATTCTGGAGTGGATGGAAGGCTTATCTCCCAGTTGAATTGACATCGCATGTTTGTTGAAAGGATAAAATATGGAGGGTTGAAGGGGAAGAACCATGTCTGTCAACGTGAGTTCCTGGGAAGAAAGGCGGAATTTAAAAAGTGATACATTGATTAAAGAAAGCCATCATAAGTTGTTTTTTTTTAACAATGCAATCTCTGAACCTGTTTTGTTTAAGGTTGAAAGGGGAGAAAGAACCACCAACAGCTCGGCTAGGAAATTCTTGATTTTATTACTGTACTCTGATGGTTGCAGTGTAACGGTATTGAGCGCCCGCATTCTCTGGAGCTCGGAGAACTGGAATCTCAGGGCACCTGTTTCAGAAATGTTTCTACATTGGAATTGTTCGGCAGTTTCCATGGCAATAAACTTGCCTCGTGGAACAGCTACAATGGCACTCCACATTTAGATCAGCCGCTTTCGGCACTGCTTTTCAAAACCTTAAACTTCATTTTGGTGAAACCACCCTAAGGATTGTAAGAGCCTGTGCTTGTCACAGTGCAGACTGACTCATGGTCTCACAGGCCATGGCGGTGCCCTGTTAAGGACACGGATGCCCTTAAAGAAAAAGAAAAAAAGAAAGCTCCAGGCCTTCCGTCTGCGTACCTGGTTTCTTTGACAGATCAATAAGCCTTCAGTGCTGCTTACACAAGATTAATAGCACATGTTGTAAAGGTACAAAGCTCAATAGCTTTATTTCCTGCAGACCTAGGCACTTACAAAGGGAGCGTAAAAGTGATTGATAGCGATGCAGCTTGGAGAATGTAAAAATGTCTTGCCGCTGTCATGTTGCAAATGTTAGATAGCTTGCAAGTGGGGACTTGCAAAAAACCTCTGGGCAGGGGCAAGGCAAAGAGGAGATGCTTTTCCCCTTTTAGCCATTCCTCCCACCACCCATGTGCGTTTTGTGCCTCTGTGGGGACCACCACTGCAGCTCATTGGCTGGTGCTGTGATGCATATGGCTCAAGCCAGAGGCCATCTCTCCAGGTTCGGCTGCGTGGAGCAGCCTTGGTTGTCTCACTGCACAAGCCGGGAAGCGCCATCCTTGAACACTGGCGCTGCGGTGGGGTCCCTAGGCATGGAGCCAGTTCTGGGACAGCTAAACTGCTGCTGGAACATAAGAAGATCCCTGCTGGATCAGCCCAGTGGCCCACCTAGTTCAGCATCCTGTTCTCACAGTGGCCAACCAAATGCCTGTGGGAATCCCGCAAGCAGGACCTGAGCGCCACATCACTTTCCCCTCCTGGGGTTTTCAGCCACTGGTATTCAGAAGCATGACTGCCTCCAAAAGTGGAGGTCAAACTACTGGAGCTAGTAGCCATTGATAGCCTTACTTTCCAGGGATTTATTTAATCCTCTTTTCAAGCCATCCAACTTGGTGGTCAGCACTGCCTCTTGTGGGAGCGAATTCCTGTTGAACTATGTACTATGTGGAGAAGTGCTTTCTTTTGTCCTAGATCTTCCAACATTCATGAGTTATAATAATAATAATAATAATAATAATAATAATAATAATAATAATAATTTATTATTTATACCCCGCCCATCTGGCTGGGTTTCCCCAGCCACTCTGGGCAGCTTTCAACAGAACATTAAAATACAGTAATCTATTAAACATTAAAAGCCTCCCTAAACAGGGCTCCCTTCAGATGTCTTCTAAAGGTCTGGTAGTTGTTGTTCTCTTTGACATCTGAAGGGAGGGCGTTCCACAGGGCGGGTGTCACTACCGAGAAGGCCCTCTGCCTGGTTCCCTGTAGCGTTGCAGCGTTAGGAGAGAGGGAGAAAAACTCTCATTTCTTCATGACATGTATACTGTTAACTTCCAGGATCATGTTGCCTCCTGATTTGATTCAAGTATGTTCACACATAGTCCTTTATGCCAGGGTTGGTGATCCTGTGGCTTGTCAGATGATGTTGGACCCCCATGTTCCATCAGTCTCGGCGAGCATAACCAGTGGTGATGATGGACATTGTAGTCAACAACATCTAGAGGGCCGCAGGGTCCCCTCTGCTGCTTTATGCAGGCATCTACTTTAATGGGGGAGGTTATTGCCTTTGTTTGTTACAATGGTATGTATTTTTGGGGGTTTTATCTTGTAAATCACCCTGCGATGCTTGGGTGAAGGGTGTTGTAGAAATGCCATAAATGATAAATAAATAATCTGAGTGAAAATGGTGGGTTGGAGCCTCCTGCTGCCATCCTTCTCACCAGGCAAGTTCACTATTCCCAGTTATGTCATGAAACAGGACCAATTTGTGTTGCCCCTAATGCTTTTTAGGAGGGTTAGATGGCTCTGCCAAATTAATTCCAAGCATAAGGCTCCAGTTTAAGTTGAAAGTTGTAATTTAGCTGATTTAAAACGCATGCAATCAGTGCAGGGGCTGGGGCGATTAATAAGAAATTGTATGAACCTCATAGGAGAGTTCTAGGGATTCGAGATTGGGAGAACACTGGCAGGCATCCATCACCTCTGACTCTCAGGCTACAGGGGCTGTTTTCTTCACGTTGACCTGAACTCTGTTTCCAGTATTCGCTAGCTGTGTGAACAGTGTTAGTAACTCAGATACATAAACTAGGCGCCAAATGGCTTGTTAAACCAAGATTGCAGTTGCCAAAACAGAATGCCTAGTTGCCATTTTGGGGCCAGATGACTTGAAAGTCGTATTTTTTTGGTTCCTGAAATTCATTCTGATTGTGCAGATAAAATATAATGGATAGAATTCTACAGGATTTGTTGCTAGTGAGTGAAAACAGTCAGGATCCAAGGATCAGCAGGCATGCACCTCCAGGTGGTGGAGACTTCAGGTGCTATCCTGGCGCCTGGGCATCTTCACTTGGTTGCAAGTGGCCGATAGCCAGGCACAAAATGCTTAACATTGAGACTCTTCAGTGTTCGGTGGCCAGGACTGGGGAAATGACATCGTTTCCATGGGAATGCACAAGCGCATCCTATGACAGGATTGCATACCAATTGCCTGTTTCAATTAACAGGGTATTTGAGCAGAAGGTTAATCCTCATCAAAAAAATACTTAATGAAACCTGCTCTTCCGCTTGGCAATTAGTTCAGCTTGAGCAGAATATGTGACTCTTGAGTTGGCTTTCCAGAAAAGAAAATCTGCTGTCGCTATGATTACCTTTGCTAGATTCCTCGACCCTCCTGAGGACTGATCTCCACGTAGTTGACATGTTATATTTCTGTGTTGCTTTTCCATTAGATCAAGTCCATTTCCTAACCCTATAGTTAAGGTAAAAATTAAATTTCAAATCCTCTACTTTATTCTTGTTTTGAGCAAGTATGCAGGACAAAGTACATGGGATGTCTTAACGTCTCTTTGATTCTTATCTCCTGGACCTGCTCTTATTCTTCTTAATTTTATTAGTATATTTAGATTGTCTGGATGTGGTGTCAAACTTTGGGCAGTGGAATGCTTCAATTATTCATGTTTGGCTCTGTCCCCTGTATTTCTTGGGAAACTGTCTGCTAGTTGAACCGAATGATCTGTTCTAAACGAGGCTCTTCGAATCTGTATTTTCAGGTAGTGCTGAAGATCATCAAGCATTACCAGGAAGAAGGCCAGGGCAATGAAGTGGTCCAGGGTGTGCTGCTGGGGCTGGTGGTGGAAGACAGGCTTGAAATCACCAACTGCTTTCCATTCCCCCAGCACACAGAGGATGACGCCGACTTTGATGAAGGTAACAATTCACAATAATCATGTTTAAAGTCTCGTTCTGCGGTTGTAGCTATAATGCCTGCTGAAAACACTGTAAATTGGAGACCATATGGGAGAAGGAACCTACCACTAATATGTTCTATTAGGTAGGTTCTCCTTGGGGAAATAAGTGTCTTTAGTACAGGGGTAGCCAATGTGGTGGCCGCCAAAGTGGAGCTGGGACTCCAACTCCCATAAGGCCCAGCCTGCACGGCCAGTGGTCTGGAATGATGGGAGCTGTAGTCCCGCAGCATCGGGAGAACACCCCATTGGCTGCCCTTGCTCTGTTTGAGAGGTATATGTAATGTAAGGCAGGGACAGGTAGAAAAGCACACCAAGGTCCTCTGGTGTATCACTGGCTCATTCTGTTGTGCTGCCTGCTGGTTATTGGGCCACTTGAAAAGCATGTTGGATTGGGTGAAACTTGATCCAGAAGGAATTGGGGCAGGAAGAGGGAGCAAGCATCAAAGAAATGGCAACAAGAAGAAGTCAATCTCTAGCTCTTCTGGTAATACACTGTTTATTTAGCCCAATGCGTTTTGGAGAAGTCTCCTTCATCAGAAGCTGTATGAACAGTTCAGTTGTTTCTTCTTCATTAAATTGGTATATTATCCTTTATCTGTAGATTTCAGGGCGGTTCACAACATAAAAAACAACAACATAAAATTACTATATATATATATATATATATATATATATATATATATATATATATATATAGTAATAAAAATAATAACAAAAACAAACCGATAAAACACACACACACACACACACACACACACACACACACACACACACACACATTTTAAAGGGCATCCAATGTCTATCAGCCAAAGCCCTGGTTGAAGAGGAACATTTTTGCCTGGCTCCTAAAGGTGTACAGTCATACCTCGTGCTGCATACGCTCCGTGTTGTGTACGTTCGAGTTGTGGACCACCGCCACCCGGAGTGAGCGGGTGCACAGAAGCGTTCTGCGCAGTTCGCGCATGCGCAGAAGCGCAAAACCCCGCAAACCTCCGGGTTGTTTTTCTTTTGTGCATTCATGTTACACACGCCTGGGTTATGCAGCGCGACCCCGGAACGGATCACGTGCGTAACCCAGGGTTCCACTGTATAACGAAGGCGCCAGCCGAACCTCCCTGGGGAGAGCATTCTACAAATGGGGAGCCACTGCAGAAAAGGCCTGCTCTGAGGTTGCTTCTCTGGACCTCTTGTGGGGAAGGCACACGAAGAAGAGCCTCAGAGGATGATCTCAGTTTCTTAGCCCCAACAATGTCTGGATCCATATGGTAGTATTACCATTAGATCAGAGTTATCTGTGGAAACACAACAAGAATATTTGTTCATCGTTGGATGAACAAATCCAACTTCTGGAGCCCTAGGTCGGGGTGGCCAACTCCCAAGAGACTGCGATCTACTCACAGAGTTAAAAACTGGCAGTGATCTACCCCTCTTTTTGGGGTAAGTTGTTAAGCTTTTTTTAGGGAGGAGGAAAGCCCCCTTTTTAGGGGTTCAGCAGGGCAATGTTGTAAAGCTCTACCTGTTGGACATGCCTGCCCTAGGGGGACAAGTGGTGAGCAGAGCCAGAAGTGTTCTGCTTCAGTTTCTACCATAGCCACCTCAGTTTAGAATCCCTCTTCATGAATTCACAAGATGGTCTTAGGTAAGTCTCAACCTTAGTTGCTGCCGCAACCTATGGGGCTAATGCTGTTCTACTTTACTTAACTGCTATAAGGGTCACTGAAATAATGAAGCTATGGTGCTTTGTCTTGTAAATGCTATTATTCCTTATAAATTTTGTACATTTTGAGCTTTAAAGTGCCAAACGATAAATATAGGTGGCATTTACAAAGAAAATTCATATTGCTGTTCTAAAGATCTGGTTAACTTTGCTTATACCTGTTGATTTAAAACAAGCTAGCATTTTTTATCTTGTTCCTAAATCAGAAAGCATTTGCGTCTTTCTTAGAATCTCTATGGACCCTTGTTCTTCTTTGCTGAAAATTATTGTTACTCCAACGCAACCAGTTTCTCTACTGTGTTGTGTCTTGTGTCTGAATTTATCTCCTGGGCTCTGATAAATTCTTAACTCAAGGTTTTCTAGCATAAGCTGAGAAAATCGCATACATAAAAACTGTAAAAATTAGGGGTGGGCAGCTTGTTTGACACTGAGAAATACATTCCAAATGTGCCATTGCCTATTAAAATATGCCTCTGCAGTCAAGAGGATTTGTGACTTCTTAAAAAATGAAAGCTGCATGCTTTCAGATTCTGCCTTGGCCTTGAAGGCCCTAGAAAAGCAGCAGCAGGGTAACCAATCCCATTTCAGCTGGGTAGGCATGCACCGCAGTACTGTAATTCATGCAGTCTTAGCCCTGGGTTCCTAACGTGCAGCTTTATGTAAAATCTAAGCGTCTCCTATTCAGATTTCAGATCTGTGCAGACATTGCTCTTCCTTCCTATTGGCAAATGATTAAGAATAAGATAGATGATGTAAAGGTAAAGGGACCCTTGACCATTAGGTCTAGTCACGGACGACTCTGGGGTTGCGGTGCTCATCTCGCTTTATTGGCCGAGGGAGCCAGCATACAACTTCCGGGTCATGTGGCCAGCATGAGTAAGCCACTTCTGGTGAACCAGAGCAGCGCACGGAAATGCCGTTTACCTTTCTGCTGGAGTGGTACCTATTTATCTACTTGCGCTTTGACGTGCTTTCGAACTGCTAGGTTGGCAGGAGCAGGGACCGAACAACGGGAGCTCACCCCGTCGCGGGGATTCGAACTGCTGACCTGATCGGCAAGCCCTAGGCTCTGTGGTTTAACCCACAGCACCACCTGCATCCAATATGACGATCCCTAAAATCACTAGGGACGAAAATTGCAAGTCAAGCAGCCTGCCCCCAGGCTTGCAGGCTCAAGGTAGAAATGGGGCATGTTTGGGAGGAAAGCAGAGCAAAATGAAGTGGCCAGATGTGTCTCAGGGAGGCACTTCAGTGTAATAATAACATTAAGTGTTAGGTGGAGGAGCATTTGTAATGTAGGAAGGACTCTGCTAGGGAGAAGGGATTTGGGAGAGAGGAGTACAGCGGGCAATCTTAGGTCTAAATTTCATACAGAAGCAGATCTATACGGCTTACCATGTAGGGGTAGAGGTTAGAAAAGAGAAATGGGTACATGAAAAAGAGAGGGGGGTTACTGGGGGGGGGAGGTCATGTAGAACATCATGGCTCCATTCTTGAATCCAAAAATGTCTTTAGGCATGCTCTGTTGGTTTTTAAATTCTCCCCATATCCCGAGGACTGCTAACTTGCCTGATGGGAAGTGGGTGGAGATGAATGTGAAAGATGCTGAAGTCCTCAGGAGCACAAATGCTTATGAGGTGCTAACTTCGTAATGCAGTTCTGTGTCTGTGCCGTTCACACTGCCTTTTAGAGTTCTTGAGCTGCAAATATTTTATATAAACCGAGATTAGTCTTTGCAAGAAAAACCCTTCTACTCCATTTGATGGTGATCTTAGGAACTGTACTGTCAAAACTATCATCTCTGAGAAATGAATCATCTACTCAGATGAATCATCTCCTCCCGACGCTGCTCTCCCAAGACCCCAAACCCACATTGGCCTGATTATTAAGTGAACACTTGTGTCTCCAAAACTGTAGTAAACGCCTACAAGGAACTAGATTTAAAGCTTTTGTAACTGTAAAACAGGGGTAGCAGCCAGTGTGCTGCATCCGGATTTGGTTGGGCTGCAACTCCGCCATCTGGCTGGAGTCCAACAGCAGCTTATGGAGAGGAATAGCCCATGTTGCCTGTTCCTATGTTAAAAGCACACTGCACTCAATGCAGTAAAGGCCACCACTCAATGGTGTGGTGTTGTCCTCTTTATCCTGCAGTCTTAAATTAACGCTGTGCTGGCAATTGTGGCTTGTACCTGTAAATGGCTGCTCTCAGATTGGAAAGGTTAAGTGTAGTAGTCTATAGGGAAGGAGGTGGTTTCTCAGGTACTTGGGGCCTGTGTCTTAGTGATGTCTGTCCATTCTTGGTGTGGCTCTGTGGTTTGGGAGAGAGAGATAAGATAAGATAATCTTTATTGTCATTGACCCCTTGCGGGAACAATGGAATTACTCGATTGCTCTATCCACTCAGATAAGGCACTCTACATAAATTTAAAATAACTACAAAACACTAATTAAAACAGTACAATACGATACAATATAACAAGTAAAATAAGATGACTTCAAAGTCCAGACTTTCCATTTAAGGCCGAAATTGCTCTAGAGAAGAAACTGTTCTTGAGATGGCTCGTTCTCGCCTTCATTGTTCTGTATCTCCGTCCCGATGGCAGGAACTCGAAGAAACGGTGACCAGGATGCGATGGATCTCTTGATCTGTCTAGTGCTTTTCTGTGGCACCTGGTGATATAGATTTGTTCTAAAGTGGAGAGTGAGCAGCCAATAATGCTCTCTGCTGTTTTAATAATGCTGCACAACCCTATCCTACCCTGAGAAGTACAGCTTCCGTACCACACACATGCATGAGCCTGCTGCACATGCATGGCATATACTAGGCTACCCCATGGAGGCTTTCATTGTGGCTTTCCAAAGAACCCGATGCCGAGCAGGTATTCTGCAGTTTTTCATCTGCTGATTGTGAACCCTTTGGGGGATAAGGAGTCACCTCTCACCGTGAACTTGCCAAAGAGAGCGGGAAAGAGATTGATCTGCTCTGTGAATTTCCTCAGACAGAGCAGACAATAACTCTAGAATAAACAATATAATTCTTCATTTAAACTTTTATCTTTTATGTTGTTAATGGAAAGGCTTTTCTGTGGGGCTTCAAAAGCACATTACTTTGAATTATTTTCTCACATGCCTCCATTGGGATTTTTCCCCCCACGATGAAGGCTCATCTGCTACAATTCCTTTACTTGACAAGCTACAAAATAAATCTATTTCGGGCAATTAAGCAAGGCTGTTATAAGAACTGAAAGGAAAATTGAGACAAGGTGGGTTGGGGTTTTTTTTTTTTTTTTAATGGGCTGTTTATTAAAAGCCCCATTAGGGGGCACTGTTACCCAGCTTAAAAGCAGTCACGTCTCATTTGTGTGTGCTGGCTGTGTTAGGAGTGAGGCTCGCAAGCGGTTGCCGGCGGAGGGGGGTGGGAAAAGGAGAGCTATTTTCATTTGCTAAGGTTCGACTACTGTTTTATACAACCAAGTTCTGTAAGCATGATACACAGCGCATTGATTTAAATACCTGTCCAATAATTTTGCTGGCTGTCGTTCCAGGCGAACTCCGCTATCTTAGAAAGCGCAGGTGCTTAGGTAATCTCTGCAAACCAGTATGCATTTATCTCAGAACTCTGTGTAGAATCAAACACAGTTCTTCCACTCTGCTCTAATAAACCCCTTTAGGGACAGACCATCGGTCCGTCAGACGCCACCGGTTCCTCTGCAATGAATAACCACTGTAATTTCCATCTTGCTTCAATCTCAAGATCTTACCTTAGCGTTTCCCGTTGTACTGTATCATCACAAGCTGAACGAAACCTAGTGGTGGGGAAGGGCTGTAGGGCCGGTGGCACAATGGGTTAGTGCACCTGGCTGCTAACCAGAATGTTAGTGGCTCAAGCCCACCCAGGGATGGTTGTGGCCAGGATTCCTGCAGTTCAGGAGGTTGGACTAGATGACCCTTGGGATCCCTTCCAACGCCTACGATTCTGTCAGAGGATAGTAGAAACACAGGACTCTGCCTTTTACTGCATGAAATCATTGGCAGTTTGCAACCGGCGTGGGTCCAGTGGCGACCCTGTGGAGATCTCTGGGTGTCAGATTGGCGACTGACATCTCCATCTGCCTGGCCCCTCCAGCTTTCTTAAGCAGGTAAGTAGAATAGCTTATTTATTGCATTCAAATCCCACCTTTTTCTCCTGGGAGTCCATGGTTCACCCCACTCCTCAGTTAATCCCCACAAGGACCCTGTGAGGTAGGCTAAGAGGCTCTGAGTGTCCCAAGGACACCCATTGAACTCCCTGAGTGGGGATTTGAACCCTGATCTCCCAGGTCCTAGTTGGACACTCTAAGCACTACACCACACTGGCTTCCTGGAGTACTTCTTCTATGGGACAGGTCTATGAATTAAGTAGGTAAATGAATATGGGTAAAGAAAAATGTCACTTAGAGAAGGATCTGAAATATTTTCCTTGAAGCTTGAATTCGATTTATTCTGGATTGTTTTATTTGATGTTTCAATGTGTTGTAAACCGCTTTGAAATTTTTCTTTAAAATATAAAATGGTACAGAAATGAATAATAATAATTAATAAATCTCACTGGGGGGGAAAAGGCACCTAGACACTCCGTGTTGGTGACCATAACCTAGGTTAAAGGTGCCGTTTGGTGATTAGCTTATATATCTGAGTTTCTAACCCTGAACATTGGTCCTTCTGGCTCAGAACTGTCTACAGTCTGTACTGACTGGGAGCAGCTCTTGAGGTTTTCAGGCAAGAGTCTCTTTCAGCCTTACCTGGAGATGCCAGGGATTAAAGCTGGGGCCTTTTTTCATGCACTCTTCCACTGACCTGTGACCATTTCAAACTTGGTGTTGCAAGGTGCACATTAACTGCAACTGAGAGCAGCAGCCCAACCTATTCTTAGTAGCATTTGATTTTAAAAAGTGTCATCGCACTCAGCTTTCCCTGTCCCTTACTGGCTTCTGCTTGTGGAGGCTTGGAAATTCTGAGCATGGTGATATCACGGCAGGCATTGGCTTTCATAGGCATTACTAGGGAGGAGCCAATATCCTTTATAACATCTCATTTGGACCTTAAGTGACGTCCGTATTATTATTTTTCCTTTGATAAGTAGCCTATTTCAGATGATGCATTATAATGCTGCTTTTGCATTTCATCTGTAACTGGCTGTGTAGCATTCATAAGCACGTAAGAATAATAGAATCTTAGAATTATATAGCATTGGAAGGGACAGTGAGGATCATCTAGTCCAGCCCCCCTGCAAAGCAGGAATATGCAGCTATCCCATACGGGGATTGAACCTGCAACCTTGGTATGATCAGCACCACACTCTAACCAGCTGAGCTATCCAGGCTGGTAAGAGCCCTGCTGCATTAGGTCAGAGACCCCTCTAGTCCAGCCAGATGCCCATAGGAGGTCCGCAAGCAACCCAAGTGCAACAGCCTTCATCTTGCCTGTGGTTCCCAGCAGCTGGTGTTCAAAGGCATACTGCCTCCAAAAGTGGTCAAATCCTACTCGAATAATAGAAAAATAGAGGAACGGGTCTTTTGATTCTCTTTCTGGATGTTAACTAGATGTGTGTTCGGTTTTACTGCAGAATCCTAGCACCAGAATAACATTAACGTCATCATTTAATGTTTAATCTCCACTATTCTTCCTTAGGTTCCATAAACCGCTCGCTAGTATTTTTAGACGGTGCACGGAACTTGTCTGAGCGAGCATCAGATTTTCCTTTCTCAGCCCGTCCTCATTTTACAAAATTTCAGTCTGCATCGTGCAGGAATATGTGATGGGTGCTTAAAGCTAATAAGCATCGCCATAAGGATGTGAACAGGAATATTGCTAAGACATTTAAAATGAAGAATAAAAACGCATGTAGCCGTTTTCGCATGATGCGGAAGAAATGCCGGTTCGCAGCTGGCATATGATTTCGTAACACAGAGACCAGCAAATGCCAACCTGGTGCCCTTCAGACGTTGTTGGACTGCGATTCCCGTCATCCTCGGCTAAGTGCTGTGCTGTCTGGGGCTAATACAGACTGTGGGGCCACAGCCCTAGTGTGCAGCTAGGACCCTTGTAGTTGTGTGTGTTTTGAATGGGAGCTCCCGATCCACAGGCTATATCTTTCGAGATGTAAGATAAGCAGTTTGACGCAGCAAAGGCAATTCGCTGGGGGGCACACGTAAGCCATTAGGGTGCGCTTAAAATAGTTACCTGTATTGCGGCCGTCATCTCCAATTGAGTCCTCCTTCGTGCAAGAGGGAGAGAGGATGGAAGAATGACGCGAAATGGCCAGGTTGGGAGCCTGTTTTGAAAGGGGTGCACCGTCCGTAGCATGTTGTGACATTTGTTTTAGGCATAAAGGACCATTCCCTTGCCTTGCCTGTTTAAAGGAGAGAAGCTGAAAATGGTCACCCCTCCGGAAGAATTATCCACTCACTCTGCCTCGCTGAGTGTTGGTATCTTTCATTTGATTCCATTGCAGTATATGCATGTTCTCATCAAATTAACAGCCTGCAGGTCTTGCCTCTGTAGCATGCTTGTCTCAACTAAGTTAAATTCCTTCCCATTAGTCATAATTATATGACATACAAGCCTGCGGTGTACTCTATGAATTTTTGTTTGCATTTTATAGCTTACAAGACAAACAGCTGTTTAAGAACCTTTTTTTTTAATTTTTTAAAAAAGTTTTTCCTGTGGTCTAAAACCCTAACACAAAACTTCATCACCTTTCTGTGGCTGAACTTCTATTAATCTTCTAAATTATTTTTAAAACCCCACATTTCCCCTAAATTGATAGAATGAATCTCTGGAGAAAAAGCATAGGAAATGGTGCAGGAGATAATCAATATATATGTAATATTAATGTTTTTCGGTCCTGTGTGGGCATCTGCTGCGTATGGCAATATTTTGAAAATGTTAACTTATTATGGCTTATTGGCTTACGGTTGAATGTTCCTGGTAAGAAATGTGTTGAATGTTCCATTTGTAGGTTATTCTGATAAGTTGTGGAAAGACCTTGGCACCGTTTAACTGAAACTTTATATATATATATATATATATATATATATATATATATATATATATATATATACCCTTTTAGTCTCCAGCAGCTGAGATAACTTAAAGTTGAAATATGAGGGTTGAAACTAAAATATGACGTATCAAGAGTAATATTAATGGCTTTGCTCTTGTATCCGTTCATACTTGAGCTGTGAATATGTTAAAAGGAAAGGATTGTACATTTTTATATGGTTGTATTTATTTAAAAGTTAGGAACATTAAAATATCACTTTCATAGTAAAACAAAGTGTAAGTGTATTCTGATATTTAATACATGGCTGCATAAGGTAAGGCTTTTTTTATTTAAAAAAATGTACTTGGTTTTTCAAACCTAAAATATTTTACAGGGTTGAGATTTATGAAGTGTCCAGCTGTTAGGTTGATCTAAAATACTTTCAGATTTGGCATTGCTAGCATTCAGTTAAAATGCCAAAGCTGAAATTAAAAAAAAAAAAAAAAAAATTCCCCCAGAAGCCATAAGGTGTGGCTGTTAGGATTTAACGATAACTTTTCTAGAGCAAATTTGAGATCAGAGAAACAGGGCGCATACAAGTGAATTTCAGAATTGTCAGTTGAAGGGCATATAATTTCAATTTATACTAGTTTTAATATGAAACAATGCATTCTGTAAGGATCAGATGGATTTTGCCTAAATCAAGCTGTTAGAGTTTTCTCCCCCTTTTTTGTTGTTGAAAACGTTCCCCTCCCCAGCAGTTGCTTTTAATTAAAATATAAATATATATTTTACTTACCTTCATATATTTGGGATGTCTGGCAGTTTTATATATGAAGAAATTTAAGCTCGCTTACGAACATGCTTTCCCTTATTCCTTCATGTACCACACTTCCCAGACTGTCTCTTAAAATATGATTTTTTCATGTTTTTTACGAATCTATTTTGTTTGTGGTTTATGTCTCTCTCCCTCCCCCCCCCCCAACTCTAGCTTCATCACCTGTGTCCCGTTCCCTCCCCGTCTTTGCACCTTTGGAATCCACTTCCACTTGAGATTTAATTACTCAAATGAATGAACCGGGAACTTCCATTATGTCAATGTTGCAAACCCTGACCAAAGAAGAAATGTGTGAATTAAATTCGGGGGGGGGGGGAGCCAAACTTCTCTGAGCACACTTTAAAAAGAAATGCCTATGTCCATTGCCACATCCATCTTCCAAGGCTACTTCTGAGGACACCAGGGTTCTTATAGACTTTAATAATGACAAGACCTTTGTTATGAGAAGCAATAAGAATGCTTCAATAAGTGTCGGAACCTTTGTTGCAGGTGGAGCATAATAAAAGCTGAGGATATATCAGGAGTAAATATTTATGGCATGGTTAACCGATTAGACGTAGAAGGAAATGTGATTAATCCACTTAGCAAGGGGAAAAACAGTGGGATAAAGAGAAAATTAATTTAAGTGCAAATATCATTTGGGAAACATTAGCTTTGCCTCAAAAGACTTCAGTTTTAGCGCAACTGGCTTTTTTGAACTTTTTTTTGGGGGGAGGGACAAGGGAATTCAGTGCTCTTTATCTTTTTTAATAAAATAAAATGGCCAAAGGTAATTTTCTTTCTTGCCAAACCAGATTATACCTTCATTTTTAGTATATCCAAGGAGCTGTAATATTGCAGAATATTAGCCCTCGCTCAGCTACAGTTCTGCACAGCAGATTGAGATTGGGACTTGTTTAGAAAATCTTCCCTCAGCTAGACTTGCTTAATTCGATACGATTCAGAGACCTCGTGCCTTTTAATAGTTGTGAAGAATGAGAAGCCTCTGCACAAAACATTGTACTGCTCTATCTAACGCTCCCTGTGATAAGTCAGTCATTACTATTTAAAGCGAAAGCAACAAACAAATATATCTGATGTATATCTGAATGACACAGTAGTTGAGGGTATTCTGAAAATGCACACAATCAGATTATGGAGAACAGGTAAATGCCAGTATTTAATCTGGTTAATAGGATGTTGGAGGCGAATCAAATAGCAGCAAATGGTATCTGCCTGGATCATGCAAAATTGTTAGCACAACCGTTAACCTGGCAACTTGCCGACAAAGGTTCAGATGTCCACTAATAGTTTTCAGCACATAATTTTGGATGTTATCAAATTAAATTAAACAAGTCACTCACTTTGCCCAGATACAGTAACATGTGCACATGTTGTAATTATATTATTATAGATAAATATGAAAATAGGCTGTGATCCAGTACTTGGGGAATGGTGGTAGGAAGACATAACTCTTGAGTACCAGAATCAAATTTCTGGTTACAACTACCTAATGCAGGCCGATTTTTGTTAGCTAAAGACAGGGAATCCCCCCCCCCCCGGTAGTGTGTGTCACCACCATTCTTTGTTTCTATACATTTACCATACTTTCCAACTTCTAGGGCTGTAGTAAAGGTAAAGGTACCCCTGACCGTTAGGTCCAGGCGCAGACGACTCTGGGGTTGCGTGCTCATCTCGCTCTATAGGTCGAGGGAGCTGGCGTTTGTCTGCAGACAGTTTTTCCGGGTCATGTGGCCAGCATGACTAAGCTGCTTCTGGCGAGCCAGAGCAACGCACGGAAACGCCGTTTACCTTCCCGCCGGAGCGGTACCTATTTATCTACTTGCACTTTGATGTGCTTTCGAACTGCTAGGTGGGCAGGAGCTGGGATCGAAAAACGGGAGCTCACCCCGTCGCGGGGATTCGAACCACCGACCTTCTGATCTGCAAGCCCTAGGCTCAGTGGTTTAGACCACAGCGCCACCCACGTCCTAACCCCAATTGCCTGCAAGTAAGCTTCATAGGACATTTAGGAGTAAACAGGATTATGCTGTAAACCTCTGTAATTTGGGTATAATTTGCTTCGGCTAAGTCAAGGGGAAATGGCAATTGACACCTTTTCTCATTTTTTGGCTACTGTGCATCCTAGGGAGTGAAGTTTAGAGATAATAGAAATAAAAGGTGGATGGTGAAGGCATGTCTGACAACACAGTTTTGAAGCTTTAGTTACTACATTTCTTGTACTTGAAGAATAAAAAATACTGGAGGGTATGACTTAGACTACTACATGTTGACCGCACCACCAGTGAAACTACACCCCAAAGTTAGGAGAGCCAAATCTGCTGCCTGTGATGCCATGTAAAAACCTGCACATAGAATCCTAGAATCATAGGGTTGGAAGGGGACCACAAGGATAGTCTAATCCACCCCCCTGCAATGCAGGAATCTTTTGCCCAACATGGGACTCGAATCCACGACCCTGAGATTAAGTCTCATGCTCTACCGGCTGAGAAAGTGGAGACTCTTGAGTTGCACGTAAGAATCCTTGAGCATAGGATATTTAGCCCCGGAAGCACGAGTTCAGTCCTTATTTTCCAAAACGGAATTCAGGACACCTATTTTTCAGTTTCTTATCCTGCGAGGGTTTGCTGTTTAGGGTAACTTCACCTTCTCTTTAGTAGGTGCACTTTAGTAGGTAGGTTAAGAACAAGAAAGCCCCTGGGTCACATTAAAAAGTGAAAGAACTGAAAAATATGTTTCGGAGTTATATTAAAGGAACGTTTAGTTTAATTCCTTAAACTGCAATAGTACTTGGAACATGACCCAATCTGTGATGTGCAGCTTGAAAATACTATTTTGACAGAAGTATCAGAAGTGATATATTCAATCCCGCCCACCCACTCCGGTTTGGGGAATTGATAGTAAAACTTCAGAGTCTATAGAGAAGTTTGAGGTTTTGGTAAGGTTTTTGTCGTTTTCAAAAGCCTGCCGCGTACAGACGCTTGCATCCCTACAAGAAAGAAAAAGAAAACCCAGTGCTGTTTGCGACTTCATTTGAAGTCCTCAGCGTTTAGTTGTAGGATGGATTTAACATTTATAAGTGTTTATGGCCATTCAAGCTGAGATTATTACGTTGTGGAACCCAAACTCACCACACAGGGTTTGGGTCTCCTGACTCTGGTGCCAGCTGTTCCCGACACCACAATTATTATTATTATTATTATTATTATTATTATTATTATTATTATTATTACCGTATAAGACGACTGGGCGTATAAGACGACCCCCAACTTTTCCAGTTAAAAGATAGAGTTTGGGATATGCTTGCCGTATAAGAAATACGACCCTGCGTATAAGACGACCCCCGACTTTTGAGAAGATTTTCCTGGGTTAAAAAGTAGTCTTATACGCAGGAATATACAGTATTAGGCAGCAGAAGGTGTCAAAGTATGGAACACAGTGCCTGTGATGTCCAACACGAGCACTTCGGGCGAATTTATGAATGCTTTACAATTCTTAGACTAGCTGTCCTGTTTTCTTAAAATAAAGCAACAGAAAAAAGCCCTTCTGTGAATAAACTGATTGTAAAGAAAACTGCGTTGATACGGGAGAGGGCAGTGTGTTGCCTCTGAGATGCTTATGTGTAGCTTGAAAAGATGCCTGTGGCTCTCAAGAGGATTCTCTCCCGGAAAGTTAGGCTCAATGTGACCAGTTTCATTTGCTGTGCTAAAACTACCCCAAACACTTCATCGTTTGTGGAGAATGAGATATTCAGCACAAGTTCCCTATCAGAAAAATGGGCATAATAGTGCCTGGAATTGGGGGCTATTGTGTAGAAAAGTGCCTTGGACCAAGTCAATGTTATAAATTAGGAAGGACCGATTTTTAGGGTTAAAGCACAGCAATAAGAACAGAATAAAAATAGCCACCTAAAGTCATGTCTTCTCTAAACCGATTTATTGCCAATTTTGTAGAGTCAAATCATCTGTATGTTAGCAAGTGTCTTTTGTGGGTCTGGCCAGCAATATGCCTGGCAGAAGTAGTTTCTCATTCAAGGCAGGTAGGTGTCTTAGCCGTACTAGGGAACCATACTGAGGTTTAGCATCAGATCAGTGTGTTGTTTACCTTGCCAGCGTTGTCTTAACTCAAATATGGAAATAAGGTCTGTAATCTTATTTTATGCCTTATTTTTGAATTTAGCACAAACTGTAGGTGAAATTGCATATCTTATTACGTTAACCAGAATAGCCTGGAGTTCTTTATCTTAAGGAGCTGGATTACTTTTTTTTAAAAAAAGAGCCCTACAGTACTGATTGAATATCATGCATGAAAACTAATATTAAAGTGTTTCCGAGCACACAGAGTCGTGCAATATTGTTTCCAGTAGGTGGTGAAGTGAGAGATGCTGAAATAGAACAGAACAATTGTTGGGAGCCAAGTAAGGAATCTGGTGTAAGTAATCTGTTTGGACACTGGGTGCCACTCCTGAAACGCTTGGAGTCAGTTTAAAGAGCACCTTTATATATATATAAAAGATTTTTTTAAAAAAAACCAGTTGTAACAAGAAACAGCCTTGAAAATGGAAGTCTTGTTATTTGGAAGGCTTTGAAAATGGTCCATGCTTGGGAGTAGTGTGTTGCATGGCTGGGGGGTTTAAAACACAACACCACAAAATCCCAGAAGGGATAAACTGAATCGGTCAACCTGGCACTCATTGGCAGTCTTTTCTTTGGCTTTTCGCTTTTTCTCTGCACTTTATCTTACTGAATATATATTGCCAGCACTGTGTGTGGAGCTGTTCAGACTTATAAAGAGGTTCCCCCCCTTTTTGTTTCAAAGCAACATTGCTTGGAGAATTAGGAAGCTCTGCTAAGATGGTGAAGAAGGTAAGTTCTGCATGGGCAGGAAAAGAAAACCACCTTCAGGAGAATAGCTTACAGGGGGTGATGGTAGTGCCCCCAAAGCCTTGGATCCCAGTAGCCTCTCACCAGAAATACTGCATCCAGGTTTACTTGCGCAGAACAGAAATAAATGAGTAAGGCATTTGAGCTGACCCTCCCTAGGTTTCTGCCTGCTGCAGAACTCTTTCCCTCGTTGGAAGAAGCACTAAGGGGCCATTTCGATATGCTCCGATCGTAAGGAGCTTGCACAATCAGCAGTAACAGGATCGCGATGCTAGTTTGCTCCAAAGCTCCTCGCTTTCATCACTGCAAATTATAGAGCCCAGAACCTGGACTATGTGTGCTACTGGGCTTTAGACATGCTGATCTCATGCCAATCCACATGGCTTAATATGGGCTGGTGTTATTATTTGCTGAGAGTTAATTTTATTGTGTACTATTATATTCTAATAGATTATTGAATGTTACCGGTACTTTATTTGATATAAGTTGTTCCATTTTAAAGTTATGTTTTATTATGACTTTCTGTGTGGGATCAGATCATTATAAGGTGTGTGTTCTTCGTTGTATATTTTGTTGGTGTAAATGGCATTGTGTATAGAGTCATACCTTGGAAGCCGAATGCCTTGGCACTTGTATGTTTTGGCTCCCGAATGCCACAAACCCGGAAGTGATTGTTCTGGTTTACAAACATTATTTTGGAACCCGAACGTCCGGTGTGGCTTTCGATTCGCTGCAGGAGCTTCCTGCAGCCAATCGGAAGCCACGTCTTGGTTTCTGAAGGTTTTGGGAGTCGAATGGACTTCTGGAGTGGCTTCCATTCGGCTTCCAAAGTACGACTGTAGTAATATAGAAAAGGCAGTATACAAATTAGAAGTGAAATGAAATGAAATTTTCATCAAAACTAGGGATTTTTGTAATGTTGAAACACTATGTGTCTGCGAGCTATCCAAGTAACTTTTTTGTCATTTACCGGTAGATGAACCGTGTGTGCCGTTTCTAAAGATTGCCAGCAACAGGCAATGTCTTTCAGTGTTTATCTCTCAAATGCAGTGTTAGAAACTGGGATAGAAAAGCTAGGAGCCAAATGGCTTCTGGGGCCTGGGTTGTGGGCACCAAAGCAAAATGTCTAGTCCCCACTGGGGGGCGGTGGATAGTTGGCAATACTTATTATTATTTTATTTTGATAAGCAGGAATCAATATGCAATTCACATAAGTGACACATTGTTAATATCACATTTTTAGCAGAAATTGATAATACATGTTTAATTTGGTTGTTTGCAATAAAAATATTGGTACCATAGTTCAGTTTTCAAAACACTCTACTCCTTATTGTTAAACTTCTTAACATACTGTCTACCTTTAACATACACTTCGAGGTTTCAAAGCACATACATTTCATTTATCCTTGAGTGTCAGCCAGATGCAAAGAATGGCACCCAGATTTTTGGAGGTGCTTGCAAATGGATAATCTTTAGGTGCAAAATGTGCCGGGCGCCCTGCTAATTTCGAACCCAGCTCAAATGGCAAACCCAATGAAATGACAGATTTGAAAATAACAGGCCACCTTTATCTGGAATTTATAGAACATTTCCTGCAACAAAGTTAGCATTTTTATGTGGGTTGGTGGGGTGGGGCGGGGGAGAAAAACACATCAACCCACACAGAACTCTGGCAGATTTGAGTCATCTGGAACCTCCCAAGAACCTCGTTTAGCCTTGTGTTAATAGTGAATAAAGCAAATTCACAGTGGTTTCTGTGGTTTTGCCAGCAGTGGCAAAAGGTCTGAACTTCTAAAATAGATTCCCCCCTCCCTCCTTACGTTTTTCCTGGACAAAGCTGATTTATCAGAGAGCTCCAGAAAACACATGTAGGATTATAACTGGAGGAATTAATACCAGAAACCTCCTTCTGCTGACACCAGGCAATCTATTAAACAGAGCAATTGGAGTAATGAGTACCATGTATGATAAGCCCGAGCCACCTGGGTTTTATTAGGCTGCCTTCTACTTTGATCACAATATTATTTCAAGACTTGTCTGTGTTAAACGGCTACAATTCCTTTTGTGATTTAGACCTCAGGTTGATATAACTCAACTGAGGCTTGTGAAAGGGAAGGTGTCACGCTAAGCCCAGTGTACATTCTGAGGAGGTGCAAGTTCAGACACGGGCGCTGACCCCAGAACAAAGGGGAAACTTGTTAGCACATGAAAACTTTTGCAACGCCTTTGGCTGTGGAGTTGAGGTTGGAAAGGTGTGGCGTTTCTCGGCCGAAGCTCCACTCTCAGTGGAGGCTGCTTGTGTGTGGCACACATCCCTTTGCTAGGTCGAGGGTCCGCTTCTTGCAAGCCCCAAGCTGTTTGTCTTTTGGCCCATTGCTGCTTTGATTTAGAATGACTTTTATTGCACAGACGCCGATTCTAGGGAATGGGTGGCATCTAATAATAATAATAATAATAATAATAATAATAATAATAATATTTTTTAATAATAATTTTTTATTTATACCCCGCCCTTCCCGGTTTAAAAACCAGGCTCAGGGCGGCTAACAGCAAATATGAAACATTGATTAAAATGCGACTTAAAAAGAGCATAAAAACAGCATAAAATGCCTACTGTAATTGGAAATACCTAATTGCAAATTCAAATGTATCCCTATCGTGTTTTATGATTTTCTTGATACTGTATGTGGGTTGGAACTGGTCTGTGACCGTAATAATAAATTTGAATTTGAGCATAAAATACAACATAAATGCAGCATCATTGTCAATAAAATTCAAAAATTCAGGGGTCATTTTTTTTTGGGGGGGGGACCCCCAATCAGTAAACATCAAATGATCACCAGGGGTAACTGGCCAAGTTGTTCCTACTAGGGCCAGCAAGGAGACCAGGGAAGAATTTAAATGTGGGGTCCCAGAAGGGTTTCTTCATAGAAAAGGAAAGGAAAAGGGGAATACAGGATTAGGCTAATTCAAATTGAAGGCCAGGCGGAATAGCTCTGTCTTACAGGCCCTGCGGAAGGAGATCAAGCCCTGCAGAAGAATCCCAGAAGCTTCTACATGATTGTGTGTCTGTGTGTCCAAAGGGGTATTTAGTAGGATAGGACCTCATGGGGCTACTCATTAGAACACCCCTCCAGGAACATAGGGAACTGCCTTTCATTGAATCAAGACGATCGGTCAATCTAGCTCGGTATTATTAACACTGACTGGCAGCAGCTGTCCAAGATTTCAGTCTGGGATCTCTCCCAGCCTTACCTGGAGGTACCAGGGATTGAATCTGGGACCCTCTGCATGCAAAGCAGATTCCTTACCACTTAGCTACGGTCTTTCCCCAACGCATGGTAAGTGAAACAAGGTAGCACTTCCTAGTTCCTTGCTGCTCCCAATAGCTGCGCATTGGGCAGAACATCAGAAGCTGGAGATACATGGATATTGGAGGCGAAGCTGTTGGGTCAGTCCCCCTTTCCCATGCCTGCATGGAAGGAGCTCTTAGAAATAGCCCTAGGGCCCACCATGGCTCCTTGCCCTTCCACATGACTAGCAGGGGCAAAAGAGATTATGCAAAATGAGTATGGATGTGCAGATTTCACTTGGTTTGAATAAACTCACAGTTTCTCTTGGTACAGGGTTGTGATGCCCTTAGAGCATTCTGTTTAGGAATTCTGTTTAGGAATTATTTATGTTGATTTTTTGACCACTGTACATGAGACAAAACGTGGCTGGTTTTATGATGTTTTTAAAAAATGCAGGGGGAAAAGTAATTTCCTAATTCTGTGAAAAAAAATTGCCCATCATATGTGTTTGGGCATTCCATTTTTGTGGACCTGTGTTCCTGATAATGGCTCTGCTATCTTCAGTGGGGGTGACAGAATGGGGGGGGGCATTTGTACTGGAGAAAGCATGACGAATATATGTTAATCACAATGCAGTTAAGATATTGGAACAGTTCAATCTACCTCTCTAAATATCAACTACCTCTCTAAAATCCCCAAGTCTTTTAAAAAATGTGTTGCCTTCAGTATACATGCCAGCCTTTCCCTTTGGGTTTATCCTTATAGGAAGAGATGAGCGGAAGAGAGAATCTGCAAATAATAGATGGAGCCTGCCAAAATCCGGTGTTGACCTTCAGCTTGCTAAACTGTAGGAGTTGGAGAGGAGGGAAATGAACGGAACTTTCCCTCTAGATCCTGCAGACTTGACAAGACTGATAATTGGTGTTAATCGTTCCATTTGGCCATTGCTGCATCCTCCCAGGAGAATGTTCTCCTTGTTTCTTAATAAGCAATGATGCAGATCAGGCCGCCAAGCATAGCCATCAGGTTGCATATTCAAGCGGCTCTAATTTTGCACACACTTTCAGTGTGAGGCTGCCCTGCCCTACTCTCATTATCTCCTCATCCACCTTCTCTCTGAATAAGGATGCAAGATTTGTTTTAAATGCAACTGCTTCTTAAAGGAGATACAAAGCTCACCTTTCATTAATGGAGCCTTAACCCTCGAATAAGTGGTTCAGGCATTGGGTCAGGAAGGAAGAATTGCAAGCTAAAGGTGAACTGATCCTTAGATGGCTAAAAGGTCCTGCCCCTTTTCAGGGAGATAACCAAGGAATACAAAACTACACACATTGTCCTCCCCAAACCTCATTGCTTAAATCTGTTTTGCTTATAGCAGTTACTCATAAAAGTTCTGTGAGTGTATTCCCAGTTTTCACTAATGTGATGTAGAGCAGATGCCCTCCAAAGTGGTGTTGGACTACAACTCCCATAATCTCTGACCATTGGCCAGTGGTGGGGGCTGATGGGAGTTGGAGTCCAGCAAAATCTGCAGGACACCATGTTGGCAACCGCTGATGTATAACAGTGCAGTGTACAAGCTATGATTTAAAAAATCACAAAAGTAGAGCAATCCATTATGCAATTGTGCTGAGCTTTTGAGGCTCTTGGAAATGTGCTGCAACTTTGGAGGCAAATTCCCACCTCCCTCAAAGCATGGGGGGAGAGAAGGCAGGGGGTTGTTCCTGACCCCACAGCCCATTTTAGATGTGTGAGGTCAAGAAGAAGGCCCCTATGCTTGCTGTAGGGACAAGGTCTTGGTGATTATCCATTTTCAGTTGTTCATCAAGGCCAGCCAGAATTTGTTGACCCTTATTTTCACGATAATGGACAAATCCTCTTATGCGAGGATTTCCATTTGGAAAGTGGCACCCAGGTCCTTTTCGGGCTGTGTTTGATTTGCATTCATTTTTCATTATTAAAATGGTACTGATGCATCTCATTTTGAGTGCTCAGTTAATTTGTCACAGAAGATAACTGACTCGGCTAGCCATAAAATTTGTTTTATTGCCGATACATTTAAACACTTCTGATTAACTTTTATTGGGGTCATTTTATTAAATTTAATGCCTCCAAATACCATTCTGAATAGAGAATTAGCTGTTTTTGATTTCCACAAGCATATTAAATGCCTATCTAGGGGGATGATCCTGGTGATCTGTGTGTTTGAAATCGCATGTAGGAGTTGCAAGAGGGGGAGACTGTAGTTTGCTACTTAAATAAAAGGACTGTGTTGAAAGGAAACTTGGGTAAAGGGATAATGAGGACCTTTTGGACTGTGTGATGGGATATACTCATAAAAATAGAAAATTGAGACGTTATTACTGCAAATTGCAGCCAGTGGTAGCTGGGGTTATGTGCTGGTGTAAGTGCATCAGAGAAGTTCAAATTCTGCCCAGAGAGAGAAGTGTAGAAGCATTGGTAAGCTATTTCGCTTAGTGGACAACGATGCACTTAAGAAATCAAGAAACGGTTCTTAACTAAGAGCATAAGAGTTTGCTGGATTAGGCCAGTGGCCCATCTAGTCCAGCATCCTGTTCTCACAGTGGTTATCCAATTGCTCATGAGAAACCTTGCGAGCAGAACCTGAGTGCAAGAGCTCTCTCTGTAACATGTATTCAGAGGCATTCAACCTACAACAGTTGAGAGCCAGTGTGGTGTAGTGGTTAAGAGCGGTAGACTCGTAATCTGGGGAACGGGGTTCGTGTCTCCGCTCCTCCACATGCAGCTGCTGGGTGACCTTGGGCTAGTCACGCTTCTCTGAAGTCTCTCAGCCCCACTCACCTCACAGAGTGTTTGTTGTGGGGGAGGAAGGGAAAGGAGAATGTTAGCCGCTTTGAGACTCCTTTGGGTAGTGATAAAGCGGGATATCAAATCCAAAACTCTTCTCTTCTCTTCTATAACAGTGGTGGCAGAACTTAGTCATTGGTAGCCTAGCTCAGGGTTGCCCAACGTTTCATACCAAGAGAGCCGCAAGAGTACTTCGACTGGAACCCGGAAGCCACACACTGTCTTGTCCTGCAGGGAGGCCAGAATTTGATGACCCCCCCCCCAGCCCACACATTGCCTTCCCAAAGCCAGCTAAGTGAGGCTCCGGGCTTTGTGTGAAGCCCTGGCAGGGTCCTAAAGCCCTCCCACCACCTTCCCAAAGCCCAGTGCCTTGCTTACCCAACTTTGGGAAGGCAGCGTGAAAGATGAGGGGGCGTAAATTGTTGCCAAAGACCCCTAAAAAAGGCCTCAAGGGCCACGTGTTGGACCACCACTGATGCCATTATCCTCCATGAATTTGTCTGAACCTCTTTGCCTGACTATTTAAGAGGGTCATTGGTTTTGCTGTATTAATCCTGGGTTTTGTTTTGTAAAAATAAACAAATACAGTACTGTAATGAGTTTCTCAAACCAGCTGCAAGGACACCGAATCTAAGTGGGAAAGGAGGGCTTGCACTGTTGTGTCCTATTTTAAGTTAAGATTTGTTCCCCCCTGTATATTATCCCGAATCTTCCTTTTTTCTATCATTCTATGCACCCACTCACCCTGTCCCATGCTTTTGAGCTGTCTGGCCCCAAAATGGCAACTAGGCATTCCGTTTTGGCGTCTGTAACCCTGATTTAAGGAGCCATTTGGCGCCTAGCCTTATATATATGAGTTTCTAACACCGTTCACATGTGTGTAGAGAGAAGTAATGCAGCTTAGGCACGTCTAGCTGGAGGATTCCTGCTCTTCTAAGAGAAATGTGTAGCTACTCTTTCCCAATACCCTTCCACAGTTTTCAGTCCCCCACCTCCGCCTGAAAATCGGTAAGTTTGCAAATGAGTTGGGGAACGGAGAGGAGGCATTTTGCAACCCCTCTCCCACCTCATTTTCCGTGGAATGCCTTGTTGGATGCTCAGTCTCTGGTCCTCATGTTGAGTGTTGTGAGAAATAAACCTCTAGGGACATTGGCAAGGCTTCTTTTCACCTGAGTCCGTAAGCACGTTCCCACTGCTTCTGGAACTCTGTTTGCATGATCCAGAGCTTCTGCCTTGCTGTAGGAAACAATGATGATTTTTTTAGCCATTCTCAAACAGACATACAGTGGTACCTCGGTTTTCAAACGTCTCCGTTGACAAACATTTCGGTTTTGGAACTCCGCAAACCCGGAAGTAAATGCTTCGGTTTTCGAACACGCCTCGGAAGTCGAAAATCGAGGTACCACTGTATGTGGTCTTGCACTTGGGAGGCCCCTGCTATTCTCCTACACCCCCTTCTTCACAAAAAGCTTCTTCTGAAAACCAGAGCATTATTTTACACCGTACAAATAACCATAGACAGCTTGTCCAACTCCTCACGGGTGCTTCAGACATAAGCCTCCTTTGGATCCCAGCCACATGCCTGATGTAAAATGAAATACGATTATATTTACCTCCAATGTATTATGCCTCCAAAATTCAGAAGTAATTCTAAACTTTCGGGCACACGGGGAATGGGCGTTGAATTGGGATAAGTAATGAGCAGCGGAGGAAGATGTATAGTGGCTGCCTTGGAAAGGACACAAGGAGCAAAATGGGATACCTGAAGCCCTGCCGTGCTCGTTCTGGTTTGAGCCTTCAGTCGTTGCCTTGCTAGAAAATCAAGGTGCAGAAAGCTATGCAAGATACCATATGTTGCTTTTTCTTGCCAACCTTGATAGTCTCGGGGTACCAGCTATTGTTAAATTTTGTACATTTAAAGAAGTGTGTGCTTGCACGCACGCACACACACAAAGTTCAGAACACTTGTCAGTAGCTCAGAAAGTTTGGAATGATAATTTTGAAGGTTAAGCTTTTACCTTGCTACTGTTTTGAGAAGGCTGACGAGCTCAGGAGCAGTAAATCCAAAACACTGTTCTCTCCTCATAGAAGGCTTTCAGCTACAAAGAGAAATCTCTAAAAAGGGGGGTGTATGCACTTTGTAGGGACGTGGGTGGCGCTGTGGGTTAAACCACAGAGCCTAGGGCTTGCCGATCAGAAGGTCGGCGGTTCGAATCCCCGCGACGGGGTGAGCTCCAGTTGCTCGGTTCCTGCTCCTGCCAACCTAGCAGTTCGAAAGCACGTCAAAGTGCAAGTAGATAAATAGGTACCACTGCAGTGGGAGGGTAAACGACGTTTCCGTGCACTGCTCTGGTTCGCCAGAAGGGGGTTTGTCATGCTGGCCACATGACCTGGAAGCTGTACACCAACTCCCTCTGCCAATACTGCAAGATGAGCGCCGCAACCCCAGAGTTGGTCACAACTGGACCTAATGGTCAGGGGTCCCTTTACCTTTTTATGCACTTTGTACTGGACTAGAGATGAACTTTTCTTTAGCCCCAAATAATTCAATATGCATAGATTTTAATGACTGCATTTTTATGCTCTTGTCTAGGAATTTATTAACTTAGAATAACTCTTTCTGCACAGTTGCTAGTGTCAATTAGCATTCCTGCTTCACCCGTAACGATTCATTGAAATGAATAATTGAAATATCTCACCTCCCCTTGGGGGGATATAGGGTTCTTCATGCTAATGTTTCAGTAGTTTGGGGGCCGTCTGCAGCAATAATTTAGGAATGTTCGTCAGTATTAGCATCTAGTAAATCTCTTTATTTTAGGGTGGGTTAGAAGGGCTTGTTGTTTGAGGGTGTTCATGTCTGTGGGAATGAGGCCTGAGTTTGAGGTAATGGCCCCGCAATTTGGATTCTATCCCCAGGTGGTTAGTGTGCGGCTTTTGTAGGAATGTGTGCAGAAGCTCAGCTGTGTGGTTGATACAGGAGACCTACAGGTGGAAACGAAGGTAACTAGTAATAAATCAGGAGAACCAGATGGCATTGATCCAAGTTAATAAGGAACAAAAGAAATAAAAGTAGCTGAATTGCTAACAATGTGTAATTTATTACTGAGAGCGCCACTGTGCCAGAGCCTTGAAAAATGGTAGCTTGTATTGTAATCTCTTGAGAAGAAATGTGCTAAGAAAAATAGGCTGGTAGCCCTTAATTTGACTTGAGGGAAAACACAGATAATTTTACAAAACCGAAATATGTTCCCTATATATGCGAGTGTGAGAAATATTTTTAAAAGACCCCATTTGAGGTTTTAAGAGATTTGCAAACTACAGGGCATTCTGGAACGAGACCGGATCCAATGAAACAGGTTTACAGTTTGGTTGGATTACCAACAAGTGGATTAGGGAACCATTGAGGGTACTTTCTTGCAATTTAGAATTTATGTCTTTCTTGGTGTAGTGCTAAAGAAGCAGAATGGATCGGTAACATTAAAAAGCAAAGCAAATCTTTGAAACAGATGTCTTGTAAAGCCAATATACCCATCACCCCTCTAGGAACAATACAAACCAAGAAACAGCACTTGTACAGTGTTCTTCATGTCTTGCTAAAAGGGATTTAACCCCCATGCACCTTTCCTCTTGGTTACTGATATTCATGGTGTTTAAACTACCAACATTCCCTTTACTCAGGCAGTCCTAGGGATCACTAACTGGGGACTCCCAGCACTTTTGCTAAACTACAGAATTATCTGGAAGGAAAGTCACAACAAAGGTTATATATAATTAATTATTTTTATTATTAAAGTTATCACCCACCATTCACCAGCATGTCCCAAGGTGGGTTGCAACAATTTTACAATTTGATATTAAAAACAATTAAAACAAATTATCACGGGGGGTGGGGTGGGGGTGAAGAATTTCAAAAGGGAGAATGAGATCCAATGTAGCATGAGTGGGCATTTGTGCAAGGGCTAGGTGCCAAATGGCACCTTAAACCAAGGTTGCTATTGCCGCAGCAGAATGTCTGTTCGCCAGGGGGTTGGACTAGTTGACCCTCAGGGTCCCTTCCAGCTCTGCAGCTCTACGATTCTATAATCTCAGCTGCATTGTTTGACTGTAGCTTGCTCTTACAACAGTTCAATTGTCCCAGTATGCGAGAAGGAGAAACACACACACAGTGGAAATGGAAATGGAGTGAACTACGGACTAAGGCAGAGGTTTTTAAACTGTGCTCTGTGAGTTCCATTTGGGAGTCCTGTGGAAAGGCTGCAGCAGTGTCAAATACAGTGGTACCTTGGGTTACAAACGCTTTGGGTTACAAACTCCGCTAACCCGGAAGTAGTACCTCGGGTTGTGAACTTTGCCCCAGGATGAGAACGGAAATCGTGGGCTGGCGGCAGCGGGAGGCCCCATTAGCGAAAGCGCTCCTCGGGTTAAGAATGGTTTCAGGTTAAAAACGGACCTCCAGAACGAATTAAGTTTATAACCCGAGGTACCACTGTATATCCGCCCAGAGTGGCTGGGGAAACTCTGCCAGATGGGCGGGGTATAAATAATAAATTATTATAAATTATTATATCCAATCTCAGCCCTGCACTTGCTTTCTTTGATATGATGGTGGAGCACTAAGATGCCCAGCAAGGGGTCTATGGTTCGTGCGGCAGCGCAGAAGCACAAGACGTGCCTTCCTTTCCTGCGTTTGAGTCACTTGGCTCAGTGGAGATGTCAGTCGCCAACCTGGCACCCAGACATCTCCACGTAGTTGCAATTGAACCTGCGCCAGTAGCAAAATGTGCCTGGTGCCTGGGGAATTTCAAACACTGGTTGGGGGACCCTCTGGAGTTGATTTTGTAGGTATGTTGGGGCCCTGAAGCGGGGGGGGGAGGAAGAAGAGAAACCAGAAATCCTGTTCAGTTGGGTTCCCACTGGGCAAACATGCAAGGTTGGATGTTGCTTTATAATTTCGTTTGTGCCTTTAGGTGGAATGCGTTACATGTGCATCGTCGAGTAAACTGTAGCATCACAGATCACTGTGGGACTGTTCGCATGCTTCCCAACATGCAATGGGGTGGTGGGCTTATGACTTTTCCACCCAGACATATATATAGTTAGGGCTGAGCTGAGCAGTGTTCACGCTGCCCCTTTGAATCTGCCCTTTCCTTTTGGGTAACAAGAGGTTGGTTGGAATCGTGCACATCAGTCGCCCAGGTCATATGTTGTGTGTGTGTGTGTGGAGGCAGCATGCAATCCTAAGGAGCAAGGGAGACTTGACAGAGCCATTTAGGAACAGAAACCTAGTGGTAAAACTTTGTACTTACATTTTAGAAGAGTTTACTCGAAGGACCACTTGTCTCAATATGCACCTACTCAAGCATTAAGATGTTCCGTGCAGGGAAAACTGTGGGTGCTTCTACCATCTGAGCTGAGCTCGTCTTCCAAAGAGAGGTCCTTCTCTTTGGTGGCCCCCAACTTGCGGAAGACTGTCCCCAGAAAGGTTTGCCTGGAGACTTTGTCTTGCAGCACTCGGAAAAGACCACCCCTCCCATGCTAGTGTTTTTCTTGTTTCAGATACAGTCTTAGTCCTGTTCCTTTTGCCAACTTGTTGCCCTTTATTTTGAGTGCGTTTTGTTTGTATTCTGCATTTTCACTGTAAATGAATTTAATCGCAGTCCCCCTGGGAACATGTTTGCAAGGTGGCATGATAATACCTGGTGCCAACGTGTGTGCATGGGAGTTCCCTCTGCTTCCATCTGCTATTTTGCATTGGCGGTAAAACTGATGCTTCCCGGTGCGCCGCTGTTAGCAGTTGTCGCTGCCAAAGAGATACAAATACAGATGCTAAGTGGGTAGAGGAGCTGCGTTGCCAGATCGGCATTTCAAAGCTAAGGAAGGCTGTACCACTGCTCATTGGACCTTTGGTGTTTAATGGACGGGTATATCAGTCATGTTGAGTAACAGTGCAGACCTTTTTAAAACCCATACATGCTTTCTGGAATAAGAACTGTTCGCAAGAAAATTAGGGGCAGGCCCCACAGCAAAGTGTAGCGGTTCCTAGGTTAAGCTTGTAACCCTATACACATTTCCCTGGGAGTAAGGCACATTGAACTCGGTGGGGCTTGCTTCTGAGTATTACTTCATTTATGAATCGCGTCCCATGAGGCATCCTGACGCAATTTGCACTACAATGAAAGCACACAACACCTTTAAAACAATTGCATCTATACGCAATTTTAAAAAATGATGTATAAATACAGTTTAATATGATAGCACATGTATAGTATCGATTCAACTCCAGCACAGCAGGGCTAGGGAACCTGTGACCTCTCTGGATGTTGCTGAACCACTTCTCCCATCGTCCCCAATGGTTGGCTTGGCTGGCTGAGGTTGATGGTAGTTGTAGTCCAACAGCAACTGCAATACCAAAGGTCCCCCAGCCTTGCAATGCAGATAACAACTGGGATAAATATCTTGCATTTAGTAATCACACAATTGATTATAAACACTGATTTTAACAGTCGTAAAACAATAAACTCACAGCTGCAACAACTCCACTAACATTTATTTCTTGCTTTCCTTCGGCTTTCAATAGGCTAATTTACTACTCATTTTCCAATTAGCCTGTATTCTTACAAGGCTACTCTCCTCCCACCCCCGTGCTCAATACTGTCCAAGTGGCTGAGCTTGTGAATATTTTATATCCTATATATCAGGCATCCCCAAACTTCGGCCCTCCAAATGTTTTGGACTACAATTCCCATCATCCCTGACCACTGGTCCTGTTAGCTAGGGATCATGGGAGTTGTAGGCCAAAACATCTGGAGGGCCGCAGTTTGGGGATGCCTGCTATATATGTTTTTGAACTTCCTATTGATTTCCACTCCATCAGAGAAGTGATCTTTCACAGCTGTTTGAAAATGCAAGTGTGTGTTCCCTTCCTCTGCAAATCTTTGCTTGCTTTTTAAAATATATACCATATTTTTCCGTGTATTGGATGTGCCCCCATGTATACAACGCCCCCTATTTTTAGGGACTCCAGATTAAGAATCTATCTATCTATCTATCTAGGGACCAGGTGGTGCTGTGGGTTAAACCACAGGCTTGCTGATCAGAAGGTCAGCGGTTCGAATCCCTGCGATGGGGTGAGCTCCCGTTGCTCGGTCCCAGCTCCTGCCCACCTAGCAGTTCGAAAGCACGTTAAAGTGCAAGTAGATAAATAGGGACCGCTCCAGCGGGAAGGTAAACGGCGTTTCCGTGCGCTGCTCTGGTTCGCCAGAAGCAGCTTTGTCATGCTGGCCACATGACCTGGAGGCTGTCTTCGGACAAACGCCGGCTCCCTCGGCCTATAGAGCGAGATGAGCACGCAACCCCAGAGTCGGACACGACTGGACCTGATGGTCAGGGGTCCCTTTACCTTTACCTTTTTATCTATCTGTCTATCTATCTATCTATCTATCTATCTATCTATCTATCTATCTATCTATCTATCATCTATCATCTCCTTGTAGCACTACAAGGCCTTTTTTTCAGCTGCAAGATTCACAGCAGTTGTTGCCTGTAACCACTTTCTTCATTTTATGGCAAGAAATATTAAAAACTTAGCAATGCATTGTTAATACTTAAGCATTCTCTCAAATGACCTTATAAAACTTCCTTGAGGAATAGCTTGGCTTATTTTGTATTGTCTTGGCAATGCTGTCAAGTTCAGAACATTAAGTGGTGGGTGGTTTGTTTTTGGGTTCCCTTCGTTTAGTTTATGAAAGTTGGTGCCTTGGACCTAACAATCTAAATTTAAGAATGTGGCTCTTAACTATATTCAAAAGAGCATATTAAGAAACATTTGTTAAATTGCTCGTCGACGTTATACAAACCTCCTTCCTCTTTTAGTTACCCGGTAGTTTGAATGTCTAAAAAACAAAAAACCTAAGATGAAGGGCCCTGTTAGTAATATATTTCATCTGAAGGGGGAAATGGTTGCCTGTTTCAATGATGGGAGGGCACTTTAAATCTGGGGTCGTCTTTTTATTCTTCAGAATTATGAACAAATCTTACAGCTGTAGAGCATAGAAATTAAACATAGTAGCAGCTGGGAACCTCGAGCTTATGACATATTTTGCCAGATGTTCGTTTTTCTTTAGGTAGCATCCTAGTGTTAAATTGTGTGTACATGTGTGTGCGAGGAGTAATGGCTGTTGTTTCTTAAACCCATAGAAGATGCTGTTCACAGGCATGGCAGTGCGAGGAAATTTGGTTGTACCCTGCTAAAAGCAAAAACTCCCTACTGTGCTAAAATTAGGTGCTGCTCATAAAGAACATTGAAAATAAAATTAGATATTAAGTTATAAAAACTTCTTTTGCTCTTGAGCAGTGATAATATTATGAATACCAGTTGCTCTTTTTTTTTTTTTGAAGTCTTTACTTAGATGTCTCCAATCTCCTCCGTGTGATGTTGCAAAAGCTGCACAGTTTAAAACCCTGCTGTGCAAATATATAGATCCTGTAAAAGTTTTCTCTCTCTTTGTGTACTGTCATGGTCAAATTAAACGTGATCCCTTTCTTTTTCAGCAGTTTCCCAGCCTCTTGAAAACCTCCCTTGCAGTGCTTTTTGAGACTTGCAGAAAGGAAGGCATTTTCCCTATCCCCCCAACCTGTTTTTACAGCTCAAAAGGGCTCGGGTCTGGCTTCCTGCCACAAACTGGGGTGCTTTCTTGCAGGTCCTATCACCCCTGATCATTGGCCATGGTGGCTGAGCCTGATTGGAATTGGGATCCAAGATCTGGAGTCTCCATTCCAGTTTTATTCCTGTATAGTACGTGCCATGGGGCTGGGGGGTTCTGGAAAGTAGGGGGGGGGAATCTATCTGTATCTTGAACCGTAATGCCAGTTTTCCAATAGAGTTGCTCGCTTTGTTGTATACCAAGGGTGGAGAGCCCTTTCAGCGCTGTGGACCAGATCCTTATTTAGGATCAGTTTCACAGACCAAAGTTGGCAGGCCCACTCGCCCGTCAATCACATGGCACCACATGATTGAAGGGTGTGTTATCCAGCCCACCTGTGCAAATCCATTGTCTGAAGTTCTAACCAGGGGACCGTACTGCAAGGGACATTGTCAGCCCCATGTTCTGCGCTTTAGAAAGCTATATGATGCCAGGTATAGGGCTTGCCCAAAGTTGCTGGCATGCAGGCCAGAGGTTCCTCACCCCTAATTTATACTAAAATTGGAAGGAAACAGAGACCCTGGGCAAGCCTGACCTGCAAATCTGTGAAGCACGTTTGGGAAAGGGCTTTAGCTCAGTGGTAGAATATGTGTTTGAATACACAGGATTCTGCATTATACTGACTCAGACCATTGGTCCATCTAGCTCAGTATTGTCTATACTGACTGGCAGCAGCTCTCCAAGGTGAGATGTTCCTAGCCCAGAGGTTAAGCCAGGGGCTTCCTGCATTCAAAGCAGATGCTGAGCCACAGAGCTATGGCACAGATCCAAGTTCAATTCCTGCCATCTCCAGGAAAGAACCTCTTTGGAGACACTGCAGAACTGCTACCGGTCAAGCTAGACAACACTAGGCTTGATGGACCAGTGACCTGACTAGGTATAAGGCAGCTTTCACTATTGTTGTGACTTTGTACTTCTAAGATGCGTTAAGACTTTGTTCTTCCCAATTGTTGTATTAGTAAAGATGACACCAATTTGGTGGTGAGCCATCTCCTAAGCATGAACAACGAGTTTCCTTCCTGTCGTGCTTCACCATCTGTTGAATAAAATAGCATTTGAACAAAAGCTATATTTGTATTAGACTAGTGCAGTTCAATTCCCCCCCTGTGAACAGCCATTACTTTACACAGAATTTTAAGTGTTGGCATTTCCTGCTATTGTAATGACACATTTATAAATTCTAGATGCTTTCTGACAAATCATCTCTGAGACTGCTTATATGCTTATATAGATCAAGCTAAGCCTTTCAATTCATTATTGCGACACTTAATCCTAGGTTTCTCTCCTTAGTCAGCTGAAGTCACATATGTGAGTTATTAGTGTCAGGTTCTACATTTAACGGATGAGCAAGGTCACCAATTTCCCCTGTTGCATGTCATTTTAGGCTTGATTAAGATGTTCTCTCATCACCTTCTTTCCTGTCTTTGGCATACAGCAATGAGCCCTGGAAGTTTTTAGGAGCCATAGTTTCCCAGTTTGGGTGTAGAGGAAACTATGGTTATGTTTCTTTTAAAAAAAGGATTTTAAGCCATGATGCAAAGTTGACTTGTTCAACCACATAACCACAATTTTCTATACAGCAAACTATGGTTAGCAGAAACTTATTGGGTTGCTTTCTGTCTAGCAAGTAGAGAGGGAGGGAGAGACATCACAAAGCCAGCATGGACACAAGTCTTGTGTATTTCTTATCTTAAGCTGAGATAGCATCTTGGAATGCCCCCCCCCCAATGTTTAAATCCCACCCTCCTCCAAGGAGGGCAGCATATTTTGAATAAGGTTTATCCCCTGCCATTCTCACAGTAATCCTTAAACATGATTAAGGAGAGCCTCATGATTGAACAGGCATTTGAACCCAGTTGTCCCAAGAGCCAGTGCTGCAGGCTATGTACATTACACCGTAATGACTTTTGTGTGGGTAATGCATCACCTTGCCAACAAGGGTCCGTATAGTTAAAGCTATGGTTTTCCTAGTAGTGATATATAGAAGTGAGACCTGGACCATAAAGAAGGCTAATTGCCGAAGAATTGATGCTTTTGAATGATGGTGCTGGAGGAGACTCTTGAGAGTCCCATGGACTGCAAGAAGATCAAACCTATCCATTCTGAAGGAAATCAGCCCTGAGTGCTCACTGGAAGGACACATCTTGAAGCTGAGGCTCCAATACTTTGGCCACCTCATGAGAAGAGAGGACTCCCTGGAAAAGACCCTGATGTTGGGAAAGATGGCGCGCACAAGGAGAAGGGGATGACAGAGGACAAGATGGTTGGACAGTGTTCTCGAAGCCACCAACATGAGTCTGACCAAACTGTGGGAGGCAGTGGAAAACAGGAGTGCTTGGCGTGTTCTGGTCCGTGGGGTCACAAAGAGTCGGACACAACTAAACAACAACAACAATGCATGGTATTGTGTAACAGTGATGATCTAGTTTTTACCTTGAGAGAAGGCATGGTGTTCTTGTAGATCTGTTACTGAATGAGGCCTCAAGTCATAATCCTGTACTGTTGATAGCATCCTTAAGTTATTCATTCTTAGAAGATCACTGTGGTTAGCTAGTTGAGTCTATAATCCCATGCATGTGTTTCATGCAAATCAGTCTTTGTCATATTGGTCAGTAGATGTATAATTTGATAGAATTTGAATTAGTGGTGTGTTTTACACTAAAGATTCACCTCTGCTAGAGATAACAAGAAATTTTGTTTTTCTTCTTTGTCTCTTTTATGAGGGTCCAATGAGGCCCAAATAGAATTGCAGGTTGACATTTGGCTTGTTAGAGATGGTGTGATGATCTTTTTGCCAGCTATTATAAAACCTGGCATTTGGAGTCAAAATTCCAGCCTGTCTCTTTGGACTGTGGAATGTACCTGAGTCTACACTACAACTTGGCGTGGCATTGCCTTTGATCTCATGGTCCAGGTGACTGCTATGTCTGGACATGCAATGGCTCTCTTTAATTTTGCTCTGAACACCTTTGCTTGAACAGGAAAAAGACAAAATATTGCTATTTCACACCCTTGCAACTTTTGTGTTGCGCTGGTCTTCAATCTTATTTTTAACTGTTCAGTGTGTTTTAGTAAAGTACTGATTTACTAATTTTATCTGTTTGTTTGTTTGTTTGTTAGAAAAGCAGAAACAAAGGCTTAAACTTAGAGAATGGGCATTGCTGTGAGCAGGCTTTAGTAAATGTATGTTGTACAGTATTAATGATCAAAGGTGAGTTGGCAGTATGTGGCAAAGCATGCAATTTTGTCAATATTTGGCGAATTAGATCAAGGTAGATAAATCTTGCCATGGGTGGACATGCATTGAAATTATATGTTTTTGCTGGATAGAAGTCTTGATGGCTTTTGGAATCTATCCAGTGGAATATGTGCAATCAGCACTTCAGGTACTCAGAGTCAGTTGCCATTCCTTAACCACTACTGAACTGCAGCTTAGAATCTGGCAGACAATTTCTATATACTCTCAGGACAGTATACTATTTAAATCCCTGCCCTTAAAAAAAAGAAGCTGTCTTTTACACATTTTGGATTTTTGTTTCTAGGAAGAGAGTAGCAGAAATGAAAGTAATGGTAACCCTCTTAATAGATCTTAGTATGGTTATTCCCCACCTTGTGGAAATTTTGCATGCCTTGCCATGATGCCACATTTACCTCTCCTTTTGGTAAAAAGGTGATGTCTGTAATCTGGAAAGAATCTACATCCCCCTGGAGACGAGAACAGAGTTGGCAAGCCAATCCTAGCTTTCCTTTAAAACTAAAATAAAGAAAATATTTTTCATTTGAATAAAATCTTGTTCAGTTCCTCTACCCCTGATTGCTTCCACATTGGGGGTTCTGTGTAATTAACTACTTTAAAAAGTTCTTTCAAGGGCACGATGAAATGTCTAGCCAAAGTGGGGCAACCACCATTTTCAGTTGGAGAGTTAACTAACACTGTCCCATTGAAATCAATAGGCCTCCAAGTACCGGTACTTATCTTGAGTTGGATTGCAGTTTAGCACATTATTTAACTTATGAAGCAGAAGAGATATTCTTTTGAGAAATTTACCATACGGGTTATTTTTACACATACTGACGTTCTCTGTACTCTTAAGAACCGAAGCTCACAGATTAACAACAGCAAATTCATCTTTTATCACCAAATGTACACTGGGGAAGCTGCAACCCATCTCAGTTCACTGACAACTGTATAATACATAGGTTTACCCATACTGTTGACACATTAATCCTTTTATATTACAAAATATATTACAGGCCTTGCTTGATATTTGTTTCCTCATTGCTTTATGACCACCTTCGTTTTCAGAAAAGCTCAAAGCAAAGAATAATAAGCACCAAAGTTGTGGCACCCTCTTCTAGTTAACATTTGCGTGGCGTCTTCCGTCCTGGCATTCAAGAAACCTTTAAAACTTACCCTTTTTACAGAGAGTTGAGGGCTGCAGTTCTTTGACTCTTTCGGACAGCATTCCAGGGGCCGTAGGATGCATCAGTTCTCCCCCTCTGACGTCACATACGCTGATGGCCTAAAATAAAAAGCCAAGGAAACCAGCTCTGTAAAACTTGCTGGTTTGGTTGCTTAGACACACTCCCTCCCATAGGTGACTGTGTACAAGTCTGGTGCCACACACAGGTCTAGACAGACGGATTATTACTAGCGAAGTCTAGAAATAGGATATTTCCGCATCTTTCACCTAAAAGGAGGCAAATGAAACACACACTGAAATCAATTGTAGCTGATCCTTCAGACGTTCAGTTATCTTGAAGTCTCTTATAAGGCCTTTCATTTGAACTCTTGATCCCATATGGCCCTGATTCATTACTTTCTGAATAACCTTCTGAATACACCCATCCTAATCCTAAATGCATTTATTTGGAAGTAAATCCTATTCATTTTTACTGAAACTTGTTTCTAGGAATATACTTTGCACTGAATGCATCTGTAAAGAAGCTACATCTGTGCATTTTAGTTCTCTGGAGTAGTCTGAACATAACGGGGACTAGAATTTAGGGGCTAGCTAGAAGCTAGTAGGTTGATTGCGTATGCATCTTCTCATGTGATTTCTCCTGCCCATCTTCCAGTGTTACATGTGACTATTAAAAACTAGCCTTGTTGTTGTTGTTGTTCAGTCGTTCAGTCGTGTCCGACTCTTCGTGACCCCATGGACCAGAGCACGCCAGGCACACCTATCCTTCACTGCCTCTCGCAATTTGGCGAAACTCATGTTAGTAGCTTCGAGAACACTGTCCAACCATCTCATCCTCTGCCGTCCCCTTCTCCTTGTGCCCTCAATCTTTCCCAACATCAGGGTCTTTTCTAGGGAGTCTTCTCTTCTCATGATGTGGCCAAAGTACTGGAGCCTCAACGTCCTTCCAGTGAGCACTCAGGGCTGATTTCTTTAAGAATGGATAGGTTTGATCTTCTTGCAGTCCATGGGACTCTCAAGAGTCTCCTCCAGCACCATAATTCAAAAGCATCAATTCTTCGGGATCAGCCTTCTTTATGGTCCAGCTCTCACTTCCGTACATTACTACTGGGAAAACCATAGCTTTAACTATACGGACCTTTGTTGGCAAGGTGATGTCTTTGCTTTTTAAGATGCTGTCTAGGTTTGTCATTGCTTTTCTCCCAAGAAGCAGGCGTCTTCTAATTTCGTGACTGCTGTCACCATCTGCAGTGATCATGGAACCCAAGAAAGTTCCATGATCTAGCCTAGCTATGATCATATACACTGATTGAGAACTTTATTCTTAATCCAGGTAAATGGGGACATCAGGAATTTTGATGTGGGTTGAGGGACGGTGTGCATGATTTGGTGATCCCAAACCTTGGCTTCATTGCTATATCCAAACTGGACATCCCTACGGTATGTTTTCTCAAATTAGTAAACTGTGAAAATCAAAAGGATTAAATTGTGGGTGGAAAGCATCATTCTCGCCTAAGCTTTGGCTGTATTCAGACATAATGTTAAGCCATTGTTTAGAAAATTAAGAATGAGCCTAGTTTCCCCCCCCGGGGATGTTTAGGTAAACCACAGTTTAGCATGTTGTTTGAGCTCAAGTTGTGGTGAATACCGGTATTAGCTATAGTTAGTGGAAATAAGCCAGTTTTATAAACTGAGGCATTAAGTTAGTTTAACACTAGTTATGATGAACCACAGTTTATATGGGCTCAGGCTATGGTTTTGCTTAACCAGAACTGTCCAAACTCTTCTCTGAGGCCACAGCAGAAAAGGAAGGGGAAATTTGCAAGCCTGGGAGAGGCAAGACTTGTTTACTAATGTGAATGTTTCATCCAAACCAACGTTTGGAAACAGTGGGAAATATTTGCACGCTAGTTTCAAAATTAAAGGGTAACAATTGAAAACACACACAGTCCTCACCATTCTTTTCTAAGTGCCTTTACTTAAAAATAAAAATTTGAAATAAAAGCAGAATTAAGGATGAATAAGCTCTGTTTTCGGTATACTGCAGATTTTTAATTTTAAAAACATTTCCTCAATTACAGGTCTACATTTAGCATAGGTTAATATTTTACATATTTAACAAAGGGGAAAAATGATACTGATCTAGCGCACACATACTTTGCCTTCATTTTCCTCTGCAGATAGTTTAAAAATGTAACTTAGCCTTTTGGAAATGTGTGTGTGTGTGTGTGTGTGTGTGTGTGAATATTACATGAAAGTATATTAATTGTCTCCATTCTCCAACTGGATCCTGTTTGTGTGAGGAAGAAGCTGAAGGCCTTTACCACACATTTTAGTTTCTGTTGTTAACTTAATTATTAAAACTGCAAAGTAAATTCCAGTTTGAGGGAAGACTTGGCCACTGAGAGAACCGATTTTATTGTCACCGCCCTGAAACAATGAAATTAGCACCATTTCTTCACAGACATGTTGTTGCACTTAAAACCCAGTAAACATGTCATAAATAAGAAGACAGCATGCCCCCCAATCTTTAAAAAGCATGCCACTGATCAGTTGGTCGAGTGCTGAGACTGGAGGCGAGAAAGGTCCAAATTGTTGCTTAGACATGCCAGTTTTAGAAATCATATAGAAAATGGAGTTCTTGGTGATGTACAGCAGTCAAAATTGTAAAATGCAAGAACTCTGGCCAGGCAGTAGATCAGTTTTTGAATCTTCAAACAGTTTTGAAGAATTAGCGAAACAGGGCCTTGTCCTGGAACAGGAATTTATTTCAACTGGAATTTGTTGCAATACTATAATATTAAAACTGTTTGAAGATTCAAAAACTGATCTACTGCCTGGCCTGAGTTCTTGCATTCTACAGTTTTAGAAATCATAGCTTTGTGAGGAATGTAGGGGTCATCTAACAATTCTCAGCACCCTTAACAAACCACGGTTCCCAGAGTTATTGGGCGGGTGGGAGAGAAAGTGGTATAATATTGCTTTCAATGTATGATACAGATGGGGCTACTACCTTTCCTGAGTGTGTATGTGTGTCCGTATGTCTCTTTTACCTCTTTCATTTCCCCACAAAATATTAACTGCCTGTTTTAAATTGAGTTATTCACACGCCCCTTGATTTCTTTTAATGTATTTTTAATTTCTGTTGGAAGCCGCCCAGAGTGGCTGAGGAAACCCAGCCAGATGGGCGGGGTACAAATTATTTATTTATTTATTTATTTATTTATTTATTTATTTATTTATTTATTTATTTATTTCCAAGTTCCTTGTAGCGGTTAGGCCTCCTAAGTTTCGTAGAACAGGTTTGTGTAGACTTCAGGCTTGTGGGAGTTATTTTGAAGTGTGTCCCTCCCTCCCCCCCCCCCGAATCCCATGACCTTCCAACCAGAGTCAGGTGCAAAAGACATAGGTCACACCAACAGCATATTCAATGGGCATTTAATTTCTGACATGTTCAGGAATGCATACTTGAGGGAAGCTGTCATTTTTAACAGATGGGGAAAGGCTGTTTGATCGGCACACTCACAAGAGGAACTTGTTTAAAGCAGAGATGGGGAATCTTTGGTTTTCCAATGCCGTTTGGCTAAAACTCCCATCAGCTTCAGCTGGTGAGGCCAATAGTCAGGCATGATGGGAGCTGTAGTCCAACGACGTTGGGAGGCGCCACAGGTTCTCCAGCCCCGATTTAAAGTATTTTTAACCTGCTTTTTGGGTGGAAAAGGTTCCCAGAGCAGCTTAACGTGACATAAATAACAAGTGAGGCGAGACATTCCCTGCCTTAGGGTTTATAATCTAAGGGATGTGGCGCAAAAGAAAAAAAAAAAGGATGAGAGGGAAAGAGGAAAGCAGCACACTCTGGTAGGGTTTTGGTAATGACCTCCTTAAATGGAAGCCATCCTGGTCTAAACAGTTGCTTGCGTCACAGTCGAGCAAGCCTCCCAGTGCTGCAGCCAGATGAAACTGTTTCTGCTAGGTGGCAGTTGAAGGAGCTTGAGGGGTTTGGCCCTTCAGGGTTTGGCCCTTCTGCAGACCCTAGGGAGTGGGCCTGCATCCCATCGCTGCTGCACCAGGTGGAATGCCTGCTTCGTACCACTCACCCATCACCACCCAGTATTGTCTGCAGCCTGATAGGCAACAGCTCACAAGACTCTTAGCAAAGGTCCGTTCCTCCACTTTCTTCTTGAACCTTTTAACAGGCTAGGCCGATGACGGGAGATGACAGGGACAGAAGCTGAGATCTCCTGCGAGCAAAACGTGTCCTCTACCATGGAGTTGCAGTTCATCCCTCAATATTCAGAGGAAACCCCCCCCCCACTTATTTTGCTAGATCTCTCATGTCAAGGCAGCAGACCTGCCCAAGCCAATTTCAAAAAATGAGAGAGACATGTTTGTCTTAAAAACACGCCAGCAATGAATAGAACGACTCTCTTCCTTGCTTCTCAATTGTGCAGCCTCGAGATGCTCCTAGTTCGAGTTCCTGCCCATTCTACTACCAGTAGCAAATCGCCTTTATTCGGCGCATTGTTCAGAAACGTTGGGTAATGCAAATCTGAGCTTCTCCTTTAAAGTGCTTGATTTTTTCTCTCTCTCCCTCCAGTTCAGTATCAGATGGAGATGATGAGGAGCCTCCGCCACGTCAACATTGACCATCTTCACGTCGGCTGGTACCAGTCCACCTACTATGGTTCCTTTGTCACCCGTGCCCTCCTGGACTCCCAGTTCAGCTACCAGCACGCCATTGAGGAATCTGTCGTTCTCATTTACGGTCAGTGTGCCGCTTCCTGTATTATTTTACACGCGCGCACCAATATTATTACGGCTATTTTTGCCTTCCCCCCACCTCCTCGCCTGCAAGAGCGGCCCTGGCAGGCTTTCTCCAAGTAAATACCAACCCTGTGTCTGCAGCAGCCTCAGCAGCAGCGAAGTCTAGACAGGGTTTCCTTCTCTCTGTTTATTTTTCTTGCTATCAGAGCCCTGATGTGTACGTTTTGGAATGCTGGGGTAGCTGCTTCATTTTTATCCCTCCGCCTCTCCCCTCCGTCGTGGAAGCGGCTGGTGGAACTCGACCAGATGTCTTAACAAACCCTGCTTGCTAGAGCGTCTGGCTCCGTACGTGACTGACCAATCATCCTGCAGCTTGCCAAATATTCCCCCCCTCCTTTCTTCCCCTCCTTTTTATGCATCTGACAGAAGCGTACAAAACCTGGCCTGTTCCGTAGCACAAAGATTTTTTTCTTTTCTGCCGGGTTTTTTTTTTTTAATGGCGTTTCCTCAAGCTCTCCAGACCAGATGTTCTGCGCTGTATCAGAACCGTAGGCAATTTAACAGCTTTATAGCCTTCCCCTCCCCAAACACTCACAGTTTTGCCATATCTGGCAGGCTCGCATATAGTTTCCAGCTGAGAAGCGAATGTAACGTCCTGAGTATCTGTCAGAAAAAATACTAATGAATACGATCAATCTTATGAGCTGCCCCAAAATTGTTTCAGTATGTTAACAATTGGATTACAGTAAAGAACAAGTTGTTAAAGTATACTTATACTGGCTGGAAACTTTGCATCATCAGATCTTGATGAATTTTCCACTTGTTTCAGTCTATTTTGGTTTTCGTTTTATCACTGATTGCTAAAGGTTTTACTATGTTCCGTTTCAGACAACACAAATGTTAACTTTTTTTTTTCAAAAAAAGTGAGTTTACTATTTGGCAAGCCTACCTCGGCTGCTATCTTGCTACAGATGTTAAGCTCCTTGTCCAGAGATTAAATAGGGTTTTTTTATTCATACAGTTTTTCCACTCTTCGCGATAACATGTCAGCATGAAAACTATGTACACATATATTTTAAAAAAAATGAATGCAACTGGAAACAGTTACCTAAATAAATATTTTCCTAATAGAATACCAGGAGCTTGCCAGACCAGGTGCAGGTCTGAGGCCAGGACCCAGGAGGTCTATTCCATTGTCACTGTAAAGTAAGTCTAGTTTTTACAGAGGCAGTAAACTGGTATCTGGCTTGTACCACTTCAAACTGCAGTAGGAGACTCTCACGGTTAAGAATTCCTCCCATGCAATTTCCCCCAGCTCGCATGTTGAAAACTAGATGTCAGGGATAAATATTCTGGCCCAGGTTTCTCCCTGACAGTGCTAAGTTTCTACATGCAGGGACTAGTTTATGACAGAAGAGCATTTGGTCATGTAGCACACTTAACACACACCTTGTCTGAACTGGCCCAGGTTAAGACACAGCTTTATCACCTGGTAGGCCATACATTCAGTAATCTTGGGCTGAATACCATGTAGGAGCCATTCCAAGGAAGAAGTCCTTGGAATGTAGAGAAAGAACATAAATTGTGGGGGGAAATCATAAATATCGATGGATTGATACGGTGTTCTTGGCATTAGTTATTTTTTTAAAAACTCAAAAAACTGTTGTGGCATTTTAGTAGCAGCATGTGAGGCATATGGAAGAGATGGAAGAGGCAGAAGTTATGCAAACCACAGAAGTCTTTGCTTTCTGGCCACTGGGGAAGAAAAGATCCTATTCTGCTACCACCAAGAAACCATAAGAAGCTGCCTTACACAGTGACTGGCTATTTGTTTATCTAGCCCAGTCTAATCAACCTCTCTCCATACACATCTCTCTTTCCCATCCTCTGGTACCTGTTCTTCTTAGCTGGAGATAACTTGGGCCAAACTTGGGCCCATCTGGGTGCAAAACAGATGCATTGCCACCAAGCATTGCCCATGCAGTTGACAGGCCTGACTTTGCAACTCTAAAGACTGGAATCCCCGCAGTATAGTCTCTGTGCACCTAGTAACAGCATTGCAGCATAGTCTTAGCTACAGCTGCATGGAGACGCAGAACGTGGCACTGGGTGCAGAACTCAGCATTCTGAGCCCAGGACACTGAGCCCAGTAACATTTCCCAGCAACAGATTTCTCCTGTCCAGCCACCATGAGAGGTTAAGGCTTAGAGCTGATCTTTTTTCCTCCAATTGTGCACCAATTCCACTATTAAGATTCTTCCCTGAAGGAAGTCTACAGGAAATCTTCTTTTTTCATCATCCTCTTAATCTGGAGTTTTATTTCAGTTTATTTTGCTGCTTACCTTATTAAAGAGTTGCAGATTTTGCAACTGTTCATTTGGAGGAATCTGTTTCCACTGTTAAATGTTTTTATTGATTGGTCTGCTGCTTTGAGTCTTTGGGAAAGACTTTGCATGGTATGTTTGTATGCAGTTTGCATTACTATGTTCCTCAAAGTTGACATTTACAGTATTTTCCTGCATATAAGACTACTTCTTAACCCAGGAAAATCTTCTCAAAAGTTGGGGGTCGTCTTATACGCCGGGTCGTATTTCTTATACGGCGAGTATATCCCCAACTCTATATTTTAACTGGAAAAGTTGGGGGTCGTCTTATACGCCGTCTTATATGCCGGAAAATACGGTATTTATTTTTAAATCCTCTTTAGCAAAACTTTAGAAACTTGTCTAAAAATGAAATGAAACCTGCCCAGGGGAAAGTGCTCAGATAAAAGTGCTTTTGATGAATATTCGGTATCTTTTTTGCTTTCCTCTTGTTCTTTCTCAGATCCTATAAAAACTGGCCACGGATACCTTTCCTTAAAAGCGTACAGGCTGACACCTAAATTGATGGAGGTTTGCAAAGAGAAGGATTTCTCTCCAGAAGCGTAAGTGTGAGGGGATGTTTTGGAATGTGGGTGGCAGGAAAAGGGAGCAAAGAGATTAAATCCCTCGCAGCAATGCCCTGTGGCAGCCTCGGATGATGCATGTACTCTCTCAGTAGCTGCAAATAGCCGAGGCCTCCACAGGTGAGTAGGGTTAAAGAATGCAGCATTTACTTCACCGCAGAAAGATGTGCTGCACTCTGTCATCCCAAACAGAAGATGAGTGTTTTAAGGCAAATGAAATTGAGCAGGGAAGAGAGGAAATGAAATGCTCAGGGTTCTGAGCCTGAGTGCTGAGTTATGAAATCTTTGTGGCAGCCGTGTCTTCTCTTGTAACTATTCCAACGTATAAGATCGTGAACTGGTCTACGTAGGTCGTTCTCCAGACAATTAGTCTTGAGCGTTCTCTGTATCTCCAGTTCTGGAAATACTGAGTATATGCTCCCATTATCTCATATACTGATATCTTCTTCATCCAGTCATTAGGATGAGGTGGCAGTTTTCCATTTTGGACCAGAATGGTTCCATGACTGCAAATAGCCCAAATCATGTCTCTTTTAAATAGCAACAATTTACCAAGGATTTCCAGGTGTGAAGCCTCATTTGCCCTACTAAACACACAGCATTTTAGCGCTGTGATTAGGAACTTAATAACGATTAGGACTTGGGAATCAGGCTCAATTTAGAGCCCCAGTTCAGTAAATCTGTTCGATTAGAAATGGGTTCTTCTATTGTATTTTCTGTATGTGTGTTTGATGCATGTGTAAGAGAGTGATTATTAGATGCTTTTGGATTATTAATAAATCTGAATTGAATACTAGCCCAGTGCCAGTAATGGATGCGGAGCTTTTTCTGAATGGCTCGAACCCCAAAGAATCGCCCCACCTCCTAGTCCTTCAGCCATCTCTGCGGAAAGTCAAGGGCAGTGTGGTTTTGATGGTTGACTTTTGTTATTCAAGTAGAAAAAGGGGCCCGATGTTGGGGTCTATAACATGGGTGCAGAATCAGTGATCTCCAGGTGTTGGGTTCCAGCTCCCATCTGGAGGATCTTGAGCCTCGCGGGAGAAGGTTTAAGTTGGGACAGTCTGCCAGATCTCAGCCACTCGAAAGCTATTGAGAGCCACTGTGGTGCAGTGGTTAGAGCAGTGATGGCTAACCTTGACACTCCAGATGTTTTGGAACTACAACTCACATCATCCCTAGCTAACAGGATCAGTGGTCAGGGATGATGGGAGTTGTAGTCCCAAAACATCTGGAGTGTCAAGGTTAGCCATCACTGGGTTAGAGTGTTGGATCAGGACCAGACGTCAAATCCTCACTCATCTATGAGGCTCACTGGGTCACCTTAGGCTAGTCACTCTCTCACACTCTGGCCTATTAGGCAGGGTTGTTGTGAGGTAAAAATGGAGAGGGGGAGAACAATGGACCTGACCTCCTTGGGGGAAAGGTGGGATATAAATGCAATAAATAAATAAAAATAATATAATATAAATAAATGTAAAAATATATTGGACAGAAAGGGTAAACGATTGCCTTGTTCTCAGGAGAGAGATTTTATTCTATCTCAGCATTCTATCTCACAGCCCTCCGCCCAAACAGCTGTCCTCTATGCTGCACGTCAACCCATTTTGAGAACTTGAAACAGATTTCCTCACTTTAAAGAAAAACGTTGAAAAATGAACTATTAGAATATATTTGTAAATATGCTTTCCAAAACATTTTCTCGTTGAGAGATGGTGTTTTAATGGGCATTACAGAACATGTTCTTCTTATGATATTGTATTATGTGTTAGATTAAGAAGAAAGCTGCATTTTCTTCGTTGTTTTTAAGTTGTTCAAAAGGTCCAAAGGGATCTTTTTTTCTCTCAAAAGGAAACCCAATTACTATTCTGCCACGGTTTTTTCCCCATCTTCAAATACACACTGGTGGTTTTTGCAGTCTCTAAAAGGATGGAACCAACACTTCATTCTCCAATTTGTGAAACAAATATTTACACAGCACTCTGCCCACCTCCAAACCCAACAGATTGTCCTTTTCTTTCCTAGTCTCAAGAATTGTTTGAGTTAAAAAATAAATAGAAAAGTTGGGAAGATAATATAAGCAAAATGGCAAAAAATGGGGGAAATAATCATTTTACTCTGTACCTTAAAACTCTGCAAACGAAACCACCACCCTCCCAGAAAACATTTTCAGATATTGGCTAATCTTATTTTAGTTCATTCCATTTGTGAGCCATTTCCTGTGAAGCACCCTGAGCGATTTAACAATAAGGACGTATGTAAAACCAGTTCATATATAAAAACAAATATACAGGTACAGGCCTAGGATAAAAATCTACACTTTGAAGGTCTTATGGAAAAAGAAAGGTGTTCAATAGGCTGCAAAAAGACAACAGAGATGGTGCCTCTCTGATTTGTAATTGGGTAGACTTTCAAGTAGATTCCACCACCCATAGGTGCCAACTCCCTGGGGCCCTGGGTACATGAGCACACACAAAATTCCCCATGAAGGGGCTGGGCACATACAAATTTCAGTGCCAGAGCCATGCATGCTGCATGGCACCCATGGACCCGGGCACCCACCGTCGCAGGGCCAAGCTGGCACTCCTGCCACCACTTGTTCCTTGGCCTTAATACCTTGACCACAGTAGTCAAGATTGTCAGTGCATTGCACTCTAGGTGGGGCTCCCCTTGTGGTTGGTCCAGAAACTGTGGCTATTGCAGAAAGCTGCAGCTTAGTTAGTGACAGGGTTAGATCCTGGCAGCACCTCACACCCCATGCTCTGAGATGTACACTCGCTGTTAATTTGCTACCAGACCAAGTTCATAAATTGCCATGTAAAGCCAGATTTGGATAGGTTTACCTGAAGGATTGCTTTGCCCCATGTGTGTCCTGCTCAATCACTTTGATCTCTTATAAGTGCCACATAATGTTCATTCACTAACTACAAGCTGTTGGTCTTTTGGTGTGGCAGAACCTATGCTTTAGAACTCTCCACCTATTGATATTAGACAGGCACCCTTGCTATATAATTTTTAAGGCACCTGCTAGAAACCAATCCAGCACCTTTACCCATATTTTATTGGATTTTATTATAGTGTCTTGACTTTAAGCGTATAAAACTTCAAAATCAGGAACAAAAACCAGAGCAGACCTGACCAGATAAAATCTGAATTCAAATTGGAGGTCTAAATAGCCTGGGGAAAGTAGTGTTTCCTTCTTGAACCATAAAAGGCAACAAACTTGAAACAAGGCAAACCTCCCTAGGAAAGTGTTCCAAAGCTGTGGTGCCACCACTGAGAAGGTCCTGTTGCAGAGGATTTCGGGGCATATCCTCTTTAGTTTGTACAGAGTACTGACCAGGCCTGCTAAAGACTATGGCCCTAGAACACTCTCAATGCTTTCAGGCAACTGCATACAGTTGGAAATGATCAGTATTGGGACAGAGCCATTTATTCCACCATTACTGATTTCCTCATTAAGGGACCTCTAGTGAGCTTAAAAGGTACTCTTGCTTTGAAAGCTACTGCTGTACTGTGCAGTATTTAGACTCCAAGCCAATTTGCTTCTCTCTGTTTCCCGCAAGTATTTCACAAGCTCCCAGAATAATTTTTTTTAAAAAAAGGGTTTTCCACACTCTTTCCCAAGTTTGCTATAAAAGTTTGACTGTTTGCTGAATTGGAAGGGTAAAAAGAAAAAGAAAAATGCTGGGACTCTCCCTAGTCACCTGTGGAGTATTTTTCCTCCATCCAGGTGAACCCGTCAAAAATGCACAAGCATGCCAAGTTTGTTATGGGGACCTCTCTCTGCAGGTTGAAAAAAGCAAGCATCGCCTTTGAAAACATGTTTGAAGAGGTGCCGATCATTATCAAGAATTCCTACCTCATCAACGTTCTTCTGTGGGAGCTGGAAAAGAAGTCGGGAGTGGCAGATAGACACGAGCTGCTCAGTCTCGCAAGCAAGTAAGTGCTCCTTTGAAAGGAAAATGCAGTGCGCCATTTCCAGCCCTCTTTGCTCTTTTTGTTGAACAGCATCCTGTATACTTCAGGATCAATGTGCCTTGTCACTTAACTGGGAGGTGTGGGAAGGAGAGGTTGGGGAAAGGTGGGAAAGGAAAGCCTAACCCATTAATTTTTTTGTGTACAGTAGTACCTTGGAAGTCAAAGGGACCCAGGTGGCGCTGTGGGTTAAACCACAGAGCCTAGGGCTTGCTGATCAGAAGGTCGGCAGTTCGAATCCCTGCGACGGGGTGAGCTCCCATTGCTCGGTCCCAGCTCCTGCCCACCTAGCAGTTCGAAAGCATGTCAAAGTGCAAGTAGATAAATAGGAACCGCTCCGGCGGGAAGGTAAACGGCGTTTCCGTGCGCTGCTCTGGTTCACTAGAAGCGGCTTTGTCATGCTGGCCACATGACCTGGAAGCTGTACGCCGGCTCTCGGCCAATAAAGCGAGATGAGCGCCGCAACCCCAGAGTCGGACATGACTGGACCAAATGGTCAGGGGTCCCTTTACCTTTTTACCTTGGAAGTCAAACGGAATCCATTCTGGAAGTCCGTTCGACTTCCAAAACATTCGGAAGCTGCGCCAGACGTTCAGGTTCCAAAGAACGTTTGCAAACCAGAACAATCACTTCCAGGTTTGTGGCGTTACAGGAGCCAAAACGTACGAGTGCCAAGGCGTTTGGCTTCTAAGGTACGACTGTATAGTTATTGTTTTGGAAGAAAAGTACAAAACAAAGACTGTACAGTTGTAATCTGAGAAAGCAAATGAGAAACCAAAATCCCTATCCCAACACACACACACCCTGACCAGCTTACATCCTTAATATTATTTAATAGTTGGTTAGGCACCACACTTCGTATTTCCTGGTGCAGAATAGCCTTGTTTGTAGTTTTGTGGCACAGGGTTCATAGCAAAACCACCCACCCCTGTCTCTAAGCACTCTCTTCCAAAAAGAATTTCTCCCATGTATCTCTTTTCTTCTCAACATATCTCTCCCTTCAGGCTGATATTAATTATTTCAGTGTCTCTATCCCACCCACTCCAGTAACAGGTATCTGAAGAAGTGTGCATGCACACGAACGCTCATACCAAAAACAAACTTAGTTGGTCTCTAAGGTGCTACTGGAAGGAAATTTTTTATTTTTTATTTTGTTTCCACCCACTCCGGTAACACAGGCTGACCAAAATGCTTTTATTTATCCCTGGCATCTGTGGGGAGCTACTCCTTAGTTTTCCATGTCCCGTTAGTTGAGTTAGCAGCATGCACTAAAATATTGATGCATAGTCAGGGTTTAGTTGTGCAACCCCTTCCTTCCTTCAGAGGAGAAGAAGAAAGTTTCCCTTTATGCTAGAAACAACTTCTAAATTCAGGAGGACCTTTCAACGAGCCCCCTTGGTTTTTTGTGCTTTTATTAGGAATGGGATTCAGGAATATTTTACAGTGAGGCCTTTACAAAACTGGGTGGTGTGCACAAAGCTTAGCTTGACATACAGCACACCCAATAATGCTTAAGTACCAAGATGTCCTCTTCCTCTTGCCCCCCCCATCTACTCTGGAGCAGAAGGAGGGGGCATGGCAGGTGCAAGAGGAAGGAAAAGTTGTGTTGTGCAAATGGAAGTCTATTCTACCTGTGGACAGACGCTGGTTGTCATTGTGCCTCTGCCTTAGTTGAATCAGGTTAAAATCCTGCCCACTAGCTTACCTTCTTTTCTTTTTTAAAAAGACAGTTTGGGATGGGGAAGAGGTACAATAAGAAAAGAACACGAAATGTGGACTACTGCTACATATTCTTGAGTCCTGGGAATGTTTTGCTGTTGTTTGAGGCCCTCTCTTAGGGAGATGAACTGTTACTAGAAAATCAGTTGTTGGCTTAAGCAAGCAATGTCACAGATTCTCAGGTGGTTGAGCAGGAAATTGGTTTTTAAAGGGAAATATCCTGTGAATAGGAGACAGTGCGGAGCAGCCTTAGCTTCCTTCTCAAGGCATACCTGGTTCTGTTTTGAATCCCAGTTAATTTAGTTTAACTTTAGCTTTGCACCCTCCTTTTACTAAGTGGCTGGAGCCCCCTTATTGGATCACAGTATTCATGAAATATGATTTAATTAAATCCCTTACAGTCAAAGAATAAAAAGCATGAAATAAACAAACCCGTGTGCAGTGGGAGGGGGAAGAGAACAGTTAGAAAACCAAGCATTTAAAAAATACGGTACAGCAGCAACAAAAAACCATACTTTCTCAGCATGGGACAGTTGATCTTATAAGGCTGCTGTGATTGGGGGCAGGTTGTGAGTTCAGCCAATCTAGGAGCAAGATTCTGGTGATGTCACTTTCTTTGTTCGCTCTCTCTGTGTGTAAGTGTAAGTGTAAGTCAGACTAAACTCCAGCGTGGGAACTTGAACCTGCCTTGGGCTACGTGAAATAATGTATTTGAGCATAATAAGAGTGTAATTGGAGAGCGGACATAGGAGAGATAGGATATCGGTGAGCTGTGTAACAAAGCCAGGAACATAGGAAGTTGTCTTATACCAAAGCAGATCATTGGCCCCCCTAGCTCAATATTGTCTACACTGACTGGTAGCAGCTCTCCAAGATTTCAGATGGGATCTCTCTGTCCTACCGGAAGATGCCAGGGATCGAATCTGTGACCTCCTGCATACAAAGCAGGAGCTTTATCATTTAGCTGTGGCCTTGAAGTGACCACTGACCACTTAGGGTAGTGTCGGCCAAACTTGGGTCTCCAGCTGTTTTTGGACTACAACTCCCATCATCCCTAGCTAACAGGACCAGTGATCAGGGATGATGGGAATTGTAGTCCCAAAACAGCTGGAGACCCAAGTTTGGCCAACACTGACTTAGGGTTTCTGATGACCTCTGGGCCTGACAGAGGTGGTGTATGGTGTTAACATGATGGTGCTCAGGGTGCATTGAGAAAAATGCATCAAGCCCAGTTGATCGTACTCAACTATTTCTTATTTAGAGCATGAGCTAAATTACCAGAGCTGTTCTCCTAAATGATCTTTAAGTGGGCTTAAACTTGCTGTGAGTTCACAGAGAAGCATCAATTAATATTCCTGCAGAAGCAAAATACTGTGTCCAGTCATCACTGCTGCAAACCTTCACCATGCCATCTCTCTTTGTGCATTTCAGTAATCACCTTGGAAAGAGCCTGCAGCTGTTGATGGACAGAGTGGATGAAATGAGCCAGGATATTGTCAAATACAACACCTATCTAAGGAACACCAGCAAGCAGCAGCAGCAGAAACACCAGGTTGGTTTTTTTTGGGGGGGGGCTGAATCACATCTGTTTGGGGTGAAACGACACATTATGTGGCTTCTGTAATAGATGCAAATTGAAGGATCTTTGTATTGCGTCTCCTAAATACACAAGCCTGTTCGGAAATCTAATCTCTGTATCCTAGACGCTCATTACATGCAGAGCATGGGCTGAGCTATGGCTCCTTCCAGCTCATTCGCTTGCCAATATAAATCTGCGGGGGCAAATTTATGAGAAGATTTTGGAGATAGAAAAACTGATTTGAAGGAGGGGCGATGGTAGAAATCCAGGACTGTTACCCCACCAGTTCTTGCTTAACTTATAATTGCTGTAAATGTGGCTCATTGCACCATGCTCAAGTTTGTTCATTATTGAGATATAGAACAGTTCTGTGCAAGAGCAAGCAATTTTGGTACATAATGCACCTACTCAGTGCAAAGTATAAAAAATAAATGCATCTGATATCCATCTTCTTCTTCCTCTCCTCTCTTCTCCCTGATTTCTTTCTGCTTTCGTGCTGTCTGAGATACAGATCTTTAAGCTCTTATTTGCTAACATTTTCTAAATCTGGATTTATTTTGGTTCTGCTATCAAGCAATAAAATGTCACCACACATTTCTTTGCTCAACAGTCAGAAGCTTTAAGAAACCCAGCTTTAAAATATAAATAAATAAAAATGCCATTTGAGTAGCAAAACCCAGCAAATTATGAATGCTTCACAAACCATTTGTAGAAGTTTTTGTATTTTTTGCTCTCCTAGGTAACTCATAATAATACACCATTGTTCCTTTAAAGATTAGAGATGATTGAGAATAAATGTTTTGCTAACTGCCTTGTCTCCCTTGCTGCCAGTTGCTCCATTTTTGCATCTAAATAAGCAGGTTTAGGTGTATTGAAAATGCTGCTCTGGAAGTGCTACTAGATTCATGCTTTACATAACTAAAGCCAGCACAGTTGTTCAGTCCCTCTCAAACAGACGGCAAACTGTGCCACTTTCCCCTCCTTCCTCCAACCTTATTGAGTTGTTACATGCACTGAGATGCAAAGGATTTTGCAGAGTTTTATGTGTGACTTCTTGGCTCTATTCCCACCCAATATCCACCCCCTCCGCTGCTAATCGTAATGTTCCGCCTCTTGATCCCATGGTAAAAGTTACCGACTTGCAAAATTGGCAGTAGAAAACCCAGTTCAGAAAAAAATGAATGGACTTAAGATTTTCGCATGAATGTCTACTTATTGGACCCATTCTGCGTTCTGCTTTTGAACTTCTCGGAATCCAGAGAGTTGGGCACAGGTTTGGGTGGCTTCTGAGTCTCAGTACAGTGGTACCTTGGTTTACGAATTTAATCCGTTCCAGAAGTCCATTCTTAAACCAAAGTGTTCTTAAACCAAGGTGTACTTTCCCATAGCAGCGGGAGACTCAATTTACAAATGGAACACACTCAACAGGAAGCGGAACATGTTCTGCTTCCAAGGCAAAGTTCACAAACCAAAACACCTACTTCCAGGTTTGCAGCGTTCTTAATCCAAGTTGTTCATAAACCAAGGTACCACTGTAGTCTTTTTTGTAGCATACACAGCGAAGCCTGTTCTGCTTCAGAAGCTTCTGGGGCCAGGCCAAATGGTGATTAGACCCCCAGTCCAGCAGCATCTGCAGTGATGCAAATTTAGGCAATGTCGTCTCCCCCCACCCCACCCCACAAATCCAATCCAATTTCTTTTGTAGACCACATTGCTGATTTAGGTGGAGTAGATGGATCACCCAGTGAGAGATAATAATAATAATAATTTTTATTTGTACCCCGCCCTCCCCGGCAAAGCCGGGCTCAGGGCGGCTCACACCACCAATCACAACAAAACATGAAACACAAAAGAAAAAACAGTTAATTAGAATACAGATTAAAAGATTTAAAAAACCGCCTTAATGCAACAGCCCATGAATTTATATCACATAGGGGAGAATCTTATGATACAATGTTATATTATAACACAGGATCAGAATGCTGAATCGGGCTCAAAAGCTAGGCGGAACAGCTCCGTCTTGCAGGCCCTGCGGAAAGCTGTCAAATCCCGCAGGGCTCTGGAGACAGTGTGTTCCACCAAATTGGGGCCGAAATTGAAAAGGCTCTGGCCCTGGTTGAGGCCAGTCTAGCCACCTTATGGGTTGGGACCTCCAGCGTGTTATTATTTGAGGACTTTAAGGTCCTACACGGGGCATACCAGGAGAGGCGGTCCCGTAGGTACGAGGGTCCTAGGCCGCATAGGGCTTTAAAGGTCAAAACCAGCACCTTAAACCTGATCCTGTACTCCACCGGGAGCCAGTGCAGCTGGTAAAGTACTGGATGAATATGATCCCGCGGCAAAGACCCCGTAAGGAGCCTCGCCGCGGTATTCTGCACCTGTTGGAGTTTCAGGGTCAGTTTTAAGGGCAGCCCTGCGTAGAGCGAGTTACAATAGTCTAGTCTGGAGGTGACCGTCGCATTGATCACTGTGGCCAGATCAGGGCGAGAAAGGTAAGGGACCAACTGCTTAATGCGGCGGAGATGGAAAAATGCCGCCTTTACTGTAGCTGCAACCTGCGCCTCCATGGAAAGGGAGGCGTCGAGGGTTACACCCAAACTCTTGACAGAAGGCACTGGCACTAATTGAGCCCCTGCAAGAGATGGGAGTTGGCCCCCCAACCCCATGTCGTCCCGGCCCAGCCAGAGGACCTCTGTCTTCGAAGGATTTAACTTCAACCGGCTCCCCCGCAGCCATCCAGCCACAGCCTCCAGGCATCTAGTCAGTGTGTCTGGGGCCGAGTCAGGACGGCCGTCCATCAACAGATAGAGCTGGGTTTCATCAGCATATTGATGGCAACCCAGCCCGAAGCTCCGGACAAGGGGTTGAAACTGCCATGTTCCTTACCCTGGGGGGAAACAAGATGGGAACCACTTCATTTTAAAGCTCAACAACAATGAACAGCATTTTTGTGCCAGCAAAATGGAATGTTTTGAAGCCGGCTTAAGCTGCGTGAAGTAAGCTCAATATATGGAAAGGCAGCTCCTCTGCATTCTTCAGAGAAATCCTAGGGGTTCCCTTTGGACGAGAGAGTCTTACCACCATGTTTCCTCTTTTCCTTTTCCAGTACCAGCAGAGACGTCAGCAAGAGAACTTGCAGCGTCAAAGTAGGGGAGAGCCACCCCTTCCGGAGGAGGACATGAACAAATTGTTCAAGCCGCCACAGCCACCTCCCAGGATGGACTCACTGTTGATTGCAGGTAACACTTACAGCCTTCTTCTTTCTTTGTGACTCTTCAACGGCCCTGCGCACTACGCTTCTTTGAGTAATGCTTTCATGAGAATCAACAAAATGCTGCATTGGGCAATGAGTCCTGATTTTATATCCAAATGGGAACCATAATAACCAGTTTGTGTGTGTGTGTGTGTGTGTGTGTCTTTCCGTTTCATTATATCCCCGCCTTTCTTCCATGGAGCTCCAGGCATCATGCTCCCCATCTAGCAAGGTGGCTTTATCCTGTGCCTTCATACCATGTCCTGGAACTACACAACTGAGCTTTAATGTCAGGCTGGTGATCCCAGCAAGATTTTCGGATCTAGTTTTCCCCCCCCCCCCAACCCATGCCGACCTTCTTTCCAAAAGGATGCAAAGTTGTTTAAATAGTAGTTCCTTGGGCTGTGAAATGGACAGGGGGTGAACAGGCAAGGCAAGAGAACCATTTTTCGTGCTGCGGAAACATGGACCTTTTTCTATTAATTGCATCAGCAGTTTGAAAGCTACCCACCAAGCACCCAGATTTTTATCCACCTTGGTACTTCAGTCAGCAGAGCACGAGACTCTTAAATCTCAGGGTTGTGGGTTTGAGCCCCACATTGGGCAAATGTTTTCTGCATTGCAGGGGGTTAGACGTTCGCAATTCCTTCCAACTCTACATTTCTATGATACTATGTTTTCAGTTCTATCTCCTATCCCAGGTTGGTTCAACAGCAAGGGCTAATGATGGTTGCAGCTCCCCTTTTTTTCACAAATAGCACACAGTGAACAATTTTATAGTGCAACCATGTAGTGCAATCCCCCCTTTTTTTGGTTGTTTGCAAATGGGTATGGTTTAAATTCTGGTAATGAATTCTCCCAGCAACCTGGTGCTTATTAAAGGAAAAGTACACCCCAGCTATTACTTTTAAAAAATTATGTTTCAGTTTATGTCTGTTTTCTGGTGGGTTATACCTTGACCATCTTCTAGAGTTAGGGCAAGGAGCAGCCAATTGACTCTAACAGCCTTCAGCCAAAATGCTTTTCTTTTTCGCAGAGTCAGGAAAAGACATGAAAACGTTCACTATTTTAATGCACGCGGAATTAAGTTGGGGATCAAAGCTGAGACTCGGGTGGTTTTGTCTCTGAGGCGTTTAGAAACTTTTTAAAGTAGAGCATTAAATTGGAAGTGTGTTAGTCTGCTAAGCAGTTCTAATTTTGATAATCCGGCTTTGTCTTTCTCTCTCTTTTCCTCTTCCTGACTAGCTAGAGAAATGAACTGTAGAGGCAGAGTGTGTACAAAAAAATAATAAAATCGGGTGGTGGAGACACTTTTTGATTTGTACAGCACTTCAGACAAAGCCTTCACAGCCTGCTGGCTTGAGAAATTACTAATAATGTGAGGGAGCTAACAAAAACATGACCCACAAAATGTCAGGTGGATGAGGCAAGCATAGTTTCCAGGCCCACAGTCGAAGAGAGACAGTCTGAATTTTTCTCTTCATAGCCTACCCAGAAATCCCTGTAGCGTATCAAATAATGTGGGATCCTGCATAGTCCTGGGAGCATGTTACATACAGTATTGCTGCCTCGATAGGATTCTAACAAACACAACCTTGCATTTTTAACAGAAAACCTCCAATTCATGTTGAGCAATTAACAAAACAAATGTGAGCCACATAGGCCAGCAGAAAGCATCACATGTCACACAACCACCTGGTGTGCCAGGGGCCCTTTTTCAGCCCAAGGGAGAGGTTACCTCATGGCCAGCCTTCCACAAGTTGCTTGGCAGTGGTGGGTGAGTCCACACACACAAATGCAAGACACACAATTATACACACCCACCGATTCATGCACATCTGCGCATAACTCTCACATGCATGCATTGTCACACACTCGTAGCATCAGTTTGACTTGGGGAAAAAATATTGGTATTTTCTCAAACCTTATAGCTAGAAGAAGCGGATGCTCTTCAAAGAGATTAAGGGGCACAGGAGGGGAAAGGCTACAGCCCTTTCTCCCCAAACTACAATCTCCACAAAGGTTTCCTTCTACCCCATGCATACAGAAGTTGGGCTTGGAAAGAGTCAAAGAATACTCTGTCCTCAATCCAGAGGCTCAACACGGAAGTTCTGCAGACCACATGCAGCCCTCAGGCCACCCCAGACCCACGCCCATAACTAGTCCTTTTAAAGAGAGAAAAAGAAGCTGCAGAATGCACAAATTCCTTGGTGCGAAAATGGGATTCCATCAACTTTATGCCAATGTAAATGTGCACGGGCTTGTGTTTTAAGTGTCATTTTTACATTTGAATCCCCTCCAAAGCAGGGAAAGAATTGTGTTGTGCTCAACTGCAAAGTGATGCACGGGTCTTTCTGATACTTGCAGAAGTCCTGTGAGTTAGGGGCTTATTTTACAGGCGGGAAACCTGAGGTTTACCAAGCGAGTCTGTGGCTAGCCAATTTGGCCTCAAGAAATCTACACTAAATCCAGTAGACTTGCTATGTAGTTGTCACTTCTCTTGTCTGTCTTCTCCTTTGGTGTATGTCTAGCCAGTACTTGTCAAGTTGGATGGGCAGGAGAGGTATCCTCTCTATCCTCCCCTTTTCCTCACCCCCCCATCCATCCCTGTTGGTAGAGCAGAAGTAGGGTAGGTTTTTCCTTTCCAAATTTGGTCCTGCCTGGGTTCCCTCTAACAAATAAGCAAGCAAGCAAGCAAGCAAGCAAGGAAGGAAGGAAGGAAGGAAGGAAGGAAGGAAGGCAGGCTTTGGTGGGGAGAGCACAGGGTGCACACGGGAGAAGAGGGGGTGATATTTTCCATTGTGCAAGTGTAAATCCTTGAGTTGGATACCACCTGCACCCCCCCCAGCTAGAAATGGGGTGTAGGGTGAGGAGGGCAAAGCTACCTCCTAGGTGATTCCGGTATCTTGAACAAGAAGCAGATTTTGCAGAGAATCCAGACTGCAACCTCTTTTTATTTCACCCTCCAAAACTCAGTGGTGCTCCTGTTTATATGCTGGCATTCTGTTTCTTGGGTTGTGGCAAAATGTTTGTGGAGATGGGGAGGCCAAATGTTTGGAAGAGGATGGAGAAAATTTTGGGGCTCTCCCAGCCTCTTAACTTCTGCCTCCCATTCAACTTGACAGGTCTTAAGCTCCTGTCTTCAAACATGTTTCTCGAGTTCTGTTTCTTGGTCATGCTGTAAAGTGAGAGGATGTTTGTGGAATGGGATGGAATATTAGGACATTCTCTAGGGCCATGAATTCACAGTTTTTTAAAAACTTTTCTTTCTCTCGCTCTCTCTTTCTCTTCCCCACTTCCCACTTTTTGTTCATTTGCAGGTCAAATTAATACTTACAGCCAGAACATCAAGGAGTTCACTGCGCAGAACCTGGGCAAACTCTTCATGGCTCAGGCACTTCAAGAGCACAACAACTAGGGAGGAAGATGAAGTGTTTAACAGTCTCTTGCCCAAGGAGGAGATGCTCTGAATCTCAGCTCGTTTTTGCTTAAGACATTTTCCATTGCTCGTTGCAAAATGAACCGTGAACTAGACTCCCTCGTGTGTTTTGAGTAGAGTTATACCTCTTCTAAAATAAATAAATAAATAAACGACCAATTTTAAACTTTTTAGCATGTGCTCTTATTGACTGTTGGGCGGCTACCTCCAGGATTTTTACATGCCACGTACGTGAGTGTTTGATCTAACAGATCACTTAAACTTGCCGTTGCAGTAGGGGGAAAAGATCCTTCCTCTGCGCAATGACAAAGGTTGACTGGACAGAAGAAATAACTTTCTCAACAGAGTTAGCCGAGGCTACTTTGAACTGGATTTCCCATTTTGCATTATAAAAAAAAAAAAGTTAAGAAAACTGCTAGAAAATGACTGAAACCCAAAGTTCAGGGGCCAACTTGGATGTGATGTTGGGAGAGATCTGTGAACTGGATCTCCTGTGAGCTTTTTTTAAAAAAATAGTACCTGCAGCCAGTGCTTTTTTTCTGGGGGTACGCATATCCCTAAGCATTTTGTGGATCTTTGTGCTTACTGTCCATTTACTGTATTTATTTTCCCCCGATTTGAACTACAACATGGTGATTTTCTTGAGTCAAAACGAGAGTACCCCTAAACATTTTTTTAAGAAAAAAAGCACTGCCTGCAGCCACGAGTGAGGCCCCAGTTCATATTAGGACCACAGCATTGAAGGAGGAGGGGAGTTTTCTCTTTGCCCCTGTGAAAAGAAATATACAGATATCAGTTCGTTATCTGAAAGTTTTCTTCCGTGGGGCAAATAGCAGTCAGGAAAATGGGGCTGGAACAAAATGCTAATGACACAGCCTCAATCTAAATTTGTCGTCTTGCCCTGCGGCACTGCCCAGCTACATTTACTGTTTGCAAAACATCATGGGATAGCAGATCATATGGTCCAAAATGTGGGACTCACAACAGGCGCTTCTGGTTGATACAGTGACTCACACCGTTGGCTGTTTCGTAGCTGTTGCCATGACCATGTTTTTAAAATGTGAATAGACTAAATGTCATAAGTGGCTTTTAACACTGGAGAATTCTCACTTAAGCAAACACCTTTCTTCCTAGTGGTTAAGGCAAAAAAAAAAGGGGGAAGAAAATAGCAAGATTGCAAAGGCTATATTTTTCTCCCCCAAAAGCCTGTGTATTCAAAAGGAGAGGGGGATAATTGGGGAGAAGCAGAATTACTCGGTGTGTTTCAGTGTGAATTCATTATCGGGTTATTTTGGATGGGGATATATTTATTTTGCATTGGGGAAATTAAGGGTGCTTTTGCTCTCAGCCAAAAATGTCAAAAGGGGATTAATTCAAATTAACTCTGAAAGGGGACAAGCACACGGAATAAAGGGAGGCAGGGAGTGGTTTGAGAGAGATAAAGCTGTGAGAGTGTTAAATCCAGTTGTCAGAATGGAAACTTTTTGTCGTCGTGTGTCCCCCCCCCCCCCCGCCCTCAGCAACTCCCAAGCCTTTAACTTTATAGCGATTGTTCGCATTATGTAAATGTATATGCAAATTGTTTGCAAACCTCAGGCGCTTGGCAAAGTGTCAAAGCGGGCCGTGGTATTTCAAAGTTCAGAGTGCTCTTGCGTGGACTGTTTCTACAGCCTTGCTTATCTAAACTGTTGAATCTGATTAAATATCCTGTTACGCTGCACAGTGCCCCGGTCTTGAGTGCCGCCATTCTACAGAAATCACGTCCAGGAACCTTGAGCTAAATTCTTATATATATTTGGCAAGGAATTAAAGCTTTTTATAATAGAAAACCAAGGCTTCGACGACAAGAGGGGGGTAGTCTTCAGGGTTTCTGAAAATAGTATAGGAGGCCACTTCGACATTTAAATCAAGTAGCTCTTGCACACCAAAGAACGTGTGCTGCTCAATGAGGCTACAGTTATATAAGAAGCACCTTCCACTTGCTGATCTATAAGGTTGGGTCTGTTGGCTCGGCCCATGGGAGATTGCGAAGGCCGGATCGTGTGTGTGTGTGTCTTGCACCTGTTTGCTCCTGCGGCTGCGCAGAATCAGGAGCTTAGTTGGTCTGTATGCAGCCATGCAACTGCTGGGTGGCAGCAGAGTTTTCCAGGATGCTGCAATCATTTGTTCAAAGCCAGTATTGTTTTGCTAATGGCTTTGCTTCTGGGAGATCATTGTATCCAAAATACACAATGCCTGCCTTAGTGCTCTCCAGCATAGCAGGACCACTGGATGGCTGGCCCATGCCGTTGGCTCGGTGTGATAGGCCCAGACACACCAACCCAGGAGAGTCTTCCAAAAAACAACAACCCCCCCCCCCCCCCGTAAAGTAAAGAGAACTTAAATTAATTCTTGTCAGCTTTATTGATGCACTGAAGATGAAATCCCATCCATCGACTCCTGGAAATACTGGGCACTTTGGTATAATGTTCACAGGGTATTACTTATATTAATGGGGGAAACGTTCATTTGAAAGCCTAATGCATCATGTGAATGGATTTGCAAACTAAGGGACCTGGGAAAAGGAGCCCGCTTGAAGGGGAACAAGTCAAAATCTAAATTCTTATGGCAAGAATCTGCTTTCTAGGTTGTGAAATGCGAACGGTGGGCCTTTTTCACTTTGTTTTTAATAGACAAGTGTATGTTTAATCCTTGTTTGTTTTACTTGACACACTGATGTGTCTTTAATACTGCTGTAAAGAAGAAATTTGGTCATTTTTTCCACATTTAAAGCCCTCTTGTAACTACTTAGGCCAGCACCGAAGAATTTACTTCATTGTTAATAATCCTAAACCAAAACATGTTAACACCCAGCCCTTCCCCTTACCTTGAGTGCTAGTAACCCAGGCAGTTAGCGAGGAAAACCCCACCCTCGTCTAAGAACCATAACTCCTAATGGAAAGTACAGGAGTGGAATGCAATTAAATGATGGAGCTGTCTTCCATCTTTGATTGTATTTCACTATTTCCTGCACATTCTCAAGTTGTCCCTGCCACAGCTGTTTGGATAGCTGGGTGTAAACGCAGACTCCTAGGAATCCTGCAGATGCCATTTTTCTTGCTCATTCATGGTGCTGTCAGGGTCGTCATATATGATCCCACCTTTTTGGGGTGCTCATACCGCTTCTCTTCCAATCAGTGTACATCCTGTAAGTTGAAGTCCTGCTGAAGTGCTGTAACTTTTCAGACTACAAATGTTCTGGGTTTTGGTCCTGATTTGGTTGCAATAAAGCCTCTCTAGACATCAATGATTTGGTGGTGGTGGTGGTGGTAGTAGTAGTAGTAGTAGTAGTAGTAGTAATAATAATAATAATAATTTATTTCTTGTACCCCACCCATCTGACTGGGTTGCCCCAGCCACTCTAGGTGGCTTCCAACATAATATAAAGAAACACAACAGAGCATTAAAAGCTTCCTGATAAAGGGCTGCCTTCAAATGTCTGTGGAAGGTCATACAGTTGGGTGGGCACCACTACCGAGAAGGCCCTCTGTCTGGTTCCCTGTTAACTTCACTTCTCGCTGTGAGGGAATCGCCAGAAGGCCCTTGGAGCTGGACCTCAGTGGGGCTGAACGATGGGAGTGGAGATGTTCCTTCAGGTATACTGAGGCCTTTAGGGCTTAAGGTCAGCATCAACACTTTGAATTGTGCTCAGAAAACGTACTGGGAGCCGATGTAGATCTTTCAGGACTGGTGGCCACTCCCAGTCACCAGTCTAGCTGCCGCATTTTTTAACAATTTCTCTTCCTGAGCTAATCTTTTTAGCCAAGGTTACTACTGCTTTTCCATCTGCAGAGAGACACCTTTCCTTCTTAACTCTAGATCTCTGGATGTGGAAAGAAAGTTTTCCCTCAAGGCATGTGCAGTCAACAACAAAATGCTGAATACTGCTGGATTTTCAAAAGCTAATAGCACCACAGAAAAGTAGAGGAGGCGGGTGGCTGACTTGCCAGCCATTTCAAATGGGAAATTAGAAGCTGGTGATGCCCAGCTATCCCTCAGGAATGCTCCTACACATTTCTGGCTGACCTGATAGCAGCTCGTTTCATTAGCTGGTGCAAGCATTGTGAAGCCAGGCTAGAGTCACGAGGGGGTCGGTCACCCTAGGAAGAATGGTGAAAAATATTTATTAGCAAGGAACCTTGAAGAATTCTCTCAAAGGAGACGCGTAAAAGTCACGAATTGCCAGATCATGGAGGCTGAAGGCCCATTACACATGAAATAAGCAACTCTGCCTTTAATGAGGTTGTAACCTTGGATTTATTAGACTCATTTCACACAGAGGACTTTAGGTGCACAAGTCCCATTAGCACTAATAGGACGTGCACAATTAAAGCCCCACACGCAGGGAGAGAGATGAGAATTTATCCCTCAGGACTTGGAAGTAGCTGAACCTCAAAAGGCTCAAATGTCCAGCTCAGCTGAATGCCCCCAGCAGTTGCCAGACGGAAAGAGGTTATGGGGATCGTTTGCTTTCCTCTTGGTGTTAACGTTTATGATGAAGATCCTGTGGCACAGCCTTGTTCGATCTCATGCCCCAAGTTGTTTTGGATGCCCCCCTCAAATTTCCTGTGTTAGCTGGGGTCTGATGAAAGTTGTAGCCCCAAACACCTGGAGCTTTGCAAAAATAACTTTGCAAAGGCTGAGCTAGCGTTTCCCAGGAGAGCTGACACCACTGTTCTTTCCAAGGAGGAATCATGGCTTGAACCTCCACTTCACCAGAGGGCGCTAACCTGTGGCCCTCCAGATGTTGTAGGACTCCCAGCTCCCATTAGCATGGTCGGTGTTCTACTCTGTGATGGGACTAGCGATCGCTTAACAACTCTCAGCACCCTTAACGAACTACAGCTCCCAGAATTCTCTGGGTGTGCGCGCTCCTTGACTGTTTAAAGTGGTATCACAGCTTTAAATGTATGGCTCCAATGTGGTCAGAGTCACTTGCTGGAGAGCCTTCTATTCCAAATGTTACATGAGAAAGCTGGGCTAACTAGTGTGTTTCCTTCCAGAAGTGGCTGGGCAGGTGGAGCAGAGCTGCTACAGCAGCTTCCCAGAAAGTGGGCCACTGTTGCTTACTAAGAAGGGGAGACGTGAGGCAATGGGGAAGTCAGATTGGCTCTGCTAATCCATTTGCACCCCTATCTATAAGCAACAGCGCCCCACCTGGCAGGAGGCTAGTGTAGCAGAGGGACTCTACCTGGCAAGACCCTTCTATTGCCTACTTAAAATGTCATAACTTTCAGAGTTAAAACTTCCCTACCTTTTCTACCTTCATCCCTGCACAGCAGCCACCCTGGCAAAGAAAATGTCGCAGCTGCAAGAGGACAGACAGTGATAAAACATTAATATAACTTTAGATATTACATTATGATCTCTGAAGAATAGTAACTCTTCGGATAGAGAGATGACTAAGGAGAAAAACGAGGTCTCCGCTGTACAAAAATCCACTGCTTTCAGCAATATTAGAAATATAATTCTTATGAAGCAGGAAGCCATGGGTGCTTTAAATGTTTAAATATATATGTATGTATTTAGAGATTCTAATTTCACAGTTGAAGGAGAATTTTCATCTGTTACGTTCTCCACCTTTTGCATTTGTTTTAAAACAAGGATGGGGAACCTGTTGTCTTCCCAAAGTTGTTGGACTCCATCTCCCATCATCCCTGACTATGGGCTGTGCTTGCTGAGGCTGATGGGAGCTGTAGTCCAAGAACACCTGGAGGCCGCTGGTCCCCCATCCCTGTTTTAAAATAAAAAAGGGGGAAGCAGTGGAATGCCTTTGTTTCAGATGTTTTGAGGTGTTGCCTAAAGTGCTGAAAACAATGGGCCAAATATAAAAATAGCGATCCAGACAAGAAACTAATGAATGTCTAAATATACCTCTCTGTTTATGGGAAATTATATATTAAGCACCTAAAAAAAAGAGCCTTAGTGCGCTGCTCTGGTTTCGGTGTTCCGTTGCGCCAGAAGTGGCTTAGTCATGCTGGCCACATGACCCGGAAAAACTGTCTGCGGACAAACGCCGGCTCCCTCGGCCTGTAAAGTGAGCGCTGCAACCCCAGAGTCATCTGCGACTGGACTTAACTGTCAGGGGTCCTTTACCTTTACCTTTACCTTTACCTTTAAGCGAGAGAGAGAGAGAGAGAGAGAGAGAGAGAGAGCTTCTTGCATGCAGGACCCAAGCAGAAAAGCTCCCTCCCCTCCTGTGGTTCCCAGAAGCTGGTATTCAGAAATATTTCTGCCTCTGATTGGAGGCAGAGCACAGCCATCACAACTGGTAGCCATTGATAGCTATTAACTAGATGGATTTGTCTAATCCTCTTTTAAAGTCATCACTGCATTGTGTGAAGAACTACTTTCTTTCTCCTGTCCCGAACCTTCCAACATTCAGCTTCATTTGATGTGCAAGTTCCAGTGTTCTGAGAGAAGAACTTTCTCCATGCCATGCAGAATTGTATACAGTTCTATCATGTCACCTCTTGCATTTCCCACCATGTCACCTCTTGCAGCCCCAAATGCTGCAACCTTTCCTCACATGGACGTGCTCCGTCCCCTGGGTCATTCCGGTTGTCCTTTTCTGAACCTTCTTCAGCTCCACATGATGGTAGCTAAAACAGTGTCCGTGTTGAGGGGCAGCTAATTTTTCCAAAACAACCAGAACTAGGGGGAAATATATTCAGGGCAACAAAGAAGACTGGATGCATCCCAGATGTCAGAAGATGAGATGCAGATAAGCAAATCAGAAAAGGAGAGAGGAACCAAAAGATAGGTTTTAGTTTCTACAGTTTTTCCCATTCAATGACTCCCAAAGCAGCTTACAAACAATAAACAGCAGTAGCATAACAGAACATAATCATTACAGCGTTATGCAATACAATTAACAAATCATCTTTAAAACTATTATAAATAATTGCAGCCTATAAAACAATGCTGACATAAAAAGACCCTAAAATGTAGGCTAAACGTAATCACATTCACCACCCTACACACTAACTCAATAATCGTTCATTCTACAGATGACAGGTGGACAGGGTGAGATGGAGCGTTATCACTGTTTAATGATCCATTCTCAATGAAGGAGGGCATAAAGCAGGAAAGTAAGGGGTGTGTGGCCTGGAGAGAATAAATTTGGCCTGGGAGACAGCACTGTCTGGAGCATCTTGAGGGCCGGATAGACAGGACTGTAGGGCTGCGTTCACACGCACGCACAGACCCCTCCAGAGGTCCCCCATCCCTGTTATACATGGATAGTGGCATAAATGGTGTGGAATTTGCCCGAATGCCGAAAGAGTGGGGCAGGTCGATTCATCTCCAGCCTCCCAAGCAGGGCTTTGATCCAGGCGTTACGTAAGAACCTTCCCAACCCTGCCAGCGCATTCGATACGATAGGCTAAAAGCACCATTTCCATGGCAAAACAAACACAGGCTCCTTTTTAAAAACACCTCTTACGCTTTACGAGCAGGGGCTGGTATATGTAAGCCATCAAGAGTCGCGTATGGCTTATTATGACATTTAGCTGATTAAAATAGTCTAGACATAAACTTGAGATTTCAGAACTGTTTTAAGTGTAGTCAGAAACGGTTTTTTTTTAATGTACAGTAGACAGAGATGGCGAACGGGGACCACCTGTATCCCTGCAGGAATTCTAGAGCAGGAAGTACTCTTGACTCAAGAAGTGTGTCTGAAAATTAAGGCCCTAAATTAACAACAGCTTGTCTATTCGATTATTTCCCCTCCCATAAAGGATTCAGTATGTTTCCAAAAGGCTTGTGATTTTTCAATACCTTCGAGTTGTTACTTTTAATAAAGAAAGGACTCTGGCAGTGGTTTTGGCTTCCAACCTGGAAGGCACAATTTTTAGAACGCCGTGGAATAAATAGAAGCAGCCGCCCAGACGGTGGTGAAACATACCTGCGGCCAAGGGAGACTGGAATCCTGTGCTTGGCTTACCATGAGCACCGTGGTGTTGATGGGCATCTGGGAGGAGAATCAGGCAACACAGCCATGGTTTCTTCTTGTTTGTCAATTCAAAGCGAAAGCACCAATTTGGAAGGGGAAATGATGGGACAGGGCTGTTGTTGTTTTTTAAAGCAAGCAAAAGGATATTGCACAAAGCAACTTAAAATCTGATAATGAGAGGCTGCCTCCACACTGGGTGCTAGTGTGGTTTTGTAAGTAGGACCTTCTTGGATGGTCACCAACTGCAAGGAAGAAATCACTTCCAGGTGGACGAGGAAAAGGCTTCGCAAAAGCGTTCCATTCTCTCTCACAAAGCGTCGTGTCTTTTATTTCTTCACTTAGGATGTTTAAATGCTGCTCTTCAAGCCATACTCTTGGTAAAGCCCACAATGAAAGCAACAGATCATAAACATTGCAGCAAAACAAGGAACAGCATCGCAATAAAATAACAGAACAATGGCAGCACACAATTGCATTGGACACTTCAAGGGTCCAGGCACGCAAAAGACAATAAATAAATCACACATCGCTCTCAACACATAGTGTACTCCAGAGACAAGCTGCCACGACAAAAGAGATCCCGCCCCCCACTCCTTTGAAGGGCACAAATGACTAATAAATAAATGAATTTGTGGGCAACCAAGCAACCAGGTCTTTCTTTCAGCTGGAGCTCACTGGAGCTCAGGTGCAGTACCTTTTAGGTGGGCACCATTGCCATTCTAAAGGAGAAGAGGGGGAGAAGTTCGTGGTGAGCTCCAGCACCTCTTTTTCTAGAAAAAAATAGCACTGCAAGCAACTAATAATTTCCGTGCACCAGAAGGAGGTCAGAAGAGGGACAGATTTGCATGAAATGTGCACATGCTGCTTTAGATGCAAATTTAGTCATAATTACGGAAATGTAAGACCCTAAGATCAGCCCATCGTTTTCTCAAGGTGGCCAACCAGATGCCTATGGGACACACACACCTGTGAATCCCAACAGCTGGCATTCAGAGTCATGCTCCCTCTGACAGTGGAGGCAGAACATAGCCATCATAGATAGTGGCCAGTGATGGCCTTATTCTCCATGAGATCGGCTCACCTGGGTGGAGAAGACGGTGACCAGGTGAGCTATGTGCCACTCATTCTGCTCTCCAGACATTAATGGTTACAATTTCAAGGCCCCCTCCTTACTCTCACACCTAAGGGTGCTCTTTCTTTAAACTGAAGCTTCTGTGACTTTTATCACTTTTGTTATTGAGATGGTGTGGGTTTTTCTAAAGTATTGTTATGAGTTTGGGGGAGGGAGGAAGTAGGCTGTATGCCAAGCCCCTTCCACCCCCTGGATCCTTGACATATTTTTATATCTTGCCTCCCTTCTTTGAGCACCTAAGTATCCCTTCCAAAGGTAAAGGGACCCCTAACCATTAGGTCCAGTCGTGTCCGACTCTGGGGTTGCGGTGCTCATCTCGCTTTATTGGCCGAGAGCCGCCGTACAGCTTCCGGGTCATGTGGCCAGCATGACTAAGCCGCTTCTGGCGAACCAGAGCAGCGCACGGAAACGCCGTTTACCTTCCTGCCCGAGTGGTACCTATTTATCTACTTGCACTTTGACGTGCTTTCGAACTGCTAGGTGGGCAGGAGCTGGGACAGAGCAACGGGAGCTCACCCCGTTGCAGGGATTCGAACCACCGACCTTCTGATCAGCAAGCCCTAGGTTCTGTGGTTTAACCCACAGCGCCACCTGGGTCCCTTCCAAAGCCATCGCCAAATCACTCTTACCATCAGGATGTTGAGCCTAACCTTGAACCAAAACCACCTCTCCTCTGAGGCAAGTCCTTTTGGCTTTATTCCTCCCTTCTGAGGCAGCAGACTCGTAAGTCTTTGCCTCTTTTCTGTGACAGTCCTCCATGTGGAAATTGCTCAGGTTGGAATGCGTACTTTTTGATGTGTTTTATTTATGACTAGTTTTACTACGTTTGCAATTATGTGAACCTTTTCATGTTGCAAGCCGCCTTGAGCATGGTTTAAACCAGGCATCCCCAAACTGTGGCCCTCCAGATGTTTTGGGACTACAACTCCCATGATCCCTAGCTAACAGGACCAGTGGTCAGGGATGATGGGAATTGTAGTCCAAAACATCTGGAGAGTCGAAGTTTAGGGATGCCTGGTTTAAACAATGGAAAGGCGGCATATGAATAAAATGATATATATCTCCTGGTCACCAAAAGCTACCAAGCACGCGTTATCAGCTGATTCTCGAAACATCAACTGCCCACCAGTCCTCTTTTGCACACAGTCAGATCATAGGAAGCTGCCTTCCACTGAGTCAGTTTGCTGGCTCATCAAGCTCGGCATTGTTGACACAGACTCACAATGGCTCTCCAGGGTTTTAGGCTGGGAGTCTCTTCCAGCCCTACCTAGAGATGCCAGTGATTGAACCTGGAACCTTCTGCATGCAAAGCAGATGTTCTACCACGGAGCTATGCCCCTTCCCTGAATGAAACAAAATAAGATCCATTTCTTCCCTAGAGAGGTTATAATATGTACCAACTGGGCCCCTAAGACAACAAAGAGGATGGGAGAATATAGCTGTCATGCTGTCGTAGTTACTCCAGCTTTGGAACATTGCATATTTAAACAATTATTTTTAAAAAAACCCTAAGCCCAGTGTGAGTATTACGGGGTGGGGGGGAATCAATGTAAGGCACAGCATTCCTTGATCAGAGGAGAGGAATAGCCAAGGGTAAATTAAACACAGCTGGAATGAGCATAAGAAATAGATTAATTCCACCAGGGTCCCCCCCACCCCCTTTGGTCTTTACAAATTATAGGAGTTATGAAAACTTGCACTTCCTAATTCCTCCCAGCATGTAGCATTTTAATCCTCTTGCTCACCAGCCAATGTGTACTAAGCAATAGAGATCATTTAGTCTACAGATCAATGACTTTCAAAGTGACACACAGATGCTCACATTCTCTGCTTCTGGACAATGGAAATGAAATGTGGCATTTAGCGTTCTTAAATATTGGCAGCTCTGTGCAGAAAGAATATGGCATTGCTTTCGGATCTGAGGTTTCTTTTATAAAATGGCCAAGTTACTAGTCCTCATGCTAACCATGAACCTCAGAAATATGTTTGTGGCTCTTCACTGTCCACCAAAGACAATATTGTAGCTCTGTAAAATATGACCTACGGAGCAGTATCTAATTTTATTTATTTAATATTTATTACATTTATATCCCACCTTTCCTCCAAGGAGCTCAAGGTGGCATACATGGTCCTCTCTGTTTTAATCTCACAACAACCCTGTGAGGTAGGATAGGCTGAGAGACAGTGGCTGGACCAAGGGTCTCAGTCCAACACTCTAGGCACTACATCACATAGGCACTAACATATTCTGTCACTGCAGGGATTTATGCTCCTGCAGTGGAACTGCCTTCCTCCCCTCCATGTGCACACCTTGCAATCTCCCAAAATCCATTCCCGAGGGTTGGGGGAACCCCTAGAACAGATCTAGGAGACACTTGGGGCTGGGGGAGGAAAGTTCCTCTGTGTACACATAAATCTTGCCCTGATGAGATGCACCACTCTAAACTATAGGATGGGCCACACTAAACGATACTAAAAAAAGGGAAAATCCCACTCTGTTGTGGAGGCCAAAGCTTTGTCTGTGTTTATCCCAGTAATTCCTAGATTGTGGGATTCACTGCAGTTCAAATGCTATATCTGTACTGCAAGCTTCACACCAGTTTACCAGACACCCGTTTAGCCCAGAGATCTCTGGAAACCGCAGTCCTGTAAGAGCGAATGAACCTTATCTGCAGTCCCCAAGATTATTTGGGAATTGGGAAAGTCATTCTAGAGAGAGTGCTGCAAAGCTTCTATATAAGTTTGTAATGCATATAAGGTCTAAAATGTTTTGAGTGGAAGCTGCCTTTCTGGGCAACAGGAGATATCATTAGTAGGATATTGATGTTTCTTCTTCTTCTTTGGCGATCACTCATAGCCGAGTAAGATTGGCTTCCATGAACACGGTTTTAACAATGAGTCCATAAGTGACCGTGGAGTCCAATTCTGGATCCACACGTCCTTCCACAGTGGGGACATAGGTTTCTGGGTGGGAGTTGATCACGGTGAGGGTTTGCCAAGCATGCCTTCCTCTTGGCATGTTTCTCCCTTTCGTCCTGAGTTCGAGCGTTTTCAAAGCCCCTGACACCATTGGTAAAGGCTGTTCTCCAATTGGAGCGCTTGCAGGCCAGTGTTTCCCAGTTGTTGGTGTTTATACTACATTTTAAAATATGTTTTTATTGATGTTTACCTCCCGCACTACTAACGAATTTTGCCATTACTTATAAATTGCTGTTCAGAGGTTTTATCATATCTGGAAAGATGTCGCTTCTGTTGTCCTGTCCCACCCAAAACAATGTTTAGGCAAACGGGTGCTTACTACCCCAAACACTGTACAATCTGCAAGTCCTCAGAAGGCTTTTGAATGAAAATATAATGTGCTCACCCACCCACAAATTATTCTCCAAATGCAGCTCTTGACACAGAATTCAAGTTAAGGCTGGAATTTGCCTAATAGCTCTGCCAGCCATAGGGAAGAAAGACATTATTAAAGATTAGAGGGCAGAGACACCATCTCAGCATCTCTTAATGTGTCATATTTGGAAGTTTGGCTAAATGTGCCTCCCCCCCCCCCATAAAGTCAAAGGTGTGGTAGCTCTGTGGTTAAATACCTTGACTGCATTTATTGCCGTACAGAATGCATGTTTGCATCTATCTCTTTTTAAAAGTGCCCAGCAGTTCTTCCGCTCACCTTTTGCGGACTATAAAACTGAAGCTCGAACCACAGAGTGATGACCCCTTGGGGAAAAAGTATTAATAAATATTTCTATACGCCGTGTGTGAGGAATGCCGTGTATCAATAGCTACAATGGCTATGTTCTACTTTTGCTGTCAGAGGCAGTAGGCTTCTGAATACCAGTTGCTGGAAGTCACAGGAGGGAGCCAGTGTGGTGTAGTGGTTAAGAGCGGTAGACTCGTAATCTGGTGAACTGGGTTCGCGTCTCCACTCCTCCACAGCTGCTGGGTGACCTTGGGCTAGTCACACTTCTTTGAAGTCTCTCAGCCCCACTCACCTCACAGAGTGTTTGTTGTGGGGGAGGAAGGGAAAGGAGAATGTGAGCCGCTTTGAGACTCCTTCGGGTAGTGATAAAGCGGGATATCAAATCCAAACTCTTCTTCTTCTTCTTCTTCTTCTGGTTGGGTCCTCCTTGCAGGCTTGCCACAGGCATCTGGTTGGCCATTGTAAGAACCGGATGCTGGACTAGAGGGCCCATTGGCGTGATCCAGCAGCCTCTACCCATATTCTTATGTTCCCAGTGAGCAGTGGTGGACTTTGGGCTTTCAAATTTCAGCAGTGCCCTATTTGACACCAACATTTGGTGCCCCACTCTTGCCTTGCATTCTGAATCATTGTTGTGGCACCCTTTGTGGAGCCCTCTCGGCTTGGCACCCAGTGTGGGTGAACCAGTCACACTCCCCTAAACTCATGTCTGCACTGTGGTTTCCAGAAGTTCTTGGACTCCAACTCACATCATACAATCATAGAATCATAGAAATGTAGAGTTGGAAGGGACCCCAAGGGTCCTCTAGTTCAAACCCCTGCAATGCAGGAATCTCAGCTAAAGCATCCACGACAGATGGTCACCCAACCTCTGCTTAAAAAGCTCTGAAGCAGGAGAAAACAAGCTTGTTCCCTCTTCCATGTGACAGCCCTTGCAATATTTGAAGATGGCTATCATATCTCCTTTCAGTCTCCTCTTTTCCAGGTTAAACATACCCAGTTCCTTCAACCTTTCCGTATACGGTTTGGTTTCCAGACCCTTGATCATCTTGATTGCCCTTCTCTGCAGAGTTCCAGCTTATCATCATCCTTCTTAAATCAAACCCAGCCAGCATGGCCAACAATCAGGGATGATGGGAGTTGGAGTCCCAAACATCTGGAGAATCGCGGGTTCCCCATCACAGACAGCAGCTGTATTTCTGGTCGAGACAATTTCTACACACTGATAAAACTGTTGCTAAAACCCACTTGTTGTGAACAGATGACACTGCCTTAAGTGGAGTGATCACTTACACACCACCACAAAAGAGGACAAAAACTGTATACTAATTAATATGTATAGAGATAGAATCATAGAATTGTAGAGTTGGAAGGGACACCGATGGTTATCTAGTCCAACCCTCTGCAATGCAGGAATCTCAACCAAAGCACCCATGACAGATGGCCATCCAACCTCTTCTTTAAAACCTTCAAGGAAGCAGAGTCTGTTAGGAACTCTGGAAGTGCCTACGTGCAGCTATACACATCAGAGCAATTAAGAGTTGGCTAAACGCTAAAATCTCCTATCTCTGCCTGGTAACAGGGCCTTAGTAACAACCATCTCATTGGGTGGAAAGTTCCATAAAGATAAGAGTGACCATGTGCTCTTGGTTGGTGTGGTATGGAGTTTGCGATTGTTGGAGAAGGTTGTGAGGGAGCCTGTTCCACTGTTGAACAGCCTGCTAATCACACAAGGCTATTGTTCCATCGCTCAGTGCTTAATAAAGTCCAAGCTCCTTGCTTGTTTGTTTTTAAAAATCAAGGACATTCTCTTTAAATTAAAAAACAAACAAAACAAAACAATAACTCTTAGCATCTGAAACCTCCATTAGAAAACAGAACATGGAAAAGGTAACTTAATAAAGACAGAAAAGCATTTAATAGGTCTGGCTACAGGCCTCTGCTACAGGAACCAAACATAATAATATGTCCTTAGATTTGTTTTTTAGGCCATGTTTTCCCATTTCATCCCCCAAAAGCTAAATTATATCTTACAGGTTTGAAATAGCATCAAAGCGAATGCTGGAATGTCCCTAAATAACTGTATCTTCTCTTGAAGGTGTGGTGTCCATGTTTATTTCAGGTTTCGAGGGAGTGTGGTGCTTCTGGCCACAGCGCTGTGGAAGCTCCAAGGGCCAAGCCCTGCAGTCCTTTTACTGATTTCCCAGCCCCTTTGCAATTCCCAAACATTCTCCAAACTCCTGATTTCCTCCGGCTTCTTTGGCTCTTCCGCCTCTTTTCTTTTTAGCTATTTATTGAAGAAACATGAATGCTAGCTACACGAATAATAGCTGCACAGGACACATCTTCAGGCAGTCCAGCTGAAGTTGTTCCATCTCCATTGTCAAATGCTTCTGAATACCAGTTGTTGGGACTCACAAGTGGGCAGAGTGCTGTGAGGGGATCTGGTCCTGCCTGCAGACACCTGGTTGGCCACTGAGAGAGCAGAATGCTGGACCGGATGGACCTTTGGTCTGAACCAGCAGGGCTCCTCTTATATTCTTAACACGTGCAGGGAAAATGAGTGTGTATGTGTGCACCATCTATGTGCACCATCCCTAGACCAGTGTTTCTCAACCAGTGTGCCTCCAGATGTTTTGGGACTACAATTCCCATCATCCCTGACCACTGGTATTGCTAGCGAGGGATGATGGGAGTTGTAGTCCCAAAACATCTGGAGGCACACTGGTTGAGAAACACTGCCCTAGACCAATGTGTCCATGTGCACTTCCCCATCCTATTCTCTCAACTCCTGACCTTTGCATGTTTAGTATGAAAGTCTGAAGTCTCCCTGAAATAAGGAACCCTGATAGGACAAGGACGCTTCTATGCATGTCCAGACGGATATTCTTAGACGGTCTTCCTGCTTAGTGTGGGAAGGTCATGACATGTCTGGAATGCATGGAGACACTGGTGAAAGTGGTGGCACATGGGCTCCCACCCACTTTGGCCCTCATGTGTGCAGGCTGGACATCTGGAAAGAGCAAGTGTTTCATCATGTTCATAGAATGTACCTGGTGCCTAGTGCCTATGGTACTTGAAACTATGTTATGCATAGCTGTCTTGCAGTGAAGAAGTAGTGGATTAGGGATGCGGGTGGCGCTGTGGTCTAAACCACTGAACCCCTTGGGCTTGCCGATCAGAAGGTCAAAAGTTTGAATCCCTGTGACGGGGTGAGTTCCTGTTGCTCTGTCCCAGCTCCTAGCAGTTCGAAAACAAGCCAGCACGAGTAGATAAATAGGTACCACTGCGGTGGGAAGGTAAACAGCATTTCTGTGCTCTCTGGCGCTTGTCACAGTGTCCCAGAAGCGGTTTAGTCATGCTGGCCACATGACTCAGAAAAGCTGTCTGCGGACAAACGCCAACTCCCTCAGCCTGAAAGCGGAGATGAGCGCCGCACCCCATAGTCGAATTTGACTGGACTTAACCCTCCAGGGGTCCTTTACCATTACGATTACCTTAGTAGTACAACGACAATAGCAAGTCGTTTTTAAAAGTGAGAGAAAAGGGTGTTAGCTCAGTGCTGGGCTCCAGTAAACAATCCAGAAAGGAACGAGGAGCACCTTACATCGCTTGCTGACTGTGCCCAGTTTAGCACCAGTGAGTGGCATGAAGAAAACCAGGGATTCCTTGGCTCCGAGTCTTCAAAGTGAGCTGTAATCACCCAGGTTATAAAAATGAGAGAACATCCAAACAAGCACACTGCCAAGATACCAAATAAGTAGGATGGGCAAAAACAGAAAAGGAAAAGGAAAAAAGGGCCTTTCAGAATAGTCCACGAGTGCTTGAGCATGGGCAAGAAGCTGGTGGCTTTTCAAATTCCTGTGGTCTAAACACACACCCTACTCATCATCACTGAGATGAGCTGGAAAGAAACACAACAACCCTAGCCGTGAAAGGGAGCTTTGATTTATTTCCTGATAAAATAACCTTTGCTCTCAGAAGCTAATGTTTCAGTGGCCGCGTGTACAGAATGATCTTCTCTTTCCATCCATCAAAGGCTCCATCAGCCTTGATATATTCATAGCGTTCTCGACATGCAGAGATGTGTTAGCCAGGGATGGAAAATTGCTGCCTGCTAACTTTCTTTCCCTCTCCTAGGAAGAGGCATGGGGTGGAGAGAAGAAGAAAACAGGAGAGAGAGAGTACTGAAACCGTTGTAATAGAAAACAGCGAATAATTACCATCAGTTGCAGCCTGGTGGGGAGGACGTAAGAGATACTGCTTGAGTATTCTTCAGGGGCAATCGCCTTTGTTTTTCTTTTTGGCATAAATAGCCTCCAGGTTCTCCGCAGCATTTGATCTCAACCATCCTTCTAACTTTCTGCGTGTTTTCCTCCAAGAAGAACCTTCTAGCTATTGTCCTCCTGGGGTGAGCATCTGTTCTGCTGCACCTAGAAGTTGTATCTGTTGCAAGCCCAAGGAAGACTGTGTTATCCTTGGCTGGCTTGCTGGTCGGACCAAGGTCGAATCGAGTGACCCCCGGCAGCCAGGGATGTGGCTAAGGGCTTAAAGGACTTAAGGCACAGGGCCATGGTGCAAATTTGCACAACATTTGCAGTTGTTCATATGTGTGTGTGTCTTGTATGTATATTTGTCAGTTTCAATCCTGATGTGCACCCATACACAAAGGGCTTTCTCCTGTTTCATTGCTAACAATCCAATGACAGGTCTTTACACAGTTAACACCTTCTTTTCAAGAGGCAGATGTGCCTCCTCCCTTTTATGTTTTACCTGCTCTTCGAGTGAAAGGCAGTATATAAAATTAATAAATAATAAAAAATATTATTGCTGTAAACCACACACACACACACACGTATGTATGTACAGTATGTATGTAACTGGGCAGTTAAGTCCAGTCAAAGGCAACTATGGGGTTGTGGCACTCATCTCGCTTTCAGACCCAGGGAGCCAGCGTTTGTCCACAGACAGCTTTCTGGGTCATGTGGGCAGTATGACTAAACCGCTTCTGGTGCAACGGGACACCGTGATGGAAACCAGAGTGCACGGAAACACCATTTACCTTCCCACAGGAGTGGTACCTATTTGTCTACTTGCACTGGCGTGCTTTTGAACTGCTAGGTTGGTAGGAGCTGGGGCAGAGCAACGGGAGCTCACCCCATCATGGGGATTCAAACCGCTGACCTTCTGATCGGCAAGCCCAAGAGGCTCAGTGGTTTAGACCACAGCACCACCTGCATCCCATTATATATATTTATGACTTAGTGGTTTATAAAAAATAATAATAAATAAATTAAAGGCAAACTGAATTGAATCCCCTCCCCCATGGAGGCCCTTATCAGAGGAATCTTGTGCATTGTGGCTATTTGGTCTACACTGCAACCTTTACCCACAGAAGAGGGATGGGGATCCTGTGGCTCTGTGGCTGTTGTTGGACTCCAATTTCCAGCAGCATGGCCAATAGTCAGAGACAGGGATCTATCGTCTGCAGGGCTACAGGCTCCCTTTGAACAAAGACATTGGCAAGTGGTACCTGCATGGGCCGTCCTTGCCCATAAAGACCATGCATCCCTCTAACTTCAATAAAGATCGAGTGTCATACACATAACAGAACGAGCAGGTGAGCCTTTCCCCTCTATTGAAGTGAACGAGTTATGTTGCTCAGCTAGGAGGCTCTGACTGTACAGTGGCACTTACGCAGATCTCGGGTTAGGAGCACCGAGAACAAATCTTTAAAAATATATATTTAAAATCTATGTGATTAAGCTGCAGCAAAGCAATCATTACTAGAAATGATTGTGCGGCAGCTGTGACCCTTCCAGGCCTTCATGTGCCCCCTCCTTGAAAGGTTCGGAGGGTGGGAACATGAGAACAGACCTTCTCTGCAGTGGCTCCCCATCTGTGGAATGTTCTCCCCAGGGAAGTGTGTCTGGCACCTTCATTATACACCTTTATTGCACCTTTAGGCAAAAACATTCCTCTTCAAACAGGCCTCTGGTTGATCCGATTTACATCCTATGCCCTTTTAAAATGTGTTTTTGTGGGGAGGGGGCTACTGGGTTGTTTTAATTTTTATTAGGTATTTTGTGGTTTTATATCTTGAGGGACCCAGGTGGCGCTGTGGGTTAAACCACAGAGCCTAGGGCTTGCTGATCAGAAGGTCGTCGGTTCGAATCCCTGCGATGGGGTGAGCTCCCGTTGCTCGGTCCCAGCTCCTGCCCACCTAGCAGTTCGAAAGCACGTCAAAGTGCAAGTAGATAAATAGGAACCGCTCTGGCGGGAAGGTAAACTGCGTTTCCGTGCGCTGCTCTGGTTCGCCAGAAGCGGCTTTGTCATGCTGGCCACATGACCTGGAAGCTGTACGCCGGCTCTCGGCCAATAAAGCGAGATGAGTGCCGCAACCCTAGAGTCAGACACGACTGGACCTAATGGTCAGGGGTCCCTTTACCTTATCTTTATTTTATTCTGTGAACTGCCCTGAGACCCCTGGGTACAGGGCGGTGTATAAATTTAATAAACAACACCAACAGCTGAAGAATGGTAATTCTTGACCTGGCAACATCCAGATTAGATTACTGCATTCCTAATGTTGCCTTCCTTCTCATCCCAGTAGCAGATTAGTGGGGTCAAATAGAGCCCAAGGCTCCCACCGCCACTCAGCTTGACTTTTCTGTGATTCCTGCAGGGGGTTGGGCTGGATGATCCTTTGGGTCCCTTCCAACTCTACAATTCTATGAACATTTGTGCGATTGGTGAATCATCATTTGTAGCAATGTAGGCCATGTGATTGATGGGGGCCAGTGTGGCTTTGTGCTGGTTAAAATGTGCTATGAGGTAATTAATGCATGTCACTTCATCTTGAGCGGCTGCCTTTGGAGAGCTCAAAGAATGATCAAGAGTTGTATTAACGCTAAAATTGAGAGTTGCTTTCTAAAAATCTGCCGCCCCCCCTTCCTGTCGGCTGGCTGACATTTCCCACCGCTGTCCTAACCAAGCATTTGTTTCTACATTTCATTTTCCTCTCCTATTGATATATTAGTCTGGTACATCAGGCTTCCTTAGAGGGAGGAACTGCATGCAGGTTTCATTAAAAAATATTTCACAATGATTTGCTAAAATATGATCTGTGCTTTTGGCGGCAGCATGAGAACCGTAGAGGAGCGGGTTGAAATGTATTCTTCTCATAAAAATGGATCCATTTCAAATGGAAATATCCACCATCCAGTTTTTATGATGAGATTAGATGTAGTGATCCCCGCCCCACATTGTCAGTACAATTGCTCAAAGCACATTTTATTCCCTCACTTCAAAAAGTTCAAAAAAGAATATGTTCTGCCACTACAATGAGTTTAAGGAAAGGGTGGAACATTTGCTTAGCATGCAAAATGTCCTAGGTACAATCCCTGGCATCTCTAGCTAGATCTGGGCAAAACTCATGGCTTGGAACCCTGGGGAACTGCTGCCAGTCAGTGTGGATAATACTGAGCTAGATGGACCAATGGTCTGACATGTTATAAGGCAGCTTCCTATGCTGCTATGTTCCTAAGGCTCAATAAATCATGTTCAGAGACACCTGCTCAGTTCAGGTTTAGAAAACATCCATAACAACATGCAGAAGCTATTTGACTGGAGAAGAAGAAGATGGAACAAAAAATAAATAAAGGAAAACCAACCGCGGCTCTTTCCATGCCACCTGGCAAGGCCAACCCAAGACATTTTGCTGGCTGACAGGAAAAACAAGATGGCGTCCCTTCCCTTGCACAATTCCACATACAAAAGTCAACCAGATTGACAGCTATATCTTACCTCAACACTGGAATGGGCCTCCCAATCTCTTGCAATGCCAGCAAAAACAAACAAAAGACCTACCCACATGATGCTGACACAAAAACACTACTCAATGAAACAAAAGATAATTATCCCCCATCTCCCCCCCTCTTTTCCCAGTGCCTCATGCCGAATATAAACAAACTGTTAAAAAGACTCTATGAATTGAAAGTGGATACACTATATGTAGCCTTCTTTGTTAACTTGTTTGTTTGTTACACAAGAAAATCTTTAATAACTAAAAGCAACACTGGAAAGGAGTGGTGTCATGACCCCTGAATCTAGTAGTGATCTGGACACAGAGTTGGAGGCTGCAGGGACACCAGAAGGGGAGCCAGGTCAGGTTCAGGGTTCACAGCTGATTGCTGAAGATGTGGAGACCATTGCGCCTGAGGCTGTTGGACAGGAGACTGTCCCCAAGACTTTGTAGGGTAAAAGCCTGGATCCTCACGAGCGCCTTCCCCTGAGGAACCAGATGCCATACATAATCAGTCTGAGAATGCAAGGAGTGTGCCGGGAGGGAAGCTATGAAACACAGGAAGAGTGCCCAGCTTCAGGCCAGGGTGTTGGCCCTTTAAGGCTCTGAAGTTCTCTGCAAGTGGGCGGAGCCTAGAGGATATAATCTGGGGATAGAGATTTACAAGGCCTCAGCCTGAGTTCAACCTTTGTTGGAGGACAAGGCTCACTTGGAGCTGTCCATGGTCTAGAACAGTAGTCCAAAACAGCTGGTTGGTGAAGGGGGGGGTACCTTGTTAAGTGCTTCTGTGTGATTGCTGAACACATGGCACAGAAGCCAATCCAGCATGTTGAGGTTCAGGTGTGCAAACCTCACCCAGGGTCTACAACGTGCTGCATTAAGTAAATAGTAACACTGAATTCTTACTGCCTGAACCTAGAAAGCTGCCACATAGCATTGGCCCAGTGGTCCATATAGCCCAGTCTTGTCTCCTCAGCCTGGCATAAGTTCTGAGGCTGAGCCAGGACTCTTTAAAGTGCAACTTTGAGTCCTGCCAGCAGAAAAAAGTGGGGTATAAATATATTTGTAATCATGGTAACAACAACAATAGTGCTTTCAGCTCTCACCTGTGGCTCCTAGAAGCTGTTAGCGTTCAACAGCAGTCACACTCTAGGAAACAGCCTTGACTGGCCAGCTAAACCAGGTGAGGGTAGCCGATGGGTCTCAAACCCTCGGTGAGTTAGGGTTCCTCTGTGAGTTAGGGTTTTTGGGACTTCCTCTGCATGTGGAGGCAGGCACCGGCAAATTCAGCAGATGAGACCAATAGTGGGTTCAATGGTCAAGTAGGCGGTTTCTGCACATGCTGAGGAGGGAAGTAAGGGTCAGATGTGGCTCGTCAAGCTGGGAAGGTAACCCATCTAGGAAAAGGAAAACACTGATCCTAAACCTCCGCAAGAGTAAAACCCTACACAAAATAGAGTGGGTTCCCTAGGATAGTTGGATGGTGCCTTCTACAACTCCTGCAGCCAAGCTGGTGCCAAACGTATTGCTCCACTTTCCTTTGGTCATCAGCGAGGTCTTGTCCTCTGGGAAGCCCAGGACCTCCATACACACTGCCCAGGCTTTCGCCCTGGGGAGGTCACTGCTAATACAGAGGTTTGGCTTCACCCCCAGAGACGCACTCCATTGTCTCTCGAGACAGAGGGATGCCAACAACAAGTGCTTTAAATGTGTGGTGTGAGTGTGGCTGAAGCCTTTTGAAGGGCCCAGCTCTGCTGCCACCTGAGATCCTTTAACTGGAGAGAGTAAACCTGAGGCCTTTATACACGCTTTACACATGTGCTCTGCCACTGAGCTGTGGTATCTGTTTGGCTGTGTTTTCTCAAGAGGCAGTGGGGAGCGGTTGTGGGAGGGCAGGGAGAGGAATGTTCCGGAGCAGCCTGTCTCTGGTGTACATTTAACTAATAGAATATTAATGAAGGGGTGGTGGAAGGGGGAAAAAATCCCAGTATTTTTGTGGTTAGTTCATGAAACGTCAGAATAGGGAGCAAGATGTTTTGCATTATTGCTGTACCTCCTTGAAGGAAACCCCTTTTTCCACAGGCAGATCATATGGTCTGCATCAGAGTCAATGTTATTTGTCCCGACCTCTGTTCTGTCCTCACCCAGCCCCTCGACACTAGGGAACCTAAAATCCTTTACGGCGGTATAATATCGTACCCAATTCCCTGTTGCCTTTCATACGATTTACACCTGTGTGCATGAGAGCAAGGCAGAAGCCTATAGCCCTCATCCAGCAAGCAATGAGCTCCTAAGCATGCAAATTCTAAGGCCAGAGGGCCTTATCTGTTTGAAATTTTGGGAGTAGCTCTAGTCAAGGGGTTCTAATACTTTGCTCTATGATTTCATTACAATGGTTCTCACTGGGCATGATGCACAGCAGGCTTCCCCTGAGAGACTTTCTTGCAGGATGAGAGCCCAGCTGCACCAGATCAAAGGTCCACCAGAGTCCTGCATCCTGCTCTCACAGTGGCCAGCAAGATGCCTATGGGAAGCCTGCAAAAAGCACCTGAGGGCTCTCCCTACCTTGCTAGTATCTTGCTGTGATGGCTAGTTTCTTGGGGTGGTGTTTCAAGACCTGGACTAGCTTGGGGGCCTAGCATACTTGCCACATGCCTGATTCAGCAGTGACGGCCCGCAAAATTGGTCTGCACTGTTTCATGCCTGAGCTTGCCCTCCATCCAACGTACAGGCCGGGTGATGGTCTTGCTCAGAAGCTCAGACCATCAGAGCTGTTAATCTTTGCCCTATGCCTGCCCTATTTGAGCATTCAAGCACACACGGCTAATTGGGGGAAGGTCTGCTGCTGAACTTGCAAGGCCTGTCCCCTGCAGTCATGCCCCCAATGTGTGGATAATATTGGGTAGAAGCCAGGGCAGGGTGTGTTCAGGGCAGACGTGTGGCCCATCTCTCCTGCCTCATGTGCTTAGAGCTGTGCGGAGCTGAATGCTCAAATAGGGAGTCTGCATAAAATGCAACCAATAAAAAGTTGTAGTTATATAGTTTTTGTAATCTTTTTCATTTGATTTTTCAAATGTAAATTTATAACAAAACTAAATACATTTCCATATACAAAGATTTCTCTGAATCTCATGACCTCCCACCATCCCCTCAGTGGGTCCTAATGTCAACTTTTTCAACTGCATATTGTATCGTAATCTATTTTTTATATCTATCCATGTTATCCATCATATTTGTTACACTACAAGTGTTATAATAATCCTGCTAATGTTCTCACCTGCTTATAGTGGTCTGCTAAATAAATTATATTCCCCCCCATTCTTTCTTGAAGTTTTTGTCTTATTGGTTCTTTAGCTTTCCGGTCAGCTTTGCCATTTCGGTGTAGTCCATCAGCTTAGTTTGCCATTCCTCTCTGGTAGGGACTCTTTCTTCTTTCCATCTCTGGACTAGAAGCATCTGGGCTAGAAGCATCTTTCTTCTTTCCATCTCTGGGCTATTGTTGCATAACTAAAACGTCTTTTCTGCTCCTTTGGAATGTCGGTACCTATAATTCCTAATAAAAAAGCTTCTGGTTTTTAAACAAAAGTTTTTTAAAACATTTTTTCAGTTCATTATATATCATCTCCCAGAAAGCTTTTCTTACCTTACACGACCACCACATATGATAAAAGGTACCTTCTTTCCTCTTTACATTTCCAGCAGGTATTTGTACTTGTTCTATACATTTTTGTTAACTTACTAGGAGTCAAATACCACTGGTAAAAGTTGTAGTCATTTTTAACCTATTTCCTATTTGGGTGTAGTTCATGCTCTTCCTTTCTTCCTCTTGCTCCGTACAACAGATACATGCATATGAAAATTTGCTTTTGCCCACATAAGGCCTTGATTGGGTTGTGAATATATGCGCCCAGTCCATCAGGAACATCTCCTGCACAAGGTCCATGGTCAAGAGTTGGGCAGAAACTCAACTGTTCCTTCCTGGAAAGAGGTGTTCCTAAGGGACTGCATTCTAAAACGCTTGTTGCTTCTGCTTCTAATATTGCCACACAGTGCAGCCTATTCTTCCATGGTGGCTGTATTCATAGTGGTGTGAATCCCAAATTCTATTTGCATTCTCCTTGTTTCTTAAGTGCATGATGGTGAACAAGTTTTCTCCAAGAGCTTTGAGATGGATCTATGATAATTTGCTTTTGCTCCTTCCTCCCTTTCCCTGCACACAAGAAGATGAGGAAAGATAAGCCTCTGAGGCTGGTTTCCTTCAAACCATATTTTTCTGTTGAGTCCAAACCCAGCAAACTATGGTTTGTGCAAACCATCATTTAGTGGCTTCAGACAGAAGGGTAAACTCTGGCTTGCCACAAACCAGCACCAGAGGCTTCTAATCTCCTTCCCTCATGCATGAAATGGGTAAGGGAGAGGATGAGTGGAAGGCTTGTTCCTCCTATGGTTCCCTATTAAATCTGAGGGCACAGCCTGCCTTTAGCCTGAAGGATCCAAGCCTAGATGCTAAAGCTAAAGAACAATTCAAGTAAACCTTAGCCTGCCTCCTTAAAGCGAAATGGAATTCAGGTGCATTGCATGGATTCAGGCCAAGAGTCAGAGACCTGTGCAAAGCCTATAATAAGTGTGAAGTTCCAGGGGTTCTATAATGTCCATAATGAGTCTAGACTCAACTTTTACATTTTACCTGCATATTTTATGCATGTGGATCATATATTCCATAAAATATATACAGTCGTGAAAGTTCAGATAGCTGCCGGCTTGCCAAAGGCCATTTTACACAAACCTCGCAGGTCCCAATCAATGATCGTGTTAATATTTGTTTATATGAGCTAATCCAGCTATTTCCCCCTTAAAAAATTAATTAAGGTGCACGCAGCACCTAACTAGCAATACTATAACTCACATGCTTCATTCATTTAGCCAAGGATTAAACCCAGATTGCATAAGACCATTGGTGGCAGGACAAATTCCAGAAGGCTACAGATGGAGAGGCCATGGGGGGTGGAAAAGCACTGCCTAGGAGGTAGGTTTCCGTTCCTTTATACAGCTATGAGATCCTTATAGTCTACCTCTGGGAAGATAAAGCAGACAGAATGATTCAGAAGATACAGACAAGTGCTATGTAGTGCCCTCAACCTCTTACATCTCTGCAGCTGCCCCGAGTTTTCTCAACGTTTCATTTATTTAATTTTGATCTTGGCTTTCCTTAACAGAGCTCTAAGCTCTGTTACCAGGGTTCCCCTGGTAATATCCCATTCAGACACTGACCAGAGCTAGACTTGCTTTGACTCCAGCGAAGTTATGAGAGTTCTTTATTTCAGTTTACATTTCTTAGTACAGAAAGTATTGATCTGATGTGTAGAGATCTTTCCTATTCTATTGAATTCAAGAGGGTTCTGGAAGCTTCTCTTTGTGAAAGAAGCAAGCAAAAGGTTCATGATGTTTGGGTTATTCCTTCAGAGAAGCCGAGTACAGCTGGTTTAAGCTGGTTCTGTTATCTCTTTCAGTCAAGGTCATGCTGACCTTTCAGTCAGAAGGAGCCTGAGTTTCACACTTTCTTTTTCTGTCTCTCTTTCCATCTGGTGTGGTGTTCTGTATATAGTGTTAAGGTTTAGTCTTATTATAAGTTATTGTAAGTTTAAGTTATGTCTGCTGCAACTGGATTTCTTATGGACAGAGCCAATCCTGAATGTATTGGATTTGTGACCATTATGCTAATTTGCCTTCAGTAGCAGTAAAGCTCTGCTGGATGTAATATTAATTGCCTCTGGTCTATTTTTGGGGAATCCTGCAACGTGTTTAAGTTGTTACTCTATACTTCCAAGTTCTGCTCTGGATCAATATTGAGTAGACTTTCAATGCACTTTCAACATGTTCTGCTCCATGTGTTTGTTTAATGCACAGAAGGGGGAGCAGGACCATTCCATCTAGCCACATCCCTGATAGTCAGGAGATGGTCACAACTCAGTGATAGAGCATCTGCTTTGTATGCAGAGTGTCCCTAATTTGATCCCTGGCATCTCCAAGCAGGACCACTCATGTCCCCTTTCTGAAACTCTGGAGAGCCACTGTCAGACCATGAGTAGGGAACTGGTGGCTTTCCCAATGTTTTTGGATTACAATTCCCATAATTACTGACCATTGGCTATGCTGCCTGTGGCAGGGGCTGAAGGGTCAGCGACATCAACTCCTTCGGGTAGTGATAAAGCGGGATATCAAATCCAAACTCTTCTTCTTCTTCTTCTTCTTCTTCTTCTTCTTCTTCTTCTTCTTCTTCAGGACAGCAGACAAGGTTAGGGAATGCAGGTACCCATAGCTGTGTCCTCCAATACTTTGCCACAGCTTTGCATCCCTAACAGCTGCTTCACACTGCCTAATGATAGGACTGGCCCTGGTTCAGAGTTTCCTGGAGAGAGGGAATGAGGGCCAAGTGTGCAGCTAAACCCCATGTATGTTACTTAAGACAAAGTTCAATGGGATTTGCTCCTAGAGCCTCAAGATACGTCCTCAGTCAGTGTCATGACCTGCAGAGTCTGCATCTGGGAAAGAGCAAGGATGGGGGGGGGGGCACGTGACCTCCAAGGAAGAACAGGAGGAGGAGGAGGAGGAGGAGGAGAAGAATAAGAAGAAGAAGAGGAGGAGGAGGAGTTTGGATTTGATATACCGCTTTATCACTACCTGAAGGAGTCTCAAAGCGGCTAACATTCTCCTTTCCCTTCCTCCCCCACAACAAACACCCTGTGAGGTGAGTGGGGCTGAGAGACTTCAAAGAAGTGTGACTAGCCCTAGGTCACCCAGCAGCTGCATGTGGAGGAGCGGAGACGCGAACCCAGTTCACCAGATTACGAGTCTACCGCTCTTAACCACTACACCACACTGGCTCTCTGGAAGCCTTATCAGATTGCTAGTTTCTACATCTGAGAAAAGATCGTACCTCTTCAGCTAATTGCCAATCTCAGGATGCCCAGAGGGACCCTGCTGTTTGTTGGAAGCTGTGGTGAGAGTCCAGATTTCTTTTCAAGGAGCCAAACAGATAATAACTCCTGATAGCAATCAAATATGCACTTTTAAATTAGAGATCTTATTGGCAGGAAAGGATGAACAAGGCAAGATGCATTAAAATAAAAGATAAAAGGCACTCATGCCTAAAGGAAAGCATCACAGGGTTGGTGCTAAATTTCAGATTTTCAGATTGCAAGTTAGAATGTGAGTTCCCATGATTTGTACTGGTTGCAAAAGGACCTGGCAATTAGGCTCCACATGACCTATAACTAGAATCCTGGGAATATCAGTTTTCCAGAGAGAGAAAGGGAGAGAGAGAGAAGATGCAGAAAATATGTTTTTCTGCTGAAAACCTAGGAAAAAAGGCACATGAGCAACAGCTATAAAATAAACTATTCCTCAGTCCCTGCCATTCTGCTGTTATTTATTCATTCACACAATCCTTTGCACAAGAAACTGTTGGAAAGCAGACCAGTATAAAGTTATAAATACAGATATGATAACACTCTGAATCAATACACAACAAGAAGTGCTGCCTATGTATGTATGTATGTATGTATGTATGTATGCATGTATGTCCTGATGCAGGGGAGGTAAACGGAATAGCATGCATCAGCTGCATGCATTGATGCAGCAGTTGATGATGATGCAGTAAACAATGGTCCACCCCCCCACCCCAGCTCTCTATGGTCAGCATTGATTCTCCTACAAGGATATTCTCACAATCTGTGGCCAAATCCACACTGCACATTAAAAGCACCCTTATACCACTTTAACAGTCATGGAGAATCCTGGGAACTAGTTTAGCAGTGTGCTGCTATCAAACTTCATACAAAATCGAAACTAGTCAGGTCTTCTTAGCTTCCTTTACCAGATGGTGTCACCCAGAACTGATTCCCCCCATGCAACCATTTCCAAATCACTTCAGTTCCTGCTTACAAGGCACCAAACACAGGAACTGCTTCTTCTCGATCTCTGAAACTTCAGCACAGTCCCAATGGGGCTTCTGTGCATTTTATGGAAGTGCTTTCTAAAATGCCGCAATTTCTAACAGTCACTGCAGTGGCTGTTCTGGTTTAATGAAGAAGAGTGGGATAGAAATGTTTTAAGCTAGTGGCCCACCTTTTCCTTCCGTCCCAGGTGTGAGAGACCCCATTTCCCACCCACCCCTTTCCAGAAAGGGCTGCTTGGCTGCTGTACTTATAGCCTTCCCATGTGCTGCAGGGAGCTTGGATATTATTGAGTCTCTGGGAAAGATTATGAGGACTTAACAAATAATTGCGATGGCATGCTGTTGCCAAGGAATCTTTAGGAGAAATGTCAAAAGTCCCCAAATGATTGGGCAGCCTGTTCCTTTAAAAACTTTTTTTTTCATTTACTTGATTAGATTAAATTAAATTAAAACTGTGTGCACATATGGTCCTCTGTGGGCGCTTTGTCGTAAGTCATGGCCGAGACTCTGCATGGTATATACATGAACGAATCCATTCCACATCTTTTCCCTTCCAAAGCCTCAACCAGCAGGGAACATCAACATTTCTCTTCAGAGCTGAGCAGGGCACTCAAGTGTAGTGGGACCACCCAGGACTCACACAGATAACTCAGTTTTTAAGCCACAAATTTCCCATGGCTCTTGCTTAAAGTTGTATGTTAATCTGCATGTATACCTTTGTTTCTGCCTCTTTCCTTATATTGTCTCTGGAGTGACGCCTGGGCAGTAGCATCATCGGGGGGGGGGGATATATGGGGCAGGACCTTTCTGTTCTTTAGTCCTGTGTGTGTCTCTTGCTTCAAGTCACTTGGAATTGCTGTGAGAGGTCACACTTTTGAAGAAAGGCTGTAGCACAGTAGCATACCCTGCAAGTGCCCCAGAAAAACTGAGACATCCTGCTTTTTTCTTGTCATTTTGGGCACTGTGCTCTTGCGTGATTTCACTCTGCGATTCCCAGATGAAAAAAGTGCTTTTTTTTTTTTTACAGGGTCACAATCTTTTGCGGCTTCCCACAACATGCATTTTTGGGTGCCGTGCCAGAAAAAGTGTTTTTTTCCGGGGTGGGTGGGGGTCCACAGTGCAAAATCACACAACATTGTGGTACCAAAATAGTCCCATTCTCTTGTGAGAAAAAAGCAGGAAGATGCCATCCAGGAAGATGGCCTCCTGGTTTTTGCCTTCAAGGTGTTGGAAGGTATGCAATAGAGGCTGGTCCATTAGGGTAAACGGAACACTGTTCTATCAGCCTTGCTTTCTATTTTATAGACTCAGTGTCGCCATTATAGAACTCAACAGAGAGGATGTAGGATTAGTTGGCTCTGCTTCTCATTAGTTCTGGCGCCACCTACTGTTGGACTCCCAGCCTTCTGTCCTACAAATCCCAATGGGCACCCACTGCCACTGCCAGAGGACATTTCCAATCCCCAGCATCTCCAGTTGAAAGGATAGGGGTTGGGAACATGTGGCCCACCATACTGGCCTGAATGACAACTCTCATCACCCCTGACCATTGACCATGGTGGTCTGGCCCAATGGGAGAATACAGCAACACTCAGAGGATCTCAGGCCCCTACTCCTGAGGTAGCAGGCAATGGGAAATACTTCTGCCAAACACACTGGAGAGCCAAAGCAAGCCACAGTAGGCAATAGTGGGGTATTGACTAGGTTTAAGGATGCGGGTGGCACTGTGGTCTAAACCACTGAGCCTCTTGGGCTTGCCGATCAGAAGGTTGGCAGTTCGAATCCCCGTGACGGGGTGAGCTCTCGTTGCTCGGTCCCAGCTCCTGCCAACCTAGCAGTTCGAAAGCACGCCAAAAAGTGCAAGTAGATAAATAGGTACCGCTCTGGCGGGAAGGTAAATGGCGTTTCCGTGTGCTGCTCTGGTTCGCCAGAAGCAGCTTAGTCATACTGGCCACATGACCCGGAAAAACTGTCTGCGGACAAACGTCGGCTCCCTCGGCCAGTAAAACGAGATGAGCGCCACAACCCCAGAGTCGTTCGTGACTGGACTTAACTGTCAGGGGTCCTTTACCTTTACCCTTTTTAAGGCAGCTTGTAGCTCAAATTGTCATGCTCGGAGTCTGGGGTTAAAACTGCTAATCTTCCATGGAGTGTAGATGCTCAGGCACAGAAGGAGATAGTGGTGTGCAACATCAGCCTCTCTGATTGGTTGGCAGTATGAAACCTCCCAATTGGCAGGGCTAGTATATAAATGCCTACATCTGTCTGGCCAACAGAGCTGTAATTTCTGCAGCCTATATTTCAGGCATCAAAGAACCCACCACAGGGATTCTGGTTGGAGAACATGCTAGCTCTACTATGAACAGAACCATCAGTGTTAATGAACAGGACTACATTAGGTTCATTAGTTTCAATAGGTCTCCCCTGAGTGGGACCAGCACTGGATACAACCCAGATGTATATGGGAAAGCATCATAATTTAGAAAAGTATGCACGACAAGGAGAAATTGGAGAGAAAAATGCTTTTATCCCTCTCTCATAACAATGGAACTCATAAACATCCAATGAAGCTGAACATTGGAAGATTTAGGACAGATAATATAAAGTAGTTCTTGACACTGAGCATAGACAAACTATGGAACTCAGTCCCCCGGGAGGCAGTGATGGCCACCAACTTGGATGGCTTTAAAAGAGGATTTGACAAATTCATTGCAGAGAGGTCTATTAATGGTTATTAACCATGATGGCTATGCTCTGCCACCACAGTTGGAGGCAGCAATGCTTATGAAGACCAGTTCCTGGAAACCACAGGAGGGGAGAGGGATCTTGTGCTTGAATCCTGCTTGCGGGTTTCCCACAGGCATCTGGTTGGCCACTGTGTGACCAGACTGCTGGACTAGATGGACCATTGGGCTATGGGCAATAGATTTTGGGTACACTATTGATTATGAAGGGACCCAGGTGGCGCTGTGGGTTAAACCACAGAGCCTAGGGCTTGCTGATCAGAAGGTGGCGGTTCGAATCCCCGTGACGGGGTGAGCTCCCGTTGCTCGGTCCCAGCTCCTGCCCACCTAGCAGTTCGAAAGCACGTCCAAGTGCAAGTAGATAAATAGGTACCCGCTCCAGCGGGAAGGTAAACGGCGTTTCCGTGCACTGCTCTGGTTCGCCAGAAGCAGCTTTGTCATGCTGGCCACATGACCTGGAAACTGTACGCCGGCTCTCGGCGAATAAAGCGAGATGAGCGCCGCAACCCCAGAGTCGGACACGACTGGACCTAATGGTCAGGGGTCCCCTTTATCTTTATTGATTATGATGTGTGGTTGAAATTGTGGAATGAAAGTATGAAATTTACAGCATGTATCACCCTGAAAGAAAATGTTAAGAAAATGATGTATAGGTGGTATTTAACACCGGTTAAGTTGGCTAAAATGTATAGGATGAGTGACAGATCTTGTTGGAAATGTAAAAAGAAAGATGGAGATTTTTACCATATGTGGTGGACATGTGAAAAAACAAAATCATTTTGGGAACTGATCTATAATGAGTTGAAAAAGATGTTTAAATACACCTTCCCCCCAAAACCAGAAGCTTTTTTGTTTGGCATAATGGGAGAAGAGATTGCAAAAATAGATCAGAGACTATTTATGTATGCAACAACTGCGGCGAGAACATTACTGTCCCAAAAATGGAAATTACAGGATTTACCAACGATTGAGGAGTGGCAGGCAAAGTTGTTGGACTATGCTAAACTTGCAAAGCTGACCTGCAAGATCTGGAACCAGGACGAAGGAAGGTTTCAAAGGGACTGGAGTAAATTTAATGACTATATAGAAATTAACTGTAGAAGTTTGAAAACACTAGCAGGACTGAAATAATACCTACGACATGGACTTGAAATTTGGAAGAGACTGTGAGATTAGATTGAATAAGAAAGCCTGTTGTTGGGAAGGAGGGAAGTCATAGCTCAGCAGAGCGAAGGAAATAAGATATATATTAGAGGTTGAAATTTGCAGTATTTGTGTGTGTTTGTTTTGTTGTTTATTTGTTTTTTGTTTGAATGTGAAAACCAATAAAAATTTATTTAAAAAATAATGATAGATGGACCATTGGCCTGATCCAGCAGGTTATTCTTACCTTCTTACGCCCTCAGCCCCAGGTTAGCCTTGACACAGAGTTGATCTCTCATAGTCCTCTCCAAGTGTCAGATATGAACAGAAAGAACGCCACCTCCATAGGGGACTCTTGGTGGCTTCTTCCAGCTCTTGATGGCTGATTTTCTTTGGAGATCCCACAACTAGCCCTCCTATCTAATGCTTATCTCAGAACAAGTGTGTGCCAGACATGGTACAGAATACAGAAATGATTTGTTTCTTGCATTTTAGGGCTTGCAGTCTTCCGTAGATGATGGGGAAGATTTCATCAATTGACAATGAGTTGCGGGGAAGAGTCAGGTGGCAATGGAACAGTTGGCAAGGGAGACTGGAAAAACTTACAGAAGGAGCCAGTATTAAAGGAGAAGCAAACAGGATGGGGAAAGGGTGGCTGCTACGTGCCTAACATACTATTTCATGCTGCCTGTTTCCAGTGAACTCTTTGGTGCATTCTGTTTCCTTGTGAGCATGCCTTGCTGCAGCAATGGAACAACTGAGAGTCGACTTTAAGTTCCTGTAATCAGGACTTCCATTGAAGTCCTTCCATTGAAGTCCTATTCTTACTCACTCGAAACCTCATGTCATGTTAAGCAAGTGGCATGGCTTCCCCAAAATGGCCTGGGGGGTCAAATGCAGAGGAGTGGCCTATAGGCCAAAGGTTCTCCACCTCTATTTTAGACAGTGGCATAGCTGTCAACCCTCCCTTTTTTGGCGGGAAACTCCCTTATTCCAATGCCGTTTCCCGCTGCTATCCCGGATTGTTGATATCCCTTAAATTTCCCGGATTTCAAAGGAAGCAGCTCCTCTCCCTCCCTGCTGGCCAGGGAGGCTCCTCAGCTGCATTGCTCGGCTGCCAATAAGGAGTCTGAGATCGACTGGGGGCGGAGCTTGCATGCCTTGTGCAGCCAGACCCTCACGCCCAACCAGACAGCCAGCCTGTCTGCTGTCTATGCGCTCGCTCTTTCACTCACCCGTTCGTGCGCAGCCTCTGGAGCGCAGGGTGGCGAGGCTACTTGGTGCCATTGCACCGCCCTCGCGGCATCCCTTATTTTCAAATCCGAAAGTTTGAAAAAATCCCTTCTTTTCAAATCCGAAAGTTGACAGCTATGGACAGTGGCTGTAGTTTATAATATAGATCAACAGTGGTGGGTTTCCCCCCCAGGGGGTACTCAAAGATACGCAGTACTAGCACCTCTTTTGTTGTTGTTAAAAAGTGTGGCATTTACTGTAACAACTTCATGGTGAGTACTACTGGCACTTATTTTTCTAGAAAAAAAGCACCGGTGGTCACCCTCCTGTCCTCTGTTCTAGGAACTATCAGCTAACCACCAGCGCCTGTCTAGCAAGAATCTTGAGCTATGAAGCCTAAAGAGGTGACTGTCTTTCTACTTTGTGACAGAGAACAGCATGGTTGTTTTTATACAATTGGGAGCCTTAACCCTGGTGACGTCCCACAAGTACTCCTGATGCGCTCAGAGGAACATTTCCCCACATGGAAGCAGACACTTTTCCATCTTCAATCTTAGCCTGCTTTCAATTAATTTGTGTCAATTAGGGCTACAGCTCAAAAGTGACTGTCGGACTTCAAGCAAAACAGTGTGAGACGCTGAGGAACGGTCGCTCTCACCGACACTCTCCGAGAAGCCACCGATAGTCCTGTTCTCTTGCCAGTCCTGGTTGGTATTCTGCCATGATGGATGATCCCCTTGTTATCTTGACGCCGCGCTCCCTCATGTTGAAACTGTTTATGGGAAACAAACATCATGTGAGGAGAAGATTGCCAGACAGTAAGTAAATCATCATAAAGGGGAATGAGTCAAGCGTTGCCAACCCTTCCCTTCATTGTCATTGCTATGATGTCAGGCATTGCCTGTGCCCAACGCTGTATCCAAATTTGGGCACAACAAGCCCTTTGCTTTGATCAGCTTGCTGAATGGAACTCCTCTGTCTTATAACACACGGACGCAAGTGAATGAGAAGAACACTGGAATAATAGGAGATTAAAAAGGTGTGCGGCAATTATATACAAACCATACGTCTTAGTCCTTGGACACCATTATACAGCTCTTCTAATCTCCGCTAAGCCCTGTAATAAATGATTCCTAAACATTTGGTATGCATGAAGGCTTATGGAAGAATAATCTCATCAGGACTGTTCATAAACACACACGCACATAGACACACAGACACCCACACCACCAGGACACAGGCTTTATCTTTGTTTATTCCATCCTTTAGTTCAAATGCTTATTACGAACTGTTATATTCCAAGAAGCCGACCGTGGAAGGCAGACAAGCTCTTTAGATAAAACCGAATAGGCAAGTTTCCTAACCGAGGAGCAGATGTATTTTTGGGTTTTGCCCTTGTTCATATTTAGCCAGGCTCTTGAAGTGGCAAAGATTTGCATGTTTGTTTTGCAATACTAATGAATATGTTTTTGATTTACATTTTAGAAAATGGAAACTTTTATCTTCTCGGGGCTTTGTAACGTTAATGATTTCCAGATGATCCCAAAGTGTCCTCTTTTAACCCTTCAACATTAAAAACATATCACTTTCTTGAGGCCCAGAGATCTTGCGGCAAAGGCTTTTTTTCTTTTTCTTCAACCAGACCCGGGAGATATATGTGACTCTGTTTATTGTTTATTTCTGGAATGAAATGAAATGAAATGAAATGTGGGGACTTTAAAAACTTTTCAATCAAGTGAAAACATATGTAAATGACAAATGATGTTTAAGTTGCTTGTGAGGGGAATTCTGGGGAAACATATCACTACACAGACAGAGATTCATGACACACTTCAATGAAGATACACAGATACCTAAAGAGAAGTTTTTAGGGAAATGTGAGCTAGTTTTGCACAGAGGCAAAGAGCATGAGAATAAATGGACAGTTCTTCCAATGGAGGGAGGCAGAAAGCAGACTTCTCCAAAGATCAGTATTGATACCTTTGCTTTATAACTTGTTTATAAAAGATCTAGAGTTAGGAGTGAGCAGAGGTGGCCAAGTTTACCGATGAAACTAAGTTGTTCAGGTTTGCTAAAATAAAAAAAATGGATTGTGAAGAGCTCTAAAAGGACCTCTCCAAACTGCCTGAATGGACCCTAAAATGGCAAATGTAATTCAATGTAAATGAGTGCAAAGTGATGCATGCCAGGTCAAGAAATCTTAATTTCACATATATGCTCATGGGGTCTGAACTGGCAATGATGACTTGACCAGGAGTGACACTTTGGCATTGTAGTGGATAGCTTTATGAAGATGTTGACTCAATAGATTACTGTATTTTAATGTTCTTTTGGAAGCCGCCCAGAGTGGTTGGGGAGACCCAGCCAGATGGGCGGGGTATAAATAATAAATTATTATTATTATTATTATTATCAATGTGAGGTGGCTGTGAAGGAAGCAAATCCCATGCAAAGGATTGAAAATAAAACTGCCAGTATCATAATGCTGTTATACAAATCTATGGTGCAACTGAATTTGGAATACTGTGTGCAGTTCTGGTCGCCTCACTTTAAAAAGGATATTGTGCGATTGGAAAAGGTTCAGGAAAGGGCAACCAAAATGATTAAGGAGATGCAGGAACTCCTCAATGAGGAAAGGCGAATAAGAGGCAACATGACACATAGGTTGGAGAAAGTGGATAGAGAAAGGTTTTTCCTCCCTGTCTCTTAATACTAGAGTTCATGAACATCCAAGGAAGCAGAATGTTGGAAGATTCAGGACAGAGCTAACTATGGAACTCACTGCAGCAATATGCAGCAATACTCGCCAACTTGGATGGCTTTAAAAGTCTGTTAGACAGATTCATAGAGGTGAAGGCTATCAATAGTTACTAGTCATGATGGCTATGCTCTGGCTCCACAGTTGGAGGCAGCGTCCCTCTGAATACCAGTTCCTGGAAACTACAGGGAAGAGATTGTTCTGGTGGTCAAGTTCTGCTTGTGTGCTTTCCCCTGAGTCTCTGGTTGGCCACTGTGAGAACAGGGACCAGATGAGACACTGGTATGATCCAGCAGGCTCTCCTTATGTTCTTATGAGCTGGGAAGTCTTGGTATCTCACCTCATAGATGTGTAGGTACCCTTGGACAAAATAGTCTCTCTCTTTTTAACATTTGCTTGAGCTGTAGAAGTGGAATACTCATACTCTTTTATTTCAAAGGACTGAAATAGAGCCATTACTGGATTAATTTATAAAGGTTAGTGGAATAATTTATGTTGCAACAGTCTACATCAGAGATGGGGAACCTGTAGCCCTCCTGATGTTGCAAGACTACAACTCCCATCTTCCCTGACTGTTGGCCTTGCTGAATGGGGCTGATGAGAGTTGGAGTCCAACAACATCTGGAAGGCCACCCCGATTTGGTTTGAATGCTAAACTGAGTTTTATTTTAACATAACCTCTGCTTTCCCCTCACCCGTTTCCCCATGAAGTATCTTGAAATAAAAAAAGCCTGAGGCTGATTGATTTGGTGCTAGCTTAGGATTTGTCTAACTGGTTTGGGTCAATGCCATAGATTTTGTTAGGAAATAACAAAATAGAGTCTGTTTGACTGGTGACGGATGGACTTCCAAAGCATTTCTTCCCTGCTCCCAAGAAACCCCATAGCTCTGAGGTGCCTTGAGCTTCAAAGCCAGGGAGATCACAAAGAAGCTCTTTGCTGTTCTTCACAGCCTTGATTGTGGATTTATCCATTCTACTGAATTGTAGGGATTGATGCTTCTGCTCTTTTATTTTTGTAAATTACAAAAAGCACTCTTTTGATTATTTTATCGTTTGCTGATCTGAGGTTTTTTTTTTAAATTGAAGAGTGGCATAGAAATGTTTTAAAACAAACAGACAAGTAAATAAATAAAAGGGGCCAGCTTATGTTCAAAATACTGAGTGAGTTTTATAACTTAGCACTTGAATACTGTACTGAAATTATCTAAGCTGTGGGTCTTATCAGGTGTACGACAAACAGATGAGGTCAGCAGCTAGACAGCTGGTTCTGTGGTAGGTATACATTGCTACTAGGTTGTCGATGTCACAAGAGTGAGGCCTTCTGGGAAACATAGCAAGCTGCCCATGCACCTAGGAGCTGTAGGTTTAAAATGCTATTCTGCTTCAGATTGTGTGGCTTTGCTGGCCAACTCGTCTTTGGTAAGTGTGCCACAAGACAAGTTCAAAATATGAGGAAACGCGTTAGTCTTCACTGCACAATGAATGAAACATGCCAATATGTTACAAAGCTCAGTTTCAGGTTTCCTTGTTAGTATTGTTGTTGTTTAGTCATTTAGTCGTGTCCGACTCTTCGTGACCCCATGGACCAGAGCACGCCAGGCACTCCTGTCTTCCACTGCTTCCAGCAGTTTGGTCATACTCATGTTGGTAGCTTCGAGAACACTGTCCAACCATCTTGTCCTCTGTCGTCCCCTTCTCCTTGTGCCCTCCATCTTTCCCAACATCAGGGTCTTTTCCAGGGAGTCTTCTCTTCTCATGAGGTGGCCAAAGTATTGGAGCCTCAGCTTCAGGATCTGTCCTTCCAATGAGCACTCCGGGCTGATTTCCTTAAGAATTGATAGGTTTGATCTTCTTGCAGTCCATGGGACTCTCAAGAGTCTCCTCCCCCTGTTAGTATACAAAGCCCTAAAAAAACTTGTGGCCAGGTTACCATAGAGACCACAGTTTATGCATCCCCTCAGACACTGCAGTCATTGTGAGATGCTCAATAGTAGAGCATCAGCTTTGCACACCATTCCCAGCATCACCAGATAAGGCTGGGACAGAAACCTGACTGAAATCCTGAAGAGCCACTGCCAATCAGTGTAGATACCAAGCGTGGAGAACCTTTGGCCCTCCAGAAGTTGCTGAACTGCAACTGCCAACTCCCCTGGCCATTGGCCATGCTTACTGGGACTGATAGGAGCTGTAATTCATCAACCTCCAGAGACCGCCCCCCACCCCACCTGATGGATACAATACTAAGCTGGATGCCCCAATGTGTCTGACTCAGTATAAAGTTCCTTCCAGTGTTCCTGACATATTTCCCTGATCACCGGGAACAAGGTATTAAGTGTTGCAGCACCTGCCTTGAGGAATTTCCTCCTTGTTTACACCAGGAAAGTGCCAACCACCATCCTCTTTAGACAGTTGCTCAGTACCTGTTTGTTCTTGCAAGCCTTTTTCCTGAAGTGCGACCCAGCTATGTATACCATTGATCAATGTGACTTGAACCTTTTATTTTGCTTTAGCTCTTATTTTGCTTTTTAAAAATGTTGTTCCCTGCAATAGTATTTTCCTATGGGAAGCAGTATATTTGTAGATATTTGTACAGTAAATAAACATTCCTTGCCTTGGGGTACTGAGTCTACTGAGTTGGCGAGCAGGCAGCTGTGGAGCATCCTTAGAGGCGGGCAGGAGGTGGAACGTCTTTTGAAACGTACGTACGTAAAAAACGTGTTTATGTTTGTGTCTCACTGTGATCCTGAACCATATAGTTCAGTATTGCTGCCATTCATTGTGAGGAGATACCAAGAGATCTGGGCCAGGCTATTACAGCATACTATTTAAAGCAGGCACCCCCAAACTCGGCCCTCCAGATGTTTTGGGACTACAACTCCCATCATCCCTAGCTAAAAGGACCAGTGGTCAGGGATGATGGGAATTGTAGTCCCAAAGCATCTGGAGGGCTGAGTTTGGGGATGCTTGATTTAAAGCCATTCTCTCCTCATTAAAATCGGTTTGTTAAAGCAAACAAAATGTACTGTATTGGCTATTTAAAAAAAAAACTTTGAATGTACGGCAGCCACCTCACACTTTTCTTATAACTAAGCTATTCTTCCCTTTGATTTCCTTTGGAAACGCTACGTGGAAAAATAAGGAATGCATAAAACATATCCTCTTTCAAAGGCTCCTCTTTGGAGGCAATTCCTGTTTGACAAGAAGCCTATCAGGAGTTGGGGGGGAGGGGGGGAGAAATCATCCTAAGGGACAAGCCAAACATTTTTTTTAATACAAGAGATAACGAAAGCTTTGAACTCAGGGCAGCTGAGAAATCAGTTTGAAGCAGATTCTCTTCCAAATTCTTCCCAACAGCTTATGTAAGATGTGGCGAGAAGCTAAGTGAGCACGTAGAAGCATGCGCTCTCCTTTGTGGAAGCTGAAAATCCTTTTTCAAACGCCAGCCTATATAAAGCGGTATAAAACAGCATTCCAGTAAAAAAAAAGAATATACGAGAGACACTGATTGGGGACATGCATTACAACTATGTCTTCCATGCAAAGGGAAATAAACATTAAAGCCCCTTAATTAGGCAATCCAGATTCTGCACCAAGAAAAGCAAAATCCTGCAACCTGCATAAATTATGTGCGTTTGGAAAACTTGCACAATGTTACTTTATCATATGCTCCTTTTTATTATTCTTTTGCACAATGTAACTGAGATGTGCCTCTCATTCAACTGTCACCAGGCAGTAACAATTACACCAGGGATGGAGAGAAAGAAGCAGAGCTTTTTTTTTTTAAGGATTGAAGTTGTTAAGCTTCTCTGACTGATGTTCTGTGTGAGCTTTTTTTTTTTTTTTTTAGAATTTTACCCCAGGACATATACTGTTATGTGCCCCCCAGAAGTGAACTTTGGACATGCCTGACTTAAGTATCGATGCTGGATTTTACTTCCTGTCCTCTTCCCTCCCTGTGTGTCTTTTTTTTTTTTAAAGATAGTAAGCCTGCAAGGGACAGTCTTGCTTTAATTGCTTGTACACATGCCACTCTGAGAGACTTTTTGGTTGAAGAGAAGAAGAAGAGGAAGAAGAAGAAGAGGAGGAGTTTGGATCTGATATCCCGCTTTATCCCTACCCAAAGGAGTCTCAAAGCGGCTCACATTCTCCTTTCCCTTCCTCCCCCACAACAAACACTCTGTGAGGTGAGTGGGGCTGAGAGACTTCAGAGAAGTGTGACTAGCCCAAGGTCACCCAGCAGCTGCATGTGGAGGAGCGGAGACGCGAACCTGGTTCACCAGATTACAAGTCCACCGCTCTTAACCACTACACCACACTGGCTCTCAGTGTGGGGGTGGGGGGAAATGCTCGAAATAAATGAACAAATAAATCCCAGGACTGGTTTGCTGGTCTGGGAAAGGGAGCTATGCAGGATAGTGAATCTGCAATGAGCATCAGGGTACCACTGAACACTTGCCAAGGCCATCGTAGAGGTTCTCCAACGCCACTAGCCTCGATGGCTATGCTCCACCTTCATTGTCAGAGGCAGTATGTGTTTGAATCACAAGTAGGGAGAGGACCCTTCTGCTCATGTCCTGCTTGCTGGATTCCCATGGGCATCTAGTTAGGCAATGTGACAGCAGGATGACTGGCCTGAACCAGCAGGATTCTTCTGAAGTTCTTCTGATGTTCCAGAGCCTGCAGAAGGGGGAGAAGAATCTGCACAACCTTGAAGGAAAGGTGGGGTGGAAATGCAATAATAAAAAAGTATTTAATTAGGAATTTTATTATGGATTAAAAGAAACCACAGATGGACTCAGAAAGGGGATGGAACAGACATGTGAAGAAACATGTTCAAAACTGACATAGACTGGAAGGAGGCTGTTCCATCCATCCCTAATTGGGATGTGTGTGTCTGTATACAGCCCCATAAACACAGTGGTTGGTCTCATGCCTTCAAACACAAGTCAAAAGTGTGCGCTTCTAGGCTTACGGTCAAACGTAATGCACCACTGAAAAAGCAATCAGCATTTCTCTTATTACCAACATGTCTTTTTGATACCTGATTCTTTTTGATTTCCACTCTGGTAGAGTGGAAGACTTTATTATAGCTGGAGACTTTATTATAGTTGGAGGAAACACTGCAGGATATTTCTTTCTTTCTTTCTTTCTTTCTTTCTTTCTTTCTTTCTTTCTTTCTTTCTTTCTTTCTCTCTCTCTCTCTCTCTCTCTCTCTCTCTCTCTCTCTCTCTCTCTCTCTCTCCCCTTGCAGAGAGCAGGGAAGTGTTCTTCAAAACAGTCCCGAGGAAAAGATGTCCCCTTTCTTCTCTTACACATGAAATATTGCACTATTAATGGAGATTAGTTTCTAGCGTGTTTGTAGTTCCGTTTAATGGAATGAGATTCCTTCAGAGCTTCTTCCCAAGGGAAACCGAGTAGTTATGAAAACACACTATCGGCACGTGCTGCCTTTCATACTATTGCACCGAGTGATATGGGATGGTCTGTTTTGTTTGGGGGAGCTTTAGAAGAGTCGCCATCTCATGCGCCGGGTTCTGAAGGTCCAAAGGAATGCGCATTAAGCGATGACGTTAAATGCCTCTTCTTAGCTGTGCAGTATAATGCAAAAATAGCCTCTGAGAATGATTCCCACACTCGCTTTTGAAAACATCCCTGGAAGAATTATGTAGATGCCCACCCTTTTTATTATTTCTCATAAAGTATCAAATACTTTTAGTGTAGTCTATGGTACCAGCACTTATTTGAGGGAGATAAAAAGTGGGCGAGGGAGGGAGGGAGGGAGGGAGAGAAGCTGATATCTCTCCAATCCCATTCCTATCTTTCTGGTGACAGAGGGACAATATCTGCTTTCCTAGCTTCACATCATTAATTTTTATTCATGGGTAGCTCTTCAGTGGTCTTTAAAGCAAACAAGACTTGAGGCTGGTTCTGAATGCTATGCTTCAAAGGCACAAGATGGCCCCCATGAGCCATTCCTGGCCTACAAAGTTGTCTTGTGAGAGTCATCCCACCTTCCGGAAAGAAGCTTTTCCAAAGGAATAGGCACTTGTAGCTTTTATGAAGGATCTTCCATGCTGCCTAGCAGATTCATGTGTTTACTTCTGATAATTCCCCTCTCTTTATGGGAAATAGCTTACTGAAGGGAGCACAGATTGCAGTCATATTAGCATTCTGGGAATTAGGATATATGGGACAATATATGCACTCATATCATTAAAAGAAAGAAGCCAAGACTATTCTGGACAACACAATTTATTGGTTGTTAGGAGTGTAAGGCAATTTTCAGAAATTGTTTTCTGTTATGTGTAGATTGCCACAGGGATTGTCAACATGGTGCCCTCCAGAAGTTGTTGAACTGCTGCTTCTGTCAGCCCCTGCCAACATGGCCAATGGTAAGGTGTGATGGGAGCTGTAGGCCGCATCTACACAATGAAGCAGTATCATGCCACTTTAAACAGCCATGTCTTCCCCCAAAGAATCCTGGGAACTGTAGTTTGTTAAGATGGTGAGAGTTGACCTTTAAAATTAACTTGGTTAATAATTTGGCAAGAAAGGGTCCTTATTTCAGTCATAGCTGCTTAAGAGGGAGTTAACATTATGCTACAACTATGTTGTAACCATGTATTAATTACATAATGTGAATAAAATGATTTAAAACAACAACTTGCAACTATGTTAATGTTGTAGCAAAGAAAGGAAGACATGGTATTATGTTGTTATTTATTATTATTATTATTATTATTATTTTATTTATTTATTTATTTACTTTGGATTTCTTCAGCCTGGGTTATAACAATAAAATATGTAATTATAAACAGCCTTGGCCCAGTATACCTGAAGGAGCGTCTCCACCCCCATTGTTCATCCTGGACATGGAGGTCCAGCTCCGAGGGCCTTCTGGCGGTTCCCTCACTGCAAGGTTACAAGGAACCAGGCAGAGGGCCTTCTCGGTAGTGGTGCCCTCCCATCAGATGTCAAAGAAATAAACAACTATATGATGTTTAGAAGACATCTGAAGGCAGCCCTGTTTAGGGAAGTTTTTAATGACTGATGTTTTAATGTATTTTTAATCTTTGGTTGTAAGCTGCCCAGAGTGGCTGGGGAAACCCAGCCAGGTGGGCGGGGTATAAATAATAAGTTGTTGTTGTTGTTGTAGTTGTAGTATAAATACAACGGTTACAACATAAGACGAGGAAAGTTCAAACACAATGAAAAACGTTTCTGTGTATAAAACTATGAAAACATTTAAAAAGAATCCCTCCCCCAACCCAAAACAGTTAAAATAGCTATTTTAATACAAGTGCAGACTGAGATAAAGACATGCACTAAAAATGGCTTGTTGAAAGAGGAAGGACTTCAGACAGTGCTGAAGAGACAACGTGGCCCATTAGGGGCTAAAGACAGAACAGAAAGCAGAGGGGAGATTGCAATAAAGGAAGGCTCATTTCCTCAGGGAAAGGTACTTCAGTTTCTCCTTCAACATGGCGGCTGGCCCTTTTCTCATACGTGGAATCATAGAGTTATAGAGTTTGAAGGGACCACAAGGGTAATCTATTCTAACCCCCTGCAATACAGAAATCTTTTGCCCAACATGGGGGTCGAACCCATGATCTAAGACTAAGAGTCTTATGCTCTACCAACATCCTACATTGCAGCCCATCACCTCATTCTGGGTAATGTGCACTCTGAGTTCTTTTTATTTCTAGCGCTTATTTAGAATTAGGTTCCATGACTGGGAAAATAACAGATGCGTATCCTGTAGATACACTATCTCCAGCGTTCAGTGGGAAGTATAATAAGTTTAAAAGCATCTTTCTGCTGTTGTGCCAGGTCACAGCCATGGGAACCTGGCCTGTGGAAGAATGTCTTCTCTGGTGGGAATCGGAAAACAGACTTTTTCTCAACACCCAGCCCTGGTCGAACGATCTGATTTTATGGCAAAGTGATTAATAAAATCCACCAGCCCAGAAAGATAGGTAACATTAATCAGCAACTAATTTTTCTATGGACAAAGCAATTATTTTATATAGTTGGAGGTCAAGGTTGCCTGCTACTATGCTTTTATTTAATTCTCATTTGAAGTAATGCTTTCTTAACCTCAGTCAATAAAATTGGGTAAATCAAAAAGGCAATAGGTCTTTGTTAGAGGCTCAGGTATTAGCATCAATGAAGCCATTATAATCAGCTAAGCCACCATCCATGGCTAACCTCGGTCCAACGTTTAAATCTAATATGCTCATTAACTATTTCATTTTATGCCAATTATGAACTTTCCTGGACCTTCTCTGACTGATGTTCTAAGTGAACCATGCTTCTTCTTACTTATTCTTCATGTCATTCTGAACTCTTTGCATTGCCATAACAAGATCGAGGTTTGGCTTTGATTTCTCCAGGGCCGTGATTCTTAAAATGCAATCGCAAGCCCTCAGGCCCCAATTAAAACAACTGTGGAAAAGAATGGCAAGTCAGAGTTTAAAGCCCTAAGCAACTTGGGTCCAGGATACCTAGCAGGTACAGACCAAGCTGGTTTTTTTAAAATCTTCCAAGGAGACTCTGCTGGTCAGTTCACAACCAGTGGATTATCATTTAGTGCCATCATGGAAGAAGGCCTTCTCAATGAGAGCCCCCAATCTCTTGAATGTCCTCCCTTGGACAGTTCATGAGACCAAGGTGGTAATAACCTTTAAACACCTCTTAAAAACACACACATATATATACCCAAGCTTCCCTGGACCTTGACTCATTGGGTTGTATTCAGCTAAGTCTTCCTCAGAGCAGACCCATTTTAATTAATGAACCTAAGTTAGACACATCTATTAACTTCCATTGCTTAGCCACCAGTGATGGAGCAAGAGATTGTGTCACCTGATGAGGTTCACCTTCTCTGCTGCTGCTTTCCCCTCCTGTCTCCACTGCTCTCTTCATGTGTATTTGGATGTCTGCACATGCAAAGTACATGCCAGTTTGTGTGCGCCAGGTTCCTCAGCAGAGCCCATAAGCAACTTCGCATAAATAGGAACCCAAGAAGCTCTCTTACATGGAGCCAGACCATTGACCCAGCTAGTTCCATACTGACTAGCAGGGGGTCTTTGGGGTTTCAGGGAGGAGTCTTTCCTAGATCTACCTGGAGATGCCAGGGAGATTGAATCTAGGACCTTTTCAATGTGCTCTTCCATAGAGATATAGCCCTTCCCTTGAGCTATGTCCCATCCCTTAGTGATTTCCTAACCAAATTATTGGGAAGATGATAAAATGGTTCAGGGTAAAGACAAATGTTAGGCATGCCTTGAAATTATTGTTGTTGTTTTGCCAAGTATGTCTTTTCACTCAGCCAACCCATTGGATCAACTCACTTCTGATCCTGTTTTACCAGATGTTATGCTATTTTCCCCGGCCAAGACTGATGTGTAATAATTTACTTCTAGGATTTATGAAATCTATGAACTATGTCTATTTTTAAAGCAGTCCCCTTCCCTTTGTACACAATGAGTCAATATTTTCCACATAGGACTTGTGATTTAGGTTTATTGCATGACATTTTGCATTTACTCAAAGCTGCTTACAAATCCTTACCAAAATAGAGTCACCTTAAAACTATAAATCATTAGGGAACATTCATTCAGCATTCATCCTGGTTTTGCTTGCATAAAGCCAACATGGTGGTTAGGCTATGTCCAATATTCAATGAACATTCGTTCTGATTTGCTTACAAGGTGGTTATACGATAATGAACATTCATCCTGATTTACTTGTGTGGTGTTTGCACATCTCCCCTTTAATCATTCATTTATCCACCCCACATCTATTAGTGCATTTCCTCGTCATTTTCCTAACTGCAAAAAGTCACATTTTTAATGGATTTGTTGCAGTAGGGTGGCAGAATGCTTAAATCCACTATTTGTGTAAAGCTAAATTTCTGTTATGCATTTGAATCCTTCCTGCAAAATAGTGGCAGTCTGGAGACATTTAAAATGTTGTTATGATAACAATAAGGCATGGGAGGACAAGAATTTTGTTGTTGGCTTGGGTCTCAAATACCAAAAAGAGTGCCTTCCCCAGTACCCTACAATCAACAAGTGTGCCTTGTGGGTGCCACCATCACCTACTTGTCACTGACTCAAGACAGGGTCTTTTTGGTGGTGGTTCCCCGTTGGTGAAATGCCCTCTCTAGTGGTGTGCACCTGTTTCCATCATTATTAACTTTCAGGAGGAATCTGAAAACACTCCTGTGTTCCCAGGCATTTGGTGGCTGAAAAATACTATTCTTGACAACCCAGAGATCATTGAGTCATTTCCTTTTAACTATAACTAGTTTTAGATTTTGTTTTTTTAAAAAAATAAATATATATACAGTAATTGTTTTTAGAATGATTTAGCCTTTTTTGCTTTAAGATTGTGTATCTGTTTGCCACTCTGGGATTCCTTAAAGAAAAAGGGCAGGGTATAAATAAACACCCCTGCACATTATAAAATAACCCACAAACTACATTTATAAAATAAAATCATGGGCTTAGCCTAGTTAGATAAATGAAATAAGAGGATCCCTGTTGGATCAAACCAATAGTCCATCCAGTTCAGTATCCAGTTTCCCACACTGGCCAAACAGATGCCTATGGGAAGCCCACAAGAAAGACATTAGGGCAATAGACCTCCCACACTGTTGTTCCCCAGTGACTGGTATTTAGTGATTTGCTGCCTCTGATCCTAGAATTCCCCAAAGATTATCCTAAGAAGAGAAATCTTGCTTCGTTTTTTTTTTTTTAAAAAAGATTATCATTCTGGACCAATTTATGAAGGGAGTCAATAGTTTAGGAACCAGCTCTTCTTAAGCAATTGCTCATTTTTATTAACCACATGAAATCAAGGCAGTTAATATCACCATGAGATGTCTTTGTCTTGCCTCAAAACAATATCTGACTTGACTTTAGTTGTCACAAACTGGAAGGTATGTTAGCTACTATTGTTGACCATCACCGAATTCCTCCTGCTAGTTTCAATGACTTACGGAAGGATGAGAGAAATTCATGGAGGGAAAGTCATATTAGCACCAAGAGCTAAAAATGTAAGAAACATGCACTAATTAAGCAAAAGAGGTCTAGTTTAAGGCTCTGCATCACAATGTATCTTGTGTCTTCCTTCCCACCACCTTGGCAATGAACTGGAGGGCATGCCAGTATTTGAACTTCAAGCAAGCGTGTTGCAAATATGCACGCCAAGCTTCACTGTTGAAGGAAGACAACACATTACAAATAAATAATGCCAAATGGACATATTAAGCCAATGACCTCACCGTGCTTAGCCAATCAGAAGCTGGAGACAAGGAAGAGAGAATGGCTATCTCCATCATGCAATGTTTGTGAATTGTGAAGGCTATATAAACTTTGTGTGCGTGTGTTATATTCTTATGCTGTCCATTTCTTTCTTTTCTCTGCCTCCTTGGCAGGAGTCTTACATGGTTGATGTCATCGGTTGCCTGCTATGCTCCATCTTATTTGGCCCAGGTACTTGTTTCCAAACTCAGAACACTGTTGCTTCAGCCAGACCCTGCCAGGATCCTTTAAAAAAACAACAACCAGAAGGTGCTGCAACAGCTGTTCTTTTGAGGTTGTATGAAATTGTCCATCATGGAAGTCGTGCTGCAGTGGCAGGAAGGAAAAAACACCAAGGCAGTCAAAGTTGCTTTGGAACAAATGAGACACTGTACATATTCTTCTCAATGGGGCATTGCATAATGCGGCAAGAACTTGTTGAAGATTTTGTCACTTGCCAGCATGGTCTCAGTGGGGTACCAAGAGAGACCTGTGCCAACCTGTACAGAATGTTAAGCAATATCCGAATGGCATCACCATGGCAACAATTAGACTCACATTCCATGCATCATTTGTCCAGGGATTTAAGCAGCCTTGTACTTTCAGCTTGGAGCTGCATGTCAGCCAAGAGGGTGGCTGGTTGTTTTGACTCAAGCTCATGCCTGAAGAAGTGATAAGTGTCCAACTAGCATAGCCTGAACAGATTCATAAAAGTCACCGAAAAGCTAGGCTTTCGACAAGAGCTTTGTAATGTGTTTGGTCTACAAATGTATGCAGGATCTGGGGGGACAGTGCCTATCCCCCCTCCCCAACTTCTGGGAAGGCTTCCCAGATGTGCTCAGCCTCTGCAAGTGCTGGAAAAGTTTGCTGTAGACCTGGATTTAGATGGATAATATAAACACGATGTTGGCACAGATATGTCTCACATGAAGAACTTTTCCTTCTGCCTACTTTTTGTTTGAATTCTCCTGTGCTTCAGCCTTTTATAAGCTGGAGCTGGCTTTTAGATCTATGCATGGAAAGAAACCACAGGGCATAGATTTCCTAGGTAAGTATTTATCCGCATGTGCATGTTTAAAGAGCCCTTGGAATGGGGATGCTGCAGTCTGCTAGAAGAAAGAATAACAAAAAACAAAACAAAAAAAACCAGAAAATTTTGGCCCATAAGACAAAAAACAAAACACAAAACCCAGAATCCATATTAGGGAAATACCTTTGGGTCAACCAAAATGCTACAAAACAGTGCGCAATCTTTTGATGACCCTCATGGTCCCTTCCAACTCTACAATTCTATGATACTCTTGGTGGTTCCACAGCTGGCTTCTCCCTTTGTGTCCAACCAGTCGTTGACATCTGAATTGAGAAAAAAAATGGATGGATGGATGGATTCTGCATTTTGTCACAAACAAGATAGAGTGTAAATGGCAGTAGTAGATGTGCAAGTGAGGTTCCGTTAGCTACTTTGCAAGGAGAATTCATGCAACGATTGGTTTCCCCCATATTTGAAACAGAAGAATGATGTTTTCATTCTCCTGCTGGGACCATGACTGGTAGAAGGTTTTGGATATCAGGGTTGCCAATTTGTACATTCTGGCAACTTTAACTACATGTCTTGAAGCATATGATGAGGTCATTTCCTCCAAGAGGAAAAGGTCCCCCTCCAAGTCCCTACACTTCCAAAAATAAGGTCCCTGATGACAAAACTACCCCCAGGACTCTTGAGGTGCACAGTGGCATCTGGTATCCTTTACCTTGACATTATTCCAAGAACTTTTGTGCCGATGCAGCAAATCTGAGTTGTTACTAAAGCCTTTGAAGCGTGGCATTTCTTCTCTCTTTCATCACAGAACACAAACACACTTGATTGCTGCTCCTGCTTAGTTTGATTTTTCCTCTTTTGTGGAGAGTGTGGTCTGGAGTGTCGGTAAGTCTTGGGTTCTACTCCCAGTAATATCACAAACCAGTTCTGTGATTTTAGGAGCCCAAAAGCCTTTAAATAACAACGCAAAGTTACGATTCTGTCATAGACTGAACAATCCATAAGTACATAAACTGCATGAGAAATCACACTTCTTCTTTGTTTTTTTACACATCTACAGTGCCACTGTATTCTGAATACTGTGTGCAGTTCTGGTAACTCCTTCTCAAAATGCATGTTTTAGAACTGAAGAAGCCCCAGAAGCGGGCAACCACTATGATCAGGCTATTGGAGCACCTTTGCATTCAAGGGCTTTTAGTTTAGAAAAGTGACACCTAAGCTGGGGACATGACAGAAGTTAATTCTGTAAAAGACATCCCTGTAAACCAGGGGTCAGCAAACTTTTTCAGCAGGGGGCCGATCCAAGGTCCATCAGACCTTGTGGGGGGCCGGACTATATTTTGATAAAAAATATGAACGAATTCCTATGCCCCACAAATAACCCAGAGATGCATTTTAAATAAAAGGACACATTCTACTCATGTAAAAACATGCTGATTCCTGGACCGTCCCGGGCCGCATTTAGAAGGCGATTGGGCCGCATCCAGCCCCCGGGCCTTAGTTTGGGGACCCCTGCTGTAAACAGTGTCTAGGCAGAAATCACTGAAATGTCTGGGAAAATCTGGACATATGGCAGCCCAGGATGGAAATGTAGATTTTGCTGAATTTTGCAAAAGAATGTACTCTTTGAACTCCCAGGGAGGGAGGTTGGGAGAAGAAATGGAAGCTCCCAGGTGAAAACTGGGACGGTCCACTCCCTTTTGTGTGAGATGAGGGTTAAGATCTACCCCGATAGAGGGATCTGTATTTTATTTTATTTTATTTTATTTTATTTTATTTTATTTTATTTTATTTTATTTTATTTTATTTTATTTTATTTTCTCTCTCTTTTCTCTCCCATTCTCTCTCTCTCTCTCTCTCTCTCTCTCTCTCTCTCTCTCTCGCTCTCTTTCTTTCTTTTTTGCTCCCCCCTTTTATTCACTATTTTTATATAGACTAGTTTGGTTTTTATTGTATGTTGAATAATTTCCAAAAAAAATCAGATTAAAAAAGGAGGAAGAATGTGCTTTTCCCATCCTGTAATACTAGAACATGAGGGTCATCCAATGAAATTGATTGGTAATAGAGTAGGTGTGACCCAGTTGGGAATGCTGCTTTCATCATTCTGATGGGAGGATATTTCTGCACATGCTCAGGAAAGAGTCGAGAGATGGCACATCCATTATTACAGGCACTGAGTCTATTGGCAAGTGAAGGAGATTATTTCCCCCCTAGTTGTTTTATGGCTGCACCACGGGCACAAGTAACAGTTTAAGTGCAGGGACCCTAAGATTGGAGCACAGAGATAGAGGGAGGCACCTTTTACATCAGCACAGGCTATTGGTCAATCTAGATCATTGTTGTCTATACTGCATGGCAGCAGCTGTCTCCAGTGTGAAGCCTTCCCTGGCCTTATCTGGGGTTACCATGTATACTAGACTTGCTCTCCTTTGCATGCAAAGCATGTCCACAGGATGGCTGGACCCACACTTTAATTAGGTAGCCCCCCACACCATGCTTTCTGAATTCCACCCCTGCCTGGAAGTTTCTAGCCGATCGCTGTGAGAAACAATACGCAGCACTAGAGGTCTTCTTATGTTCTTATGTAAACGCTCAGGAAGATGAATGATACATTTATTGCTAAGGGTTCCCTTTTCACTTTAATGAAGCTTTTTGTTATTGTCCTGTGAAATTACCAACTTCAGTAGTGGTTTTGGGTGCAAACCGTCTCTTGGGAATGCCTTACGTCTCGTTGCCAAGTTGAGGGTTTCAATAAAGAATTTCCATCCCTTCCAGACTCCCACATCAGTCCTTTTCTCTCTCTCTTTTTTTTAAACTCAGGCTGTACATACAAAAATGGGAATTTTCAGCCTTAATGAACAAGCGTTCCCATTCATTTGCTGGATAATGTCAAACTCTGTCTTAACAAGTTCCATATCGCCCCATGCTGCGAGGGCATTGTAGCTGAACCAAATTTTATCAAACCTAAGTATGATTTATGAATGCTGTGGAATAGTGTTTTATTCTGAGTTGGCACCGGAGACCGTGCTTATTTTGGATAGAAAGTGACCACTGTCTAAGAAACGACTTTTGTTCTTGTTTAACTTCAAGGGAGCTTTGCCTTTTCTGTAGCAATACAATAAACAAAATGTGGAAAATGTGTGCAACCCTCCTTCTTATAGTGGTGCTGCATGGGCCACTGTGTGCATGGAGCAGTGATATATTTTCACTGACTAGAGGAGGCCTGGACTGCTTGTGATATGGAGCCAAATGTGGCCCAATGGCTATTTGGGAATGGCTGCATTTGACCCCTGAGCTGTGGCTTCCCATCCCTGCTCTATAGTTTTGATCTTTAAGGGAGGGTTGGTATTGTTTTGGCTGCAATACTACTACGACTTGACATAGTCAAAGAGTCCTATAATTGTAGCGTTGGAAGGGACCACAATGGCCATCTAGTCCAACCCCCTGCAATGCAGGAATCTTTTGCCCAATGAAGGGCTTGAACTCACAACCCTGAGATTAAAAATCGAAAATGAAGCTGAAAGATTCAGAACCGGCGTAGGGACATATTTTTGTACACTGTGCAGGTTGCTCACCGGGGTAAGAAAGTCTGAGCATCTTACACCGATTATGGCCCGACCGCACCGGCTGCCAATTAATTTCCAGCCTCAATTCAAAGTGCTGGTTTTAGAATCATAGAATCATAGAGTTGGAAGAGACCACAAGGGCCATCCAGTCCAACCCCCTGCCAAGCAAGAAACACCATCAAAGCATTCCTGGCAGGTGGCTGTCAAGCCTCTGCTTAAAGACCTCCAAAGAAGGAGACTCCACCACACTCCTTGGCAGCAAATTCCACTGTCGAACAGCTCTTACTGTCAGGAAGTTCTTTCTAATGTTTAGGTGGAATCTTCTTTCTTGTAGTTTGAATCCATTGCTCCGTGTCCTCTTCTCAGGAGCAGCAGAAAACAACTTTTCTCCCTCCTCTATATGACATCCTTTTATATATTTGAGCATGGCTATCATATCACCCCTTAACCTTCTCTTCTCCAGGCTAAACATACCCAGCTCCCTAAGCCGTTCCTCATAAGGCATTGTTTCCAGGCCTATACAGATTTAAACAGCTCAGGACTGCAATACCTCAAGGGCCGCCTCTCTCCATATGAACCGACCCAGACCCTGAGATCATCCTATGAGGCCCTTTTTTGTGTGCTTCCTCCGCGAGAAGTCCGGAGGGTGGCAAAATGGGAGCAGGTCTTTTCTGCGGAGGCTCCCTGTTTGTGGAATTTTCTCCTCAGGAATGTTGGGCTGGTTCCTTCATTATATACCATTAGTTCCTCTTCAACCAGGCCTTTGGGTGATGAACATCTGATAGCCTTTTAAATTTGTTGGGGGGGGGTTATTGGGATATGTTTTTGTTCTTGTTTTGATTATGTGTTTTGTCTTTTTTTAATTGCATTTTTACATTGTGAACTGCTCCGGGATCTACGGATGAAGGGCGGTATACAAATTAAACAAACAAACAAACAAACAAATAATAAACTGCGGAATTTGCCACAGTCTATTGTCTGTCTATATAAGAGTATGGGCAGGCAGTCAAAGTAATCAACATAAAGCAGCCCATAATGCTCAAGGTGTTCAAATAAATGTTTATAACTTTGCCACTTTGAGCATCATTAGGCATTTATTACTTTTCTTATGCCAGATAATTAGGAGACAGGAAAGTTGATGGAGGAGGAGTATATGAGGCAATAAATGGCTTTCATAGATGTTTAAATGCCAAGGGGAAGCATAAGATATTTTATATCTTCAACCTTGTTTTATAGCTGTACAGAGTCCATTCTCCCACTCTTGATGTGGGTGTTATTACCCAACAAGAGGAAGGAAAAGGAATAAGAATTGCATCCTAAAACAACAACAAAAGATAGTTGGTTAGAGATTTATTTATTTTTAAACTCCTTTCCCTTCCAAAACTGTTAGTGGCTTCTTAACTTAGAGTCAGTTCTACTGTCATACAGTACAATCCTATATGTGTCTACTCAGCAGTAAGTTCCATTGAGTTCAAAGGTGCGTAAAGGGACCCCTGACCGTTAGGTCCAGTCGCGGACGACTCTGGGGTTGCGGCGCTCATCTCGCTTTACAGGCTGAGGGAGCTGGCATTTGTCCGCAGACAGCTTCCGGGTCATGTGGCCAGCTGACTAAGCCGCTTCTGGCAAACCAGAGCAGCGCACAGAAACGCCGTTTACCTTCCTGCTGGAGCGGCAGGCCTACCTATTTATCTGCTTGCACTTTGACGTGCTTTTGAACTGCTAGGTTGGCAGAAGCAGGGACTGAACAATGGGAGCTCACCCCGTTGCGGGATTCGAACCGCCGACCTTCTGATTGGCAAGCCCTAGGCTCTGTGGTTTAACCCACAATGCCACCTGTGTCAAAGGTGCTTACTCCCAGGTAAATGTGTACAAGACTGCAGTGTTAAATTGTCTTTCCACTTTTGGCTCCATCACCATGTTGCTCTGGTAATATCTGTATAAAGGAAGTTACGTAGGTGAGTTAGATTATTGACGTGATTATTTCACATGTGCACCTGGGATGGTTGTTCTGCTGATGCTGGCACAGTGAATGGGTAGCCAATCAGACAACTGGCCCATTACATATTCTTATTTTATTTTTTTTTGTTTACCAGAGCACCAGCGCATGAAGCCACAGAGTGGTAATGGAACCATTCCTGTAGCATGAGAACTCATTCAAAGTGTCAATACTTGTTCAGTTTTCATTGCTTTCAGACACTCTGGATGGCATAATATATAAGGTTAGAAGCTAAGCATTCTCTGAGTTCTTGCAGAGCTTTGATAAGAGAGATTGCTGCAGCTAAAATTTGTGAGCATCAGGTTCACATATTCCACTTCTCACAGACACCCGTCTGTTAGGATTAGCAATGGGTGAATCTGTCAGTTTTTATTTCTCTTTCTTTCTTCTTCTTCCACTCTTAAATTCAGTTATCCACATTTCCACATCAGTTTGTGATCTTTTAAAAAAGTAAATGACCATGAAAATTCAGCAATAGTTTAGTGCAAAGTTCTAATGTTGCCTACTAGCCTCATTTTTGCAGAAAAAAAAAGCAATTTCCCTTTGTATAAGGCAGACAGACTAAATATACACACCCCCCCACAGTGGGTCCCTTGAAATTATTTTTTTTATTGAGAAATTTCACCCACTGCCCACCCTTTGAAAAGCAGTTTTCACTTAGCTTCAGCACTCCTTTGGATAATTTTAAAAAAGTTGTGCAAAAGTTTAGCACAGCACTAGACTGTTGTTGTTGTTGTTGGATTTGGTATGAATGCTATTTAGCAACATTTGGGAGCAACCCTATGGTCTGAGAAATTGAAGAGTGCTCAGAGCCCCACACATCAGTAATATAATTCTGTGAAACATTATCAGATATTAGATATCAGATATTAGAGGCTATTATTAGCAATACAGCAAGGTAAGCATGAACAACGGAACGGGGGTTATAAAGGTCTCTTTGCAAATATTTCCTAAGACTGTAATTATTCTGGTTCATTTTAACAATGGTATTAACTGGTGCATAAATAAAGTTCACATTTTATTTGCCTCCACACAACTGGGAAATTGTAGTTTTTTCCTTGAGACAGAAACACTTTAGCCTTATGAGGCAGTCCTAAGCATACTTACCGGTACTTGAATAAGGTTCTGCAGAAAGCCACGAGACTACTATATAAATAGGTTCAGGAGCAGGATGTTTGACTTTTTATTACCTTGATCCTGTGCTTGTTTACTCAGAAGTAAGCCCCACTTTCTTGGAGCGACTTATGTCTCAGGTAAGATTGCACAGGATTAAGGCTCCTTACCAGGGAGAAAGTCCTACTTTTTATAAAACAGTAGATGGGGAGGTAAACCTCTTTTTGCAGTGTACACTTGAGACTGCAGGTGAGTGCTTAGGTGGTTGAACGATTGACCAGACAAAGCCTTTCCTTCCACATAGAAAAGCAGTTGTTAGAGAGCATAGTTATTAGCTTGCTTTGTCCCTGACATGCAAGGATTGTTAATTTTTTTTAAATTGAGAAACATTTAAAAAAACATTTTTAAATTGAGAAACATCAGTGCCTGGAGGGCAGCGACTGAGGAGGGAGCACAAGGTGAGCTGAGCTTGTAGGTTTTGTGGGTTTGTCTTTTTGGGGCTGTGTGTGATTAAGTTTGTGTGCTTATTTGTTTCCTTATTTGTTTGTGTGTTTCCCAGGCTTGTGTGTGTGAGAGAGTTTGTTTCTGGCTTGTGTGTGTGTGTTTGTCTGGTGACTAGCTGTGGGCGGAGCTAATCAGTGCCTAGAGGGCAGCGACTGAGGAAGTAGGCAAAAGGTGAGCTGAGCTTGTAGGGCGGAGCTAATCAGTGCCTGGAGGGCAGCGACTGAGGAGGGAGCACAAGGTGAGCTGAGCTTGTAGGTTTTGTGGGTTTGTCTTTTTGGGGCTGTGTGTGATTAAGTTTGTGTGCTTATTTGTTTCCTTATTTGTTTGTGTGTTTCCCAGGCTTGTGTGTGTGAGAGAGTTTGTTTCTGGCTTGTGTGTGTGTGTTTGTCTGGTGACTAGCTGTGGGCGGAGCTAATCAGTGCTTAGAGGGCAGCGGCGGCAGCGCAGTTTGACCTATCTTTTGATAGAGGAGAGCTAGTCTCAAACGTTTACTTGGGGAGACCTAGGCTTCTTTTTTGAGTGTCCTGACTTCAAGCTTCAAGATGGAGGGTGAGGGAACAACTGTAGTCGCCTGCAATTCCTGCGCAATGTTTGCCTTCTTGCCAAAGGATGTAGGCAACTACACCTGCAGCAAGTGCAAGTTGGTTGCCCTACTAGAAGACAAGGTCCGGCAACTTCAGAACGGGGAGGGAACAACTGTAGTCGCCTGTAATTCCTGCGCAATGTTTGTCTTCTTGCCAAAGGTTGTAGACAGCTACACCTGCAGCAACTGCAAGTTGGTTGCCCTACTCGAAGACAAGGTCCAGCAACTTCAGGCCCGTGTATCTACGCTCCAGAAAATTAAAGAGCTGGAGCTTTTCTTGGATGCAGCAGAGCACACTGTCTCCACCAAGCAGGAGACAGGGCACATCTCTGAGGAGGAGATCAGTTCCCCAACTCAGGAGCCAGATGTATGGAGGAACGTGACTCACAGAAGTAGAATGCCCAGGGATCGCTCTGAGTGTTTAGAACTACAAAATCGATTTGAAGTGCTCTCAAATCTGGAAGATGAAGAACAGACTCCATTGGAAGATCTCTCCCTCATCACAGTTGATGAGGTATATGAAGACGAGCAACATAGTCAGTCCTCTGGGAATGTGCAGGCGACCTTGGAAGGGACAGCACATGTAAGAATCCCGACCAAGCCTAAGAGGAGGCGTGTAGTGGTGATAGGGGATTCCCTATTGAGGGGTACGGAAGCAGTGATCTGTGGGCCTGACAAGATGTCTCGAGAGGTATGCTGTCTCCCCGGGGCCAAGATCCATGATGTTACAGAACGGCTGCAAGGAATAATTAAACCCACGGATAAAAACCCCTTCCTTTTAGTCCATGTGGGAACCAATGACACCGCAAGCCATAGCCTCCAGAAGATCAAAAGTGATTATGAGGCTCTGGGCAGGAAGCTGAAGCAATTAAATGCACAAATTGTCATCTCATCTGTCCTCCCAGTTGAACGCCGTGGCCCAGGAAGAGAGGGGAAAATAGGAGAAGTGAACAACTGGCTTCGCAAATGGTGCCGGCAGGAACGGTTTGGTTTCTTAGATCACGGTCTGCAGTTTCTTGAAGATGGACTTCTGGCAAGTGATGGGCTGCACCTCACAAGGGTTGGGAGGAATGTTTTTGCCAACAATCTCAAAAACCTCATCAGGAGGGCTTTAAACTGACTTATGTGGGGGAGGGAGACAGTGGTCCTGAAGGTAGGAGTCTATCAAAGGCTGAAGATGATCATCCAAAAGTCAAGGACCAAATGGAGCAAACAGCGCACAGACCTAGTGGTGGGAGGAAAAAATCCTTAAGTAGGAGACTAGGGGGAATGATCAATGGTTTTCAATGTCTGTATACAAATGCACAGAGCATGGGAAATAAACAAGATGAACTTGAGCTCTTGGTACAGCAAACTAAATACGACATAATAGGCATCACTGAAACCTGGTGGGATGAGTCTCATGATTGGAATGTAGTAATAGAGGGATACAATCTATTTAAGAGAAATAGACCAAACAGGAAAGGAGGAGGAGTGGTGTTATATGTCAGGGATGTGTATACCTGTGAAGAGATCCATGATTTAAAACTTCAAAGCCAAATTGAGAGTATCTGGGTCAAAATTAAGGGAGAGAAAAATAACAGTGATCTCATGGTGGGAGTTTACTATAGATCCCCAAGCCAAACTGAGGACATAGATGATGCCTTCCTGGAACAGATGACCAAGCATTCAAAAGGAAATGAGATAGTAGTAATGGGGGATTTCAACTATCCTGATATTTGTTGGATGTCAAACTCAGCCAAGAGCATAAGGTCGAACAGATTCCTCACGGGCCTTGCAGACAATTTCATTGTCCAGAAAGTGGGAGAAGCAACAAGAGGATCAGCCATTTTAGATCTGGTCCTAACCAATAGTGATGACCTGGTTAGTGGGGTAGAAGTGGTAGGATCATTAGGTGGGAGTGATCATGCTCTTCTGGAGTTTATTATACATCAGAAAGGAGCAACCAAGCATACTAAGACTCAAATTCTAGACTTTAAGAAAGCCGACTTCAGAAAACTTAGGGAAATGCTGGGTGTGATCCCATGGTCAGTAATACTAAAAGGGAAGGGAGTTCATGATGGATGGGAGTTTGTTAAAAGGGAGATATTAAAAGCACAACTTCAAGCAGTACCGATGAGACGAAAACATGGAAGGTGCCTAAAGAAGCCAGGGTGGCTATCTAATGAACTTTTAACTGAGTTAAGATTTAAAAGGGATATGTACAAGAAATGGAAAAAGGGGGAAACCACCAGAGAGGAATTCAAACAAATAGCCAGCACATGTAGAGACAAAGTCAGAAAAGCTAAAGCACAGAATGAACTCAGGCTTGCTAGAGAGGTTAAAAGCAATAAAAAGAGTTTTTATGGGTATGTCCGTAGCAAAAGGAAGAACAAGGAAACAGTGGGGTCACTTAGAGGAGAAGAAGGTGAAATGCGAACAGGGGACGCAGAAAGGGCAGAACTCCTCAATACCTTCTTTGCCTCAGTCTTCTCCAAAAAAGAAAACAATGCCCGACCTGAAGAATATGGAGCAGATGATTCAGCAGGGGAAACACAGCCCAGAATAAGTAAGGAGGTAGTACAAGCACACTTGGCTAGTTTAGATGTATTCAAGTCTCCAGGGCCAGATGAACTACATCCCAGAGTATTAAAAGAACTGGCAGAGGTGATTTCAGAACCACTGGCAGTAATCTTTGAGAATTCTTGGAAAACAGGTGAAGTCCCAGCAGACTGGAGGAGGGCAAATGTTGTCCCTATTTTCAAAAAGGGGAAAAGAGAGGACCCAAACAATTACCGCCCAGTCAGCCTGACATCAATACCAGGAAAGATTCTAGAGCAGATCATTAAGCAAACGGTCTGTGAGCACCTAGAAAGGAACGCTGTGATCACTAAAAGTCAGCATGGGTTTCTGAAAAATAAGTCATGTCAGACTAATCTGATCTCATTTTTTGACAGAATTACAAGCCTGGTAGACGAAGGGAACACTGTGGATGTAGCCTATCTTGATTTCAGCAAGGCCTTTGACAAGGTGCCCCATGATATTCTTGTAAAGAAGCTGGTAAAATGCGGGCTAGACAATGCTACCATTCATTGGATTTGTAACTGGCTGACTGACCGAACCCAAAGGGTGCTCATCAATGGCTCCTCTTCATCCTGGAGAGAAGTGACTAGTGGGGTGCCACAGGGTTCTGTCTTGGGCCCAGTCTTATTCAACATCTTTATCAATGACTTGGATGATGGGCTTGAGGGCATCCTGATCAAGTTTGCAGATGACACCAAATTGGGAGGGGTGGCTAATACCCCAGAGGACAGGAACACACTTCAAAATGACCTTAACAGATTAGAGAACTGGGCCAAGGCAAACAGGATGAATTTTAACAGGGAGAAATGTAAAGTACTACACTTGGGCAAAAAAAATGAAAGGCACAGATACAGGATGGGTGATACCTGGCTTGAGAGCAGTACAAGTGAAAAGGATCTAGGAGTCTTGGTAGACCACAAACTTGACATGAGTCAACAGTGTGATGCAGCAGCTAAAAAAGCCAATGCAATTCTGGGCTGCATCAATAGGAGTATAGCATCTAGATCAAGGGAAGTAATAGTACCACTGTATTCCGCTCTGGTCAGACCTCACCTGGAATACTGTGTCCAGTTCTGGGCACCACAGTTCAAGAAGGATATTGACAAGCTGGAACGTGTCCAGAGGAGGGCAACCAAAATGGTCAAAGGCCTGGAAACGATGCCTTATGAGGAACGGCTTAGGGAGCTGGGTATGTTTAGCCTGGAGAAGAGAAGGTTAAGGGGTGATATGATAGCCATGTTCAAATATATAAAAGGATGTCATATAGAGGAGGGAGAAAGGTTGTTTTCTGCTGCTCCAGAGAAGCGGACACGGAGCAATGGATTCAAACTACAAGAAAGAAGATTCCACCTAAACATTAGGAAGAATTTCTTGACAGTAAGAGCTGTTCGACAGTGGAATTTGCTGCCAAGGAGTGTGGTGGAGTCTCCTTCTTTGGAGGTCTTTAAGCAGAGGCTTGACAGCCACCTGTCAGGAATGCTTTGATGGTGTTTCCTGCTTGGCAGGGGGTTGGACTGGATGGCCCTTGTGGTCTCTTCCAACTCTATGATTCTATGATTCTATGATTCTATGATTTAGTCAAGTGAAAATGGTACAGTCCAGAAATAGGTGGATGCTTGTGAGAACTAGGTCTAAGTTCCACTGAACAAAGCTAAGAACTTTCCTGCTGGATCTGACCAGCTGGATGAGACTGCTGAAAGCTCACACCCATGATCATTTTGCTTGTCCCATTCTATGCCTTTCCTCAAATCTAGGTTTAGGACAAGACCATTTCTTTGGTAGCTTTCTCATTTTGCTCCATCCATGTTCAACTTTCTCTGTGGAGGAACATGGAGTAGAATCCTCATGGAAATCTGAGCTATTCGATCTTAGCTCAGACATGGTTTCCTCACTCAGTTCTGCAAATGCACCAAACTTACAAGTTTTGCAACGTGCCGAATAATTTCATATCCACAGACATCATCTGTGACTTCTTACTCTGTTTAGAAAATTATCAGATCAGCTGCCTAAAGTTCCATGCGATCAGTGAACACTGCAACTTTGTAATCCACTGGTTTGGTTTGGCTTGGCTTAGTGATCCATCAGTTGTCCATACTCTGCTAACTTCCAGTTTGTTATTGTTTAGTCGTTTAGTTGTGTCTGACTCTCCGTGACCCCATGGAGCAGAGCACGCCAGGCACTCCTGTCTTCCACTGCCTCCCGCAGTTTGGTCAGACTAGCTTCGAGAACACTGTCCAATCATCTTGTCCTCTGTCGTCCCCTTCTCCTTGTGCCCTCCATCTTTCCCAACATCAGGGTCTTTTCCAGGGAGTCTTCTCTTCTTATGAGGTGGCCAAAGTATTGGAGCCTCAGCTTCAGGATCTGTCCTTCCAGTGAGCACTCAGGGCCGATTTCCTTCAGAATGGATAGGTTTGATCTTCTTGCAGTCCATGGGACTCTCAAGGGTCTCCTCCAGCACCATAATTCAAAAGCATCAATTCTTCGGCGATCAGCCTTCTTTATGGTCCAGCTCTCATTTCCATACATCACTAATGTGAAAACCATAGCTTTAACTATATGGACCTTTATCGGCAAGGTGATGTCTCTCCTTTTTAAACCTCCAGTTTAGTCTACTGTTAACATCCTCATTTAACAGCCCATTTTGCACAGTTGTTATGTGGTTGCCAGCTTCTTAGCATGGTTTCCTTGTTTTGCAGACGAAGATTGCATGTGTCTCCCATTGCCAGCAATGGGCTTTGTTATCACCTAATTAATTTCCACTCCTGTCTGCCTTCATGGACAACTATTCCTATCAACTGCTTGTTAAGATCAAATGGATTGTCTGAGAAACTTTGGCATTCAAACTGCAGCTTGATGAAATGCATTCCTTTGCAAATCTCAAAGGACGCAGCATCACTTATACAGATGTTCAATATATTTTTAAAAAATAACAACAGAAAGACACAAAACTCAAACCAATGCAGAATTAATAATTTGCTTCTTCTATGCTGTTCCATGTAAGGATGGGATTTTCAGAAAACCTCAATGTTGAGCTTACCTGCATGTTTTCCCCCTAATTGCCATCTCATCCCCATGATAACTTTCTTTTTGCAGTTTTAAAAATATTGAATGCATTGTTAGATATTATATCAGGAACAAAGTGTGTGTTTGATGCAAGAGGTGGTCCAATGTGGGCAAAGTTTGCTTGGGTCAGAACCACCAAATTCAGTGTATAAATCCTTTAAAAACAGATTCCTGCTCCATCCATAGCTTTACTCTCTATGAATCAGGTCAGGTCTTTTTCTTATCTGTATTTTGAGAACATGATGTGGGAGTCATGGGACAGCTAATGTTTTGCTGTTGTTTTATTTCCTAGCGCTGAGTGCGCTATGCCAAGAGCTGAAAAATTTAACACACAATGTGAGATTGTTTTTCAAATTTTGATTTGGAAGGATGCTTAAAAAAGAAAAGAAGTGAAGATTTTAAGCTTAATTGATGCATTTCATGTGCTGGTGGTTCTACGTAGATGGAGATGCGTAAAGGATGCACACAACCAGCTTAATGTGAACTTAGGCATGGGTATGGCGGAGGCCTCCGGTACCCACACACGACCTCACAGTTAGGGCAATAAACATCTGTCTCCTTACAGGTCAGCCATGCAAATCTTCGCCTTATAGTCTGCCTTGTTGTTGTGAATGAGCCATGGCTGCCTTGAAACACAGTGAGTCCATATGGCCCACACGGAACAATATGTGTTACTCTATGTACTTTAACAAAAGGAGATCAGATCTGAGAATTATGTGAACCTCTGGAATTCATTTTTCCTGCAGTGTAATTCATCTTGAAGAGTGGTAACATTCTGTACAACCGTAGCGAACGACAAACAGGAGCCTGGGCACTCATTCAATGAAGCATTCTCTCTCTCTCTCTCTCTCTCTCTCTCTCTCTCTCTCTCTCTCTCTCTGTGTGTGTGTGTGTGTGTGTGTGTGTGAGAGAGAGAGAGAGAGAGAGAGAGTTGTTTCATGGAGTGCACAACATCCCACAATAATCACCCCCAAAGTGTCTTATTAAAAGACAATGCTTTTAAAATAAAATCATTTCTATGCTGCTTAATGTTTAAAAATCTCTGAGCAGTATATGAAAACAACATATAAACAAGAAAAGTAAAACAGCCTAATGAAAACAGATAAAAGCAGAAAGCAGTAAAAAAAAGGAATTCCAATTTTATGGGACAGAGAAAACATGGGCAAAAATAAGTATTCAGAAGACATCTGAGCCAACTGTAATCTATCCCCACCCTCACTAATTCTCTATTACGTTAAAACACGGTCCTAAATATTCTCAAAAACAAAACCTATAGTGTTCTTAGATCAAAATCCTACACATTAAAATTTGTCCCTTTTGATTAAATATGCCCTCTACATAAGCTTTAACTAAAACTTATGTTGATTAAGCCCTCTTAAGAATGGTTGCAAATTCCTCATAATCATATCTGCAAGGTGACAAGATTGCTTTTCTTACCATGAAAGGGCAATCTTGCCACCCAGCTGACTGTCAGTGCTGTTCTCTTGTCCACAGATAGCAGAGCTATCCTGATCCCACTGCGGTTGCCAGGATTTTGATATGAAACATTGGTTATTTCCAACTTCAGTTGCATTGCCAGATACAGTACATGCCCCCTTGGGCAGAGATGTCTTGTATTCCATGCTCTGGTAACCTCCACACTAGACTACTGCAATGCACTCTGTGTGAGGCTGCCCTTGAAGATGATTCAGAAAGTTCGATGGTCCCAAATGCAGTGTCCACGAGAGCGGAAATGCCAGTGTTTCCCAAGTCATCATCCCATCTCCTGAATAGAAATAAATCCAGCTAATACTATCAGTATTCACTGCTGCTTTCAGCCTGCAAACAATACGTTATTGATTACGTTCGTGGTGCACTTCCTTTGCAATAACATAATGACAACATAAATTTACATAACCAATGACATAGTAGTAGTAAACTTTAATACGGTCAAAGACCAGCAATAAATAATACAATTCAGTTCATAAGTAGGATTTCTATCTCTTATTAAATATTTCACAGTTTTAAAATTGGCTGTTAAAAACATGGCTATTAAAAATTAAGTCTCTGTCGCCTCTCCATCTGCTATGGATTGACTGGCATCATTATCTTTGGTGGATGCTTTCATCCTAGCTTGTCTTATTCTTGTCGCCAAGTAGCAATACTTAGCTACAGCCCTAGTAGTAACCAATGACATAAATTACCCAAGTTACATAATTTCACCACAGTCGACAGCAAGATGAATGACGTAGCTTTTGCTGGGAAAGAACTACTGCAGAACACAACAAGTACAGGAGTGATAGGAACACAAGGCCATCTTACATCTCTTCCTCAGAAAGGCCTTTCTCTGTGGCAACTGCTAAGTTGTAAAACTCCCTCCTCATAGAGTTCAACTTCACTGCACAGTTCCTATTGTAGGCTTTGTCCTAGTCTTTGACAGTTCAACATTTTGGGACCCATGTATTTTGTGGCATCAATACTGTTCTGTTTGGGTTGAATGGTTTTATGTGATTTTATGATTGTACAGACCACATGGTTGTGATCCGCCCTGGCACCTCATACTGAAGAAACCTTCTTAACAAACAAACTCTATTGGGGAGTTGATCTTTTAATATTTTCACCCTACCCCTTTCCTTGCATAGCGAATTTCCCGAGAAAACATCCTCTCTATTTCATTCTCCCTCCTCCTATTTCAAATCCCACTTGATGATGAAGGTCTATAATTATCTTTCCTCAAACAAGGAGGCTAAATTTTTACTCTACTCCAGCATTTTAAATCCGCCGCTCCCCCCTTGCCCCCCCCGGTGGTATTTACTCTGGTACTTGGCTGGTTGGCACTGTCATTATTTCGAACAAGTATCAGAACATGAATTTAGATTAGATATACTCCAACAACCATATATCTGACAATAAATATGTACACATTTTTAAAAGGCAGCAACCTGTAATTTTTTTCTGATAGTACTTAAAGTAATTACACATTTTGTGGCATTAGCAAATTCTAGGTTGTTGTTGGGTTTGTTTGTTTTTAATGGTGTGGCAAGCTGGCAAAATACCTCACCCATTTTAAAGCTAATTAGCAGAAAAAGTGTGAATCTGACCTGAGACTGGTTTGGCCAGTTTTGTTCAGCGGAGCTGAGGTTCGGAATCTTTCCTCCCATCAACCAGCTTTTGCCATTCAAACGAAAAAAGTCTGAAAATTTAATGCTTGTCTTCTCTCCATATATCTTAATCCATCTATGCTGCCATTCCGTCAGTGGCTTCATGTTTGTTTTATAATCCACTAGGTTAGATTAGTTCTCTGCCTTTTAAAATTCACCCTGCAACAGTCTCAAGAGAATCCAAAACAACTGAATTTGTTTTATACCATTTTAATGTGGATTTTTTGTGACTGCTGTAATCTGCTCTTGGACCTTCTTGTGATAATAATAATAAATAAATAATAATAATAATAGTTTGACATGTAGCACTTACTTACCTGTAGAGAGAGATGTAAGAAGGCAATATTTTCCTGGTGGACTGGAATTTGCTTAAAAGAAATAAGCTGTTACTGTGCTGGTGTTGAGTTAAAACTATTGTGTTTTGTTATCTGTTTCTGATGTGTGTTCTAATGCCTTTGCTAGCATGTTTGTTATTTTTCTACAGGGAATCTGTATTTTGCTCTTTTTTTGTACATCTGGGGACAGATGTCTTGTTATTGGGGGTAGTGTTATGGTCCATGGTAAATGGAAAATTTATGTGGTACCCCCTTCCCTTGATGGATCTAGGCATGTGCTTATTTTGTTTAATGATTAATCCAGCACTTAATCATTTACCCCTAAGTGGTAAAACTCCTTCCTTACAGAGGCACAGATTTCAACTTCACCAAGCAGCTTCTGTTGTAGGCTTTGCTTTGGCTTTGACAGTCCCAAATATTTTGGGACCCAGGTATTTTGTTGCAGCCATACTGTTCTGTTTTGGTTGAAGGATTTTATGTGATTTTATGATTGTATGAACTATGTTATTGTCACCCGCCCTGGGACCTCATACTGAAGAGATCTTATTAACAAACAAACTCTATCTTTATTGGGGAGTTCATCTTTTAATATTTCCACCCCACCCCTTTACTTGCGTAGCAAATTTCCTGGAACCCCCCCCCCATCCTCCTATTTCAGACTCTGCTTGAGGATGAAGGTCTATAATTATCTTTCCTCAAACAAGGAGGCTAATTTTTTACCCTACTCCAGCATTTTAAATCCATCACTCCCCCCTCCTTGCCCCCAGTGGTATTTACTTCTGGTACTTGGCTGACTGACACTGTCATTATTTCGAACATGAATCAGAACATGAATTTAGATTAGATGTACTCCAACAACCTTATATCTGATAATAAATATATACACATTTTAAAATGGCAGCAACCTGTAATTTTTTCTGATAGTACTTAAAGTAATTACACATTTTGTGGCGTTGGCAAATTCTAGGTTGTTGTTCGGTTGGTTTGTTTTTAATGGTGTGACAAGATGCCATTCAGTCAAAGGCTTCATGTTTGTTTTTGAATCCACTAGATTAAATTAGTTCTCGGTCTCCACCCCACAGCTGCTGCTTAAAATCATCCTGCAAGATTCACGAGAGCATACAAATAATTCACTTTATTTTAAACCATTCTGATGCAGTGTTTTATATTGCTGTAACCTGTCCTGGAGCCTTCTGGCAAAAGGCAGGTGATAAATCTAATAATAGTAGGAATAATTGTTTGGTGTGATATTGTAATGCTTGCCTACCTGTAGTGAAGGATGTAAGGTCATCATTTTCCATCCTGAATTTGTTGCCTGCAGCGCTGTTTCCACTGCAGTTCGTTTTCCACCCAAAAGTATGCTATTCATTTTGTGGTCTGCCATGGTGAAATTATGTAAATTACATAATTTACATAATCAATTACATGGGTTACATAGGTTGTGTTCTCATTACATGATTCTGCCCCGTTCGTTTCTGTTGAAGTGCCATGCAAATGGGAGGGAAACATAATCAATTATGTATTGTTTGCAGACAAAATAGCAAATATGAATTGTATCTACTGAATTGATTTCCATTCTGGATGTGCGATGAATTCGTGAACACCAGCAATTTTCACTTCCATTCCTTTTTTTTTTTTTTTTAATTCCCTGAGAGAAAGAAGAGAATTTTTGTCTGATGTATGAAAATCACAGTCAGCGTTATGCAGAGTTTTGCTCTCAATCTCCTATTAGCTGCCTACGAGTCCCACCTAATGGGTGACAACAACGTTCCCTCTTAATATCCCTATTAATTACAGCAGTCTCAAAGTGCTGAATGAGTTTGGGCGGGCTGTGAACCGGTTAGTATGATCGCAAGAATCATGTAGAAGTGTAATAGAATCATCAAATTGTGGAGTTGGAAGGGACCCCAAGGGCCATCTAGTCCAACCCCCTGCAATGCAGGAATCTCAATTAAAGCATCCATGACAGATGACCAACCGACGTCTGCTTAAAAACCTCCAACGAAGGAGAGTCCATCACCTTCCAAGGGAGTCTGTTCCACAGTGGGCTAAAATTGTTGCTCCCAATACATATGCACCCCTCTACCAGCAACATCTTTGCTTTGATGGACATGCTGATGCCCTGATAGTACCCATGCCATGCTGCAAACATGATTGCCTTTCTAGTCTTCCTAATCTAGGGCCATTTCTCTTGAGCTTAGCCAATGTCAGCCCAAAACAGAGCAATACCAGTCTTTTGCAGTCCATTTGCTTCGTGCCTGGCACAATCTGTCCTTGTGAGGGCACACACACACACACACACAAACCTGAATGAGCTGTCCAAAAAAAGAGGTGACCTGGAATGCGCTGAACGTGTTGACCTCCTCCCTTGCCCTTAAATGACATCCCTGGGTCTGGGAATGCAAAGGTGTAAGCGTTCCTCATGTGAATTTTGTGAATGCAGTGGGTTGTTTTCAGCTAACTTTCACCATTGAAATCAATGGTCACGACTAAGTTAGCTCTGGTAATTTCAGCGGGTCTCCTCTGAGCAAACTGGACTGAATGCAACTATCCCTGTCCCTATAGTCCAGCAGACTATTGTAGAAGTATATCAGCGTGTCAGTTGCACAAAATAACATTTTTCCGATGTTCCATCCCACGGCTTAACCGGGAACTGTCGTAAGTGACTGTGAAGCGAAAGGCAGTCAGAACAAACATTCCCAAAGCCAGCAAGCTCGCCACGAGTGCTCTGTGTTCCATTTTCTTCTTCAGCCCATAACCAAATGGTAATTGTGCTTTTTCGTGGCAAAGCTCGTATGCCGTGATACCAAGGCTAGATAATAATGTTAGCTTTAGGAACGGGCCTATGGGTCTACGGAGCTGTGCATGTGTTATCTATAGAGTTGTGGAATGTGTTTTTGCTGTATTGTATTTCTTTGCCACAAACTGCAAAAGCAAAATTAGTGTTTTGTAACCATGACATACCCTGTTATCTCCCACAAACGATGAGCTCATCCAGATTCCTCCAAGGGAATACTTATATTTTATCAGTGGCGCCTTCTTGCACTATTTCCAGTTCCTTTCTTGAAGATACAATAAAAGATTTATGTCTGAGGGACTCTGATGTGGTTTCCCATCAGAGAGCAAGACAATTCCTTATTTATTTATTTTTTAAAGAAACACGCACCATATTTTCCCAAATGAATTCATAATTGCAAACAGTGTCAATGAGCTCTGTGGCCTAGATGGGATTATAACATCTTTTCTTTTCTTTTTTTCCTCCTCTATTTTTTTTTAATGTGCTTAGTTAGGAAAAAGTAATTACCACCTCCCTCTCTTTGTAAATTGACACGTAATAGATGTGATCTCTTATTTGGTTTGCGTTGTAATAGGCTATTCCCCCCGCCCCTATTTTCATTCCAAATTTGTTTCAGTTATTAGTTTTCTACCAAATTAAATCAATTTAGTGCTAAACCACACTTCTCATTATCAAACATCAAAGACGCCTCCTTTGCTTTGTATATTTGCAACATGCAAAGGATAAAAACAATGTTTGGAATGCAGCACATTTTAATGTAAGTTTGGCATTTCCCTTCCATCCTCAGTGCAGATGTCAATTACGCTACAGCCCTTTCTCATTTATCCTTCCTTCCTTGCCTTCCCTCCCCCGCAAACTCCCATCTTGATATTAGTGGAAATTTCCACTTGCAAAATATGCAAAAGATTTGGGAAGACAATGGGATATTTAATTAAGGGTCTGGCTGTTCCACAATGACTTTGTCTCATTTGAACTACTCCAGTCTAATTTATCTCTTCTGGGGGGGAACTCCATGAACACATGACACCCTCATTCATTCCAGTGTAGAACTTCAATCTGCACTATGTATGGGGTGTATTATGGGTTATTAGGTGGTGGGGGACACGCCGTGCTCCTTCTCGGGTAGTTTGTTCACCTTTGGTCCCCACCCTGCACTCAGCTCTCACATGTGGCTCCTAGAAGCTGTCATCATGTGACAGTTGCCACACCCTGGGAATGGCTTCGACTGGGTGGCTAAGCCATGTATGGGTAGCTGATGGGTCTCAAACCCTCAATGAGCTAGGGACTTCCAGTCAGTGTGGTGTAGTGGTTAAGAGCAGTAGACTCGTAATCTGGTGAACCGGGTTCACGTCTCCGCTCCTCCACATGCAGCTGCTGGGTGACCTTGGGCTAGTCACACTTCTCTGAAGTCTCTCAGCCCCACTCACCTCACAGAGTGTTTGTTGTGGGGGAGGAAGGGAAAGGAGAATGTGAGCCGCTTTGAGACTCCTTCGGGTAGGGATAAAGCGGGATATCAAATCCAAACTCTTCTTCTTCTTCTTCTTCCCCTGCATGTGAAGACAGGCTCTGTAGGATTGAGTGGATGACACCAATAGTGGGTCCAATGGTCAAGAAGGCAGCTTCTGCACATGCTGTGGAGGGAAGTGAGGGGCAGATGAGACTCATCAACCTGGGAAGGTGACCCATCTAGGAGAAGGAAAACTCTGGTCCTAAACTTCAGGAGAAGCAAAGGCTAAAGAGTACCCTGCACAGATCTGGAGTAGAGTCCCTAAGGCGGTTGAATAGTGCCCTCTAAGTCTCCTTCCAGCAACTCCTGCAGCCAAGCTGGTGCCAAATGTATTGCTCTGCTTTCCTTTGGACCACATCAGCGAGGCCAAGAGGGGTTCTTGTCAACTGGGCAACCCAGGACCTCCATATACACTGCCCACGGTTGCGCCCTGGGGTAGTTACTTCAGTGCTGCTGATGCAGCAGTTTGTCTTCACCCCTAGAGGCACACTCCATTGTCTCATGAGACAGATGGATGCCAAAACAATTAAGTGTATTCCTGTATGTCAGGTGTGTGTGTGTGGGGGGGGGACCTGTGGCCATCTAGATTTTGTTGGACTCCACTCACTGTCAGTCAGATTGCTCAATGGCCAGGTGATAGCAGCTATAGCCCAACAACACCTGAAGGCAGAGCTGTAGTGGTCTGCCTTCTCTACCACTGAGGTTCTCTGTCTTATTCAGATGATATGAACATGAATCCATGCTGGATTGAAATACCCATGTAGTCCTCTCTCTCAGACCCTCAATAAGCCCTGCCTTGTTCCTGTGGGATGTGCTCTGACACGAAGCATCTGATGGCTGGATCTTAAGCAGGCTCATAAAGCAACCCTGGTGGAATTAGGCAGATCCAGTCAGTGCATGGAGAGCGTCCCCACCCCACACTGAGGGGACCCACACTTGAGACTGCCTTTTGCTTTGTGGAGAAAATATGAGATATGAGAGCATTAAATACTGAAAGCATGCCCTTTAGACAAGCATTTTGTCAACCTCTTGACTTGAACCTCCTGCTTTAAGTTGTGCTATTCCAATGGGCTTGCTTAATAAATTGTAGTTATGTGTGTCTTTTTGCAGTTGGTTTTATACTCATGAGCAGCTTAGAAGCTGCCTTGGCCAGGGGTCGGCAAACTTTTTTCGCAGGGGGCCGGTCCACTGTCCCTCAGACCTTGTGGGGGGCTGGACTATATTATGAAACCCCCCCACAAACTCTACCTTCCCTTCTCCACAGCACCAGATGAGCCCCGGTTTCCGAGCACAATTCAAAGTGTTGGTGCTGACCTTTAAAGCCCTAAACGGCCTCGGTCCTGTATACCTGAAGGAGCGTCTCCACCCCCATCGTTCAGCCTGGACACTGAGATCCAGGGCCGAGGCCTTCTGGTGGCTCCCTCTCTGTGAGAAGCGAAGTTACAGGGAACCAGGCAGAGGGCCTTCTCGGTAGTGGTGCCTGCCCTGTGGAATGCCCTTCCATCAGAAGTCAAGGAAATAAGCAGCTATCCTATTTTTAAAAGACATCTGAAGGCAGTCCTGTTAAGGGAAGTTTTTAATATTTAATGCTGTATTGTTTTTAATACTCGATTGGAAGCTGCCCAGAGTGGCTGGGGAAACTCAGCCAGATGGGCGGGGTACAAATAATAAATATTATTATTATTATTATTATTATTATTATTATTATTATTATTACCTGTGTCTTGTGAGTGGCAGGGGCTGGCGGCGGCGGAGGGAGGGTGAGCGGCGCGAAAGGGCTGGCTCCGGAGAGGGGCTACCTAAAATGGCACTCAGCCAACCGCGGCTCAACAAGCCCAGCCCCCTTCCTTCTCTAGTGCAGAATGCGAAGCAGAACGAAAAAAACCAGTGGGTGGCAGTCTTGAGACAGAAAACCAAAAAAACGCCACACAACGGCCACTGTAGGTAAGCCACTGATGAACGAAAACTTTCTTTATTGTAAAATGACCAGACAGTGTTCCGGTAAAATCACTGTTTTGAACACTTCTTCAGCTAACATAGCTGTAAAGATAGACAGAACAGTAATAAACATCTGCGTGGATATGCATCACACGAATACAAAACAAAGACAACAATATAATGAACCAATACTAAATCAATATAATAAATAAATAATAACATACCTTGTTAAATTATACACTTCACTCGGAGCAGTGGTCATAGACCATGTAACCACTGCTACCAAAGATTAAAGCTGTAAAGACTTATAAGGCCTCCAGGGGTACCAGGTGAAGTTGCTAACAATCAGGACCAATCACAGTTAAACTGACATCGCTCTTACAGCTGAGTTAAACAAAGCAGCCGAGATCCAATTCTGAATTTAATCCTGCTGGATGCAGTGTCTTAAACATAAAAATAAATTGAGATTCCTTCTGCCTTAGCCTTTTAACAAAGTCACATCTATGGTTAGGGGTCCTTCTATTAATCCACAGAACTGTAAAAAGCAAATCCGTGTCAGAGTGATTGTGTGGGGAGAAGCCAGAAGGAGGTAGGGAGGAGTCGCCACCACGGTGTGTGTGAGTGAGGGGGGGAAATGGCACATCCCGAACGATCAGAATCCCTATGCTGAGCCACACGGTGATTCCCGGACTGTCCGCGGTCCGGATCCAGAAGGCAATTGGGCCGGATCCGGCCCCCGGGCCTTAGTTTGCCGACCCATGGCCTTTAAATTAAATGGATATAAATTAAATGGAGAAAATAGACTAATATAAATTAAATGGAGAAAATAAATTAATAAATAATAGCCGCGGGTGGGTTGTTCTGCCAGCAGAGCAAAGTGTGTGGCATGAATCCCTTCTGCAATGGCAGTGTGTGGTATTCTATAAAAATTCAGCAAGCAATTTTTCTTAGCTCTCCTTAAGGTCCTAATCACAGGAGGGATGTGTAAAAGTAATTACCGACCACAGACAGAACAACCCAGTCAAATGTTAATGTCTGTGGGTTATCATTCAGGCCTCGGTCAACGCAATGCATACTGAGGAGCAGATTCATCCAAGTTGCTGAAGAACCTTAGCAATTTGTGATTTACAGACATTGTCATGTCCTTGTAAAACAAAACCACTGTGGCAGATTTAAGTAATGCGAAGCCAGATTTAAGTAATGTGAAGCAGACAGCAGGAACCAACCTAGTTCCAAACATACTGACCTTTAGACAATTCCACATGTCTTAAGCCCATTCAGCTTGGTCGCATGATGACCTGGCAACCTTCTCCAGAACGTTATTTTAAATACTTGCTTTTCCTCTGCCAGTCTTAGGTAGAACAGCAGATCCGTTGGTGTCACTTTACGCTAGTTTAATTTACACTGGCTTGGTTTACTTCAGTTTCTTGTGCCCATGATTGCTCACTTCGATTTTTTAATAGGATTTGCTTTGTAGGGATGAAGGAGACATCAGTTCACATTTTTATGCAAACCTACCCAAATTGCAATTCCCAAATCAATATGTGAACCAGAACGTCGCGATCCTCCAAAATTCGCACTTCTCCCAATTTTGTGATGCCGTCCTCCAACAGAAAAATGTGTACAAAAATGTACTTGTTATGGGAGGGTGCACACAAAAAAGTGTCTATTAGCAGTGAAAATGCATTCTCTATTGGACAGGAAATCAGCCCTGAGTGGAAGGACAGATCCTGAAGCTGAGGCTCCAATACTTTGGCCACCTCATGAGAAGAGAAGACTCCCTGGAAAAGACCCTCATATTGGGAAAGACGGAGGGCACAAGGAGAAGGGGACGACAGAAGATGAGATGGTTGGACAGTGTTCTCGAAGCTACCAACATGAGTCTGACCAAACTGCGGGAGGCAGTGGAAGACAGGAGTGCCTGGTGTGCTCTGGTCCATGGGGTCACGAAGAGTCGGACACGACTAAACAACAAAACAACAACAATTGGACAGTAGCTTGCAAAAATGTGCATATTAAGAGAAATGCACATGGCAATGCAAAGAAATATTCATGCAAACTCTATATAATAAGACAATTTCAAGCTTTTGCAGAACAAAATTTAAGTCTGAAGCAATGAGAAACTGAGAGGAAATGAAATTGACATATTCATCTAGCTCTAATGATGACCTTACTATACATGTTGTATAATTTCTAGTCCCTGCTGTGGATGAAACTTTCCCATAAACTTTTTTTTTACTCCTTTTGGTTAGTGGAGCACTGAGTTGCATGAGTTCAGCTTCCACCTGAATTCTGTTGCATCCCAGTCAGAGGTTTCCCACCTCAAGGAGGCAGATCCAGACATGGTCTTTGGTTTCAGCCGGTTCTCTTTCTGGCAATGCTCTGCCCTGCTTCATTAAGCAACCCTCAGAGGACCATTTCAAAACAAATGAATTTAGTTACTCTGGATGATGGTAGGTGAAATTGGAACAAAGTAATGGAAGTTAGATTAATGTGATTTCAAGATGTAATCCATAAAGAGCTTAAGAACAATGTAGCAGGTTGTAAATTGAATTTTACATAGAGGGGGAGAGAAAGAGAAATGGAGGGGGGTGAGCACTGAGCCGCGCTAATATTTAAACAATTCATGGGAAAATAAAACACTGGAGTAAATAAGAAAGAGGCTCGTAATGGTTTATTTTCTTTCATGCAGCAATGGTAATTAAAACAGTAATTTCAAACAGAAGTGTCTAAATATTTAATTCAGTATCCAGCAGCTGTTTGTGTATCAATAGAGGAAAAGAGGAAGAAGACGGTCTGAATCATACAGAGTGAACTATTTTCAGTCACCCTAATCCCATTTACAAGCCTGGGGGAGCACTGCTGAACACAGTGGGCTTTCCTTTTGAGCAAACCCGCAGGCCTTGGAGTATGTTGCGATGCTTTGCAGTGAAACAAATGCTCAAAAACTGGTTCCTTTATCTAAAATTCTCACCGATGGGCATTTTAAGGTGTCCATTGTGAATACAACGAAGACACATGGGGGGACGACACCAGGATTGTGATGCCAGGATCTGCTCCCATCCTAAAGGTAAAGGTAAAGGGACCCCTGACCATTAGGTCCAGTTGTGACCGACTCTGGGGTTGCGGCGCTCATCTCGCTTTATTGGCGGAGGGAGCCGGCGTACAGCTTCCAGGTCATGTGGCCAGCATGACAAAGCCACTTCTGGCGAACCAGAGCAACGCACGGAAACGCCGTTTACCTTCTCACCAGAGCGGTAGGCCTACCTATTTATCTACTTGCACTTTGACGTGCTTTTGAACTGCTAGGTTGGCAGGAGCTGGGACCGAGCAACGGGAGCTCACCCTGTCACGGGGATTCGAACCGCCGACCTTCTGATCGGCAAGCCCTAGGCTCTGTGGTTTAACCCACAGCACCACCCGCGTCCCCACGCTCCCATCCTACACATACACTATTCCGGGAGTGGACAGGTTTGATCTTTTTAATGTCAAGAATTTCATTCCTGTGTTGGTTGGTGATGTTGGCAGGTGGATGGGGCCAGAGCCAAAACTGGGTTTAGTTACCCCTTTCCTTCTCTGTTACTTTCCCTTTCTCTTGCTTTGCTCCTCTTTTCATCTGTGAAGGTCATCCACAGATCTCAGGGTGGTTCGGAACATAAAATTACCAGATACCTGATAAAAGTAAGAATGAAAAGCAACAAACCGATAAGGTGCTGTTATGCTGAAGCTGCAGGAGGGATGCAGTCTGGTTCCCCTCTGGCGTCACTGTCAGCGCCTGCATCCAAACTGGAAACCTTATCTCTCTGCCCTGTGCTGGGACACCTGCCTGCTTCTGCCTCTTTGTGATCCCTCAAGTTTCCTGCTTCTAGTATTTCCCGGCTTGTCCCCTCCTCTGAGGTGTGGCCAGTATCCCACCACCAGGAACTGGGACCTAAGTCGTCTCCTTCTGTGCCTTCCCTGGGGGGCTCTTGGACGGGCGTCTTCTGCCACTCTTTTCCAGAAATATCGGTGGTATTAACCTATTTATAGCTTGTGAGCAAATTCTATTTGAATATTTTGTGGTAGATGGTTTCAGGATACTTGTAAAACCAATTACATTTTTGGGTGTCTGTACCTTTAAATTTTAAAACCTGTTGGTGTTTGTTAATGTATTGCCCTGTCATGATTGAGACTTAGGAGAAATTGCATTTAACCTTGTAACCTTCTGTTTAGTTAAGCTTTGCCAACCAGGAACCGTTGAAGTTGTGAGCGTTTCAGCCTAGTTAAGTGTTTATGTATGAACAATTTGGTGAGTAACTTTTTAGATGTTAATATGTTAATTGATTCTAAGAATGTAAACGCTCACTATATATATTGTAATGATTGTTATTTAAGACGATGTCCGTCCCTGAAGAAACGATAAAAGTGAAACGGGGATAATACAAGCTAGCCTCCCGTCGGGAGAAGCAGACGTGGACTCCTGAGAGACTTTAGCACTTTATGGCATTGGACTTGTTGCACATCGGACATTGCACTTTTGAATCTCTTTGCACTTTTTGAGACACTTCGTTGTATGGAGTAGATTTCCTCCAGTTGCATATGCATATATATATGATTGAATATTCTTCACGTCATTTTGATATATTATTCTACTGTACCGTGTTGTCTATTTTGTATTCGTACTCTTTTCCAAAAAAGCAGAGGTGTTGCTCAGGTCAGTAAAGCCTGAAAGTTACTAAATGCACCCAACAAGTATGACTTTAAAAGAGGATTGGGCAAATTCATGGAGGATAAAGCTACAGTATCAGTGGCTACTAGCCAAGTTCTTCTCACGTTTAATTAGAGTCCCCTTTTCAGAATGCAGTCCTGTACACTTACCTGTAATGCACATCTTCAACAATAATTAGGGTCTTGTGGAATCATTGAGTTGGAAGGGACTGCAAAGGTTATCTACTCCACCCCTGAAATGCAGGAATCTTCTGTGGGACTCGAATCCATGATCCTGAGAATAAGAGCTTCATGCTCTGCAGACTGAGCTATCCCTTGTTCTCTAGATGCTTTCTTATGAGCTAACGTTTTAGCCATATTAGAAGGGTGCGGAACAACCAAAAAATATGAAAGACGATGTTGTTTTCCCCTCTAATTTATATTTAATTTGTAGGGATCAGTTTTTATTTGAAATGGCGGGGATTATTTATAATGCAACCAAAGGAAACCTTATTGTTTCGCAACTGTTAAATAATAACAGGATCGTAAATCTCCGAGTTCCCCCAGCCCCACCCCCTGTTTGGAAAGAAAATAATTCATACATGAAATGCATTTCGTCTGCTCAGGTTAAGAATCAAACATAAACATAAAAGGAAGCATGTTAAAATAAAACCCACCAAAAATAGCCCCTCCCCTGCCCATGGAGCCATAAATCCATTAGCAGCAAGAGATGGCATTCTTTGTTATTTTTAACTGTTCTTAGTGGGGTAGAGTGTTTCGCATGTGGGTCATAAATAGGAAGAATGCACAAGACTCATACTGGTGGCCCTTTGTGGAAGTAACATGCGCTAATGGCTTGCATTGACCATTAAGAACAAATAGGAAAAGCACTTCCATCAGGGTAATTTAGAAAGAGCTGGAATTTATTAGCATCATGTTTTTAATGTGCAATAGAATAGAGCACACACAGGAACTGTAAAGGGACTTGCATTATGTGGAACACTTCATCGAAGTATAGGCTCTGTCTTTTCACACTCCGAAATTGTCCAAAGTAAGATTAGTTGCAATGCTGCGAAAGATGGAGTACAAATCTTATGCGTGTTGAACTAAAGGTAAGAGGCACTTCATTCAACAGGACTTATTTCTAAGTAATGGTCAAGCAGGTATGAAGCTTCTTTGGTCTTCTGCAGGGATGGGGAACTTTTTTGAACCATTCTCCTCTGGACAACATTCCCAGGGCCACACACTGATTGGATGAGGCCAGAGGCAAAAGTCGGCAGAGCAATTGTTACCTTTGTTCAGTAAGCCAGCTTGACACACTTCCACACAATGCAAGGGAAATGCAATCAGTTATGTATCATTTGCAGACTGAAAGGAACAATGATAGCAAATATCTATCATCTCTCATGAACAGTGGCAATTTCCGCTCCTGTTTCCATTTTGCTCTTAATTCTCTGACATCCCTACCTGGGGAGAGACTTGCATTTGGCCACCAGGCCTGAGGTTTCTTAAAGGTAAAGGTAAAGGGACCCCTGACCATTAGGTCCAGTCACGAACGAATCTGGGGTTGTGGCGCTCATCTCGCTTTACTGGCCGAGGGAGCTGGCGTACAGCTTCCGAGTCATGTGGCCAGCATGACAAAGCCGCTTCTGGTGAACCAGAGCAGCGCACGGAAACACCGTTTACCTTCCCGCCGGAGTGGTACCTATTTATCTACTTGCACTTTGACGTGCTTTCAAACTGCTAGGTTGGCAGGACTGAGTTTTTTACTCCTCGTTTATTGATCAGCCAAAGCTCTCTAAGCATACCCCTCAACTCTCTTGGGAAAATGTGGGCACCCTGTTTTCTCACACAAGAGCATGGTGGCCATTTTGGGTGTCATGATCTAACCCCGAAAAAAGCATCAGACAGTGTTCCCCTTCTCTAGTACCTGATACCTCAGATCCCTATAAAAGGTCATGGCAGGGTGATAAAAACCAAAAGCTGTTGCACAGAAGTCCAAGACTTGGCAATAAAATGTCAAACGAGGTGTGTAAAATGATGCACAGTGGGACAAAAAATTCTGATTTCACATAAGCCCTGACTGGTGTCAGGGATGGATTTTGCTAATCCTTTGTAATACGGTGTACTGTGTGAGGCCAACATTTGGTTCCCCCAAATGAATTTTTTCAATTATGTTCTCTATTTTGGCTCAGCGCCCTGTGGGGGGGGGGGGGAGAACTTTCACTCACTTCCTCCAGGTTTCTCCACTCACCTTTGCCCACCCTCCTCTGAAGTTCTAAATCAAAGCTTCAGCACTATACTGATTGGGACAACTTGAGTATTTATTAGTCATCTTGGATAACAAATGATTTCTAAGTGCCTGGATTCTAGCAGATTCTAGCAGTTCAGAAAATGAGTAGCTTTACATTAAAAGAGTATCTGCTAGCATGGTTATTATTATTATTATTATTATTATTATTATTATTATTATTATTATTATTTTAAAAACACCCTGTTGCAGTTCTCTTACATATACAGTATATTATTCCTGTAATAAGGGTCTCCTGGGGTTTGAGCTGGCAGTGATCAACCAGAAGAAGGATCTTGAATCCACAGAGGCTAGCCCAATGAAACTGTTAAACCAGTGCGCAGCTGCTATGATAAAAGCAGATTCCTTTTAGCGATTACCAGGAAAAGAATAGGAAATCTGTATTCTGATAGCGTAATGCCTTTATACAAATCTATGGTGCAACCACATATGGAAATGCTTGTGCTGGTGGAACGATCTCCTTGGCCCTATGTTGAATTCTACCATATGTATCTTAAAATGGTCCTTCTTTCGGTCGGGTGTAGATTTTTTTTATATACTGTAAGCTGCTTGGAGTGTTAATAGAAAAGTGGGGTATAAATATTAAACCTAGTCTAATAAAATTCAGGGTCCCATTATGTGATTTCCAGATCCTCCCTCCTGGATGCAGGTGACAAGGGGCTACGGAAGAGCTCCCTCAACAGTTTAGCGGATACCTTGCAATGCGCCGACCTTTCTCTGCGGCTGTTATTTCATGGTGCATTGCCAGCAAACGGAGAGGGGAAACAGATTCAAATTAACTATTAGCCAGATGGAATTTTCTTGAACCAGAACTGTTTATGATATTTTAAGATGTCTGGCAAACCCTCCCACCTTTCCTTCTTCACATGTCAGCGCTTCCTTGTATTATCTGGAACGTCGAGGGGACATGTTGTGATTAAGGGAAGGGAAAGCTCGTTCTCGCAGGGTTTGTAGTCTGGACATAATCAAGGGTTATTGAAAATGGATCAGCTAGACTTACATAAATTTGCAATAAAAAAATTCATATGATTCCTAGTTTTTTACTTTTTGGGGGGCGGGCGAGCGGGAGTGGCATTTACATTGTAGTGGCTGCATGCTTAATATCGGACAAAGGGGATGTGGCTTGAGGATTATTGTTATTTGTTGTTGTTGTTCAGTCGTTCAGTCGTGTTCGACTCTTCGTGACCCCTGGACCAGAGCACGCCAGGCACTCCTGTCTTCCACTGCCTCCGGCCGTTTGGTCAGACTCATGTTGGTAGCTTCGAGAACACTGTCCAACCATCTCGTCCTCTGTCGTCCCCTTCTCCTTGTGCCCTCAATCTTTCCCAACATCAGGGTCTTTTCCAGGGAGTCTTCTCATGAGTTGGCCAAAGTATTGGAGCCTCAGCTTCAGGATCTGTCCTTCCAGTGAGCACTCAGGGCTGATTTCCTTCAGAATGGATAGGTTTGATCTTCTTGCAGTCCATGGGACTCTCAAGAGTTTCCTCCAGCACCATCATTCAAAAGCATCAATTCTTCAGCGATCAGCCTTCTTTATGGTCCAGCTCTCACTTCCATACATTACTACTGGGAAAACCATAGCTTTAACTATACGGACCTTTGTCGGCAAGGTGATGTCTTTGCTTTTTAAGATGCTGTCTAGGTTTGTCATTGCTTTTCTCCCAAGAAGCAGGCATCTTCTAATTTCGTGACTGCTGTCACCATCTGCAGTGATCATGGAACCCAAGAAGGTGAAATCTCTCACTGCCTCCATTTCTTCCCCTTCTGTTTGCCAGGAGGTGATGGGACCAGTGGCCATGATCTTAGTTTTTTTGATGTTGAGCTTCAGACCATATTTTGCGCTCTCCTCTTTTACCCTCATTAAAAGGTTCTTTAATTCCTCCTCACTTTCTGCCATCAAGGTTGTATCATCAGCATTATTATTACCGGTAGGATTGTTATTTTGAACCCAACTAAGTCAGTGTGCAAGCAGAACAATGCCTTCTAGCAAAAAAAGGACTTCCTTTCCCTCTCTTCCACCTTGCGAATCAGCCTTGGGGAACTCACCAAATTTAAACAAGGTGATTGTGTGGGGACAACTGAGCAGGAGCTCAGAAGGTGTGAGAGGAATGTGTTTGTGAAGAAATGCCCCAGCAGCACCCTAGCTTTGTTTCAGCCGGGGATGAGAACCTGGATGGGCCCTAATATTAGGTGGAGAGAGTACATCACCTCAGCTCATGGGGTGCTTGGGAAAGCCGGTGAGGTGTTGATGGACAGAACTAAGCAGTTGCATTCATAGGACCTAGAGCAATGAGACCCACTAATGCAACAGGATTCCCCCATTCTTTCACCAGTGTCCCCCCCATCGGCTCTGGGTGGTCAAGAGAACCCCCAGAATAGCATGAAGAAGGGGGAGGAAAGGGGAAATTGCTCCATCTGGCAAGCTGGACTGTTTCTGTTACCCGAACTATTGTAATAGTGTGATGTTGCATTTCACCATTTATTTAGAAATGGAGTCTTCCCTGGGAAAACAGTTCCTCAGCTGGGCTAGAAGACTCTTGTGAGGAAAGAGCCTCAGCTGCCATATCTTCCATGATGACGTGGGTTTTGTTTCAGATGCATTGTGGGGAGAAAGATGGCCCCACTGAATTGAAAAAGAAAGAATTCAAAGCTTCTTATCTCTGGAAAAAAATTGAACTTTCATTCTCATCCTCCAGATTTCTCCATTCACTTTTGCCCACTCTCTTCTGAAATCTATGAGAAAAGTCAGAAGTCAGAACTGCACCTGTTTAGGATCTTTGAGTATTAGCCAGCTTGGATAACGAATGATTTCCAAGTGCCTGGAGCACACTGAGTTCTAGCAGTTCAGCAAATTAGTAGCTTTGTGTAAAAGTGTATCTGATAGCATGGTACTATTTCTTTTTCAAACCACCCTGCTGCATTTCTCTTGCATGAGGAAAGCGTATCCATATTATTCCCATTAGGTGCCGCGTTCCTAGAACTCTAAAAGCAGCGTGTGGTAGTGGCACAACCCCATGCAATTTCCATTGTAAGCAAAGCAGCATGAAAACCAGCCCATTGGTAATGGAAGGGGGTGGGGGGAAGCACGCAGGAACTCAATGTCCTGGTTTCTACATGCAGTATGGAACAAGGTTCCTTGACTTTGGTGGAAGCAACTCCAAGCCTGGTGCCAGGTAGGGGCAGAGTGCAAGTGGGATCTGCCAATTTTGGTTCCCTCCGTTTCTCATTTCTCCAAACTAAATAATTCAGTTCTCCACATTTCTGCAGCTTTTTGCAAAAATAAATAAATAAATAAATAAATAAATATTGTTTTAAAAAAATCCTCATGAAAATTCTTCAACATATTAGCGTGAATCTCTCCTAAGCAACATGTGTCTGTATGTAGCTTTGATAAATGTGCACATGTTTACAAGCAATTTCTCCTAATTTAATGCATTTTTGTATGTTATTTTTTTGCTAATATTAATTCTTGTGCATTTTCCTCCCATCTCCGCACTTTTGTAAACATGGTTTGGTTGGAGAAGTGCATCGCAAAATTTGGGGGGAAATGATAGAGCAGAGTCTACATACTTCTCTCCTTTAATGTGGTTCCTACACCACATTTCCTATGTTTTCTTCGCTAGGGTGCCTAGTTCCTTCAACCTTTCTGTCTAGAACTTGTTTTCCGTTCTGCTGAAAACCTTTGTTGCCCTCCTCTTAAAACTATGGTGCCCAGAACTGGACACAGCTTTCTGTTTTGCTTACACAACTTCTTGCAGACTCAGAAAATTATTGAGTTGTGTTTTTATTCTTTGTCAAAAGTCACAGAGCCCAGCTCTTAGATCATAATGTCACCATTCCCACTCTCGTACGCTTTTTAATGGGGGACAGGGCAAGAAATGTTTCATGTGCCAGTACGAATTTGGATAGTTAACGTCTCTGCGAGATATTTATGGAACTAATGAAAATCCTAGCAGTACAGGTATAAGCAGAGCCATATATTTTGTAAGAATAAATATATATACATACTGAAATCTCTGCAACACGAGACGTCGGCTGTGCCCATTGCCGACTGTCAGGTTTTTTTATTTTTATGTTTGAATTATGAAGTGTGGATGGATAAGGCTTTATTACGGTCAAACGGAGGCAGCGCAAGACACGGGCTGAAAATATGTCAGTGGTTAATATTTTCATTTCGTATTCCAGATAGGTTTTTAAATACTCTGTTAGGCACTCCCAACTTGCCTGAGGAGAGAAAAGTGCAGAAGTGTTTGGTTTTCTTGGGACGAGGGCAAGAGCATGAGATCACACAGAGGAAACGGCCTTGGGCCAAGTCTAAACAGTGGCCCATCTAGCTCACATTGCCAACACTGACTGACGATGGCTGTCCCAGTTTTCAGAGGGGACGTCAGCCCAACCTGGAGATGCCTGGGAATGAACCTGGTACCTTCTGCATGCAGAGCAGATGCTTGCCACCGAGCTATGCCCCTTCCCCTTATGGTATCTCCTGTTCTTCCTACAAATAAAGAAGAGGAGAATAATGGAAGCATGCGACAACGCTTCTTCGCTTTCTGCATATCTCCCAAGCAGCAGCTTCTACCTCACCCTGCAATACCCCCATGTTAGGAACGGGGATGAAGTTTACACATTTTAATTCTCACCTGCCACATCCACATCTTCTGAGCCAATAGTTCAGGTGCAGGGAAAATTTTGGCTCTCCAGCCGTTGCTGAACTACAACTCCCATCAGTCTCAGCAAACATAGCCAGTGGCCAGGGATGCTGTTGTTCCTGCAATAGGTGAACCAAAGCGGACCTTTCGTTTGAAATCTTAAAGGTGCTTTACAATATTCAAAAGCAAAGGAAATGCATGTAGCCCAGGGAACAGGGGGGCAAGAGAGTTGTGCCATTCATGCCACAGTGAATATTCTCCAGTTTGTAACACACCACCCCAATCTCCAAGGGAAGTGAGATTCCCACCAGTCTGTTCCTCCCTCTAGGGCAGTGATGGCTAACCTTCACACTCCAGATGTTTTGGAACTACAACTCCCATGATCCCTAGCTAACAGGACCAGTGGTCAGGGATGATGGGAGTTGTAGTCCCAAAACATCTGGAGTGTCAAGGTTAGCCATCACTGCTCTAGGGAGTAGCCAGGGTTAGGATTCCAGCCTCCTGCTGCCCAGGCTACAATCCCTGGAATATTTTACTCGGGGACAAGCCCCACCGGACTTAATGGGAGTTCTAAGTAGGCATTGTAGGATTGTGGTGCAATTACCTGGGTGCAAAGCAGCCCTGTGGAGGCAGATAAAGAGACAAAACTATGTGTCAACTTTTTGAAAAGAACAGAACTGGGTAGTTCAAACAATGCAACTGACACTGTAAAAACAGTATTATGCTGGGCACCTGGATTTACAAGCACATGTAAGTGCAGAATGAATATATATACACACACACTATATTTTACACATAATATTTCCCAAAGTTAATTACATTCTCCAGGCAGAAATGTGCCCCTAGACCCCGTCATTTCAAAGGAAAGGGATTGTATTTTTGAAGCTGCCATAGTGTGTCACTCTTATTCCACTTGTTTCAACCGGGTTTGTTAATCACCGTGCTGTTGTTGCTATTATGGGATGGGAGCAAGGGGAAATGATTTGCATTCAGCAGGGCTCTTTGTTGTTGCCCCGCCCCCTTTCTCAGATGCACCCGTAGAACACGTTTGTGCTGGAGTTTCTGTTTTTAAGCTGCAGAAGCCCTTATGACGGAAGCAAGCTGATCGCTTGGAGAGATTGTGTATGTCTTCTAGCCCATCAAAATGATTTGCCTCCTGAAACAAACAGTAAAGGAGATGCCATAATAGAGCTGTGCACCTATCATATGTTTAAACCCTGCACGCCTGGAAGAATCATGGGAACTGTAGTTTGTTGAGGGTGCTACGAATTTCACTGCCCCATGAGGGTAAGCTACAATTCCCAGGATTATTGGGAGGGGTGTATGTGCTTTAAATGTGTGGTGTGCATGCTGCCAACTGCTACCCTACATTTCCTACATACACTTACTGGGGAGTGTAGGCCCCATGGATTGAACGCAGTGGACCTTACTCCTGAAGTAGCTATGTGGAGAACTGCACTGTGAGTTATGTATTACTTCTCTCTCTTCATTGCCCTCCCGCTGCCCTCATTCATGCTTTAGGTTGAGCCTCCCTCACACCCTTTGCTTTCCTCAGAATAGTAGGAATAACAAGGCCCTGGATTGTCCTGCAACATCGAATCCAACATTTTGTTTTCGGCAGCCAGTCAGCCAAATGTGTGGATAAAATTTCTGAGGTGGGTCGATTCGTTACCCCAGGCAAAAACTAAAACCGTCAAGAGGCTGCCGAGGCTATGAAATCTAGCTTTGGAATTCTGAGGGCATATCCAAAATCCCAACACTCTGACATTTGCAATGTTTTCAAAATGCTAGTTTCGGTTCTAAAAGGGCATTTTCAGATGTGCAATGTGGTCATGGGGGGGGGGGAGACACCCTCTTTGAGGCTTTTGTCATCTACATTTTTTTGGACACGTGGGAATCTTTATGAGGACCAGAAAGCCGGGGAGAGACATTTTACAATGCAAGAAATGGTTGCAGATACTGTATGTTTTACATCAGGGGTTGCCAGCCTTGGGCCTGCGGGCACATTTGCAAACTAGCAAAACTGTTATGGTCACCACAACCCGTTCTACTGGCTACAATATGGTGCTTTTTTCAAGCATGACTTCGGGGACCCTGCCAGGCACAAGGGAAAGTCTCTGTGGCTGCACCAGTGGGCAACCTCTATTTTACATTCATATTACATCCATGGAAAATACAAAAATACAAAACAGTCATTTAGTGCCCTGCGAGAAAACATCCTAAGTTAGAGTGCTAGCTGCACCCTTTCAGTATGCCTCTGAATATCAGTAAATGGGGAACAACAGCAGGAGAGGGCTATTGCTTGTGGGCTTCCCATTAGGAAGACATCTGGTAGGGCATTGTGGGAAACAAGATACTGGGCAGCTCAGGACTTTGGCACTATCTGGGAGGATTCTTCTGATGTTCTCAAATGGCAGGAAGCAAGGGCTAAGTAACAGAAGCCAGGTAGCAAGTAAGAGAACCTTAGAGACCAAGGAGAGCTCCCAGTGAGAGCAGATGTTGCTCCAAAGCTTCCTTCACCAAGACAGTGCCCTCCAGATGTTTTGGACTACATCTCCCATCAGTCCCAGCCGGCACATGCCGACGGAAGTTAAAATCCAAACCAGTTTGTGGACGTTGCTTCAAAAGAGGGCCAGAATGCAATCCCCGTTTGAAAAATGGGAGAGTAATGCCATTAGTGCAAGGAATTCCATCTGCACAACAGGACTCCCCCCCCCCACGTCTCCCCACACCCACCAGCAGCACAGGCTTAGGAGGTGCAAGGGGAGAGGAGAGCGAAGGGAAGCCTTATTGTGCTACTAGCAACTCCTGCTTTTCTGGAGACTGCCTCTTGAGTCCAAAGGGTCCCCCTCATAGATCAGCTGAAAAAGGGCTACAACAAAGGGGTGGGGGACTAAATCAAGGGCAGGATATCCACCCCATCTCTAAACCCCTTGCCCCTTGTGAATTTTCATTGGTCATTGTCTGGGGTGGTGAACCAGCAGAGGTTCCGGAACTACAACTCCTATCACTCCCGGTCTCTTTAGGAAGGGCCGTAGCTCAGTGGTTGACCATCTACCTTTGCAAGCAGAAGTTCCCAAGTTCAATCCCCAGGATCTCCTTGAGGGGCTGGGAAAAACTCCTGCCTGAAATTCTGGAGAGTTGTTACAGGTCAGTGTAGACAATATTGACCTAGATGGACCAAGGATCTGGCTCAGGTTAAGGCAGCTTCCTGTGCTCCCATGGGCCACGCTGGTCAGGGCTGATGGTGTCCAACAGGTTAGCCACGCCTGGTGTGCATATATAAAAGAGTTCAACTCCAACTACTTGGGAGAGAGAGAGAGGGAAAGCTTCCAACTAAGGATGACTCATTAAGCAAACATGCCCATTAAACCATTAAAGCAGACTTCTCGGGGAAAGAGTTGAAGCTCCATTTTGAAGATGTTTAAAGAGCACCCCGGAGTCATTCCAAACTAGACCGAACAAAATATTCCCAAATGTACTGGGGAGGGGAGGGGGAAAGTGATTTGGGACTAGGTGGCCTAAGAGTTCTTCTCCGCACTCTAATTTCTGTGACTTTATGACTGGAAATCACTTTTAGCGTAAGAGGATTTAGATGGCAGGCTTAGGCGCACGTTATTTACTGCCGGACTTACGGCTGGATTTTGTGGTGGGTGGGAGAAGGCACTCCAAACAAATCTCCCACCCCCCAGGTCAATGCAGAGAGGAAACCAAGGGATTAGGATGCTGTGGAAGGGCTGGTATACTGGGAATGTTTTGGTTTGTAAAAGGTGGCACTTTCGGCAAGAGAGGCGTGTAAAAAATGACTGCACGCAGGACAGCATTTAACTGCTTTGTACTTCCTAGCTTGGCAACTGCTCCAAAAACTTAATGCTTGACCATATGCCCCATTTTAGGTGCATATTGTGTTGCGCTCACCCCAAGCAGTGGCATAGCATAGGGCGTGGGGCCACAAGGCCGGTTGCCAGGGTGAAAAATGGTTAGGGGTGCAAATTTTCAACACCCAGTGCTGCCTCAATACAGCTGCATACGTCCACCGCTGGGTTCTGTTGAAAACGGCTTCTCGATGCAAGCCAGGAAGTGACTTCTCCAGACAATGAAACAATGAAATCTCTGTGGCTGCGATCTCCTGGGTGACGTGGTCACCAGTAGGTAGTTGAATGTGCATGTGTACGCTGCCCGTTTCCCTCCCTCCTACTCCTCCACATGGCACTGGGTGCTGGCAACCCATGCTACGCCACTGGCCCCAAGTAGTGCCAACTTCCAGATCTGCCATCTCCATTTCAATAAGCGGATACCCCAGATACTTGTAGATTCTATCAAAGAGGCACGTGGAGGACTGAACATGCCTGGATTCATCCTGCTGTAGAGGCCAGGTATGGTCGTCACTCAGTGATAGACTCCATGCTTTTTTGCATGCAGATGGGTCTCCGCATTCATCCCGAAGAACTGCTGCCAACCGGTACTGAGCTAGATGGACCAGTGGTTTGATTCTGTATATGGCAACTTCCTAAGTTTCTATTGAACTTGGAACCTCTGATCTGCAGCCCTCCCCCAGGATTTGCTTTCATGCAGTTTTCAAGGACATAAATACAAGGCGGCATGCTAAGGCAAGACCTTGAGAATGAAGCAATATTGAACAGTCACTCTGGTTTTAATCTTCCCTCTCTGCGGAGGAACAGGGAAGAGTCTGATGCCTCTAAAAAAGGAGTGTGAGACTCTGAAGATTCATTGCATGAGTCTGGCCAGTGGTTTGGGACTGTCCCCTCACTCTTCCCCGTGGATCCTCCCTCTCATAACATGTGGATAATATAATTTCTTCCTCAAGGAAGTACCATGAGGGTTAATTAGTATCCATAAAATACTTTCAGAACCTGAAATGAAAGACTGCAGCAGATGGATAAATTATTATTAATACCGGTCTCACTAGATTGGAAGTAGGAGCGTTTCTGTGGATTCCAGGGCTAGGCAGGATTTTTCCATATGCTGCAATTTGATTGAACGTTTAATCCGCCTCTCCTCTTTAGCTTCATTAACCTCTTCTGAAGGAGAACAAAGAATCAATTGAAACACGTATGGCATACTGGAAAGTTTAACATTCTCCGGCACTTAAGTACAGTCTGCAGAGTATTTAAAGTATAGTTCTAACTCTGAAATTGGCAAGTACCAGAAAGGCCTATCTTGAGGGCGAAAGCCCAAGGCGTGCCAAGTTTTTTATCCTGTTAAAAATAAAATAGAAATTGTACCGTGGCGGTCCGTGTTTCAGGCTTATTGTGTCTTGAGGCAGTTTTCCAAAAAGCGAAATGGATTGGAGGCTGCTTCCTTTGTCTTGTCTGTTCTCTGCAATAGTAAGGAGAGGCAGTGTGGTGTAGTGATTAGAGTGGTGGACCAGGTCCTGGGAGAGCAAGAGATAATGACTTCCCCCATGGGGTTAAGGAGGCTGCGTGCTGGGAAATTTTTCATAGGGGAACAGTTGGGGCCAGAGGTGCTAGCTTGTGAGGGGGGTGGGGGGTTCATGCCATGCATATGACATTGTTGCATCCTGACCTTGCGCACATGAGCATTGCACCTCCCTCCCTAAGCTGGGCAGAAGCTTCCCGGGCTTTACGAAGGAGGTGCCAGGGCTCTGGGAGGAAGCCGGAGCCCTCCTGCCTCCTCCCAAAAGCCGGGTGGGCTTTGGGAAGATGGCAGGGTGGATCTTTGACCCATCAGAGCCTCGCACCTCCCTCCCTAAGATGGGCAGAAGCTTTCTGGGCTTTGGGAAGGAGGCACCCGGGGAACATTTAGGGGACTAGCCCTTAGTCCAATGACCACATGCCACTGGGCTGCAGACTGGTGGAGAGATGTTTACTGGAAATAGAGAGCATTCATCACCCACCTTGCAATGATAAGGCAACCTCGAAACCCACCACCCACCAAAATTCTGGTGTACCCTGGGAATGAGGCAGAGAAATGGGGGCTTCTTTCACAGGTGAAACGACAACAACTTGAGAAACGGGAGGACGGATTTCGGCATGGCACTAGGGTACGCAGTTGCCCGTTTGTTTTCCTCAGTTTCTGATTCATCCACTTCACATGGACTTGCCTCTCTGTTTCCACCATCTGTAGCACAGCATTCCTCAAAGGGACCTGTGGGCACGAAAGGAAGTGGTTAGCAGCATCTGCCATGCATGAAATATTGAAACATCCGAATAACCTCATTTTGAGTTTCTCTGTTGTTGAGAGCTCTTGTTGTTGTTGTTGTTGTTGTTGCTGCTGCTGCTGCTACAGCAGAGAATGGGGGGCAAGTGATGAAAAAATATTCTTATTCCACTTACTTGTGTTGTTCTCTCTTCTTTGGGCAGTCCAGAAGCCAGTGTGAGCATTTTTGTTTGCTTAAATTTCCATATCTTCACATGGGCTATTCAACAACCACTACAGGTGCCATGAACCCACAGTACGGTTGGGATCAGGCGTGGGTTGGCAGTCTCTGAAGGCAGAGGAAGAGGGGAGAGAGGCTGAATTGTGGGAACCTGAGATGGAGGGGGGGGATCTCACCTTTCCACCCTTTGAAAGGGGGAACAGAAATGCTGCTGCCCCCTCCAGCTTTCCTGTGGAGCAGGAAGCACCAGAAGAAGCTGGGGAGGGTTCTGATTCTGAACAGGAGGCAGTGGAGACTGAAAAGGAGCCTGCACAGGAAAGTGCAGTCTTGTAGCTTAGAAGCAGCCATGGCCTTTGTAGATGGGAGCAGACCTACCCACTCCAACCAAGTGGATGCTTGCAATCTCAACATTCCCATAAGACAAGAGAGTCCTGCAAGCAAGTGTGCTGCTTCTTATTTTTAAAAGCTTAGTGAGAGGGGCAGGGAAACTTGTTGGGACATCTTCATTGCTCAGTCCAGTTCTGAACGTCTTCCCTGCTTCTGAACTTCTGAATCGTGACTCCTGAGCACTGTATCTTCTGCTAACCCTGTACTGTTATTTGCCTTAATAAAGACATCTTTTTACTTCCAAGCAAGAGCCTTTGTCTGCATGTGGCGGACAGGAACCAGGGCAAATGACTACACCGAACCAAATAATTATAGAGTTAGAAGAGATAGAGTTAGAAAACCCTGCTCCATGGAGTATCTACAACACAGGATGCAACAGGAGCAGCTTTCCCCCAAGCTGACACCTTCCAGATGTTGCAGACTACAACTCCACCATCTCTTCTAAAATGGGAACTTCCCAAATGCAGAGTGTTGCCTAGGAGATATTGCATTTTTTTGGTTTTGTTTTCAAGGAGGCAGAGCAAGACTTAAAACAAATTCCAAGTGGTGACATTGGCTGGACTGAGGCAACCTGTTAGCCATCAACATCATGTGTGACAATCTCTCTCTCCTCTTGGAGGGTGACTAATCTTAGCAGATGACAAGACCGTCTCATGCTTAACCAGGCTATCCTGTGATCATGACTCCAACGGAAGGGTTGTTGACTGAATCTGGTCTCTGTCAAGGGACCAGGAAGTTAAAAAAAAATTCCTTGGTTTATTAGACGAGAGAAAGGAGCTGCATCTAGAACTCTAGGCGTTGTAGAAGAATAAGGCCATAGTTTCTATCCATAAGGACTATGGCTGCCTCCAGAATGCCTCTGAAAACCAGTTGTTGTCAAGTGAAGGTGGGGAGATTGCTGTTATGCTCAGGTCCTGCTTGAAAGCTTCCCATAGGTGTCTGGTTGACATGGTGAGAACAAGATGCTGGATTGGATGGGCCTTTGATCTGATCTAGAAGGGTATGTCTTACGTCCTTAACATTAGTTGCAGCTTTCCTAGATGCTTCCTAAGCACAAAACAGGCAGAAAGACAACAGTAACAATTAGTTTGGAATATCTCCAATCTGAGTCCCTGGGAAGGGGCTATAAATAAATGTTAAGATGTCATGCCGGAGATTAATACAAACACAACATCAGTTTAGCTGCTCATCTTTCCCTCCTGTATGCAGACACTTAATTTTTAAAATCAGAAGAGTGCTGATCAGAAGCCCGAGGCTTATATTTTCAGTTGTGAGGCTTAAGAAATTTATATCTTTGCTTGGTTTGCAACGAGAATGCAAAATGACCAGAATGCTAATTTACACTACAAATGCCTCACTCCGTATAAGTGTAATAATAATAAAAAAAGTGATGGTGAACAAGCTGTTACCTGTAAACCCTCCCCCCCTAATTCCTTACTACTTAGGGAAAATGCTCTGTGCATGCTCAGAGTTAATCTACCTTTGTTCCTTCTGCTGTGTTGTGTACCAGTGGCAGAGTTCTGGGACTAAACACTTAAGAACCTTGGCTCAATTTAAGCACTCTGAGTAAATATATTGCCAACTTTCAAAGGAGATACTTTAAACCCCAACGCCTGTTATTGCTTTTATGCACGGTGCATAATAACAGGTTGCTCTCCCCTCCACCTACAATTTTTCTAATGGGACACAAATCTGTGTTTCCCTTGCTGAACTATCTCTGATCCTGGCCATCTGATTAATTACAGCTCCTAAAACAAAATTAGATCCACACAGATACTGAGAAGCCTCGCTGAGCACACTGCACACTCCTTCCAAAGGATTTCTATCAGTTCCTTTAGGGCTAATCAGTTTGGCTTTGTTCAGAAATATGGAGAGAGCTTGATCTACTTATGGGTGGAGCGTTTATATCAGATGAGTTCCCTGCAGGTTAATACAACAAAGCCAGAAATAAACTACGTGGTGAAATCTCCTTGGGTGTTCTTGGCAACAGCTCTGAGACAGTGAGACTGCATTTCAAGATTATTCACCTCCCGTTTTCAAGGATCACAATATTTGTCATCAGTCATTGCCCCAGTCCATAGAGCTCTAGAAAGCTGAGGGGCTCTAAGTCAAGAAGAAAGCCACATTTCCTTGGCTATTAGTCATGCGGCCAGCATGACTAAGCCGCTTCTGGTGAACCAGAGCAGCGCACGGAAACACCATTTACCTTCCCGCTGCCGCGGTACCTATTTATCTACTTGCACTTTGATGTGCTTTCGAACTGCTAGGTTGGCAGGAGCAGGGACCAAGCAATGGGAGCTCACCCCGCCGCGGGGATTCGAACCGCCGACCTTCTGATTGGCAAGCCCTAGGCTCTGTGGTTTAACCCACAGCACCACCTGTGTCCCTCCCTCTTGTGCTATAGATCAATCTAATTAATGTGTAGGGGAGCATTGGGGAACCTGTGGACCTCTAGATTTTGTTGGAAAGTTCCTGGACCCCAACTCCAATCAGCCTTGGCACCATGTGACTTGTGTGCTTGCACAGCCTTCAGAGGGTTGCATTTGGAGGTAAAGGGCAAGAAGGTTGCTTGGAATGTAGAATGTTAAAGTAAGTGGAAGGGGGAATTGAAGGGAGCATAGAATGCTACTGGGTTTGGTGGTGGGAATACTGTTGACTAACAGCTGGAAGAAGGAGAGGGAACAGGGTGGAGGGTAGAAAGGATTAGATGGGTGGGAATGGGTTTCGGAGATTAGAAATTAATCACCCCATTCATCCCAGATTTCAGTTTATTGTTAATTCGTTTCCACTGCTGCTCAAATAAACACTCTGTCCATTGTTAACCTCAGGTAATTACCGGTGAATCCCAAGCAAGCCTAAAGCGTTTCGTCACCTAAAATGATACCCACACCTACGCAGAGCTATGAGCATGGTAAGACTGACAAAGTTGTAAGACCTTTCTTTCCAATGGGATCGGCTCATCGCTGACACTGGGTGGGAGCGGTGACCCTTCTCCTACCTTGTTCTTGTGTATTGGGCTTGGGCTGGTAAACTTGCATGTCCACCTGACTCTTTGGGAATCAGCCAGCAGCTGGTTCTAACCAGGCTTTCCTCCCCCACCTCCTTTGCCGCTGGGCCCGCGGAAGACATCCTTGTGAACGATGCTCAGTAAATAACCTCCATTCATCTGGCAACATGTAATTGAGTTTGTGCTGGTTTTGAGTGAGGCCTCCTCGTGATAGCAGCAAGGGCAGAGCAAAGGTGAGAGTGACAGCAATGATTTAGATTTGCATAACTGCCCAAGTAGATAAATAGGTACCGCTACAGCAGGAAGGTAAACGGCGTTTCCGTGCACTGCTCTGGTTCGCCAGAAGCGGCTTAGTCATGCTGGCCACATGACCCGGAAGCTGTACACCGGCTCTCGGCCAATAAAGCGAGATGAGCGCCGCAACCCCAGAGTCGGACACGACTGGACCTAATGGTCAGGGGTCCCTTTACCTTTACCTAACTGCCCATCAGGAAGCATTTCCTGGGCGGCATGCAACAAAGTTTTAGAAACTCAATAAACAGTAATAATAATGGAAATAGCAATGCAGCAATCAAAGAGAACTCTTTGCATAGCAGCATAATACAGTCCACAGTCTGGGTTTTAAACACAGTTAAATAAAGTCTGCACTTGGGGAAAAAAAATCAGGAAGGTGCCATGAGAGGAGGCTCTGAGGAGGTTGTTGTTCCAATAGCTGAAGTACCAGCAACAGAGAATCCATCTATTGGGTAGCCATGTGCCTCCCTTAACATGACAGGGGTGTCTGGATCAGGGCCTCTGGGATCTTAAGGAGTAATTTTTGCTGTTGCATGTTCTAGAAGTAATGCTTTTCCATTGCAAGAGTGAAGAGTGTCTTCTTGGGCCGGATTCAGTGAAATAGTTGTACTAGCTGGAGTCAGCACAACGAGTCCTGTTGCCGCAATGGAACTTCCTCCCCCTCTCTTCCCCCTGTCCACACACACACACACACACACACACACACACACACACTCGGCTCTGGTATGTTGTGGGGAAAGTTTGCACAAAAATATGTACATTGGTGAAAACAAGCTACAAAAAAATGCACCACATTGCAAAACTTTGCTTGGCAAATCGGGAGAAATGTGCACAGGTATAAGTAAGTAAGTAAGTAAGTAAGTAAATTTTTATTTATACCCCGCCCTCCCCAGCCAAGACCGGACTCAGGGCGGCTAGCATCAAATATCAATACATTAAAACACAATCAAACAATTGATTAAAATACAGCTTAAAAATTAGAATCAGGATAAAATTACACGAATATTTGGGCAGGTTTGTAAACTGGCATGGAACCTGAGGCTGGAAAAATGAGAAGCTGCATTAGATCATGAGGAGGGCTGATGACTCATCTAGTCCAGCATTCTCAAACCAGCTAACCATACGGCTGTGGGAAACCTGCAAGCAGAGCCTGAGAGCAGCATCACTCTGTCCACCTGGTATTCAGAGGCACACTGCCTCCAGAAGTGGAAAAAGAACCTCGTTGTGATGGGTCGTAGTTATTATTAGCTTTGTCCTCCGAACTAAGAGTAACCAAATGAAAAAGAAAACCCTTCTATCCCTAGCCCCACCTACCAGAAGTACTGGAAACTATTGTTCAAACCAGCCTGGTGCTCTCCACATGTTTTGGACTACAACTCCCATGGACCCCACCCAGTATGTCCCTGACGGCTGGGGATAAATGGGAGTTGTAGTCCAATACATGAGGGCAGCACCTGGTTGGGGAAGGCTGCTTTAAACGAGCAACATAGCGTGTTCTCCTTCATGGAGAGCACGTGTTGCAGTGGGGGCCAGGAAGTCACCCCTCTGTTGCTGGGCGGGATCGTATGGATGGCCACTGTTGTGATTGGACCATGGGTGTTGTTGGGGAGAATTGTATGTTGCAATTTATTGATGGACAGCCCAGCGGATATATATTGGTGGGTATGCAACGTGATCCCCCTCTTGGCTGCGTGCTTCTGATCCCCCTATATTTTTAGGCCTCTGCGTTGACATTGCTATGCCTGTCATGGGGTCGTCTGCTGTTGGGGCAGGGGCCTGGTAGGAATTTTTCCATTTGGCTGATTGGCTGGTGCCATCTGGTTTTCGCCTACTGCGTAGCAAATAGTCACAACTTGTAAGGTTGGCGGTTAGGCATTGGTTATTATGTTGGTTGGAGGAGGGGTTATGATTGATTGCGTCTGCCCCTCCAATTGTTGCTGGTGTTAGTGAAATTCCGTTAAAGGAATCCAGGGGCTCGATGCTTTTTGTCCGAACCCCCGGTCGGGGGCTAGGGCTGTGCAAGAGCACTGGGAGCCTGTGGGGAGAGGGGAGGGTCAGACCACCCAGCTCCCTTTAGCTCTCCAGAGTGTTTTCCCCTTACTGACGGTTGTCAGTTCTGTCCCCTGTGGGACAGATAGTCTTAACCAATGCCTAAGCAACTACTCACATTGTTTGTATTTTAATAAAGTTGTGGCCAAAATCATGCCAAAAACCAAAACTAAAATTCTGACTGATGTGTGAATTATTTGAGGGGTGGTTTGGGGACCTTGACACGCAGAGCATTTGCTTCAAGTTCCAGCATAATCCGAAAGCTCTCCCTCAGGCAAATATTCTACTAATTGTAATGCTGGGCTTTACAATTGAACAATAAACTGGACATTAAATAAGAGCCATTCGACACAACTTCCTCTCATCTTTCCTGAGGTTTCTCTTCTGTTACGGGGCATCCTTGTTTGTCTATCTGGCCCTGCTGTTGTCGACTGGAACCTTGGCGAAGGCACAGAAACCAGATCCTTACAGCTTTTTACTGTACAGGATTTTGCAATAACCAGGTGGAACATACATCATTAGTTTACCGCATAATGACTTTCCTTTTAAATCACGGTTCCAAAACATTCAAGTTAACATTTACTGAGTTAGGGAGGCTGAAAAGAAAGGAAAAGAAAGTGAATGCAAATCCACCTTTCCATTGTAGGAGTAAGAGACTCAAAGTAGGCTTTTTATCTACTTTGTTGAAATGGATTCAACTTTCCAAGAACTAAAATTGGGTTTCCTGTCTTGACTGTTTTGGAATTACTTACTGTCATCTGTTTCAGACGTTAAAGGATATGATTTAATATCAGCAATAAGGCCTCTGTGCCTAGTTTGGCAGGTGTTAATTATTTAAACACGACTCGTTTTAATTTGGTTCCAGTTGCTCTTTGCACCGATCTCTGCAACATATTTCAGTGTGTGTGTGCTTCTTGCTGAAGAAAATACATTGGGGGGGGGGGATGAGACTTGGAAAGGGGCTGGGGGAAGGGAAGGCCTTTGTGGATGGTCCTCTTTATGGCTGTCTTTTGCCAGCTGGTAAAGACATTTTGTATTCTGGCAGGTTTTTGCCATGCTAAGTATTATCTATGAAGGTTATTTTTATCTGTGATCTCTGCCATTGTTGCTTTTAACATGCCCCCCCTCCCGCAATGTTACGCATTTGTGCATTTTTAATGGGTGTGTGTGTTCTACTTCAATATATATTTTTATTGCAGTGGCTTATTTCTTCCAGGCGCGCCCCAGCTCTTTTTGCAGCGCACGCATATCCATATCAACATGTTGATGTGCTATGATCATCAACAGAGGCTTTCAGAATCCCCACTGTCAGAAACTAGATGTCTAGCAGTCACAGAGATGGGGCCTTTTTCAGTAGTGGCACCCACCTCCAGAATTCCTTCCCCAGAGAGATAATTATCCCTGTCTATTACTGCTTCACTGTGAAGCAAATTCTCCCCATCACCACCACAGATGAGGCCATAGCTGTCAAACCTCCCTTTTTTGGGCGGGAAACTCCCTTATTCCAATGCCGTTTCCCGCTGCTATCCTGGATTGTTGATATCCCTTAAATTTCCCGGATTTCAAAGGAATCCGGCCAGGGAGGCTCCTCAGCTGCGTTGCTCGGCTGCCAATAAGGAGTCTGAGACCGACTGGGGGCGGAGCTTGCATGCCTTGTGCAGCCAGACCCTCATGCCCAACCAGACAGCCAGCCTGCCTGCCGTCTACACGCTCGCTCTTTCGCTCACCCATTCGCGCGCAGCCTCTGGAGCGCAGGGTGGCGAGGCTACTTGGTGCCATTGCACCGCCCTCGCGGCATCCCTTATTTTCAAATCCGAAAGTTTGAAAAAATCCCTTATTTTCAATTCTGAAAGTTGACAGCTATGGATGAGGCAGGTGTAGCAGATGAACCAAAAGTGGAGGCGCGAAGAGGCAGGGAGGTCAGTGTGGTGCCAAGGCACCAGCAGAGCCAATCTGGCACTCTTGCTGCTGCTTTTGCACTGTGCTGACCTCCCTACTCCCCCTCCTAGTAAGTGACAGAACTGTACCTGCTGGGAAGCTACCGGTAGCATAGCAATTTGACCCCACTTGGTGAGCTGTTTCTGGACAGACCAAGTGCACACTACCACAAAGAATTTGAGTGCTTGTGTTGTATTTAGGCTAGGGATGTAATAATGATAGAAGAAGACACTTGCAGGATCAGGCAGAAGACCCTTCTAGTCCAGGGCAGACAACAAGGTGCCTCTGGGAAGTCCAAAGTCAGGACAGGAGGGCAATAGACCCTCTTCCCTTAGCTGGTACCCGAAGGCATACTCTGATATCAGCTGTTATGATCAACATGAGCTCTACTGTTGGAATCAATGGTAAGATTCAGCAGGCACCCCCAACCTGTGGCTCTCCAGATGTTGTTAAACAACAGCCCACATCATCCCTGGTGTTGTATGTCCAAGACATCTGGAAGGCACCAGGTTGGGGAAGGCTGCAGTACCAGGATGGGGAACCCGCAGTCCTCCCAATGTTGCTAGACTCTGGTTCCCATCAGCTCTAGGCAAAATGGTCAAGGATGATGGGAGTTGTAATCCAGCCATTTTTATCTGCTGAAATACACACACACACACACACCCACACACCCACACACCCACACACACCAATTTTCTTAAGCATAGCATGGTAGATGCTTTCTTGTTAATGATTACACAGTGGGAAAGACCTGTAAAATGGGTCATGGTTTCTCAGGTATTCACTTTGTTTTGCATTGTGAAGTCAAAAGCTTTTGGAAGGGGGGGAAAGGGAGGAGAGATGAAATTACTCTTTGATGTAAGTGCAGGGGTGCCTCAAACAACATCTGTCTGGTTTGTGCAATTTGTTTTAGAGCTCAGCCAAAACAGCTATTACAGCTTTTGATCTCGGATTTTTAGGATCTGTGGCCAAACTCTCTATCCCTTTGAAAACTTCAGGATTTTGTGGGTGGCGGAGGATCATGAGTTTATCAGCAAAGATAGTAGCTGTGAAGGGGATCAGACCAACAACAACAACAACAACAACAACAACAACAACAACAACATTAAGACAGATCAACCTGCCAGGGTACAAGGCACTATATACAAGTATAAACTATAATTCCTGGCGTTCTTTGGGAAGGCAGTATTCTTGTGAGATAAAACAGAGTTTATGGAGATTGGTATAAAACAGAGCAGAGCAATTGTTTCCAATGGGCATTTGGTTGGCCACTATGAGAACAGAATGCTGGACAAGATGGGCCATTGGCCTGATCCAGCAGGCTCTTCCTATGTTCTTAGGTTCACTTGTTTTCCATGAATTTGTCTGAACCTCTTTTAAAGTTGGTGGTCATCACTGCATCTTGTGCTTTGGGAAGAACTTTATTTTGTCTCTTCTGAATCTTCCAACATTCGGTTTCATTTGATGTCTCTTCTTTATTTGTGGTGGATGGACACACTGGAATAGCTAGGTTACAATAAGCAGAGAAGCGAGGAGACCTGAGGGGAGGGATGATCTTTTCATGAGGCCTGCATCCCTTTTTTTTCCTGGCAAAAAAACTCCAGCCACTGAAACACACCTGCGTTATTTTCACTTGCCGCTGACTGCATGAATGTTGTCATTTAAATCTGGGGACTTTTCATACCTGTTCTTAAAATGGAAAGTGTTTTTCCATTTTAAGCTCAAGGTGTATACTCAATGACAAAATGCAGGCATAATGTCAATTCGTTTGAAAATACATTCCCCATTTGTTACTTTCGCATTCTAACTGCACAGAAATCCAGATTGTCACAAGCCATATTGGAGGTGGTCTGAACTAGGGTGATACCAAACTGTGGCAATCACACAACAGCCATCCTGCTAGTGAGAGTCTAAGCATAGCACAACAGCGCAATCCAGTGTGTGTCTCATGCTTGCAGAAGTCGGGTTTGAAGTAGCACCGGTGAGGGGTGTGGCCTGAGGATAAGGGTAGAATCCTGACAGAGAGGCTCAGAGAACCATGTTTGGCCCCTAGGCCCATGGCTCCCCATCTCTGAGCTGTTAAAAAGCTGGTTCTGCACGTTTCCATCAAAAGCCAGCTGTGGACAGCACTGACTGGCTAGTGCCCATGTAGTCTTCTTCTTCACCACTCAAATGCAGAACAGCTTTGCAGCTGAACCTTTCTATTTTTATTGGTAAGGTGAAAGAAGATTAAAAAGTTCTGTTTGTACTGAAGATGATGAGAACATTTCCAAAACATTCCAAAACACTCTAGCTCCATTATGGCTATCTTGATCTTACATTTACTGAGAAAATTCTGCTACATGCACATTATCTGTTCTCACCCCCCAGATTCACAGATTGAGATGCCTTTCTGTAGTAATTTATCTGCTACAGCATTACACAAATTCCTCCTTTCCTTTTACCTTTGTTTTGCTTTCACCACATCTCACAGGAGACCAGAAGAGCCTTAGCGCCGAATAATGAGGCCCCTGTATTGTGCAAGGAGGAATAATGAGTATCTGACAGATACCCCACCAGGCACAATGCAGTTCCTGTTGCAGACTTAATGTAAGGGAAGGAGGGGAGAAATGTCTAATTCCCACAGCAGAACAAGAAGTTGACAACTGGAGGTATTACACAAGGCAAGTCATTTTGTCCCGGCAATAAATGGAAAAGGTGGGTGTTTGTTTAGATTTAGGCAACCCCATAATGATTTTAACACTCAGCTGAGCTGCTTGCCAAGACAAGCACTTGGAGGCCAAAGTCTGTAATGAACTCTCATCTTCTCAATTATAGATTCAGGCCCGCACAAAATGATATCCAATATTCCGTCTCCCCTCTAGAGCCGACGCTAAGGACGTGCAAACAATATAGCTAGGGATGGCGCCCTCTCTCACACGGCAACCTCTTGCCGAAGGAAAGGGAATACTTGTGCAACTGAAAAGGAATAAACGTGGAATGTGTAAGAACAGGCTGAGGATTGCAAGGGTCAGAGAGAGAAGGTGGAGTGGTTGACGTACAGGAAGATCCATAAGGAATGGTCATAGGTCAGTGGAAGAGCAGCTGTCCTGCATACAGAAGGTCCAGGTTCAATCCCCAGCATCTCCAAGTAGGACTGGGAATGCCCCCTGCCTGAAATCCTGGAAGCTGCTGCCAGCCAGTGCAGTCAACACAGGGTTAGATGGACCAATGGTCTGAGTTGTTAGAAGGTAGAGATGGATGAATCTGCCAGTTTCTGTTCTCTGATTTTCTTATTTTTAAATCTTAAATTCTGCAGCAATTTGGGAATGTTTTTTTTTTTTTAAATCCTCTTGAAAACTCGTCGTTTTACTGAATGTTTCTTCCAATAAGCACATTTTGGCATGCAGTTTTCAGTAACACACACATTTTTTTGCAGCAGTTTTCACTAATATAATGCATTTTGTATGTTATTTTCATGAATATATGCTTTTTTATTTTTTTGCAGTCCCCCTTAATGTATGCATTATGGTACGTGTTTTTGGTGGGACAGCTACACTGCAAAATTTGGAGAAGCAAGGATTTCGAAGGATGGATGCATTTTGATTTGTGCATCAATTCAGTGTGAATTAGGTAGCTTCTCATTAAAATGCAAACAACATCAAATCTCTGCCCCATTCCGAGTATAAGGTGGCTTCTTATTTTACTATCTAAGGCAGGATTCACAGACATTAAGGTGAGGGAAACTTCTCACATAACTTCTGCTAAAGCCAGTTATATGTAGACTGGCACTTAGTATGTATGCACCAAACTTATTTAGTCCCTGCTGGATTTTTCAGACTTCCTGCTATACACTATAAAAGTTACTTTCCTTTCACACTATTGGTGGGGTTACCTTGCCGACAAAGGTCTGTATACTGTAGTTAAAGCTATGGTTTTCCCAGTAGTGATGTATGGAAGTGAGAGCTGATAAAGAAGGCTGATCGCCTAAGAATTGATGCTTTTGAATTATGGTGCTGGAGGAGACTCTTGAGAGTCCCATGGACTGCAAGAAGATCAAACCTATCCATTCTTAAGGAAATCAGCCCTGAGTGCTCACTGGAAGGACAGATCCTGAAGCTGAGGATCCAATACTTTGGCCACCTGATGAAAAGAGAAGACTCCCTGGAAAAGACCCTGATGTTGGGAAAGATGGAGGGCACAAGGAGAAGGGGACGACAGAGGACGAGATGGTTGGACAGTGTTCTCGAAGCTACCAACATGAGTGTGACCAAACTGCGGGAGGCAGTGGAAGACAGGAGTGCCTGGCGTGCTCTGGTCCATGGGGACACGAAGAGTCGGACACGACTAAACGACTAAACAGCAAAAAAAGCCTCAGGCATGATCTATCCATGCCCCTGTTCACGGAAGCCACTCATGCCCCCTTCCCAAAAGCTCCAAAAAGCTGAGTGACTGGCATGATCTCTAATGTATAATAATAATAATAATAATAATAATAATAATAATAATAATAATAATAATTTTTATTGTTTGTACCCCGCCCATCTGACTGGGTTACCCCCGCCACTCTGGATGGCTGCATGGGTAGCTGCAGTTGAGAGGGGAGACTTGGAGAGTCTTAGCAAGTGTGCTGAACAATTTTGATGCCAGCCTCTTTCTCTCCCCCCCCCCCCCCGCCCACCTCTCTCTATATATCTATCCTTGCCTATGAAATATATAGGCAAGGAAGAAGATTGCCTATTAAAGCAGGGTAATTATCCGAGTGGAAAATTTATGTTTCTTTTGTACTTTTAAGTGAGATTTTTGGTGCATGATCAGGCTTGGATTATTATGAAGGGAAGAGCAATTCTGATATATAGCGTTGGGCTAAGGAGATGGCTGCGATTGCAACAGTTGCATGCCTGCCAAGAGCAAAAATATGGGCTTCTGCTGATGAGCGAGGAGCTGTTATAAACTGAAATAAGGCCATCCATTTATTAATTTTCCATAATTTGCCCATATTTTTTGTATGTGGGTGTGGGTGTGGTAATTTATCATCCTGCATTGAGCATAGGATTCCAGGGGTCTTAAAATCAACTCTTTCAGCCAAAGTTATATAAAGATTGCGTGTGGGTTTGTGTTTTTTTAAAAAATGACAAATTTGCTGTTCAGTTTTCTGCAAGAGGAGTTAGACATTATCAGGAAGCGTGTAATTATGGGATCCCAGGACGACAAGCTCAGAAGCCTCTGCCGTGATGCAGGGACAGAGAGCTTGTAGACAGTGCCGGATTTACGTATAAGCTAAACAAGCTATAGCTTAGGGCCCCACTCTCTTGCCCCCCCCCACCAAAAGAAAAAAAACCTGGATGTACATTTCCAAAACATAAGATAAAAAACAAATAAAATAAAACCTACATACAGCAACAGTGTTTTGTGTTGTGTAGGCTCCTATGATGTAAGTAATGGGCCCCGCCTGCTAGCCTGCTCCCTAAAATATCACTGGTTTGCTCATTTCTATATATAGGGTGCCTACATTCTGCATGGACTGCTTGCATGGCAGCATGTAGCATCCGGCTGCAGACTGCAGTGCAGCACAGTTGAATGTAGGTTGTACCTGTTGTACCTGTTACCTAATATTAAAGAGTGCTTGTAGACTGGTGATCAGGCGGCATAGACCAAGAGTATGAGTCTTATGCCTACTGATTGATTTCATGTAATACATTATTTATTTATTTTGATCCCATTGTAAAATTACTTTAGAAAAATATTCATCTTTATTATCACCATATTATTATTACCATATAGCATATATTCAACAACAGCAACAACAAAAACAACAAAAACAGCAACTATTTGTTGTTGACAAAGGACAGCTGGACATATAAAGGGCCCCATTACCTTCAGTAGCTTAGGGTCTCATCAAACCTAAATCTGGCCCTGCTTGTAGATGCTGCTAGATTCCTTACTGACAACATATGGGGTACCTTGGGATCGCTGTCCTGATATAATGCAGAGAGGCAACAAATAAAAGCAGTGTGCTTCTCTCTCTCTCCCCCCCCCATGCCAGTGGTGCTCCAGTTTCCATTTCCAAAGAGGCAAGCAGATCTTTAGTTTTAAAAGTGGCTTGCCTCTTCGGCTGCAGGAACGGCTGGAACAGCTCTGGCTGCATGAATGGTCCTGCTGAGCTTTGGACTGCGACCCCCAAACCACACATCTCCCTTTGTTTACAACAAGCCCCCAACGTCGCTATAGATGGGTTTCGTATTTTTAATGTTTTATCCCATTTTTAACTCTTCTTAGGCAAGGTGACAGACACAATTTATAGAGAAATATACAAATTGTGGAGGGGGGAGAGAGTAAAAAGAAGTTTCCTCTGATCCATTACTTTTGAGAAAACATGGAAGGGGGGCGGCATCTCAGTTGGCTCACAAAACTGTACTTGAAGTGGAACCAGCTTTTGCCACCGTTGAATCACTCCTGTGTGGATATTGGGCAATCTACTCATTTTCTGGCTTTTCATTTTTACAGAGACCATCTACTATTTCCCTGACCTGTCCTAACAGAAGTCTAGGCATATTCTAGACCATCTAGAGAACATGCAGGGAGCATTCTGGAAGTAGCCACCAGAATGTTCCAGTACGGAGATGCTGGTTTTGAACCTGGGACCACTTGCATGCAACTGTTCTGCCACTGAGGCACAGCCATACCCATTAGCCTCAGAGCCCAGTCGAACAGCCATGACCTTACTCCAGGCTGGTGGTAGTCAGCTTCAAAAGCCACCAATAGAAATTGCTGCAGGAGTGAGCAACACAAAGACTTTGGGGAGAGCTATTCAGCACAGGACCGTTTGTCTGTTGCGATCACACCCCGAAAGAAATGCAGCTGTTTATGAAAGCAGCAAGGTGTGAGGGCTGGACGAAGGGATCTAGGGACTCTGTTTTCGTTTTCACTTCATCAGGATGAAATGGAGGCTGTGGTCACCTCAGGCCTCCAGAGAGGACCAAGCTGTTTGAGCACACCTGGTTGAGCACAGATCTCTTTCAGGAAGGGGGGGGCAGAGTTTACACCTGCAGCTGATGCTCTTCTTGCCAATACCTATTATTTATTTTCTCTTTTATCCCTCCCTCCACCCTCCCAAGGTTTACTCTTGAATCTAAACTATTGGCTGTGAATACTTCAGGGACTGTAAACACTATTGAATTTTGCTTTGTCAGGCCTCTACATTTTATTCTCTGTGTGTGTTTATGCAATTTGGTGTTTCAGGAGCGCGGGGTTGTAGCCAACTAACTTTTGCTCAGAGTAGACCCACTGAAATTAATGGCTGGCTGGGTAACTGGTATGGTGTCCAATGAGCATGAGTAGCTGCAGATGACAGAAGAGACCTGGGAAATCCCAGCAAATGTGCTGAATTATTTCTGTTGGTTGGAGAACCGCATTGCAAAATTTGAACGAGTGCACATTTTGAAGGACAGCTAGGTTTTGGTTCTCATATTGTTTCAGAAAGTGCAAATTTGATACATTTGGCTTTACATGCAAACTGAATTGAATTCCCCCTCCATTCCTGGCTCCTCAGTCATATAGCCCACTAAGCTGCCAGTCAACACTTAGCACCTGGACAGCAAATTGAGCTGGGATGTCATCCTGAAGGAAGGAGTTAGAATGCCTGCAGGGCTGGCAGTTGTGGGCAGTTGCCCTGGGGTCCCTTTGCGTTGCTGCTGTGCTGCCCCATATCTTATTATTTCAGGTGTGGGAGAAGTCTGAAGGAAATGGCCGCACAGTTCGAATTAGGGCCCCTGCCAGACCTAATTTGGCCCATGGGCTGGAGATGGGAAGCTGGAATGGCAAAATGAACTGATTCTTCTTCTCGGATTAAGAAAATGGATCTGCAGTTGTAAGAGGAGACAGTGTAGTGGCTAGAGTGTTGGACTAGGACCTGGAGGTAAAGGTAAAGGGACCCCTGACCATTAGGTCCAGTCGTGTCCGACTCTGGGGTTGCGGCGCTCATCTCGCTTTATTGGCTGAGAGCCGGCGTACAGCTTCCAGGTCATGTGGCCAGCATGACAAAGCCGCTTCTGGAGAACCAGAGCAGCACACGGAAACGCCGTTTACCTTGCCACCAGAGCGGTTCCTATTTATCTACTTGCACTTTGATGTGCTTTCGAACTGCTAGGTGGGCAGGAGCAGGGACCGAGCAACGGGAGCTCACCCCGTCGCAGGGATTCGAACCGCTGACCTTCTGATCGGCAAGCCCTAGGCTCTGTGGTTTAACCCACAGCGCCACCTGGGTCCCACAGGACCTGGAGGACCTCAGCTCAAATCCCCATTCAGCCATGAAGCTCGCCGGGTGCCCTTGGGCCAGTCACTGCCTCTAAGCCCAACCTACCTCACAGGGTTGTTGTATGATAAAGTGGGTGGAGGGTGAGAACCATGAGCTTCTTGGAAGAAAGGTGGAATGCAAATACAATAAAAAATTAACAGCATAAGTTCTACTAGTGAGCATAAAGCCTGCCTCCAGTTTTAATCCAGAGGGACAGGGGAAATGTGCTCCAGGTATCAAAACTTTTTGAAACACTGAGATATATATTAAAGGGGGGGAAATGAAATATGTGCACCAGACAGAGAGACAGAAAGACAGAGAGAGTGTAAAACATGAATTGTGAATTGCAGAAAACCGGCATTCGTCTTCTGAGCTTGAAAACTAATTTGGGCAAAGTGGTTTCTTTTCCTTTGGCCTCCATGAACATTGTTTAAAATATAGTTTTATGACTTCTGTGATCAGATTACTGTATATTATCTTGCACTGCAAAATGAGATCTGCCTGGGCAGTCAGTGAGATGTCATTCATTACTGTTTCACCTCAGGGACTTGGATATTCAATCTGAAAAAATAAACTTTCTACATATTGCCTACCTATACGACAAGGCTTGCCGTTCCAACTTCCTTTCTGATATACAGCTTCTGTCTCCTGCTTGCAGCTATATGAAACCCTACCAGATTCACTTTAGCTAAAACTTCCTTCGAAATAAAGAAACCCCCACAAAGTACATTTCCCCCTAGAATTTTGCACTTTTAAAAAGGACACAATTTTTTTAAATTCATTACTTGAAACTGTGGCATGCTTACAAATTCAGCATAGATGGGCATAGGGCTGCCCCTCAATCACACAGTTTTTAGGTCAATTAGTTGTATTTTGTTCAAGGGCTCCTCCAGATGTCCTTTCTCTTGTACACCCATGAAGATTTGTGCACATGGGGTGGTTCTAGGAGACCCTACTCTCAGTACTGTCTGTGCCAACAAAGGGTAGGGGGCTTTTGTTTCCAATCAAAGCACGCCCCATAACTTCCTGCTGTAACGTTTTCTTCCATAAGTGTTTCAGTTTATTTTTTCTCCCACTTTTCGTTGCCCACACCATGTATTTAAAGCACTGTGATACCACTTTTAACAGTCATGGTTTCCCCCAAAGGATTCTGACAGCGGTAGTTTGTTAAGAGATCCCCTTGTAGAGCTACAATTCTCAGAGTGGCTTAACAAGTCAATCCCTCTTCACTGGGAACTCTGAGAAGTGTAGCTCTGTGAGGGGACAAGGGGGTTTCTTAACAACTCCCAGGATTCTCAAACACACAGGGAGATGCCACGGGTGCAGGAGGACCAGGGGTGGAATTTGGAAATATTTCGCAATATGGTGCCCTGTGCGAAGCCAATATTCGGCACCCCCAAGTGGATCTTCTTTATTATGGATCTTCCCCTAGAATTTTGCACTTTTAAAAAGAAGGAGTCATCACACAATTTTTTAAAATTCATTACAGAGGAGGAGGAGGAACAGTGGGGACTGCCTCCCCATCCTGACCCCTCCAGGGATGAGGAAGAAGAAGACAGTACAGATTTACAACAGTAGTTTGAGGGAGGTCACATCTCAGAGGCAAATGAGGGTAAAAGTTGGGAAATTATGGGAGAAGAGGAGGAAGAGCAAGAGCCAGAGCAGCAGCTGGCTGACATGTTGTCATTAGAAAGCATTCCAGACCTTCCCAGAACCTGGCGAGCCTTAAAAGTAGGAGAGCAAAGAGCTCAAAGACAGAGGGCACTTAGCGGCACACATAGAGAAGGTGATGATTATGACGAATGAGGAAATGGGAGATACAGTGGGTGGAGATTCACTCAGGACAGCGCCATTATCCAAGAGGCTGGGTTCTATAGCCTCTCTCTGTAAAGTTTGAAATAAAAAAGGACTGTAAGAAACTTGTCTTTATACTTTCCTGGGCAACCAGCCAGGAGCCGCTGACAGCATCCTGACATCTTTTCAAATTTGCGCCCCCTTGACTCAGTGCCCTGTGGGGGGGGGACTGCCTGCAACACCCCAAAACACCTGAGGAGGACCTTGCTTAATATGTTCATCCTCCAACTCCTGGAATGCTGTTGGAATGGCAACTGAGTGGAGCTAATATGCTCATCCTTACACCCACTCACCCACAAACCCATGCATGCTTCTTTCATTCTGGTTACGAATGCCCGAAGAGAGTGAAATAGTGGGTTGTATCCAGCAATAGCATCCTGCTCGCTCAAGGACATCTGCCTGTGAGAGAGGCCTTCCTGTTACTCTCCTCTAACTGTGCAACTCTGTACCCCAGTAAAATATGTTATGGGGTCCCCCCAATCCCCCCCAGTGCAGAACTGGGTGGCATGGAGGCCCTGTGGAGAGTGGACAGGAAGCTCCATTCTGCAGGTGGACTTTGGCATCTCAAATTTCAGTGGTGCCCAAAATCCAGTGCCTCACCTGCCTCTTGCCTTCCATTGGACTTCATAGTTGTGGCACCTGTTGTGGCGCCCCGGAAGCTCGCACCTGGTGGGACCTAACTGGTCGCGTTCCCCTAGATCCATCTTAGTAAAGGGACCCCTGACCATTAGGTCCAGTCATGGACAACTCTGGGGTTGCGGCGCTCATCTCGCTTTAGTGGCCGAGAGCCAGCGTACAGCTTTCGGGTCATGTGGCCAGCATGACTAAGCCGCTTCTGGCGAGCCAGAGCAGCATACGGAAATGCCGTTTACCTTCCCGCCGGAGCAGTACCTATTTATCTACTTGCACTTTGAGGTGATTTCGAACTGCTAGGTTGGCAGGAGCTGGGACCCAGCAACAGGAGCTCACCCCGTCACGGGGATTCGAACCGCCGACCTTCTGATCGGCAAGCCCTAGGCTCAGTGGTTTAACCCACAGCGCCAACCGCGTCCTTACTAAGATCCATCTTAGTAGTAGTCCTTAAACTAGCAGTGCAACTTTCTTGGATACAACCCAGTTTGACTGGGAATAAAGCCACTTTCTATTCTCCAAAAGCAGGTGGGAGAAGGTGGTGGCTCATGTCTCTCCTAGCACCCTCTCCCTGATCTTTTGAGGTAGAGATGCTCTAAAAATCTGAACCTTAGGCATGTGGAATGTGTGATCTAGTCCTACCCCAGTGTCTATCTATAGGATCAGGCTTAGGCTTACAGTATCAAGGCTAGCCTAGGGCACACCCAAATCTAAGCCTGGAGTGTGGGTCCTGTGACTAAGCATTTCTGAGATCAATGTGTGAGAGTTGGAAGCTGGAGTCAGCAGAATATACTGATGTGCTGTATTGACCAGGAACAGCAAGTTTAGCTCCCAATATTTATACCATGCCCGGTCAGTCCAAAAGCTTCATAAAGATAGAGGGCACAAGGAGAAGGGGACGACAGAGGATGAGATGGTTGGACAGTGTTCTCGAAGCTACTAACATGAGTTTGGCCAAACTGCGGGAGGCAGTGAAGGATAGGCGTGCCTGGCGTGCTCTGGTCCATGGGGTCACGAAGAGTCGGACAAGACTGAACGACTGAACAACAACAACAACTCACAGATGTTGACAGTTGATGTTTCATGTTGCTCTACCCTTCTACACCTTAAGAGGGCTCTGAGGCCTGGACACACGATAGCTTTCTGGCCTTAGACCAGGAGTTTCCAAGTCCAAGTCCGTGACATTATCGGTTGCAAACCAGGGCACAGCTACCTATGCTCAGGCCTCCTTCACTTCAGGTCCCATCGTGTGCCATGTTGCTGCCATAGCACACATGTTGCCTCTGTTGGATAACCTGTTTATAATTTATCTTCCTTACTAGTTTAATCCCAGTCAACAGGGACAGGAAGTGAGAGAAAATAAACACACGTGTTACCTCTTTCAAAGTCATTTAGAAAAAAAAGACCTTGATTGCCTTAGAAAGTGGGGAACATTTTTTAAAGTGTCATTTCTCTGTTTTGCTCCCTTACTTTCTCCCTCTCCGTCTGTCTGTCTGTCTGTCTGTCTCTCTCACTTTCTCATTCCTTCCCAATAAACTGTGGAATTAAAAGTGCCCCAGGCCAGACTTTCATCTTTCTTTTTCTTCCACCGCGCAGCAGAAGAGCATTGCTGAAGCCTGCAGAACCTCTTTCGGCTTGTCTGGAGAAGGCAGAGATGAATGTTTGGCTCAGTTCAGCAACACCCATTGGATGAATTAGTTGGCCGTCTTCTGGTTCCTTGACAGCATTGTAGCCAGTAATTTTGTGGCGGCGGCGATAAGGTGGAGCCTAAGGATAAGGTGAGAGCATCGTAAGCCAATTAAAAACGGGAGAACAACAACAAGAAGAAGATGCAAGTTTCGAGTTGTTTAATTGACTGAACAATACTGTTGTCATTACTTTAAAAGTCCAAATTAAATCGTGAGTGCCAGGTGCTCAACAGTTTGTAGCAAGTTTACGTCTCAGGAAGAAATTGCGTGGAATGCTTTCTTCCTGTCACTTTTCCTTATGTCTCTCCAAATGCTGAGGGTGAAGACTTAACTTTACAAAGAATGACAAAAGCTGATTATTTTTTAAAAAAAACCAGGTTCCTGAATAGGAAAAAGGACCATAGCATAAAGGCAGAGTAGATGCTTTGCAGGAGAGCACAACCTGGTGGAATGGTGTCACTCATTTGAGGTCCGGGTGGTTGTGTTGCTGGTTGTGTCGCAGCTGCTGGCAGGGAGGGAGAAGGCAAGGTTGGTGCGGTGCAGATGCAGCGGCAGATTCAAACCAGCGCTCCTGCAGCTGCATTTCTATCAAGTCAACCTCCTCCCCTTTGTTGTTGTTGTTCAGTCGTTCAGTCGTGTCCGACTCTTCGTGACCCCATGGACCAGAGCACGCCAGGCACGCCTATCCTTCACTGCCTCTCGCAGTTTGGCCAAACTCATGTTAGTAGCTTCGAGAACACTGTCCAAGAAGCAGTGACACAACCGACCCCAGCGCACCAGCTGCTACTGATGCTTCACATGCTGAAGATCTCAGGCTCAGTGCCTGGCATCTCCAGTGAAAGGAACCAGTAGCAGGTGATGGGGAAGACTTCTGCTTGAGGCTCTGCCAGTCAGAGCAGACAGCATTGGGCAAGGTGGACAGATCTGTTTACTTGCTGTAAGGCAGATTGCTCTGGGTGATAACGAGGAGACATTGCCTCCAAATCATCAGTGTTTTTGCAGGAGGGATTCAAGAACATACTGGAAATTCAGGTGTGTGCAATTGAAGTCCTTTTGTTGGCCAATCACAACAATCCACTTTTTGCAGTTAGGAAAGTGATAGGGAACTGCACTAAACACAGATGCAGTGGACGAATGATGCATAACCACAAGCAAATGAGGAATTCAGGATGAATGCTCATTGAAGGCAACCTTGTTTAGGAACGTTTTCAAGGATTGATGTTTTTATTATGTTTTTAGAGATGCTGTAAGTCACCCAGAATGGCTGGGAAAATAAATAAATAAATAAATAAATAAATAAATAAATAAATTATTATTTGTACCTCGCCCATCTGGCTGGGTCTCCCCAGCCAATCTGGGCGGCTTCCAACAAAGATTAAAAATACATTAAAATGTCACACTTTAAAAACTTCCCTAAACAGGGCTGCCTTCAGATGTCTTCTAAATGTCAGGTAGTTGTTTATCTCTTTGACATCTGATGGGAAGGCGTTCCATAGGGCGCCCTGTGGCGTCCTTATTTATTTAAACAAACAAACAAACAAACAAACAAACAATTAAATCATCTCTGTGCAAACAAATCAGAATGAATGTGCTATAAAAACCAGATACAGTCTACCTCTACATAAGCTTTGTACAGACAAATAAGAATGGATGCTGAAAAAGCAAAAGGAGCCTTAGAAGGGCTGTGAGCCCTTCTTCACAAAAGACAGTCCTCTGTTTGAAGGACTGCCAGGTCCAATTACAGGTAGATAGCCGTGTTGGTCTGTCATAGTCAAAATAAAAAAATTCCTTCCCGTAGCACCTTAGAGACCAACTAAGTTTGTTCTTGTGCATGCACACGAAAGCTCATACCAAGAACAAACTTAGTTGGTCTCTAAGGTGCTACGGGAAGGAATTTTTTTATTTTGCCAGGTCCAAGTCAGCCTCAAAGATAATCAGCCATTATCAGAAGGGAAAGCAGAGGTTTTGGAGTTGCCTCCCATTAACAATTAGCACCTGGGCTGGAGCCTGAGCTGAGCAGGCATCCAGCTTACCTGGTCACAGTCTTCCCTACTGTAGTAATAATAATAATTTATACATACATGCATACATACCTCACCCATCTGGCTGGGTTTCCCCAGCCACTCTGGGTGACTCACAATAGAATATTAAAAACACGATAAAATTAAAAACACGATAAAACATCAAACATCAAAAAACTTCCCTAAACAGGGCTGCCTTCAGATGTCTTCTAAAAGTCAGGTACTGTAGTTGTTTATTTCCTTGACATCTGATGGGAGGAGGTTCCGCAGGGCAGGTACCACTACTGAGAAGGCCCTCTGCCTGGTTCCTTGTAACCTCACTTCTTGCAGTGAGGGAACCACCAGAAGGCCCTCAGAGCTGAACCTCAGTGGAGCCATGACAGTGATGTATAAAGTAATGCATGGGTGGGGGGAGAACATTCTTCAGCACTTGAGTTGCATTCCCTCATGGTCAAATCCTGGGAACTGCATGCTGGTGGTAGGCAGAGCAGAATAACAGAAGTGACTCTTACCTTTGTACAAGAGGTTAAATTTCAGCCGCCCAAAAGGGTTAGAGGTGCCTTTACATATTTACGCATCTCCTTCCAAGAAAGTAAGAGGCATGTTTATACTTCAGGGGCATATTCCAGCCAGGCAAAAACACTCAAAGAGGGTGCAGAGCAAGGATGGGGGGGGTTGGCCTGAGAAACGTCCTGAGGGCCACATAGAGAGACTTGGTGGGCCACATTTGGTTCCTCACTCCTGCATACCCTCCAACATTTCTCTGATGAAAATAGGAACGTCCTATTTAATAATGACAATAATGATTTATTTTACCCTGCCCATCTGACTGGGTTGCCCCAGCCACTGGGCAGCTTCCAACACATATAAAAACATAATATAACAGTAAACAGTAAAAAAAAACCTTCCCTATACAGGGCTGCCTGCGGACGTCTTCTGAAGGTTGTATAGTTACTTATCTCCTTGGCTCAAGGGTCGCATAACTCCATACCCTACAACAGGCATAGGCAAACTCGGCCCTCCAGATGTTTTGGGACTACAACTCCCATCATCCCTACCTAACAGGACCAGTGGTCAGGGATGATGGGAGTTGTAGTCCCAAAACATCTGGAGGGCCGAGTTTGCCTATGCCTGCCCTACAACATTTCTCCAATGAAAATAGGGACTTCCTAAGGAAAAGCGGAACATTCCAGGATCAAATCGGAAACCGGGACGGCTTCTGTAAATCCAGGACTGGCCCTGGAAAATAGGGTCCCTTGGAGGGGCTGTTCCTGCTCTATATTTTCAGCTCTCTTGTCGCCCTCCAGCCTTAATAAAGTGCCCTACCTACTTTCGAAGAAGGCACCTTCATTGTGGTGCCATTTGGGTTGCATTTTATGGCTGGATGTTTCTGCCAAACATTTGTTTTGCTTTGTTTCAGTTGTTGTTTTTGCGCAGCTCTGGAGTGAATGGATATCCATCCCTCCTTAGGATGGGGAAGCAGTTGACACGGGGAGGAGGAACACAATTCTTCATCGTTGCTCCATCGTTCCCCAGGGGCGCGTTCGATGGAGCTCCTTGCGCACCACGGAGACGTGGGATTTGGTAAACAGAAGAAAGGTGAAAACGCAAGTGATTTTTGGCAGCCCTCCTTTTGCAAATGTTAGCTTTCTCCCCACGCGGGGTTTGCAGCCCTAAGTGAATCAGCCCCTTTTCGTATTTTATTTGGTCCCAGACTTAATAGTATGTTGTACAGTGTCTAAAGGCTTAAGATTAAAATGATATGTATCCGGTAGAAGGACTAAGTTAATCCCCACCAGCTGGAATCCAAGCCAGAGGGGCCCTTCCTTTCTGGAAGAGGTTTGAATTAGTATTAAGACCTTCTCCTGAAAGCAGAAATGCTTTGCAGAAGTGAAGACATGGAGCAGGGCCACAAACGGCAGTTTCCGAAGCAATAACATTTGAGAAAACCTTTCTCTCTCCCCACCCCAGTCCCCAAATCTAACCTAGTTGAGCACAGAAGGAAAGGAGGGAGGGGTGGAAATCCCAACCGAGAATAAAAACTGCAACTGCCTTTGCTTGTTACGGCGCCGTGGAAGACAGCTGTTCCCTGCAACCACACAGGAATCCCTCTTTTAAAACACACACACACACACAACCCTTCCTACTCCTAGATTTGGAAAGAAGTATTACTTTTGGACTTGAGCACTTCCAAAAATACATGAGATGTAAAAAAAAATTAAAATCCTGTTTGCCAAAAACACATTGACGTTTTGCTTACATTACATTCTTCCCTTGTTTGAAAGAAAGAAAATAATCAACACACACACACACACACACACACACACACACACACACCACTAAAGGTCCTCCTCACAACGATAAGTTTTAATTCGGACAAAAAAATGCAAAAGTCAGCCCCCACAAGCCTTGTCTTGAAATCCTCCTTTACACCTCATTTCTGAAGCATGAATATGGACGCTGTCCAGTTTCCCCATTCTGAACGGCTTTTGGCTGGAGGAACGCGGTATGGAAATCATTTCCCTTGTAGGTGCAGTAGCTACTTTCCACAGACTCAACAAAGACATGAAATATCATTAACATCTGATTCCGAGAGGCTGACAACCAGTTCTTTGTTTTAACACAGCCATCCGGGGGAAAGCTGTTGCATATTACCATATCGCTAGCAAAATTTTACTTATTAGACTGCAGTAGAGGCCGTGGAAGTGTTTCGCTCATTTGTGCTGGCGCAGGAGATCTCTGAATGTGCCTATTGTTTTCCGAGGCTTCGATCCTGCTCCGCTGAAATCGAGGGGAACTTTGCTGTTGACTCCAATTGGAGCGGGGACGGCAGGCCCCTTGGGTAGGGATTCCACATGGCTTCCAGAAGCGCAAAGATGGTTGTAGCCAGTGCTAAGTGATACATGGCCAAAGAAGGAGAGGCACATGGGCCACAGCTTCACATGGGGTGGCCCCCAATGGATCACCCAAAAAGAGGGCAGAAGGGAACACAGATATGCATAGGACTGAGATGTCTGGATGCACATTTAGCAATACTGGTTTGTATATCAAATCACAGTTTTGCACAAGCAAACATGCACCAGCCATGCGCAAGGCAGGGCACTTGATTTTTGCTGATTCTTTCCATGCAATGTGGCCTTTGGGGCTCCCTTTCCCCCCAAAACCCCCCAATTTTTCATGAGGGTTGTAGAACAGAGGGCTGCAGATTGGTAAGGGACCTCGTTGGAAACTGAATGCCTTGCCTTGCATTGGTGAAAATGCTTCCGCTAGCACAAAACCACCTTTGGATTCAACTCCATGACTATAATTAAATATCTTTCTACAGGCAGAGTGGAACAACTACAGGTATCTGACTTTTAGAAGACATCTGAAGGTAGCCCTGTTTAGGGAAGTTTTTAATGTTTGATGTTTTATGGTATTTTTAATATTTTGTTGGGAGCCGCCTAGAGTGGCTGTGGAAACCCAGCCAGATGGGCGGGGTATAAATAATAAATTATTATTATCCACTGACTCACTCGTCTTAAATGATAAAGCCCCAAATGCCATAACTCCTGATTGCCTTGTTTGCCCTCTTCTGTACCTTTACCAACTCTAAAATATCCTTTTTGAGATGTAACAGCTGGATTCCAAGTACAACACAGAATGAAACACAGTATTCTAAGTCTGGTTGCATCATAGACTTGTGTAAAAATGTTGCGTTTTCCCCTTTTAACCCTTCCTTCCTTCCTTCCCCAGAAAACATCCTTTCGGACCTCCCCATTTCCTCGCATTCTTATACATGCAAGTGAGTCCTGGAAGGTCTCCAATCAATCTTATAGCTTGGAGGAAAATCGATGGCAAAGAGTTGTTGTCTTCACACGGCCCTACTTATGGGCTTCTTCTGAGAATCGTCTGGCCGGCCTCTGTTGGAAACAGGATGCGGGACTAAATGGATCCTGCATCTGTTCTAGCGGGAGCTCTTCAGCCTGCTCTTAAAGCCTTGCATGTACAATTCCTGGATGCGACGACTGCCCAGTGCAGGGAACTTTGTAAGAACTATATTATCACCTTTTCCTCCTGTGCTTTTACGAACTGCTGAGATGAGTGGGACCTGCAAGAACACATTGCAGTATTCATTGTTCAGTTGGCCAACTATGTAGCTTGCCATGATACTTCATTCCATTCCTTCTCCATTTCGTTTTTTGTGTCACTGCCCTTGGACACCCCACACAGAATGCCGAGCCCTTTAGTGTGTCCTCCCCACCCCCTTAAGATTGTTTTGTATTCCTGTAAACCTTGGGGTTCTGCAAAGTCTGTGGATACCTCCCTCTTGTGGGTGGGTGGTGCTGTTTTGGCTAGTGTGGTGTAGTGGTTAAGAGCGGTAGACTCATAATCTGGTGAACCGGGTTCGCGTCTCCGCTCCTCCACATGCAGCTGCTGGGTGACCTTGGGCTAGTCACACTTCTTTGAAGTCTCTCAGCCCCACTCACCTCACAGAGTGTTTGTTGTGGGGGAGGAAGGGAAAGGAGAATGTTAGCCGCTTTGAGACTCCTTCGGGTAGTGATAAAGTGGGATATCAAATCCAAACTCTTCTACATAAACACCAACACCGATGCCTGAACATCAAGTAGAGCAAGTAGAGTTCTGCCTCCAATACTAGATGCAGCAGGCTCCTAACACCAGTTGCTGGAGAGCATGAGCAGAAGAGACGATTGCCTTGAAATCCTGCTTGTAGGCTTCCCACACAAAACTGGTTGGCCACTGGGAGAAGCCTAGGCAAACCTTGGACGTAATCCTGAAGGTTCTTTTACGTTCTTATGAGTGATGGCCTTCTCAACCTCACCTTAAGCTCGGAAAGGCTTTTCCTACTGGATTACGACAACACTATCATTCAAAATCATACTATTCTTGGTTGAAGCTGTGACTTTCTGAAATGAATCGCAACATGAGCTGTTTGTTCCTTGATGGTGTATCCTCTGGCCAACATTGGCCTGGATGCTCTGAGATCATGCTCTAGCTGGGTTGCCTAGAATCAGGTGGCTGAGCACAACAAAGATTGAGAAAACAACTGGATTTCAAAGCGCCCCCCCCAAGTCACTCTTGTTAATGGTAATTGCAACCTTATGCACACTTACTCTGCAGCGAGATTCATTAAACTCAGTAGGACGTACTTCTAGGTGAGCAAATGTGAGCAGGTTGGAACTGTGAACTCTGTGTGTGGTGCCTGTGAGCTGGCTTTTGAAAGCCAGGTTATGAGTAAAGAATGATTCAGTAGTTTGGGAAACTTTCATTAGAAAATACATTGGCCATGAACAAAGATTGAAAACACTCGCTGTTTACAGCAAACAGGGATGGTGGCAGCACCTCATATTGCTTGGCAGCTGCCAGGGCCCCAGGACACTTGCCCCTGGGCTCCATTTGTAATTTTCTCAGCCTGGTGCTCCAAGCAACACCTGGCGGCTGGATCTGACTGCCATTTTAGGTACTAACTATGACCCTGACCTGGCATCTCTCTGGGGCATTGTGGGAAATTAAAATGGCAGCCCCCTGCCACTGCTCAGAGCAGTGCTGCCAGATAATCCTACCACAATTCACCAAGAGATAAGAGGCCACACCTGAAGGCAAGTTACATTAGACCTTCAGACAAGCCTGTGTTGCTGGCACAGTCAAATGTAAGAGGGGGGAAACCTACTGTAAGCCCCCAGAACCAAATACAGCCCTCAAATCTTCTCTGTGAGCTCTCAGGACTCTCCCATGACTACCACTTCCCATCTCCCCAAGACACACCACTCACCAACTTTGTTTCACACCCTTTTTGATTATTTTTGCCTGGATGGAATACGTCCTTGAACTGCCTCTTGCTTCACTGCACAGCTGACCCATCAACCATCACGATTTAAGTGGGACATCCTGGAATTACAGACACCATCCCGGCTTCTGACTGGATCCCAGAATGTCCTGTTTTTTGGTCCGGCGCTCTGCCACAAGTCAGTTGGCTCGTGCCAGAGCATTGGACCAAAAGACACTTATTGGGGTCTCACGCTCTCATGCAAATGAGCTGACTCCCGTGAGAGCTTAGGACCAAAGCGTCCCAATTCTGATCAACGGAAAGTTGGAGGGTATGGGAAAGGAGGATAGAGGTGTGTGTGTGTGTGTGTGTGTGTGTGTGTGTGTGTAGAGTAGAGTAGACAGTATCATGTGGCCCCTGGAAGTCTGTGCGGAGGGGAATGTGGCCCCCAGACTGAAAAGGTCCCCCGCACCTGTGGTCAACAGTATTTAACTCCTCAGAATAAATCTCTTTGTCCTTTTGGTTAAGTTCCTTGGGTAGTAGGTTACACATTTTTTTTGCTCCGTATTGCAGCGGGGGGGGGGGGGGTAGAGCCTTTTAGGCTCTGAAAAGCTGCGAACAATTCCCGTAGACTTTTAAAAAGTTGGTGGCAATTTAAGCCACGGGTAAACAAAGCGCAACTTTTGCAAACTGGAATTGCGCATACCTCACATCTGCTTCCTTGCAGAGAGGGAGCAAGCCGAGAACCAGCCTGCTGTCCCATTCCGCCACACCCTCAGTAGGTAGAAATCAATCACATCTATTTTCAGCTGTCATCAAAGCTGTAGAGGAGACAGCCGCAGTCAAAGGCAGTCTTCTGTTTGACACAGATGGTGGTGGAGGTGGGGGAGAGGGAGAGATACACAATCCAAGAGCTGCCTGGTGCTGTCATTATTCCAGAGCCTGTTCTTTTTGCATTTCCCCCATTCTTTGCAGAGACTCCGACCGAGATATTTTGGAATGAAATACCTGACAAGTCGCAGATAACTGCGCTCCGTCGCCTTCTGATAAATCAAGGATGCTCAATCACAAACGTGTTTTGTTGACTAGTGAGATTTATGTGCAACCCCTACTGGAGGGGGGAAGAAGACAGACAGACAGGCAGATCCATTGGACGCTTGTCCTGATATGAGAGAGTCACAAGACAGGACCACACACAGGTTTGAAGGCTGTTAGACACATTTAACCAAAAGCAACGTTACTTCATTCCTGTCAAAGGGGAGAAATTAAGCTGCTGCTTTTCTCTCTCTCAGAGAACTGGAGTGCTGTGGAAGGGAGAGCGCCTCGAGAGATACTTTTAAAATTCCACTGAGAAATCCAACGCTGTGCAGTCATTTCAGCAGCCGCTCAGTTATTCTAGGGCCACATTCACACCATACATTTAAAGCACTGTGATGCCGTTTTAACACCCAATTGCTCACCCTCCAAGGAATTCTGAGAGTTGTTGTTTGTTAAGGGTGCTGAGAGTAGGTAACCAGAGCAGCGCACGGAAACGCTGTTTACCTTCCCACCGGAGTGGTACCTATTTATCTACTTGCACTTGACACGCTTTTGAACTGCTAGGTTGGCAGGAGCAGGAACCGAGCAACAGGAGCTCACCCCGTCGTGGGGATTCGAACTGCCGACCTTCTGATCGGCAAGCCCTAGGCTCTGTGGTTTAACCCACAGCGCCACCCGTGAAGAAGAAGAAGAAGAAGAAGAAGAAGAAGAAGAAGAAGAAGAAGAAGAAGAAGAAGAAGAAGAGTTTGGATTTGATATCCCGCTTTATCACTACCCGAAGGAGTCTCAAAGTGGCTAACATTCTCCTTTCCCTTCCTCCCCCACAACAAACACTCTGTGAGGTGAGTGGGGCTGAGAGACTTCAGAGAAGTGTGACTAGCCCAAGGTCACCCAGCAGCTGCATGTGGAGGAGCGGAGACGCGAACCCGGTTCCCCAGATTCCGAGTCTACCCCTCTTAACCACTACACCACGCTGGCTCCTACCAGCACCGTGAGAGTTGGTAGGAGACCCCTATTCTCCTCCCAGAGCTATAGTGGCTTAATAATCCCTCTTTGCAGGGAACTCTGGGAATTGTAGCTCTGCAACGGGATTCAACCACTCTCAGCACCCTAAACCAGCAACAGCTCCCAGAATCCTTGAGGGGAAGCCATGGCAGTGCTTTAAATGTATAGTGTGATTCGCCATGGTCTTCCTTTGCCAACCTGGTGCCTCCTAGATGTTTTGGACTGCATGTTGGCAGGGGCTGATGGGAGTTGTAGTCCAAAATGTCTGGAAGGTGCCAGCTTAGTGAAAGCTGCTTCAGGTTTTCAAACACATTTTAAAGATCTGCTCATCTGGCTTCCTGGGCTGAATCATGCTGTCAGTGCAAGGGACTTTTGCCACAAGCTAGTGACATTACCTGTACACTGGTTTAGGGAAACATGGAAGCTGTTGCCACTGCAGGAACTCGGGATGGTTCTGGTGTGTCTTTTCTGTGCCAAAAGATTTGCACAAAGCAGATGCGGGCAGAGAGGTGGCACTACAGGGATGCCCAGGGAGGATCACAAGACTTGGTGAAGATGGTTCACTTTGATGGCTTATTGATATTTGTGAAATGAAGCAGGGAAAGACCTGGAAAAACTGGCATGGAGCAAGCCAAACTACTTAAGTGAAACCTGCATGTTCAGCAGAAGTTTACCTCTGAGTGCCAAACGGGGGGGGGGGGTGACTGCCTTCACATCCTTCTTTTGAGCTTCCCAGATCCCCTGTTTGGAAATTGAATGTGGGACAAGGCAGATTTTAATCTAATCTAACAAAACACACTCAGTTATTATTCAAAGCATTTATACCCTGCTCTTCTTTTGTAGCTCATTCACGATGATCTGTTCACATTATGCTGTTGGGGAGGTCATACACCAATTTGCTTTCGATACTGTTTGTGGCTGCAAAAATAAATGAAAAGCCCAGCAAATAAGCACAGCTATGATGAAGCAATATAAAGTGAACCAGTAGAGGGAGCACTTAACAGACAAGCTTTACAAAGCCAGCAAAAACGAAAGTTTCAATTTTTAATGCCAGTGCTTGTGCTTATAGTTTTGGGGAAAACATTTTAAAGGTGGTGCACTTTTAAGATAAGAAAAGTAGGACAGAGAGAGGCAACTGGCATCCACCCATACTAAGGTGCAATAGCTATGATGTGTGCATGTTTAATGATAGCGCTTCCTCTGATACAGTTCTCTCCCTTGACCCCATATAGTATTTCCCCCATGAACCTGGAATTATAGGGGAGGGGGTGTCTGTTTCCAAAGGGTGATTGATTTCTGCTAAAATGACATGTTGCAAACTATACTAGTTTGATCTGGTATTAGAAGAAGAAGAAAAATGAAGGTTACAATCCTGAATCCTAAAAATCAACAGGACCTAACTCAGAATAGACATGTACAGAATTTGACTCTTAGGCTGCAGTCCCATATATTCATATCTGGGAACAGTGGGTTGTTGGTTTTTTTTAATGTGTGATGGTGCTCATTTCTTTTTTGGGCAGTCATTTTGTGTTGCCTCGCATAGCACTTCTGTTCAAGACTAGAGTAAAAGATAAAGGGACCCCTGACCATTAGGTCAAGTCGTGACCGACTCTGGGGTTGCGGCGCTCATCTTGCTTTATTGGCCAAGGGAGCCGGCGTACAGCTTCCAGGTCATGTGGCCAGCATGACTAAGCCGCTTCTGGCGAACCAGAGCAGCGCACGGAAACACCGTTTACCTTCCCGCTGCAGCGGTACCTACTTGCACTTTGACGTGCTTATCTACTTGCACTTTGACGTGCTTTTGAACTGCTAGGTTGGCAGGAGCAGGCACCGAGCAACGGGAGCTCACCCCGTCACGGGGATTCGAACCACCGACCTGATCGGCAAGCACTAGGCTCTGTGGTTTAACCCACAGCACCACCCGCGTCCCTCAAGACTAGAGTACGGACACCTTATTGTTTACTCCCGCCTCCAAAAAACAACCCCACTGCCTGGGATGTAGGTCTCACTGAATTCAATGGGATTTATTTTATAAGTTGAACCATTAGGCTGCAACCTGAGCACAGGGGCTGAATGCACCTCTCCAGACCCTTCTATCTAGCTTTCAGGAATCCCCCCACTCAAGTCATGCCCCATTCCCCTGGGCACACCCACTCTCCCCAGGACACACCTATCAGCCGACCTTTTCCATGCCCTCCTCAAAAGTGTGGCAGGTAGCAGGAACAGAACCAATGCTGGCTGGGAGCCTCCCCAGCCCTTCTTTGCTGCATCTGCTCCTGCACTGGGACAATTGCTGCCTTTTGAGGAGCTAGAAGGTTGAGCTAGCAAGCCACGCACCGGAGAGCAACTGTAGTGGCTGTGCCACAGCTGTAGCTGCTTCCAGGGAGAAGCCCGTTGCATTGTACTTTTGCATTTACTGCTGTTTCGTTGTATCTCCTTTTGTATTCAGCCGCTCATTGCTTTGGGACCTTGGCCAGAAAGTGGCATAGAAATAAACAGCTGAAGAGGGGAAACAGATGAAGGGGTTTTGCCTGCTTGGAATGTGACCTTGAACTGTGATAACGTCTCTTGCATTCCTGGGTAGAGAAGGGTGCAGCTGAAGAAACCTCTGGCCTTTTTTTGTGATTGGAATGTGCTGTTGCCACACCCACTTTTACCTCTGGCACCGCCCACAATTTTACAGCTTGCCCCACCCACCGTAGGCATGAGGCTCCCAGAAGGCTGTCTGTGAGGGAATGTAGTAGGCCTTGGGCTAATGAAGTTCCCCCACATCTGCTGTGCACACTTACGTGGGAGTAAGTCCCATAGAAGTTTAACTGGACTTACTCCCGGGTAACTGCACAGCAGAGGTGGGGGAACTTCATTAGCCCAAGGCCTACTGCAGTCCCTCACAGACAGCCTTCTGGCTTTCCAACTACAGGGCCAAATCTACCAGACACCTTTTTGCCTATAGAATGGATCATAAGAACAGAAGAAGAGGTCTGATGGACCAAACCAAAAGTCCATCTGCTTCACCATCCCGTTTCCCACAGGAGCCAAACAGATGCTTCTGGGCAACTCACAAACAGGAAGTGACTGCAATAGCCCCAGGAGCATCTTGCTGGCTGGGGCAGGGCTGCTTCCTGTCAGATGGGTCCCTGTTGCTTACCAGGTACAAGTGGCAGAATGGTGAGGTGGCCTATGTGGTACAGGTGCCCCAGCAAAGCAATTTCTGGACTCCCAGCTGCCTCAAGTCTCTCCCTCCTGATAAGCAACAGCGACCCGCCTTCTGGGATGCTAGCAAAGTGACTCTGCTCCACCTGGTGAGGTGATTCTGACTGGCCTTCTTATTTTATGTATTTATTTAATTTGCACTCCCCAAGCATCACCCTCTGGAAACGACCATCTAAGGATAACCGGAACCATCACAAAACAGTGCCACCCAAGTCTGGTTTGGATAGCCACTGTGGAAGGATACCATGGTTGATTGTACCACTGAGAGGTTGAGGAGAATTAATACAGATACATTTCCCAACAGAGGTCATGATACCAAAGCAGTTTCTGTGCCAAAACAGGGCACAGATGTTCTCCAGTGACTGGTATTCAGAAATGCTGGTCCTGGAGTTAGTTATATCACCATCAGGACTAGTCGTCATCCCTTCCGTATCTTTTCCAAGCTCAGTTTCTTGCTTTCCACTCCTAGCTATTTTCTTGGGACTGGCCTCACCCAGTTAAATTACAACAGTCAAGCATCTGAAATGAGTGTGTGATGAGATGGTGCCCTTTTGCGTTTACATTAAGAGAATGAATGGCGTAATTGCTCTTGTAATTAGTAAAATAAGGAAGCTCAGGCTGCTCAGAGTGGGAGTGAGCTCTGATCCAAGCAGGCATCACATTTAATAAAAAAAAACCACACACAAAAGAACAAGTGAAATGAGATTTCTTGCACATTGTTATCAGTTCAAGGTGTTTGAAGGAAGATTCAGGAACATGCCTGACTACAGTAAAACAATTACAGTACATGAAGCTACCATCTCACAACCCCACCTTTTCTCCCTGTTTGCCTTTAACTGTGAAGACACATGCTATGGCCTGCTGTTTTTGCAACTGCAGGAGTGATTCTGAAATCACTGCACAGGACAGGTAAGCAACTGCAATCAAAGAGAGAAGTGCTGCTGGGTCAGACTGAATGCCCATCTAGCCCTAGTTTTTACAGTGGCGGTGGCGCTGTGGGTTAAACCACAGAGCCTAGGGTTTGCTGATCAGAAGGTCGGTAGTTCGAATCCCCACGATGGGGTGAGCTCCCGTTGCTCGGCCCTGCTCCTGCCAACCTAGCAGTTCGAAAGCACGTCAAAGTGCAAGTAGATAAATAGGTACCCGGTACCGCTCCGGCGGGAAGGTAAACGGCGTTTCCATGCGCTGCTCTGGTTTCACCAGAGGCGGCATAGTCATGCTGGCCACATGACCCGGAAGCTGTACACCAGCTCCTTCGGCCAGTAAAGCGAGATGAGCGCTGCAACCCCAGAGTCGTCTGCGACTGGACCTAATGGTCAGGGGTCCCTTTACCTTTACCTTACTAAATGCCTATAAGCCCTGGTCGTTGGCCAGGCTGGCTGAGGCTGATGGGATATGAAGCCCAGCAGAAGATTTCTGCGTTGGGCAGAAGATTCCTGCATTGCAGGGGGTTGGACTAGATGACTCTCGTGGTGACTTCCAACTCTACAGGTCTATGATTCTATGGTAACATGTTGGCAATCCCTACCATGAGGTAACTCCACTCACTGGGCTTTTTCAGATCAGAAAGTGCAGGCGGCTGGGGAGCTGGAGCAAAGCACAGAAGAAATGCACACCACCCATGGCGACCACACAATGCTATTGTATCCATATGTGGAACCAAGTGAAAGATTCAGGAAATCATGCATCCAAGAGTCAATGATACAGGGGGAAGAGGCTGTTTGAGGGGTCACACCCTCAACCAGGAAATGACTCAGCGTAAGAGTAAGGCCTTACAGCAGGACTGGGGAAGGCATGCTTATTCTGAAGAAATATAGTGGTACCTTAGTTCTCAAACTTGATCCGTTCCAGAAGTCCATTCCAAAACCAAAGCGTTCCAAAACCAAGGCACGCTTTCCCATAGAAAGTAATGCAAAATGGATTAATCCGTTCCAGACTTTTAAAAACAACCCCTAAAACAGCAATTTAACATTAATTTTACTATCTAACGAGACCATTGATCCATAAAATGAAAGCAAAAAACAATGTACTGTAGGCACACAATCAATCACACGGTAGCTGAACTGGGTTCCACACAGTCACAAAAAACAAACAAAAAGAGCCACAAAAACAAAAATGCAAAATAAATAGTAAAAACAGACAGACCTCGGCATAACACTCAAAATGGAAGCGTGGCACTCAAAAAGAAGCGTAACACTAAAATCGGAAGCATAACATTCAAAATGGATGTGTGGCACTCAAAACGGAAGTATCACATTCAAAACGGAACACATTTGGCTTCTGAAAAAAGTTCGCAAACTGGAACACTTACTTTCGGGTTTACAGTGTTTGGGTTCCAAGTTGTTTGAGTACCAAGGCGTTTGAGAACCAAGGTACCACTGTAAAGACCTGGGTCTTAACACAACTCCAGACTCTTCGTTAATAGCAAACATTTTAGAAGTAGGTATGAGAATTCTAACCCCACACCCAGCAAAATCCGATAGCAATTCTAAAGTGCCCCAAGGAAGAGTCAGAAAAATGAAATCCACTTTTCGGGGGGGGGGGAGGGGAGGAAAACTTCAAGAAGTTGGAGGACAGGTTCTGGCAAGGCGTTAGAGTGCACTGTATAAAATAAAGATGGTAACTCCATTAAGTCTGGAGTCTAAAGTTGTCCAACTGCGTCGCTGCATTCTGCCATTTTGTTTTCCCCAAGACAGCTAAGGAATCTCAATAGAATATTAAAAACCAAATTGAAACAGAAGCCAGGGCCAGCCCATTCGTCAGGCGAATGAAGCAATTGCCTCAGGCGGAAGAAGCCAATTAGCACTGGGCTGCCTTACTTGCTTGCCACTCTCTTTCACCCAACTTTCCCTGATTTTTAATGGTTTGCTGGTGTTCATGAGGTGGCAGCAACCTCCACCAGCCTTCTGGCTTGCTCTAAGGAAGGGCCAGTGCTTTCCCCCCCACGACGTGATGCATTCTGGGAAAGTCACCACTGTTTTTGGGTCGCCAGATGTTATTTTTTCAGAGGGAGGCAAAGGGGAGGGGGAGCTGCACTGCTGTTGCCACATTAGTGGCGCCAAAGCATTGCAAATTCAGGGGTGGCATGAGCTGGCAGTGGGAAAGATGGGGTGATGGCTCGCCTTGCCTTGCAACAGCCCTGTTAGAAGAAAAAGAGCAGGTAAACAGAAATGAGGAGTGAGATGAACAAGCCACCAGACCAGATGCTTACTCACAAATAAGCAGGGAGTGAGACTGAGGCTAGTGAGATGCTACAAGATTTCAGACTCCTCCCCGTGGTTTATAAGCGCCAGAAGGAGTTGTGTCAAAGAAAGATGAGGCAGAGGAAATTTTTGGAGGAGATAGAGCATGAAGTGGTCACATGGGGAATGCATGTCTGAACCTGGGGGACTGGTAGGGAGGGATAAGCTGGACTACATCTAACACACATAATAATAATAATAATATTTTTTGTGTGTGTACCCCACCCATCTGGCCGGGTCTCCCCAGCCACTCTGGGCGGCCTCCAACAGATATTAAAATACATTAAAATATCACAGGTTAAAAACTTCCCTAAACAGGGCTGCCTTCAGGTATTTTCTGAATTTAGGATAGATGTTTATCACTTTAACCTCTGCTGGGAGGGTGTTCCACAGGGCAGGCACCACTACCGAGAAGGCCCTCTGCCTGGTTCCCTGTAGCTTTGCTTCTCGCAGTGAGGGAACCGCCAGAAGGCCCTCGGCGCTGGATCTCAGTGTCCGGGCAGAATGATGGGGGTGGAGACGCTCCTTCAGGTATACAGGACCGAGGCTGTTTAGGGCTTTAAAGGTCAGCACCAACACTTTGAATTGTGCTTGGAAACATACTGGGAGCCAATGTAGTTCTCTCAGGAGGTCCCAGCAGCCACTCCCAGTCACCAGTCTAGCTGCCGCATTCTGGATTAATTGCAGTTTCCGGGTCACCTTCAAAGGTAGCCCCACGTAGAGTGCATTGCAGTAGTCCAAGCGGGAGATAACCAGAGCATGCACCACTCTGGCGAGACAGTCCGCGGGCAGGTAGGGTCTCAGCCTGCACACCAGATGGAGCTGGTAGACAGCCGCCCTGGACACAGAATTAACCTGGGCCTCCATGGACAGCTGTGAGTCCAGAATGACTCCCAGGCTGCGCATCTGGTCCTTCAGGGGCACAGTTACCCCATTCAGGCCCAGGGAGTCCCTCATGCCCACCCGCACCCTGTCTCCCAAGAACAGTACTTCTGTCTTGTCAGGATTCAACCTCAATCTGTTAGCCACCATCTATCCTCCAACCGCCTCCAGGCACTCACACAGGACCTTCACCGCTTTCACTGGTTCTGTTCCATTCACACACAGACATGATGGATCTAGCTCCTTCCATCTGACAGAAAGATGGTGTCACTGCCTAGTTGTGGGCCAGTTAACACCCCAGAGCTGTCATTTCTTGTTTTGAAGGGACTGGGGCCCCTGAAACTGTGACATGGGAACAAACAACAGATCATTATTATCTTGCCAGAAGTCTTTGAATCACGTCTCAAAGAAGCATGGAAGGTCAGCAATGAACGGGTCAGATGGACCTCTCAGGAGGATCTTTCATAGTCAAGGTGCCATCTTCAGCAGGCAACTCAGACTCACCATACATTTAAAGGACATGACTTTTCCCAGTCAAAGCTGTTCCCAGGCTGTGACCATGTTTGCATACTGACACCTTCTAGGAGCCACAGGTGAGAGCTGAGTGTAGGTTAGGGACCAAAGGTGGACAAACTAGAAGAAGCACGGTGTGTCCCCCACCAGAGGTACTACCCTTTCCCTTTCCCTAATACCCCATACTTCCCAGAGTGCTGTCCTATATTTGAAGGGCTGCCCAGTTCAAGTCTATTTTAAGAATAAATAACCATAAGTATTGGGGAGAGGCCTTGAAGTTGTTCATCAATAGTTACCAGCACATGGAAAGCTGGTTGCAGCAAGAACAAAGGCCATGCAGTCACAGCCGTCCCCACTGTGCTGCAATGTACTGCGTTTCTATTCAAATCATAGCAACATTTTCTAAACTTGCATCTATAGACCTAAATTAGCCCATGGCATTTTTATGCAGATTTGCATCCTCTTTTGTCTTCCATTTCCTCTTCTTTTTGGCAATGAACCTATGGCTACATTAGACACTGCTGAAACATGTAATGGCAGCAACTGGGGCATAATTGAGGCCCCACTAAACATAGGAAGCAGCCTCATACTGAATCAAACCTTTGGTCCACCTAGCTCAGTATAGCCCTTACTGACTGGCAGCAGCTCTCCAGGATTTCAAACAGGAGTTTCTCTCAGCCCTACCTGGAGATGCTGGGAATTGGAAACTGGGGACCTTTTCCATACCTCTCTGCCTCTGAAGACGGTTCGGAAACTTCAGCTGCCAGAATTCAGCTGCCAGGTTCCTCACCGGGGCAAGACGGTTTAAGCATGTAACACCCATCCTGGCCTGACTGTGCTGGGTGCCGATCAGTTTCCTTGTGCAACTCAATGTGCTGGTTTTGACCTATAAATCCTTAAATGACTGCAATCATCATCTGAGGCCCTTCTTCATGTGCCTGCTCCACAAAAGGTCCGTAGCATGGCAACATGAGAACAGGCCTGTTCTGCAATGGCTCCCAGTTTTTGGAATGCTCTCTCCAGAGATGCTTGCCTGGTGCATTTATTACATACCTTTAGGTGCCAGACAAAAACATTCCTCTTTCCCCAGGCCTTTGGCTAATTAAACCATCTATGGTCTTTTAAACTGTGCAGGGGGTGGTTATTGTTTTGTTTGTTACTATGTTATGTATTTTGGGATTTTTATATTGTAAACTGCCCTTTGATCCATGATGTTCTTCTGCTGAAACATGGTTCTACAAGCTTTCCCCCTCCTGCTGTTGCTAAGCAGATTGGGGAAAGTAGGAAAATTGGGGAAGGAAGAGCCTGCGATGGGAGTTGGGGCTCATAGCGATGTGACACAGCCTATTGTCTTCTCAATTTATTTCTATTTAAAAAAATAAGCTGTTTCACTCATACCTATTCTGAACCAGGTTAAGGGAGGGAAGGCCTTGCCCTTCATTAATTCTTGCACAAATTAAACTTCCCAGTAGGTTAATTTACATAATTAACAGCAGCTAATTAATATAAGGCAGATCACATTTGCAAACTTACCAAAGCTTGGAGGCAGAGCCAAACAACCACACCTCTCCCCAATCTACTTTATGTCTTTGTTGTTGTTGTTTAGTCGTTTAGTCGTGTCCGACTCTTCGTGACCCCATGGACCAGAGCATGCCAGGCACTCCTGTCTTCCACTGCCTCCCGCAGTTTGGTCAGACTCATGTCTTTATGTCTTTAGCATTTGGCAAAATGAAGTCTCTCTCTCTCTCTCTCTCTCTCTCTCTCTCTCTCTCTCTCTCTCTCTCTCTCTCTCTCTCTGTGTGTGTGTGTGTGTGTGTGTGTTTAAACACACACACACCTTTAGGACTTTGAACTAATGAAGCCAAATTAAACTGAGTGATAAGCAGTCCAGTTCATATTATAAACATAGCAGTATGCTCAGATTCGTTTATTAATCCATTAACCAGATTTCTAGACTGCCCTTCATCACCCACGCTGGTTTCAGGGTGGTTTCCTACATAATATATTCTGTTTAACATAATGATGGAACACAGTGTTTAAAGGCAGGGGTGGAAAGCTTAATCAGGCTAGTGGACCTGATAGGAAAGGGGGAGCTATGCAATTCAGTTTGCATTTAAAGGTGAACTGAGCTAATTAAAAACACAACTATCATTCAGCCAAGTAATGTGTACAAAATGCTTATACGTACCAAAGGCGTACCTTGGTTGCCGAACACCTTGGAACTCGTACATTTCCTGAACGATCAAAATCGAGAAATGAGTGTTCTAGTTTTTGAATGATTTTCTGAAGCCGGATGTCTGACACAGCTTCCGATTGGCTGCAGGATACTCCTGCAGCCAATCGGAAGCCGCGTCTTGGTTTTTGAACAGTTCCGGAAGTCTAACAAACTCCCAGAACGCATTCTGTTCAAGAACCAAGACACAACTGTACTAAGGCATTAGTGTGTACATAAAGGCATATATTTGTGAAAATAGCATATAAAATGTGCTACGTTAGGGGAAATTGTTTTGCAAAAAATGTGTATATTAGACAGAATTGCATACAAGCATATGTATATTGGGAGAGATTCACACTAAAATCTGATGCACTTTCATGAAGGACTCGTTTAAAAAATGCAAAATGGTGGAGAAATGTAGAGCACTAACCTTCATATTGGGTTTAGAAGGTCATAGGTTTCCCACACCTGTTTTTAGAATAAATGGAATACCCTTGGCCAATCAAAGCGGAGAGCAGAGAACATGGATAGCAAAGTTCAAACAGGGCTATGTAATAATGGGGGAGCCACAAATGCCACAGGAAATGGAGGCAGTAGACCAGCAGGTGGCACTCTTTTCTCATAGTGCAGGTGCTCAGTTTACCCTGGTGATGTACAAGTCGCAGAAGGGTCGGTAGAGGCAAATGAGATACTTGGACCTAGTGGGAGGAGCTCTGGCTCTGGCTCCTCCCCACACCACTGTTGACCCAGTTCTCTGAGTTTCGATAGTGGCATGGGGAGGTGCCACAGTCCAGGCTGCTTGGGGTGACCTAGACTATCTCACATTATCCCAGTGGCCAGGAATGAGTACCATGACTGCAGTTCTCTACCAGCCATGCCACAGCTGGGGAATCACAACTTCTGAGTTGCAGCAACAAAATTAGGGAGCAGCTTCCTAAGGCAGGTGTGTCTCCCCCATTTCTTTACTTGCTTTTAAGACTTACTTTGGAGGACATCTTATATATGTTTCATATATGTTTCATTGCAGTGTTTCTGATACAGATTTCCAGTACAGTACTTCCAGACCGCCTCTCAATTTTCAGATGGGATTTTATCATATACCAGCAAGGTAAAGATGCACAATGAAAGTGAATTTGGAGTTCGTGTGACTTTATGTAATAAAGAAAGAGACAGCAAAATGCACTTGAAAGTGTGGAATAATGTTTGTTCAACTACATCGTCTAACCAGTGTGGTGTAGAAGAACAAGGAGAGTTTGGATTTGATATCCCGCTTCAAAGAAGTGTGACGAGTCTACCGCTCTTAACCACTACACCATACCATACTGGCCATAGTGGTTAAGAGCAGTAGATTCGTAAAGGAGAATGTTAGCCGCTTTGAGACTCCTTCGGGTAGTGATAAAGCGGGATATCAAATCCAAACTCCTCTTCTTCTAAGGAAGCAAAACAGAATAAATGCTGAATAAATAAGTCATGTTGTCTAACACACCCACACACCCTCCAAGCGTTGCACAAACAAATCAAGTAAAATGCTCAGTAAACAGATCATCTGAAAGCAGCCTAAATCATATTCAGAGTAGACCCATTGGAATCAGTGAGCTCAAGTTCCGTAATGTCATGGATTTCATGTTTCTGCTCTGAATTTGATTGACATTGGGCGTCACCCATAGTTTTCAGAATTATATTTTAGCTTGTATACACACACATAAACATACATACATATAACCCTCCCCTATTCCACACACCACACTGACTATGCCTCTGACACAAATACCAAAATAAATATAAATAAATGCTAACTGGGTAATGTGAGTCTGCAACCTTACGCAGCATCAGAGCAGGACATCCGTGTCTTTCATCTATAAATATGTGTGTTTTCTATAAATATATGTGCTTTTCATTCATACTTGCCAATATATAATAATAGAAGAATGAGCTTCTTAAGCATTCTAATGATTAGGAGGAAAGGGTCAATCATCAGCTATAGTAGGAGAAAGAGGTGGTTGCATTAGAGGGAGGAAAAAGCACACACTCAGGATTTAGGAGGAGGGGATGCGTTCAGATGGGACAGAGAGGCAGGAGGATAGTGAACTGGCAGCCCCAAGGGACACAGGGAGGGGTGAATTTCACATTTAATCATAGTGATCCAACATAGCTGGCCAAATCTCCAGCTGCCCTAGTGTACATAGATACTTATATGCTGAATCATCTCTCCCTCAATTATATAGATAGGTATATTTGGAAAGTATATTTATTTTTGCTCAGTGACACACAAGGCATCTGAAACAGAGCTGTTTATGTAGTGTGTCAAACCCTGCCCTTTGAAGGTTGTTTTTTGGAAAAGCTGTCCTGGAACTGGTAGAGAATTTCCGCTGCTGAGTTCACCATGTAAACCGTCTCTCTGCTCCAGGGGCTTAATCAGAGCAGCGGGGCATTTCTGCAGGTTTAAATATTATGGGCTGGACTTAGGCACACCAGCAGCTGGGACAATGCCAGCTAGAGTGCCACCAGGCCAAACCAGTTGATGCTGGTCCTGAAAGCAGTCCTATGCTGGGCCTTCCTTAAATCACAGCCTATCCCGTTCCAGATCTGATACACCTTTCCACCAAAGCAGCACGGATTAAGAAATGCTGGTTGAAGGTTAGATTGGATTGCCAACCAGCCAGGGGGGGGAAACCTACCAGCCTTGTCAGGAAAGCAATGATCTTCCATATCTCCAGCTTTTTCCCCACCCAAAGCTTAGAAGATCCAAGAGTACCTCTCCAAAGTGGGTAGAATGAACATTAAAACAGCAAATGCAGTTTAGTGCAAGCAAGTGATGCACAACAGCCCGGTTTGCAAGTCATGCTAAGGCAAACCTTGGCTTAGCCCAAAGATTCAGGTTCCCAGAGAAAAGCTCACAGTCAATTTGCTTCTGCCTGGTCCTTTCCGCTGCTATGCCGATCTAAGCCAAAGTTTGGCATAGCATGTTGCCTGAACCTGGGTTCATGTTCTCTCCAGCCTAACCACAAGCTGTAACCAAGGTTTGTTCTCGGTTGCAGCTCATGGTTCATCTGCAGAGGGTCTTAGGCTTGGCAAGGCAGCAAGAGGGACTGAGGAGTAGAAAAGCAGCTGTGATCTCTTCTCTGGGAGCCTTCATGTTCATGCATGATGCACAAACCAGAGCACTGGGCAGAAGCAGCTTATCAGGTGGAACAGAGCTGTCATTCCAGCTTCCTGGCTAGTGGGTCACTGTTGCTCACTGAAATGGAGAGGGGTGAGGTGGTGAGAGGTTTGATGCAGTTAAATGCACTGGTGCAGTGCATTTAGACTGTTCCAAACTCCATCTCACCTTGTCCTTCTCCATCCCAGTAAGCAACAGTGACCCACTAGCCAGGATGTACAGCTGATGTGCAAAAGGCGGAGTTCCTATCTGTGCTTCCTTGGGTGCAACTCATTATTTTTTATCTTATGCAAAATTGTGCCAGTTGAAGAAGAAGAAGAAGAAGAAGAAGAAGAATAAATTTTATTTATACCCCGCCCTCCCCAGCCAAGACCGGGCTCTGGGCGGCTAACACCAAGTATAAAAACAATTGATTAAAATACAACTTAAAAACAAGATTAAAATACAACATTAAAGTGCAGCCTCATTTCAGTAGAAACTCAAATCAAGAACTGTTTGGGGAAGAAACCGTCAAATCTTCATGAAGGCCAACTATCCAGACTGGTCCTACATGGGCCAGAAAAAAGCCAGGGAAGTCCCCAAATAGGAGTTCCATCACAGAAGGAAAAAAGGAAAGAGGGGGGAGGGGATCAAGTTGATTCCAAGCCAAAGGCCAGGCGGAACAGCTCTGTCTTACAGGCCCTGTGGAAAGAAATCAGATCCTGCAGGGCCCTGGTCTCATGAGACAGGGCATTCCACCAGGTTGGAGCCAGTGTTGAGAAGGCCCTGGCTCTGGTTGAGGCTAATCTAACTTCCTTAGGGTCCGGGACCTCTTATTAGGTGTTGCTATTTATGGACCTTAAGGTCCTCCGACGGGCATACCAGGAGAGGCGGTCCCATAGGTACGAGGGTCCTAGGCCTTGAAGGGCTTTAAAGGTCAAAAACAGCACCTTAAATCTGACCCTGTACTCCACCGGGAGCCAGTGCAGTGGAATCAATCCAGTAAGCTAAAATTTCTCTCATCGGGTGGCAGTCCAGTAATATACGTGAAAAGCATGGGATTGTAGGAAGGTTACTTATAGAAAGTCAGGTTATTGGTGCACCCAGCTCAGTATTACTCCCAGATTTCAGGCAACGAGTCTTCCCTGGCCATAGCTGGAGATGCTGGGGTAGATCAGCACCCCCAGCACCCCAGCTTCCCCAGCATCCCAAGGAGAGGCTGTGTGGGCACACACAGCAGTGAAGTGGTTAATGGGATCGCACCACTCAGGTTTAATAATGAAACCGCTGAGACCGTTTGCTGGGAAGATGGCCCAGATGAGAAAATGTGAAAAGGAAAACATTTAACAAAGAAAGTTCAGCTAAATGACTGACTGTTTTATTGCGATCATTCCCTTGGAAGCCGAACTACATTTCAAAACAAAGTAGCCAGCGATGACATTCGTAATCATTTTAACCAGCCTGTGCTTTTGAAAAAGAAAAAGCTTAGTAAGGTCTAATAAGCAGCTTCCTAAAATGCATATATTTTGATATCACGTTGGGGCTCAATAATTAAAATTAGACAACCTTCCAAGTTTTTTTTATTATTATTATTTCACTTTGATGCATTTGGAACATCTACAGAGAATCTGTCCTGTAATGCCAATATCTGTCACTGTAACGATCCGCCCCGTTTTTAAAGAGGCACGTCCTTCTCACTCTCCGAGGTTTCCTTCCCTCATTCCTGGGTGGGGGAAAATAGAAATCTGTCGTTGAAGCAGTAAGACATCTCTGAAAAGGTTTCCCAGCAACGGTAACTACACAGAGTGTTCCTGGTCACAATTCTGCTCAGTGTAGTCCTCTCTCCATTCACTGTGACTGTTTTCAGAGACGTTTGGGAAAGGAACTGGTTAGGCTCAAATTAATAGTGTAAACAGAATCAAAGGGAATGGTGGCAGGCCTTGGCTTCCTCCTTCGTTTGGAAAAAGTGCAAGGCTGAGGCAAGCTTTTCCGACCACTGTAGCAGTGTCCTGGGAAAAGCTGAGTCGGGGAGGATTCCCGCTTTTTCGCATCTTTTTTAAAGCACAGGCGCTCCAGACTATAGGAAATCTAGTCTGCCTACAGCTAGATGAACAGATCATTGTGACTGTGGGTTTTGATTTTTTTTTTTTAAAAAAAATCTATTTATTTATATTTAACAAGATTTATATACCGCTTCTTGTTAAATATAAATAAATAGATTTTTTAAAAAACAAAAAACCCACAGTCATAGAATCATAGAATCTTAGAATCATAGAGTTGGAAGAGACCACAAGGGCCATCCTGTCCAACCCCCTGCCAAGCAGGAAACATCATCAAAGCATTCCTGACAGGTGACTGTCAAGCCTCTGCTTAAAGACCTCCAAAGAAGGAGACTCCACCACACTCCTTGGCAGCAAATTCCACTGTCGAACAGCTCTTACTGTCAGGAAGTTCTTCCTAATGTTTAGGTGGAATCTTCTTTCTTGTAGTTTGAATCCATTGCTCCATGTCCGCTTCTCTGGAGCAGCAGAAAACAACCTTTCTCCCCCCTCTATATGACATCCTTTTATATATTTGAACATGGCTATCATATCACCCCTTAACCTTCTCTTCTCCAGGCTAAACATACCCAGCTCCCTAAGCCGTTCCTCATAAGGCATCGTTTCCAGGCCTTTGACCATTTTGGTTGCCCTCCTCTGGACACGTTCCAGCTTGTCAGTATCCTTCTTGAACTGTGGTGCCCAGAACTGGACACAGTCACAATTATCTGTTTATATACCGCTTCTAAGGGACCCAGGTGGCGCTGTAGGTTAAACCACAGAGCCTAGGGCTTGCTGATCAGAAGGTTGGTGGTTCGAATCCCTGCGACGGGGTGAGCTCCCGTTGCTCGGTCCCTGCTCCTGCCAACCTAGCAGTTCGAAAGCACGTCAAAGTGCAAGTAGATAAATAGGTACCGCTCTGCCAGGAAGGTAAACGGCATTTCCGTGCGCTGCTCTGGTTCGCCAGAAGCGGCTTAGTCATGCTGGCCACATGGCCTGGAAGCTGTACGCCGGCTCCCTCTGCCAATAAAGCAAGATGATCACCACAACCCCAGAGTCGGTCACGACTGGACCTAATGGTCAGGGGTCCCCTTACCTTTATCTATATACCGCTTAATTAAAAAACAACAACCAAGCAAACAAACCTCTAAGCTTTTTATGTAAAATAAAATATATTCATAGGAAAGCATTGATAAAATCAGCAGACTCTTAAAAAAACAAGAAAGCACAATAAAATTATCAAAAGAAAGATAAAATCAGTCGTTTTAAAGAGGAGATATACACGGTGCAATTACAGGCAGGGCTGTTGAAACAAAAAAGTTCTCAGCAGGCATCAGAAACAGTACAAGGAAGGTGTCTGCCTAATAGCAATAGGCAGGAAGATGCAGAGAATAAGTTCTGCCACACTAAAGCGCTGGTTCTGTGGCACTTGTAGAAATTTTGCTCCTGTAACAGACCCTCCAAGTGTCACTATTTTCCAGGTACATCCCTGATTTAGAGAAGTCACCCCGGTTTCCTATTTGATCCCGAATGTCCCACTTTTCCTTAGGATGTCCCTATTTTCATTCGAGAAATGTTGGAGTTATCTAACTCCCAAGCCGTCTGAAGGCAATCCTGTATAGGGAAGTTTTCTGAAAAATGTTTAATGTTTTATTATGTTTTAATATATGTTGGAAGCTGTCCAGAGTGCTGGGGCAACCCAGTAAGATGTGCGGGGTATAATTAGGAATAAATTATCATTATGGAATGCGACGTCCCTATATTCATCGGAGAAATGTTGGAGGGTATGCTGTAATTGATTAGCAGTATCCTGTCTGGAGCTGAGCAAAGCAATTGTCCCGCACTGACTATGCTGGCGTTGCTTATACTGCCAGAGATGGCTGAAAAAGAGGCTGCCCTATAAAGTTTTCATTGATCACGGAGCAGAAAGCAAATAAATAAATAAAGTCATCCAAAGGTTCTGCATATTTTGACACCAAGAGGGAAAAGTTGTTAATGGACAGCCACATCCTTCTTTACGTTCACAACACGTGACACTGCTGGCTTAGACAATGCTGCAAATATTTCACGCTTGCAAATAGTTATCTGAAACTCTTGTCATCTTCACAAAGCGGTTTTGTTGCGGCAATAACTGTCTCCTATTTAATGCAGGCTGTTAATCAATACCCCATGCATTACGTGCTGACAATTGATTTGGAGGAGTGGGGTGGGGGAAGTGTTCCTCTGAACATCTCTGCAAGAGTCAGGATGGTATTTCTGGCTGATCCGAGCTGTGAAGGAGATGGCCCCGATCCAACAGGCTTGCGCACACAGCAGCCAGGGCTGCGCTCACACATAGCCTGGTAATAGAAGCTGGGTAACTGCCAGTCAGCTGTTTCACAGACAAGAAGGAACAGTATCTTCTCTAGAGGAATGGCAGAACATCTGCTTTGCATGAATCTCCAGGTGCAATCCCTTAGCGACTTCAGGTAGGGTGGGGAGACACCACTGTCTGTAATTCTGGAGAGCTATTGCCAATCGATGGACCAATGGTTTGGCTCAGTATAACACAGCTTTCCCCGACTTCCTGCCAGTGGCACAGGTAGACTCTGGTCTTACCCTCCAACCTTCTTCAGGTGGTAATGTGCATTATTTAAAAATGTGTTAAGTTATCCTTGTTATGTTTTTGGGGTTCTCCTGCTTATTCTCAGTAGTTGTGCCCACCCTGTGGAATGCCCTCCCATCAGATGTCAAAGAGGTAAAAAAAAATCATATGACTTTTCGCAGACATCTGAACACAGTCCTGTTTCAGGAAGCTGTTAATGTTGCATACCCTCCAACATTTCTCCGATGAATATAAGGACGTCTCATTCCATAATGATAACTTTACTATTTATACCCCACACATCTTACTGGGTTGCCCCAGCACTCTGAACAGCTTCCAACATATATAAAAACATAATAAAACATTAAACATTAAAACAATCTTCCCTATACAGGTTTTACTTCAAACAGCTTGGGGGTCGGATAACTCCACACACCCCAACGTTTCTCCAATGAAAATAGGGACACTCTACCATACCCTGCAACATTTCTCATATGAAAATAGGGACATCCTAAGGAAAAGTGGGGCATTCCAGGGTCAAATCAGAAACTGGGACGACTTCTTTAAATCATGGATGTCCCTGGAAAATAGGGACACTTGTTTGATTTGGGTGCCTTTATATTTTGTTGGAAGCAGCCCAAATTCTTCTTCTTCTTCTTCTTCTTCTTCTTCTTCTTCTTCTTCTTCTTCTTCTTCTGATTCTCCTCCTCCTCCTCCTCTCCTCCTCCTCCTCCTCCTTCTTCTCCATTGGCTCAGCTATCTGGAACAGTGTTGCTCACCTGCTTTCCCAGCGCAGAGATCACTGACGGTAACTGAGTGGGGTGGGGGGTGAGCAGTGTAGGGCACACAGTGTTGTAGCCAATACAGTGTTCCTGTCACTGAACCCGGCAGGTTCCCAGCAGCGACTTCTGCCCAGCCCACTGAATGCAACTGCCTTGGCTTCTGCCCCAACGTCCTTTCCTAACAGCAACACTTCTCCCTCCTACATGTCTTTCCTTGACCAAATGCAGTTTATGAGGCAAATACCATTCCAGTTGACGAGGAAAAGGCAGAATCACATTGTAAAAATGCCCCTTAAATCAGCTATTTGGAAAATAGTTTGGTGTAATATCCTCGAACAAAAATGCACTGGAGAATATTGTTTGCTGTAACCAGTCTAGTTTGGATAGCAGCAGAAAGCAAGCTGGAAGCTATAAAAATATAGATATTTCCTCATTTTCATCTCTGAACTGATCAGTAATTTAACTAAAGCCGTTCAGCTCTTCAATGCACTCACAATAGGTATACTATATTCCCCCACTCCTCAACCGAATTTCATTAATTGACCCCCCCCCAAAATTTTTTTTGAGAGATAGTCTTCCTAAGGATTACAGACTGAGGAATTTATTGGGAAGAAAATAATAGTTTTGAGAGAGAGAGAGAGAGAGAGAGAGAGAGAGAGAGAGAGAGAGAGAGAGAGAGAATGAATAGTTTTTAGGGTCCAATTTCTTGTTTTAGGCCCAGGAGAGCTAAATATTACATCTACAGGGCCCAAAATAAATGTAGCCAGCATCCAAATCCATGTGAACATAAAAGGATAGGAATGTATTTTGTGTTTTTATCTTGTGAACCACCCTGAGGTAAAGGGCAGTATACAAATAAAATAAAATAAAATAAAATAAAATAAAATAAAATAAAATAAAATAAAATAAAATAAAATAGTAAGTAAGTAAGTAAATAGAGCCCCACTGGATCATGCCAAAGGCCCATCGAGTCCAGCATCCTATTCTCACAGTGGCCAACTGGTTGCTGGTGCCCATTGTCATATAACTGCCCTGTAAACAAATCAGAACAAATGCTCATTAAAGACCAGGCAGAGTGTAAATCAGGGTGAGTGCTGAATGAGCAGGTCATCTGAAGTAGCTCTAGATGTTCAGAACCAAACTCTACCTAGCATTCTTTTCAGTGGAACGTCTGAAACTTCTCAAATACTATGCTGTCCTAGTTTATAATCCAAAAACAAGATGCAAGTTGATGGTCAACTGATGGTAGGATGACCGTATTTAGCGTACCATCATACTGATATCTTCCAACATGGTCACTGCCTCTACATCATCAGGACTCCCCAGTTGGGTTGACTGTATTCATGATGGTACCACTGCAATGGCCAGACACAGGGATCAAAATGTTTAATTTACAAACCAACACCAGCACCTTTGTGTTCTCTAAATCCAGTTGCCCTGATTGTAAATAATAACTCTTATGAAACATAAGCTGTGGCGATAAATTATGGGGCAGCCTGTCCTCTTATTACAGCAGGATATGTCACCATTAATTATAAACTCTGAATCTAATAAAACAACAGTCCCTCGATGCCATTCCGGGAAAAGGTCCTTTGTTCACTATGCAAACTTGCTTTTTACTGCAAGCTTATTCAACACATTTTTTGGGTTTGTTTGTTCCTTTGGCTCCACACTCTTCAAAATGCTCAAGATGGACATTGTCTGTATTGGTGCTCAAAGGCACATTGCTGATGGGAGTAGAGATTCAGGAGTTGAGTGGCTCTGCAGATGACAGTCCTCTATGTTATGAGCTGTTAGAGGACAATTGTCTGGCTCAAGTTGAGAAAAAGAACCCTAAGGAGCAACAGGGGCCTTGAAGTCACTCATCAACAATTAGAAGAAGAAGAAGAGGAGTTTGGATTTGATATCCCGCTTTATCACTACCCGAAGAAGTCTCAAAACAGCTAACATTCTCCTCTCCCTTCCTCCCCCACAACAAACACACTTTGAGGTGAGTGGGACTGGGAGATTTCAAAGAAGGGTGACTAGCCCAAGGTCACCCAGCAGCTGCATGTGGAGGAGCGGAGACGCGAACCCGGTTCCCCAGATTACGAGTCTACCGCTCTTAACCACTACACCACACTGGCTCTCACCCAGACAGCAGACTGAACAAGCACACAGGTCACCTGCTCACAGTCTTCCCCCATATGGTGAGATGCACTGTGTTTTTATTTAACATGCAGCAATTATTTCTAAATATGCATCTATACATATAAATTATAATATGTGCTTGATCTTAGCTGAAAGGCCAAGAAGCCTTTGCTGAACTTCAATTCCCATTGATCCTGACCATTGCCATTGCATGGCATTGGTCATGTTAGCTGGTGGGCGGCGGCGGCGGGGGGAATAAATAAATTAGCATATGCATTTTTAATGCAAATCTTTGATGAAGCATTTATTCTATTCAGGAGCCAGCCTTTTATTATTCTTCTTCTAGATGTAGGATATGGCTTGATAGGGCTGTTACCTTTCAAACAGTGCTCCTCTAAGGTTTTCACTTTGTCTGAGATGGATGTTAGTGCTGAGATTATTTCTCAGGACCAAACTATCCATTAAATGAAACCACTGGAGGGTCCTAGCCCACTGCTTGAGAAACACTGTCCCAAGCCATTGAGGGTTTAATGGCCCCCGAGACGTCTTTTCGAGGACCACTGCATTGCAGCCAAAACTAATATATAAATAAAATTATGTGTCTCTTCGATAGTCGTCTTTTCCTGAATTTCACTCCATAGATCAAAGTGTTATCTTCTGCCCACTAATATGTAAATATTCCTTATTTATTCTCATTTATAAATGGCTTTGGAACACTTCAGGAATGGAACCTTTTGGCTTAATTTAATACATATATTAAATATTTTCCTTTCCTTTCCTCCCCCCCCCCTGCAAACTGTACTATTTTAGAACAGACTGATTAAAAAAGAACATAGTGGTAGCAAAAAATGGAGTTGTACTTCCATACTATCGTCATCTGTTTTTTTTTTCCATTCCAATTTTTCAAAATAAAGATATCAAACTAAATTAGAACTCTGACTGAATTATGGTTAAGATGAAACCACTGGCATGACATTAAGACTTTCTGTTAAAAAAAAAAGAGTCATGAGGAGAACTGAAGGAGGGATTATTTCATTTTTCTCTCTCTCTTCCCCATTTCACGTTGTTTGAAATAAGCTTGGCAAAGTAAACTTTCAGTAATAAAGTTTTGAAAACAAACAATTTAATCTAAAGTTTCTGCACATATTGCATCTTGAAATACGTCCACATGAAGAGGCAACAATCCAGCTTTGTGTGGTTTTTCAGGCTTAACTATTTCTTAAACTCTGTCAGGGCTTCAAATGTTATTCTTGGGATTGTCCATCACATGCACAAGATGTACTGAGAAATTCCAGCTGCATCTAGGTGTAGTGAATCGCTGACTAGAGAGCATTGGACTTTGACCAGAGAAAACTTTGCCTCAAACTCTTATTTTCCAGTGAAAATGGTCTCTTAGGCCAGTCACCATCTTCAGGAGTGGTCAGTGGGGTGCCATTGTGGAGTTGTCCTCCTAGCAGCACCAAGGTTGGGACAGCTCAGGCACACTGCTGGGGACACCAGAGTTGTTCTATTGGCACACCCAGGCTGCCCAATGCCACCCCTGCCCCCACTTTGGTAAACAGCTAGCTCCACAGCACTGCCCTGCTCTGCTGACCACTCCTATCTCTTACCCTAATCTACTTCATGGCTTGATTGTGAGAATAACCCTTGCCTGCCATCTTCACTTACTTTGCAGGAGAAATACAAATGTGGCGAACCAAAACAACAACACCATGGTCACGTGATTAGCTGCCTCACTTTTAACCAGTCACAACAGAGGCAGTGAACCTTTGCCCCTCCAGCTGTTGCTGAACCACAACTCCCATCAGCCCCAGCAAGCATGGCCGAAGGCCGAGGATGATGAGAGTTGTTGTTCAGCAACATCTGGGAGGCCAAAAGTTCCCCATCCCTGATCTATAAGATGGCAGCCATAATAGAAATTGTCAACATCTCTTTGAACCAATCGCCAACATCTGAAGGACTTCTGGTGGTCCACCTGAACTTGTTCCTTAAGATGTTCTCCAGAGGTCCTGTTCCAGAGGTCCTGCCTCTGGATTCAAAGGAAGCTTATAATATTTAAAAATAAACGAAATCTGGATTTTTTCTTGAGGCTATGATTGATTAGCTCCACTACCTCCACCACCCAAAATTTTTACATGCATTCAGTCTCACCGACACACTTGCAACAATCCTTCCCTAGCCTCTATAGTGTGTACTACAGATAAGTGCATTCAAGATGCCCCACCTTAGTGATACCTGCACAGTTAAATCTAGAACCCATTTTCAATGCCATGTGCCACAAAGAAAAGCAAATTGCATCTCTTCACCTGGTCCAGTTGCCAAGGAAACATGATAAATGTTCAGGCTTTCCCTTAAGTGTGTTAATGAGTGTGAAGCAGATTCCATCAATAAACCTCTGCAGAAACAAAAAGACTTTGGCTTTCAAGTAACATCCCATTCTTACATGTGGGAAATTTTGATGCCTGATCAAACCTTGGGGAAGGGCCATAGGTCGGTGGTAGAGCATTTGTTCTGTGTGCAGAAGGTCCCAGGTTCAACCTCTGTCATCTCCTGGTAAGGCTGGGAGAGACCCTTGCCTGAAATCCTGGAGAGTTGCTGGAGCCAGTACAAGCAATCTTGAACTAGACGGTCCAGTAGTCTGGGTATAAACACATCTTCCTCTGATCCTTTGTTTCTATCAAGAGCGGGAAAAGACATCTTTTGAGTGGGGATCCTTTCACAGAGAGCTAAAAAAAATTGGGGCAGGACAAAGGCAGGATTCCAAACATAGTCTTCCTGCTCAAATGTCCTTTTAAAAAATACAAATCCCCCAAAAATGGATTGTTTGAGTTAATAAAATAAACAGGATCCTTCAATTATCGGTTGTATCCAATGGTAGTGATGCTCAGTGTAGACCCATGAGCATTACTAATGTAGGTCAATGTGTCTACTTTGAGTAGAAATTAGTTGGATGCAACCCAATAATAATAATAATAATATGAAGAAGTAGTAGGGTAAAGGGACTAGAAAAGAGAGAAAAAGATTCATACTTACTTGTTAAAAGAGAGAAAGTGTGTGCCTGAATATAACACATTATTTGTAGCAAGCACCGTGCATTGAAGCATTCCTTAGATCAGTTTACTTCCAAAATGTATAGCTCAGTTCATAATAAACATGCTTTTCTGTCAACTGCCCTGCCCATAGTCTATCAACTTAGTAAGTGAACAAAAATCTACTGAACCATCAAGATATGACCAATTTGAGTAACCTATTATTACAACATCAATCTTGCTGCTCCCTTTCTTTCCCCACCCAATATATGAAAGGATCAAAGCTTTTCCCTTTGACTTGTTGAGCAAGAGGCTAAGATTTCTGAGGGCTGATTAGGGCATATACTGACCCCCGCTCCCGCCTTCGTTCTTGTGAGAATTCATGGGGATTATCATGGCTGATTTCAGCATTTTGAATATCTCAGCTGGCTGATCAACTGAAGGCTTTTTTCAGGAGGAAAGGAACAGAATCCAAATCTCTTTACATAAAACTTCTGAATCAGAAATCCAAAATTCAGTTTACTCCAGTATACAAGAACTCCCTCCAGTGTGAATGGCACAAGAAGCTCTGCTGGAGTTCACCATCTAACAGGATGGAGATGAACTCTGGCAGAACTTCTATTGCTTCTCATTCCAGGGTGGAGATGAGGAATTTTTAAAAGTCCCGTGTCTTCTAGAGCCTCTGTTTTGTCATTCAGTCTTGAGGGGAAGAACCCTCTGCCTTCATCCACGTTAACCATAGAGCAAAATTTTCTGGCTCACTTTAAAAAAAAAAAAAAAGGGAGACCCTGTTTAAAATTAGTAGGTGGAAATCTAAAAAATAATAATTAGTAGGTAGCTGCTATTTTTAGCCATCTCGCCCCTTGCTTTTTCCTGTAAGACCAATTGCAGTCGTTAACAGTCGTCAACAGGTTTACCACACCTATCAGCCTATCACCCATTCCCACCACCCTTCTGAGTAATACCCCTCCCCACCCTCTCACTATATATAAGGGTCTGGTGACTTCTGTTTCAGTGTATCTGAAGAAGTGTGCATGCACACGAAAGCTCATACCAAGAACAAGCTTAGTTGGTCTCTAAGGTGTTAATGGAAGGAATTTTTTAATTTTGATTTCAGTGGGTTTACTCTGAGTATGATTCATTTCTTTATTTAGTATGAAGTTCAGTAGCGAAGGGGCGGATGGGTGGGTACCAACCTATATTTCTAAATGCGCATCAATACATAAACATTAGCCTATCCAAATGTTGTGCAAATATGTGCCCTCTTTTATCTGCTTCTTTGATGGTGTGTTTCCATTTTTCTGGCAATCCATCAGTGTCCGCTCTATATTAAACCTTTTGTTTGTTGTTTCATGTGTCTATTAATTATCCTACCCTGTAGAAGCTAATTTATTCATCTGGGGCTGGGAAGATGGGAGGAGGAGGCAAAGAACAAGAGGATCGGTTTGAATAAGTAACCATACTGCTCACTCAATTATTTACTCAGCAAACCTCAAGGATCACCGTCAGGAGATGTAAGACGCCTTCGGTAAACCTCATTGATCTGATCTCAGCAGAAGGCCAAGCGCACCTGAGCTGGAACTGAGATCAGGTCAATAAGGTTCACCAAACATGTCTTTGGCAGATTGTTCTCAGGGTTTACCTGGAAAGTGATATAATGATCTGGAAAACATGAGTCATTCTCATATTCAGTTACCCTGGTATACGCTAAACTGAGAGCACTTAACCCAAAACACATCTCCAAAATCATAGTAATAATAACAACAACAACATATCTCAAGGAAGTGGATGCATATGAATCATGATATATGCAAATAGTCTTAATAATATAATGATACTTGTTATTTACTTGATTTTAGCACAGACTGATATATCTACAGTCATAAAAACAAGATCCATGCTTTTTCTTTAAAATTAATTGTGTGAATACGCCCTTTGGGGAAATATCACTTTACTTTTATGTTTTTGTAAACTGGGATGATGTTGGTGCTAAATTAAAAATTGCCGTCTTGAGAACCTCCTCAGTGAATGACTGCTGTGCCACTTTTGCCGTTCGTTCTGGTCTTGGTGGGAAGTTTGCAAAGTTTGCCTTAAAAATGCACATCTACACCAGCCCTCCAAATTCATTATAATGCTTCTTTAGAGAGCTTAGAAGCAAACCTGCAGGCTTGCTGCTACGTTCTCTTCCTAGGACAGACAAACCCACGCATTTCAGCCATGGGCAATACAAGGGCTGATTCACAAATTTATGTATATCATCAAAGGTGCAATTTAGGGAAGATGAGATGGGGCATCATCACTCTGCTTCAGGCCACACGTGATATTCCCCAGAAGCAACTCACTGGGCAGCTCACTGGTTCTGCGCACGGAGTGACTGTTTTTATGTAAACCATTAAAAAGGATTGTGTGCTAGTTATGCACGCCAAAGGCACAAATCTCTTACCTTGGAAAAAAAGGGTGGGACTTGACCTGTGTCAATAACATCGTTATAATAATAAAACAGGAATCAGGGTATAGGACTTGACAGCAGCTCTTGACAGAGCCAGTGTGGTATAGTGGTTAAGAGCGGTAGACTCATAATCTGGTGAACCGGGTTCGCGTCTCCACTCCTCCACATGCAGCTGCTGGGTGACCTTGGGCTAGTCACACTTCTTTGAAGTCTCTCAGCCCCACTCACCTCACAGAGTGTTTGTTGTGGGGGAGGAAGGGAAAGGAGAATGTTAGCCGCTTTGAGACTCCCTCGGGTAGTGATAAAGCGGGATATCAAATCCAAACTCTTCTTCTCTTCAGAAGAGAATCTCTTCAGGGTTTCAAGCTGGGTCCTCTTCCAGCTCTACCTGAAGATGTTGGGGACCAACTCTTAGACCTTCTGCATGGAAATCAGAGGCCTTTCTGAGCTATGGCTCTATACTCTTAACAGTGTTGTATCTAGGTAGTTGCATATTCTGTATTTACAGGGTGGTGGTGGGAATTATATAAGAAGATGAGGAGAGCCTGCTAGATCAGTCCAGCATCCAGTCAGATGCCTATGGGAAGCATGCAAGCAGGAACTGAGCACAACAGCACTCACTCCTCCTGCAGTTTTCAGGCAGCATCCTGCCACCGACAGTGGAGGGAGAACACAGCCACCAGGTTCAGGGCCGGATTTAGGTTTGATGAGGCCCTAAGCTACGGAAGGTAATGAGGCCCTTTATATGTCCAGCTGTCCTTTGTCAACAAAAATTTTTTTTGTGTTGAATATATGCTATATAGTAATTTATGGACCTAATAGGTATCTAAAGCCATTTGCACATAACAAATAGGAGCCTATACAACACAAAACACTGTTGCTGTACGTAGGTTTTATTTTATTTGGTTTTTTTCTTATATTTTGGAAATGTACATACAGGTTTTATTTTCTTTAATTTTTTTTGGGGGGGGGCGCAAGAGAGTGGGGCCCTAAGCGCCATCCAAGCTGATGGCCATTGTGAAATCTTGGGGTAGCATATTCCATAGTCTAACTGTATGCTCTGTGAAGAAGTACTTTTTTTACATTATAAGAACAAACACACTTTTGTTTGTTTGTTCTGAATCTTCAAACATTCTATTTCACTGGATGTCCACAAGTTCTAGTGTTATGAGAGAGGGGGAAACCTTTTCTCTATCCGGTTTTGTTTTTTCACACAGTGCATAATTTTGTACACATCCGTCATGTCTCCTCTGACTCTCCACTTTTCTCTAAGCTAAAAAGCCCCAAATGCTTTAACCTTTCCTTGTGAGGGAATTGCTCCATTCACCTTCACCATCTTGGTTGCCTTTTTCTGAATCTTTTCCAACTCTGCAGTATCATTTTTGAAGCGAAGCGAACAAAACTGTACACGGTATTCCAGCCAAGGCCCTCTTGTTGCCAGACAGCCTTCCCTTTCACCGTTGTCTCCTTCCCTCCTCAAAAGGGCAAGTTTGTTTCGACTTCCCGGGGAGAGGAAGAGCAGGAAGAACTGGCTAATGGCAATTCTATGTGAGGCAGGTCTGAGCTTCAGATGGGGCTTGGCTCTGTTCTTTTTTTGAGAGAGAAGGGGGTAGGATTTCATGGTACCTGTTGCGAACCTCCTTTTAACGCACTCTGTGTCACCCTACTAATAAATGTTTGTCAGCAATGCCGGTGTACTGGTTTATCTTTAAACCCCTCGCACCCTGCCCTCCGAGGTTCGACTAAACCGACCTCCTTAATGATTCTGGAGATCCCAGTGACAAGAGTGTTCACGTCCAGTTATACCCCCTGCTCCAGGCTATCCTGATGCAAACCTTTTAGCCTACAGCCCTGGGTTCTAATCACCAAGAACCCCTCTTTGCTGTCTCAGCTGGCTAGCCTTTGCTAGCTACACTGTGGCACTTCAGGCTTACACCCCCTTAGCCCCCCCTTGATGAATCTCTAGGACACAGACTGTTGCCCTCTCACTAAGATCATTAAACTGAGCCTTGGTGTAACACGTTGGACCCCAATGGACGACGATACTACGATGGTTTGAACAAGAACTAGTTTTTATTATTTAACAAGCATAACGGTTTCAGGTTTTGTCACATGCAGTTCATAGTTTCATTACAGTTTCAGATGACTCCTAGGCCTACCCATATACCTCCCTCAGTCTATCTAGCTATCTCCTCCCTTCTCTATCTCTCTCTCTCAACTCCTAACCACCAACTCCCCCCCCCCGACCAACTGCCGTTCCTCCCCTTTAAAACCCCCAGGAGGTTCCGCCTCTCTGGAGCGAACTGTCAATTCACAGGTTCTAAGTTTAACCTTGTAAACGCTGGGGGGGAAACGTCAACATTCTAAACTCCAAACAGGGCTGGTTCGCCACAGTACCCATCCCTGGTAGGCAGGTGGACTGCTTCTCAAGCAACCCACCTGGACAACCTCATCCTATGTATGTTTTTTGACAAATAGTTTCTGCTGAGCTTCATGGCACTTTCTTAAGGACCAAATCCTTAACTACCCTTCCTTTCCTGCTGCAGCTTATTTATATATATGGACTTTAAGTTTAGCAATGACTCCTTTCCCCCATGCTTTTGTGGGATGCTTTGACATTACGCATGTGCAGGTAATTTCCCGGACATTGCCGGTATTTGTCCGCTGAAAATGACGTCTGGGTGGAATTCTCAAAAGTCAGTAAAAATGTCTAGGAAGACATTTTTAACAGGGGCGTCTTACCCATAGAGGCTAGTGGTGCGGGGCGCCAAGACGCCAAGTTCTGGAGGACGTCAGGGAAGAGGCAGAGGCTGGATGCGGGACCCCCTGGCATCAGCTCGCTGCCCTCGCCTGCCTCCGCTGAAGCAGCGCTGCGCCCGGAGCCTCCATCTGCAGTGGCCACCGCGGCACAAAGTGGCCAGCTATGCCGGCAGGTGCCGCATCCAGCCTCCACCTTTTCTCCGCCGGAGAAGCCACCCTCCAGCCACTGCCTGCCTCCTCCAGCCCCGCTGGCAGCGCCGTCCTCCTTAAAAAAAGGTCGCCAACTCTGGGAAACGGGAGGGGGGCGCTGGAGGGAGCGTTGCACCACTGCACCAGATATGCTTAAGTCAGCCCTGATTTTTAACATGCTGTTGGGAGTCGTCCAGAGATGCTGGGGAAGCCCAGCCAGATGGGCGGGGTATGAATAATAAATTATTATTATATTATTATTATATTGGAAGTGTTGATTTTTTTGGCAAACTTCCTAAAAATCGCTATTGCAAAAGAAAAAAAGCTTTTTGAAACATGGCAACCCTAGCAACGTACACGTACACACACACACACACACACACACACACACACACACACAGAGTACCTCTTCCTTCTAAAACACATTTAAGCCTGCAATTAAGGTAATGACACTCCTTTTAGCTTTGCAGACAAGAGGCTAATTATGTTTAAAGGCATTATCCCATGGAGAACGCATTATTATACATATTCGCCTTTTGATGTATGGCTGCGATACTTAAACAGTTACAATTTACATATGCCCTGTGTGACATTTAATGCAAGGAACGAGGGACTGAACTCCTGTAGTGCAGATAACAGGTATAATCTGGTAGGGGGAATTGTGTGAAGATATGACCAGCAGAGTATGATAAGGAATATCTTTCTTGTGAGAGAAAATAATTATGATGTGTGATTGGGAATCGCACCCTAATATTATGCAAGTTCTATATGCCTGTGTTCATAATCCCTGCATTCCCATGGTTAGTCATTACTTGGGTCTTGATAATTTGGGCAGATGATTTATTACTTACTAATTAGGGACTGTGTGTCAGCAATCTCAATGCTTTGTCAGCAAAGCGAGAACTCATTTATGATTTTAGGTTCTCTCCATCCTTGAAACCAGCAGGGTGCTTTTGGAATCAGAAGATTCAAAAGTATTGCTTAATTAAAAAGTCATTCAATGATGTTAAGCCACATCAGCTGGTCTTCCCCATCCTGGGAGACACTGCGGGATGTCCAGGAAACACCTGGTGCCGTCAGGGCGTCATCCTACTTTGAGAAACTGATTAGGGCAGGGATGCCTAAATGATGGTTTCTGGGTCGGATCCAGGCCTCGGAGCAATTTTATCTGGCCTCAATGGCCCTACTAGATTTTAATCAACATGTGAGAAAAATGATTTTTTTTAAAAAAAATAGTTCCATTACTACGGAAAATAAGCAGAAATGTTTATTGTGTCAGTTAGATTAAAATAGACTCTCTGGACTTATTGGCCTTAGCAGGGCTCATCTCTTTAGGTGGCAATGTGTGTGACTTCGCTTACTTCAAAACGTGCTGTGTGTGTGTGTGTGTGTGTGTGTGTGTGTGTGTGTGTGTGTGTAAAAAGGTAAAGGGACCCCTGGCCGTTAGGTCCAGTCACGGATGACTCTGGGGTTGCGGCGCTCATCTCGCTTTACTGGCCGAGGGAGCCGGCATACAGCTTCCGGGTCATATGGCCAGCATGACTAAGCCGCTTCTGGCGAACCAGAGCAGCGCACGGAAATGCCGTTTAGCTTCCCGCTGGAGCGGTACCTATTTATCTATTTGCACTTTGACGTGCTTTCGAACTGCTAGGTTGGCAGCAGCTGGGACTGAGCAACGGGAGCTCACCCCGTCACGGGGATTCGAACTGCCGACCTTCTGATCAACAAGCCCTAGGCTCTGTGGTTTAATCCACAGCGCCACCCGCGTCCCATATATTTATGTATGTATGTATGTATAAAAAGCAACTCAGATGAATGCAGGAACAGGTTTATGGGTGAACCCTTGATTAATCTTGAGGCTGATCCAAAGCCTGCAACTGGTTCAGGTTGCGTGTGGGGGCAAACAACCAAATGTATATAACACCTTGCTTTCATGATTTGCACTGGCTGCCAATCTGTTACCAGACCCAGTGCCTCATTTACCCAGTTTTGGGAAGGTGGTGCAAGGGCTTCCAATAAATGAATGGAGAATGGGTTTCTTCCACTCTTCATTCATTCATTCATTTTCTCCCAGCCCACACAAATCTGCAAACATGTCAGTGAAAGAAACGTAAGATGTGAGTTTCCCGTATTGCTATTAATTAAATTTGTATACCACCCTTCAGCCAAAGATCACAGGATGGTTTACAACATAGACTTGAAATAGATTGATTTGCCTATCCAGCTCCACGCAGAGCAAACCAGTTAGTGATCAAGACAGAAAAACAGCTTGATTGGAGTCCTGTGCTGCTCTTGATTCCAACTGAACACAGCCCCTTAGTCATATACTATACCCCTCCTGGGACAATGAATTATTCTCTGTTTGTGCTGCCTCCCTGGGACTGCTAAAAAAAATATATGACAGGGCAGGGAGCTCTTGAAGTGCCTGGCAAGCCACCGTACATCATTGATTGTTCCTTTTTTGGTTTGGTAGAGCGTGACAACTTGTGGAGGCCTGCACTGTTGTAGCAATTGTGATCATTATTCATATCATTCTGTATGCCTAGCCTAGCACCTCCTCTCCTGGACTTGGGGTTAAGGGGACTTGGGACTTCAGGACGCTTGCTTCCTTGAGATTCATTTAAGATAATTTCAAGACTGATGGTCACCTTTAACAGGGTTCCCGGAAAGCACTGTCATATTGGACCACTAAAGTTTAAAATAGTGTAGGTTTTTGCATGTGTGTGGATACTTTGTGGTCATGAATGAACATGCATGCGATGGTTGGCATCCAAAGAGTTTTCTCCCCTGCATGAAATGGGTAATATATACTTCAGAGTTTTAAAATAGAAGTGAGCCAAGTAAATCATACGTTTGCTATTTACTGCAACTTGTTCAAAGGTTTCTCGATGGTTTCTGACTCCTTCTAAAGTTATATCAGAGAGAATTTCCACATTGCCTCTACAAAATCTAGGTCTAGGACAATTTCCTCCCAAATTTTATTATGAGCTATTACATGTTCCATGCAAGCATCATCCCCTACTCATTATACTGATGGGTAGAAATGCATTTGATTTTAGACCTATAATGTAGAGGAGGCCCAAATTCAGGCATATAAGGTTGTTATATCAAGTAACTAAGGCACAGGATATGAAATTTCAATGAGTTAGTATATTAAAACTACTGACATAATTTTTCCCATGCTGGTCCAGTGCCTGCACTGAGAGATCTCCATAGGGTATAATGGGACACAATTTCTACTCCCAACACACACACACACACACCCTCAGCATTGTGTTGAACCAAAGGCGAACTGTTCCAGAAGCTCTGCAAACGCCAAGGTAGTTGTTGTGACAATGAGCTCATATACGTTTATATCCACTTGCTTTGATTTAAGCTAATGGGGTTGCTTTGATGTTATCCTTATCTGCGGGTCTGGGGTGCTGGGCTCTGAGCCCAGAAAGGAAATCTGTAAGACTTGGGTATTTTCCACCTATGCCCCCATCCGGTCAGGTGAAGCAATGGGAAGTCCTGGCCAAAGTGATGTCTGCTGCTTTGTGCACTTTCTCCAGCTTGGTGCCTCTTGCAAGCACAACTAGCTTTTCCTCTTGCTTCCATCAGGCAAAACTCCAAACCTAAAACTCCTCCCTCAAAACTCTCACATTGTCTTCTGCTAACTGCCTAGAGCCCAGGGCAAGACTCCACCCATCTGTTGGCTGGCACATAGCCTTTGCTAATGGCTTATCTCCTTGTCTTTGTCTGCTTTACGACTCAGCCATTCTCAGGATGGCTTGGCTATTTTGACACTGCTAGTTTCAGCCAAGCACTTACTAAATCTAAGCAACCACAAACTCTGCCCCCCCAAAAAAAACCTATAACAGTTTTGTCAATTGGCAGTGGGTCTCCAGGGTTTCAGGCAGTGGTCTCTTCCAAACACAATTCAAAGTGTTGGTGTGACCTTTAAAGTCCCAAATGGCCTTAGCCAAGTATACCTGAAGGAGCGTCTCCACCCCCATCGTTCAGCCCGGACACTGAGGTCCAGCTCCAAGGGCCTTCTGGCGGTTCCCTCACTGCGAGAAGCAAAGTTACAGGGAGCCAGGCAGAGGGCCTTCTTGGTAGTGGCGCCTGTCCTGTGGAATGCCCAGATGTCAAGGAAATAAACAACTATCTGACTTTTAGAAGACATCTGAAGGCAGTCCTGTTTAGGGAAGTTTTTAATGACTGGTGTTTTTAATATTCTGTTGGGAGCTACCCAGAGTGGCTGGGGAAACCAAGCCAGATGGGCGGGGTAAAAATAAATTAGTATTAGTATTAGTATTAGTATTAATTACTAGAGATGTTGGGGATTGAACCTGGGACCTTCTGTATGCAATCCTCTACCACTGAACAATGGTCCTTCTCCAAGATATTCAGCACACCAGACACAATAAGAGGTCTGTGGAAGCCCCTGCTAAATAGGCTTAACTTTGTGTAGACGTTGGATACTTGGATTCCTGAGTAAGCTTAGCAGACATAAAAGGTCCTCCTCTTATGGATCAGTAACTGGATAAAACAACAACAACAGGAAGCAGAGAGTCGAAACAAACAGTTCTCTGAATCAAGGGATATAAGAACTTTCCCTGTATCTTTGTTGGGGCATGTGCTTTTTAACTTGTTAATAAATATCTAGAGCTATGGGTCAGCTGTGATGATGACACCAGATTCAGGATGCTAAAAACAAAAAGAGAAGGGATTGCAAGGAGCTCCCAAAAATCACTCCAACATGGGTGAATGGGCATTCCAATGGCAAACTTGGCTCGGTGTAAGCAAGTGTAAAGTGATGGACAAGGTACTAGGAATGCTACACCTTGAAAAGGATTACTGTAGAACAGGAAATCGTTTGGAAAAGAGCAATGAAAATGATCAAGGAGGTGGAGCAACTCCCCTTTGTGGAAAGGTTTGGGGTTTTTATTTAGGAGAAGGCAAGCAAGAGGGGAAATTGTAGATCTGTATAAAAAAATATTCATGGTATGGACAATTGGATAGAGAGAAGTCCCACTTCGTGTCTCATTATACTAGAATCTAGAGCATGATACCATGGGCTGTCCCCTGAGTTCACTAGATGACATCGCAGGAGACATCGCTGCCTCAGGGGAGCAAGGAAAATTCTCAGGGACAACTCACACCCTGGCCAGCACCTCTTTAATCTCCTACCTTTGGGAAGGAGATATAGAAGTATAGTCAGCTGCACCAACAGGTTAAAAAAATAGGTTTTTATCCATGGGCTGTTGGGCGGGGAAAAATAGTGGTGCAATTGACTTCCGACAAGCACACAGAGTGCGAACAAGACTGAGTGTATGTGGGGGGGGAGGGGGGCTTGTTTAATTTCATTGCACACAGGTGATGTAGTGACAATAAATGTTTATTATTATTATTATTATTATTATTATTATTATTATTATTATTATTAAACCCAGGGTCTTCCAACGAAGCTGAATGTTGACAGATTCAGGTCAACCTACATAATTTGCTACCGCAAGATGGTTAGACACCATTGCTTTAAATGCAAATTAGTCCAACTAAGGCCATCAAAGGCTATCAGGTGAATAATGGCCAGTACAGGACTCTCACATCAGCACCAATGCATGGCGAATGGCAAGTGGCAACAAGGAATTAGCTACCCTTCCACAGATTTGTCCAACGTTAACCAAAGCTAGGTTATCTAAAGGTCGTATCTCCATCTGAGAAATTACAACTGTTCCTATCTGCTTTGTTCTCTTGCAGGGAGCCTCTGTCCTCAGGCACCTGGCCTGTCTCCAGCAGGACCCACTTGTGCCAAGTCTAGGTGCCTCCAACTTAAGTAGCAGTGGGCCGAAAAACACTGTAATGAGCATAGTTGTCTCCAGATAATCACCATGCTGTCTTCAGAGGGCAAGTGCCACCTTGTTGCTATTGTTCTTTTATTATTTCATTCAGGGCATTATTTTTGTTTCACATGCAAGCCATTGTACCCAATGTGGACGTGCCTCTTGGAGTGGGTGTGGAATTTTTGAAAACACACACACACACACACACACACACAATGGCATGTTTCAGTCAGGGAAAGATGTTCCAGTCAGGGAAAGATGTTCCAGGAACTGTAGTTTTAATTATGAGCCAAGCATTTCACAATGGAGAGAAGCTGCCCAGGAACCACCATATTGATTGAGGACTTCAAGGGCCAGCTTGTGTGTGTGTGTGTCTATGGACTTGCTGGTTTAATTTTTACAAGGTGTCCCTGTCACCTCCCGCAGTCCTAAATCTTGCAAAACGTTCTTATTTATTTGTTCAATTTATTGTTGTTTAGTCGTTTAGTCGTGTCCGACTCTTCATGACCCCATGGACCAAAGCACGCCAGGCACTCCTCTCTTCCACTGCCTCCCGCAGTTTGGTCAGGCTCATGTTGGTAGCTTCAAGAACACTGTCCAACCATCTCATCCTCTGTCGTCCCCTTCTCCTTGTGCCCTCCATCTTTCCCAACATCAGGGTCTTTTCCAGGGAGTCTTCTCTTCTCATGAGGTGACCAAAGTCTTGGTGCCTCAGCTTCAGGATCTGTCCTTCCAGTGAGCACTCAGGGCTGATTTCCTTCAGAATTGATAGGTTTAATCTTCTTGCAGTCCATGGGACTCTCAAGAGTCTCCTCCAGCCCTTTATATATACCGCCCTTTATCCGAAGATCCCAGGGCAGTGTACGACATTAAAAACATAATGTTTTGGGGTAGACCCTAGAAGTTAATAAATGCTAGTGTTACAGGAAGATTTGGGGTTCTTTGTGATATGAAGGGAGAATATAAGCTGCAAGGGTGGCTGAGGGGAAAACAGAGGGAAAAAGAGAGGCATTGAGGGTGGTCAACAACTCCTTGTCCCAGGTGTGAGACCAGAGACTGGAGATTTGGCTCCGAAATCAGGACAATAACGAATTTTAAAAACGAATGGGAAGCTTTTATTGCATATATATCAAAGCATTGTATACAAGTTGATACATCAGCAGGATTCTAAGAAACATTTGCAATATTGTGACCAAAGAAAGAATTGGATACAATTAGATGGATATAATATAATTAGGACATGTTTGAACTAATCATGAAATAACGGAACCATGGGAGGCGGTAGAGGGAAGTCAAGGGATTTGAAAATCCCACATTGGGATATTTTATTGAATGTATAAACATTACTGTGACGTTTTTATTGTTCTCTTTAAAAAAAAAATCTTTTCAATGTTTATTTTTTATATGTTTGTTATAATGGAAATTAGTTAAAAATTATTTTTAAAAAGAGACTGAGATTTGGAAGGTTGCCATAGTAACTGCTCTGGGGGAGGGCAAGGGGCTTCTGGGAAGAAGAAAAAGGAAGGATGAGATCCATCTTGGCAGGGGTGAAGGAAAGACTGCCTGCGTTGCTGTGGACCATGCTGTAAGATCTGGACCGCCTCCATGAAGATGGAAGGTGGAAATAGGCTAATAAACCCTATTTATTAAAGCTTCCACCGTGTCTTCTATTCTCAAAAGGGACACACAGACCCCGTGTGGGCGCTTGAGACCCATGCAGTCTTGCCACGGCTTGGCAGGCGCCTGGCTTTTGTAACAATAAAATTTACATAGCATCATAAAAAACAGTAAAACAATCACAGGAAAAAAATCATATCAACAGTCCCCCTAATATTTAAAAAGCCACAGATTGTTTAATGGCCAAAGACCAGGAGCCACCCAGAGTGGCTGGGGAAACCCAGTCAGATGGGTGGGGTATGAATTATTATTATTATTATTATTATTATTATTATTATTATTATTATTATTGTTGTTGGATGTTTTTGCCTAGCACCTGGAAGAGCATTCCACAAGTGGGGAGCCACCACACAAAAGGTCCTGTTCTTGTGTTTTCACCTGCCAAATGTCTCAGGGTGGGGGGGGACACACACAGAGAAGGGTCTCAGATTTCAAGTGCAGGATCCAGGTCAGTTTGTATGGGGAGAGGCCATCCTTAATATATTGAGGTTCTGAGCCATGTAAGGGTCACCAACAGCACTTTTAATTGGTTCTGGAAACTAACTGGCAGCCAGTGCAGTCAGGCCAGGATCAGTGTTATATGCTCAACTCGGCTTTCCCTGGCTGTCAAATTTGGCACCAGATGACATTTCCAAACCATCTTCAGAGGCAGCCCCAAGGATGATGTCTTGCAGGAATCATTGCACTAATGAGTACTGACTTGAATGGTGCGTGCTTTATCATTCCCAATCTCTGGGCATGTCAACAAACTTTGGTATTGTTAAAACAAAATAAAAAAATTCCTTCCAGTAGCACCTTAGAGACCAACTAAGTTTGTTCTTGGTGTGAGCTTTCATGTGCATGCACACTTCTTTGGTATTGTTGTTGTTGTTGTTGTTCAGTCGTTCAGTCGTGTCCGACTCTTCGTGACCCCATGGACCAGAGCACGCCAGGCACGCCTATCCTTCACTGCCTCTCGCAGTTTGGCCAAACTCATGTTAGTAGCTTCGAGAACACTGTCCAACCATCTCATCCTCTGTCGTCCCCTTCTCCTTGTGCCCTCCATCTTTCCCAACATCAGGGTCTTTTCTAGGGAGTCTTCTCTTCCCATGAGGTGAAGACTCCCTAGAAAAGACCCTGATGTTGGGATAAGAAGACACAAAAAAGCAAAGGCAGGGGAATGATGCTTCATGACTGACATTGGGAGTGTGTGTGTGGGGGGGGGGAGGAAAACGGCATGGGATGCTCCAGATGAGAGGTGTGAGAGGAAGCATGAGTGGCTGGCATATGCTTCCACTGCCCACATGCCCACTTCTCATCTGAACGGGGCAGATAAGCATGCCTCTTGCAGGGAGGTGCACAGTTGTTCAATGCAAGGTATAGTGGTGTAGATTAGCAGATGGTGATCATGACAATTGCCATAGGCAAGAAGAGTTAGAAGTGCAGAGTTAATGGACCAGGGTGGTATGACCGGTGTCCCAACACAGGGGGAGGGGGAATTGGCCACTCATTTTAAACCGAGTGTGGCTTAAAATCATTGTACACATTCACTTTCATATTTATTTAGCCATTGTTTATTTATGTCAAAACAATCTAAATTACCCATGTGTAATTAATAAAACCATTATATCAAGTGAATAATAGTTTTATTAATCCCATGTTGGTAGTTTTGCTATATCTATATCTAAATATTGAAGCTCCAATAAACATCCCTATTTCACAAAAATCGCATTAATGTAATTTACTATCAATGGTAAATTTAATCTAAAAGTCATCATAACTGAATAAGTTTCATACCTTTAAAGAGCCTCGATTAATTTGGCTTAACTAATTCACCTTCATAAAATAATAGTCAGATTTTATAACCATGGCAGCTCTTCTGTTAGGGCTACTGGGGCACAGCCCACTTAATAATATTTTTTTTTAGAAATCCCACCCCCACAAAATCTCAATGCCACACACTCTTTCCTTTCTCACACACATCTTACACATCCATGAATTTACAGAGGCTTTTGTAGGCAATTCTCCTATTGAAGAGGGGGGAAAACCACATACCCGTGTTTCTCCTAAAATAAGACACCGTCTTTATTTTTTTTCCCCTCAAAAAAACACAGTATGGCTTATTTTCGGGGGGGGGGTGTCTTAGTTTAACCGCTCCGCATTGCTACGCTGCATAGCCACGCCTATCCAGGCCATCTTAAGGGAGAGGCGCCGCATCACTATGTCTTATTTTTGGGGTATGGCTTATTTTCGGGGTATGGCTTATATTTCACAAATGCGTAGAAATCCTGCTACGGCTTATTTTATGGCTACGTCTTATTTTAGGAGAAACAGGGTATCTGTTCTGAGCATGCTCAGAGCTGTTTCCTTAAAGGCTAGATCTCATAGCTTTTAGCATGTTCTCATAACCAGAGGAAGCAACAGGGAGTGTTTCAGGAGCTTTCTTTTTGTTTTGTTTTGTTTTGTTTTGTTTTGTTTTGTATTTGTTTTGTGACACACACACACACAGAGAGAGAGAGAAGGCAAGGAGCAGTGGATAAAGTGTGAGTTTCTTTCTGTAAGAATTATTATTCTTTACTTAATCATTTGCATTTATTTTTGTGAATTGTAATTGAAGGAGAAATGATGAGTGGCTTCTGCAAAAAGTTGCAACAAACTCTGAATGATGTCCATCATTTCCTGCATTCACTCATTAACAGATGCTTCAGCAGTTGGGGCAGGGGGACAAGGCAGCTTGATCTGAACCACATGCAATTCCAGAGTATTTCCAAAAAAGGTTTTGTGAATCTGCTTCCAACAAGCCCCTCCCCTAGCATAAGTTCAGAATACCTTGGATGCAGACTAGAGGATAATGCTGTTGCTATTATTTCTTGCTTGCATGTCATGTGAGTTTGTCAGTGAACTTCTAAAATGATAAGTTTGGGCTCTGTGCCTGTCTGGCTATCACACCTCATGGCTCCACATCCTTCCCCAAACCAATGCCAGTTAATAATTAAGGTATAAGAAGAGACTTGTATCTGTATATCTAGAATTCTGGCTGATGTTGAACAAAAGTCACAGGGAAAAGAGTTTGTGCATATTATGATTACCAATAAAAATATGACTGTCTTGCTAATTACATTTTGGGTTTGATTGCATATAATGTTTTTTTAAAAAACAAACAAAACAAAAACAAAACAGTATAGGGGGCACAATATATGGTTAGCACTGGGTGTAATTGTAGTTAGTTACAACACTGTGGACCATTATCACTGTCTAATCTAATCAGCTATCTTTACAAGCAGCAATATATAGCACCGTTACCCAATTTATTAGGATCAGCTGTCAGTCATAGAGCTGTGAGCTGGCAAAGGGTGATGTAGTAGTTAACAGGTTTGAATTTGGCTTGGAAAACCTAACTTCACGTCTCTGATCAGCCATGAGGCACACCTGCAATCTGATGCACTCCGTGACACTTCCTTCTGACCGCATATGTTCAGCTTGTAACATGCTGAGCTTTGACAAAATATCTAAAGCCAGCTGAAATGCTGCCCTTCACTTTTCGTTAGAAGGACAATCACATTCTTGCTCTTGCTTAAAAGTGTTCCATGAAATAGGGACTCCATCAAAGGGGAGAAATACCCAGCTTCCGCTTGAGTTTCCATTGTCTGTGTCCTTAATCGTTGCAAACAATAATAAAACTGGAAAGCCTCATTATCACTTCATTCACTTGCCGGTGCAAGCAAGGTCCGTCAGTTATGCTGATATTCTGGTAGATGGCTTCATTGTCACTGCCTTGAAAAAATCATGCATCTGTGCTCCTTTATCCTGTTTCCTGCTCCTCTAACCATTAGCAAGTACAGAATGTGTGTCTCCACTTCGTTTGAGAACTGGAAGTTTGGAAGTGCAGATCACTCAAGCTCTTCCATCACTTTTCTAGAACACTCAAACCAGCTCCATCCCTTTTTTGCTTGATGAACATCACCTACATTTTCAGAGCCATCTGACTTTTGGTAAAATCCCCCTTACCCACCATCCATTGAACTATCTAACATTTGGTTAACTGGCAACCGTTGTAGAGCCAACGCGGTGTAGTGGTTAAGAGCGGTGGACTCGTAATCTGGTGAACCAGGTTTGTTTCCCCGCTCCTCCATATGCAACTGCTGGGTGCCCTTGGGCTAGTCACACTTCTTTGAAGTCTCTCAGCCCCACTCACCTCACAGAGTGTTTGTTGTGGGGGAGGAAGGGAAAGGAGATTGTTAGCCGCTTTGAGACTCCTTAAGGGGAGTGAAAGGTGGGATATCAAGTGCAAACTCTTCCTCTTCCTCTTCTTGTAGGGTCTTAAAAATGTTGTGTGAGTTTCAGTACTTTGAATTCAGGTTTGTGGCACTTTTGTCTCCCAAAGTCGTACCCTCCTCTGTTGCAATGTGTTATGGGTAGAGGGGGGGGGGACACATCTGTGCCCTTCCATATGTGGTTGGGCCCCATCTCCATTTCAGCCACAGCTAGATGATGGGAGATGCAATCCAACATTTTCTCACCCCTTTCATACCAAACGGATTAATGAGATCTGCAGGAGAGGGCTTCCTGCAGATTTTACTCATCAGGAGGTCTCTTCTGTACATTGTAATAATTAGATCTTTACTCTGGCAGCATCTATTCTTTTGAACCCCCCCCCCCTTACAAATCAGACAGGCGCCATCTCTGTTATCTGTTTGGCATGTATTAAAGTCTTTTCTTTTTCCAACAAGTATTTTAAGTGGAGATATTTTTATCCCATTTATTTTTTTTTATCTGTATTGGATTTGGAATGGTTTTTATGTGTGCTTTTATGTTGATGTTGTTAAATCACTTGGGGGGTGTTTTATGGGAAGCAAGTCACAGATAAATAACAAACAACAAACAAACATCTGGAAGGCCACAGATTCCCACCCCTGTTCTATGTGATTGCTAATAGATGCCACTTGTAAGGGTCTACAAAAATCCCTGGGGAAATTTCATTAGTCTTCTCTACCAGAGCCACACCTGGAATTCTCTCCACTGGGTCACATAAAAAAAATTGAGAATGTACAGAAGTGGGAGGATTCCTTCAAATGAGTTATGTTGCTGCTGTTGTTGTTCCTATATTATTAATTACTATTATTTCTTACCTGCCTTTCACCCAGGAGAGGTTAAAATACAGTCACAGGAATAGTGTGGGTCTTGAAAACATAGAGGTAAGACAGAAATGGTTGTTGTTGTTGTTGTTGTTGTGAAGAAGAAGAAGAAGAAGAAGAAGAAGAAAGGGAGGAGAGTTAAAGATGAAATAAATTAAAAAATAGAGAAGAGAAATATAAAACAAATGACAATAATATAGAAATGATACTAATAATAACAGCAGTTATTAGTTCACATCAGTTCACAATGAAGACCCCAGACCCACATCTGTGGAGAGGGAATCCCACAACCTAGGAGCTCCAGAGATAATGTCCTCTCTGGGCCACCTCCCTGAACTTCTGAGTGCTGTGGAAGTACAAAGAGGGCTTCCTCTACTGATCTTAATATCCAAGAGGGTGTGCAGGGAAGGAGGTGGTCTTTCAGATATTTGTGGCGTAAGCTATTGGGGCTTTAAACAGTAAAGTATTCTGAGCGCCTTGAACTGTGCCTAGAAATGAACTGGCAACCAGTGCACCTGCATGGCACAGTGGCTCCCGCAGTCTTCACATTTCCTCCCACAGATGACACAGACAACCGTTCTTGGCCCCAGCTTTATTTAAAACACATTTCAAAGACGCAACTGTAAATCATTAGATCTCACCAGCACATAAATGTTGCAGTGCAAATTGGCTAATGAGAAGGAACACGATAGACTCTCTGCACAAGTTCAGGCAAGTTGCAGCCTCTCACGCAACTCTTCCTTTACCTGGGAGGACAGCATCTGTGGAAGTCAACCAGGAGAACATCTCTTCCAGATTCCACTCCTGTTATCTTGGGATAGCTATAGAAGCCTGTAATCTCTCAGTGGATCTCCTTCCTGCTTTTACTAATCCCTTTCGTACCGTTCAGGCACCTCCAAACTTTCCCAAGAGATGACATCAGACCAGCTTATAGGTAACCTGCTTTTCAAGTCCCAAATAAAGGAAGATTCTGTCCTGGAGTTTGGGTTCACACCCAGGAAGACTCCCAGAGCAATGTGTTACATGCAGGGGGAGACTCTCATGTTTCAGTGGCATCCCTTGTCTACAACACTGCTTCTGCCAAGCGTTTTGTTTACCTCAAAGTCTACACCCAGCCAGGACCCACAACTTCCTTGGCGCTTTCAACCTCCTCCCATCCCACTAGTATTTAACCACAAGACACCCGGGTGCAAACATGCTCAGAGTTGTTAACAATCAGATAGCTAAAATCTCTCTCTCTCTTTCTCTCTCATACACACAAACGAGAAAATAGTGCTTACTTCTGCATTTCCTACATAGAGACAATAGCTATGAAGCAAGGCCAGGTGTGTGATGCAGACTGCTGTTATTTTAAGTTTCTATACCTGTTGCAGAATGCCCTGCAGTCTTGTGCAGTCAATACTCTTGAATCAAGGCAGGTCAGCTCAGTTTATGGCTAACAAAGAGAAATACAACACACCGTCACATACTGGTTCTTGCCAAGTACTTGATAATCTTACTGAGTTTCGAGTCTCCATGCTGGTACCAATATTCCAAGTAGGGCGGCCATATGCCAAACATGACAATCCTTTATTTGAAGGAGTCCTCTACCTGAAGGGCTATCAGAAAGCAGGTCTCTCATTGAAGGCAATTCATTCACATTCTCTCTTTGAGTCCAATTGAAGGCCACATTCGTACCATTCATTAAAAGGATTTTAAACAATCATGGCTTGCTCCAAAGTGTAGTTTGTTAAAGGTGTTGGGACACCCTTGTTCCCCTCAAAGAGCGACAATTCCCAGAGTTTCCTGAAAAGAGGGATTCTTAAACCACTCTAAAAGCTGTAGCTCTGTGAGGGAAACGGGAGTCTCCTAAGAACTCCCAACACCATTTGCAAACTACAGCTCCCAGAATTCTTTTTGGGAAGCCAAGATGGTTCAAAGTGGTATCATAGTACCGTACTTTAAACAGGTGGCGTGAATGTGGTCCAAGGCTGGTTTAAAGGTAAAGAAGGAAAGGAGAGAGATCAGGGAGCCTTGAAGCTGGCACCTGGACACCAGGCCAAGTAGAACCAATTTCAAAATGGCCTCCTTTTTGTATACTTGTGTAGAATATACTTGTGTAGAATATACATCTCTTCTAAGCAGTGTGTGATAGTTATAGAGTTGAAGATAGTTAAACTATGACATTTTTCCGCCTCATTAAAATGAGAGAGCAATTGATTGTTGTTGTTGTTGTTTTTAAAAAATGACCAGAGACATTTTCAGCCACCTCCTAAAGGCAAATTACCAAGGCACCAAACGGGTTGTCTTAATAAAATCACCATATGCAAGAAGGAATAAATTATTATTGTTATTTTCCACTTCATTCATGGGACCAGCCCTTTGGAGATGATGGAGAAAGCCTTGTCAGCAAGCATACAATTCCCCATTTCCAAATGACTTTCAACTGAGCACTATCAACTGATGATGTAACATTTCCTTAAAAACCTTTTATTTCATAGTTTTAAAGGAATATTCAGTCCGATTCAGAGTGTGGAGGAACTATGATGTAGACAGTGCTAAACAATGATGCTGAAAGTTCTTTTAGTTCACCAATGATGAGAGAATGGTTTTTAGAGACATCTTGTTGGAGAGATTAGTCTTTTCCCAAGATTGACTCATACTGTTGGTTAGTTACAGAGGAAAGTGCCTTATATTAGATCAGACTCTGTATCCATCTAGCCTGGTATTGGTTACTCTGACTAGAAACAGCTATTCGGGGTCATGGGGAGAGGTCTTATCCTTCACAGATTAAAGGTTTCCCCTTTCCATGACTGATTGAATCTTATTTGTTTTTTCCTCCAAATCTTAGACGCTAATCCCAGCTCAACACATAAACACAAATTCCAGAATGTTGGAAGTACAACAGAAAGAATCATTCAGTTAGTAACCTGAGGGTTAATTCTGTTGACAGTCAGCCAACCAAGAGTGGGGGAGGTGCTCAGAAAAGCATGATCTTTCCTGAGGCAACTTGTGCTCTGTTTGACTATGTAGTTCTGAGGGACTTTCACCCTGTGTGTTTACAGTTGCTAAATGTCTTCCTACTAGGAAAAAGGTCTGGCTTGAGAAAGACAAAATCCCTCTTTTTTTCCTCCTCAAGTTTTGCATTGTTCTTGTTCAGTTTACCCAGTAAAGTATTGTCAGTTTCTTTTCTCTCTGGACTCCATCTGTGTTATTCAGTTGACTGCTAACCAGTGTTATTTTTCTAGAAAAAGAGGTGCCGGAACACACCTTGTTCTCTTATAATGGCAATGGCACCCACCTGAGAGGTGCCGGAACTAAGTTCCGGCAAGTTCCGGCTGAAAGAAAGCCCTGCTGCTAACAGGAAAGTGGAGCAAGTGGGCATCTGAAGGGAATTTCCAAAGCTACAGAGCAAGTACACAGTTGTGGCACTCAGCCATACCTATTTAGGGACACGGGTGTTGCCCAAGAGGAAGATAGTCCCTACCTGCAGATACGTCTGTTTCTTCCTAGTATCGATCTCCTATTGTTCTGAGGCCTGCACAGTGAAACACGTACCCTGATTTAGGGGGAGCTTTGGGCAAACCTTCACCAAGTGGTTCATCTCCAGATGTTTTGGTCTATGACTCCCATTGGTCCCAGCCAGGACCACCAATGGTCAGATTATTGCCTAACAGAAACTGTGCTGGGAGTATATGACAAAATGTCTTCCTGATCGGGTCCAGAGCTGTGAGTCCGTGGAGTGGAAGCTGGCTATTGTGTTTGTAGTACAGGTCTATGGCTTGGCAAAGAAATGGTTGCAGCTCTGTCATTGCAGAACTTCCTGAAATCTGAGAATGCATAGCATGATAGAAAGTGGATCTATAGCCTTGGGTAACCCTACAGATGCACATCATTCATTCTGACAGGCGCTTGCACTATACAACCAGCATTCATGCCAATGGTGCACGCTTTCTTAAGAACAAACCTCCATTCATTTCAGAAATACTTAATAGATTTTCCCCTATTTTTAAACACCACACATTAATGGCCCCGGGCATATTCGGAGCCAAATTTGCTCTGTGCAATTATATGGCGTGAATTTCACAGAGCAACTTCCAAGCTTCAAAATGTACATTTTCTTTGGTACATTTTTTTTTATACTGGAAGTTATATTGTGATTTACCAAGCTAAATTACTTTAATTTATACTTTTGAAGAAAGCCTATAATATAAGCAAAAGATATTAGATGTTCATATAAACAAACACTGCCTTTTGGGCCTTGATTTCCAAATGCATATTGCTTCTTTTATGTCTACTATTACACTGAAAATGTGTTTTCTGTTAAATCTATTGTTATGAGGAAATTAAGCCCCCAAAATCTGCCAGCATGGCTTTTTCCATAACTCAGAAACTTCTGTTTTAGAGTCATGAAAACTTTGTTTTAAAGGAACAGTTTTTGCTTCGTAAATTGCTTCATTAAAATGAACACACACACTGCAGTCCATGAGTTTACTCAGAAAAAGTATCACTTTGATCAGTGGGCTTTACTCCCAGGTAAGCATGGATAGTTTTGCAGCCACAAACAAATAGACATACAATCAGCCTACATACTCAACTGTTGTTTCTTTGTATATACTTTAAGGCTCCTGTACGTGATTCTATCTCTCGCGGTTTTATCTGTAAAATGCCTAATAAAGGTTTGATAAGTAAGTAAGCATACCATTTACATGTGGTCACTTCTATGTACAAATTCGAATTTAGAAGCAAGAACTATCATTTAAATGGAAACACATCTCAACATAAGGGGGAAGTCAGTGACCAAGTGACCTTTGTACCTGCTCAGTCTGTTGTCCCTCCACATGCTGACCGCTGAGGGACAATGCCAAGACCCCTGCTCTCTGTCCTTAAGGTTCTGTATATTTATGGTGGATTTGAACCAGGCAGGCCTTCAAACAGAGAACTCCTTCAAACAAAGGGCAGCCCTTTGAGAGCTGTCCTCTGCAAAGCTGGACACATGGTCATGGTAACTGGACCTTCAGAGGCATGAAATATCATCAGTTGATGGATTATCTGTTTACTTATCTTTCTTTAACAAGATTTATATCCTGCCTGATCAACGAAAAGCTCCAAGTCAGTGCTTGAAGAGTTATCAGTTGATAAATAATCTATCCATCCCTCCATCACAGCTCATGCATCCTGATGAAGTGGGCTCCAAAAGCTTACACTTCATTATGAGATTAACTGGAGCCATGAAAAGAAAAAGAACCCTGTTTACCAAGTTATGGGTACTCTCTTACATATATTTTAAGGCCACAATTCTAACTCATTTATCTCCAAGTAAGTCGAACTCATGGGGCTTATTTCTGAGATGATATGTATAGGATTGCACTATTAATCATATTAATCATGTGGAGGCCAGTAGCGTAAGGTTACCAGATTTTTTTTCAATGAATCCGGGGACACTTTTCAACTTCCTACTAAATAGATGGATTTTGTCAGGGGACTGATTTGCAAATCCGGGGACTGTCCCTGGGAAACAGGGACGTTTGGTAACCTTACAGTAGTGTAAGCATGGATTTAGCCATTGCATGAACACTAATGTATGTTCCAGCTTGCGGCTCTTTCTCGTCATCACTGCAGTAGCACACACAAAACACAATGCTAGCTCGGACTCTCTTTTCTCAAACCTGTCTGGGCTGCATTTCCAGTTATGATTAAATGGAGTTCAAAAACTGGCCAACGTGTTTCAGATTTTAGATGTTTTCTTATTATTTCATGCTCCCTAGTTCCCCTTAGCAGGGAGAAGTTCTGGGGCAGTGCTATTGGATTTAGTTCATTTGGATGCGTGAGAACATATATTTATTCACTAATCACTAAGGCATATATAGCATTCTCACTTCCAAATCTACAAGGACATAACAAGTGGAGCCCTAACCCTAACCCTACAAGGCAACATACCAGCTTTCCTGCACCAGATTGTCATAGAGAAACTCTGCACTAGCAAGGTGCTTTCAGCTAATTCACAGCTCTCTCCACCCACCCACACTCCTCTTTCTCCCTGTTCAGAAGCTGCTAAACAACTATTTCTCTCACACGCAGTTTGCCACAAGCTTATCTCGGACCTCCATACCTGCAAGCGAATTGCTCATTCAGGGAACATCCACAGCCGTAAAAGAACACAAAGATTATTTCATGTCAAAGTTATGACAGCCACCCAAAGTCATGTCATGCAAAAAAGCATAGCAACACAACTTCCTGTAGTCAAACAGCAAACTCCCCACAATACTTTTTGTTTGTTGTTCCAGCTTAGCTTCAGTGGCACTCCTACTGTGGCTCGTAAGTGAATTTGTACTGACAGAGCTCATTGAGCAATGGGCTCTTCATAGAACTACGGCTTTGTCAATTTAGGGCTAAGTGAAAGTCTCAGCGAGCATCCTAAATGCTGAGATAATGCTGCTGATACTCCACCCATACTTCTACATCTTTCCAGTAACATATAGATTATAATCTCTTCTCGTCAACTAACCACGATCAGATTGTGATTTAACATGAGCAATATGGAAGGAGAAGGAGAAGGAGAAGGAGAAGGAGAAGGAGAAGGAGAAGGAGAAGGAGAAGGAGAAGGAGAAGATTGGGATTTGAACATATTTGGTCATTGGGAGAACTAAGGCTACAATTTTAGGTATGTTTGCTTGGAAGTCATTTCTATTGAATTCAGTGGGACTATCTTCCAGGGTAAACTGAAGGAGCGTCTCCACCCCCATCATTCAACCTTGGACACTGAGGTCCAGCGCCGAGGGCCTTCTGGCGGTTCCCTCACTGCGAGAAGTGAAGTTATAGGGAACCAGACAGAGGGCCTTCTCGGTAGTGGCACCCGCCCTGTGGAACGCCCTCCCATCAGATGTCAGTTAAATAAACAACTATATGACATTTAGAAGACATCTGAAGGCAGCCCTGTTTAGGGAAGTTTTTAATGACTGATGTTTTAATGTATTTTTAATCTTTTGTTGGGAGCTGCCCAGAGTGGCTGGGGAAACCCAGCCAGATGGGCAGGGTAGAAATAAATTATTATTATTATTATTATTATTATTATTATTATTATTATTATTATTATTATTATTATCTTCACACAACATGCACTCAACAACACCAGGACTGGCCCAAGCCATTTTGCCACTTAAGAAGAGGCAGGCCCATCACCCATGTACCCTGTAACAGTGACAGTTGCTTTTTATTGCAGACACAGCAGAGAAGCTGCCTCAAGTCTTGTGAGGCTTCACCAAAGCACCTGTCCAGGCAGCCTACTGTCAATGGAAGTTGCCTCATACCAACTTGGACCACTGGTCCATCTAGCCCAGCATTGTCTACACTGACTGGCAGTGGCTCTCCAGGATTTCAGACAGGGTTCACTCCCAGCCCTACCTGGAGATGCTGGAGATTGAACCTGGGACCTTTGGCACACTCTGCCACTGAGCCATGACCCTCCAGGAGAGCTGAACTGCAGAGAGCTTGAGAGTAAGAGCCCAGTGGCAGGAAGCATGCACTGATTAGTCAGATGGATCATCTCAGCAGAAGCATTTGGCATGGATACTTGAAGGAAGTTAAGCTGCAGGCAATTGAGCTAGACAAGAGATGTTTAAACAATGAAGCCTCAAGATGATCCAGATAACATTCTTCATAAGGTTGGCAGAGTACTGAGATCAGATCTTTGAGATAGTACATAATGAGAAACAAGGGTATATAATGGCTTGGGCAGGTGAGTCACGAGGGTGACAAACGATGAGAGGATTGCACAGAGGGAACAACCACCATGTGCATCAATACAAAATGAAGACTTTGCGACATGTTTGGGCCTGCACAATGCTGTGATCCACCAAGCAGAATGGACCATGCAATGTAGACCCTAATTCTCCCCACAACCATTTTTAGGCATATAGCGAGCTGCATTATACTGTGTCAGTCCATCGGCCCATCTAGCTTAGTGTTATCTACAATGACTCTCCGGGATTTCAGAGAGCGGACATTCCCAGCCACAATCATAACAGTGTGGTGTACAGCTAGCTAGCATGGTGTAAGTGGTTAGGGTGTCCAGCTAAGACCTGGGAGACTAGGAGTCCAATCCCCACTTGGCCATGAAGCTCACTGGGTGACCTTGGGCCAGTTTCTCTGCCAAGGTAAGGCAGAGCAGTAGCAGCCCCACTGCTGAGTGGGGTTTGGATAGGGTGTAACTCTACTCCACCTTAACTGACACCCGCTTAACTTTACACCAGTTTCTTAAGCATAAGATTGCTCCCTTAGTCGTGTTCATTAATTTCAGTGGTTTTTCTCTGAGTAGGACTAGCGTTGGATACAATCCATAGTATTTATGTTATGCACAATAAAAGAAATCATGTGCTAATTAATTGATTCTTTGAGTGCTAGTTTTGAGTGAGACAGAAGTAAGGTGCCCTGCTTTACAGAGGGCAATCCTTTGTTTGAAGGCGACAACTCTTTGAAGCGTTGTCCAGTCATAAGAAAGGAGAGGAGAAGCCTTTAAGTCCTTCAGCAGCTGGTGATCAAATGGACTTTTCACCTGGCAACATTCTTCTCCACTATGATGTTTTAATTTGTTATAGAAATTATTTCTTAGTTTACATGTTACCATGTGCATGTTTTTATGCAGATTGGTGTCCTCTTATCCCCTTTATTGCAATGTATAAGTGGATGCCCTAGATCAGTGTTCCCCAACCTTGGGCCTCCAGATGTTTTGGGACTACAACTCCCATCATCCCTCGCTAGCAAGACCAGTGGTCAGGGATGATGAGAATTGTAGTCCGAAAACAGCTGGAGGCCCAAGGTTGGGGAACACTGCCCTAGATGACAGGCATTCTGCAAAATATCAAGCCACTGCCCTTGGCTCTTGGAGGATCTTCTCAAATCCTGTTTGGCTTCGAGTTCTGGGCCATGCAAGCTGCAGGAGTGATGCCTCCCATCAGAAGGCACTAGTCTCTGTTCAGCATCCATTAGGTCCCAAATTACATAGAATAATATACCCCCAAAATCTAGAATTCTCAAGAATAGGTTCAGAAGGCTAGCTATCTTGAGTATTGGCATAAGTAGGCTTCTGTGATACCACGGAATGTTTACATATATTCTAACTGCTCGAGAGAATGATCTCACCAATATTGCTGTTTCTATAAGGGAGTTCTCAAGATAGGGGACTGGAAGCTGGAAGTCAAAGAAGTGGTGGGGAAGGAGGAAGCTGAATTTCTCATATTTATTTGACTAAGCCAGTGAAAATCTTTAGAGGCAGGTCTCCAGTTAATAACTAATTATCATAATATAAACAGTGGGAGATCTTTGCAGGAACTTTGGGATTGGAGAAGCTTGCCAAAGATATGGATGCTGAAAGAAAGCTTTTCTGATCTTGTGAATTCTCTACTATTCCTCCTCTTAAGCTAAACCAGTGAGAAACTCAAGCTCCCCATAAGCACACAAGGCAATGGAGCTGCTAGATTCATTAGATCCCATCAGAATGAGATCATGCATATACAGTACTGTTAATCAAAAAGTGATTTATATATATATATTAAAAACCTTGAATGCAACATAAGGCTTAAATATCAGACAAAATAAAAGAAAGAGTATGGTGGGTTAACATGAAGGAAATTAAGAGCAAAACCAGAAGCCAGCCCTGTCAACCATGCTTGCCAACGCATCTCTCCTAGCAATGCTGATGTGGAGCAGCCAGTCCATAAGTTAGCTTCTTGATGTGCTTCCAGTGACACTTTAGGGTGGGATGTATGATGTATGATGAACCAGGGCATTGCCTTGAGAACATACCCGCATCTGTTAGCTGTGATCCTGCATTGCAGGGGTTGGAATAGGTGGTCCTTGGGGCTCCTTCCAGCTCTTCAATTCTATGATTCTATAAGCTGCCTGGCAGGTAGGGAGTACATGGGGGACTCAATCCTCCCTCACATTTCCCCTCCAAAATGGCAGATGAGTGGGAATTTATTTATTTATTTATTTTTAAAATCAGCATTGTGAGCATACATCTAACTACTGGATCACACTACTGGGAATCAGGTGCACAGTATGTGATGGCATGAAAAATTTCCCGTCCACTTAGTTGTAGATTTGCCGGCGTCTCCTTTCAGGATAATAGAAACTTCGAGATGGTTGAATTTCTCAGTTTTGGTTTCTCTCTGCTGCTTGTTTTTTAAATTCAGTTCTCCATATTTCCAAGTCAGAGATAGATGATAGATAGATGATAGATAGATAGATAGATAGATATAGATATAGATAGATAGATAGATAGATGATAGATAGATAGATAGATAGATAGATAGATAGATATAGATGATAGATAGATTCAGATACAGATTAGACAGATAGATGATGGATAGATACACGTATATATACACATATATACATATATACAGTGGTACCTCTGGTTAAGTACTTAATTCGTTCCGGAGGTCCGTTCTTAACCTGAAGCACCACTTTAGCTAATGGGGCCTCCCGCTGCCGCTGCGCCGCCAGAGCACAATTTCTGTTCTTATCCTGAAGCAAAGTTATTAACCTAAAGCATTATTTCTGGGTTAGCGGAGTTCTTAACCTGAAGCGTATGTAACCTGAAGCGTATGTAACCTGAGGTACCACTGTATATACATATACATATACACATACACACACATATATATGGTCTTTGTAAAAAAATCTCCAGCATATTAGCACAAAATTATCCTAATATACCGGTATACATTTTTGCACAGAATTTTTGCCTAACGTGTAGCAATTTCCCTCTAATATAAAATACATTTTTTGCATGTTTTTTGTATGTTTTTTTTTCACGGATCTATGTATCTTTATGCTCCCTGTTCTCTAGTATATGCATATTTGCACACATTACTTAGTGGGAGAACTGCGTTGCAAAATTCGGAATTTGGAAACATGGCTGTGTTTTGGTTTTGCGTATTGTTTCGGGAAGTGCAAATTTGACAGGTTAGCCTTTAAATGTACACAGAATTGAATTTATCCCCCATCCCTAGACTGTATCTGGACTGGAGCTTATGTGTCTGGCAATGCGACCCAGAACACCGCAGGCGCTGTGCAGAGAGAGAGAGGGGGGGAGAGGGAGAGAGAGTACCTGTTTTGGCTGTCGTAGAGGGAGCCTTTTCAAAGGGAGTCTTTTATTCCCTTCCTGAGCGCTGTTGAAACCCTGGAGATTAGTGAATAATAAATAAAAGCGTTTATCATTTACTATCATCTCAGATAATTGCCTGTTGAGACTCCTGTAAGGGAACACAAGGGTAAGATGGCACGTCAGCCCAGCATGCTCCCTGGTTGCTGTTGTGCGCTAGACAGCAATCCTTCATTTCAGGTATCAGTCACTGCATGCCGCCACTGCTGCTGCTGCTGCTGCGATTCTTCCAAAGGCTGCGTACACACCACACGTTTAAAGCAAGTTCCCACCTGTTCCCAAAGACTCCTGGGAACTGTAGTGTGTTGAGGATGCTGGGAATTGGAGCTCTGTGGAGGGGTAAACAACAATTCCCAGGATTCTTAGCGGGGGGGGGGGTGGCAGTGCTTTAAATGCATTTTAAATGTATGGTGTGCATGCACAGAGCAATGGCATTGGCGCAAATCAGTGCAGCTAATGCAGATGGTTTTGCAAACCACTTTCAAAGAAGGCAAATGGAGAGAATTGGCATAACCTGCATGGAGCAACGCTTAGACCTTACTCTTTGCCAAATGTGTTTTAACTGGTTGTTTTCTCCACAATGTCCAGGAAGGCAGAGAGGCTGTGTTTTACGTATTATGTTGCTTTTAAAAAGGTGAAGACTTTCTGCTTTTAAGGAAATCTGTGCAGAAAGCTTTTCTTGTTTCTTTTTTGGTCAAAAATGGGTTTTTTTTACGGTAAGGGGAAGAACTTCTCTTAAAAACAAGTTGTTATTATTATTATTATTATTATTATTATTATTATTATTATTATTTATACCCCACCATCTGGTTGGGTTTCCCCAGCCACTCTGGGTGTCTTCCGGCAAAATATAAAAAATAATAAAATGTCTAAAAACTTCCCGATACAGGGCTGCCTTCAGATGTCTTCTAAAAGTTGTATAGTTCTTTATCTCCTTGACATCTGATGGGAGGGTTTTCCACAGGGAGGGCACCAACGCCAAAAAGGCCCTCTGCCTGGTTCCCTTTAACTTCACTTCTCGCAGTGAGGGAACCACCAGAAGACCCTCAGAGGTGGACCTCGGTGTCCAGGCTGAATGGAGGGAGTGGAGACAGTATTTCAGGTATACTGGGCCGAGTCCATTTAAGGCTTTAAAGGTCAGCACCAACACTTTGAATTGTGCTCGTAAACGTACTGGGAGCCAGTGAAGATCCTTTAGGACCGGTGTTATATGGTCCCAGCGGCCACTCCCAGTCACCCATTTTTAGTTCTAGTTTCCAAGTTACCCTTCAAAGGTAGCCCTACATAAAGAGCATTGCAATAGTCCAAGTGGGAGATAACCAGAGCATGTACCGCTTGTTAGGATCATCCTACTCTCGTGTAGGACCCTGGTAGAGACACATGCCTGACTGGCATGTTCTCTCCCTCCTGGTTGATCGTTCGGGAGCTTCAAAAGCTTTCTCCAGCCTGAACATCACAGAGACTGATACCAAGAAGCATCAGCACACTTAGGGATCCACAGAGAATTCGCAGTTTGCATAACAGAACTCAGTAGCACAGCATTTTGGCTAATCTACGTTTATTTACATATTATATACTCGGAGCATTCTGCCTTAGCTCCTTCCTCTTTCTCATCAGACAGCAAAGAGAGAAAGAACAAAGGACAATAGTCCCACTTCATGGAACACAGTAACATAAACATCCTGTCTCTGTCACTTCCCACACTGTGGAATGAAAACATACACCGTCATGTGATAGACAACAATCTCATGACTGCAAACACGGAGCAGGAATCCTAACATCACTCTGGCCAGACAGTGTGCAGACAGGTAGGCAAAGTACGCCATTCCCAGACGCAGGCAACCAGCGAATGTGATTGGCATTCACTGTAGTGACTTCTTTCAGTTCACAAGTGATATGTAATGGATTATGTGCCTGCCCCCCACCCTTGGTTTTGCACCATGTGTCCTTTGTGCTGAAACAAATGAGATGGAAAAAATTAATTACTTTTTAACAGTAACCTACTTTAGCTATGGGTGTTTTCTCTGTATTTGTTTTATTTTGTTTTGTTTTGGGGGGAATGGTGAGATATAGATAAATAAAATCACCCTCACGAAATAATATAATGATAACACAACTTCCATAAGTTATGTGATTTTGCCACACTGGACAATGTCATTGTTTGGCAGACGTTGAACGGTAGTGGAAGAGAAATGATGCTGTATTGCTGCATGTAATTATTACAGTGCAGAATGGAAAGCAATTACGTGCTTGTGGAGTACTCATAAGCATAGAAACATATGATGCTGCCTTATAACAAGTTGGAACATTGATCTGATTGCTTCCAACAGGTCGCCATGGAAAACTGGGATGCAGGTCTTCTGGGACGCACTCACCCGTAAGTCACGTGACCCCTCACAAAATTGTGGCGCCCCCTAAACACCACATAATATTCTTTCTGTTGTTGCAAAGAATAAAGAGATTGCAGCACCCCCAAAGAGCATGGCTCCCCAAAATGGGATGTCCCGTTGAGGTGTATGTGATCCATCTAGCTCAACATTGTCTACTCTGATGGGCAGTGACTCTCTAGGATTTATTTTGTTTAGGAATCTTTCACAGCTCAAGATGGAGCATCGGAATGCAGAAAGCTGCCTTATACCAAGTCAGACCATCAAGTTCAGTGTTGACTGGCAATGGTTCTGTAAGGTTTCAAACAGGAGCCTTTTCCAGCCCTAAGAGGAGATGGTGGGGATTGAACCTGGGACCTTTTGCTACCAGTGAGCATCCGATTGGCCACTGTGGGAAAAACGGGGGTCTTACATTGATAATAATATTACTAACGAGGAGGAGGTGGAGAAGAAAAGAGGTCTTCAGAAAACATATCCAAATAACTCACCAAGACTGAAACCACAAGCAGGAATGACACCATCGTCATTAAATGCTGTCCATAACTTCAGTTCTACAAACTCATTAGAGCACCCACAACCACAATCTGCAGTTCGTTTCCAAAAATGATATAATGTACCTTCAGGCACTTGCATAATAGCTAATTAATTTTTTTTTAAAGATAAAGGAGAGGCTTTTCCTTCAATATTTAATTAAAAGCTACCAAATATAATTGTTCCCCCCCCCCAGTTCTGACAAAATGTGAACAATTGCTTTGCATGTTGTGTTTGTGCAGTCTTGCTGTGCTAATTTATTCTGAAAATAAAAGGGTCACTTCGGGGAAAAGGGGATACTCAAGGTTAGGGTGATTGCAATTACAATGTAAACAGAGCGACTGGCTGTTATAGCAATGAAATAAAGCTTTGAGAGAAAATCTGAGGACTGAAGGAAACAATCAGATGGATACTGTTCCAACTCTCTGCAGTAGTCCACCAGGTAGGGAATCGCAGAAATCTCCGGCAGAAAAGGCTCCAGATGCAGCAAATGGAAGCACAAGATGACTGGAGCCTTACTGGACAGACCTACTGCTCAAGTTGTTTGCCCAGTCCATCCCACCTAATGGGACATAAACCAAGCACAGGTGCCACATAATATTCTTTCTGCACTTGCAAGGAATCAAACTTTCAGTGTGGCGATTCAGCCATTGTTTGTTAAGTGTGCTGGGAGCTGTTACATTGTTGCTGGTATCCATCTATATCAAGAGGCAATGGAAGAGTGCGCCATCGGGGGTGAAGTCAAACCATTGGAGACTTACAGTGTCTGCTGTGGCTGTGGAGACAGGTATGGGAGAGACATGTTTTGTGGCAGCTAGGGCAGATGAAGGCATCCAGTTTTGCTGTTACAGATGCACCGTGGTGTTTCTTCTCTCTGGTCTCCTCCCAGAGGTCATTTCTCCATTGCTGCTGTGGATACGTGAACTGACTGTTAGCATTTCACTCCTCCGTTGCTGGATGTGTGATTGTTACATCACATGTCAGTGTCTACTTTCTAGGCTTGGAAAGTGTGAGAATGGAAGCCAGGCTTATCTCTCTTCCGCTGTACAGTACTGTACATTTGTACTTTTTTTTCCTTACCTACTCTCTCTTGGAGAAGAAAGGAGAAAGTCACCATGATTGCTTTGTCCTGTATAGATTGCTTAATAAATACTTAGAATGCACACACCAAAGCTTCACTTCGTTTCTGCTATACTCTGCTGAGTGAGCATGCACATAGTCTTCTGATATGTGTTGCTGGTGCATGCCGGAACTGAAGATTTATGGACGTCCCGGGCTGCGCTTCATCAGGAAGACGCCCAGAGAGGTCTGTCTCATTCCGGGGGCTGCGTGTGCCCCCCAGGCGTGTTCCGACACTGACTGTGTCCAAGCACTGCGGCCGCATGCAGTGGATTCTGAGAGCCCTATTCCCCTCCCAGAGCTACAATTCTCAGGGTGGTTTAACAGTTATTCCCTCTTCGCAAGGAACTCTGGGAAATGTACCTCTGTGAGGGAAATAGAGGGCCTTCTGTGCTCCAGCACATCTTTAGTGTTGCGTTCCTTCTTTGAGCTGGGTGGGGGGTAGCACGGCACTCATGGTTGTGTGTTGGAGGCAGTAGAACGTACGGCATTGGTTATTTTGCTGTGGGTGGGTGGTTGCCCCCAACAACTTTGGTGCTCCCTAAAAAAAAGGTGGGAGTTCCTGCGCTTCTTTTTCTAGAAGGAAAAAAGCACTGCCTATACCTATAAGTGCTCTGTCTACCTTTCCCCTAACCACCACTGGCATTTGGCCCCTGGAATGTTGCCCAGAAGGGAATGCGGCCCCCATGCTGAAAAAGTTTCCCCACCCCTGTGCTAGAGTCTTTAAAAGGAGCACTGTGACCTGTGAAATATTATTAAGACTCCTCTGTAACCTGATGTGACTTGTTTGCTCAGCAGTTTGCAGATAAAATCTGACTTGGAGCTCCAGGTTAAGCACAGCAGAGACACAGGATGTTCTTCTGCTGTTGTTTGATTGCTTGGATCAGTTTCACTTTTTGCAGGTTGAGGACGCTGACATGTTGCATGGAGAAACCCAGCCTGCAACTTGCACACTCAGTCGTTGCCACTTTTGGCTACTAAGACCCAGCCGAAAGTGAGTGGCTGGCCTCTGTAATGGAATATGTCATCTCAGCAACACTGAAGGAGGTGAAGAAGGCCTCTTTAGAGCCTACTGAATTTTGGGAGGGATTCAATTCAGTTTGTGTTTAAAGCAGAATTTCGCACTGTTTGCACTTTCTAAAACGACATCAGGACCCAGGTGGCACTGTGGGTTAAACCACAGAGCCTAGGGCTTGCTGATCAGAAGGTCGGCGGTTCGAATCCCTGCGACGGGGTGAGCTTCCGTTGCTCGGTCCCAGCTCCTGCCCACCTAGCAGTTCAAAAGCACGTCAAAGTGCAAGTAGATAAATAGGTACCGCTATGGCGGGAAGTTAAAACGGCGTTTCTGTGTGCTGCTCTGGCTCGCCAGAAGCGGCTTTGTCATGCTGGCCACATGACCCGGAAGCTGTACGCCGGCTCTCAGCCAATAAAGCGAGATGAGCGCTGCAACCCCAGAGTCGGACACGACTGGACCTAATGGTCAGGGGTCCCTTTACCTTTTACCTTTAAAACGACATGAGAAACAGAGCCATTCTTTGAAATTCACACAAATTGAAATTTTTCAGCGCAGTTCTCCAACCAACCAATGTTTACAAAAATGCATGTATTTGGGGGTGGGGTGGGATGTGTAGAAAAATGAATACATTTGTCAAAATGGCATAAAAATATGCATTATGTTAGGGGAAGTTGCTTGCCAAGATGTATACATTAGTTAAGCTGAAGACAGAAACGAATTTATTAGGACAGATGCACACTAAAATGCTGCATAATTTCTTTGAGATTTTTTTAACAAAAAAATTGCAGACTGCTACAAAAATGTGGGGAACTGAATTTAAGATTGGAAATATGAGCAAATTAGAGAACAGAAATGGATACATCCTTCCATCCCTACTGCTAATTTGTTTAACCATCATGACCATATGTAAATCTTTCTTTGGGGGACATGGTGGTGATGGTGAGGATCACACCCAATTCCAGACATTTCTATGTTGAATGGATGATCTAGACCAGGAACCTATGATTTTCCATAAGTTGTTGAATTCCAACTCCCATCAGTTCCAACCAGAATAATCAACGATCAGAGATGTTTGGTGTTGTAGTCCAACAACACCTAGAGAGCCACATGCGTCCGGATCTTGATCTAGACCAATGTTTCCCAAACTTGGGTCTCCAGCTGTTTTTGGACACCGCAACTCCCATCATTCCTAGTTAGCAGGACTAGTGGTCAGGGATCATGGGAACTGTAGTCCAGAACAGCTGGAATGATCCAAGTTTGGGAAACACTGATCTGGACTAATTTCAGTCTGTCTTTAGGCCTATTGCTGTGACATGGACTGCCTTGGTCACCTGGGTTGATGTCCCCCCCCCTCCGCAAAATGGCGGTAGGACAGGAGTCCTATTGATTCTCCTAAGCTAGGCATCTCAGTGGATCCCAATTATCATATACAATATACTCTTAATAACATACAAACAGCCCTGCTGGATGAAGCCAAAGTCCAATCTAGTCCTGTTCTCACAGTAGGTCCTGAGTGCAACAGTTCTCTGCCCACTTGCAATTCCCAGCATACTGCCCCGGACAGTGAAGGTGTAATTTCCTTTTCTGCATGTCTCTTTCCAGGCAGCAGAGGCAGTCTATGTGGCCTCAGACTAAAGGTAGGTTGCATTTAATGGGAATTCAGAAAAGCCTAGCTGTGCCCAGCAAGCTGCTGCAGCAGTAACCATCAAGGGACCTTAATAGTATGGCTGTCTCACAGCAAGTTAAATATTAAATAATATTTAAATTGGCACATAAATATTGTAATGCATAATTCAGCAGCAGGACACTCTTATAGTCATATTAGCAAGAAGGTCATTGCCCTCTGGTGACATTAAGCTTGCACATTTTATCCTAACGTTTTTCATACAGAAGAGTGAATGTAACTTAAATTAGACCTTAGTATGGGACCTGTTTGCCTGTATGTGTGTGTTTAAATACAATATTCGTTTTGGAACACACATAGGATATTTGGTGGGTGGGCAGGGAGTTAAATCTCTCCTGACTGTAATACAATCTTCAGGTGCAGCATTTGTCTTGAATTCTGTGTATTGCATTTTCCTAATACCTTTTTGATCTAACATCTTTATCCCTGATTTGTGGCTCTGAGCCAGACTGTTTTCCTTGGGTAATTTTATAATAGCACAACCATAGGCTAAATCTGGTTATTTTTCATTTATTTTTTTAAGCCCTCAGCAACAAATTTCACAAATGTTCCTCATTCACGAAATTTTCCGGTTTCACAGTTCAGTTCCGAATGAGGAATTTCAAGATCAAATCCCAAATCTGCATTTGGGAAGTGAAATTTTAACTCAAGAAAACATCAAATGCGTTCAACTTGTTGGCATCCCTTTGAGAGTTTTGATGTTGGCAGACTTCAGATATGAAATCTCGTAAGCTGTCAACTGTCAAATACTAATTATCATTACATGTCAACTACCCAGCGCTGCCAAATATTAAGCACTCTTTATGCCAAATATCAAATAGCATATTTTAATGGTTTCCACAATGTCTGGGAACACGGGAAGCTGTTTCCTATTGAGTCAGGCCATCAGGTCATCTAGCTCAGTAATATCGAAACTAACTGGACACAATTTCAGGCAGGATTTCAAACCAAAATCTTTCTCAGACCTACCCGGACTAAACCTGACACAACCTCCTTGCAGAGCACATGCTCCGACTGCTCCGTCATATAGCTGCAGCTCTTACTTTACTCACACTTTGCAAGCCCGGTGGTCAGTTGATCATTGGCCCTTGCAAAACACAGATCACAGGGCTTTGCAAGCACCACCTGGACTTGCAGGAAGGCAAAGGCCTTTTGGGACGCGATATGTAATGAAATTAAGAAAAAAATAAAATGGTGATTTTTCTCAAGGGGCCAGAATCCTTCCTGATGAGGATACTAGGCAGCGGAATCCCAAAGAAAGCCTCAACGGTATTTATGTACAGTGGTACCCCGCAAGACGAATGCCTCGCAAGACGAAAAACTCGCAAGACGAAAGAGTTTTTCATTTTTTGAGTTGCTTCGCAAGACGAATTTCCCTATGGGCTTGCTTCGCAAGACGAAAACGTCTTGCAAGTTTGATTTTCAATGCATTCCTATGGGAAACCGTGCTTCACAAGACGAAAAATTCGCAAGACGAAAAAACTCGCAGAACGAATTAATTTCGTCTTGCGAGGCACCACTGTATTTACGACTACAGCGGCAAGGATTTTCTATGCAATGGAAGGAAGAAAGAACACCCTCAAAGGAAGAATGGTTGATGGAAATATTGGCATATGCAGAGGTGGCAAAATTGATGACACTGTTAAAAGATGCAAATTTACAATCTTTCAAAGAAGAATGGAAACCATTTCTGGTCTATACAAAAGAAGACCACAGTGTGTAAGCAGAATATATTAAGAAACATGTTAGAGAGGATGAAATTAGATAAGACAGAACCTTATGTAGTTTGAGTTATAAACATCAATGTTGGGTAAGTGGGAAGCCACTAGTTCTGTTCAATTGGAATATAATTGTTGAGTAACAATTACAGGTAGGTAGCCATGTTGGTCTTTGTCCATGGAGTTTGGCCAAACTGCGAGAGGCAGTGAAGGATAGGCGTGCCTGGAGTGCTCTGGTCCATGGGGTCACGAAGAGTCGGACACGACTGAACGACTGAACAACAACAGCCGTGTTGGTCAGCCATAGTCAAAACAAACAAACAAAAATTCTTCCAGTAGCACCTTAGAGACCAACTAAGTTTGTTCTTGGTATGAGCTTTCCTCATGCACACTTCTTCAGATACACTTCTTCAGATACACTGTGTACATGCACACGAAAGCTCATACCAAGAACAAACTTAGTTGGTCTCTAAGGTGCTACTGGAAGGAATTTTTTTATTTTGTTGAGTAACAAATGAGACTTTCTATATGTAAAAAAGAATAATATATTATTACCAAAAAAAGGGCTTTGCAGGCACCGCCAATCAGCTGATCATCAGCGCCTGCAAACACCATTTTCAGCCATGCAGCATCTCCACATTCCCTGCACTTGATATCATATATATGACGTCAGGTGTAGAGCAATAGGTCATGGCTGGGTCGAAACAAGCCAAATTATGCCCATGGACTGCTGCCTTAAGATTTGACCAAGAAACTAATGCTTTAAATGTTTACCAGGAACCATAGAATCATAGAATCATAGAGTTGGAAGAGCCCACAAGGGCCATCCAGCCCAACCCCCTGCCAAGTAGGAACACCATCAAAGCATTCTTGACAGATGGCTGTCAAGCCTCTGCTTAAAGACCTCCAAAGAAGGAGACTCCACCACACTCCTTGGCAGCAAATTCCACTGTCGAACAGCTCTTGCTGTCAGGAAGTTCTTTCTCTTCTCTAGGCTAAACATACCCAGCTCCCTAAGCCGTTCCTCATAAGGCATCGTTTCCAAGCCTTTGACCATTTTGGTTGCCCTCTTCTGGACCTTCAATGAAAAGATCAGCATCAGCAGACAAACCTCGCCAAAAGGCATCTCGGCTACCATTACTAAGAAAAGCCTCTGGTGTGTTCTATGGAACATTCTCTGTTCAGACAAATGGAAGCAGACAAATGACAGTTCTTGCTTTCTCTGTTTCCCCGTCATTTCAAAGCATCTGATCAGACCATGATTTGATCTTGCCCAATAGATAGACATAACATTTTCAGTGCGATCCGTGAACATGTCTCCTCAAAAGGAATCCTCACCAAGTTCACAGAAACGTACAACCTAGTGAGCAGACACAGAACTGCAATCTTAACGGTCTCTTTCCTTCTACGTATATAACCAACGTGTCCTTGATTTGGACACATTGACACATTCTAGGTTGAAATGTACCACCAAAAGTCAGCCTTTTTATGTCTTGGTACTTAACGAGCTGAGAAGCGGTTTTGAAAAGTACTTTGTACAACAATTCATTCTGGACTGTGACAGATTGGTTTTCATGGACTTATTTGCTTCCTTCTTCACCCTCCTTGGTAACAATGCTAAGAAATGATCTATCAAACCCTTGCCAAATTCCTTGTTACTTAATAATTAGATTTACTGTGGGACACGGGGCAGAGTTGTTTGCCTTGCCCAGGTGCTAGAGGTGATGCTTTTCATTAATTAAATTAATAAGGGTCATCAACCACTAAACCCTTTTTGGGGGTTTTCCCTGCCAAGAACAGGGGCAGAGAATGGTATTTTGCTAAGGGACATTTCAACCAGGCACAAGCAAGTTGGCAAAGCAGTTAACTCACCTACAATAGTGGCAAAAGGTTGGCCCATCTCGACCAAACCATATTTGGAGACATCTCTATTTGAAATCCTTTCCTTAGGACAGGAGTGGCCAACCACAGACTAGAATTGTACCAAAAATATATTTTTGACCATTTGTATTGAAACCAGGAAAAAGGGACAATCTACTCTGAAGGATTTTTTAAAAAGTGTTACTCACCTAATGAACTGGTTTAATTTGATAACCACCTCTGCACTTGAACTCTGTTAACTTTAAAAGGATTTCCCTGAACAAGACAAACAGGTATGGAATTCACATTTAATTTCTTGCAAATGTATTGTTCCATTAGTATTAGATAAAACATACACCCATTGCTCTGGGCGTTTTCATAATGATTAAAACATGGTTAGCTTTCAACAGTTACAAAAACAAGTTAATTATTAAAATGCATATAGTGCCTGGAAAAATTGTTGTTGATGGACTAGGGATTCTTAGCAAATACAGTTAAACTGGGAAAAAGAAAAATGGGGCATGGTTTCTTGAACAATCCCATTATTTCCATCTTCCAAGCAGAAATGTAGAAACATCATTCTTTTCCAATACTGATGAATTCCAATGATACTGATGATGTTTATTACCCAACGTTCACCAGCAGTCCCAGGTTGGGATTTAAAATTCAGTATTAAAAGCAGGTAAAACAAATGCTTTTGAATTATGGTGCTGGAGGAGACCCTTGAGAGTCCCATGGACTGCAAGAAGATCAAACCTATCCATTCTGAAGGAAATTGGCCCTGAGTGCTGACTGGAAGGACAGATCCTGAAGCTGAGGCTCCAATACTTTGGCCACCTCATGAGAAGAGAAGACTCCCTGGAAAAGACCCTGATGTTGGGAAAGATGGAGGGCACAAGGAGAAGGGGACGACAGAGGACGAGATGGTTGGACAGTGTTCTTGAAGCTACCAACATGAGTCTGACCAAACTGCGGGAGGCAGTGGAAGGCAGGAGTGCCTGGCGTGCTCTGGTCCATGGGGTCACGAAGAGTTGGACACGACTAAACGACTAAACAACAACAAAGGAAATTACAGTCACAGAAATAGCCATGAAGGCCACCTGAACCATAAACTCCTTCCAACGAGTGCAACGCCATCCAATTCTTAATAATTATCTAATACTATTCCAAGTAAACAACAAGTCAGTCACAAGGAGGGTTCGAAGATTGCGTCAATTTCAGTTCTCTCATTTTCTCATTTTTCCAATCTTAAATTCAGTTCTCCACGTTTCTGCAGTAATTTGTGATTTTTAAAAAAATCCTCGTGAAAATTCCCAGCATTTTAATATGAATTTCTCCTTGTAAACGCAGTTTTATATGCAATTTTAAGATGTACACATTGTGGAAGTGAAAGCTTTCAAACCTGGAGGAATGGACGATAGGGTACTTTGAAAGCCTAAGGCTTGCCGAGACTCATTTTCACAATGCAAATAATAATAATAATAATAATAATAATAATAATAATAATAATAATGGCTTAGCATTATGTGGAAATTCAGCCAGTGTTCCTAAGGATGTCTTCACACTTCCGAAACTCACCCATGCCCTGTCTTCCTATCAGCTTCACATGCTTGAGAGTAACCGTTCCATGATAGCAATAGCTGACAAAGAGTTTGGTTTGGTTTGAAGGGTTTTCTCTGTGGGGGCTTAACTTTGTGTACGCATCTTCAAGCACTCGGTTGCTAGAAAAGTGACTAAGCCATTTTTATTCAGATGAGGTCCCCCTGGAGATGGAATTGTGTGAACTGGGTTGTACACATAAGACTATTTTTCTTCAGCAGCTGTGATAACTGAGAAGGCTGCCAGATCTCCATGTGTTCACTCTGGTTCACACTCCTCCTCCTCCTCTGTGCATCTGTGCCCCACCCCATATATAGAAATAATTTGGAAATGTGAGCAGAGTGAGGGGACCTTCTAGGTTTCAACTCCAGGTTCTGAATCTCTGACATCTTTCCCAGACGTTCCTGCAACTGTGCCACGCAAGATACAAGCTTGACACAGTCTTTAGTAATAATAACAATGATAATAAATAATAATAGCTGAAGACAGCATCAAGCTGGTATGGAAAGATTCCTGCATGAATTCCTGGAGAGCTGCCAGTCAGCATAGTGATGATTGATCTGAATAGTTGAGACAGTGCAACTGCTAAAGCACTTGAGGGCCCAAATCATTGGGGAGGCCAAACCCAGCCCATGGGCCAACAGTTCACCACCACCAGTACCAGACCCTTCAAGTGTCCTTTTTTCCTCGGACAGTCCCGGATTTACAGAAGCCGTCCCAGTTTCTGATTTGACCCTGGAATGTCCCGCTTTTCATCAGAGAAATGTTGGAGGGTATGGAGTTATCCGACCCACAAGCCATTTGAAGGTAGCCCTGTATAGGGAAGTGTTTTTTTTAATATTTAATGTTTTATTGTGTTTTTATATATGTTGGAAGCCACCCAGAGTGACTGGGGCAACCCAGTCAGATGGGTGGGTTATGAATTGTTGTTGTTGTTGTTGTTGTTGTTGTTGTTGTTGTTGTTGTTGAATAAAGGTAAAGGTAAAGGGACCCCTGACCATTAGGTCCAGTCGGGTCCGACTCTGGGGTTGCGGCGCTCATCTCGCATTATTGGCCGAGGGAGCCGGCGTACAGCTTCCGGGTCATGTGGCCAGCATGACAAAGCCACTTCTGGCGAACCAGAGCAGCGCACGGAAACGCTGTTTACCTTCCCGCCAGAGTAGGTATTTATCTACTTGCACTTTGACGTGCTTTCGAACTGCTAGGTTGGCAGGAGCAGGGACCAAGCAACGGGAGCTCACCCCGTCGCGGGGATTCGAACCGCCGACATTCTGTTCAGTAAGCCCTAGGCTCTGTGGTTCAACCCACAGCGCCACCTGGGTCCCTTGTTGAATAGGGCATCCCTATTTTCATTGGAGAAATGTTGGAGGGTATGCAGTGCATATACCTCAATGCACCAATGCTCAGAGTTGGTTTAAGGCAGCTGCCTATCCTTAGATATCGCACACAACACAATTTGGGAAGTGTGACGCAGCTCTCTTTTAATTAAACTCCCTCTCCTTAAAAAAAAAAAAAAAAAAAAAAGCACAACATTTTTGTTTCCATTTAGGGTGAGCAGGTTGGCCTTCATTACGTGAGCGCTGTGATCTTGAGAGCTTTAATTTTGGCTCTGCAAAGTGTTTTGGTGTGTTTGTTTGTTGTTTAGAAAGGCACTTTAATCAAGCCAGCTTTCAACCTATTTTAATATTCGTTGTCAGTCTCTTTTGATCTTCCAGACTGAAATTCACGTGGCTGCCCTGGCCAGAATTTCTCGCTTTATTTGGAGAACAGGAAAAGCAAGTAAGTGCCAGAGGGAAGAAAAAGACTTCTCTATATGTTGGAGGTTGCCGGTGCAATTTTTTCCGGCTCACTATATTTTGATCACCGTTCGAGGATGTTTGTAATCTGCTTTATCTGATCTGCGCAACCAGCTGAAGCCTTCAAGTTCAATCAGATCTGGCAAATGAAAACCAGAATGCTTTGAAGGGGATCCATGTAAATATCAATATTAATGGTATGCGGGTCTCTCTGAACTGTAGGCTGCTTATCTGCATAAGAAGAAGGGCGTGTTTGTGTGTGTGTGTTTTGGCTAGAATGTGTACAAAACAACATTCTTTAATTAACCTGATTGATATTTCTCTCCATTTCTAGTTGAGGGAAAACACAGCGGCTCTGATCTGAAGTGCAGCACCCACTTTTTGGCACATTGATTTATTTACTCCATTTATAATCCACCTTTCCTTTGGGGAGCTCAAGGCTGCTTACATAGTCTCCATCAGTCCATCCCCCACTTAATCTATCATCACACCAGCCTTGTGAGGTAGGTTCAGCTGACAGTTGATAACTGACCCAAGGCCACCTGCTGTGAGTTTCATGACTTGGGCTTTTGAACCCAGATCTTCTAGATCCCAGTCCTACATTCTAAGCACTATACCACACTGGTTCCCCCAAGAGTCAAAAAGGTGCAGATCCATTTTCTTAATTTGAGAAGGGCAATCCACTTAATTTTGCCATTCCAGCTTCCTATCTCCAGCCTAGGTCCCAGTCCAATGTTTCCCAAACTTGGGTCTCCAGCTGTTTTTGGACTACAACTCCCATCATCCTTAGCTAGCAAGACCAGTGGTCAGGGATGATGGGAGTTGTAATCCGAAAACAGCTGGAGACACAAGTTTGGGGAACACTGTTCTAGTCCAACACTCTTAACTGCTCCCTCTAAGGCTAGTGGTGGAACATGTATGTAGCTGGATAATGTTCCTTCCAATGGGTGCTGCTAGAAGATCAACCAGCGCATGCCTTGCAAGGGCTCCTTTTGCCATGTGGGGATTGAATGCGCCTTTCAACTGATTTATTGATGTCATATTTCCCCCCCAAAATCCCCCCAGTGCCAAAAAGCCAAATAACAGGCAGCTGTAATATAAAATACTGTCACATAACAGCCAAATTAAAAGTAATAACACAGGTTGACTTCCACTCTCAAACCATTAACCCCTCTGACCAAATAACAGCTGAAATAAATCTGAAACATACTCTTTGTAATAAGGCATTTATCAACGTGATTTATAAAATGTTCAAACATCCAGGCGGTATACAGTCTAATGAATTAAAAAGAAACTGTGGGGGAAGCTATGAGTGAAGAGGAAGGAGAAGAGGGTGAGAGGGAGAAAGGGAATCTCTCGGGAAGGAAGTTCAAGACTTGTTTTGCATTGCCTCTCCACCATGCGTTAAACAATGCAGGTGATGCTCTCTGCACACGATTGCTACATCCACAATCTGATATTCTCAGCTGAGCTGAGGGATCACGATTTGACTTAAGGAAGGAGGTGGTAATGGGCACCTGTGTTGTGCCAGGAAGTAATAGAGCATGGTAGGGCCATTTCGCGCGCCCCCTCCTCCTTTCATAATACTTGGACTGGCTAAGGAAGACTTGACACCTTAATGACAACGATGGTGGGAATCATCATCACTGGCAATGGGATAGCATATGCATGGTAAAAATAAACAGACTTCGGACTCCTCTTTCATTATTTTTACAGCCCTTTGAGCCTCGTGGGATATAAATGCTCCCCGTTGATGTTCAGAGGAAATCATCTTGGTCGCATCCCAAGCATTGAGCTGAGTATTGAGAATCCACTGTTTAATCAATCTTCTATTCATTGCATTGCTTGGTGGGAGGGAAGATAGTGTATGTTGCAGCAGAAAACCACCGCAATAATTAAGGGAGTGTTTTTTTAAGGAATCAGCTGATCTGACATTAAGGTCTTATCTTCAGGTGTATACACATTACACTGAGTAATAGGGTAAGACTTTCATTACTCAGCAGGTCTTTCAAATTAGGAGATGCTATCTCCTCCTCTTAAGGACAGAAGTGATTCCCCATAGCAGAGACATGCTTAGCATCATTTTCCTTTTCTTTCTTTTGCATCAAGGCAGATATGTTTGCTGTATACTCTGGAGAACTTTGTCAGCTTTCTCTTAAGCGCCACACGTCTCAGTTCCTGCTTTTTGTAACAGTGATACATGGGCAGGGGTGCCAACTTGAACACAATATTCAGAGGGCCCCACATAACGAATCGTAAGACGCAGCACATGCATGCCTTTTAATGGCAATGCCCATCAACTTTGCAGGAGGCCCCCTTGAATATTTTATGGGGGGCAAAGGGACCTCAGCCTTTAGGACAGAGCTTTCCAAACTTTTCACGTTGCGTGGAAAGGTCCCAAACCCTCCCGGGAAGTGGAATAAAGACACATGAATCAGTATTTTTGGTTAATGGGCGAAAAAGGCCACAACTTTATTGGTTACAGAATGTGAGAGGTATTGGCATTGTAAACCACACAACTATACAGTGGTACCTCGCCTAATGAATAACTCGCCTAACGTATTTTTCGCCTAACGAATGACTTCCGGTAAAACAAAATGGCCGCCGGAAACGAATTTCTTCGACTTAAGAAAAGACGTCGCGGCCGCTTTTAATAGGATTTTTTTGACTTACGAATTTTTGACCCGATTTTTTCGACTTACGAATTTTCCCCCAATGCATTCCTATGGGGATTCGCCGAACGAATTGTTTCGACTAACGGAAATCGCGTCGGAACGCATTATCATCATTAGTCGAGGTACCACTGTATCTGACTCCAGCCCGTCTGCAGGAGTCTTGGAAGTGTTAACCACCAGTAGGGGGAGCCCTGCTGATGCACATCAACTAGGGACTCCCCCAGGGTCACTGCTAGGGGTCGTGCCATGGCCCTAGCCCCCCGTCTGGGGCTTCTGACAGAGACCACGCCCCCCAGATTCCTTTAACGGAATACCCTTGAATTAGGAGGGGTAGGTGATGGCCACTACCTCCCCTCACCTTCAACCTAATACTCCAATGCCTAACCACCAAACCTTACAAAGTTGTGACGATTTGCTACGAGGTAGGTGAAAAAACCAAATGGCCGGTGCCAATTTGCCAAGTGGAAAAATTCCTACCAGGCCCCTTGGACAACCAAGGCGACCAACCGAGGTCCATAGCAAGGTCAAGAAATAAAAGAGCCTGACCTAAGGGAGGGAGGGCGGGAGAACTGGCCGAGCAGGGAGAAAAACAGGCTAACACATTTATTCTAGGCAAAGGCTTTTGTGAACCCTATCAGATCCATGAAATTTATACAGAAATATAGATATAAAGAAAGTCCCCCCCCCCAAAAAAAGTGCTGCTGTCTGGTAGCTAGGCATAGCCATCCAAATAATTTCCCAACTGGATTCTGTTCAAGAGACATGAGTTAAGCAAAGGTTATTTTTTAGTGTTTTTTTTTTTAAGAGTCACATTTTCACTCCAGATTTCTGTTTTTACTGGCCAGATTGAGGTATTTAAAACTGACTTTCCAGTTCAGGTCTGGATTTAAATGCCAGCCTTTTGACAATAGTGATATTGTGCATAGATAACGGAGTCAGAAGAATGAACCTTTGAGAAGTTTGCTTCTCTCTCTCTCTCTCTCTCTCTCTCTCGCTCTCTCGCTCTCTCTCTTGGATGGCTAAAAAACATCACTATAGGGTTTGTTTTGCTTTCAAAATTGGGAAGAGGACCAAGTTGGAAACCGCAATGCAGACAGGAGTGGGGCAAAAGGCCCTGTAGCATAAATTCCAGGAAATGGGCTGGATGTATAAGAACATAATTAAAAGATATTGCAGTGATATCAGGATTCTTTATAAGGAATTATTAGCTGAGGAAGGATAGGACCTTGATAAGGTATTGAAAGGATCCACAAACATCCTTTTTTAGAAGAAAGTTTATCAAATACAGTGGTACGTTGGTACTCAAACGCCTTCATTCCCAAACACCGAAAACCTGGAAGTAAGTGTTCCGGTTTTCGAACGTTTTTCGGAAGCTGAACATCTGATGCGGCTGCCGGCTGTTGTTTCTGGGGCGCCTGCACCAATCAGAAGCTGCACCTTGGTTTTCAAATATTTCGGAAGTCAAACGGACTTCCGGAACGGATTAAGTTTGGTGCTTTTGTTTTTGCTATTTATTTTTCATTTTTGTTTTTGAGGCTTTTTTGGTTAATTTGTTTTTGTGACTGTGTGGAACCCAGTTCAGCTACTGATTGATTGATTGATTGTGTGACTGTGGAAATGGATAAAAGCCCCCTGTCCAAACAATGACTATCATCAGCGCAGGTGAGAAAATAATAATAATTTTAATTTTTATCACCTACAATACTGTCTTATTTATTTTATAGTATAGTACATTGATTATTGCTTTCATTTTATGGATCAATGGTCTTGTTAGATAGTAAAATCCATGTTTAATTGCTGTTTGAGGGGTTGTTTTTAAAAGTCTGGAATGGATTAATCCATTTTTCATTACTTTCTATAGGAAAGCGTGCCTTGGTTTTGGAACGCTTTGGTTTTGGAACGGACTTCCAGAACAGATTAAGTTTGAGAACCAAGGTACCACTGTAACTGTGATATATGTAACTATGCATCTTCTGTGCCCAAGGACACCCTTCCACAGAGTGGACAAAATCAAATATTGTTTGTTTTTAATCATGCATAAACTATAATTATATAGTTGGAGAACATCTGCCTTGCATGCAGAACGTCCTATGTTCAATCTCTTGTATCTCCACATAGGGCTCGGAATGTCCCCTATCTGAAACCCTGGGGAGTTGCTGCCAGTCAGAGTATACAATACTGGGCTAGATGGACCAGTGTTCTGACTCTGCATAAGGCAGCTTCCTATGTTCCTAATGCAGTTCCTTTCCCCCGGGCAAATCAGCATGAGAAGCCACCTTTTCCATTTAGGCCAGTATTGTCTACTCTGACTGTCAGTGGGTTTCTAAGGTTTCAAGAAGAGGTCCTACCCATCACCTGTTACCTGATCTTTTCCTCAAGGGATAGAAGCTGGTACCTGTGTGTGCTCTAGACCTTGGGAGGGGGGCTTTAGCTAGAGTTGCCATATTTGAAAAAGTGAAAATCAGGACACAAAAGTTGTTGAGCTTTTTTTAAGGAAAATCGCCACCATCTTCTGACATGGATTGCCATATGCCCAGACACTGTTTCCGACTGCCATATTCTGAGAGATTCAGGACGTATGGCAAGCCTACTTTAGGCCCAGGGGCCAAATGTGCCACTCTGGGCCTTTGTACCCCACCATCAGGACTTTCCCCAGATCACACCCAACAGTCCTGCTCCGTGTCCGTGCTCGTTTTTGCCTGGCTGGAAAGTGCCCTTCACCTGTTATAATGCAACTTGCTTGCCTGGGTGGAGAGGGGTGCATGGCTGTGTAGAAACCTCCCACTTTTGCATGGCTGCAGTGTGGCCTAATCTACCAAGGTAAGGCCCATGCGGAGTGCCCTGTTCACTTTTGCCTCTGAATCCACACACAACCAGCATTCGGCTCCAGTAAAGTCCCCCGTGAAGGGAATATGGTTCACCACAAGCCCGGACTCTATCTTGTCCCTCCCTGCATACACCCCCTCTCCCTTCTGTTAAAGAGAGCTGCCCCCTTGAGGCCAAGGACTGGCAGCTGTGTGAAGAACAGACCACTCCCTCACTGGCTGGCTGGACCTAGGAGCTAGCATTATTGGGAGATTTTTTTGTGGGCATAGCAAAAGATGTGTGGCTCCAGGGTTAAGGGGACCCTGGACTAAGTGCCCTCTGGTGAGCTCCCTCCTCCATCATTGGAGGCTTAACTGGAAGCAGTGGTCCAGGAGCCACCATTTAAATTCCCCTTAATGCCTCCAGGGCATTGTGGGAAATTTAGGGGAAGCACCATAGCTCATCTAGGTAGGACTTGGGACTGAAGTGTTCAGGATTGCCTTATAGGTTCTAAGTGTCAGCCTTGTTTGTATCAGCGTCTTGGGTTTTCAGGCTATTGTTTCCCTATTTCATATATATGCAATTATCATAATAATTGACATCCTATGCCCTTTTAAAATGTGGCTCTTTCTTTGGGGGGGGTGTTATTTGGTTGTTTTTATTTTGATTTGATAGATAGATAGATGATAGATAGATGATAGATAGATGATAGATAGATGATAGATAGATAAGATAAGAAAGATATAGATAGATAGATAGATAGATAGATAGATAGATAGATAGATAGATAGATAGAGGGTTTTATGTTGATCTTTTCTGTGAACCGCCCTGAGATCTCCGGGTATAGGGCGGTATATAAATTCTAATGATGATGTTGAAGCAAGGAACCATAATGAACAATGTGGCCATTTGCACTCGCCCAACTTCACCATTCTCTTGGCTTTGCCAGCTGCAAAAGCATCAACCCCTCAACTTCCTTAAGCAAACTACCATACTTTGTGGTAGTTTATCGGTTTCCATAACATCATTTACGTCCACAGTGACATCACCTGAATATCTATGCATAGAATAAACTACAAATTCAATTCTGTCATTAAAACCTGTTGATCTGAATGCAGCAGAGCTTCTGGAACTGTCTGGTCCCAGCTTAGGGGAAAGGGCCTTGCTCAGTTGTAGAGCATCTCTTTACCTGTCGAAAGACCTGGGTTTAGTCCCCGACATGTCAAGATAGGGTTGTCTGAAACCCAGGAGAGTCACTGCCAGTCAAAGTAGGCTATACTGAGCTTGCTAGACCAATGGTCTGACTTGCTGCTTTCTGTGTTTCTTATTTGCATTAAAGCCACAAACTGTGAAGTTCCTGAGTCCTCCAAACGTGGATGCATAGCTATGCTTTGGTGGTTGAAACCCCTATGAACCTGATGCCTTTACGGTTACCATACAAAAGCGACATTGACACCTTTATGGATTTGAATGACCGCTCTCGAATTTCTTCTTTGGTGACTGGAGCTCCAGAAGGCACAATTTATTTATTTAAAAAAACATCATTATTTTTGTCCAAGTTGAGGTAAGTTGAGTTGAGTTGGCGGCTAGAATTGGGCGGCAGGGCGGGGGGTGCTTGCTTTGGGACACAATTGCTGCATTATATGAAACAGCAGTCAAGTGGACCAGACAGGTGCTCGCTGCTTGTTTTATTGCGGTCGCTGGGCAGCACGTCTAAGGTTTGCTAGATGTTAAAAAATAAAGTGGGGAAAAAACCAACCAACTCATGGTGGATGTAATTTTACCATGCCGAGGAAACATGTATTAATGACGCAGTCTCCTAATATAAACGCTTGGATAGTGCTGCTAAATGAAGAGAGATTGAATGTTTTCCCCTGATTGCCATATTTTCTGCCCCACTTAATTTCATTCTGGGTCCCGCCGATGACTGCAGGGGGAGAAAGAGTCGTTGTCTCCCCCCACCCCTCCAACGAGCAAAGCTTTTCTTGCACGGCCACAGCTGCAGTTAGACTATCTGCAGGCTGACATACAGGACTGATGTACAGCACTGAGACAGCCTTTCATCCTTCCCTCTATGTGGCTTTCCCTGCTTGTATGTGTTTGTCTCTGTATATGTTGGCAATCTCTTGGAATACTGACTCTGCTGACTGGTATGTGGAACCTTGAAGAAAGTCATTGTTTTTGCTGTAATTCTGACTCCCATCTGGGAGAGCTGGAAACTCGGCTTTCGGTTACCAAAAAACTGTAGCAATATCAAGCAACCTAGCAACTGAGGCTTTTAAATGAATAAAACAGATATGTATGTTACCTAATAGCTTGAGTCTCAAAAGCCATTAAATTTACATCATACTTTATCACATTACAAATTGTAATAGTCCAGAATCACTGTTTTGCAAGAAGCCACAGACTTGGATTAAATACATCTAACCTTTGTTAGTTTTCTGTCGTTTTTTTTTTAAAAAAAGAAAAGAAAGAAATGTATAGATTAATATTGCAGCTGCAGCAATAAATAATTTTTAAAGAAATCTGGGTTTTTTTCTTGCTGTCCTTTTCAGAGAATGATTCACAATCCAGCTCAGCCTTGATATCTGAAATTAAACCACTTTAATCCTAATTTAGCCTAGTTCACGCCTGATCATCTCTCCTAGAATGATTATTGATACTGTGGTTTTCTAAAGGGTGCCAGGCAGAAGGCTAGGTAAAGGTAACGGACCCCTGACAGTTAAGTCCAGACGCGAACGACTCTGGGGTTGCGGTGCTCATCTCGCTTTACTAGCTGAGACAGTCAACGTTTGTCCACAGACAGTTTTTCTGAGTCATGTGGCCAGCATGACTAAGCCACTTCTGGCGAACCAGAGCAGCACACGGAAACGCCGTTTACCTTCCCACTGCAGCGGTACCTATTGATCTACTTGCACTTTGACGTGCTTTCGAACTGCTAGGTGGGCAGGAGCTGGGACCAAACAATGGAAGCTCACCCCATCGTGGGGATTCGAACTGCCAACCTTCTGATCGGCAAGCCCTAGGCTCAGTGGTTTAGACCACAGCGCCACCTGCGTCCCTCTGGCAGAAGGCTACCACAGCTCAAATTTATGGTGCTGTAGCTTGGTGGCAGAGCAACTGAAGTCCCAGGTTTTATCCCTGGCATCTCTAGATAAGGCTAGGAGAGACCCTTGCCTGAAAGCTTGGTTTCACAACAAAATACCCGATCGGCACTTGCTGCACAAATGAATATCACAACTGCTTCATTAGATTCCCCTCATGTTCATAGCAGTGGATAAAGTGATTGTTCTTTGCAGGTATGAGAACATGAAGGAAATTTGCTACCTAGTCGTGAAACTTAAACTACTCTCCATCTGGAATGATTTCTGACTGTTTCCCTTTTCAACCAGAAGGCAGCTTCACCCTAATCAGAGACCAACCCTATCAGACTACTAAATTTAGCCCTGAGGGCTGGTTTGCAAATGCATGCACATGCCTAGGTTTTTCAGCACCTCATTACTTCATGGGGGCTTGCAGCTAAAAATCTGAACTCCCCTCCACTGAAAAGTATTGCAAGTGAGGTTGCATAAGGCAATGTGGAAGTTCTCCTTGGAGGGTTTAATTTGAGAACGTAGAAAGGTCCCCAGTGAGAGCTGGACCATAAAGAAGGCTGATCGCCGAATAATTGATGCTTTTGAATTATGGTGCTGGAGGAGACTCTTGAGAGTCCCATGGACTGCATGAAGATCAAACTTATCCATTCTGAAGGAAATCAGCCCTGAGTGCTCACTGGAAGGACAGATCCTGAAGCTGAGGCTCCAATACTTTGGCCACCTCATGAGAAGAGAAGACTCCCTGGAAAAGACCCTGATGTTGGGAAAGATGGAGGGCACAAGGAGAAGGGGACGACAGAGGATGAGATGGTTGGACAATGTTCTCGAGATTGCCAACATGAGTCTGACCAAACTGCGGGAGGCAGTGGAAGACAGGAGTGCCTGGCGTGCTCTGGTCCATGGGGTCACGAAAAGTCGGACACGACTAAACGACTAAACAACAACAACAACAACAGAAAGGTCCCTATAGAATCAGAGCATTCTGTTCTCACAGTGGTCAAACAGATGTCTATGGGAAGTCCCCAATCAGTGTCTGTGGCCACAGACCTTTGAGTCCAGACCCAATTCGGGTTATTCTTCAGTTACCATTTGCAAACATTTTAAAAAGACACAGAAGTGCTTATGCCCTTTTGTTCTAAGGTTGTGGTTCAAAGGACCTGTCACAAGATATCGTCCATTTTGTTTGTCATTGTCTTTTCAACAATGCCAGGCCCTTCAACAATTTCACCACGATCAACGAACTTCAGCTGTTAATCTGCTGTGCAAAAGTGAGCACATGAAAAAGATCCATGCTTTCCATTAAAGGCTATTCTAAATATTGCAATTGTGCTTTGCCAGGCAGTCATAATAAATTGTGGCAGCTTCCCTAGTTTGGTTTCTAGTCCACTGAGCCTTTTCAATCTGCTAGTATAGTCCAGTCCCAAAGGATTTCTTTCAAGCTACAATCACAGCACAAGACAGTTTCCCCATTTTATTCCATTAGTATTGGTAATAATCATTCATGAATTTTAATATAAGAATAATGAAATTTAGGAAGGGGGGGAACACTTCATACTCATTCATTGTTTTCCTGACCAGAGTGCAGAGCAGGGGGAAAACAACAACAAAAATTGAACAGCCACCCTTTTTCTTTCTACTGCTGTTTTTTCTTTTCTTTTTTCTGAGATGGCTAAACTACTCATGACTCCAAAGGTTTCTCCCATTACCTTTAATTGATTTCAAAACTTAGAGCTAAACATTCATCAGCCTCCAATTATTAATAAAACTATATTTATTTTACTTTTTATTTATGAAACAATGATAGCACCACGCATCTTTCAGTTTGTACATCAGTTGCTAGAGATGGGGATTACAATCAGATGGTCCGTAGGAGGCATGAATACTGTAGTGATCCCCACCCAGTTTGTGATGTTTCAGAAAGATCTGCAATGGCAGAGGAGGCAGAAAATACTTCAAAATACTACAATGTACCCTATGAATTTCACATTCTCTCCTAATGTGCCCGAGGACCCCTATTGTGTTCATTTTTATTCATAGAATTAATAAAATCAGACCACCTACCTACAAAATTATCTTATTTTGATTGCCTGCTGGGTATTTGAAGCTTTTGGATCAGCTTCTCCACCAATACCTTATGCTATCAATAATCACCTGTCACTCCTTTCATGTCCCTCCAATGCTTTGCTAGGGTGAGGCATGCTGCCATTAGAAGATGCTCCACCAGAACATTGCTTTGCATTTCTCTGTTCTTGCCTGGATAAAGAAGAAGAAGAAGAGTTTGGATTTGATATCCCGCTTTATCACTACCCGAAGGAGTCTCAAAGCTGCTAACATTCTCCTTTCCCTTCCTCCCCCCACAACAAACACTCTGTGAGGTGAGTGGGGCTGAGAGACTTCAGAGAAGTGTGACTAGCCCAAGGTCACCCAGCAGCTGCATGTGGAGGAGCGGAGACGCGAACCCGGTTCACCAGATCACGAGTCTACCGCTCTTAACCACTACACCACACTGGCTTTTAGCAGGGCCTCTGTTGTGTGTGTGTGGGGGGGGGGGACAGAGGCATGGAAGTTCTGTCCAAGGGCTGACGTAACATCCTATGCATTTCATCAAAAGCACAATTCCAATAACTTCCATCCCTTGGTCTGGACAGCCACATGGGGGGATAGATTCTGACCTTGGCGCATCCCTCCCAGCCTTGGGCATAACACTTATGTCTTTTCAGGATTCAGCTCCAATTTTTTTGATCCACATCCAATCCACCATTGCCTTCAAGCAGTAGCGTAGCACTCCAACCTCCTTCTCTAGTTGCTAACAGTGGCTTCAGGGGGGACAAGATGGAATCCTACCAACTCCCATGGACCAAAAATGCCCCACATAACTTTCTGGAAACGGCCCTGAAGGTTGGAGCCAAACCACTGAGGTTCAGAGTCCCTAACTCTCACTTCCCTGAAGTGCTGCAGAAGGATTCTGTGGTCAAAAGTACTGAAAGATGCTGAGAGGTCAAGGAGAGAGAGCAGGGATACACTCCGCCCTCGATACGTCTCAGGACAAATGTTATCAACCAGGGTGACCAAGCCAGTTTCAGTGCTATGACTTGGAACTGAAGTCAGAGTGAAGTGGATCCAGAAAATCAGTTTCCTCCAAACATGCCTAAAACTGGACTGCCACCACCTTCTGAAGTACCTTTCACAATAAAGGGGTAGTTGACAGCGGGTGATAGTTGTTTAACATATCTGCGTCCAGGGAGGCCCTCTTAATTACAATGATGCAGCAATCAAACTCTCAAACTAGAATGTTAACCAAAAATGTCATAGCTAGTTCCTTAAAACTATGGCTGTGTATCTTCTGCAACTGCTATTCCCCAGTGCACTTAACGTATTTCGACAGGTACTGTATGGACCTAAAATAGAAGGTGTTTAGATTGGTGCATGCAATTTAGGAACACTGCAATTGATAGGAATCAGACAAGGGTTGCCTACCCTTTTATTCTGCTCCTTCAAATTGCCAGCTATTTCCCCATATATTTTTATTGCTTGTTCAGCAATAAAACCAGCTGTCTGGTGTCCTTTGCCTGCCTCTTTGAAGTATCATTTAACTTTTGATCTCGTGTTAAAGTAATAATTAAGTTAAATTGGAAAACACGGTAAGATTTGCACCTATTAAGCAACAGCCAAATGTTCTGGTGATATTTCGGGGCAGTTTAGGGCAAAGGTAGCTGCTATTAAAAAAAAAAAGCAATATGAAAATATAGGGCCCTTTTTATTCAGCACCCTCCAAGGACAGACATTGGCCCAACTTCCAAAGAGATTCTAGCTTATGTAAGTTAAGGAACTGAAACAGATGTGTGACTCCGTGATTTCTAATTATGATTTTAAAGTGTCTCTAGCCAACGGTTACCCTGCAGCCATAACTTTAAAAGGGATGACCAAAGATAAAATCTTTGCAAGGCAGGTTTTCTAACAAATAGGTTAGTTACAATCAACTGGAATGATGAACTTAATTATCCAAGGCGGGAATGGAGCCATCTATAAAAAGATGGATGCTGAAACAGTTGGCTTAAGTAATCGTCACCCACCTGGGGAGATGCAGAGATAACTGAGACAGAAAGAGGCTGTGGGAACATATACAATAATTAAAAGAACAGATCTGTTCCATTGCCAGGGACACTGGTCCAAATAATGACAAGGTCCAGTTGGACTGATAGCATGTAGATAGAATGGTGCTAGAAAGATGAAACCTGCGCTAAGCACATTAAAAAAAAAATACGCTTAAGCCAAGTATTTAGATCTTCAAGGTTATAGATCATCAATACAGACAACAAGAATATATCACTGAAGAAGTCCGAAATTGCCAAGGGAATGCGATATCCACAAGCCCCAGTAAACGGGCCCCAATGGGGGCATAGCAGTCTTGTAACTGGTCAGACTGCAAGGGCGAAACGGGTGCAGAACGCCGGCACCCTGTCTTTTTCATCAGCATCCCGTTGTTGGAATTTCCATGAACTTATCTACAAACATCAAGAAAACCAACAACAGAAGCAAGCACTTGAAAAATCTAGTGAAACCAGACTTTATAAGTTCATTTCAGTGGGGGTAATTCGTTAATTTCTGAGGTACTGGGTCAGGATTTGTCTTTGTCTTATAAATTCGATAAATAATGTACATCATCTAGGTTATAATTGTTTGTATTATCTTCGCCATTGTGTTGCTTGGGTTGTAGATAGAATGGAGCGGGCAGGCACACCGCCTAGAGGCATACAGAGAGAGCTTGTGGACTTCCTGCAGCTACAAGTTACCAGTCTTGAGGGAGTGTGTGATTTCACGAAATTGCACACACTCTGCTAGGAATGGGGGAGAACTTCATTCGGTTTGCATTTTAATGTGACTCTACCTAATTTGTGCTTCCCGAACCAAGAAGCAAACCCAAGTGCAGTTGTGCTTCACAATTTGCACTCCACCGAGTTTTGCCACGAAGTTTGCCAACAACAACAAAAATCCTGTGTACAAAAGTGAGCACACAATGTGCATACTAGTAAAACACACACAATGCATTATATTAATGGGAAATGCTTGCCAAAATATTACCAGAACTACACATGAAAATGGGCATGCTTATCATTTTTGCTATGAGCGTTGTTGTTTTTTTTAAAAAAGAAAAAAATCTCACAAACTGATGCAGAAATGAGGCCACCTGATTTTAAGTTTGAAAAGAATGAAATTGACAGGTGCATCCACCCCTACTCCCATTCCTCCTCCGTTTTTGCCATACCAAGACCTTACATTAGCTAAGAGGACCATTAGAAAAAGATAAAAGAGACAATTCTCCAACCAATGTTTGCAAAAATGCATATATTTGATGCAAGTGTGCCTTGAAAAATGAATATATTGTTGAAAATAACATACAAAAATGCATTATGTTGGGAGACATGTGTGTATGTTAGTCAAAACTGCCCATAAAAATGTGTTTATTGAGAGAAATTCACGCTGAAACGCTGCAGAATTTTCATGAGCACGTTTATTGAAATGCGGAGAACTGAATTTAAGGTTGGCAAAATGAGAAACGGAAAGAATAGACATCGACAGACTTTTCCATCCCTTGTGTGCATGGACATAATACCATCCAACATTTGGCAGACCTGTTGGGTGGCTGCTGGGAAGTAGGGTAGAGGCCATAGATGGCGAAAAGCCAAATATGACAGCAGAAGCCAAGATGGTCACCTTTCAGATCAGTGACTCCCACTCCAAGTGGTATAATTGGCATCAGTGATGGCTGCCCCATAAATCTGTTAGATAAGTGCCGTGCTGCAAGCTTGGGTTACCCATCTATGAGCAAGTGACTCACACACAAGGATAATAAAAATGAACAGGGGCATTAATATCAATGGAGTGGAGATAAAAGGCATGAGACAGTGGCAATGATGGGTAGTTTAATTAAAAGAGTCATATGGAGTATGGGAAAAAAACACCAGACAGTAAATGATATTAAGGCACTTTATAACTACCCAATTTAATAATCGGTTTACACAGCAAATTCCTTTACTTTTTCAAGAGTCATTAATTTCCACAGGTCAAGGCAATGGATGCATTTCATCAGGCCAAGCAGTTTGACTGTTTGCAAGATGCTGACCTTTCTGATTAGAAAGATGGCATTTCGTTTCAAAAAGGAAAAGGAAAAAAGTTTTTTTCATAGAATCATAGAGTTGGAAGAGACTACAAGGGCCATCCAGTCCAACCCCCTGCCAAGCAGGAAACACCATCAAAGCATTCCTGACAGGTGGCTGTCAAGCCTCTGCTTAAAGACCTCCAAAGAAGGAGACTCCACCACACTCCTTGGCAGCAAATTCCACTGTCGAACAGCTCTTGCTGTCAGGAAGTTCTTTCTAATGTTTAGGTGGAATCTTCTTTCTTGTAGTTTGAATCCATTGCTCCGTGTCCTCTTCTCAGGAGCAGCAGAAAACAACTTTTCTCCCTCCTCTATATGACATCCTTTTATTTATTTGAACATGGCTATCATATCACCCCTTAACCTTCTCTTCTCCAGGCTAAACATACCCAGCTCCCTAAGCCGTTCCTCATAAGGCATCGTTTCTAGGCTTTGACCATTTTGGTTGCCCTCCTCTGGACACGTTCCAGCTTGTCAGTATCCTTCTTGAACTGTGGTGGGGGGTGATTCCCCAAATCTGAGTAGAGAGCAGCATCAAGGACCTGGCTGGTCAGAGGGAAAAGACCCAAGCAGGTGTGCACAGGAAAGGCCTTTGTGAGTCACCCAGGCTGCTCAAAGGCCTGCAGGGCTTTCTGGGGGCTAAGGCCAGTGAAGCCAGGGCAACCACAGCAGTACCAGAACTGCCTCATTCCAGGTGCAACAGCTGCAGGGTGGCTCCTGAGCTTCACAGAAGATGACAGAGTGTATCAGGAAGTTGGAGATCCTCAGGCCTGGGAGTCAGGGGCTCTCTGTGCAGCCCTTGTGACTGTCCACTCCTTCCTAATCCAAACTTCTGACCAGATTTGCTCCATCCTTGGTTGGAATGTATCACTGAACTGTGATAATGCCTCTTGCTTCCGAGATGAAGGATGGGGAGGGGTGTGTGGGTGTGAGGCTGAGTGTGTTTGTGTAAACCACCGATTTCTTTGTGGCTCTGCACCTTCAACACTTGCATGCAGTTCCCCACCCACCACAGGCTGAAAGAGGTCCCCCACTCCATGAGAATATAAATAACATGACAAAAATATCAGGATAATGTGATAACAGCAGGAGAATGCAACTACAATGTTGGTGTGTGAAACAAGACTGAGCAGCTATGCGTTGAGAAGCTGGTCTTCTTACCTAGCTGAAGGCAGGCATGCCAATTCTAGGGGGCCGACGTGTCTTCGGCCCTCTCAGTCTTTGTTGGAAAGAGGTCAGGCTCCTCAATGTTGAGGGGTCCTTGCCCGCCTCACGCATCATGCTTTGTGCATCGCAGCTTCAGTGGCCAGCTCCTCCAGAGAGCTCAATCTCCTCTAGACGACGTAGTGTCACAAACGCGCAACACGTGTTGGGCCCCCTCAATCTTGGCGCCTCTTGTTGGAGTGCTTTCTGCAGTGCAAGGCAAGATAGATAGAGCAGAGTCCTTGAGACTCCAGCAGGAACGTGGCGAAGTTTGCCCACATCCTCCTGTCTAGGAGTCTTGAACATTCTCTCAAGGAATCTGGACTGAGGAGAAGACAGAGCATGGAAAGTGTGGTCCTAATGCACGAGATCGATCAAGCTTCCAGGGTCTGCATGGGAATGGTGGGCAGAGACAGGGGGGAAATGTGGGTGGGGACGGAGGCAAAAATGGGAATGGCAACAGATGTGATTCTTACCTTAGTAGAATTGGCTACATTCCAGCAGGTAAAAGTCAGATGCATCTCCAGAGACAGGGAGGGAGGCAGAAAACAGCACAGCTGCCTTATACTGAGACACACCATTGACCTGTCTTTCTCAGCACTGTGTACACTGACTGGCAGCAGCTCTCCAGGATCTGAGGAAGGAGTTCTCTCCAAGTTGCAGCTGGAGATGCCAGGGTTTGAACCTGGGACATTCTGGGTGCAAAACAGATGCTCTGCCTTTGAGCACAAATCATACCGCATCTCTCCATCAAGAGAAACAAGAGGCAGTTCCAACCAGCCACAGAGTGGGGTCAGTGACGAGCATACCATGGAGAGCAGAGGCATGGGGAGAATCCAAGGGGCCAGAAGAGAGGTCTGGGGAGCCATATTCAAATGTTGGAGGGGGCTGGAGGTTCCCTATCTTTGTTTTGTACGGCCATTTCAGAGCTACGCAAGTTGTGTCTCACCAGCCAAAACCATCTGAGCTAAATTGGGGCAATTGGCTTGTGTGGACCTAAGTTGCCTAGCCATGTTGGGGGTTTTCATATCCTGTTTTGGTTTATTCGTAGAAATATGATGGCGGTGGTGCTGCTGCTGCTGCTTTTAATGGAGGCTACTAATGGCTGTGCCAATTAGTTACAGTTGACACGGAGTCACCATTAGCTTAGGATATAATTTACTCAAAGTTTTCTTTTTAAAAAACAACCATTCAAAACACTTGACTTCGTCCATATTCATTGAGTTAGCCTGGTATCTCTCTTGTTTGCCATTAAATGAAATGGGGGAGGAAAAAAACCCTTAACGAATAAATTTAAAAAGATCAATGAGCGTGGAAGTTAAATGCCTCTCATTAATCTGCCAGGGAAGCAAGAATAAAATAATTATAGTTTAATTTTTCTTTCTTTCTTTGCATGGGTTTTATTAAACTTCATCCAGGCTTTCCAATAAGGGATTACTGTTCAGCGATAGATGCTTTTGCTGGGCAGGGGACGGGTCACAGCTCAGTGGCATAGCATATGCTTTGCATGCAGAAGGCTCCAGACTCAATCCCCAGCATCTTCTGGTAGTGCTGGGAAAGACCACTGTCTGAAAGACCTGGTGAGCCACTGCCAGTCTGTGTACTCATTGCTGAGCTAGATGGGCCAATGGTATAAGGCAGCACACTATGTTCCTACAGGGCCGGATTAGGTTTGATGAGGCCCTAAGCTACTGAAGGTAATGGGGCCCTTTATATGTCCAGCTGTCCTTTGTCAACAACAAATTGTCACTGTTTTTTGTGTTGAATATATACTATATTGCAATTTATGGACCTAATAGGTATCTAAAGCCATTTGCACATGTTGCCACGCAATCAGTCCATGCAGAATGTAGGCACCCTATACATAGAAATGAGCAAACCAGTGATATTTTAGGGAGCAGGCTAGCAGGTGGGGCCCATTACTTACATCATAGGAGCCTACACAACACAAAACACTGTTGCTGTATGTAGGTTTTATTTTATTTGTGTTTTATATTTTGGAAATGTACATCCAGGTTTTTTCCCCCTTTAATTTTTTTTTGGGGGGGCCCAAGAGAATGGGGCCCTAAGCTATAGCTTGTTTAGCTTATATGTAAATCTGGCACTGTTCCTCCAGCAGGAGGCTCCCTTGAAGACAGAAGGCTCCATCCAATGCTACCAACATCTTGTGGGCTGAAATGCAATCTCCATGATCTCTGGCAGAAAATGCTTCTACTGCTTCTGCCTGCATCTTTTATAGCTAGAGTGCATCCCATCCAGTTGTACCATTGCCTAGGCTCCACTTGCAAGAATCTGAGCACCCTTGGTTTGCACCCACTACCAAAAAATTGGGAGTGATTTCACGAAGGGTTTTTTTTTTGCATTTGAGTCTCATCCCTGTTTTATCCATCCTGTACTACTAACAGCTCCACCCCTACAAAGAATGGCTCAGAGGAACAATGTGAAACCCAGACCTTTCTACGTTCTCAAATTAAACCCTCCAAGGAGAACTTCCACATTGCCTGGCTTATGCAACCTCACTTGCAATACTTTTTTAAAATTATTATTAAAGATTTTTTTTATTTACAAAGGTGTGTGCAATGTCTCTCTCGTATTTTTTCCATGAAACATTTTTGCAGATCAGTTTCGTTTGTTGAGACATTAGGAAGAAAAGGGGGGGGGAAGGTGGGTGGGATGGGGAGATGGGTGGGGTGACGATGTTTCTATTTTACTTAATATATGTAGGGTTTGGTGTCAGCGTTGTTTGTGTAGGTTCTCTGTTGTTCGCTTGTGCTCCTTTGGCGGTGAGAGGGGTCAGGGTTGGCGTAGGATGTGATTTTTTATGGGCAACAGACTTCCTTCAGGACAGGTGGGCAGAGCTCAAGAAGTAAAAGACCTTCCTCCCTAGATGAATTTCTATTGTGGGGAAGTACAATTTCTATTGTACTAACAGCTCCACCCCTACAAAGAATAGCTCAGAGGAACAATGTGAAACCCAGTATTGCTGAACAGAGGAATTTGAAGTCTCAGAAGTCTGACACCGATATAATCATTATATTAAAGTCACTAAAGCGATTCAGATGTTTATTAATATGATTTACTGTAATGTTGTTTTCATTTAAAGGCAATCGTTTTTATTAGGGCAAATACTAATCCAGCATTCACACAGAATATGAAATTATCCTTCAACTAGCTGGAACACAAGGCTTAATTATAACCTATTGGAGATTTAAGTGTGTGTGCGTTTGTGTGTGTTTGGTCTTTTCTCTTGGCATTTTAATTATGATTGTGTATTATACTTCTGTAGTGTTGCCATCCAGCAGGACAATAAAATATAATTAACACAATAAGGAACACAGAAACTAAAGATGGAAATACCTATTAGATCATGCAAGTTAGATCCCCAAGCCAGTAAGAGGGTTGTTCCTTCCAGTAAATGTATCTAAATTAACATTTTTCCACAAACCAGCCACAACAGAGATCCACCAAAACTTTCAAGTTTGTTGCTTTTATCTTCAAAAGGACAGAATTCAGCTTTAAAGTTTTATTTAGTTTTGATTATTTTTTTTAATGTACAAAAGTATCTTTTCTCCGCCCCCTCCCCATAAGAAATAAGACAAAGTTCATTATCAGAGGATGATGGAGGAAAACATCACAGACGGTTTTGAAAAATTGGAAATATTTAAAAATTAAGGACACACATCTCTCCACGCCACCCCCAATATAGCTATTGATAGCTACATTGCATAACTGGCTTATATTAGCCCCCGTACTTGTTGGGTTCAGACCGTAATCCACAAAAGTAAACCAGAGAAGAAGAAGAAGAAGAAGAAGAAGAGGAAGAAGAAGAAGAAGAAGAAGATATCCCGCTTTATCACTACCCGAAGGAGTCTCAAAGCGGCTAACATTCTCCTTTCCCTTCCTCCCCCACAACAAACACTCTGTGAGGTGAGTGGGGCTGAGAGACTTCAGAGAAGTGTGACTAGCCCAAGGTCACCCAGCAGCTGCATGTGGAGGAGAGGAGACGCGAACCCAGTTCACCAGATTACAAGTCCACCGCTCTTAACTACTACACCACACTGGTTTGGAAATGAGCCGTTTGGGGCTGCAATTCATGTCCCAGCAAAATCAAAGTACCCTTAGTTAAATAAGAACATAAGCAAACAAGAAGAGCCCTTCTGGGTCAGGACAAAGGTCATCTGGTCTAGCACTCTGTTTTCACCAAATGTCCACAAGAAGCCTACAAGCAAGACATGAGCACAATAGCTTTCTTCCCACTTGCTGCCCACAGCAACTGGTATTCAGAGGCAGGTAGATAATAGCCACCATTGCTTGCCAGAAGTGGGGGGGGGGGTATCATTCCATCAAACAGAAATGCAACATTGGCTCCCCCCCCCCAATAATGGCGAGAAACATAGTGGGAGTGTATTGAACTAAGCTTTACTCCAAGCAAACCCATTGGAATTTATGGACCTAGTTTCAACAGGTCTGCTCTGAGTAGGACTACCCTTTGTAAAGTGAGGAAGCTGAGATTCCCGCTAGGAATAACGACACTTACTTTTAAGCCTAGGTACACCTAGGCTGAAGGGACCCAGGTGGCGCTGTGGGTTAAACCACAGAGCCTAGGGCTTGATGATCAGAAGGTCGGCGGTTCGAATCCCTGCGACGGGGTGAGCTCCCGTTGCTTGGTCCCTGCTCCTGCCCACCTAGCAGTTCGAAAGCACGTCAAAGTGCAAGTAGATAAATAGGAACCGCTCTGGCAGGAAGGTAAACGGCATTTCCGTGCGCTGCTCTGGTTTGCCAAAAGCGGCTTTGTCATGCTGGCCACATGACCCGGAAGCTGTACGCCGGCTCTCGGCCAATAAAGCGAATGGGCGCCGCAACCCCAGAGTTGGACACGACTGGACCTAATGATCAGGGGTCCTTTTACCCTTTACCTTACACCTAGGCTGCAATGCTAACCTCAATTACCCGAGAGGAAGTCCCTATTTATTCAGTGGAACGTATTTCTTAGTAGACTTGGTTGGTATTACACCATTGGCAGTCATGGATAGGATTACTTGGGAGCAGACCCACTGAATGCAATGGAGTTCCTTCTTTGGAAACAGGGGTTTTGCTGAATAGCTTGCGGCCCTTTTAACATATTCTATTAAAACTTGGAAAAAGATTTACGCCTAAAGACAAGCTAGTTTGCACTCTGTTTGTGCTGTCTCCAAAGGGCAGAGCATTATTTATTTGGTTCCGTTGTCGGGGTGCATTGTCCCCACATAATCCCCATGACCTCATGCAGTGGTACATTTTGTCCCTCTCCTTTCTTCATTGTGGAGTTCTTTTTTAATGCTACGAATCTGATTTATTCTTGGTTATTCCATGCGAGGGGAAGAGCGAGACTTTGTGACTACGGCTGCCTCTGATCTTGGATTCCACGCAATCTTTCCCTTTCTCTGTGCTGGTGGCAAACAACACATGCCGCAAGATGGATGAACAATAAGGATATAAGCAGCATATTCCACACAACTGCAGAAAAAAAATTTTCAACATGTGAAATCATGTTTAAGATCTAACCCTGCTAAATCCTAACAGATGAAACCAATTTCACAATTTTTGTGGGAACAGGGATTCTCCGTCAATATGTCTGCCACAACTCAAGCCCCTTGATTTTAGAGTTATACAATGGCCCTTTCTGTTGTTGTTGTTGGGAGGTTGTTTTTTTTTAAAAAAAAAATGTGGATACCGTGTTTTGACAGAGACGAATTGTTGCTATATGCCAACCATGTGAGACCTTAAATAATGGATTGCCTTGAACAATAAACTTAATCCTTTGTTGGCTACCCCGTTTTGTCACTCAGGGAGAATTCATTTTATAAACTGTTCATTGAAAGAGTGAGATGGAAAAGCTCGAATGTAATTATTTGTAAAATAGAAAAAATAAATACCCCGATCATACTGGAAGCTATATGCATGCACAGTATCATGAATCCATCACAATTGTATCCCTCATTAGCTGCAGAATGATGTAGAGTTCTCTGTGCCCAGTCAGTAATCTGCTGCTGTGTTTACATTGCCCAGTAAACAACTAGGGATGGGCAAATCTATACATTTCAGTTTCGTTCAGTTTCATTTTTCCAAGTCTAAAATTTTGTTCATCCTGTTTCTGTATACTTTCACATTTCATTTCATTTTTTTTAATGTCTGCATGAAAATACATATACCGGTACATTTTTATGTGCCTTTCTCCTAATGTTTTTGGTCTGCATATTGTCCTAATGGATACAATTTTGTAGGCAATTTCCCCACAAGAAAATGTAATTTTTCTATGTACATTTCACTGATGTACACATGTTTACATGCACTTTTCACTAATACACACTTCTTCCTTTTTTTGCACATTACTCGTTCGGAGAGCTGCACTGAAAAATTCAGAAAAGTCTGGATTTCAAAGGAGGGCTGTGCTTCTGTTCATGTACTGGTTTGGGAAGCGTGAATTTGGCAGGTTCACATTAAGATGCAAACTGAACAAATTCCTCCTGCAACTGAATTATAGAATCCTATTCTATAAGAAGTAAAGAATTGGAATCAGTCTCCCCTACCCATTGACCTCTTTCCTCTGCCAATCCATTGTAGCAGGGGTTCTACCTTTTTGACTCATTGTTCCATACCACGGTGGGCTCCTTTGGAACAAAGGTAAGGATATAAAGAGGAGGAGGAGTTGTAGTAAGCCTGTGGCCGCCCAGATGTCATTGGACTACAATTCCCATCATCTGTGGCCATTGTCCAGGCCAATGGAAATTCAAGTCCAACAGCACCTGTAGACGGCTACAGGTTCTGCATTCTTGATGTAGCTCAGTATTATCCACACTGACTATCAGCAGCTTTTAGGCAGGAGTCTTCTTTATCTTTCCCTAGAGATGTAGGGACGCAGCTGGTGCTGTGGTCTAAACCACTGAGCCTAGGACTTGCCGATCAGAAGGTCGGTAGTTCGAATCCCCACAACGGGGTGAGCTCCCGTTCTTCGATTCCAGCTCTTGCCCACCTAGCAGTTCGAAAGTACGTCAAAGTGCAAGTAGATAAATAGGTACCGCTCCGGCGGGAAGGTAAACGGCATTTCTGTGCACTGCTCTGGTTCACCAGAAGTGGCTTAGTCATGCTGGCCACATGACCCGGAAGCTGTCTGTGGACAATCGCCGGCTCTCTCGGCCAGTAAAGCGAGATGAGCCCTGCAACCCCAGAGTCATCCGCAACTGGACCTAATGATCAGGGGTACCTTTACCTTTAGAGGTATCATGGATTGAACCTGAAACCTTCAGCATGCCACAGCCCATCCTCTAATTCAGGGTCTGCACGTAACTCAGGTTGGTCCATTAAATCTTTCCCTCCCCCTGCCCTCTCACAGTTCTAGAAGAGTCTAGAAAACCACAGTGACTGTAATTGCTAGGAAAGAGGGGGAGAGACAAGACAGGGATTAATGAAATGTAGAGATCAGTATTTCTCCAGGAATATGTTTTATGCAATTAAGCCTCTAATTTTGATTAGACAGGATACATTTCCGTTTGAAAAGGACACCACCACAGCCATCAAGTCCAGTTCACCATGAAAATGCAACCCTAACCATTAGCTTACTTCTTAATGTATTAAATCTCATTTTTGCTTCAATGCCTCTTCTGATGATTCCTTGATGAATCCCCTAGGTAAATTATTTCATTGCCTCATTGACCTTGCTCTTGGAAACAGCCTTTTCTTTAAAAAAAAAAAAGCGCAAGATGTTCCTATGTGCCTCACTCAGATAATTCAACTTCTGAAGCTTCCTCTTGCTTAGTATTTAATGCATCTTTATTAAAATTTTCATTAACAGCCACATTGCATTTCTTCTGCTCATTTCCTACATATTACTATCAAGAATATGAACAGTGGAATCATATGCATGGTTACTTGGATATAGGTTCCTCATTGCCCCATGGGATTACCTCCCCGTAAGAGCTTTTAGGATTGCAGACATGCAACACAATCCTAACAACCTTGACTTGGGAGTAAGTCCTATCAAATTCAACGGGACTTATTCCCAGGTAGGGATGGAAGGATCGGTCGATTTTGATTCTCTCAGGTTCTCATTTTTCCAGTACTTTGTGATATATATATTTTTTAAATCCTTATGAAAATTCACAAGCATTTTAGTGTGAATTTTTCCTAAGTAGCACAAACTTATATGCCATTTTGCCCCCTCACAATATTTACCCAAGGGCTATTTACAACACAAATTTTTAAAAAAACAAAAACAAGATATGGAAAAAGTTAAAAATCAACAAACAATTAACCCGACTAAGTACAGTGGTACCTCGCCTAGCGTCCGCCTCGTCGAGTGCCTGTTCCGTCAAATGTCCGCGGCAAACCCGGAAGTACCGGGTTACTTCCGGGTTTGCCACTTGCGCATGCCCAGAAGTGCTAAATAGTGCTTCACGCATGCGCAGCAGCACAAACCATTCCACACTTGTGCACAGATGTGGCGCTTTGTCCAGCATCCTTTTTGTCCAGCAACTGGGGCTCCAGAACAGATCCCAGTCATAAAACGAGGTACTACTGTATCAGTTAAAACTTTAGAGCAAAAACTTCATTTCCTATGTTTAAAATTTAGCATCCTTCCAATCTTAAAATATATTAGGGTTGCATTCCCTAGGGAACCATCTTAATCATCTCTAGGGATTCCCTCCCACCCTCCCAGAGCAATTTTTTGTGGGTGCTGGGGCGCAGAGTGGGAGGAGAGCGATGAGAAGTTCTGTTGCATGAGTGGAAACTGTTCTCCGCATACAATGACCTCATTGGATTCAACTCTCAACTATTAGGATGCCTAAAATGCGGTGATCTGATGTCTGAAAGATAATACATAACCAAAAGGGGTTCCAAAGCAATTTACAATGGAAATAAAATAAAAAATTAGATAATAACATATCCAGGGAAAGAATCAGATATACTAATAGAGTTCATCTAAAAATAACCAAAATCAAAAATATTCACTCCCACCCAAAACAGCAATGAAAATGTTCGATATGTCAAAGAGGATGATTAATTGTGTGTCTCAGAGGTCTGATCCACCTGAGCTCTTATGTTCTTAGCATGTTGGTGAAATAGTTCTGCGATATCAATCCAGTTGGCTATTGTTTTAATTGTTTAATTAAAGGTAGTTTAATTGTTCTTTGAAAGTGGTTGCCAGCCTGGAGCACTACACAGGTACATGAAAAGGAAGGATATGAATTACCCTAGTAAAATAAGAAAACAAACCTTGCAGATCCCTGCCCAAATTTAGCTGCCACCTTATTAACTGAATGCTACCACTTGTGGATTGAATCGGGACAGTAGGTTTTCAACCACACAAAGTGTGTTTGATTGGTTTACCAATGCCAGGACTTCTGTGTTATCAACAACATTTACATTTTATTTCCCCCTAACTTCGCTGTTAGGCACACCAACAAGCTGTATGTGCCTGTGTTCGTGCATATACAACTCAGGATCAAACTTCATTCATACACTTGAAGAAGTGGACTGTAGCCCACAAAAGCTTGTGCCACAATAGATTTGTTAGTCCTTTGTTGTCTTATTAATTGTTTTCAACCTGACTATTTTCTTCCTGGTGAGTTTCCCTTCGCTTTCCATTCATCCCCACTGCAGGGAGACTGCGGCTTTAAGCACTGCCTGCCTTTCTATTTAACTTTCACTTTTCATTATGGAAATCAAAACCAGGACAATTAGATACCTCCTGATTCTTATTTGTTTTAATATCATGAGAATGTCTGCAATGGCCCAAATAATAGTGGAAAATATTCAAAGCAGCAAGGCTGGAGTTTCTGGGAGGAAAACTTCAAAGAGCAGAAGGAAATCTGAAACAATAATTCATTGCATTCGTGGGGCGCTCTTTCCATGCGGAATTCTGTTCTGAACATTGCATGAAAGAATGGTGGGGTGGGGTGGAGCAGTGCTGGTTGGGGGGAGATGGATTGCTTTCTAGTGTCCTTAAAAAAAAAGCAATGGCTATTTTGGAGAGACTGAAGCTTTTCCTCCCTCCAGACCGAATTTTGCATGTACAGTGGACTCTCTAGTTACGTATCTATCAGGTTCCCTTATCGGTTGCTCAATAGTAAAGACCAAGTCCTTCTTGTCTTTATATCATTTTATTGTGCAAAATATGTACAGTGCAGAATTCAATCCAAAAATGACTGCCTAGTCACTAGCGGAATCCGGAAGTGCCCCCCTCCTGTTTCGGCGCCAACACCAGAGTCTCGGCACTCTAAATTGCCGCCTTCTCCTTCTATGTAAAGTAGGTGCCGGAAACAACGTCTCCCTCTCCGAGCGAGTCTGCTGGGTGGTGCCAGGTCTCTCTGCCACTTCCTGGAGACCTCTCACTACCTGGCTCCCTCCCAATAATCACTCCCCCCCCCCCGAGGAGGGGCTGGCAGACTCGCTCTGAGACGAATCCGTCGTCAACACAGGCTGAGGCACTCTGTACCCACTCAGTACCGGACTGGCAGGGGTGGGAACATCCCTGACAGTATCGCTCTGGATACGTAACTTTTGGGTTACGAACATGGCAAACCCGGAAGTATATACTTCCAGGTTTCACCGCACACGTGCACAGAAGCACTCAATCGCGCCGCGAGTGTGAGCAGAAGCGGCCCCTCTACCTATGGACTTTTTGGGTTACAGGCGGACCCCTGGAACAAATTTAATTCGTTTCTGGAGGGGTCCACTGTACAAACCCAATTGCAATTTTTTTGCAATCTGAATTCAGTTTTTGTTATATTATTAATAAATGATATTGCTTAGGATTTGAAGACTTGGTGTTGTGTCACTTGTGCATGTAAGCAAATCCCCTCTCCTTTTTGCAGTGGAGCTAGACCACGAAATGTACGTAAACCGTAGATTTTGCTAAGATAAATTGGCACACAGTTGGGCTTTTTGTGATAAGGAAAGTAACAGGGAGATGCACTGGAAGGAGGGATCACAATTGCTTGATGCAATGTCATGGGGCCTCCCCACAGACAAATCAGAATGACTGCTCAATAAAAGGCAAGTGTCATCTAACCTCCATGCAAGCCATGTTCAAACAAATCAGGACGAATGACCAATAAACAGGTCATCTACAAGTGACCTCAGATAATGGTGTCTGTCCTCGTTCAGGCATGATTATGGATATAACTAAGGTCACATCTACACTATACAGTTAAAGCACTTTTGGCACCCCCAAAGAATCCTGTTAGGGGTGCTGGGAATTATAGCTCTGCTGCAATGAGCTACAGTTCCTATGAATTATTTGGGGAAACCCATCACCAGGGCTGGCGCGTCCATTTAGGCGAACTAGGCAGTTGAACTAGAGCGCCAAAATGGAGGGGACGCTGGCCAGCCTGCCCCTCGCCCCCCGCCGCCGCCTGGTGCCGCCCCAACCAGCGGCGAAAATCGCAGCGGCGCGGGGCGCCCGGCGGGCAGGGGGCAGGGCACCGTACGTCATGCACGATGACGTTACATGGCCCGCCCCCTCGCCTAGGGCGCCAAATTCCCTAGCACCGGTCCTGCCCATCACTGTTTAAAAGTGGCATAAGAATGCTTTAAATGTGGGTGAGACTTAAAGGTACACCAAAATCTGGACTAAACTCTGCCTAATTTAAGATTATCGGGGGTTATCCTGTGTATTTCCATATATATATACACCTTTGATTTGGTGCTCATAAGAATTGGCCAGTTGAAACCATCCTTTTTTGTATGGAAGTGCTGCTTTCTGAGAAGAGACAAAGCAAAGCCTTCAGGATTTCCCCCTTGGACCAGTCATGTTCCATAAACCTAAATGTGCACTCATATTAATCCAATAAAATCCACCCATCGTCATATCCTACTCCTTATACTTTGCAGTGAATACAAAATATAAACATTAGCATGCTAGCTTCTCATTTCATACTGTTTTCACACCAGTTTCATTACTTTAATTGAGAGGAAAATTGGCTCCCACTAACACTAATGGGAGACATATGAGTAAACGGAGAAGAAATATACACTCAGTTTACTCAAGAATCTCTTCCTTAGACCCTAAGGAGTATGGCAATTAAATTACACAGAATAACTCTTTTGAGTAAAAATCCCCCCTTCTGCTCTCACCAATTATTTAAAACTTGTCGCCTGGAGGCAAAGAATTGGCTGGTAAATTCAAGTCAATAGGTAAAAATGTCTCATAGTCTCTGCTCTGGCCTCAGCACACATGAGGCCGAGTCTCTAAACTGACATGCAACCCACACTTTCATGTAAATCAACCTCTATCTTGCTTGGTTTAGTTTTACGCAACTTGAACAGCAAACTGCTTGCAAATGCTGGCGATCAATTACCAGCAGTGGCCGAACCTGACTGAGGTAAAACAGACAATAGGGATAGGGTTTTCCCCCCGTCCCTAGAAGAATGTGGGGGGCTGGGAGGAGGAGTTTGATGAGAGAGAGAGTTTTTGCATGGGCAGAGAGTGGGTCGCAGAGAGCGAAACAGGGGGGTTGTAGGGGCCTGCTCTGGTGCGGAAGAGAAAATTTTTGCACAGGCAGAGGGAGTAGGAATGGGTCAGACTTAGAGAGAGAGAATGGGGGTTTGCACGGCCCTGGTGGAGAGCAGAAGGAAAGAGAGTTTTTGCACAGGCTTGGAGATGGAGAGTCAGAGTCAGAAAACAAGAGAGATGAGGTTTGCACAGACCTGTTAATTTAATCGAATAAACTGCTGTAAAGCCGACTGTAACTGGAGTTTGGTTTGATATCCCGCTTTATCACTACCCGAAGGAGTATCAAAGCGGCTAACATTCTCCTTTCCCTTCCTCCCGCACAACAAACACTCTGTGAGGTGAGTAGTGGGGCTGAGAGACTTCAAAGAAGTGTGACTAGCCCAAGGTCACCCAGCAGCTGCATGTGGAGGAGCGGAGACACGAACCCGGTTCACCAGATTACGAGTCTACCGCTTTTAACCACTACACCACACTGGCAAATTGATTGCTTTGAAGTCATTTCTGCACCAGGTAAAGTAATTTCCAGCCTTCAACCTGTCCCATATTTTGCCCAACCTGTCCTTTATTTTGTTTGACCAAAGGTGGCAACCCTAAGTAGGGATGAAGTAGAAAGGCAATGTGAAACCAAGTTCTTCAAGTTTCAGTCACAGTGATGGAGGAAAAAAGCTCAAGCGTTGCTTTTCTTCTGGGGAGAACTGGCTTGATCAGGTTTAGAGGTTCTACCTAAGAATATCCAATCAGTGTATGATGGCAAATACTGTAGACCCAAAACTTATGAGCAATTTACTTGTGTGATAGGCCTTGTGTGCTTCATCAGTAAACAAACAAACACACACACACACACACACACACACACACACACAAACAAACAGAAAGAGGGCAGCAGAGTGGTAGGAAACAGCCAGAATGAGCTGTGCAAGATCTCACAAGAGCCCCCACAGTCTGGCAAGCAAAGCAGAGGGCTTTAAAATTCTTTCTGCAACAGGAAAACCTGGCGCTTAAAGAGCTTTTTATGCTTACCATCTCAGTAGTTTTTCAATCAATCCTTTCCCCCAGGAAACCTGGAATTGTAGCTCTGTGAGGGAAACAGAGTTCTCCTAACAACTCTCAGCTCCCTTAACAAACTACAGTTCCCATGAGTCTTTGTGAGAAGCCATGGCTGTTAAGGTGTTGCGTGTCGAGGTCCCCAAACCACCGCTAAAATAATTCACACATCAGACAGAATTTTAGTTTTGGTTTTTGGTATGATTTTGGCCACAACTTTATTAAACATACAAATAATGTGAGTGGTTGCTTAGGCATTGGTTAAGACTATCTGTCCCACTGGGGACAGAACTGACGACCGTCAGTAAGGGGAAAACACTCTGGAGAGATAAAGGGAGCCGGGTGGTCTGATCCTCCCCTCTCCCCACAGGCTCCCAGGGCTCTTGCACGGCCCTAGTCCCCGACCGGGGGTTCGGACAAAAGCATATCGAGCCCCTGGATTCCTTTAATGGAATTCCCCTAACACCAGCATCAATTGGAGGGGCAGACGCAGTCAATCATAACCCCTCCTCCAACCAACATAATAACCAATGTCTAACCGCTAACCTTACAAGTTGTGACTATTTGCTATGCAGTAGGTGAAACCAGATGGCACCAGCCAATCAGCCAAATGGAAAATTCCTACCAGGCCCCTGCCCCAACAGCAGACGACCCCATGACAGGTATAGCAAGGTCAACGCAGAGGCCTAAAATATAGGGAGGGAGGGCAGGTGATCCGAAGCACACAGCCAAGAGAGAGATCACGTTGCATACCCACCAATATATATACGCTGGGCTGTCCATCAACAAATTGCAACATACAAATCTCCCCAACAACACCCTGTGTCCAATCACAGCAGTGGCCATCTATACAATCCCGCCCAGCACCAGAGGGGTGGCTTGCTGGCCCCCACCGCAACACGTGCTCTCCATGAAGGAGAACACACTTTATAACAGTGCTTCTAGTGTGCAGTGTGTCTGCGGCGTATGGCTCAGTTGCAGAAGTTCACTAGCATGGTAAAAGCAACTGATGGCAACTTCTAAAATCAAGCACACTTTGGACTTGCGTGTGATGCAGTGAAAATACATATGGAAGACCCATAGGAGCTGTCGTTCATTAGTGTTTAAAACAGATGCTTCGCTGAACAACAAATTTAATTAAACATAAACCTGTTGTGCTTAAACAAAAGAGATTCTGTGCTTTCTTTCTCTTCCTGTAGAGTGAGCATAAAGTTAAATACCCTGGAACAATTATCCGGAGTTGCTATGTGCTCTGTGTTTTAATCAAACAGGCGGCTAACAGGCAGGCAGTGCTGTTATTGTTTTCCCAAAGACAAATTAGTTTAAAGAGCTAATCAGCATAAGCATCACAACAGAAGCTGAAGTTCCTCGTGTCTGCATGATGACTGCGTAGAACAGTGCATGGAACGTGGTCCTGCATGTGCCCCGATGAGGCTTCCATGTGGGGTGGTTGAACTGTGCTTTGAATGACGACTGATGACACATATAGATTGTGTTCTACAAACCAAATGCACACTCCAGGCGACAAGCTGTCTAGGCTGTAAGCGAACAAATGAAGGGCATCTTGTCTTTTGGGTTCAAAGGAGCATTTACAAGACCAACTAATCAGAGAGACAACACTATTAAAATGACATTCTCTCTCTCTCTCTCTCTCTCTCTTTCTCCCTGGCCCAGCTTCATTTGGTGAGGATCCACTGAGCTGCTGAGGTATCAGCTTACCTCTTCTGTCTCTAGCAGCAGAGAAGCAGCCTGCATAGATGACAGGCGTATTGCTCTGAATACTTCCAGCCCTCTCTGCTGGTTCTGCTGCGATGCTGATGCTGGAATGGGAAGCTCTTTCTCAGTCCAAAGGCCACCTTCCTTCCTTGGCAACCTTCTGAGGGCCGCATGCCAGTGGTGGGTGGGGCTAGAGGCAAAAGTGTGAGGAGCAACACACACGGAGCGCTGGTTGCACAGTGGTGTAGCATCTGTGTTCAATGAAGAAGGCTTCAGGTCCAATTGTTGGCATCTCCCAAGTAGAGCTGGGAGAGATTCCCCTCCTTGAAAACCACTGCTAATCAATGGAGATGATACCGAACTCAATGGACCAATGGCATGGCTCAGTATAAGGCCATTTCCTGTGTTCCTAAATTTTACCTTTGTGCAGTAGGCTAATTTCTACACACACACACACACACCAACCTCTCTCCAGGCAAGCAAAAGTCATCAGAGTTCAAGAAGAAGAAGAAGAAGAAGAGGAGGAGGAGGAGGAGGAGGAGGAGGAGGAGGAGGAGGAGGAGGAGGAGTTTGGATTTGATATCCCGCTTTATCACTACCCTACACAACAAACATCACCCCCGCACAACAAACACTCTGTGAGGTGAGTGGGGCTGAGAGACTTCAAAGAAGTATGACTAGCCCAAGGTCACCCAGCAGCTGCATGTGGAGGAGCGGGGAATTGAACCCGGTTCACCAGATTACAAGTCCACCGCTCTTAACCACTACACTACACTGAACTGCATACAGAACTATTACCTCTGCTCCAGAGGTGCTACCTTGCAAGGGCGATTGGGGGGCCCAACATCACACACAACAGGAGTCAAGCTGAATGCAGTGGCAGCACGACTTCAATGGCCGGTGGCTCCTCTTCCTCCTCCTGCCACCGCTCCCACTGGTAAGGGGCTGCTTCAACCCTCCTTCCCCTTTGTGGCTCTGAGGACTCCAACATCCCATTTTTTTAACATGGGGGGCAGCCCCCTCCCCCAAAATATTGGGCCCTCCAAAAAGGCTCGGCCCCCAGGAGTTGGCACCCCTGCTCTGCTCCTTCTCTCCAAACCACCAGGGATACAAGTTATTGAGAATCACATATGGAGGGAGAGCTGTTGTTCTCTGGTCCTACTTGCAGGCTTCCCAGAGGCATCTCATTATCCAGGAAACGTTTGACTTGATGGGCCTTTGGACTGATCCAACAGCACTCTTATTATGTTGTTAGCAAGCACAATGTGTCCCTGAAAGAAATACTACCTTTCTTGGCTGTATTTAAGTATAGGATGTTGATCCATGTATCTATGTGTCTATTGGTCCAACTAGCTCAGTAGTGTTTACACTAACCGGCAGCAATTTTCCAGGGTTTCAGACACGGCTCTCTTCCAGCCCTGCTTGGAGATGCTGGGGACTGAGTCTGAGACCATCCTATGAGAGTTCCTGTAGCAAGCCTGTGGCGATAGGATGCTCCTCCCTTTTTACACCCAGTGGTGAAAAACAGACCCCGACCCGGCAGTTATTCCGGTCTTTATCTGCTGGGATGTGGCAAGCTGCAAAGTAGATCCAGTCTTGTAAAATGTGTGCAAGTCAGAAAGTCCACTAAAAAGAAGGTTCATATTCATAGGCGGTGGCCTCTGGCTTTTGCAACCTAATAAATCTCATATCATCTGAATCTGTTTTAATAAGCAATTTAATGAAGTAGAAGAAGGAAAACTTTTTTTTTTTTTTTTACTGAAGGCCTCGCTTGTTAATGACTGAAATATGAAGATAAGATGAAATGGTGTCATGCCATGCAAACAATTCAATAATTAACGCTCAAAGCAGGGCCCTGAATGATCTCCTTCTCTCCCTCCAAGTCGCGAATGCTACCTCGTTTCATAATTGTACTTTATAAGGAAACATGAGACTGCCGTCCCGTCCCATCCCCCGCCCTTCCGCCCCACTGCAATGGCATCCACTCATCATGGCTTGTGCCTTCCCTCCATCACATGAAATACCCAGTATCTGGTTTGGGGTTTAGTGTTGCACTGTGTGTTCTTTCATTCCTGTTCCACATCACTGGCAACAGCTGGTGAGTTTGGGGTGTGTGTGTGTGATCTCTGGGGGCAACGTGTAGAGGGAGGAAAATTAATTAATGTGGGCTTGTCATTTTTAGTGGCATCCATGTGCTTCCTGTAATAATAGTAATAATAGTAATAATAGTAATAATAGTAATAATAATAATAATTTGTTTGTTTGTTTGTTTGTTTGTTTGTTTATTTAGTTAGTTTTTATACTCCACCCATCTGGCTGGGTTTCCCCAGCCACTCTGGGAGGCTTCCAACAAAATATTAAAATACAGTGGTACCTCGGGTAAAGTACTTAATTCGTTCCGGACGTCCGTTCTTAACCTGAAGCGTACTTAACCTGAAGCACCACTTTAGCTAATGGGACCTCCTGCTGCCGCTGCGCCGCCAGAGCACAATTTCTGTTCTTAGCGGAGTTCTTAACCTGACGTGTACTTAACCTGAAGCGTACTTAACCCGAGGTACCACTGTACAATCCTGTATTTCCTGTAACCCAATGGGTGGGGAACAATTGCCCTCCTAGGCAACTTTCTGGGGTCCTCATGCCGGTGATGGATGGAGCCAGAGGCAAAAAGTGGGCATGGCAATGGATGTGACTCTTACCGGTAGCTTTGTGCAGTAGCCTGCTTTCCAACCAGACAAAAGCAGTGCAGGCAGGCAAGCAAGAGGCATTGTTCAGGGTACTTAGAGAGGGCATGGGGCAAGGTGAGTGAAGGGTGTGACCTAGACAGAGGGGGCGTGGCTTGGAGAGAGACCCAAGGACCAAGAGGGCCTGTACTTCCCTACCCCTGATATAACCAGCAGTTCCACCTAGTTTAACGCAAGATGCATACGTTTCGTCATAGTTATCTCCAGTAATAAAATTTTAGGATATCAGGCAGATGCCTTCACCGTACTCTTTTTGGTCCCTGCTAAACACCTTCTTGTTTAAACAAGCCTACCTCAATGCTTGTTTAAACAATGTGGGACGCGGGTGGCGCTGTGGGTTAAACCACAGAGCCTAGGGCTTGCCGATCAGAAGGTTGGCGGTTCGAATCCCAGCGACGGGGTGAGCTCTCATTGCTCAGTCCCTGCTCCTGCCAACCTAGCAGTTCGAAAGCACGTCAAAGTGCAAGCAGATAAATAGGTACCACTGCAGCAGGAAGGTAAACGACGTTTCCGTGTGCTGCTCTGGTTCGCCAGAAGCGGCTTAGTCATGCTGGCACATGACCTGGAAGCTGTACGCCGGCTCCCTCGGCCAATAATGCGAGATGAGCGCCGCAACCCCAGAGTCGGTCACGACTGGACCTAATGGTCAGGGATCCCTTTACCTTTACCTTTACCTCAATGATGATGTGTGTTTTAACCTGTTGTTTTATATGTAATGTTTTAAACTGTTATTTTAAACTGTTTTTACCAGTACTTTTATTCTTTTCATAAACCAGTATGAGGTTGTTATTTTTTATAATAATAAAAAATAACCAAATGGGGTGTGAATTTTATTAAATATATATAAATTAAAATAAAATTACAAGCAATGGCCCTTTAGGCCAATGGAATCAAGCAGACCCTTTCAGGACAGAAGCCTGGACAGAAGATCTCTGCTGATCTCACAAGGCTAAATTATACACTCCAAAATCCTCCACCCTGAGAAATCTCTTTGATGCCTTCTTGAGAAGGACGTTGGGTTTGCCCTGGCACAAGCATGCTGACAGGTCCTGCTCCCGGGAGCAAGTAGTCTTAGCAAGATTGTTGGGAAAAAATCTGCCACAACACGAAGGTGGACTGCAGCTATTGCTTCCTCCATGCAAGTCTGCATCCGATGTGAACCAAATATTGTCTACCAGCAGCAGCAGACCCATTGCTATCTACGGCTATCAGTATCTATTTTAATGCAATAGGTTTTGACTTGGTAGGGCTACAGTTTTTAACATCAATGTTCTCCTTGTACAGCTTGTAATGTACAAGCAATATAATTTGTACATCTCTTTGCTGGTGTATGTGTGTGTGTATCCTATTGGTTTCAGAAATCCAGAGTTAGGCTGTCTATCTGTAAGGCTGCTGTTGTTACTTATTATCATTGCACCTGATTGTTCTTACATTCCCAGCAATTGGCGGGGGGGGGGGGCAAGATAGCTTTCTAACAATAGTTACAGTCTGCAGCAGCAATATTCCCATTTATTGTAGGCGGTGTCGAAATATTCACAATGCAGGGATAATTACCCTTTCCTACCTGCAATTACTGTCTTTAATTTTCTGATTCAACATGCTGCTTTCAGGCTACATGGCACCCCATGGCGCCATGTGACGTGTCTGTGTTTAAAGTACTGTAGCCTAGGAGGCCATAAATGCCTCATAGGAGAACTCCAGGTGCTAGATTACTCCTTTGGCATATATATATATATTTTAAAAAACCTCCCAAGTATAAAATCTTTTTGCGGATTGATGGCTTTTCATCGTTTCTACAGCACCTTAAATGTGCAGGTGCTTTGCAGTCCTCGCCTTGTTTATTTTCACAGCAACATGGTAAGGTAGGTCACTGCTGCTCCCATTTTACAGATAAGGGAATGAAGAGTTGACCAGAGCAGGGTTCCTAGATGCCCTGTGGTTTAAAGTGCTGGTTCTTCCTTCTTCCAGACCAGAAGAATGGCTATAGAACAGCATCCATGGACACAAGGTGACCTGTGGGGCAGGATCCCCTACATATATACAAGCATAGCCTATGTTGTGCCCTTCAGACATTGTTGGACTACAACTCCCATCATCCCTGGAAGTTGGCCATGGTAGCTGAAGCTGTTGGATGTTGGCGTCCATCAACATCTGGAGCAGGGTTTCCCAAACATGGGTCTCCAGCTGTTGTTGGACTACAACTCCCATCACCCCTAGCTAGCAGGACCAGTAATCAGAAATGATGGGAACTGTAGTCCAAAAACAGCTGAGGGAACCCTGATCTGGAGAGTGCCGTGTTGTCTTCCCCATAACAATACCGCTGGAGACAAAAGTTTGCCACAAGTTCACCACAGAAAAGTTGCCTGCAATCTTACAAATAATAGCAGGGATTTTCTTTTTTAAAAAAATGTAATGTGGATGGTGACAGCAGTCACGAAATTAAAAGACGCCTGCTTCTTGGGAGAAAAGCAATGACAAACCTAGACAGCATCTTAAAAAGCAGAGACATCACCTTGCCGACAAAGGTCTGTATAGTTAAAGCTATGGTTTTCCCAGTAGTGATGTATGGAAGTGAGAGCCGGACCATAAAGAAGGCTGATTGCCAAAGAATTGATGCTTTTGAATTATGGTGCTGGAGGAGACTCTTGAGAGTCCCATGGACTGCAAGAAGATCAAATCTATCCATTCTTAAGGAAATCAGCCCTGAGTGCTCACTGGAAGGACAGATCCTGAAGCTGAGGCTCTAATACTTTGCCCACCTCATGAGAAGAGAAGACTCCCTGGAAAAGACCCTGATGTTGGGAAAGATGGAGGGCAAAAGGAGAAGGGGACGACAGAGGACAAGATGGTTGGACAGTGTTCTCGAAGCTACCAACATGAGTCTGACCAAACTGCGGGAGGCAGTGGAAGACAGGAGTGCCTGGCGTGCTCTGGTCCATGGGGTCACAAAGAGTCGAACACAACTAAACGACTAAACAACAACAACAATGCGGATATAACCATCATGCTATTAGTCAATTAGCCAGTTGCAATGGCTGGTCCCTTTGAGCTACTAGGGTGTGTGTGTGTGTGTGTGTGTGTGTGTGTGTCTTTATAGTTTTGTTTTTTTAAGAGAAGTGAAGCCAAAATGTCTCCCATATGAGAATAAGGATGATGTGATCATAAGGCCACCTCTCCACAGCCCATCTCCAAAGATGCTCAACTTATTAAATATCTTCCCTTCCAGCTCTGCTGATTGCTTCACTAAGATGTGTAATGAAATTCACGTTGTGGATTCAGAGCCAAGCGGCCTGAAGTGAATCTGGTTGTGCAAGAAAAAGGTTTATGATGAGGGCGAAAAGGAAATGAACAAAGAAAATTATGTCTCAGAAGGAGGGCATTTTTAATTGACTTACATAAGAAGAACAAAGTAAAGGAAAACGTCCTCTTTATTGCAAGATAAACAGCCCACAATATCTTTGCCTTTAATCTGTATTTATAACACACTTTTACGGTAATGATCGTTCCTGCACTTGCATCTTTGGCATAACAGAACCAGTCATCTATTCCTCCTTTTAAAAAAAAATTTGCACTAGGTGACGCTGTGATAATTGTCTGGGAGCGCCTTTGCCTTCTTGGAAACATAAAAGCAGTAGAAGTATGTAGGTTTGAGGCTGAGGTAAGCACAGTGTGGAAGGACCTAGGGGCATTATATATCAGACGGGCACCTTCTCCATTGAATTTTTGGCATCTTCTTTCCATGATGTATCTCAGGAAATACCAAACATATCTGGGAACAGGAACTGGGGTGGATACTGGTGTCCTGGCTGTTGTTCCCCCCCTTCTTGGATCACAAGCTCTTTGCATACAGAAGTCAGGACCTTTTTATTAATGCAGTTAATGCATCATTTGGTGTTATCAGCAATATAAAAAAAAGAGGAATAATCTCCAGCTGACACTGCATCCTCCAAACAGCATAGTCGACATGTGTGCTGTCAGGAAATTCGATGCAATTTATACTCTTTCTGCCCAGCTTTCTCATATCCGTTTCTTTACTGATGCACTTGCTAAATTACAAGCGGACCAGCAATATTTATATTTGGCTTTTTTGCAGCTCAGATGACAGCATTTTGGAAGAGGTCCCGTCGCTCAGTGCAGCAGAACACAAATCAAAAGTTGGATTGTTTCTTTACATTTCTATCGTGTTTCTATGGGGGCAGGGGGTGGAAATATGTGCAAAAGGCAATTTTAAAGCAGAGGGTTCTGCTGCAGTAGGACAGGAGCAGGCAATGGGGTGCCCTCTGGATGTGGTTGGACTCCAACTCCCATCATCCCACACCAACAGGGGTGCTGGTTAGGACTGTTGGGAGTTGCAGTCCAACAACATCAGAAGGGGACCATGTTGACCACCCTTCAGTAGGGGAAGAGAGGGAAGATGAGAAAGATGGTAGAGGGGAGGCACCGTATTTTTCGCGCCATAAGACGCACCTGACCATAAGACGCACCTAGTTTTTAGAGGAGAAAAGGGGGGAAGCCCCGTTTTTGGGGGGATTAGCTCACAGTTGTGCAGCTTCTTTTGCAAAGGGGAAAAGCCCCAGTTTTTTTGAGCATCAGCTCAAAGTTGTGCAGCTTCTTTTCAAAGGGGAAAAGCCCATTTTTTGAGGATCAGCTCAAAGTTGTTGAGCTTACTTTGCAAAGGGGAAAAAAATCCTGTTTTTATGGGGTTCAACTCACAGTTCTGCAGCTTCTTTAGGAAAGGAAAGGGAGCCGTTTCTACAGTTTCCAGACAGATAATCTAATCGGCCAGTCACATGTCGCTGGGGAAACAAACAGCCTCCGTCTGCAGAACATTCAACAATGGAGGCCTGGGCAAGGGGGCGGGGCCAGAAACGGAACCAGAGATCGACCACACATTCACTCCATAAGACGCACAGTCATTTTCCCTTACTTTTTAGGAGGAAAAAAGTGAGTCTTATGGAGCAAAAAATACAGTAACTTCCTCCAGTATAAGGGCAAAGAGATGGAGATAGAGAAAGTGATAATGGGGCTCCTGGAGCTCTCGGTAACCAGGGGTGAAGCAATTCAGGGATACACAGATAGAGTGGGTTCAATATTTTCACTGGGCCCTTGCTAACATGCCCTCAGCACAGCTCCCTCCCTTGCTACTGTTGCCCTTCTTTTTGGGTTGATCTGCAGTGCTGCCCACAATTAGAAGGAAAGGTATTTGCTATCACTGCTCTTCTCAGTACAGTGGTGCCTCGCAAGACGAAATTAATTCGTTCTGCGAGTTTTGTCGTCTTGCGAGTTTTGTCGTCTTGCGAAGCACGGTCTTGCGAAGCGCGGTTTCCCATAGGAATGCATTGAAGCACGGTTTCCCATAGGAATGCATTGGGAACTCGCAAGACATTTTCATCTCGCAAAGCAAGCCCATAGGGAAATTCGTCTTGTGAAGCGACTCCAAAAACGAAAAACTCTTTCGTCTTGCGAGTTTTTCGTCTTGAGAGGCATTCGTCTTGCGGGGTACCACTGTACTTGTTTGCTTGGAGAGGGTGTGCAGACACACAGCGAGAGCAAGGAGAAGGGCCAGGAGGTCAGCAGGTAGGGTCTTGGCATGCGCCTAGTGATTCCAACCTCTGACACCAGCTCTGAACACAAATGAAACAAAATGAATCTCAAAGCACCCCAAAGGCAGTCCTATCTGTAGTGTAATGTGCCAAAGGTTTTTGGAGGAGTGGTGGTAGACTCCAACTTCCATGATCAGGTGTTGGAGATGGTTGTAATCCAGCAACATTTGGGGGAATACCACATTTGCCCCCCCCCCAGCTGTACAGAAGCAATAATTTCATTGCTGTACAGAAAAAAATAATAATTTGTGGACAATTTGATGGTTAAGTGTGCAAACACCCTAATGCTCTAACCTTCCTTTTTGTGATTTCACACACACACACAAACAAAGTAATTGGCACTAGTTACACTGGAAGGAACAGGGCTGGCGTGTGGAGAAAAGTAGACATCTTTCGTAGTATTTTCATGCTCAGAAGCGTTCTTTCATAAAAAGTTGTGAAAATCTCTCTCTGGCATTCGTCACTCTTTGCTTATGGCTTTTGACCATATGCATCTTTCTCCTTCCTGGCTGCCGTATCAATGTTTACTTCCACTTTTATGTTTCCATGAATAAAACCCATTGCAAAGTAACACTCCGACTGTGTTAAGAAAAATATTAGTAATAGCTAAGTGATGGCATGAATATTGCATCAGCTACACACATGTGCACGGTGCCCCGAGGACACTTGCATTTGTATTAGATGGTGCCTTATGAATACTCTCAGTTCCTCAAGATTATACAGTAGGCATATCCCTACAGGAAACAGAGAGCGAACCTGTGCAAATATAAAACCAACATGCCCCTGCTGGGACACTGTAAAAATGTAGGACTAGTTGCAGGTCCTTGATATGTGGATGGCAGTCCTAATGATGTCAAAAGGGATTTTGATATGAATCTTTCTGGAGAGGATGCTTGGACCTTTCAGAGAAAAATAGAAAAGAAGGAATACAGAACTTTCCCTAGGAAATGTAAAATGGGGAGGGGGGAGAGTTCAGGGAAGTCAGACTGGCTCTAGACCAGGGATAAGGAATCTTTGGCCCTCTAAAGGTTGCTGAACTACTATTCCCACCAGCCCAGGCCATTTACTATATGTTATACGATGTCCCAGTCCTGGAATTCCAGCTGTTTTTAGACTACAGTTCCCATCATCCCTGACCACTGGTCCTGCTAACTTGGGATGATGGGAGTTGTAGTCCAACAACAGCTGGAGACCCAAGTTTGGGGAACCCTGCCGTACTGCATAGGCGGTGGCTGTAATTCTGCTTTAAGTGAAAGAAGGTGCCACAAATCACACCCGAAAAAAGGCAGGACAATGTATAAAACACTGAGATGCAGAAGGTGAACAGTAGTAGCATTATCTGGATTCTCAGATTTCTTTTTTAAAAGGATGGTAATTTGAGACTGAGGCTGCAATCCTATCCCCATTTACCTTGGAGTCAATGGGACTTACTTCTGAGAACAGAGGAGTCTGTCTGGATCAGACCAAAGTCCTATCCAGTCCAGTATGCCAGCCAGTTTACACCTCACAGATCTACAATTCCCAGGCACTTTAACAAACCACAGTTCCCAGGATTCTTTGGGAGAAGTCATGTGCTTTAAAGGTATGATGCATACACAACCTTAGTTTCATAGTAAAGTGCACATGAAGGAACTGTATTTCTCTTTAGTGATATTGCGAGGTTAAGAGGTATGCTCTCTGCACATAACAGAGCTTACTTGCAATGTGTTGGGGGGGTTATTAAATGAATCCTTTCTATCTCTGCAGCATGGCGCAGAGTATGGATCTTGTATTACAAGTTTACGGAGCAATTTCAGAAACGAGGGTAGGATCTATGAGCGAGCAAACTGCTCTAGTGCTGGCAAGTACCAGCAGTCCGTGAAGTCAATGCATTTTTCTAATTATCTATTTATTTCTGCATTTCTTGGCTGCTGAGACTTTGTCATGAGACGAGCCAGATGGCAGAGAAACTGGCACCTGTAATTAGAAGAGAAATAAATACTGCAGAACCACATTTCCCCCTGCATCTTCCTTTCAGCTCTTCTAGTGGTTCCTGCAGCTGCTGGTTCTGAGGCTCTAATGTTCAGGGGCCTGACGTCAACTGAATTCAGAGTCTGTGGAAGGCTTGCATTTCAAAACAGGCATGTAACGAAAGAGTCCGGGGCGAGGGACACTTATTATTGCATTCTGGACATTGCAGCATTGATAAAGATTGTGGCTATAGATGAATGCTGCAGTGGGATGGCGAGAGAAATATGCTGACGGCGATCATGCTGTTACATGGCTCAACACCCGCTGTATCCTATAGCCCAGGGATAGGGAGCCTTTCTGGGTGGCCTTACAAGCCAGTGGTGGATGGCACTAGAGGCCAAAGTGGGCAGGGCAAGGGGTGTAAACTTTGCCTTTGTACAGTAGGCTTGTTCCTACACTCTCTCACAGAACCGCCCCCCCCTCTGTGTCTTACATCCAGGCAAGCGGGAGACATCACTAAAGTCCAAGGACACATTCCAGCCAGACAAAAAGAGGAGAAGAGATATTCTGCAGTGAACAGAACTGCCTCAAAAAAACCAAAACAGCAACAGAACAGTTGTTGCTCCTGTGCCTTTAAAGCAGCAGCTTACGTCTGTGGTGGGTTTTGTTTTGTTTTGGTTTTTTTAAGTTATCACCTTCTGCAAACCTGAATGCATAATCTGCCGCAAAATCATAAAAGAGATCCAGGAAGCTGAAGTATCACCATCTCTCCAGCTGTATATCCACAGTCTTGTATTTTCTCTCTCTTTCCCTCTCACTGTCTGCACAGGGGTGGGGGTGGGGGCTGCCTGATCCCAAATCAAGCCACTTGTCCATCTGGCTCAATGTTGCTTGATGATGGCTAGCTGTGGTTGATTCAGGGTCTTTACCAATCCAAACCTGAGATGCAAGGGACTGAACCGGGGCCCTTTGCAATGCAAATCATTCTGTCTGTGTATTTATTTATTTTGTAAAATTTATATGGTGCTTGCAGCACCTGCAGTAGTGCCGATTCTGCTGATGGAAGCAGTTGATGGAGCACATGTACCTGTAAGAAGTAAAGTGATCTGGTAGGTAAACGGGTCCCAAGTTGTTAATGCTGTCCCACTGAGCAACACACACAAACATGCCCAATCCCTTTTCCATCCCAGGTTGGTTACATATCTGAGCTTATTTACTGAAAGTTTATGCAGCAGTGAATAGGTACACTGGCAGGTAAAGGAATCCACATGTTCTCAGCGGCAAAACATGGCAGTTTCTGTGCAATTTCGAGAACACCAGCTAGGGAGAAAGACATTTGCTGCTACGTGTTTTATGTTTTAATATCATTAACCAGCCACCAGGTGTTAATTATTCTTATTATTTAGCTCTTATCTGTGCCAACTTTTAAATGCCTTCTGAAAAAGTTTCTATTCTGCCAGGTTTATGCAGGCAATTGAGAGTGCATCCCCCACAATGGTCTACTGATAATCGTTTTTAATTCTTTTGCTTTTAACTTGTTTCTACTGTATGGTTTTATAATTTTTTTAATAGTGTGGTAAACCGCTGTGATATATTTCTATGATGCAGCGGTATATAAATAGTTTTTCATAAATAAAAATAAACAAAATAAATATCTGCTTTGTATGCCGTTTCTGTGCGATGTTGCTAATCATGTTACATTGATCAGCTATTTTCTACTTTGGATCTTATTGTTAGCCACCTTGGATATTTTCGTTTCTTATTTTTATGGACAGGTGGGGTAGAAATGTAAGAAATAAATAAATGCATGTTTGATTGCTCCCTGCAGCAACTGAACAAGGTTTTGCATTTTTTACGGCATAATAAAATGGCTGGAAATACCATGTCAGAGGCAGATTTAGCACAGCACATAACCCTGCACAGGGGCCGAGGATGCACCTTTCCACCTCCTTCCCAAAGCCTAGTAAGTGCTGGGCTTTGGAAAGGAAGTGTGAGGGCTCTAACAGGGTCCTAGAGTCCTCCTTCCGCCTTCCCAAATCCTAGTTAGCAGTTGCCCAGCTTTGGGAAGGAGGTGAGAGGGCTCTAGTCCCCTGCCAGAGCCTTGTGCTCCTTCTCGAAACCCAGTGCCCCGTTACATGGCTTTCGGAAGGTGGCACGAGGGCTGGAGGGGGCAACAAATTCTGGCCTTGCACAGGGCACCATATTACCAAGCTCCACCCCTGGCCATGTGTCAAAGGATGCCTTGCAGATTTCTATCTGCTTTGCAAAGCTTTTAACAATTAGTATCCCCCATGCAAGCTCTACATTTGTGGATGGAATTGGAGCCGTCACATCAGGATTCAAATGGTCTTGGTGAAGACACATTCACAGATGCATACCTGCACTCAGCTTCCATGAACATTTATTTATTTTTTTACTGAGAAAGATTGGCAGACTGCTTAATCAGAAAACCCTCTGAGCAGCATACATAATAAAACCGTCAATAAAACACATTTAACAATGGAGCAAGGGGATCATTTTGTTTCAGTGCTTTTTAAGGGACTAGAACTGGGCTTCTGGGAGGGGTCCTTAGCAGTAGAGCTCTGAAAAATAAATCCCAAATATTTAGGCAGCCTACTAGTCCACCCCCTGCAATGCAGGAATCTTTTGCCCTACGTGGGGCTCGAACCCACGACCCTGAAATTAAGAGTCCCGTGCTCTACCAACTGAGCTATCCCAGCAACTAAAATCAGGCTGGTTTAGCATGTGATGGAATTCTTTTGGGGGAACTCTTGCCCCCCCAAAAATGGATTCTCCAGAAAGGAAATCCCCCCTTCCTGCTGCATAGATCACTAAAAGAATAGTTCACCTCCCATTTATTTAGTTCAAATGTATTACAGACAATAATTTTAAAAGTGATGGGTGCATATGTATCAAGAACGTTAAGATGCATTCCTGCTTAATTCTAGCTTTTATACTTCAGTTTCCATATTGCCCAAAAGTAGAAGATTTTGATTGACGGATGGGGGGAATAAATATATTTTCAAGCTGGAACTCGTGCCACTTTCTATAGACCTTTCAGAGACCTTTGGGGAAGGGGATGAGCCCAAGAGATCAAGGAGGAATATGAACGTTCAGTTGCCAAGTGTGTTTATTTTTTATTGCAAGGCTTGAATATACAAACTCCATTTTAGAGTATGGAAGCTGGCGTGCAAGAATCTGAAGCAACGCTGGCTTACAGATTCACCTGAGAAGTTTATACGAGCTTGCACACTGTTTATTCAATTGAATGTACTGCAGATGGTATGTTTATACACCTTGGTCTCAATGTATAGGTTGTGATTTTATTGAAGCAGCGTAAAAAAAAAGACATTCCAAAAAACTAGGAATGGAACAACTCCTTTTTCCTTTCTCCTATATGTTGCAACACAATATAGCATATTTCGAGACATTGCTTTTCCTTTATATAGAACGTATATAATTAAATTCTTAAAACTACAAAATGTAAGGAAAGAGGGAAGCTTCTGAGCTGCAGTTTGCAATTGGGATCAACTAACTGAGCTGTGTTACTTAATGGTAAGGAAATTGATTATTTCTGAACCCAGCTATAAGCTAAATTGAGTTGACTGTGGAAGCCCTGTACCCCCTGAACTGCCTTCCGTAAGTGTCATATTGACTCCCTTGGTAGACAGCCACTCTTTCTCCGTTTTTGAAATTAAGTAACTATGCACAAAACTATCTGAAGAAGTAACTATCTGAAGAAGTGTGCATGCACACGAAAGCTCATACCAAAAACAAACTTAGTTGGTCTCTAAGGTGCTATGCGGGTGGCGCTGTGGGTTAAACCACAGAGCCTAGGGCTTGCCGATCAGAAGGTCGGCGGTTCGAATCCTCGCGATGGGGTGAGCTCCCATTGCTTGGTCCCTGCTCCTGCCAACCTAGCAGTTCAAAAGCACGTCAAAGTGCAAGTAGATAAATACGGGAAGGTAAACGCCGTTTCCATGCGCTGCTCTGGCTTGCCAGAAGCGGCTTCGTCATGCTGGCCACATGACCTGGAAGCTGTACGCCGGCTCCCTCGGCGAATAACGTGAGATGAGCACCGCAACACCAGAGTCGGTCACGACTGGACCTAATGGTCAGGGGTCCCTTTACCTTTAAGGTGCTACTGGAATGAATTTTTTATTTTTTATTTTGTTTTGACTATGGCAGACCAACACAGCTACCTACCTGTAAATATGCACAAAAGAACTCTCTTTGTGTATCGCCACTTCACCTTCGCTGCCCTAGTTCCAAATGATTTTTGAATGGGAAACATTTCTCATTGATAGCTTGATTCCAACACAGCAACTATCCAGCTGACTCTAAAGCTCTGCATGGGGCTTCCGTCATATCTGATCCGGAAGCTGCAGTTAGTGCAGAATGCTGCAGCACGATTGCTGACAGGAGTGAGGCCTCGTCAGCATAGAACACCTGCGCTCATAGAGCTGCACTGGTCGCCAATTTGCTACTGGGCGAAGTTCAAGGGGCCACTATTAACATATAAAGACCTTATCAACTTGGGACCAGTTTACCTACGAGATCACCTTCCCCCACATGCACCCACTCGACCGCTTCAGTCATAGAATCATAGAGTTGAAAGAGACCACAAGGGCCATCCAGTCCAACCCCCTGCCAAGCAGGAAACACCATCAAAGCATTCCTGACAGGTGGCTGTCAAGCCTCTGCTTAAAGACCTCCAAAGAAGGAGACTCCACCACACTCCTTGGCAGCAAATTCCACTGTCGAACAGCTCTTACTGTCAAGAAATTCTTCCTAATGTTTAGGTGGAATCTTCTTTCTTGTGGTTTGAGTCGCTGGAATTGGCACGGCTACAGGTGCCACATAATGCCCGCTCCACATTTCTAAGCACCCAATCACTGAGTGTGGCAGCACCTGTACTTTGGAACTCCCTGCCACTTGAGATCAAGCAGGCGCTTTCACTGTACTATTTTCGGCGCCTGCTAAAAAAAAAAAAAAACAGTCCTGTTTAGACAGGCCTGCCCAGATGCTTAGAAAGTTGAGCTAATGTTGATGTGGTTTAGTATTTTAACTATTGCATATTTAAAAATAGGGTTGTGAATCTTTCTTGATCAATTTTATGAAATAAATAAATTGTGTGGGTTTTTCAATGCAATCAAGCAGTGTATAAATTTGGTGAAATAAATAAATAAATAAATAAAGGCAACAGCGACCAACAGCTACAGGCTGAGAACCCAAGTCGTTATATAGGCTATGCCAGTAAGTTCTATTTCTTTGTTTCTGTTTATACAGTTTTCAGTCTGGCATTATTATTATTATTATTATTATTATTATTATTATTATTATTATTATTTGTATACCGCTGTATACCCACAGGTTTTAAGGCGATTCACTAGATAAAATCATGATATAAAAACACAAAATACGTAATAAAAATAAAGATCCCTCTTAGAACTACAGTATTCCCGAAAGCTCAGGCCTTGAGCATGCCCAGTTCCAACTTCCCTAAGGAAACACTTTTGCCTTTTTGGCCACATAAAGACACCTTACGCCTAGGATGCCGGCAGCATCTGAAGCAGAGACTCATAGCTTTAAGGAGGAGTTAGTAAATATGGGCCCCTGCATCTGTTGGTGGACTCCAGCCCAAACCATTGCGGGATGCGATAATGGAAGCTGCAACCCAATAACATCTGAAGGGCACTGTGTTGGCTGCCGCTGCCTGAAGACATGGTTGAGGATGAGCACATGTGCCCCACCAAAAAATAATAATTTAGCTCATCAAGTTACGAATCCCACATGACTACCGGTAGCTCCGATGAAGGTTCTCTCTTGAAATCTCACAGTATGCAACATTTCTTTGCACATCAGTGAAGTGTTTCTTGGGGCTGTTGTGCATATTATGACATCACAGCACATATTGCCCCATATTTATCCCTCGGTCCACGTGACCTAAGAAATTGGATCTTTGATCAAGACACCAACCAAGATAAGAACATTATGGCTGCCTTCATTCTATTTGGTACCCCCAAATCAAGATCAACCACTCAAGGCCCCATTACCTTGAGACACTGGCTTTCCAGCAGCTGCATAGGGCATTTGTTGAACTAAGATGCCAAAAGATGCCCTCAGTGTATTTAGAGAGGAGATAGCTGGAAATTCTCCATATGGAACGCAGGTGCATTTATGCATACAATCAGGCTGAGGATGTTGTGCATTACCTGCTGCTTTGCCCCTTATATTCAATGCCCAGAGAATTTTTTTTTATCACCTGTTCTTGACTGTCTCTCAGGCAGTCCCCCACAGGAGGTGACAGTCGAGCTCTCAGCTGATAAAGATCTCCAGATTACACATCTGGTAGACAAGTTCGCTCTGGCACCTAAGAAGCTCCGTTCCAGATATGTTAATGCTTCCTAATTTTAAAACCTCATGCTGTAAATTTTTATGCTTTAACTTTTGTAGGTCATGTTGTGTGATTTCAGCATTGTTCTTAACCCCTGCTGTACATTGTAAAGGCCCTTGGCTATATACAATAAATGGATTGATTGACTGGTGCCCATTGCAACACCAAGCTCCACTATGTTCCTTTCTATGATTGGCTGTTTCTTGTGTGCTCAGTGTGACATGAAGCTGCTAGAGCAGAAGGATGTGCCAATGGCGCAAGCCGCATGCAGGAGAGTGCCTTGCAGGACTCATGCAGTTCCTCTTAAGGATGAGGTTTGCTGGATGGTTTCAGAGCCAAGCTTTTAAACAGATTGGTCTGGTAAACCCCAAGGCTTGAAGCAAAAGCATTCCATGCATTGCAAAAGGGACATTTCCAGTTCCTTTCAGAAAGTGAAGGGTTACAGGGATCGATATCTGAGGGTGTGCAAAGGAGCTGGAGTTTAGGTTGCTTAGTCATGCAGATCGCGCTTGCATGGAAACTAGAAACGAATCTCTAATCAACCGCAGTTTGACTTACAAAAATATTAAAGTTTGTGAGATAGAAACCAGGGCTTGGTACACAATTTATTGATGCACCTAATAGATTTGACATATGAGTCACCTAATTGCAAGTTTTGGCAGGATCGCTAGGTGTGATGAAAGGACCATTAAAAAAGAAAATTCCCCCCTTTCTTATTAATTGTAGCTTCAATTGGTTGCTGGTTAGAAAACATAATAAATAGATTTCAGATCTTAATCCCAGCCCTCCAAAAGCAAACAAAGCCTTTGGGGGAAAATATTTACAATGTATATGTTCTCTCCTGGTTCTTCTACAATCAATTCTGGAGACGTGTGGTTTCACAAACCTTCCTCCAATAGCATCAAGCACTTTCCATTGACAAGGAGTTGGGGGGGGAACCCCTCTGTTTTAGCAGCAGTTTCAAAGCAAATTGCTTGGGGCTACAGTAGAACAGCAAGACCCCTTGAACTGTGGCTCCCAAGTGCCCAACAGCCAGCTGGTGCTCAGGCACTTAGGAACAACAGACTCTGACAGGTGGGCAGGACAACTCACCTGCCAATCACCCAAATTCATAATACTGGTAAGACTCAGGATATGGGGAGCTGGTTAATACATAGGGACTGAACTTGGGGGTTTCTGCATACAAAACAGTTGCTCTAGAACTGAGCTATGGCACAGCTAAAGGAAAGAGGGGTCACACTACAGATCAAACCAGAAACTAACAGGCACAGAAATATTTTTACAACCAAGCACATCTCCATTGCCTCTTGAATGTGACGGATATTTTTCCTAAAATGCAAAAGCAGTCTTTTCGTTTTAGTGGACGCTCTTCGACATCCCAGCAAAGGAGAACCAGCCCTTCACTTACAGAGCAGCCCCAAGAGGAAGAGGCCATTCCAAGCTGCTGTTCCCAGAGGAGTTCCTTCCTCCAGACTGAAAAGTTGATTCCCCCTTTTTGTGTGTGTCATACAGTATTGGAAACAAACTATACTTTCAATACCTGCTGTTTCCCTTACATCAGGGTGGTCCAACGTCTCAGACCACAAGAGTACTTTGACACAGTGACATGATCAACCATGGGCAAGATATCATCCTCTCATGTTTAAATAATAAGGGGGAGGCACCCCACTTGTGGAATACCCTGTAAGTGCACTTGGCCCAGACACTTCTGCCTTTTTTGGCCTTCTGTCTCATCTGTTTGTCCAGCCCTATTCATTCACGAGCACATAGGAGCCAACTCCTAGGGGCTGTGGGGGCTTCGGCCTCTGCAATAAAATATTAGAGGCTGCCCCCCAAGTTAATGGGCATTGCCATTCAAATGGTGTACGTGCACTGCGTCATGTGATCGATTGTGCAGGGCGGGGCATACCTGGGCCTCTGCAATATTTTATTCAAGTTGGCACCCCTGCACCAGCTTAACTTACTGGCTTGCTTCACTCCAGAATTCTGTGCGTAGGGTTACTCCCTATGTGAATTTATACATAACAATCAGATCCCAGATGCTATAAAACCATTTGGACAAGGTGTTTGGGGGGGGGGGAGTTCCCCTGCTGTATATCAAACTGATATTTTAGGGTCATTTCCGGAGTACATTCACGAGTGTCGCTATCATTTCAACATCTGGATAATTTAGCAATACATTTGCAGAATTGCAGGGGGCGGGATTTCATACACTACGATTTGTTTTATACACATTTTTTTATTTTTCCATGCTGTTTTCTTGCCATGGAGATTTCGGGGTGCAGAGGAACCAGCACATTTGCAGCAGAGGCATCTTATGTTACTGAAGAATTGACTTTTTTGAGGGGTGGGAAATCCATTTCGGAAAGGCATTGCAAGTTTGTAAACACGTGTGCAGCTGGGGCTGACCCTCCCTCGTTCCCTTCGTGTTGATATGCTCCCAGCCATCCCTCGGCGGTTGTACCAGCTTCTGCTTCAAACAGCTTGCCTGACCTCCACCGGCTGTGATGTCAAAGGGGGGGGGGGAGAGACAAAGGCTTGTAGATCATTACAGCGGGCTAGGAAAACAAACAAACAGACATGTCGTGTAACATTAGCTGGAAGTGGAGTTTAAAGGCCACGAAGCAGCAGCCTAAGCCTAGGACTGCCTGGGTGAGGAAATTGGACAACAGGAAAACCACAGGCACCCCGAGGCCGCCAAACGAGTTCGGCGTGCGGATCCGGGCCCTGCAACCCAAAATGAAGAGGCGTGGCGCTTGATTCATCAGCCTGGCAAGCTTTGCTAGAGATCATGGCGCATTCTAACAGCGGAGATCCCTTGCTTGCTAGCAGATGTAATCGCAGCTGCTCGCCAAACACCTGTGTTGACATGCGGGCTTGTATATAGGAGCTGTTGCGTGGGTGGGACAGAGCAGGAGCTAAGTGAGTGAGGAAATCCCAACAGGGGAACACCAGTTTCTTTTCACAGAAGGGCTTATCATCTGGCTAAGAGGTTCAGTCTGCTCCGTTCCCTGTATAGAACTGCATGTACTACTTTCAGAACTGCATGTACTACTAGTACTGTATTAGGCCGCTATTAGTGCATGCATCTGCTGAAATCTCCCCTTCTACACAACTGTTAAAAAGGCGAGAGCCCGGTTCTCCTTTTTCACCTGGACACCATCTCTCTGTAGGTACATTTGCTGTACTCTTTTCAGTACCTGCCCAAAACATCTTTCCTTACACAAGCCTATCCAGACATGATGTCCCATGTGCTTTATCTGCTTTTAGCTGCTGTAGACTTTAATCACCTTCTGAACGTTTTAAATACCTGTTTGCAGCGGCTTTGGTTGACCATCTTAATGTTTCGTTTTACATTTTGTTTTGTAAACCGCTGAGAGATTTTCCTTACAATCAAATGCTTTTTTGATTTTTTAATTTTTGTATAGTGAAAGAATGGTTTAGTTAAAGAACGGTGGATAGATAGATAGATAGATAGATAGATAGATACCAGGATCTATTTTTATGTGATGGACAAATTCACCTTGAACATAGGTTTAATTGGCAATTGAAAAGGACCAGATTTCAAGGCGACTTTTCATGATCCACGAGAGCCCCACGTAATTTAGAACGCCATGGAGTCAGGCTCCTGCTCACATGTTTAATTGTTTAATCTCAATGGTCGCTCACAGACTTTGGAACTCCCTTCCTAGAGAAGCTAGGCTTGCTTCCTCCTTGTTGTACATCTGACAGCAGATGAAGATTGTTTTATTCCAACAGGCTTTGGGGAACTGACTGCTGTTTTCTTAAGTAAAGCATTTCTAATAGTGAGGTGCTTTTACTATCTGCATTATAACAGATTTGTTTTTATACTGATTCAATTCCATTATAGTTTTAGTTACTTTTTAACTGTTAGCTTGCATATGTGTTTAGGTGGCTCTGTGGTCTAAACCACTGAGCCTCTTGGGCCTGCTGATCAGAAGGTCAGTGATTCAAATCCCTGTGAAAGGATGAGCTTCTGTTGCTCTGCCCCAGCTCCTGCCAACCTAGCAGTTCGAAAGCACATCAAAGTGCAAGTAGATAAATAGATACCGCTCCGGCGGGAAGGTAAACGGTGCTTCCGTGTGCTCTGGTTTCCATCACGGTGTTCTGTTGCGCCAAAAGTGGTTTAGTCATGCTGGCCACATGACCCGGAAAGCTGTCTGTGGACAAACGCCGGCTCCCTCAGCCTGAAAGCAAGATGAGCACTGCACCCCATGGTTGCCTTTGACTGGACTTAGCCATCCAAGGGTCCTTTCCCTTTCCCTTATTTTATTTTATCTGTGCTGTATATCTGTGCTGTTTTAATTTGTTTAAGCTGTCTTGAGTCCTGAGTCTGAGGAAAAGGTGGGATATAAATACATAATAATAATAATAATAATAATAATAATAATAATAATAATGAATGAATGAACACCCAAACAGAGCTACAGTCACCCACTTTTCTGCACCTTATGGTTGCATACCCTCCAACATTTCTTTGATGAAAATAGGAATGTCCTATTCAATAATAAATAATAATAATAATAATAATAATAATAATAATAATAATTTTATTATTTATACCTTGCCCATCTGACTGGGATGCCCCAGCCCTCTGGGGAGCTTCCAACACATATAAAAGCATAATAAAACATTAAAGAGCTTCCCTATACAATGCTACCTTCTGAAGATTGTATAGTTACTCATCTCCTTGGCTCTGGGTTCACACAACTCCATACCCTCCAGCATTTCTTCACTGAAAATAAGTTCATCCTAAGGAAAAGCAGGACATCCCAGGATCAAATCAGAAACTGGGATGGCTTCTGTAAATCTGGTACTGTCCCTGGAAAATAGGGGCACTTGGAGGGTCTGTGGTTGTGCATCTGGCCTAGCAACCCTTGAAAAAAGAGTTTGTGCCTTTTTTTTCCACTGAGTGTGGAAAGGGGAAGGCAGTTCAGTTGTAAACAGACCCCGGCCACTCCAGTCTGAGAGCACGCGACCCCCACTACAAGCAACAGAAAACCACCTGGGCAGGAAGACTCTAGAAACACCTGCTCAGTGCACAGGGAATTAAGCTTACATCATGTAACACTAATACCGGGAGGCATCATGTCAGCCAGCTGGCAGCCAGACATTAGCGTGGACGTGTCTAATTAGCAGAGTACCCCACTTACTCTTGTGTTGGATCCACTGCTGAGATTCCAACAGGGAGCTTTATTTTCCTCAGCCAGCCACAGACACAAGGTGAGCCAAGAGAGAGTTTCATTCCAAAGGACAAGCTAGTAAGAGCTGGGCTAACATTTTGTCACAGCTGAAAGTAAGTAATAGGTGTTTTGGATCCTCACGGACAAGGCCGTTACCAATGTCCTCAGCATCCCTGTCTTCCGCCGAACTTAACTTTTGGCTTAAAGCATTGTTATTTCTTCAGGAAGGAATGGGTTTACCACAAAGGCAGAGTGCAACCCTCTTGGCAGAGTTTGTCGAGGATTAACGCAACAGTTTCTGAGCTGTAGGCCTCATGCTGACCAGAAACATTAATGCGTCTACATTTTCTCTTGTGGATAAAAAAAACAACAACTTGTTGGTTTATTTTTTTAGTTCAAGCTGGGCAGGCAAAGCTGCATTTTTCCTAAATTCAATAGATTTATCACTTGCCCAAGACAGCAGCAAGATGTTTGAGGTTCAGCATCACCTAGGCTTGGTTGAGGGAGCATGAGTGATTTTGGTGAGGAAGGATCACTTAAGGAGTAACACTCGTCTCATTTGATATGTTACCAGGCAATACAGGCACCTTTCCCTCTGCCTAGTGCGGGATCAACTCACGAGTGACTATACACATGGCGCTGGGATATAATTAAATAATTTAATTCATACCAGGAAACAGCAGGGAGAGACCTGCAGAGTCTTTGTGGCTCGTGAGAAGAACCTCCCCGGAGCCCTGAGAGGACTTCAGCGAGTGTGGAGAAGAGACTGGATGTGCAGTGGGACTTTGTTTAGGCTGCTCAGCCTCCCCGCCTAACAGCTGATGTGTGCGGTATTGCAGCAGCCGTTGCTTTTTCATGCATCCTCCAGCCTCCTGCCGGCCCCAGAGCTTCAATTCTATTTGAAGTTGTGTTTTTGGTACAGTATTTTTGATCTGGATTGGAGAGAGAGTGGCAGAGATGGCACTTAGAGGGTGTTTAGAGGGTGCTCCCCACTTAGGCAATTTTCACTTATGAGCACTGGATGCCAGAACTTAAACCCCCCCCCCCGTAAGTGGGGAGTTGCCTGTATTTAATACTGCGGCAGTAATATTTGAACTGAGATTAACATAACATATTCAACTAAACATTAGGAAGAACTTTCTTATTGTAACAGCTGTCAGGGATTCTTTAGCTGTGGTTCCTGCATTGTAGGGTATTGTATTAGATTACTCTTGGGGTCACTTCCAACTTTACAGTTCTCTGATTCTCTGAAACAGTCTTTTAGGTAGCCTGGTCTATGCGGGGCATTATACTCCAGACATGTTTTCGAGCTAGACATGTGGTTAGTCAATTAACTTGAAGGTTTGGCTTACTTAGAGATTGCACAAATGTTGAGGAATTAAACGCTTAATAATCAAGCAAAGGAAGTACTGAGCCCAAAGACATAGCTGGTGACCTGCACTCAGCTCGAGACACGTATTGGAATGAATGGAAAGTGGGACTCATGCAAGAAACTTCACAATATGTTTGGACATGGATTTTGAAATACAATTCACAAGCAACCCTATGTATGAATCCTCAGGCAACCTTATGTATGAATTTTAAGGAAAGCTTTTATACTCAGGTGAAATAGAGTCAACACGGGAGTAAACAATCAGTGTTGAGAATATAGCTCCTCTAGAGCAAATGTGTTTTCTGTTGTTAGACATGGCTCAAGTCCCTGATAGGGAGAGTGGAGAAATTTGGTTCAGTTTTCGAAACAATGCATGAATTGAAGCATAGCCATTCTTCAAAATTTACCCTAGGTAAAGTGTGCATAAATATATACATATATTAATATTGTATTTTTATGTTTTGAACCACTCTTAAGATCTACATATGAAGGGTGGTATACAAATTTTAATGATGATGATGATGAAGAAGAAGAAGAAGAAGAAGATAATGTAGATAAATGCACTATCTTGCAAAAAAAATTTGACTTTAATCGGCAAACTTGCATACAAACGTGTCTATTAAGAGAAATTTGCACTAATGTGCTTATGAATTTCCACAGGGACTTTAAAAACAAAGCACAAGCTGATGTGGAAAACTGAATGTAAGATTGGAAAATTAGAAACAGAAAAACAGAAATTGACAAACTCTCCCTTCCCTATTACAGGTAGATAGCCGTGTTGGTCTGTCATAGTCAAAACAAAATAAAAAAAAATCCTTCCAGTAGCACCTTAGAGACCAACTAAGTTTGTTCTTGGTATGAGCTTTCGTGTGCATGCACACTTCTTCAGATACACTGAAACAGAAGTCACCAGATCCTTATATATAGTGGGAGGGTGGGGAGGGGTATTACTCAGAGGGGTGGTGGGAATATCACCCATTCCCACCACCCCTCTGAGTAATACCCCTCCCACCCTCTCATATAAGGGTCTGGTGACTTCTGTTTCAGTGTATCTGAAGAAGTGTGCATGCACACGAAAGCTCATACCAAGAACAAACTTAGTTGGTCTCTAAGGTGCTACTGGAAGGATTTTTTTTTATTTTGTTCTCCCTTCCCTAGTCTCTGATCTCGGTCCAGAAATCAGCCGCAAAGGGCTGAGCCCAGCATCAAGTTGTCTTCACCAAATAGTTTCTCTGGTGTAGGGTGTGGACTCTTTCGATAGCTGTTAGATCTTTTGATCTTGAAAAAAACACTGAGGTTTGGTGTGTTTCCTTTGAACTGTCTAGGAGATAAAGGCTGTACTCCAGAGGAAATTAGGCAAAGTTCCATTGGCTTCAATGAGATTTTGATGCAGCAACTTATCTCTGGGTTGGAACCAAAACATTTAATTGAATTTCTTGCCTGGAAATGGCTCATCAGTTCCTGTTTGCATATATCTTCAGGGTTATCGTGAAATTTTCCCAAGGTGCATTGGGAAGTTAGATAAAGAATGCTCAACTCCCAGCTCCCGGCTTGTTGCATCAATCAGGAAGTCTGTCCACAGATTTGAACCAAACAATGGCTTGTTCCAAATGGGATTAGCAGAAGCATTATTAGGCACAAATGGTATCTCATGGCATGAAATCTTGCAAAGGATCATATGAGGTTACAGTTGCAAACATTGTGTGTGTGTGTGTGTGTGTGTGTGTGTGTGTGTGTGTGTGTGTCATGTTAGATCAAGTCATTTGCTTCTCAACACAGATTGGGTAACATTGAGCCTAGGCTGCTTCACAATGCATGTAGGGAATGTTGGTGTTAAACTCACCAGAACAGTGCCATCAATAAATGAAATTGCATCCTTCACAGCTTTGTTAAATTGTATTAGTGATTGTGAGCAATTTATTCTGTCAGTTCCACTTTGCAGTGCACCTGTTATCTCTTATGTGTGTGGTAGAGTCTAGTGATGTGTTGCAGCATAGAGGAAAACCACTTCAGTCATTCTTATGATTTTAAGAATGGACAAGATAATATTAAAAACATGGATATGGGTTTGGTCAGAGATCTTCAGATGTTGTTGGATTACAACTCCCATAATCCACAGGCATCTTATTCAATGGTCCAATGATGTATCCCAACATCATCTGAGGATCTAAGGGTGAAGGCCAATGGGATAGGTTTAGAGCAGGGTGAGCCAACATGGTGACCTCCAGAGATGTTCCCATCAATACCACAATGGTTACTCTTGATTTATGGGGCTGAGCGTTGTGTAAGGCTAGTGGAGTCCAATGTTGTAGGGGCAGGATGCTCCTCTGACAACTCGCTCAGCACTTCTATGGGGTATCTGGATCTGCATCCCCAGGTCACTGAACCCCTCACCAGAATCAGAAATTTATTGGGGCCCCAATTCCATCCCTCCATCCTGCTAGGATCCACACCAAGGTCTCCCAGCTCCAACTCTCTGAGCTCCTCCTATTGGCCCTTGGGTTTTGACTATCTGCTCCATGGCAGCTCCATGGTGTTCATGCAAGTTTGGAGTTCCCTATTCTCCTCACAGAGCTATAATTTACAGAGCTCCCCGGGAAGAGGGACAGAATGTTAAATCACTCTAGTAGTCTAATATTAATTTGCATAGTTTTTGCAAATTAATATTATGGAATAATTATACATCTATTCTTATCATTTCCAGAGGCAGAGAGCAAATATTCCACGCTTGATGCAATCAGTCTTCTTACAACCAAGGAGGTTATTTTGCACTTTAGTCCAAAACCAAATGAAACCCTGATCTTACAGAGGTCATTCACATTTCTCTTGTTGATTTCCCACGCTAATGAGCCAATATAGCCCACCACTTTCTTTCGCAGTGGAAAAGCACATGCATTGCATTCAAAAGGTCCCAGGTTCAGTCCCCAGGATCTCCAGGTAGGGGTAGTTTATTCCGTTTTCATTACTTTTCCCTGTTAAGCTCCGCATTATATTTGAGCTTTCACACAACATAAAAGCCACTTCTGGAACTATAGCGGAATATAGTGCAGGTTTAGTGCTCCTAACCATGTAATTCGCTTCCAGAAAAAAAAATCTGTTTGCAGATAATATGAAAAGGAGTGCTAAAGCTGCACCAAATTCCGCTATAGTTACAAGTTACTCAGACTTGTAATACTAATCCCCTGAATATTCCTTGAAAATTGAGAGTTTGTGGCAAATTGAATGGAATATATGTTTCCATTGTCTTTTTTCTTTAATTACTTTGGACTAACTTTTTTTTAAAAAAAATTAATTTAACATATGTTCTGTGTAATGATGTATGTGCAGAACAAATTATGGGATAGCTCAGTGGCCTGCTGACTTGTCCTTTACATTTCTTTATCCATACAAAAGTGTCCCAGGGGGCTGTTGTTACCAGTCCCCCCCTCGTCCCTAGTGTTTTGGAACAGGACCGCTTTGTTTCAAAACACATGCTTTCAGAGCAAAATGTAGAGTGGGGAACAGCCGAAACATTTCTATTGCTCTGGAGAGGAGAAGGATTAAAATCCTGCATTAGCACAAAACAACAGTTTGGTCAATGAAGTGTTAAGCCTCACGTGGCACATGTGTAGTGGCAGAGAGCCAAGCTACATGATCAGCAGCCTCTTTCTAATGAATCTGGTCCACTTCAAACTGCAGGTGAGGGATCACATGACCAAATGCATTTAAAAGAATAAGAAGCTTTATTTTTTAAAAAAAGCATCTCAAGAAGAAGACTAGATGAGGAGCTTTTCATTACATTCATTTGGTATGTAGCAGGAAGGCCGTAGCTTAGTAGTAGATCATCTGCCTTGCATGCAGAAGGTCGCAGGTTCAATCCCAGCACCTGAAGTAAGCAACTTCAGGTGACAACTTAAAACATACATAGATATTTGGGCATCTGGCACATAGCTGGAGCCCAAATATTGCTGACTGCTACATTGTTTTTTATTGTTGGTGTTGATTTTGATCAGTGTTTTATGTTGATTGGATTTTTATGGCTGTTGTTAACCAATGCAGGAGGAAGGTGAGTGAGGGTATAAAATCTATATAATAAATCAGCAGCAGTAGCCAATTGTCTGGAAGCAGCCTAAGAGACGGCTCCAGTTCTGTGGCTTTCCTCTTAGTGATGGAGAAAGGAAACTTTGCATGTGCCCAAATGCTCTGTATCTGTCGGCCGGTTGAAATAAGACGAGTTGATTGAACCAAGAGCCATCTAGAGCAGCATTCTGTTGCTGACAATGACCAAGACGAGCACAATGGTGATACCAGAGCATGACGGTGATACCTGACCTTCTGCTTGTTTGCAGAATTTGGTAATTGGCGGTTCTCCAAACAGGTTCCATCCTGTGTTATTATTGCTGGTAAGCCTTTGATAGTCCTTCCCTCTATGAGCCTGAGTACCTGGCGGCCCTGCTGAATAATTCCTCCAGAGATGCACGAGCAGATATTGCTTATTTCTCTTATTTTGCTCCATTTCTTCGCAACATCTATGCCGCACCTTTTAGCCAAAAAGGCTCTCAGAGCAGCTTGCAGAAATCCGTATTAAGACAGTCCCTGCCCTCAGGTTTACAAGGTAAAAAAGACGTGGCACGCAAGGGGAAAGGGAGTGGGAGGGAGGAGGGAAAGGCAAGCTCAAGTTCTTAAAGCTACAGTACTTATAACACCGCTAAGAGCAGCAGCTCTTCACCAACACCAGTGGCAGTGATGTTACGGGCCACCCCAATCTCTGCTGAGCAGTAGCCAGAGATTCCAGGGGTCTTGGCGCTTAACCAGGGTTTGCATTCCCTTGGAAAGAGGCACAGCGGAGAAATATGTTTTATTTTACTCATAATTATAACAGAGGTTTATGGAGGGCGGCTTGTCCTTCCCAGCAGTGCAACATTGGATTCAGAGACATCCTAAGCACTATCCCCGTGACTCTTCCTAACAGCCTGCTTCAACCAGCTGGCATTGCTCCTCTTCAGTCACCATAGGGAGTTCTGCCCACTTCCTGCTTCTTCTTCCCAGAAACCCCTGCTCCCCAAAACCTCTGTTGTAAAAGAACACCCTCTTATCCTGTGGTGGCATCACACCTCCCTCCCTCCCTGTTACCTGGCAGCCTCGACACTCTCAATTTTTCTGTTTCTGTCCACTTCTCGGCCGGGGAAAGGGAAGCATCTGCATGGCCAATTGTTCTTAATGGCATCGCTGTCAGCGATCTCCTAAACAGGAGAACTGGTTCAGCTTGGTATCTTCCCTTCATACTCCCAAAATCAGCTAAATTCTACCCCTTTACTAGATTTAGGATTATGGGGAGTCTGTCAACCCCTATTATTATTATTATTATTATTATTATTATTATTATTATTATTATTATTTTGTAACAATGAGCATATATACTGAGAACATAAAAATATGTGTTTTTACCTAAATATTATGTGAATATTTCTGTTCAATGACCATTGTTAAATAGCTAACATTTTTGCTAGAATGATTGCTTGTTTACTAGTTCCTGTCTCACAACTTTCCCTTCCAGGTGGGTTACATCCCCCCCCCCGGTGTCTGTTGCCTGCCTCAACGGTTTGTTTCTTTTCCTTGTCTTGTGTGCTTTTTGCTCTCGCGGCATGTGGCTTTCAAATTCTTTGTAAGAGGTCACACTTGACCTAGTTATTACATTTGAGTGAACATCAAATGACTAGGAGCAAAGTCTCTCTATTTTGCTGTGTTTGGGGAGGGGGGGGGTTGCTGTTATCTCTCCATAGCTTCTTTGCAGAGTCAGATTTGTTAATGCAATGGATTACACTCCCTACGATTTGATGTAGGGGTTCAAATGCAAAGAACTTGATGGGTAAGTTTATTTCAACTGATCTTGACGTTGGCATTGCTGGGCTATGGTGGGGGGACCCCAAGTATCAGCTAATAATAAATATATTTGCATATTACTATTAACATCATATTGGAGCAAAATATGTTACAAATATTCCCAGGGAGAGGATGATCTATTTGCAAAATCTATTTTGCAAACTAAAAGCCAGCTTTGGATTCTTTTTCTGACAGAGAGATGAATGAGGCATCAGAGTAAAACAAGCAAAACATGAGAGCAAAACATGCAAAACATGTGGATTGGCAGAAAACTAATAGTTTTCTCATCAGTTAAAAAAAAAATCAGCATAAACTTGGCAAAGGGCACTCAGATCTGTACCGAGGCTGCCATCTTTGAAATACTTGTGTTAGAGGCCTGCTTTCAGCACATGAAGATGTGATGTTCCTAGCTATCAGTTTGGCTGCTGAGGCATTATGGAACATTTATTTAACTATTGGTATGCAAGGCTGGGGACAGATGGGACTGTGTGCTGCTGGTGGAAAAGCAGGCCTTCCAATTGTCCCTATTTTCCAGGGACAATCCCAGATTTACAGAAGCCATCCTGGTTTCTGATTTGATCCTGGAATGTCCCACTTTTCCTTAGGACATCCCTATTTTCATCGGAGAAATGTTGGAGGGTATGGAGTTATGCCACCCCCAAGCCAAGGAGATAAGTAACTATACAACCTTTAGAAGACGTATGGAGGCAGCCCTGTATAGGGAAGTTTTTAAATGTTTAATATTTTATTAAGTTTATAGATATATGTTGGAAGTCTCCCAGAGTGGTTGGGACAACCCAGTCAGATGGGCTATGTGTTGTTGTTGTTGTTGTTGTTGTTGTTGTTGTTGTTGTTGTTGAATAGGATGTCCCTATTTCCATCAGAGAAGTGTTGGAAGGTGCAGAAAAGTAGCTGTGAAATGAATAAGCAGTGCTATTGAAGTGTCGCTCAACCTGCCAGACCAGGAATGGGGAACCTTTTTCAGCCTGAGGGTTGCATTCCCTTCTCGGCAGCCTTCCGGGGGACATGGGATAGTGGAGGGCGGGGCCAGAAGCAAATGCAGACAGAGCAACGAATGCAAAATTTACTTTTGTACTGTAGGCTAGTTTTTGTGCACACTTGTCTATACCCCTCTCCGTCTCCCCTCCGGACAAGCAAGAGGCATTATCGCGGTTCAAAGAATCACTCCTGCCAGGCAAAAACACGCAGGCACAGAGCCAGTGAGAGGCGTGGCCTGGAGAAAGCTCTGGGGGTCAGGTTGAGAGGCCTGGAGGGTCAGATTTGGCCCTTGTTCCTGTTCTTCTGCACCAATGTGCTGGATTGTGTATGCTAACTCGGGGGACGGGTTAAAACTGAAAGGCCAGGTGAGGCGGGGTGTAGGGTCATGTGGGCTAGCCCCGCCTCCAGCTTCTGGCAGCCATGACAGCCAGCATTTGAAGGGGCTCTACATGTGTACATCCCAACCAGGCTCCCCCTTCAGGTGGAGGGTGCAGAATAGTGGCCAAGCTTGCAGGGTGGGGAGAGGAAGAGGGAGGGAGGGAGGGAGGGAGGGAAGGAAGGAAGGAAGGAAGGAAGGAAGGAAGGAAGGAAGGAAGGAAGGAAGTTGTGCTACCACAACTCCTAAAAGTGAACCTTTCCCCTAAGAACCTGTTGGAAAATATCTCTTTCCCCAGCAGAAATGTGGTTAAATGTCACTTCCCAGTTATTTTGCCAGGAAATAAACTCTTGACTAAATAATCAATAATTTCTGTTATCCTCCCCCTCCCTTTTTTACAGGCTTTTTTTTTTTAAGAAAGAATTCACACACCAAACGTTTGGTCTATGATAAAGCATGCAAACTGAATAAATTTCTGTCAGTTTCAGCCTTTTGCTTCCTCTATTTTGAGTGCCACATTTCCATGTTTCTTGATGGGCTTCTTGCAGGAGAATTTGGATTCTCCCCACTTCCTCTCCAATTCTGACTATCTGTAATCAGAACTATACTGTGAGAGAGTGAAGTTAGGTGTACGGAAATCAACGTATCATAGATTCTTTCTCCACCATCTCCACCCTTATCCCAGACTTCAATGGGAACTCTACAAGTTGAGACTCATGTGGCTTTCTGGTCCTTGCATAATTGCTTTTCCCCCCATGGAAGGGATGATTCAGCACTAATCTTCATTGTCAGAGCATAGGAAGATTTTTTTTTAAGGCATATATTTGCTAATGATTCTCACTGGTTTCTGTACTACAGGAACAGGAGACTGTACAACCTTTAGAAAGACCTTGATGATGCTGGCGCACCCTCAGTGTGCCCGGTGCCTTGCAGAGTACAAGGGGACATGGCACTGCCCTGAGGAGTTTGCAATCTAAAATTTGACAGAAGGAAAAACAGTAGAGGAAGGGGAATTAATTGAGTGCATCTAGAGACAAGGAAGCCATATGCAAGTGTTTCACTTACAAATTCAGTTGCAGACTTTCAGGCTCAGTTACAAACTTACTAGAAGTAGGCCAGGAATAGCCAAACGCTGGCCTTCCAAATCTCCTTTTATGCCAACTCCCACCAGCCTCATTGCCTGTCAGGTGATTGCCAGCATTTGGGCTAGGCTCCACCCCACCCCCCGCCAGTGACATGCAGTGAAATTTTCATAGGGCCAGAGGCACCAGCTTGCGACGGTGGTGGTGGTGGGGCTGACGTCATGCGTGTGACCTCGCAACGTATGCATGACCCTTGCGCCTCCCTCCCCAAGCTGAGCTGAAGCTTCCCAGGCTTTCGGAAAGAGGTGCCAAGCTTTAATACTTTAATACTCTAATTTACCAGGAACATTAAGGGGGACTACCTTAGTCCTCCTAGTCTACTGCCCCCACGCTGCTGGATCCCCCAGTGCTGATAATGAGGTGGGGGAAGTCTTGGGAAACAATGATGTTTCAAATTGCGAGGCAAAAGCACGTGACTGAGAGGTGGGCAACCTGTCTACCTGCCACACATGTGTGGAAATTAGAATCTGGCCCGCCAGCCAGATAGAAAAAGAAGAAGAAGAAGAGTTTGGATGTGATATCCCGCTTTATCACTACCCGAAGGAGTCTCAAAGTGGCTAACATTCTACTTTCCCTTCCTCCCCCACAACAAACACCCTGTGAGGTGAGTGGGGCTGAGAGACTTCAAAGAAGTGTGACTAGCTCAAGGTTACCCAGCAGCTGCATGTGGAGGAGAGGAGATGCGAACCCGGTTCACCAGATTGCGAGACTACCGCTCTTAACCACTACACCACACTGGCTCTCAGTGTGGTGTAGTGGTTAAGATAGAGTTCTTAACTCCTGTTTCTTCTTCTTCTTCTTCTTCTTCTTCTTCTTCTTCTTCTTCTCCTCCTCCTCCTCCTCCTCCTCCTCTTCCTCCTCCAATCCCTCATTTGCACAGGAAGGGGGTAAAAGAACATAAAAACACAATACGTGCCCTCCTGGATGTAGCCCAGCATCCTGTTCTCATAGTGGCCAATCATATAGCTCTGTGAAGCTCACAAGCAAGGCAACAACCTGTGCTTCCCTGCAACTGATATTCAGTAGTGAAGGTGGAATGCAGCCCTAGTAGCCATTAATAGCTTGATCCTTGTAGAGGAGCACATGGGCAGGCTGGTGGCAAAGATACCAGGTCATAGAAGCAGGATCCGTAAGTGTCTTCTTTCTAGTTGGCCAATGTCACGGCTCGGCTCAGCTAGATCTGAAATGTGCTACACTACACCTGCGCAAAACAGCAAGAAAATGCCATAGCAATAAATCACATGAGAGACAGGGAACAGAGATTTTAACATCTACCTGTAATTGCTCTGGTGGTTATTCTGGTTACAGAAAAGCTGAACCACTCCTTTCTCTTTACTAGGCAACTCCTCTCCTATCTAATCTTATCTATCTATCTTCAGGGTCTGTTTTGCATGGTCGTCTCTTTGAAACACAGCTTAATCATCGTAAGCAATCACAATATTAATGAGCACAGAGTGACCCTGAGCAGAACTCCTTTTTTGTTATCTTTTCCTCCTCTGAGCTCGTCCATGTGAAATTGTGGGAACAGGCTCCCGGTTGAGAAACGCTGGAGGAAAGAGATCTGAAGATGCTTCCAGTGATATGCATACATTTGTCTCTGAATTGGTCAAAAAAATTAAAAAAATATCCACCTGTTCTTCCAAGTAATCCTCATTCAGTTTCACCTGTTTGTCTGGCCTCCCTGCAACAGTATTATGGCTGGCTTCTTCCGTCACAACAAATAAGTGAGGCAAACCAAAGTGGAAATGGAAATTAGTAGCCAGTTAACAGGCTTGCATTCTGCATTTAGATATTCTGACAGTGCTGAACAACATAAGAACCAACCACCACCATCACATGTTTTCTGAGCCTTAGGCAAGCTACTATCCCTCAGCTCTCTAGTCTGTAAAATGTATTTATTTATCATAGTTCTATCTGACTATCCCTTCAGTGACCTTGGATCAAGGAAGGTGTGTGTTAAGATATGGGAGAAATGGTTCAGTTCATATTTAAAAGCCCACCTTCCTAAGTCATACTTTCCAAAACTATATGGGAACCAAATCATGGTTAGGCTTCATAATTCACACTTCTCTGAATATTGCAATGCAGTTCTCCAGCCCAGTTACATGTACAAGAATGCATATATTAGGAGAAAGTCTGCATAAAAATGCATATGTTGCATTAAAATGCATCATACAGGGGGAAAATATAAATATGATGGGAAATGTGTTTTTACAAAAATGTATATGTTAGGCAATGTTTCATAGGATGGTGTCTGCTGAAATGCTGGTGAATTTTCAGGAGGAAATTTAGGTGGAAATGTGGGAAACTGAAATTAAGTCTGGAAAAAGGAGAATATGAGAAAAACCAAAACTGACAGATCCATCCCTTCCTAGATGTATGTGTAGTCAAATTCCTGTTACAACAACGCAATAAAGTAAGTTCAGTAGAGAGACAGTGACCTACCAAAGGCAAGCCATGAGCTTCCTGGAAAGAGCCAAATGTTTCCTACAAATGAGCACAAGATTTCAAGTGCAATAACACACTAGTCATCAATCTGCAGAAAAGAATACTGGCTTACCTTGGGGGCTTTTTGTAAGGGTTGCTGAGACAATGTATGAGAACTGCTTTGAGCACATAGCAAAATACACAGTGTAGATATCAGGCTAATTATCATCAGTATCAATGCTCTCTACATTATTGGCTCTTTTAAAAAAAATGCTGAAGCAGTAGGGGAAAGAGTAATTGCAGCAGTTATGGTGTAGTTCCCCATGTGTAAAACACCCCTGTCGACTCTAACTTCTGCAAAGTGCTAGCACCGTACAATTATTGTCTGCAATAATCCCTCACCCTACCATTTGAGCGGGGCTATATTGAGATGACTAAACTGACTCATGATCTGCAGGCAGATACATCCTATAGGAACGCATGAGAGTCGCTGAAGGGTGTGTCTCCCTTGCAATTTGTTAATCGCTGTAGTTACAGCACCTCTGTATCTAAGATCCTTATCAATTTGGAGCAAGGAAAGTTTCTTGCGTTAGACAGGGATTGCATCAGACAGGGATTGCTGAAAAAAAGGAAAAGGTATATGGACATATGAGGAACCTCAAGCCATGATGATAGTTTAAGACAGGGATGGGAAACCTGTGGCCCCAGTCAGCACAGTCAATGAGCATGAATGATAGGAACTGTAGTCTAGTGCAATCTGAAGGACCATCCTTTGTCCAGCTGTGGTCCAAAATGTCAGTATCCCCTCTGGGGTGTTTCACACATGCGGGTTCTGTTTAGCACTTACTCACTGTAGCCTTAAGTAAACACTTGCATATGTAAATGAGCCTTCACAGATTAAATTCAATAGACATAATTCTTTAAAAAAAAAAACCCACCTTATCTCACAATGTCCCAGTTCCCACATTCACCTGTGATCCTCAAGTGATGTGCATGCACATGTGAAGTGAACCGAGAACATTTGTTTACCTTCTTGAAAAGAGGTTAGAATGTCAACCATCATTTTACCTTTCATTCCGTGCGTCTACTCTTTTTGTGTGCCTTTGATGCAATGCGGAACAAACAGGGCATGATCCAGCCACAGTTAAACACATTAAAGTCAAAGCTAGGATTTAAGCATAAATGAAAGTTTTCCGCTGGAATCAGTGGAACCGGAACATCCGTAATTTTACTGGTCTGTCCCCAGTCATAAGTCACTGGATCAATTTCGACTATTCATAGCATGGTTTGGAGAAATGGAAACAAACCACTGGCTTGCACACTTCCTTTTCAACTCTTACACATGGCTTCATGTCTCGCCATATTTTGCCTCTGTGCAAAATTGCAAGCTGCTTAGTACTAAACCAGAAGTAGATACCCTTTTTGTACCTGAGTTTCTAATTTGAATTGAAGGGCAAGTACAAACCATAGTGGCATGATCTGGGCACCATGGTAAAATATGGTTAGCACCAAACTGCAAAACATGGTCTCCCTTCTCTGTCCTCTTTCTCGTTTTTGAAAGAATGAGTGAAGTGATGCACTGTCTTCATTCTCTGGTGTTAAGTTTGCATTAACATAAATATATGTGATTGTTTAGAAGTAGCTATTCTCTATTCCACAATTGGCTCCCTTTTTATCATCTTTGCTGCGATACAAAAGGAAAGCATCTCTATCTGTCTTGAAGAAATCTGCATGAAAGCAAATGGTGCGGGGGGGTGGATGGGACTGGCATATATTACAGCTTCTACTGGAACCTGTTTTTAGTCTTTGCATTTTCCCATTGATTCCAATAAATTGCATTTTTTTTTATTTGCCTCATTTTATTACATTATTAAAATCAGAGCATACACACAAAATAAGTTTGCTGTCTGCTTTCATTCAGAAAAAAGTGTATGAAAAGACAGCCTGTACTGGATGATAAAGCTCTGTTTTTAATGTCTGGCCATGTGGTTTCTTCATAGAAAATTAATACGTTAAAGATGAAATTCCTCCCTTAGTTTGCATATATCTCTTTGCAGGACTCTGTTCCACAGAGACATAATTGGAAGCATTTTTGCAGCTGAATCTTAGGCTTTATATTCCTTGGGTCTTGAGATCTAGAAAGCCTTCCTCCACACACACACACACACACACACACACACACACACACACACATCCCATCCATTTCCAGGTCTAATATTATTTAGTTTGGAAATATATTCAAATGAACACATTTATCTGGGAGGTAGGGTTGTCAGTTCACACTTTGCAACTAAGTTGGATGGGGCTTCTACTAGCTACTCACTCACAACATCTGTCTGCTGTAAGAACATAAGAGTTGACAACTAAAAATGAGGTGGCTGGATCAGGCCAATGGCCCATCTAGTCTCACAGTAGCTGACCAGGTGCCTGTGGGAAACCAGCAAGTGGACATGAGCAGAACAGCACTCTGTCCACTCCCAGCAACAGGTATTCAGACACATACTGCCTCTGACAGGGCCACACTTTCTGATCTCACTATTAGTAGTAGTGGTGGTAGTAGTAGTAGCAAAAGTAGCAAGACCAATACACTTAAAAATAAAACAATGCATTGTCAAAACATTTAAAAACATGAGTATTTATAGCACAATCCTATGCCTGTGAACTAAGGCATTGTTTCAATGGACTGTCCTTTCTAGTTAGGTGTTCATAGGGTGGCAACTTAAAAGGCTCAGCAGCGGAATACTTTGCATTGTAACCCAAAGACCATCTTCAGAGACTTTCCATTACAGTTTCTTCTCCAGAGTAATTGAAAGAAGCAACCACTTATTATTATTTTTTAAAGATACAAAACAAACTGAGATCATATCTACATGCATATATATCTGTCTTTGACTGGTGACTGGGAGTGGCCGCCGAGACCATATAACACCAGTCCTGAAAGATCTTCATTGGCTCCCAGTACGTTTCCGAGCACAATTCAAAGTGTTGGTGCTGAACTTTAAAGCCCTAAACGGCCTCGGTCCTGTATACCTAAAGGAGCATCTCCACCCTCATCGTCCAGCCTGGACACTGAGGTCCAGCGCTGAGGGCCTTCTGGCAGGTCCCTCACTGCAAGAAGTGAGGTTACAGGGAACCAGGCAGAGGGCCTTCTCGGTAGTGGCGCCTGCCCTGTGGAACACCCTCCCAGCAGATGTCAAGGCAATAAGCAACTATTTTACTTTTAAAAGACAACTGAAGGCGACCCTGTTTAGGGAAGTTTTTAATGTTTGATGCTGTATTGTTTTTAATATTCGGTTGGAAGCCGCCCAGAGTGGCTGGGGAAACTCAGTCAGATGGGCAGGGTATAAATAATATATTATTATTATTATTATTATTATTATTATTATTATTATTATTATTATTTTATTGTTCCTTTGTTCATAGGAATCAGAGGGCTTTGTGTGTGTTATGTGTACATGGCATAGCTCTGTACTATTCCTTGCTTCCATTCCACTGACCAATTTAAGATATGTATAAAGGACTAAAAATTGGTTCCTGAACTGAGTTATTTTTTTTAAAAATAAACCTCTTCATTTTCCAAATCCACATTAACAACCTTTCATGAGAAAAGATTATGCCATCTTGATAAACTATAACGCATTGACAACACCTAGACTTCAGTTAGGCTGCTCCTTTCAGCTCTTGCTGACAGATTGTGTTTGCATGTTGTCCTTTCCCCCCCTTATATCACATTCTAATTCAACATTTGTTTCAGAGGGATTGGTGGTGGTAGAGCTTGACTGCACCAAGGATTAGCTTGGCTTGGCTTGTTGAACATGTTCCATAGACATGCATGAATATAGTATTTGTAAAGCTTGCAGCTGATACGTTAACAGATAGACTGCAAATTGTGTTGTTGTTTTTAGGAAACTTGTAGCTTTCTAGTAACTTTCATTTTTTTCAGATTTGTTTTGTTGTCCCCTTAATATCTACAGCATGATGTAATCATGAACTACTGGAGCATTATGCAACTCAACCAGGTAGCTAATCCAGGAAATAGGGTTGCCATATGTCCAGAATTTATTGGACATGTCCAGGATTTAACCGGCAAAAATAGTGTTCGGGGGGAATTTCGGGAAATCTGCAAAATGTCTGAGATTTTGAGGTTGATCACCCAACAAAAACTCAACAACTTTGTGTTTCCTAGCAAAAGGTCAAGATCTTCGAGTTTCATTTCTCCAGAAAAAGCTCAACCACTTCTGAATTTTACTTCTAAAAATATGGCAACCCTACAGGACATGCCCTTCTTGTATGGTTGACTTAGGCTCACAGCTTGGAGTAGGGAACATAGCTCAGGTAGCAGCATTAATTTCTGGCATCTCCAGGTAAGGCTGGAAAATAGATCTTTCCACAATAGTTAATTGGTGTCTGTTAATTCTTTAGGAGAAGCCATGACTGTTTAAAGTGAGTTGACACTGTTTTAAATGTATAGTACAGATGGGGCCCAGAAGAGCTGCCGGTTTTCTTTTGTCCTCTTGGCCTATTTTTCAATAGCAGAGAGCCCGTCTTCCTAATTTCTTCCTCGGAAAAAGTATTTCAGAAACAATATACTACTGCATAAAATGCTATGTCCCAAGCGTTTGTCCACCTCGACCCTGTTCACAATAAAGGACAATAATTGTGCAATTACTTATCTCTGCGTCAACGGTGGGTGAAGTAAGAGTTGTGTGTGGAATTGCCATCAGGTGGCCTTGTTGCAGCTTCCACCGAGTTGGTTTAAAGCTTGCTTGCCTCTTCCAATGACAAGCAGATTAGACTGATATTCAATAATGCACCCTTCCAAAATACAAAACAAAACACAGTTATTCTTTTTTTGAGAGGGGGGAATCAAGCCTGAGGGCTAATTCAGATGTGGTGTTTGGGTAGCCACTTCAACAGGCTGGAGCTTCTACTGAGGCTGAGTTAAGGCAGGAATCCGCCCCAAGCAATGGTTGCTTTCAGAAGGGGGAGGAGCTGTCCTCTTTGACATTTTAAACCCTTTGAAGAGAGATTTCCTTTGAGCAATGTGAAGTCTTTGTGGTGATGGGAAACATACATTTATAATTAAGAGGAACACAGTGTACAGTAGAAATGGTGTAATAGCATGCGACTTACTGTGTGCGTTAAGAGAAAACATTGATTTGGAGGGTCTCATTGACCTACTTGAAATGTGACACTCGCTCAGACTGCAGTTAGTATCAGTGCAAACAGCCTCCCTTTCTTCTATGTACACCTCTTCTGTGGTCTTGCGAATAGCCTTATAATTTCAGCAGTATAATGCTGTGGTTTATTATCTACCCATAGCATTTTGTGTTCTAGTTTTCTTCCTAAGAGCTTAAGGGTAGCAAATACAGGGCTTTCCCCCAATTTATTCACTTTCCCTATTTTATTTGAGCCCTTTGAGGTTGGCTAGATTTAGAAATAGTACTTGGGCCAAGACCATCCATTGGACATATGCCTTCCAGTGTTGTACTTAGAACTGGACTTAATGGTCTGTGTGTGTGTGTGTGTGTGTGTCTGTGTGTGCTTTTCAGATGGGCAATAAACAATTCTAATTTACAACTAAATTAGATATTATTGGCAGTGTTGTTTCATTATTACAATCAAGCCTTCCATCTTTTTTATGTATGTATATGCTTTGCACAAAGGAAATGTATTTACAATATTGCCATATGGCGTCTTCCCTACATCACAGCCAGCATTCATAGCAGTTTGTGAGGCCCTAAGTTTCATCTTGTACGGTATCTGTGTCTATTTAAAAATTACGATCTCTTTCTAAGTCGCTCCATGTTCACACTGCTTCAATCTATGGGCTGCGTTCCGAGCCACTCTGCATAAAATGAAGCTCTGAGTTCCTCATTCACTATGAAGAGGAATGACTATGACATTTTCCACTTGTTGCCAAAGTGGATAGAATTTGCAGTTACAACTGCCACCACCAGGTGGATTAAGCCTGATAAATTTGTAGGCAAATACAAATAAATTAAAGTGTGGTTTTTAAAAAAACAAAAACAAAGGAAGAGCCAATTACCTTTCGATTCTCTGTCATTTGCAAGATGTGATTTGCAAGCATGGTCACTCCTTCTGATGGGATAAACCAGTGGTGGCTAACCTTGACACTCCAGATGTTTTGGAACTACAACTCCCATCATGCCTGACCACTGGTCCTGTTAGCTAGGGATGATGGGAGTTGTAGTTCCAAAACATCTGGAGTGTCAAGGTTAGCCATCACTGGGATAAACCCTACCAAATTTCAGAATGATGGCTGCAGTGGTTCTTCTATAAGAGACAAATGTTACTATTTTAGAATGGGCACAATAGTAAACCTAAGGGATAGCTGTGGTGAAGGAAAGTACTTGGATATAGAGGAAAGTTGGGGAGGAAATACCATTCTCCCACCAAGGAGCCTGCCTCCCCAGTAGGTTGGTAGGGTGGGGCACATATATTTTGGGGAGATACAATCTCTTCTCCCTGGGAGAGAAAAATTTCTCCATTGACTTGCATAAGGGAAGGAGGGGTATAAAATAGCATAAATCCATAGGAGAGATGGGGTGGAGAAAAATGTCCCCTTCTTAAACCACTGAAATTGGAGCACACTGGGGGAAAGAAAATACTGTGATTAAAAGCTACACCTGTCTGTTAAAACGAAAGATTCCCCCCACCTCTCCAGCACCTCCTCTCTCGTATATTTATTTAGAGATTTTTGACCCTGTTCTTCAGCCAAAAAAAGGATCCAAGAGTGGCTTACGTACAATCAATCAAACCAAGATAGTCCCTGCCCTCAGGCATGACACTCAAGAGGAAAGAGACAGGGAGGGAAAAGGCAGGGGACAAAATTAAACAGCAATTCTTAAGCAGTTGTTTAAATCGATCCAACATTTGGGGTGATCCAGGTCAGAAATATAATTCTCCCCACTCCAATTCACCTCTTAATCTGCAGCACATGCAGGGCTGGTGCACACCCCTAGCACCTGAAAATTTCTTTGACAGGGCAGACTTCCAGACCTCATTGATCTCCTTTGCACACTTTCTGCCATAACTGTAGAGTCCTTCATTTAGCATCAATCAAGTATGACAGACTTTTTTGTATCAAATCCTAGAAGGCATGGCACTCACAGAATAGAGAAGTTTCACATAATTCAGCATTGTGCTTCATGTTCTTTGATTCCCCACCCCACCCCAGCTGAATATAAAATAACTAAGGCTGCAACATTTTATTGATCATTTAGGTAGATAAATTAACTTATTAAAAAACTAAATTGGCTAAATTTGTGCCATTCATTAATGAGTGGAAGATAATTATGATGATTAAAAACTAGTGCTTATAAACTCTGTGGGTGGCACACACCATTTTTTAAAAAAAACAAAAAAGCACAGAGAGAATAAATGGTTTTTTCACACCGAGGGAATAAATGCTTTTTTAAGATGACGCTTCTTCTGAAATGTTGCATATCATCTAGAAACAAAGAAAATATGTTTCCTGCTTCAGAAAAAAATGCTTTTACTCATATGCAATTTCAATCAGCAAATTTATTCTTTATTTGTTTTTCATTTAACAGATGTGTAGCCTGTTGTTGTTTTTAAAGAATTCTTCACACCAGCTTACGAAATCAGTGTCAGAACATAATCAATGTAATATAATTTAAAACCACTTAAAACACCCTCTTCTTAATTCAGAATACTGAATAGTTCAGAATAATTCCAAAAATCATCACAAAACCCAGCGCAACATATCCCAAACAGATCACAGCTCAATTTCCATGGCTCGGTTTATAGTCACCAAATGTCATAAAAAGATGAGTTAATGAATTAATCTTCTGAAACATACAATTAAAATGAGTTTCATCGGGTGGCAGCCCTAAAAATATCCCCCCTGCAATTTGCATGTAAGCAACATATGTTAAAAATAAAAGAAACTTCACACATCATCATACTTGCCAGATAGATTTTGTGGCTGTTAAGCAAAAACTTCTTTTTCATTGTCAGATGGCTGAGGACCCACATCTCAGGTTGTTTCACATTTTTAAAGGCTAATAAGATACAGGGTTGTTTCAAACAGAGGAGCCTGGGTCATAAATGCGAATCATGCAACAGCCATTTCAGCTGACAGGTTATCATGCCCATTGGGAACCTATCAGGGATACGAAGACCACCAGCAGCCATTACAAGTGCTGTGTCTAAACCTGCCCTCCAGTTTCTCAAAAGTGTTTTTCACCTGCATAAGAAGCTCCCGCTTTTCTGTCTCATTCCTAGGGGGCTTTAGAATTTCTTTAGTATTTCTTCTGGTGGGTGGAGGATTGAGCTGAATTTATCATTGCAACATGGACGTGTCTGTGTGTTTCATTTTCCATTAAGTGCATGTCCACCACTCCATAGCCTCTCTGGTGGCCTGTGTTTCCTGATCTCAAAGTGCAGCACGAGAAGAACCACCTTATCCCGGCTTCCCATGACTTGTATTTTAAAAGTCTGAGCACCTGAGATTGGCTCCATTGCTGGTTTTGTTTTTAAGGGAAGTTCTATGGGGGCACAAGATAGTTTGAAATACACAGGTAGATCTCTGAGTGGTTACCACCGGATCTGCAAGGGTTTCTGACTCACAATTGTTTAACAACGTCAACAACAACAAAATGGCTTTTGTCAGATACTCTGAAATAAATAGCTATACCAAGAACTCTGGCCAGAAGTTTCAACAAAAGAAATACAATATCTACTCGTGAGTCAAAATCAAATAGGGTATATATTCAGTTAAGAATTACAGTCTTAAATGCAGTTGCAGGTTAAAACAAAAATTATAATTTCAAACAAAGATACTTGTCAGATACTGTCAAATGTTGAACTCCAGTGCCGAACCTTTGAATATTCGATGAAGATACTGAATATCAAATGATCAGAAAATATATCAGATGTTGAGACAAAGGGTACTTGGACAACATTTGCCAGCAAATTTTGTGTCAGAGTATTTTGAGGAGAACTGGCAATTTTATGGGGCAAATTCTTTTCAGCTCTGTTTGGGATCGTTTCTGTAAAGCTGAAACGACACTGCTTCTTCCACATTCCAAGCTGGGTGAATTTTGAAACTAGGGAACAATGGTTTTTCTGGTATGACTTTCCACTAAAAGGGGGGGGGGGATTTGGAATGATAATTCCTCAATGGATGGCCATTCGTCTTTCTAGCAAATTGCAATTCATATCATTATTAACTTCTTTGCCAAGCATAAGGTTCAAGCTTATCCCTGTTTTGAAAGTAAAGCTTTGGGAGCTGTTTATATGGCTGAAATAAGAATTTCATATGCATTCTGAATCTGGTGAAGTTTTGGCATTTGAAATGTTAATTTGAAGATACAGATTTCTGCCTACAGATCCAAACATCAGGATGGTTTTACATTGTATAGTGCTGCCATATGAAAGGCGGTGATTTGTCCTGAATCAATAAAAAAAATCATCAAATTTTTTTGTCTTAACAACTTTGGGGTTTGTCTTTAAAAAAGTTGAGTTTTCCTTTTAAAAAGCTCAACAATTTGGGAACCTGAGGCCCTCCTTAAAAAAAGTTCAACAAGTTTCGGGGTGTCCTGGTTTTTACTTTATGAAATATGCCAACCCTACCATTATAAATGCTTCAGGGGTCTTTTATTTGTGGAACCTCCTCCTAAATTGAAAAATACCGGTTTTCAAGATCTGAAATATTCACCACAGGAATCTGATGTGGTAAAATAATCCTTTGGTCACAACAAAAAAAGTAATACCTTCTAAGGTATTATTAATCCTTTTCAGGGGAGTGCACTTTCTATCAGGAAGAAAAATAAGACTAACCACCCCTACCAGTGGTGGGGAACCTGTGGTTCTCCAAATATAAGCAGGACTTTAGTTCCCAACATCCCTGACCATTGACCATGCTGGCAAGGGCTGATGGGAGTTGGAATCTCACAACCTCTGAAGGACCACACAGCTTCTCTCCTTGCCGCTGCCCCCATTACAGGGAAACCCAGTGCTTGAGATAGTCTGCCGCCACACAAGAGCAGACTAAAGGTAAAGGTAAAGGTAAAGGTAAAGGTACCCCTGACCTTTAGGTCCAGTCGCAGACTACTCTGGGGTTGCGGCGCTCATCTCGCTCTATAGGCCAAGGGAGCCGGCGTTTGTCCACAGACAGCTTCCGGGTCATGTGGCCAGCATGACAAAGCTGCTTCTGGCGAACCAGAGCAGTGCACAGAAACACCGTTTACCTTCCCGCCAGAGCGGTACCTATTTATCTACTTGCACTTGGCGTGCTTTCGAACTGCTAGGTGGGCAGGAGCTGGGACCGAACAACAGGAGCTCACCCTGTCACAGGGATTTGAACCGCCGACCTTCTGATTGGCAAGCCCTAGGCTCAGTGGTTTAGACCACAGCGCCACCCGCGTCTAGACTAGACACTTCCTAAAGCTTGGGGGCGGGGGTCTGCATGACTACATCAGTTTCTTTCAGCTCAGTGTCTCCCTCACATCAAATCTAACCGTACAAAATTGACTGATCTCTTGTTAAATTTCACCCTTGCACAAGAGACAACCGTTGGGAGATGTATTACAGGCAAGATTCTCTTGTGGTGAGAAGAGGATAGGTCTGGGAGAAGCTGATATCTGCTGTTCTCATTGAAATATGTGTTGCTTTCTTGTGTGTATCTGGTGATCAACCAGAGTGCATTACTCTATGCCTCTTTGTCCTTGGATTCCAAGATACCATAAATGACCCAGACTGTATTTTTTCTTTCCCTACCTGTGAAGCTCTTCAGGTTCCTTTAACCTCTGTTTCAGATTCCTATAATTCTCTCCAGGCAAGGCTACACTTGAGGTCTATTTGGAAGGGAGTCTGTAGTTCACTTGTTACATTATAAATTGAGAACACATAATCTAGGGCTGTGTGAGCCAACTACCTTCCCACAAGCCTCCAGTTGGTATTCGTGGTGTCAGCTCTAATCTACAAAGATCAACAAATTGGCTGCATGTGGTACAGTTATGAAAGACACTGACTCCCCCCCCCCCCGCCACCGCCGTCGCCTGGGATATACTGCCATATTATATCTAACATGTTGAGGTTGATATCTCTTGAGGCTCTGACTCGAGATGATTGGGGGAGAACACCCTATTTGTCTCATTTTCACCTTATGCTGCAGGTGCTGTTGGGTCAATGATAAAGAAAACCACCAAAATAACATGAAAATTGTGAGTATGCATCTTTGTGTAACTAGATGCTGCATCAAAAGTCATGAGTGAACATAGGTTTCAAAGAAAATCAATATTACATGAATACTAAAATCTTATGAAAGTACTAGTGGAAGGTTAGCAATACTGGTACCTTTCTGCCGGGAGTTTTAGTCTGGAATCTGAAGGGCACCAGGCTCACTACCCTGGAACTACTAGATGTCACGATATTAAGTGTGGTTGGGATTCAACTGATGACCTTTGCACTCAATGAAGTGTTTTTGATCGAACGGAGGCTTCCACTAACTCAGCAGTAGAGAACCTGAGGTCCTCCAGATGTGTTTGGACTACAACTCCAATCATCCTTGACTAGCTGGGACTGATAGGACCTGGAGTCTAGCCACAACTGGAGAGCTACAGGCACACCACCCCCGCACTATCAGAAAAGGAAAGGATGAAATGTGTGTCAATTGCCCTCCAGCTGCCCCACAACAATCCTCTCTCTCTAACTTGGCTTCAGAGAGGTGTGAAGTCCTCCAGAACAAAGTGGAAGGTGGTATGAATGCTTGCAGGAGGAATGGGGAATCAGGTCTCCCCTCCTCTTTCATTAGTGCTGGATCAAAAGCCCTTCCATGAGCTCAAAGAGAACCAATTGGCTCCCATATAAAATATGTTGAAGAAATGGCAGGATTTGTATTTTAAATTTATATAGAACAATTTAAAAATGCAGAGACTGTACTTTCTGAGAATTCTAAGGAAAAACCATCTCCCGCAAAAGCTGCTGCTTGCCTTCTATCACTGTGCCATTGAGAGTGTGCTCACTTATGGCTTATGTGTGTGGCACGGAAGCTGTACTACCCAGGACAGGATGGGGTTGGGCAGAGTTGTTAAGGCAGCAGAGAGCATTGTTGGCTGCTTGCTCTCAACCTTAGAGCAGATTTATGCCACGAGGTGCCATAGAAAGGCACTGGACATAGTAAAAGATCCATCGCATCCTGGTCACCATCTCTTCGAGCTCTTGCCGTCGGGATGGAGATACAGGACGATGAGGAACAAGCCATCTTAGGAACAGCTTCTTCTCCAGAGCGATCTCGGCCTTGAATGGGAAGCCTGGACTTTGAAAGTCATCTAATCTTACCTGTTATGCTGTATCATACTGTATGGTTTTAATCAGTATTTTTGTAGTTGTTTTGTATTTGCGTGGAGTGCCCTATCTGGGTGGATGGAGCAGCCGAGTACCTATATACTCGAGTATAAGCCGACCCAAATATAAGCCAAGGCACCCAATTTGACCACAAAAAACCTGGGAAAGCTTCATAGGAGCCACTGCCTGCCTCACTCGAGTATAGGCCAAGGGCGGCTTTTTCAGCACAAAAAATGTGCTGAAAAACTAGGCTTATACTCGAGTATATAGGGTAATTTCGTTGTCCCCAAAGGGGACAATGACAATAAAATATATTCTATTCTATTCTATTCTATTCTATTCTATTCTAAATTATATGTGTATACCTGAAAAAGAGGAACCCCCCCAAAAAATACCTAATATGTATTTATATGATGATGCATGCTGAATTAACAATACATCAGATGATATCTGATGAAATGGAGGAATGTGAAAGAAGAAATTCATATACAAGGTTGAAGGATTTAATTTGGAACACGGGGGGGAAATCAATTATTCAAGAAGAACAAAATCCATGTGTACAGTCAATTTTTGATGTATAGCTAAGACATAAAAAGGAAAGCTTCCCTGGGATTCTCACCTTGTGTGTCGTGTAATTATATTGATCAAATAAAACAGAAGGAGATATTGGGTGATATGAGAGAATGGGAACTGCGAGATTTGTGGACCCTGCAATACTTTTTGAATGTTAATGATGAGGAATAGGATGTTACCGTTTGTCCCTCAAAGACTTAATTTTTTTTAAGATAAGGCATGCAATATGTTTTTTATAAAGAACATTGTCATTGCTTAAAGTCACTATTTTTCCCCTCTCACTTTTGCTCCATCCCTGCTTTGTTCAAATATATGCTGTTGTTTGAAACGATCACTTTCCTCTGCTAATGTGCGACCTGCCTTCTCTTTTGCTTCCCTCCCCTTCCCTGACTTCATGCACATCCAGGATTGTGACACAGCACTACAATGGGGGTTGTGTGACGACAGCCTTCCATTTTTATGTATATAGGATGATACACAACTAGGTGTGCCAGAGGGCAAGGATCTGATTCCACTCCTGCTGAGAAAAACTCCCTCAGTTCTTGTTTCCTAGCAGATTGTGGTTTATTAGTTTGTTTGCTATTTCTGTAGCACCGAGAGATATTTTAGCTACTTTACTGGGGGGGGGGAGTTACTGGATGTCACACACACACACACACACACACACAACCCTACAGTAAAAAGCCAGATGGCTAATGGTCATTGTAATAAATCTTAAGTTAAGTAAAAGTAAATTAGTAAGAGGCCACAGTGCTCAAGTCATGCTGCTTCATGCACTCTGAAAGCCAGTACTGCTTCCTGATACCTTGGGCACAATGTCCTCATTCTTCCTTCCCAACCAATTAATTCCGCATTGCAAATTCTGCTTGGACGTCAAGGAGAGCTCATCTGCTTTTAGCTCCCTTCTTGCCAGACACATGTGTGTTAGGAACTGCTCCTCCCTGTGTTGATCAAATAGTTCACAGTGAATAATTCATCCAAATAAATTTAGCCATTTCCCACCTGCTTATTAATTGGAATCACAAACAACTTATGTTTTTCTTCCGTATTGCCGAATGAATAAGATCTATGAATAATGCATGGTCTGTAAGACTTGAGTGTTTTGCTGGAAAGTACTGAAACTATGAGTTGCTCAGCTGATACATCAAATGCACAACTTTGGTTTTATGCATGTAAGCCTCAGTACCACACATTCAAAACCTGCTTTTTAGCATGTGCAAAATTGTTTCCATATCCGTACCGGTATTTTACATTTGCAATGTTTTCCACTTAGTAGATTTCAATTTTAAGACTGCAAGACTATACTTGCTTATCTTGGAATAAGCGCCATTACTTCTCCTTACTTCTGAGTAGACGTCCGTAGGATCGCACAGTTAAAGCCTTTAACTTAGTTAGATCATACCCTTCTTGTGCAGTCCTATGTAGGTTTACTTGAAAGTAAGTCTCTTTGAATTTGGTGGAGCCCTTGGGTGGCAATTCTATGCATCCTCACCTGGGAATAAGTCTCAATGAATACAGTAGGGCTTCCTTCTGAGGAAACATGTGCAGCATCCCACAGTTGGTTTTTTCATTGCAAAGGCCAGCTTGCAAGCTGTAGGGTTTTTATTTCTCCCTTACCAGTACCCATGCCAGACTGTTTGCAGAATAACAAAGTTATTCCTATGCAAAGTGTAGATGGAAAGTATATAGTAGTTGTACTGACTGAGAAGTCGACCTTGAATGCCTTTTCTTTTGCATCTGACAATGACACAGGTCTCCATGCAGCAAAACACACCCCTGTATTTTTTTTAAGCCGCCAATAAAACAAACTGAATCACTGAATGACTAAATTATTTGTTTACATTACACAGCTGATGGAGTTAATTTTTTGTTTTATTTTAGTTAGTTATGGAGTCTTTCTGTCTAATTACTGTAATTAGCTGAATTAATAAATCTTAGAGACACTCGGCATAGAAAAACCAAATGCAGATGGCACAGTTGTTTCAGACGGCTTAAGATTATTTGCCACATGGTAAATATAAATTTAGCATATGTACATATGCACCATGCTTTTCCTGAAGAAGTAATATAACAGCCTTCTTGTGCACATATGCATGTAAAATATGCATGTGTGTTGTTTATATATCTATAAAGATGCTTAGGCCTCATCGACCCCCTGAGCCAATTTCAGGGGGCACAGGGGAGAGAAGTGTTTGGATTTGAAGAGTCTCAAAGCGGCTAACATTCTCCTTTCCCTTCCTCCCCCACAACAAACACTCTGTGAGGTGAGTGGGGCTGAGAGACTTCAAAGAAGTGTGACTAGCCCAAGGTCACCCAGCAGCTGCATGTGGAGGAGCGGAGATGCGACTCTGGTTCACCAGATTACGAGTCTACCGCTCTTAACCACTACCCATTGCACAAGTGGAAGTCTTTGCATAATCCTGCTGGTGGGATTCACTAGCTGGGATTCACTAGCCTCCTTGTAGATCTGCCATTAACATGTCAATTGGGTCCTCTGGTATTGAGGACAAAATCAGGTGTGAAATTGGGCTACTGGGGGGATTAAGGTCACTTGACTTCATGCTCATAGCTTATGATGTAAATTGCCTCAAAGGAAGCAATTCATAAATGAAATGATTAAAATGTATGATGATGAAAAATGAATTTATTATTAAGGATTGTGCTTCTGCTGCTAACAGTATTAAATCAATGATCTCAGTCAAAATTTCTAATAATCTGTCCTATGATCTGTCAGACTGAAAATTCCAGTGCTTTTTTTCTGGGAGGACATGGGGGGACGCATACCCCTAAACATTTTGTGAATCTAAGTTTGGCCTCATTGAGGCCAATATGAGTAGGAAAATGAGAGTACCCCTAAACATTTTTTTAGGGGGGGAAAGCACTGGAAAATTCTATAACATTCAGATCAGGTAAGGATAATTATGTGTAGTACGCATGTGCTTCTTTTGAAAATAGAAAACAATAAAGGTTTGTGCATCTTGCCTGAAGCATAAAGACTAGAAGACTCAAGGCTGACACACCTTCCTGGCATGACAATCTCCTTTTAAAGAGTGATGCTGGTTTTACATCATGGGTGAGGTTCGTGCCATGACCTCCTGCCTAATGCTACATCCATTTTCACATTAAGCTTCTAAGTGTGGCCTGTTGTTGTCCGTCATCTAGGCAGATCACCACACCAAAAGAACAGAGAAGACAGGAAGCAAAGAGTTTCGTAATCATACCAAAGCGCCAGAGGAGGAGAGGACGGGAAATAATCATCGCACACAATTATGCAGAGGCAGAGGGTGATGGTGCCAATTGACTATTTTGTCAGGGCTTTGTGATAACCACCCATACTTTGTGAAAGGCTTGTGGCCATTCTTTTAAATTACAATAAGTGGCCGGAGCTTCAAAGCGACGCTACAGTCAGGAGATGGCTTGATATAACGAAGATAGCATAACCACCTAAAATGCACACAGTGCAACCCCCGCCCACCCCCCAAATGAAAGTAATTAAAATTAAATATGAGCACCTTAGATAGCTTGATGTGCTAACAAGGGATGACTAAAGGCTCCCTCCCCTGCTTTAAAAACACTGCTTTAAAAACAGTTGGAGAAGACTGAAATTAAACAGAAGCCAATATGTATTAGAGATCAACCTCATTCGAGGCATATAAACTTGGTACAAAGCTGCATTTAAGGGGGAAAGGGGAAAATAGGAAACCATATTATAATGAGACAAACAAGTGGTTCCATCTAGCTCAGCACTGTCCATATTAATCGGCAGCAGCTCTCCAAGATTTCAGACAGGGTTCTCTCCCAGCCCTACCGAGAGATGCCAGGGATTGAATATGAGATGTTCTGAAAAGCAGAATGCCCAACAGACATTGACGCATCAGGTGTCACTGAGCCTGGTCCCCTCTTTCTGGATAACTGAATGACAATATATAACAGGATACAGTTAGCAAGATCGAAGCAACGGGGCTTAATTTAGTAGGATTGTGTTCCATTCTATCTGCTCTAGCCCCAAAAAGTTTCAGCATTTCTCAAACTTGGTTCCCCAGCTGGTGTTGGACTACAACTCCCATCATCCCTGGCCAATGGTCCTGCTGGGTAGGGATGATGGGAGTTGTAGTCCAGCAACAGCTGGTGGGGGCAAGCTTGCGAAACACTGGTTAGGTTCATTTTAACTTTAAGATCATGCATTGCTATTGTAAGAAACTTTCTTTCTTAAACTAAGTTTAGCATTCCATTCTTTGGGCAAGAACCAGTATGGTGGCCAAGCTAGTGGTGGCTGCTGGTAGGGACTGGTAGGGCCAAAGTCAGAGATGCCAACAGTAGGCGGCCCCAGAGGCATTGAGAGGCAGAACCCAACTAATTCCTGTTCTATCCCCATCCTCTTCTCTTCTCAGCTCTACAATGGAGGAGGAAAGTGACAGTGCCTTCCATTAGAAGGCAGGCTGATGAGGGCTAGCCCTAATCTACCAACCTCCACTCAAATAACAGGACTTCTCCTTCATCTTCTGGCCCTGTTCCTCAGTATCTACTCTGGATTGTTGTAGGAGCTTCCAGAGTAGATTTTGGAGCGAGTGGTCAGAGGCTCATGTATAGTCTCTGAGAGGAGTTTGACTATATACAGTTGCTTTATGCCGAGTTGGCCCATTGGCCCAGCTAGGCCAGTACTGTCTACTGCAACTTGTGGTGAGCCTCCAACCAGACAGAGCATCAACACATGGAATGCTCAGGCACCTTCTGAGTACACACTGAGTCCCTTCTGAGTATCTGCTTGCCCTCTCATGGCCCCCTCATTTTTTACCAGGTGGCAAGCAGAAGTGAGTCACCCACAATTTTTTTAAAAAAATCGCTAGCACTGTCCCAGTAGTAATTCTATATCAGAGCATTGCTCTTGAGGGCATCTCACAAGTATCTGCTGCAGATTTTGACACTAGGAGCCAGAAGATGGGGAGAGAATGGAAAGCAAAATTTAGTTGGGATGAGGGTAGTGCTACCCATGTCTCCAAAGACTCTGGCAGCGATCTTCTCTGTTATCAGATATTGTTTTAACTGGTGTTCTAGGGCTGGGGTCAGCAAACATTTTCAGCAGGGGGCCGGTCCACTGTCCCTCAGACCTTGTGGGGGGCCGGACTATATTTTGAAGAGAGAGAAAAATGAACAAATTCCTATGCCCCACAAATAACCCAGATATGCATTTTAAATAAAAGGACACATTCTACTCATGTAAAAACACGCTGATTCCTGGACCGTCCGTGGGCCAGATTGAGAAGGTGATTGGGCCGGATCTGGGCCCCGGGCCTTAGTTTGCCTACCCATGTTCTAGGGGCTGAACTTGGGACTCTGTCCATGCAAAACATTTTTGTTGGATCGTACACTTTCAGGGGGACGGATGTGGCCTTGACCTCCAGGAATGGAAACCTTAACAGCACACTGTCTGCAAGAACACGCACCAAACATCTCAACTTTAGCAGAGCTGCTACTGGCTTGAGAGTAATTAAGTGCTAATCACAGGGGTGTGCTGTTTTGTACGGAAGTAAACTAGTTTCCTGAGTGGATAAACCCTGGGGTCAGAAGCCAAGGAGTTTATTCTATCAAGAGAATTGGATCGCTCGCTTCAGATAAAAGCAGCACACTGGCTCTGTTGTTGTGATTACGGTACAAAAGGGAATAAAAGAAAATCGGACACTTGACAAATCTGGAAACTATATTGACATAACAGACCATAGTAACCTGCCGTATGTAGAATCAACAACAGTTGGCCATGTACGAGACAGAATATGTTACTATCAAGAACTGGGACTCAACTCGAAATTGTCTGAAACCTGGAGAGCTCTAGGTAATGTACGAAAGTAAGAGGTATGTAAATTAACATCAGGTGTGAAATGTGGACAACTGAATTAAATGTTAGGAAAGAGAAAAATGGAGAAAAACCAAAACTGGCAGGCAACAGATCCAGAGGCAGCATAGTAGGCCTCTTCAGGGCTCTAATATATGCAGGGAACTTCCCTCAAGTACAGGAGACTCTCTGTTCCAAATGTCTTCCCTTCCATCCATGGAGTTTGACTAGAATGGCAACAAGGTCAGAACTAGCATGCTTACTCCTGCCGTTCTTCCTAATGAGGAACACTGGAATACTAATGCAGGAGACGTAAGAAGATCCCTGTTGGATCTAGTGGCCACAACGACCATCCAGATGTCTATGGGGAGTCTGCAAGTTAAGAAAGCTCTCTCTGTTTGTGATTCCTAGCAACTGATATTCAGGGACATGCTGCCTCTGGTAGTGGAGATATTGCTTAGCCATCATGTCTAGTAGCCATGGGTAACTTTATCCTCTATGGTGAAGACGCCAGAAAGGAGATTATGAATAAACATCAGGAAGAAGTTTCTGACAGTAAGAGCTGTTTGACAGCGGACGAGACTCCCACGAGTGGTGGACTGTCCTTCCTTGAAGGTTTTTAAGCAGAAGTTGGATGGCCATCTGTCATGTATGATCTAGTTGAGATTTCTGCATTCTGGAGCTTGGACTAGATGACCCTCAAGGTCCCTTCCAACTCTACAATTGAACAATCTGAGAGGACCATTCAACGAGGCCTGCCTGTGAGTTTCCATATGAATTGACCTGGCCACAACTGGAAAGAACATCTTGTAGCTTTTGGGGGGTGCAGGAAATCTCTGCTAATATTCTTAGGACTTACAGGCAATTAGCCACCACATGAACGGCGTGGATGAGCTATTTCTCCTTTATAAAACTCAACTTTTTAAAGAGTCAGAGGTTGCTTGCTTCCAGTCTGAGCATAGTGGGGTCAGCTGAGTCAGCAGTACATCATGCACACAGACTCTGGTTTTGCATACCACAATTCAACCCACTCTAGGATGGAATTTTGGTACCCCAGAGTCCAGGTTAAAAAAGAAAGAAAGAAACGTATGCATCTGCCAAGGGGCCATGTGAGACTGGCCCCCAGAGAGCGATCATAGTAATTCTCCTCTGATGCTAGACGCAAGCTTGTTATGCTGCTATTTCATCACCCTCTAGCCCTTAGTGCATCAGATTATGCATAATCACATGCCCAATCAGAATCAGACACTCTGTCTCTGTGCAATATTCTTCATGTAGTCACACGATGATTTGTGTTTCTTTTGCACATCGTCGAAAGTGGGCAGTCAAGCTACACCTCAATTAGGACTGCTCCAACAGATGCCAGAGGCCCAAATCAAAAGATGAGCTGAATTCACAAAAAAGGAAAAGGGAAAAGAAAGGGGGGGAACAGATCAAAGGTCTTCTGGCGTTCATAAAGGAATTATGGACGCAAGGTCAGCCTTATTAGGTTAGTCCAACTGATCCAGTCCAACATGCCTCCAAGGCCACATACAGAGGATCATACCTCTTTTATTCCAGATTAATGAATAACAACAACTGCTGGTTGCGATTTATATTCATGGTGGAGTTTTTTTTTTAAGGCAACATTTGTCCTACCCCACTCTTCAGCCCAAAAAGACTTGCCTTTTTGTTCCCAGAGCAGCTTACGTACAATCCATTAAAACAAGGCAGGTTTACAATCTAAGGCATGGCACCAAAGGAACAAGGCACAGGAAGGGAAGAGGGGGAGAGCACACCTCAGACACCCATTCTTAAAGTTAAACAGCAGTTCTTATAATGACCAGCTGCAATGGAAACAGCTGAGGGGCACTAAGCCTGTGATGGGGCTGGCCTTTCAGCAAGGGGTGGGAGTCCTGCTTCCCTTTTCTTCCAGTGAGGCAGTCTGCTGGAATGACTGGTGCTAGGTGATGGTTGAGTGAGAGGAGGCCCAATGAAGCTGGGATTTAACTCAGCTTCCCCTATGCAACTCTTAATTTATCCTGCTTGAGAAAGAGGGAAAGGGTGTCTGAGGGTGAGAAAGAATCGCTAATGGGCACCAACAATCTTTAATATGTAGACACATCTGAATCAGTGGGTTTCTATCTTACCACCTTGACTCTGAAATCTTCAGTTTGCCTGGGAAAGTATGGAAATCAAAAGCGTAGGCATACAAGGCAAGGAAGTTACAGCCTGTGCTTGCTGACCTCTATTTACATTAATCCACAATGGGGGACTCTCACCAGTTATGCATTGCAGCAGAAGACCTCTGGAAAATGCAAATAGCTTCTGATCCGCTGGACCTCTAACCTAATTAAGCCATCTGAGGCACATCCTGGTTTGACCTATTTGGAAGCCTGACAGATGAAGCTCCATGCCTGAGGCGCTGCTGCCACCACCAGTAGTCATATTAACTCTCATTACGTAAGGATTAAAAGCTTCCATTTGACTTATGCAGATATGAACATTAGACATACACACAGCACAAACTTTTGCATTCATCATGCATAGTGGGAAAATTAGATCCCAGCAGCATGGACACTTAGTATTCTAGACCCTTTCCTACTCTTGCTCTAGGAAAACATCTCTCGTAGGTTGTAGCACCTATAAGAGTTATCCAATTCAAAATATTTGTGTTCAGTTTCCATGGGTCTTTCTTAGCTTAGGATATTCCAGCTCTACCTTCCTACCTCCTCCCCACAGTGTTTCATACTTCTAGTTATATTCTAGTTATATACTTAAGTTAGTTAGGGCTCCGGGAGAGGCACACAGCTCATGGATCTCCTTACATCCCAGAGTTAGTTTGATACAATACAAGTCATGCCTTTTCTTTTCTTTTTACTGGCCTTTTCCTATAACAAAAGGCATTGAATATCCAAGGATCAAGAATGAGCCTCAACAATGAATAAGGAACTGCTCACAAAACCCCAATATCTAGGCACAATGAACAGCCTATTGATTTATTGCAGTCCCCTAAAGCAGGGGTGGAGCACCTCAGAAGCTGAAGGTGATCATGGGAAAAACAGCAAGCTGGAGGGGCAGAGCCATGGCTGATGTCTGCTTGGATCCAGGACTGCAGTTATGGGAAAAGCAGGACTCTCTTGGAGTGTGAATGCTGTGAACGCTTCCATCATAAGCCCAGGTTGTGTGTGTAAGTAAATAAACCATATATCATAAAGACACCACAGTCTCCGCTGTGCCTCATTTCCAAAAGGAAACATGAAACCTGGGTAAAGCTCCTGGAACCCCTGGAATCTCTCACCGCTCAGAGATTGGATGGGGTGGCATGCAACACACTCTACACATTGTCTGATTACTAATTCACCCTATTGTGATTGTCATTTGCCCTTTGGCAAGTCACAACTCTGAGGTAAAGACTTGACAAGCCTCTTCCTGAACTGTACATTTCCCCAATATGGGTAGATGGGGACAAATAGTAACAAGGCAGCTATCCAAGATAAGTTAGGAGCCAGGAACCAGGAGACAGGAAGCCAAAGGAACGTGGCCAAAGAACAAACTGGGGAGATGAAGCCAAAAATTGTGCCAAGACACAGGACCAAAGACCCAACAAAAGTATGCTAAAACTCATCAAAACTCAAGAAATTATTGCTTCTCAATCAAGGCCTAACTCGGGCAGTAAGCCCTTTACAGACCTCCCTTTCCTGGGTGGTCCAATGGACACTTGTGTGGGCAGGACCAGTGTAGGGCTTGGGACTATCTAACTGCAAAGGTAGAAGCTTCCACCACATAGGGCAGCCAAACACAAAGCTGAAGGTTCCCAGTTTGAGTTCTGTCAACTCGTCACTCCCACAATAGCCATGAGAAGCCCATGGGCAGACCATGCAAGCAAAAGTCCCTTCCAGCATTATGGCCTGATACATGGTTTTCTCTAATTGCCTTCAAAATGCATAAGAACATAAGATCCCAACTGGATGCAACCAAAGACCCATCTAGTCCAGTATCCTGTTCTCACAGTGGCCAATCAGATGCCCATGGGAAACCCACAAGCAGGACCTGAGTGTGACAGCATTCTTCCCACTTGTGATTCCCTGCAACTGATAGTCATCCAGAGGGACACTGCCTACAACAGTGAACATCTAAGCTAGCGGCCATCAGGGGGACAGATGATCTTTCAAGAAAAACTGTGTTCTATTTCTCATTGAGGAACCACTGATATATTTCCAAGAATCCTCAAACTGCCCATGAACAGAGTTTGAAAGTCATTGATCTAAACTATTTAGTACTGTCTCTGTATGCAGCAAACCTTTTCTTCATTATTGTTGTTGAATCTGTTATTGAATGCTGTTCAATCTGCTATCAGAATCACACTATTACAGTAGTTGGTCTTCTTTAAAGCACTATTCAAAACAGCAGGGTTTTGTTTCCTTGCATCTAATTGCTTCTTTTGATGCTGTATGAATTACTGTTCAGTGATTTGCTTCCTTTTATTTATTCTATTTCAAGATCTTCCACAAGTATATTTAACACCTTTTAGCTTGGAAAACATGGTCATAAAGTAGTCTGTCTCTGGGATAATCATAACGTCAAGCGTATTTTTACATTTAATATGAGGAAATTATGTGTTAAAAGGTAAGGCAACTGGTAATTATTAGCAAACTTGGTGTATGGTAACAAAAGCACATCAAAGGCCTTTGCTGCCCATTGGCCTCTACGCATGACGTCACCAGGCTTCCAAGTCTAAGAGCAAATTAGCCCTTTTTTCTAGGTTATGGTCTTCAATTTGACTAATGCAAGATGCTGAATGAGGGCATCCTTCATTGATGAAATGACAAACTTTGGATTGCTGAATTACGTTGATGGTAGACAAGTGTCTTGTAGATGTTCAGCTCTTATCTGATGGCAGGGCAACATATGCATGTCTTTTCAAAAAGGGAGAAGGGACATTCTCATCCCGTAATTTTCTAGGGCAAGGATGGGGAACCTGTGGGACCTCCAAAAGTTGTTAGACTCCATGTTCGATTAGCACCAGCCAGTATATCCACTGGTCAGGGATGATAGGAATTGTAGTCCTGGTCTAGGACATTTGACTTAGAAGAGAGAGATAAAAGGAAAGCATGACCAATGAATAAATGAAATAAGAGATACAATTAGCTTCATTGTCCTATGCAGAGCTGCTTGGTTTATTCATTTATATCAATGGGTAATGTTCCTTGAAGACTGGGTTGCAGTGACAAGGAGAATAAGCTATGAATCAAGAAGTCCCTGGTTTAAACTGAAGATTGTAAGCTGCTGTGGGGAAGAAGTTCCTCAAAATGTGAGGTACGAGTTCTTGGATAAATAAACAATGCAGATAATTAATAATTTTGACCTACATTGCAGGGTTATTGTAAGGATTGTGGAGATAATGTATGAGAGGGAAAGGCTTTTCATTGCATTTTGGTCCCAATCTTTATTCTAGAAGCTTAAGGCGACATACATAGTTCTTCCCTCCCACATTACAACAACCTTGTGAAGTCACTTTGGCTGTGAGAGACTGACAGCCTGGTGTCTGAATTGGGTACCAATCTGAAAACATCTCCTGTACCACACTGACTTTTCAATTTCGTACAATACAAAAAATAAAGATAAGTTATAAAACAATGCAAATAAACACCCAAGGCAGAGACCTGAAAAAAATGAAAGTCTTCAGTTGTTTCTGGAAACTAGAGATAATGGGTGCCTGTCAGATTTCAACAGGGATGCTGCTCCACAGAACAGGGGCAGCCACACTGAAAGCCATGCTCTGAGTTGCTGTGGATTGGGCTTCTGATATTTTGGGGACTTTGAGGAGAAACTCTGCTGTAGAATGCAATGACCTGCTATAAGGGGTAAGACAGTCTTTCAAGTAACTTCGTCCTGATCTGTATAGGGCCTTATGCGTTAGTACCAAATACTTGATCTTGGCCCAGTATGAAATTGCTCATTTGCATTTGTTTAGCCTGACTTGTAAATATGCCAGTAAACATGCCACTTTCCAAGCTGAATTTCCCCCGGTGTGCCCCATTTCTAGTTTTCTGTCCAGAAAACACCCAGTTGTCAATATAACGCTAATTGCATTTCCCACTGCTTAAAACTTTTAGCCAGGCACCGACTATTTTTGTTTGGCTTTGGTGTTTTGCCTACCTCTAAGTCATTGCATCGACGCCATCCTTTACACAGCTGACGAATCAGGCCCATTATATTGAAAAAGAGCTCAATAAAGCAAATGAAAATTACATAGGAAGAAGCACAAAGATCACACATAACAGAATTATACAGAAATAGAGAGTGGGAAAGGGAGAAGAAAAGAAAATTGAGTGTGAAGCCCCAGGAGTCCGAACAAGCCTTTGGAAATTTAAAAGGTTTTAAAAAAAGAAACACGATGGTTATTTCACTCATAATAATAGCCAGCTACTCTGTCATTAGTGCAATAGGGAAGTATTGTACAGTTGCTTTAGGAAAACGTGGACTTAAGACGTAAGAGCCCATTTACACAGAGAGATAAATAATGCGGTACAGATTTCCTGTGTCTCTTACCTTTTTAGACTAAAGGAGCAGTCTTACACACAAGAAGCTGGTGCAAGGTAAGCAGGAGTAAATTAAGCCAATGTAAAATTATACCAGATCCAAACATTGTTCAGCAGTTGGGCTACTGCTTGCTGAGTTGGCCTAACCCTGGAAGAAGGGAAATAAACCTTTGAAATAGTATTTGGGATATACTACTCTTTTCGCCAGCTTAATTTATTTGTGGTTATTAATATTGTGCACTTGGAAGCAATAGGATGAATAAAAACTGACTCTTCTTGAAATAAAAATAAAAATTGTCCAGTCCAAAAATATGGTTCCAAAGCTTTACTAACTGAACCTGTTCCAAAACAAACACTTAGAATAATAATGTTGCATCCAAATAGTTGAATAATATGTGTTTCCCCAAGCACAGGTACAGCATCTTATAAAATTACTTGAAACAGAGCTGAAAACATAGCTCCGTCTATCCACATACAGCCTGCATTCCATGCTGGGTTATCCTGGAGAGAGATCATTAGCACATCTTCCTCTTTGGTAGTTTGAGACGAACTCACACAAAATGGAGATTTGCAACTGAAAATACTTCCCATGTGATCTAAAGTTAAACACCTTGTGACAGAGTAGCAGAGATACATTCAAAGTTAATTATCAACCTGTTAGCTCTCTGCAATTCCTTGGTTTAGCTACAGTGGAAGTTTCCATGCTATGTATTTAGCAGTACACATACATAGGCATACACAGGTATCTTCCATTTCAATGTGCAATTAAACAATTATACTCATGCCAGGTTGCCAGGTCACATGACTGAGCCGAATGGGTTTAGGATCCAGGTTAAGTCCGCACACCTCTGGTCCTGCCCTGGAGCAACCTCTTTTCAGGGCTTTTGCTGGTTTAAGATCTGCTGGGCTTAGCTCAACCAGCTGGATCGCAGCTCAGCCAGGATGGAGAAGAGATGCTGGCATAAATCCAGAGGTGCTGAGGATGAGGGAGTTGAGCTGGTATAGCCCTGCTGTGCTGAGCCTGAGATCTGCTGAATCCCAATAAGTGGCAGCAATGTTGCTGCTGGGAAAGCAGTGGTGAGCACCACACCACTATGCCGACTGCTCCTTATATGAAACATTTTTCTGAGAATAAGGAGTCCAAGCACCAAAAATACTTGATTCCTTCCTATCACTTGAAATCAAGAGAGAGAACATGAAGACTTTCTCTCTCTTGAGCTGAAAATCATTCCTCCTGGAACAGAAAGCAATACCTGCAGGGGCTAATCTCGAGAAAACATATCCCTGCAAATCCTGGCGGTGTTGCGCTGCAACAGAGTGGAACAACCAGCACAAGATCAAAACAGGATTTATCTTTCCAAAGAGCAGTAAAAACTAAAACATACAAACGAAAGCCTGTTTTGTTGTTGCGCTTTGATAAATTTGACAACCCACTGTGTTTTTTTATATCGCTGTTTTCCCCTCTCGCTCGGAGGACATTTTGTTTCTTGTAAAAGCACTGGTAGCAAGTGAGAGGTGTTTCCACCCCAGCCTCATCCTCATGTAATTTAGCCAAGAACATGCCACTGCGAGCCCTGACCTTTGCAAACCACACAATATGCTGGAGAAAATCCGAGATCATTGCTTCCCCCCCCCCCCGGGCCTGTATTAAAGATTCTGACTGGCAGCAGTACTCCCAGGGCTCAAGCAGACGTCCTCCTAGCCTTGCTACTTGAAACCCATTTAAGTGGAGAGACCAGAGATAGAACCTGACACTTTTTGGCTGCACATGCCCAACCACTAAGCTATGGCCTCCTACATGTATTTTCAAGATGAAATCAATTATTAAGTTTCCAGCTCTTCCACCTACTGTTCAAGTCTCAAATGTGTCTGGAAGGAACACAACATTTCCAGGATGCAACCAAAACTATCTTAAGTATTTAGTAGTGGTACTAGGAGTCTGGCAGTTTTATATAGGGCAGATATGGGGAGCCATTGGTGGTCCAGATGTCAGTGGACAACAGCTCATCACATCATTCCTGACTATGGGTCATGCTGCCTGGGGCTGATGAGAGCTGAAGTCCACCAATATCCCAAGGGCCACAGGGTCCTCACCCCCTATATAGTGGGTTCCTACAACCCCTTTCAAATGTTGAAAGCACACACATTGGGGGAGCTGTGCCAGCTAGCACTCCAGCTATGTCCCTGGCCAACTGCATGTTCATCACTTGTATGATGCTGTCCAACATAATTATTATTATTATTATTATTATTATTATTATTATTATTATTATTTATTATTATTTATACCCTGCCCATCTGGCTCGGTTTCCCCAGCCACTCTGGGTGGCTTCCAACAGAACACAGGGCGGGTGCCACTACCGAGAAGCCCCTCTGCCTGGTTCCCTGTAACTTGGCTTCTCGTAGTGAGGGGACCACCAGAAGGCCCTCGGCACTGGACCTCAGTGTCCGGGCAGAATGATGGGGGTGGAGACGCTCCTTCAGGTATACTGGAATATGTTTTACACACACATTGATTAGGGCCAGGATTTTCCCTTTTGCGGAGAATTCCTTCTGCATACATCAGTAGGAGCATAGGGTCATTTCGCTTGGCCACAGAAGGTGCAGCTGCCTGCAAAAAGCAGGGCAACATACATAGCGACAGGGATAGTTAGTATGACCCTGTGATCCCATCACAGTGGACTGTACCCAATGCTAGTCCTACTCAGAGCAGCCACACTGAGGTTAATTGGCATGGCTAACTTAGGAACATTAATGTCAATGGTCTACTCTGAGCAGAGCCTAATGTTTTCAACCTGTGAAGGCATTCATGTGAACAACCTAACATGAGGTCACATTCTCAAGGACCTTCTCATATGTTCAATTCAAAAATTGCTCCAGTGCTTCTTCAAGGTTATTTAGGTCTGTGGCAGAGGTTAAAAAAACCTGTAGAAACAGAAGGAATGCCTCCTTCCAAATGTGTCCTCATCACCACGTCCTCTGAAGTCATCAGAGGAGGGCCTGCTTCAAATTTGAGGCTTGGGTGGGTAGCTATAAAGTACAGGATGTTCTCCATCGGGACAATTTCATTTGCAGCTTTCCAGAAACTGTTTAAGACTTCTGTTCTTTAGAGGGGCCTTTGTGGTATAAATAGTTGCTGGGTTTTACTGACTTTTTAATGTTTTGGTTGCTTCTTGATGTCTTGTTTTGCTCATCTGCTTTCACTGCTTTCAAGTTTCTATTTTATGTTATGTAAGAGTACCATATGAAGAGCCCTGCTGGATCACACTAAGTGTTCACTCAGTCCAGCATCCATTCCTGCAGCAGAGGCTAGACACGTACTTCTAGATGCCTGCAAAAAGGACATTTAGGAAATAGCCCTCCTGCATCATTTATCTTCAGAGATATAGACAGGAGAAGGTGAGGCTGGGATGCAGGGGGACATTGAGGGGGCCACTCACCCCTCTCATAATTTGAAACCTGCCACCTTCTTTTGAATGCTTTTGAGAGGGCGTGGCTCTGAATTCTGTAAATTAATTACATGCAGATTGAAGAAGTACTTGCTTGGTATGTTATCATCATTTCTCTCCATGTCCTTTTCCTCAATTATAAAAGCCTAAATGCTTTGGTACAAAGCTAGACAATGTGATGTTCTCCATATGTTGTAGGACTCCTAATGCTATCAGGCCCAACCAGTCGTTAGGGTTGATGGACGAAATCTCACATATATGTTTTTTTAAGTCAACATTCCTCTTCGAGCTCTTTGCAGCACAATGTTTAGCCATGCCTACTCTGAAGTAAGTCCTGAGGGGGCCCAGATAAGTCCCACCCCACATAATTGATCACATGACACCGTGCACGCACGCCATTTGAATGGCAATGCCCATCAACTTTAGGGGGCCTGGCCCCCTCAAATATTTTATTGGGGGTCTGAAGACTCTCCAGCTCCTCAGAGGTCGGCTCCTATGGTGCAGCCTACTGCCACATACGTGGGATTACGATTGCAGCCTTAGTCTTTAATTTGTGATGCAATCTTTGGTTTCTTTGGCTTGTTTTTGTTACTCAGATCATAGTTTGGCACTTCATCCTTAATTATAATGAAGTTCCATTAATGCTACTTTAGGAGAATGCAGATTGCAAAGCTTTCCTCAGCGGAAATATCAGTGTCTTTAACCTTTGGCTACCAAGAGATATTGCTCACTCTTATGCGACGCCGGGTCATCTTCAGTACTGGCCCCTGTGACTTCTGCAGATGGGCTGAAGCTGACATCCATAAGAACAGCCTTGGCTTGGCTTGCCAATGTGGGTTGCAGATACCTAAGATGTAAAAAACAGCTTAATTAACCTGTTTGAAACGGCGGCAAATTAGCTGTCTGCCTACCTGGCTTATTTTAGCAGATAGCTAAATATATACTGTTTAGGAAGTAAACTGCAAATCTGCTGCCTTGTCTTTCTGTACAGAACATGTGATGGTGGGGAGGGGGGGAAGCAAGACTGTGAGGTAAGAGTATATATGCTTGAAGGAAAGAACTTGGAAGAATGAACAGACCTCTTAGTGGAACAGGAATCAGCAGGTAGGTATCATGAACAGAATTTCATCATTAAAAGGGTAGCAAAGTTGTGCAAATAAAAAGTCTGAATCTGGTGTACTCCAGATACCTTTTCCTTTTTCTGTAGGTCAACCCTATCTATAGCTTAAAGGTAAAGAGACCCCTGACCATTAGGTCCAGTCGTGTCCGACTCTGGGGTTGCGGCGCTCATCTCGCTTTATTGGCCGAGAGCCGGCATACAGCTTCCGGGTCATGTGGCCAGCATGACAAAGCCGCTTCTGGCGAACCAGAGCAGCGCACAGAAATGCCATTTACCTTCCCGCCAGAGCAGTTCCTATTTATCTACTTGCACTTTGTTGTGCTTTCGAACTGCTAGGTGGGCAGGAGCTGGGACCGAGCAACGGGAGCTCACCCCGTCGCAGGGATTCGAACCGCCGACCTTCTGATCAGCAAGCCCTAGGCTCTGTGGTTTAACCCACAGCGCCACCTGGGTCTATAGCTTATATTCCCACAATTCCCACTTCCCATTACCTACCTGCTAGTGAATTTATTCCATCCAACTTGTCATATATCTCAGCTTCTGAAAGCTCACAGTCCCCAGTTCTTGCATCGCCATCCCTTCTCCTCGACCAAGTACCCGCCGTCCTATCTCTGCACCTCTATACATCATTATTTAAGGATGAGCATCACAACAACCTCCCTTGCTTTCCTACAACCATGCGCTCAGTGCTAGCTCACATGATGACTTTCTGCATGATCCCATTCCTGTACAGCTTGACCCATGCACATCCATCCTGAAACGGCCATAAGAGTGACTGAGCGTAGCACAAAATGCATTTGTGCCTCCTCCTGCCCAGCCAACATTATTTATGTTTGCAGTAGTGTGTAAAATGGTGCTTTATTCTCATGATAAACATGCCTCTGGAGGCATTAGCAAATAGGCTGTCTGGCTCCAACCCAGTGCTTCGTGGTGCAGAGTATATTCAGCTTGGAGTAACCCATGATACATGTGAAACTGCTCTCATCTTAATGGAACAGGCCATTTTTTTAGAGTCCCTTTGGTCCAGCTCAATTTTTCATTCGTCCATTTCCCAACCTTTCTCATGCATAGAGTTGTTAAGAGCTGGAGGTGAGATTGCAAGTACCCAAGTAACATCCATATCAGACAGAAACCTAATGACAGTCCTTGCCAACCTAATGCCTTCCCAGATACTCCCAAGTGTCCATTTTCCAGGGACACACTGGCGGAGGAAGGGGGCGGGGGGAGCGCACCGCCCCTGGCAGCGCGATCCCGGTGGGGTGCCATCGCGGCTGCACCCCCCGCCAGTGCTGGGCGCCACGCCCCCAGGACACGCACCATGCCCCTGCGGAGCATGAATCTCCGCCTCTGCAGGGACAGTCCCAGATTTACAGAAGCCATTCTTGTTTCTGATTTGATCCTGGAATGTCCCACTTTTCCTTAGGATGTCCTTATTTTCATCAGAGAAATGTCAGAGGTTATGGAGTTACATGACCCCCTAGCCAAGGAGATAACTAACTATACAACCTTTAGAAGACACCTGAAGGCAGCCCTGTATAGGAAAGTTTTTTAATGTTTAATGTTTTATTGTGTTTTTAGATATGTTGGAAGCCACCCAGAGTGACTGGGGCAACCCAGACAGATGGGTGGGGGATAACAATAACAATAATAATAATAATAATAATAATAATAATAGTGGGTGGGTGGGTCCCTATTTTTATTGGATAAATGTTGGAGGGTATCCCTTCCAGGTGTTGGGGACTACAACTCCCATCAGCCTGGCTGGGAGTGATATAGTCCAAAGTATTAGAAGGGCACCAAATTGGTAAAGGCTGCTGTCAGATTCTCTTATCGGTTGTTCAATAGTAAGAGCAAACCATCTTGTCTTTAATTCTCTTTATTTTGTGCAAAGCTATTTACAGTGCAGAGTTCAGTTTATCATGTCTGCTCAGTCACTAACAGAATCCGGAAGTGCCTCCCTTCTGTTTTGGCGCCAACACCAAAGCCTCAGCATCCTGAATTGCCGCCTTCTCTTCCTACGTGAAATAGGCGCCGGAACTGACGCCTCCCCCTCCAAGCGAGTCTGCTGGGTGGTGCCAGGTCTCCCAGCAACTCCCTGGACACCTGGCACTCCCTGGCTCCCAGCCACTAACTGCTCCTCCCCCGAAGAGGGGCTGCCAGATTCACTCGAAGATGAATCTGTCGTTAACACAGGCTACGGGTCCCTTTATGCACTCAGAGCTGGACTGGTAGGGGTGGGCAGATCCCTGACATCCGCTCTTTCAGTGAGGCCCTGTTCTGAATGCTCTCACCAACTGAGCACATGTAGAATACTGGTAATTCTAAGCCTGGCGCTGCATGTGTCCAGACAGAAGTGTTCACCAACATCCTGGCTGCTGGATTCTGAAATAACAAATTGCTCATCCCAGCTTTGCAAGAAAAATCCATCTCAAACTCCTGAAAACAAAACAAAGAACAATCCAGCTTGATATGTCCTTGATGTGTCATCTGAAAAGGAAAGAAAGGTTTGTGGAAATAATTGTATAATAAAAATAGGTTACTTCTGATGTAACACTACTGGAGCCTGTTAATTGCAATTTGTCACTGTAATATTAAATTGTAATCATAAATTTTAATTATAATCCTCACCAAATTGTATCAGCTGGTCCTTGATGTGATTTTCCTAGCTTATTAAACTATTTTGGTATATCTCCAGCCTGCTACTTCCTAAGAACTAAGACAATGAACTGTGCTGAACTACAGCTATGGATTCAAGCTCAACACAGGTTGTGGAAACAGAACAGGATCATTAAACAGGGTTATCAACACCTCCCTGGCAGGACTGCTAATATAGGCCTGCAGCAGGGCTTCTCCTAGTACAAGGGAGGAGCGCAAGGGTGGAACCTGGAGGCGGGGTGCTTCCGCCTACCCATTCCCTTTCTTCCATCCACCCACCAATCTCCCAAACCTGCTCTCCTTTCTTTCACACTGAGAGCCAGTGTGGTGTAGTGGTTAAGAGCAGTGAACTTGTAATCTGGTGAACCGGGTTCGATTCCCCGCTCCTCCACATGCAGGTGCTGGGGTGACCTTCGGCTAGTCACACTTCTCTGAAGTCTCTCAGCCTCACTCACCTCACAGAGTGTTTGTTGTGGGGGAGGAAGGGAAAAGGAGATTGTTAGTCGCTTTGAGACTCCTTTGGGTAGTGATAAAGCAGGATATCGAATCCAAACTCTTCTTCTTCAGCTCCACTTACTAGCAGGGATAAAGGATAAATTTGTTTCAGTTTGCACTGATAGACAAACCTGCCTAATGTGTATTTTTAAAGACACAGGCAGGTGAAACCACCACCCCATTGAAAAGCCCAACACCCATTTGCTCTCTTTCATCAGAAACTGGGAGAATGGCATGGTGGTACAAATTTTAGTGAACAGGAGCAACTCCAACCTGGCAGACTACAACAACACACATTTTTTAAGGCATTGTAATGGAGGCTTTTATGCTTTTTTTTCTTTTTTTTTAAGAAAGTGTATGGCCATCCTTTTATGCACTTGAATCCTAAGATCCAAATGTAATTAGGCTAATGGACCAATTAATTAAAATTTCTACGAGAGCCTTTTATTTACACTAATGCTTCTTGGTCTTCATTTGGCAAAAAGCATTAAATAAACACCCCTCCCTTTCCCTCACAAGCCATTAACCATTTGTTCCCATGACTATATTGTAGCCATCAACCGGAGTATACCAGGATTGGGGGGGTGGGGGCTGCTGCTGCTACAGTCCTCAGGTCTGGCACCAGCAGCTGGCATCCTTCAGCAGTTTCCAGGGCCCATATTTCCCTTTTCACTGGCCTGGTGCTCCAGGCAGCTGGACCTAGTGTCTGTTTTAATTTTCAGAACACCTCTGGGGTAGCATTGCTCTGAGGCACTGTGGGGTATTCAAAATGGTGGCCAAACCCAGATGCCCAGCACTGAATGGGCTTGGACTGGACAGCCTTTCAAACAGAGGTTCGGACTCTGGCAGGCCTTAAAATAGATTGCTGTTTTGTGCAAAGCATGATGCATGGCCCATGATGCAGGGACAGCTTGTGCATCTGGCATAGCGGAAGAAGAAGAAGAAGAAGAGTTTAGATTTTATATCCTGCTTTATCACTACCTGAAGGAGTCTCAAAGTGGCTAACATTCTCCTTTCCCTTTCTCCCCCACAACAAACACTCTGTGAGGTGAGTGGGGCTGAGAGACTTCAAAGAAGTGTGACTAGCCCAAGGTCACCCAGCAGCTGCAAGTGGAGGAGCGGGGAAGCGAACCTGGTTCACCAGATTACGAGTCTACCGCTCTTAACCACTACACCACACTGGAGACACATGGAGAAGAGGACATGCGAGTCTCTTGCTCTTTTTATTTGTTCCCCACATGTAAAGAAGAGCATCTTGTTCTCACAGTGGCCAACTAAATGTCTGTGGGGAACCAGAAAGCAGGACCTGAGTAAAACAGCATCTTAGTCATTTAGAATTCCCTGGACTTGGTATTCAGGGTCATACTGATGCTGACAGGGGAGGCAGAAGATAGCCATCGTGGCTAGTAGCCATTAACCCTCCCACCCCAATATTGTGTAAAAAGAAAAACTGCTCTAAAAACAAGAGTGAAGATGAAAAGCTCAGTTATCAACACAAACTCTGGAAACTATTAAACTGTGCGCTCTCTCTCTCTCTCTCTGTGTGTGTGTGTGTGTGTGTGTGTGTCTACTTGCATCCTTACTGGTTTCTGGATTTAAAAAAATGCCATTATTGTTGTTTTTAGTAGCTTTATATGTAATTGTTTTTTTTTTAAAAAAATAACATTTATTCAAAAGTTACAATACATTTTCAATCAATATATCCCCTCCACAGACTCCTCTGTGATGATGATGGCATTGAAAAAATAGTTTTCACATATGCAACTATTTTAACTTTTTATATGTGCAATTGTTTTAAATGTATTGTTATTGAAATGTACATTGCTTTGAGATGCCCCACAGGAAGTAATTCATGAATGAAATAAAGGAAAAGAATAAGCTAGCAGTTTGTCAAATAGTGCATAAACTAGATAATGTTGGTGCATTTGATAACGATCATTTGCTGCAGCTTCCTGCCTATTATTATTATTCAGGAAGCCTACCCAGGCATATGATTTAGTTACCTATATTCATTTTTAAAGTTACACTGATTTAGGGTTCAATCCTATGCACAAGAAGCTGGCATAAAGCAAGCTGGGGTAAAGTTGCATCTGATCCAAACCCCATTTAGCAGCAACAGGGATGCTGCTGCTGCTGCTGCTCTGCCTACGGTAAGTCTGGCAAAGGAAAAACAAGCCATCAAAATAGTGTTTTGTGCCGGCTGAGCCAGGAATTAGCCAGCTGAGCCAAAAGTCAACTGTATCCTAAATTGCTCATCCCAGCAGATCTTGCCATAGGATGGGACCCCAAAATCTGTGTTATAACTTTAACATATACTTGTTTTTAATCGTTTTGTGAATTTTGCCTATATTTTGGCTACAATTTTGTTATGTACTGTACACTGCTTGGGGGGGGGGCTCTTTGATTAAGCAGCTCATAAATCTTTCAGAAAAAAATAACTCAAATTTGCAAAAAGTGGGTAGATCAAACCTATGTACTTAGAAATAGATAATGGTGAATCCTTTATTCATATGAATACGTCAATATATGTTGATTCCTAATTGTGGGGTTGTAAATAATTATTGTTCTCATGCTTATGATATATAGTTATGCTTATAATTATATGTGTGATACACTTTTTTTGTTTGTTGAACCTGCTGGTCCCTGTCCTGATTACTTGTTTGGTTGGTATTACTGGCTGGATACAGCAATGGTAGCTAATTTCAAACCTGGCAAAAGCAAATGAATCAATGGATATTTATTCACAGCACCCATACCCCCTGTTCCGTGTTTCTTAAAACAACAATCCCAAAATGCAGAGAAATGGGGGGGGGGGGAATCCAATCAGCATTTAGAAGCAAGCAAGAAAAAACAAATTCATGGATTTTTATATATCCCATGATACCCTTTCATAGTTACACAGTTTTAAATAACTTTATGCACATCAAAGTATCACAGAAAGATTATGATGATGATGGTGATGATGTAATATTGAAATGCCCCAAGCCATAAATTAAAACACATATTATTAACTGACTACTTGGGTAATAGCCCTAAGATACATAAATGGGTGCAGCCTTGGAACAATACGTTCTTTTTTGTGGAGCCTCCATATACTACTATAATTATTTATTAGATTAGATTTGTAATTAACGTGCTATTCAACTCAGATCCTAAATACCCGAAAGACCTCCTTCTCTACAGGGCCTCTAATATGCTAAGATGGGTGAAGAGGGTCCTCTTGGTTGTTCCACAGCCCTCAGAAGCTTGAGGTGGCAGTGACCTAGGAGAAGGTCTTTTCTGTGGTGGCCCCTAAGTTATTAACCTCCCTTTTCCCAGAGTTGAATCTGGCACGCACTGTAAGCTTTCAACAAATGCTGAAGACACACCTCTTTATCCTGGCTTTTGACACCTGAGATGTGTATTTTAGGACCAAACTTATTTTTGTGATTGCAAGTTCTTTTAAACTGTTTTTATTGTATTGGGTGCGTAAACAACAACAACAACCTCTTACCCACCCTTCACAATTAGTGTAATATTCTGCTACTGTTACAGTTAGTGTTAACAAAAAACAGAAGGAAGGAGGATCGTTTTGTTTATTTGCCTACGATTGCATATTTAAAAGCTTTAAGGGGGATTTAACGTCAAGTGGTAGGGGAAAAGAGCAATTCCTCCCTTCTTGCTAAATGGTGAGTGCCACTTAAGCTGGGCTTGCAGCTGTTTGTGCCACTGCAGCTGAGCGCTGGGCAAAGCATTCCTGATTCTTTTATTTTTGAATTGCCTCTTCTGTCCTTAGCCCAGAAGAGCCTCAAGACGACAGCAAGTACAGCATCCACTTAGCTTGTAAGATTGTACGGCCACGATCGTATTACATCTCCCTGAGTCCTGAACATTGACAGTACAGAAGAGGGTTTTACTACTATAAGCTGCCTCAGCTGCCTCCCAAAGCCCTTAATATGAAGAAACCTGTCTGTATCAAACCGTCTCTTTTGCTCTTGATGTGGGAAATACTTCTCCGCTGAGATCAGCCGTTCTGTTGGACATCGGCCACTGTGTCTTTCAAACAACGGCTGAACTCAGTTATATTGCAGGTTAGGGATTAGTGACAAGAGTTTTGAGGGCCAAATCCAGACCCTTGAGGAATTCCAGATGTCTAGCCATGGTGAAGGGCTTGATCCCCACCACCTTCCGTCCTCTCTTCAAAGTATCTCTCTTGGAAGGCTAGTTGCGGACCCTAACTCTCAACAGTGCACAGCATCATATTTATTATTTGTTTTATTTAAAAGCATTTACAAACTGCTTTAAAATAACCTAAGTGGTGTAAAATATTTTTTAATGAATATAATTCAAAAATAATACAACTTAAAACCAATAAAGCTGCAGTATAGGAACATGTAAAAGCATAGAAAAGCAAACAAAACAAACAAAATCAGAGGAATCTAACACAGAAAGTAGGATCCAATCTTATAAGTCAGAGAAGGCTTGGGCAAAAAAGATAAATATTTAGAAGACATCTGAAGCAGCTGATGGCAACTTTTTTCACATTTGGCATTCCATTAAACAGAGGAAACAGCAGAAAATACCCCTTTTAGGGTCACCACCCTGGTATTTGATAGAATTAAGACCACATGTAGACTTCCCCAGGTGATCCAAGTGATCTTACAGGTCTGTACAGGGACATGTGATCTATCAGGAATCCTGGTTCAAAGTTGTCCTGGCCAGGTAGCTAATTGGCAGCCTCTGATATTATTTTTAAAACATTTGAATACCATTCTAACGCCATGTACTTTCTTTTTCAAGGGCATGCTGTTCTGTTCTAACACCAGAGTGTTGCAGAAGACTCAGACTCCATGCGTAAAAGAAACTGAGCTGAAAGTAAGAAGCTGCACTGCCGAATGGCTAGAATGAGCTGAAATAAACGCATTCCTAAAGTTTGACTTATGTAGAGAAGCTGTTCAGGTGAATGCATTTTTTCATGTTATTTTCATAGTGCTCAAAGCATTTTAAAATCATTTGAAATAGTATTACATTAATTGCTGCTTTTCAATACTCCAAGGAGAAAGCAAAATTAGTTGTTGGTTTAAGCTTTGTCTGATGCCTTGATTTTTCACCCTATACCTGACTACTTACAGTGTGAGGCAGAGTCAGTACCTTAATCCATAGAGGACATTGTCATAAAATATAAAAGCTGCTTTACGTGGAGGAAGCAGTGGTGATCACAGGAAGGGAAGGGCAAAAGCAGGGACAAGTTAGTTGGAGTTTTTTCCCCACCTCACCTCCCTTTAAAGACCCTTTAAAGAGTCTCTTCCTTTAAATTCCTAGGAGTTTATCTCAGTGAAGACCTTACTTGGAAAATCAATACAACCCAGGTGGTTAAGAAAGCCCAACAGAGACTCCACTTCCTCAGAGTATTGCGAAAGAACAATGTCAACCAACATTTGATGATCTCCTTCTACCGGTCCACAATAGAAAGTGTCCTTTCATACTGCATCACGGTGTGGTATGCCGGTTTGACAGCCACGGATAGGAAGTGCCTACAAAAGGTGATGAATACAGCACAAGATATTATGGGATGTCCTGTGAATCCGCTGGATGACATCGCGGAAGACCGTTGCCTCAGGAGAGTGAGGAAAATCCTCATGGGTGATTCACATCCTGGCCAGCACTTTCTTGATCTCCTGCCTTCGGGCAGAAGATATAGAAGCATGATTAGTCGCACCAACAGGGTAAAGAACAGCTTCTATCCATGGGCTGTTAGGCTACTGAATGAAAAGGGCAACTGAATGAAAAGGCTACTGAATGAAAAGGGCAACAGGGCAACTGACTTTTCGGTTAGGTGTGTGTGCATCAGTAAATGAGGGGAATTAAGACTAAGAGAGCTGAGTAGGGGGTGCTTGTGTAATCTCACTGTATACAAGTTGTACAATAAAGTATTTCAATTTCAATTTCATGGTGCGGGTTGCAGCCTATGTCATAATACACTCCCCAGGAGCCAATTCCTCTCCAGTAATTTTTGGGGGGAGGTGGGCTAGTGGACCCCCGTTCCCAAGGACAGGCGCATACCAGAGCAAAGATGGATGAAACAGAACCATTCACTTATCCTTGTCCCAGAAAAAATAAAAATTCCCAGTACATTGTGTAAGGAAAAAGACAGCCCTAAAACCTTCACAAAGTGCCATAGTACTCTTTGTCCTTTTGCTGCTCCAGACTAATACAGCTTCTTTTCGGATAAAGCTGAATAATCAATAATTGTTCATTTGTTCAAATTTAAGTGCTGGCAGCTTCCCTTTCAGCTTATTCAGCGAGCAAGAGTCAGCTGTATAAGTCATAGATTGTTACAGGATCACTGTGTTGGCCTTCAGAGTTGCTGGACGTGAGGAACCAATGCTTCCAGGAGGCGACTTGGCAGTGAGGACATCCAGCAAGGAGAAGCCCAGTATAAAAAACCCAACTTATCCTGCATCTCTTCTGCTTGATGGAATGTATATCAAAAAGTAGCCATAAATAGGAGTGATAGCTAGGGTTGGCCATGTGTCCGGCTTTGTAGAGGACTATCCTATATTTGTAGGACTGTCAAATGACTCTCCTGTGTTTGAAAGAACATAAGTAGAGCCTTGCTGGATGAGGCCAATGGCCCACCTAGTTCATCATCATGTTCTCGCAGTGAACATGTAGGAAATCCGTAAGCAGGATCTGAGCACAAGAGCACTATCCTCTCTGGTGCTTTCCAACAACTGGTATTCAGAAGAATTACTGTGAAGGCAGAGTACAGGCATCATGGCAACCCAGCTAGATGGACAGGGTATAAAGAATATCTTCTTCTTCTTCTTCTTCTTCTTCTTCTTCTTCTTCTTCTTCTTCTTCTTCTTCTTCTTCCCCAGCCTGGTGGAATGCTCTATTGCAGGAGACCAGGGCCCTGCGGGACTTGACATCCTTCTGCAGGGCCTGCAAGACGGAGCTGTTCCGCCTGGCCTTCAGTCCGGGCCCAGTTTGACTCCCCTCTATGGCACCCTGTAAGTTACCATTTTGGCCCTTTTATCGGCTCATGTGGGACCAACATGGATAGCTGGCCCTGATGAATACTTGAGGTTCCCGGCCCCTATGGTTGTAATTCGTGGGCAGTCATTTAATTTTATCCTGATTCCAATTTTTAAGCTGTATTTCAATCAATTGTTTGATTGTGTTTTAATGTATTTGATATTTGATGTTAACCGCCCTGAGCTCAGTCTTGGCCGGGGAGGGAGGGGTATAAATAAAAATTTATTGACTTCTTCTTATCATCACCATCACCATCATCATCTATTGGCAGTTTTTCCCTCTATGAATTTCTCTATCCTCATGGAGTATTAAATTATCTAGGCCCTGTTTAATGACCAGTGACATAGCTACTATAGTATTTCTATTTAAAGCAGATCAATTATTTCTGAATTTGCATCTATATTAACTAGTATGTGCAATTTTTATGTAAATCTTTGGCTTCTTTGTCCTCTTTTTTTTTCTCTCTTGAGGATGCATTTCCTCGTTCCTTGGCGATGTGTTGCTGTTAAAATTTCTAGCCTGCCTTCTCCCAGTGGAGCCCAGGGCGGCAAACACCAAACTGCGAAAGCAACAGAATTAAAAATAAGATAAAAGCATATTTAAGAACTATTAAAGCCATCTAAAAACCACGATGAGCATCTGAACACATTTTAAAACAAATCACATATCCTCACAGCTAGCGATTTCAAGCTTGCCGGGAACAGTATCTTTTCAGCCATCAGATTTCTGGGTGAACAGGATTGTTTTTAAATCCCTCCCGGATGTTAATTGTGAGGGAGTTGGACACACCTCAATCCAACAAATGGGGAGCCAATTATCTGTCCCTGTCATGGATCAATGTCAACTGGGCAGCAGTCATAGTTGTCACCCACTAACAGGGTGTCTTCTGCCGACTGTAGGGCCCAAGATGGTTAATATTCGGTAAGACACTCTTTGAGGTATGCAGGTCCTAATCCATTTAGGTAATGTCCAGAATTTCGCAGACATTGCCAGGACTCGGTTGTCTGGGTGGAAATTGCTTAAGTGTAGATTTTGGTGAATTTCCTTGAAAATAGCACAAAAACTTTTTTTAAAAAGCTCTTTAAATTTTTATTTCTGATTTTCAATTTTATGCATTTCAATAATTTTACATTTTAACATTTCAAAACTCGATTTCTTTCTCCCTCTTTCTGTGGTTCCTTAAATTTATCATTTTTAATGTTTTCTGCATATTCCAAACTAACTTAATCATTTATCCATCAGCTTTAAATGTCTACTCTTATAAAACTGCAGGTTATTACAATAATCCTGCCGACGTCCTTATCTGTTTAAATATTCAATAAACCCTTTTCAGTTCTTTTATTAAAAGTTTGTTTTTCTTGACCCCCCCCCCCTCCCCATAAGTCTCGCCATTTGTGCGTATTCCGTAAGTTTTTGTATATTCATTCTTCTTTTGCTGGGGCTTCTTCTTCTTTCCAGTTCTGGGCGAATTATATTCTTGCCGAAGCTCGACTTGTGTCCGGATTTTCACTTTTTGAAATAGGGCTGCCCTTATTCAGGGCTTTGTGTTAGGCCTGGCGGACGAGGCATCCGTGGCCTATGGCTGTACAGTGGTACCTTGGTTCTCAAAGCAAGCTGGCTCTTCATTATATTCTTAAATATTTCCTTTACTGCTAGGCCCCAGAAATGATGATTTATTTAGACTGCTGTTCAGGCTACTCATTTATCTGGCAACTGGTTGGCCAAAGTAATTTTTTGGTTAGTGCTGTAACTATGCAAATAGGTGTGAGAAGCGTGGGATTTGTGGATAGGATAGACATATCACAAAGGCATTGAAGGGATTGCTACCCTGGCCTTCTTCCTTGAAGTCCTATGCAAATAAACAGGAAAAGAAGGCTGGGATTTGCCGCCACGGAAGTTCAGCCAAAGCTGTGGTAGTTACCACTGCAATTGTATCTTTGCACTATGAGAACATGGGTTTGAAGATGGTTCGAACATAAAATATCAGTGTTTCAATGCATTGTGTTTCCTCCCCACTCAATCAAACATCCTGGCATAACGCCACCTTGGAACCTCTAGAGTTTTTGAACACTGCATTCTCCCCTCTGCTTGCAGAACAGATGTAACTGTTTCTAAATATGTTTTTAACATAGGAAACTTTCCATCATCTACGTTTTATATGTATATATACAGTTGTATAGCCTTATATGCCAATAATCCAAAAGAAAGTTTCTTGTCCAATTTTCCTTTGGCTTTTTCACATTATCATTTTTTCCTCTCTCTCCCCCCCCACCCCCCGCTCACCGGGTTTTGGCATTGATATAGTGGCTATAACGGAAAGCTGGTGGAATGGAGAGAACCAGTGGGACATCATTATCTCTCGATATAACCTCTACAGTAAATGCAGGGAATGATGTACCAGAGGTGGTACCACTGTGTATGTCAATGACAGCGTTGAGTGCAGCAAGCCCAAATCCCAAAAAGGCAGATTCCTCCACAGAATCGTTGTGGGTGCTGATATCAGGCCTTAAGAGGAATTTAGTACTGGGAACATGCTATCATCCCCCTAATCAAAATGCTCAGCGAGATCTTGAGATGCAGAATGAAATTTTGTAGTAATGGGCAACTTCAACTATCCTCACATAGACTAGTTACTATGTGTTCCACTCAAAGATGTAAACATTCTAGAAGAAGAAGAAGAGTTTAGATTTGATATCCCGCTTTATCACTACCCGAAGGAGTCTCAAAGCGGCTAACATTCTCCTTCCCTTTCTCCCCCACAACAAACACTCTGTGAGGTGAGTGAGGCTAAGAGACTTCAAAGAAGTGTGACTAGCCCAAGGTCGCCCAGCAGCTGCATGTGGAGGAGCGGAGACACGAACCTAGTTCCCCAGATTACAAGTCTACCGCTCTTAACCACTACACCACACTGGCTCTCAATGATGCCCTAAATGACTGTGCCCTAGAACAGTTGGTCATGAAACCGACCAGAGGAACAGCATCCCTGGACCTGGGCACTCAGGTGTGAGATGTAAGTGTTGTTGAGCCAATTGAGCGCAATGACCATAGTGCCATTAAATATACATGTACATGGCCAATTGCCAAGACAATCCAATACAGTCATTTGACTTCCAAAGATAAAACTTCCCCAAAATGAGGGGATTAGTAAAAAATGAAGTTGCTAGGCAACGTCAAAAGGGTCAAATTGCTCCAAAATGCTTGGGGGTTGTTAAAAACGCATTATTATAAACTCAACTGGAGTGTACCTTTACCCTTTACCTTATCCCAGGGGTGCCCAAACTTTTTTCAAAGAGGGCCAGATTTTAAGAGGGCCGACCAAAGTTGTTGAGCTTTTTTAAGGATTTGACTCCAAGAAATAAACTACCACAGGGGCCAGATGAAACCGGCTGGGGGGCCGAATTGGTTCCCCAAGACGGACTTTGAACATGCCTGCCTTACCCCCAGCACCAAGCGGATGCTGATGTTGTTAACAAGAAGAGACAAAGAAGCTATGAGGGGCAAGTAAGCATCCTTTAAAAAATGGAAGTCTTACCGAAGAGAGAACAAAAAGAAAGAAACTTTAGCAAATTCCTCTGGGGCGTTAAAAAGCTCAAAACGACCTCTCCAAACAGAGTGAATGGATGGTAAAATAGAAAATGCAATTTAATGCAAGCAAGTATAAAGTGATGCCACTGGCCTAATCCTTCTCTTAAACGTACATCTGTATTTCCTCAGTGTAGGATGATAAAAGGTTGGGGAGGTAGTGGGTTCTTGGGGAAAAAAAGAAGTGCTCTCTTTACTTGATTACACTGGTAGGGAAAGAAAGGTTTGCCCAGGAATAGCAAGATGCTGAGATTAAAATTTGGAAAGCTAACTTTCCAAGGGATCAACAAAGAATAAATAAAAAATGTGCTTGGAATAAGCACTGAATGCAGAAAGAGCAAAAATGTCTTAATCTACATGTGGCTCTGCTGGTAAATAAACTGCATTTCTTCTTCCAAATGCATTTCATTTCTTGGCAGTGAAGAGAAATCTGGGGCAGGAAATAAGGATCTCAGTTTCTGAGTTTAGGATCTAACTCAGCAGACAACTGGAGGGTAGCTTTCTGGTTTCCCCCCTACCATTGAGACATATTTTTTGTTTTTGTTTTAAGGAAGGAAGTGATTTAGCAGTCAGTGCCTATCCTGTTCAGCTGTCAGAGGAAACCAAGGAAATGAAAATGAAGTGATAATATACTGTAGGATATTTAAGCCAGAAATCTAGAGGAAAATGGCAGCTTGGGACTCTCCAGCAGAGAACCCAAATAGATCCAAAAACTAGAGCCAAATCAGTTTCCAAGAAGAGTGGATTGCAAAACTACCTAATACTAATTTGGTGTTTACTTTATATTTACATATATTGAGAAGCACTCATTTAAAAGGCTCAGAGTTTAGCTATAATCTAACTTTTTCTCATATTATCTTCATAAAAATGGTGAGAATTAGTTGTCTTGCCTATTATCCGTTGAATTCAGTAGGGCTGGAGAATGGAGTAGGATTTTGAACTGCTGTAAGTGAAGGGCCATAGCTCAATGGTAGAACATCTGCTCTGCATGCAGAAGGTCCCAGGTTCAATCCTTGGCAGGCAGGGCTGGGAAATGCTGAGCCAAATGGACCATTGTTGTGACTTGGTATAAGACAGTCACCTATGACTTGTTTCCATGCCAAACATGCTATATACATTGCACCACACACACACACACACCAAGTTCTGTTCCCATGTATACAAGGCAAATATATGCCACTTTTATAATGGTCCATAGTAGGGGTACTTTAAGTAAGTAAGGAAGAAGAAGAAGAAGAAGAAGAAGAAGAAGAAGAAGAAGAAGAAGAAGAAGAATTTATACCCCACCCATCTGGTTGGGTTTCCCCAGCCACTCTGGGTGGCTTACAGTGCATATAAAAACATAGTAAAACATCAAACATTAAAAACTTCCCAATACAGGACTGCTTTCAGGTGTATTCTAAAAGCTGTGTAGTTCTTTATCTCCTTGACATCTGATGGGAGGGCGTTCCACAAGGAGGACACCACTGCCAAGAAGGTCTGCCTGGTTCCCTGTAACTTCTCTCAGTGAGGGAACTGCCAGAAGACCCTTGAAGGAGGACCTCAGTGCCGGACTGAGCGATGGGGGTGGAGACGCTCCTTCAGATATACTGAGCCGAGGCCGTCTATAAGAAACCTTATAGAGAAAGATATCTGTACACAGAGGTACCCTTGGATACTTAAGTAGGGCCTCCTGACGTGGCTGAGACTTTATGCTATGAGAGGGATAGCCAATGTGGTGCCCTCCAGATGTTGCTGGACTACATCTCCATTCATCCCTGATCATTGGTCTTGCTGGTTGGGGCTGATGGGAGTTGGAGTCCAATAATATCTAAATGCATGGGCTATCCCTTGCTATACAGTGGAATCTCAGTTTTCGAGCGTCTCGGAAGCTGAACGATTCAGAACCCGAACACCGAAAACCTGGAAGTGAATGCTTCCGTTTTTGAATGCGCCTTGGAAGTTGAACGTCTCCCAAGGCACGTTTCTCCATTTGCTTCATTGAAATTGCCGATCGCCCATTGTGCCATGGTTGTCGAACGTTTCGGAAGTCGAACAGTCTTCCAGAACGGATTACGTTCCACTGTAATTAGAATAATGATTAATCCAGACCTGGTCCCACTAAAGTCTGCTGGACTACTCTGGGATAAGTATTTTGAGGGTAACATGGTTTTTTGCCAGTTTTTCAGTCTGATCACTACAGTTTTTTTAATAAAAAAAAAACTAGTGCATTGGAGGTGGCAGATATTTCTGGAAGCATCTCAGAAGGAGGTCTTTCTTAAAACTAAGCCATTCATCAAATCTCTTCCAGAAAGTTGGGAGAAAGAAAGAGAAAGAAAGAAAGAAACTTTCATACTAACTCTGTTTCTTTTAATTTCCTGCTCTTTTAACACAGGAAAAGTGATTTGATTCTGATTTTTTTTAAAAAAAATTGTATAAAAAGCTTGCCAGCTTTCCTGGTTTGCAACTCTATAGATATTTACACAAGCTAGGAATTGCCTAGGATACACTACTGACCCAGAAGCAATATGCTGCAGGCATAAAGGTAGTTAAAGCATCTGTATTATCATGTTGATGAATATGCAAGGCGGGGGGGGGGGGAGAGAGAAAGGAGAGGAAGTTGGCAGGAAGTGAATAAGAATCTACAAGGTTATCAAACAGTGTCGTTTGGTGCCCCTTTCTTCAGGCCCCACCACTCCCCATTGCAAAAGTAAAGAAAACATGGTACAGGTGGTGGTGGTGGTGGTGGTTGTTTAGTCGTTTAGTCGTGTCCGACTCTTCGTGACCCCATGGACCAGAGCACACCAGGTACTCCTGTCTTCCACTGCCTCCTGCAGTTTGGTCAAACTCATGTTAGTAGCTTCGAGAACACTGTCCAACCATCTCGTCCTCTGTCGTCCCCTTCTTGTGCCCTCAATCTTTCCCAACATCAGGGTCTTTTCCAGGGAGTCTTCTCTTCTCATGAGGTGGCCAAAGTATTGGAGCCTCAGCTTCAGGATCTGTCCTTCCAGTGAGCACTCAGGGCCGATTTCCTTCAGAATGTATAGGTTTGATCTTCTTGCAGTCCATGGGACTCTCAAGAGTCTCCTCCAGCACCATAATTCAAAAGCATCAGTTCTTTGGCAATCAGCCTTCTTGATGGTCCAGCTCTCTCTTCCATACATCACTACTGGGAAAACCATAGATTTAACTATACGGACCTTTGTCGGCAAGGTGATGTCTCTCCTTTTTAAGATGCTGTCTAGGTTTCTCTCTCTCTCTTTTTTTTTTTTTTGCAAAATATTTTTATTGAACATTTTTCCAATAGAATACAACAAAACACACTTCATATAATTCATATAATTTCATTATCTCCACGTATACTCCGCCGAGTATTTGGACTTCCCTCCCTTCCTTCCCCAGTTTTATTGTATCACCTCATTCTTACGCTTCTTTTTCTATCCGTTGTTCACCATATTTAACTTCATTAACATTCAATATTTCTATTTTGTTACATTACAAGTGTATTAATTAAACCTGTGTGTCTAGGTTTCTCATTGCTTTTCTCCCAAGAAGCAGGCGTCTTTTAATTTCATGACTGCTGTCACCATCTGCAGTAATCATGGAACCGAAGAAAGTAAAATCTTTCACTGCCTCCATTTCTTCCCCTTCTATTTGCCAGGAGGTGATGGGACCAGTGGCCATGATCTTAGTTTTTTTTGATGTGGAGCTTCAGACCACATTTTGCGCTCTCCACTTTCACCCTCATTAAAAGATTCGTTAATTCCTCCTCACTTTCTGCCGTCAAGGTTGTGTCATCAGCATATCTGAGGTTGTTGATATTTCTTCCGGCAATCTTAATTCCGGCTTGGGATCCATCCAGTCCAGCCTTTCGCATGATGAATTCTGCATATAAGTTAAATAAGCAGGGAGACAGTCCTTTGTTCTTGGAAGCTGCTTTGACACTTCTCTCTCTTTCTCTCTGTGTCTATTTTGGGCCTCAGTTGTAGAGACCCAGGCTACGATTTCCCCCTGCATTTCTGTCTCTTAAATATCCTACAGTATATTATCACTTTATTTTCATTTCACTGGTTTCCTCTGACACTAGAGCAGGACAGTCATTGACTGCAAAATCACTCCCTTAAAAATCATGTCTAAAAGTTTTGGATTAGTAGTGCTGGTTGTGAGCTTTTTAAAGCAGGAGAAAAGACTGTTTGCATAAAGTTTTTCCACTTGGCATTTTAAAAGCCTATGGAACATTGGGAGCTGCCTTATACTGAGTCAGACAATCATCTAGCTAAGTGTTGTGATTGGTAGTGGCACTGCGGGGGTTCAGGCAGGGGACATTCTTAGTCCTCCTTGAAGATGCCAGGGATTGAACCAGGATCTTTTGAACACGGGAAGCTGAGTCCATCTAACAAGAATCTGACTCCCAATTTATCTCTCTAATCATTGATTAAATTCTAATATTTACTAAATCCTGGAATTATGGGTGACTTGCACCCGGAAACCCTGGCATGCATAAACTCATTCGTGTGTGTGTGTGTGTGTGTGTGTGTGTGTGTGTGTGTGTAATGTGTTCTTTTGAAACCACATGACATCATCCTGTTACCATTCCCTTCTATGCTTCATTTGGCTGTCAGTTGTGGTGGGGACAGCAAATGAAGATGATGATATAACATGAAGCATAGTTTGGGCCTTACCGTCTATAAAATGCCAGTCCTTCCTTTAAAAAAAACCAAAAAACCCCAAAAAACCAACCTCACAAGTTTGCAATTGACAAGTACCATTTGACCTATATCAACATGAAGATTTTGACCCAGTGCGTGGCAGCTGTGAAAAAGACAAATTCCATACTAGGGATCCTTAGGTAAGGAACTGAACATAAAACTGCTGATACTATGATGTTGTTACACAAATCTGGTGACCGCAATACAGGTAATATCTCATCTTATGCAGAGGTTATGTTCCTGGCAATTGTGCGTATGAGCAAAATTGCATAAACTCAACCATCCCTACCTTGTAATCCACCTGTGTACAGTTCTGGTCATCTCTCCTCAAAAATAATATTTTCGAGTTGGAAAAAGTTCAGAAAAGGGTACCCAAAATGATCAAGGGGGGTGGAACAACTCCACTATGAGAAAATGTTGCAGCATTTGTCACTTTTTAATGTAGTGAAAAGGCAAATAAGAGATGATATCATAGAAGGGTATAAAATTATGCATGGCATGGAGAAAGTGTATAGAGAATAGTTTTTTGTCCCTCTCTCATAACACTACAACTTGGGGACAACCAGTGAAATGAAATAAAGTTTGAGGATTCAGGACAGATAAAAGAAAGTAGCAGAACTATAGAATTCTGTCCCAGTGATTGCCACCAACATGGATGGCTTGAAAAGAGGATTAGGCAAGTTCATGGAGGTAAAGGCTATTAGTAGCTACTAACTCTGATGGAAATCTTCTACTGCCTTAGTCAGAGATGGTATACTTCTGAATACCAGTTGCTGGAAACTGCATGAGGAGAATGCTGTCATGTTTAGGTTCTGCTTGTGGTCTTCCCATAGGCATTTGGTTGGCCACTGTGAGAATAGGATGCTGACCTACTTGGGCTTTGATTCTTATGTTCTGATAAAAGGAAATGGTAAATGGTAAGGGCTAAATTCAGCTTTGGAAAATTAAGATGCTGAAAAACCTTATTCTGCATGGAATAATTCAGACTTGCTACCTGCCTCTCCACTACCTAGCATTTTAAGATCATGAAGCCTTGTATACCTCTCTTTAATAAAAAGGAAAAATAAATACTGGATTGTCGTAAGTGAGGTCATAGTTTCTCCAAGTCTAGACATCTCCGGTAATCACTGCCTTTATATTACAGCTGTGCTTTCCATGCGCTCGGCTGCGAACAAAGCGCTTTTACATTTAGCCGCATCAAATATACTGAGTTTCCAGAGATGGCTTTGCTACGGCATCTCGGATTGCTTATGCTGTTTTGTATGTCTTATGGATGTGTTCATGTGAGAGATCTTTTACAGATAAGAAAGAAGTGCATATTACAAATGAGAATGATAACTTCCATTTTTGTTATTCATAATGTTTATTAAGATTCTTATGTAGACAGTTTGACCATTCTAGAAAATAAGGCGTATGCATATGCTTCCATGTATGCAGCCTCTACAGCTATGTTGGTGGCAGTTGATGACTGTTGGATGTAGGCTTTGTATCCAAATACAGAAAGGGTAGTAAGATCTTCAGCCTATTGATGGACAGCCTATTTATCATCCATTGTTGAGTTTAAATCTTTACATTATCATGAGGGCCTGTAGAATCCATATTTTGTGACCACCAGATAGGCTCTAAAGTTCATGAACATCACCAACCTTCAAGGAGGTCTCTAAATTAATACATATAAAAACCTCCATCCATAGGATTATACTTTATGTATTTTGATGGCTAATTTGAAACAAAAAGGTAATTAAGGCATTGGGTGGGGGTAAATGTTATTGAGCCTACACTTCAGTGTACAAAATAAAGTTCTGTGTATCCTCACTCTCACTAATAAAAAGATAGATATGAAAATCATTTTGTTAATTGTTTAGTAAAACTTTTTGGCTTCACCTTTTGTGTGTAACACAGCTGAGGGTGTTTGTACACAGAGTATGTAAAGTTTGTAGATGATTCCAGATATGAGCTGTTTCACAATAGAGGAATAAAAAATAGTTCATTCGGTTTAGCTCCTTCTAGATGTCAGTAGGAGGTTTGTCAGTCCTTTAAAAGAAAGAAAGAAAGAAAAGTCTGGTACTTGATTAAAGCTCAAATACAGATTGTGCATTTCTTTTGGTTATGCATAATTGGGTTAGGTTACAGTGGTGTATGAGGATTAACTTATTATATAGGTAAGTAGGCCTACTTTTTAAATGAGCGCTACAGAATGCAGGAATAAGGAATGTATAGTCCTCCAGATGTTGAACTCCCATCATCTGCAACCAGCATGGCCAATGGTCAGTGATTATGGGAATTGTAGTCTAACAGCAGTTGGAGGGTCTCAGTTTGCCCATTCCTGGTGTAATGGGTACATTAAAGGGAAGCAAGCTGTCGGCTATTGAAATTATAATATTTGCAACAATATATCGATTTTCATTCTGCTTCAAACACCAAAATGGCATTGTCTGCTTCTGTATGCAACAAGTAAAAACCAAACAATAATTGCTTGGCGGGGGGTGGGGTGGGAATTATTCTGTGGAAAGATACTTAGTCATGAAGGCTTGCAGAGTCAACCGCTTTATCAACATATGCAACTAATAACAACAAAGTGAAGGCTCTCAACCTTGTATTTGTTGACAAAGAGAGATGGTAGAATTTTTAATAGCCATGATTCAAGTTGAGTCAGTCTTTTGATCCAGCTCATTTTAAAACTGTAGTTCATTCATTCCATTTATGGTTTGGTTATTTTCTCCTCCTTAGTAAGGAGGGGCAGTCTGAAATCAGCTTCTGTATTCATTTCAGTTAATAATAATAATAATTTCAGACACTTTCTGATGTCTGGGTCAAGGGAAACATGTCATTATACTATGCTACCACATCCCATTTAAAACAACAGGGAGGAGTCACACTGGAAAATACTATGCAGCCTGATACTAAGCATGCTTAGTCAGAAGTAAGTAGCACTGAGTTTAATGGAGCTTAGTTGCAGTCAAGTAAGTTATGCATAAGATTGGCACTACAGCAATTTACAAATCAAATGCATGTTCAAAATATGGCTCTGTAGGAAGCTGCCTTAGGAAGCTCCATTTAGTTCAGTATTTAGCTCCAGCACATTTCCAATACCCCCCTCCCAAAAAATTGCTTTCTCTTGAATTTCAATACGAACAAGTGTAAGGTTCTACACTTAGGCAAGGAAAACCAGCTGCACAAATACAAGATGGGGGTCACCTGGCTTGTCAGTAGTACATGTCAAAAGGACCTAGGAGTCTTAGTAGACCACAACCTTAACATGAGTCAACATTGTGATGAAGCAGCAAAAAACCCAAATGCTATTCTAGGCTGCATCAACAGTAGTATAGTGTCCTGCTGTGTCCAGTTCTGGGCACCACAATTTAAGAAAGATATTGACAAGCTGGAATGTGTGAAAAGGAGGGCAACCAAGATCTGAAAACTAAGCCTTATCAGGAACGGTCAAGGGAGTTGGTTATGTTCAGCCTGGATAAGAGGAGAGTGAGAAGAGATATGATAAGCATCTTCAAATATCTAAAGGGCTGTCACATGGAAGATGGAGTAAGTGTGTTTTCTCCTGCTGCAGAGGCCAGGGCCTGAACCGATGGCTTCAAGTTACAGGTGAGGAGTTTCAGACTAAACATCAGGTAGAATTTTGAAATTCAAGTATCAGGTTTCACTGCTCGAATGCCATATATTCCCAGGAAGTATATTTCCAGAAAGATTCCTGATAAGGAACAAAGCTATGTCAATAATTTTCAGTATGATTTTTCTAGACACTTCAGTATTGTGCATCTGATGTCCTAAATCACCTATAATAGCTGAAAATATCCTCAATCTCAGTTGGTATTAATAACCCCCAAACAATTTGTTCTTGAGTACAAGACAGTTAAATTTTTGTTAAAAAGGTCCCTCCATTCCACACCGAAGTATGTTTAAGATGTAGAGTGATGAATTTAATCCTCATTAGTTATGGCTAGTATTACATAGTTTATATTCTCTGGCTTTAGTCAGTATCCAGTGTGGCAGAGCTGTGAGCCGATCTGAGCCAGGTGGAGCCAGATAATTCCAGACAAGACAAGAAAAACTGGAAGAAGATGTTCCTTCAACCACTTCCCCCAACCCAACTCTAATCCTGAATACAGAAAGTTATTTGTGAATGTACCTCACTCAGTATAGGCCTAGTTCTCACACAGGACATAACTGGGCTGTAAAGCTTCAGATCAATGACAGAGGCCCACATGCCTGAATGCTTTTCCAAATAAAATCACTTTTCTCCATTGCACTCCTCAATATCTGGTTTTATTTGTGCAGGGATTTGTTTATTTGTTTGTATGAAGAAGCATTCAGTTATGTGAGCTCTTATTTTTGTACGTTAGCCCATGAAAAATGATAGTGGTCACATGTCTTCCACTAAAGAATCCTAGGAACTGTCAATTGTTAAGGGTACTGGGAATTGCAGCTTTGTGGGGATGGGGGTAAACTATGGTTACCAGGATCTTGGGGGGATGCCATGTGATTTAAATGCATGGTGACTGTGATGTTGCTCAGGTTGCCTTCCGTGGTATTAACTAGAACTGGAGTTGCAAATTATAATTGTGAGGCATATGTACCCTTTAAAAATGAATAGAAACAAGAGTGACTATTAGCAAAACTTGTTTGCCATCCAGAAGACCATTACTTAATTTATGATGATGATGATAATGACGGACATCTAATAGATAACATCCAAGTGCAGCTACACAGTACATATGCTCTCATAGTTTGGAGGTCATGCACTGAGTAAGTTTTGAGTACTGTAGTGAAGTTCAGTCACCACCTGCACATATTCATTGGATATAATAACATCTATATTTCTCACAACTTTGTTAATGTGCATTGAATTCTCAAATTCTGAAAGTTTTAGGCTTGGATAGGTACAATAATGAACACCTAATTCTAAATGCCAAATAGGCATGAAGAATTGCTGCTTCCCAAAGAGCATCCAACATATCAACCTTCTTTTTAAACAGAAGTGAGCTTCAAAAGCAATTTTTGATAGGATATAAGGGTGGCAAATACCATGCCCTTCCAGGCATGCCTAAATTAACTTGTGCCACAGACTTAATATTTACCAGTTGAAAGTGATTGTGTGTTGAACTGTGAACTTTACAGCATTCACTATTGAAAACTAGCTTTCTTAACTAAGGAAATGGATACTTTAATATTTCATTATTGTGTTTTACAGAACATGAAATAAAACAATGTAGAAAGTACTCAGTCACACATGAAGCTCTGATAAGGCACTGATAAGTGACTGTCATACGAACATAAGAAGCTGCTTTATGCTGAGTCAGGCCAGTTGTTCCATCTTGCTCAGTATTGTACACAAACTGGCAATGGCTGTTTCAAGCAAGGTTCTCTCCTAGCCCTATCTGGAGATGTTGGGGACTGAACCGGGGGGGGGGGGGGGGCTCTGCATGAAAAGCTGATACTCTGCTGCTGAGCTATGGCCCTTCCCAGGCTGTGGGCTGGTTCTTTGCAGCCCAGCCATATGTAGCTGGCAACGCTTTGGTATGCCTTTGCTGTGGTTGGTTCCATAACCAATTTAGCCCATGGCACAGTCATTTAGGGCATCTTGAAATGTTGTCTATGCTGCATCTTGAATCATTTACCCAATCAATGTGAGATGGAAGTTGAAGCCACTCATTGTAATGTTTTTCTCTTTGGATGCCTCTCTTCATTTACAGTGGTACCTCAGGTTACATACGCTTCAGGTTACAGACTCTGCTAACCCAGAAATATTACCTCGGGTTAAGAACTTTGCTTCAGGATGAGAACAGAAATCGGGCAGCGGCGGCAGGAGGCCCCATTAGCTAAAGTGGTGCTTCAAGGTTAAGAACGTTTTCAGGTTAAGAACGGACCTCCGGAACGAATTAGGTACGTAACCAGAGGTACCACTGTATTTCCCTTTCTCGATAATGCTCTCAGCATTCTGGTCAGAGGACAGATAGCATGTCTCCAATACGAAATAATAATAATAATAATAATAATAATAATAATAATAATAATAATAATAATAATAATAATAATAATAATTTGCACTGGTATTAGCACCCAGAGTGATTATGTTGAACAGTTAGTTTATATGATCAGCTACCTGAAACAGTCATGTTACTCTTTCTAATGGCAGAAATGGCTCTGCCTCCACATTTTTGATATGACCACTATATAATAATAATAATAATAATAATAATAATAATAATACCTTTGTTGTCAATGTACAACCTGTGTACAATGAAATTAACCGAGCCCCGCCCCCCACATACACTCAATCTCATTGTACTCTGTGTGCTTGTTGCACAACACACCAACCCCGAAAGTCAGTTGCACTATATTATTTTCCGTTCAGCAGCCTAACAGCCCACAGATAGAAACTGTTTTTTAGCCTGTTGGTACGACTGATTATACTTCTATATCTCCTGCCCAAGGGTAGAAGATTAAAGAGGTGCTGGCCGGGGTGTAAATCGTCCCTGAGAATTTTTCTCGCTTTCCTAAGGCAACGATCCCTTGTGATGTCATCTAGCGGGCTCAGGGGACAGCCCTTGATATGTGCTGTGTTCACCATCCTTTGTAAAGACTTTCTGTCCGTGGCTGTCAAGCCAACATACCACACAATATGAGAGGACACTTTCTATTGTGGACCGGTCCAAATTTGAGCTCCAACCTTTTTGATATGTAGTGATATGCAGTGCTTTTTTCTGGGGGGACGCAGGGGTACGCATACCCCTAAACATTTTGTGAATCTAAGTTTGGCCTCATTGAGGGGCAGTATTTCAATATGAGTAGGAAAATGAGAGTACCTCTAAACATTTTTTTAGGGGGAAAAAACCACTGGTGATATGTAAGAACATCTATGACAACATCTGCACTTTGGAACTCTCTGCCTGTTGGTATTAAGCAGGTACCTGCACTGTATTCTTTTTGGTGCCTGCTAAAAACATTCTTGTTTAGGCAAGCCTACCTGAATGCTTAGAAATGCTGGTGTGAATTTTAATCTGTTTTAGTATTTTGACTTCTTCAATGTTTTAAAGTATTGTAGTTTTGTCTTAATTTTATTGTTTTCTCTTTTTGTAAACTGCTGGTTTGTTTGTTTTTTTAACAATCAAGCAGTGTATAAATTTTATGAAATAAAATAAATGAATATTTTATTCCAGCAGTTTGCTGCCATTTTGTTTCAAGTGGAACCCATTCCATCTGTGCAGGCTGCTCCCCAGAGATTGACAAATCTAAGCCTCCTCCTCTGACACTGTCATATCATCCACACATATAAATCTCTTTGCTTTGCCTTTCTAGTTGGCTGTGTGCGGAACAGACACATGGAACATAATATATATATATGAATTTATTTGAAGTGGCAGTTTTTGATCTTTGTCATGGTGAGTCCTCCCAAAGCCAGTAAATGATTGTTTTCAGCCTCTTTCAGTGAAACCAAGAGCACTTTTACAAGAGACACTTAAGTAGATAGTTTGTATTTCCCATGTCTTCACGATGACTTTATGGAAACTTTATGCACTCGGTTCAAATGGTTTTAAGTTATATCAAACCTGCCATTTTCAAATGCAGAAATAGTCACACCTAGGAGAAGTGCCCAGGTGCTGTTTTCCTATGAACCCTTCTGAATGACTGGGGCAATATTTAGTGTTCTCCAGCTAGTGCCACATAAAATTCTCATATTTAAAGTCTAAAACACCGTCACTCAAGATACCATCAGTTGTGAATGGCATATCATGTCTCTGTGTTTGTTTGTTTGTTTGCTTGCTTGCTTGCTTGCTTGCTTGCTTGTTTGCTTGTTTGCTTGCTTGCTTGCTTGTTGAGTTCCCCTGGTGAGTGGGAAAAATGGGGGTTTGGTTTTCTATATTGATTGCAGAAAAATTGTTCTTTTTAACATGTGTGTGTATGAACTATGGCTGTGCACCAGCACCAGTCAAATCCTGGATCCCAGACTCAATCAGGCTGATTTGGGTTGACCTGAGATTTGGCTGAAGTGCGTTGGGGCAGCCCAGATTACCCCAGGTCACATCAGAACAACCTGGAGTGATCTAGGGCTGTCAAATTGGGAAGCATTCTGGTGGTGATGAGAGGCGGGAGAAGGAGGTGCATGCTGGCAGCCTGAGTGTGTCTCTTCCCCCCATTCATTTATACCTTAATGAAGCATTGCTCAAGGCCACCAAATCAGTTTGGGGCCAGGATCCAGGTTCGCTCAACCCTGGAATGGTCCTTGGTTGGGTTGGTCAGTGGGATCTGTAGAGCCCTAATTCACAACTTATAACTGAGACTGCATGGTCCAATGCATTTTTTAAAAAGTTTGTACCTGTATTGGATTTGAAATTGTTTCTATTTGTGAAACTTACATTTGTTTTTATTGTTGATTTTTAATTGCTAAATCACTTTGAGATGTATTATAGGAAGTGATTAATAAATGGAATGGAATACATAAACAAAACAAATAAGTTGCCTCTCTGAGGAAGCATCTCTTTCCCCGCCTCACAAGAAATGCCAAAGCCAGGAAAAGCATAGGGGCATAGGTCCTATAGTAAGCAAATGGGAGAATGTTCCCATCACAGCCACCTCCAGCTCCTGAAAAGCCTCTCTGGAAAGTCAGGGGCCTCCTAAACAATTTATGTTTGGGCAGGTAAGTCTCCAGTGGGATCAAAAGTCACCCCAAATCAGGCAGAATTAAGTCCAATTCAGGGAGATTCCCTGCTCTCCCAGCAGTCCTCTGTTGAGGAGGGACACTGTGTTCCTTTTAGGGTGCAGTGGAAGGAAGGGATGGAAAATGTTCCTTCCATGAACTTCCTTCTGCTCACTTACCTTATGATCCAAGCTGGGGTTTCTTGCTTTGAGTCCCCTTCATGATCAGTGAGTCCATCATATGTGGAAGTCCCTAGGAGAAAGCAAATGGTTTTGCCTCCATCAAAATTTCCAGAAAAAAACACTGGACTACATTGTAATTGGACTTCTCCAAACCTCTCCAAGGTTGTGCCTACCTGGGGTAGCCTTCTGCTTCACATGTTGAGATTTCTGACTTCCTGAAATAACACTCTTTTAAAAAAATTTTTGTGGAGGCATGAATGCAATGGCTCTATTGTCTAACTGCTGTGGATTTTTATTTGTTGTGAATTCATAATAGACATGAGGCACATCAGGACAAAGGGTGTGTGCTCCCTCACTTCAAAGCATGAACTTCATACATAAAAGCCCCATTGTTTTAAACTAACAATGCATAGATGTGTATATATATAAAAAACTTGTACAGTGTTCCAAGTGTTCTAACAAGGAAGTATGTGAGGGAAACCAAGTGATCCTTGAGATCACAAATGAACATATAGTGAATTAAGTCTGAAGAACTGCTCCTGTCACATTACTGAAGCTGGGGGGCGGCGGGGTCTTGACCATCTATGCTGCCATAAATTTTCAAAGGAAGTAGATATATAATGAGTGTATTAACAATAAGAACTGGTGGCAGTTAAGAACCTTCTAATACAGACAGGCATATGTCCAGTGATAAGAATGGCTGTACCTTAGTGGTAAATCATCTGTTCTGAATGCAGAAGTTCTCAGGTTTGATCCTAGAGCTAGGAAGGTTTCTGACAGTCAGTGTAGATAGTATTGAGGTACATGGGGAAATGGTTTGACTCAGCATTTGGCAGCTTCCTTTGTTCCTATGTGTTGTTGTGAAGAAGTAACAGGCTGTGGCTCAGTGGTGGAGCACATACTTCACATACAGAAGGCCCCAGATTTAATCCCCAGCATCTTTCGGGAAGGTTGGGAGAAACCTATGCCTGAAAACCCAGAGAGCTGTTGTCAGTGTAGGCAACACAAAGTTAGATGGACCAGTGTTCAGTCTTGGTATGAGTAGCTTCCTATGTTCAAAAAAAGCCTTGTGACATTGCAGCCATATGCAGATAGTTATCTGAGTTGAACAAAGGTACTTAATGCTCTTTAATTCCAATACCGTGCAGACTGAGAGTAGATCTGTTATGTTCATATAAAGCACACGATTCAGTCGAATGTGATTATGCAAATACCATCATGTGAAAAATTGCCAGTCTGGACACACTCCATCAGGCTAACTTCAGGACTGGTCATCCAGAGAATTTGCTGCATGAATAGCCTTCCCTGCCTGCCTTGTAGCAGGAAATGTTTATGGTCAGATTAAACATACTTATAATCTGCTTTTCACTTGGAGATCCCAATGTAGAATTACATGCACCTGAAATGAAAACAATAAACCAACCCAGGAAGCAAACAAATCCAGAAAATTCAAGCAAACAAAACCAAATGCGCAAGTCAAAAATTTAACATACTTGTTCCACTTCTACATCAACAACACTGTCAAGGCAATTGTAGTATGAATTGATGTGTTTGCCATCATGGTTCTGCATACCTTAAAAACTCTGGCACACACTGAAACATGATTATTTATTACATTTTTATCCTGTTGTTTCTTCACGGAGTTCAGGGTGACAAACAGTTTTTATTTATTTCCTATAAAATCACTGAATCAAAGGCCTATCAGCTGCTGATGCCTCAAATTCCTTGCTACAGCATCCCTAATAGGGAGCCATCCAGTCTCCTCTTGAGAAAACCTGCCAATTTACAACTTGAATGGTTGCATACGGTTTAAATACAAAACTAATGATAAAAAGAAAGCATTTAAATTACAGAAGTCATAGTAACAGCAAAGCTATAAAACAATACTAAAACCAATAATAAAACACATTGGAATCAGGGTTGGCTCAAGGTGTTTGACTGCCTGAGGCAAAGGTCAAGATGGTGCCTTCTCACGAATTTCCTTTAGAGAAAATGGCTAGACTAGCAGTTGAACCTTACTGCTGCTTTCACCATACCTGAAGGCAGAAGGCTACCTTAGAAAGTGTAAGATGTGCAGTGTACCCACACAGCTCTGTCCTCCCCACCAACCAGCATTTGCTGCCTGAGGCAGTTGCCTCACTCTGGCTAATGTTAGGGCTGGCCCTGGATAGAATTCCTGGAGAGAGAGAGAGAGAAGGAAATATTGAAAGTGGCTGAAACTCTCACTACCTCCATTTATAAGAAGCAGACATAGCTTTCAGTATGCACAGAACCATATTCATTTTACTATGCAATGGAAAACCCACCTCCAAGTTTTAACTATTTTGCCTTCTGTTCTGTGGTTGTATAAGCTATTTGAAAAGGGTGGAAGAAGCCAGATATGTACGTCAGTACTTTCCTCTACAGTTCTTTTCCAATCTAACATCAAAGGCACAGCATTATCTCAGCAATAATTCAAGCTCTTTATCAAATGATAATCTGGGAAGTTGCAAGTATGTTTTGTGATGCCACTACTCATATGTAGGTGTGGTAGGCATTTATTGAAATAGGCATTTCTGGTAGAAGGCATGCCAAAGTCTTAAGGCAAAAAGTAATTACTCCTATGTATGTTCAGTCTCTGCCAGCTAAGATGTCTTTTCTCAAACGATTTTGGCCTGTTGACATCTTCAGAATGGGGAATAGGAGCTGTATAAAAGGCAGGGTATAAAAGGCATTAGGTGCTTCCCATTTCCATGAGTAGTAATAAATCCAGGGAGAGCACTGAAGAAATTAGCTTCCTTTGAAACAGAAAGTGCTGGAACTTTTATAATAACTATAATGTCTGTTTGACTTCCAAAACACAGAGCAGAAGCAAACAGGCTTCTGCAGCAGATAGCACTGGTATTGAATATCATTGTCTCAGCTTCACTATTTCAGACAATACTGTATGCCCCTCCTGGCTTGACTCCACCAAAAAAACTCTAGGAGCTTTGCCTGCCTCTTTCACACTACCAAAGTGTTATAAGCAAGAAAGTGGAACATCTGATGACTGGGGCCATCAGGAGAGAATTGTGGCTATTATTTCTTTATTTTCTTACTTTTATATCTTGCCTTGCTTCTGTTGTGGAATCCAAGACTACACACACAGAGTTCTCAAACAGTCACTCATCCAGGCACTAACCAGACCTCAGCAACTTGGTGGCCTCATGTGCCTTCATACCATACTCTAGTTTTGAGTCTTATTTCCATCACAATAAACCCAGTGATTCACCCCTTCCACCTGAAATTTCTGTCTTTGAATAGCTTGTTTTATGTAGCCATCAATCAACCATCCTTATAATCATTACTGGGACCAGATTGACCAAAATGTGAAAATATATAGGGATATATGTGTTGGTCGCATTTACACAGTTTTACTACTGTCTTTATCTAAGATGTTGTAAGCCACTTTGAATGCATATTTTGCCTAGGAAGGAGGAATATAAAATTTAAGGCCGTTCTCCATATTCCACTCTTGGGAAGCTCTCACTACACAGTGATGTAGGATAGGGTCTGTCTCCATGGTGATGCCTTCCTGTGGAATACCACCCCCTTATAAGGTAGCACAATGTTATGGTGCCAAGTTTAGACTTATTTGTCCATATATTTTACGTTTTCTAAGTCAAGGGTAGCCTTGACTTAGAAGCTGACCTCCAGATGTTGTGGACTACAACTCCCATCATCCCTTTTCATTGACTGGGGCTGATGGGAATTGGAGTTTAATAGCATTTGAAGGGGACCCCATTGGCTACCCTTGTTCTACGTTGATTGTGGTTAACCAGCTCCGTTGCTTTTAGCTACTTTATTTGTTTCATGGTGTATTTTAACAGGCATTGTTGTATATTTTATGATTTTGCTTTGCGTTCTGAACCCAACCCTTACATCTGCTTTGATGAAGGATGGACTATAAATATTTCAATAAACTGAAATGCTGTAAATAAAAATATAACTTTGTTCCTGAACCGCTGTTGGCCATATCAGCTCTGAAATTCAGGAAATGACATGGTGAGACTGAAAGTAAAAACATAACCCTGTAATATTTATAAGAACCTTACCAACAGTTTCCCATCCTTGCATTAAAAGCAAGCCATTGTTCCTTATACACATATGACTAGTTCTTAATAGCTCTTTTACAACATGTTTTGCTTCCAGGAGAGTATTAACTGACTTTTTCCTACTGAGGAAACAGAGATTCCTAGGGCATCACTAACAAATATATCATTTATTAAAGTGTCTGGGTAGATACCTTGTTCAGCACTGCAATCTATGTAACATACATGCCATGATCCAACACTGCTACTTAGTTTGTTCTTCATTGAAGTAATCAGCATAATTTTCAGGGGCATAATCAGCTGGGTATTTGTGCCGTGCAAGTCTGACAGTAGTGCCTCTGTGTAGTTCCATTCATTTTAATTAGTCTTACGCAGCAGAATGTCCGGGTCTCATGTGCCTCATGTCATTTTCATGGGAGATGCAAATGATAGACTGGAGTTGGTGACCATTATTTTAAAATGACTGTCGCCCTCCAACAAGTGGCAACCTCAAATGTGACAGTCTGGTCGTCATAGATGTCTCAGAAATGATTGGAACGGAAAAAAGTAATGAATTTAGACATTCTTTTTATTTGCTTCTCTTGGGCTTTGCAATGGCTCATGTGAATGGAGAGGGGTCACATGATGCCACCAGATGATAACTTCGGGGAGGCTTGCTGCAAGCTTTGTTTTGCTTGAACACAAGTGCAGTTTGTATTCAAACAGTGGCTATAAACAGGCATTTTTCCTCTGCAGATTGGCATAGTGAGGCTGCAAACGGGCAAAGAAGGGCTCACAGCAAGTACCTTGTCAATTTACTAATCCGTGGAAAGCATGCCTTCAAAGGGGCTTGCTTTCAGCATCAGTCAGCTGATTGGAACTGACAGTGCTTCACTTACCAAGTGGTGAATCCCATTTGCTGAGAAACAATGGAGAGCATAAGTTCTCATTTGTTCCTTTGCATAATATGTCAGGTGTGGGACCAGTGACTGTGGTTTGGGGCAAATAACCTCTCAGGCCAAATTTGGATCCCTCCTGGACTTAATCTGGCCCGTACTGGTTCAGAGGTTCTCTGTGCCTGCCATAGATGCAAAGCAGCATCTGAAATGTTGAATGTCCCTGCATTTGCTTGATGCATGTTTAATTGAAACAAGAGCCTGTACTTCAGATACTGGTAACAGAGAAGTTAATTTAAAAGCACAAGGAGATAGATGATTCAGACAGACACCATCAAGCAAAAAACCAAGAGGGAAGCAATGTTGTCTTAAAAGTAAATCTGAAACAGGTGGAAGGATTTGGTATTAATTGTACTTATTCAAGTTCCATATGATATATATTTTTCATCTGTGCTCTTGGTAAGCCCTCAATTTGACATAGTTACCTTAATTTTATTAAATATTGCCAGAACATTGGTATTAGAAAGGAGAAGCTAAAAGAGTCAATATGTTGGGCTCCATTACAATGACATGTAGGGAAATCTGGAGAACTTGCTTCCTCTGTCACTTCTGTAGAAGAAACCTTGCACAGCTCAACTATATCAGAAACCCTGATGGGGACTCTGGCTGGTATAAGAGCATCAAGGGATACACTTTTCCTGATGCTTGGAACAAGATCCACTGTCACCAGTGGTCCAAAATTAGAGTCAATAGCTGAGGATGGAGATTCTCAATTAAGCTAACTCTTGGATGTATTCAAGATTCATTTGCAAACATCAGTATACAGACAAATAAAAAACACATCAATACAAATGTCAAGAACCACTGAATGTTTCCCAGCTTGATCCAATGATGTCATGGGAAGAGCCTGTGGCAGGGATCAAAATCAGTATGATGTCAGTAGAAGAATGATGGCACAAATAAATACATTCTGGAATGGGGAGCAGGGCTGTACTTTATCAAGAGGAAGCTTGTTTTGGTTGAATAGGCCCAGCTGAACACATACATGTAACCTGGAAAGGAACCACCTGCTTGGCACAGATATTCTGAATATAAATAGCAACCCTTAGCCAAGGGAACACACATAAGTTTGGTTTAAGACAGGAAATGCTGTCCTTATCAGGGGAGCAATAATCAGTGGAAGGACTGGAGCATAATTATTCATAGCTCTTCGTTTGTAGCCTAGAGTTATAGATGGTAAACTTTCATGCGTTCATCTCTTTGTCCTGGACACAAATGCCAAAAAAATTGTAGTTGTTAATTGTGATTGTGGGGCAACTTTTAAGTAGTGATAATTATGCCAAAGGTCAATAAGAGAAAAAGAGAGAGAGATGATGCTTTTCTTTGAACCAATTGCTGTTTTAAATGCTGGAAATGGGACTTTTGAGTCATATAGAATTCTTACTGAGGCTGGACATTCAGTTTTTAAAGAAGGCTACACAGTCTGATGTCTTGTCCAGTCTGTTTGAGTTGTTCAGTAGAATCCCTGATCTGGAACTTGTGTAGAAATGAATTCTCTCCGCCACAAAAATGAGTTGAAAAGCTTTACTGCAGAACAGTCTTTAAATACTAGTTACAATAAGATAAATGTTACAAAGTTGTTGTTGTTGTTGTTCAGTCGTTCAGTCGTGTCCGACTCTTCGTGACCCCATGGACCAGAGCACGCCAGGCACGCCTATCCTTCACTGCCTCTCGCAGTTTGGCCAAACTCATGTTAGTAGCTTCGAGAACACTGTCCAACCATCTCATCCTCTGCCGTCCCCTTCTCCTTGTGCCCTCCATCTTTCCCAACATCAGGGTCTTTTCTAGGGAGTCTTCTCTTCTCATGAGGTGGCCAAAGTACTGGAGCCTTAACCTCAGGATCTGTCCTTCTAGTGAGCACTCAGGGCTGATTTCTTTAAGAATGGATAGGTTTGATCTTCTTGCAGTCCATGGGACTCTCAAGAGTCTCCTCCAGCACCATAATTCAAAAGCATCAATTCTTCAGCGATCAGCCTTCTTTATGGTCCAGCTCTCACTTCCGTACATTACTACTGGGAAAACCATAGATTTTAACTATACGGACTTTTGTTGGCAAGGTGATGTCTTTGCTTTTTAAGATGCTGTCTAGGTTTGTCATTGCTTTTCTCCCAAGAAAAGCAAAGTAACACATTGCAATGTGTTAGAAAGTAACACATTGCAAATCAGCAATGGAGTCCAGTCCTTTATGCAGTTGAGTAAACACTCCTTTCTCTGCTCCCAGAGGGAGATCCTAAGCTTGTTCATCATTGCAGAGCTTCTCTGAAACCCCTGCTGTTACCACTAGCCATCTCCAACAAGCACACACTGGCTTCTCAAGTTTCAGCTTCCTGTTGCAAGAGCTCTGAAACTTGTGTTTCTGGTGATGAGTCATCAGGTACTTTAGCTCACTGAAATGGAAAAATACCAGCCTTCTGTGACGCTTTTGCCAGAGTGAAACTTAATGCCTGAGGTAAACATCCATTTACAGCATTTTAAATACAATGCACTCAAACACAGCATCTTATGTACATTAGAGTACTGTAATAACTATAACACAGTCCACAATGAAACAGTTGCAAAGAGTAGAATGGTTTGGATGTTATGTTATGTTGACAACTGGTTGGGTTGGAGGTGAGAACCTGGAGAACAGTGGTAGCAGAACTACCGGTAGCTTTGCCTGTGTGTTTGCTCCTGCAGCCCTATAATAATGGATCACCCTGGACAGAGCAATCAAAAGGAGATGATTCCAAAGATGTAATATTTTGTTATTGCCCTCTTCTCCAGTAGAAACATAGTTCACATATATTAACTTGAATATCTCAAGTACTTAGCATTCAAATTGCTTTCCAAAACATATAACTTGAATAAAACAAAAGAGAGAAGCCCTCATGGCTACCTGGCTTCTCTAAAGTATCTTGGGAAATGCAGAATCTTAATTGGCCTTTCAGATTTCCTTTCAATTGTTTAATAAAAGAAAGTATAATCTGGGTGTTTAAAAGAGATCATGGATGTTTCCAGTTCCTCTGTGTTCTGCCTTCCATCTCTATTACTTTATAATTCTGTAAAGAATTTCCCAGTTTCAGAAGGTGAACCTGTATCTAATTTGCAAGTATTAGAATACAATACATTCTCTTTTCTAAAGTACTTTATTAGGCAAACATCCCTGGGCACCATCCAGTTTGAAAAGGATTATACAGAAACTGTCTTCAAAGCAACAGTTTAAAACAGGGGAAGTGCCAGTCTTGCTTTTTATGAGCATTGAGCAGGGGACCTCAACTTAGTTCAAAGGGTAGACATTTCCAGGTGTAAAGAAGCATGATATGTAAATTTTCAATTAAAAGTAGAGCAAAGGTGGGACTCTGGGAGATAGAGAAGGGGCATTTGGGAGAAGTGTTAGTGACAAAGATGAATAATGCGAGTAAAGTCATTGCATGTTTGATAGGAAGAATCAAACTTCAACTTAGGGTATGTGCCAACGCATTTTTCTGAAAAGGGTCTGGAGAAGGCAGTTTTGCATCCGTGCAAACTGATGTACATCTTCTGTTGTAAGGCAAATGCTTAAGAAAATGGTCATGTCGGTTTTCAACACAGAGGAGCTTGAATTATTAGCTAGCAGCCCGGGTGTCACAAACCCACCACTGTTTCCCATGGTGATTTTAAAAAATAGTTAATTGTTCTTTTTGTTCTTTTTTAAAAAAGCTTTCATATCCTTTCTTTATATATATTTCTTGTAAACAAATACCAGCTTTTTCTTTCTTTAATTTTGATAAGATCCCCCTCCCCCATTTTTTAACGCCATTAATTCCCCCAAGCATTAGTAGGAAAACAAATGTATTAAAATATTTTTAAAGTGCAAAAAATAAAAATGACAAAGGACCAAATCTTCCAACAATGCATTGTCACTCATATATAGGCAGCCTGGTTCATCAAAAACTCATTTTGCCCTTCCTCTAGCCAATGCAAATGGGTACCTTTTTTATTCTAATTCCGTTTCTTATGCTTTCAGTTGTGAGTTGTGACTCTCAGATCTGTGTACAGGAAGTTCACTGGGTCATATGCCCTGGAAGGGTTAAATATCTCACACTTATGAGAAGACGGTAAGGTCAGATGTGTATTGTAAATTTCTTCAGGCTCAAACTACAAATTATGAAATACCTGCCTTTCTCACTCTTTTACCCAAAGCAGTCTGGGGCAGGCAGTCTTTGAAACTGCAAAAGGGACTGGACAGGGGACTTAAGTTGAACTTCTCACTTTGCAGTTTTTCACCTCAGAATTGCATTCCTCAAACTGTTGTGTTGTTGTTTTTTTAACCTGCAAGGGAAAAGTAGACAGAACCCATAAGTCTGCCTCTACTAATTTCAGGGTGGAAAAACATTCAAGGTTAACAGCCCCAAGAAGGCCTGAACAGCTACTTTAAGCACCTGGTGAAGTTGCATTAACAGTTAGCTAACTGACAACCAAGGGACGCGGGCAGCGCTGTTGTCTAAAACCACAGAGCCTAGGGCTTGCTGATCAGAAGGTCGGTGGTTCGAATCCCTGTGATGGGGTGAGCTCCAGTTGCTTGGTCCCTGCTCCTGCCAACCTAGAAGTTTGAAAGCATGTCAAAGTGCAAGTAGATAAATAGGTACAGCTCCGGCGGGAAGGTAAACGGCGTTTCCGTGCACTGCTGTGGTTCGCTAGAAGTGGCTTAGGCATGCTGGGCACATGACCTGGAAGCTGTACGCCGGCTCCCTCGGCCAGTAAAGTGAGATGAGCGCCACAACCCCAGAGTCGTCCGCGACTGGACCTAATGGTCAGGGGTCCCTTTACCTTTAACTGACAACCAGAGGCAGGAAAGTGCCACCTTTGGCTCATTGAGATACCCACCTAGTAACTTCAGTGAGCTTCAGAAAGTATGATTCTTTCTTGTGCTGTATTTTTTTTTTTTCTTAAACTAAGGGCAGCCTGGAACATGTTCTACTTGAGCAGAAGTGCAGGTGGGGAGAGATTATTTAACCCTTCCCCTTCTAGTCATTTTTCAGCCTAAGGTCATCCTCCCTACCCAGCTTTTTCACCTGCAGGGGTGATGCTTTGTAGTTCCAAACTTTCCCTGTCTTTCTTCCTCTCTTCCCACTCCCCATTCCCAGATGAAAAAGCAGCCAGGCAACAGCTTCTCCCTGTCTGCGCTCCTTCTGCTCAGACACACTCTGCCCTTGGCCATTTTGTGGTTTGTTTGTTTTTATAAAAAAAAACGGGTTAGTTTGGGCCTGAAGTTATTTTAACAGACAGCTTACCATTAGTTAAGAACTTATATTTTTATGCGCCTCAGCTATGTAGCTACTGTAATAATATTATATATATATATATATATATATATATATATATATATATATAATAAGTATACCAAGCTCGTGTGCCCTGATTTAGGGAGAGAGCTCACAAATGAAATAGTACATGAAGGTGCATTGTGCAGCACAACTTGTATGCTGCCCCAACATTTGCCTAATTCTACTTTCAGGACCATAAGCCATTCAGCACAGGTTTATCTCAGGTGCCTTCAGTGTCTGGGTTAAATTATGTTTTCTTAGTGTCTCTGTTCATGTTATCTCATGTCCTATAGTTGGAAAGCATTTTAAATACCTCTTACAACCCATGAATTTCTCAGAGTGCTTCTTCCTGGGCTGTGGTTCAGAATACTACTACATTTTTTGTAGATAATTGTGGGGGGGGGGGGATTTGAACACCAGACCTTTATTTAGGGCTGTGCCAAATATTATCTTATTTCAGTGGTCCCTTTGGAAGTACTTTATCCCTTCTAAATGTTTTTTTTGTACTGGCAATGAACGCTGAAAATAGTTGAAAACTGGAGGTGTCTTTCAACAGTCACAAAACCTGACGCAAATAAGTTCAACCCTATTTTTTTTTTTTAGTGATTTGTAGAGTGACTACTACTGTAGAGTGATTATTGGCAGTCATAATTATATTTTATTTAGGTACTGAGGTAAATGAAACAAATCCACATTGGCTTCTGTGATGTTAACAAAGCAGGCTTCTCCTGAGTGACTGGTTTGAAAATAGAATCAGCTGGCTCAGATAGAGATGACCAACAGACATGTTGTACGGAGAAACTATGACACATCCTCCAGTTTAGCATTACTTGCTCCAAAACTCTTTCAGCAAATCCATCACTTTGTCATTCCAAGTGGAAAATCATAGTATAGCAAATCTTTGAGTTTTGATATCTGTAGATGAAACTTTTTATTTGTCTGGGCAAAGGTGCAAACCTCTGCATCCTGTAATGTTTAGAAGCTAATCCATGTTCTCTTAGCAGTTCTAGCATGCTAGAACATAGAGTAGCTCCAATCCAGTTTTATTTAGGACTCAAACTCTAGCCCTGTTAGGCGCTTCATTCTCCTCCTGTGGCAGCAAACACAGCCAAGCCCTGCTCTCTCCAGCATGCCATCTGTACACAGTTTAGAGCCCTTCACAACTGGGAGAGCAATGGTCTGAAGTGGGAGGAGGCTTCTCATGGATGCTCACCAATGCCATCTAGAACCCTGAACAAGACCTTGGGGTCTTAGTGGATAGATAACCCAGTGTGTGGCAGAGGCGAAAAGGGCAAATTCCATGCTAGGGATCAGTAGGGACGGAATTGAAAATAAAACTGCTGATATCGTAATGTCATTATACAAATCTATAATTGTAGAATGCAAGAACTCTGGCCAGGCAGTAGATCAGTTTTTGAATCTTCAAACAGTTTTAATATTATAGTATTGCAACAAATTCCAGTTGAAATAAATTCCTGTTCCAGGACAAGGCCCTGTTTCGCTAATTCTTCGTCAGCTAAATTTTCATGGTCAAAGTGTGCACACACAGAAGCAGGACCGGTGCTACGGTTTCCGCCCCAACCTGCTTGCTCCGCCGCTGGTTGGGGTGGCGGGCGGCAGGGGGCGAGGGGCAGGCTGGCTAGTGCCCCCTCCATTTTGGCGGCGGCGGTTTTTGCCCCAACCTGCTTGCTCCGCCGCTGGTTGGGGCGGCGGGGGGCAGTGGCGAGGGGCGGCAGGGGGCGGGGGCAGGCTGGCCAGCGCCCCCTCCATTTTGGTGCCCTAGGCAGTTGCCTAGTTGGCCTAAATGGAAGCGCCGGCCCTGCACAGAAGACACATTGGTGGCTTCCGGTCTAGCGCTTTTGCCGGTCGGCTGGGCTCCCGTCGCGCGCGGCGGGGACCGGCTGGAAACGACTTGAGGATACCGTTCCCGCGCAATGGATCCTCCTAAAACTTCAGGCAGGGCGGCCTGAAGACCTGGGGAGTCGGTGGGCGCTTGATCGAGCTCCCCCCCCTTCAGAAGACCCGAGTTAGGGTCGTAGAAGGGGAGAGCGGGTAGAGCTTGGAGCGCCGAGACTCCATTACCGTGCGTCTCCAGCGCAGCGGCAAAGCGGACAGCAAACAGCGCTAGATTCCTCCTTCAAAATTCAACCAGGAACCGTGAGTAAAAGAATTTAAAAGACTGATTTGGAGTTAATTCGGACAAGGAAGAGATTCAAAACGGAGGTCCAGCTCTTCCTTTAATGTGTAAATAAGGCAAAGAAAAAGACTGTAAATAGCAGAGCGGCTTGGAAGTTTGCAGAGCGCTCGGCAAGGTTTTGACAGACAATTGACAGGAACCCCCCTCCCGGGCTCACAGGGGTGAAGGGAGGGGGAATAAAGACTTTTCGGTGTTTCTTCTTAAAAGAAGGAAAAAGTCTCCCCGCCACCCTCAGGACTTGGATTCCGGGTCAGTGCGGGAAGAAGAAATCACAGCCATTTGAAAGACTGAGAGTTTGACAGTTCTGTGGATCTTTTTGCTACTTATTTATAGAGGAGACTGCTACATAAGTCCAAAGTGTTAAAAGTTTGCAAGAAGTGTTTGCTTTAATGTATCCTACCCCTTCCATGTATGCCTGGCTACAATTGCAATCCCTTGAAACCATTTTCTAGGCTCTAACAAAGAGACTCTGAAAGACTTTTGAAAGACAATAGACTGTTTAAGCTTCAGTTTCCTGTGTTTACATTCCTGCATTCCACTCCGGCAAGGCTCCCAGTAGAGAAGGAGCTGATAAAAGGAGTGACCTTGAACTGCCAGCAGATGAGTAGCTCAGCAGGTGCTAGGGCTAAAGGGCCAAAAGATAGTAAACAACCAAGAGAAGAAAGAAGAGATTCAAAGGACGAAAGAAGAGACTCTAAGGCAAACGAAGAAGTGATGCAGCAGGTCCTCCAATCCTTGGACTCTATGAGAAAAGAATTTAGTGAAAGAATTGATGTTCTAAGCAGCAAAATAGATGACCTTGCTGTAATTAAAAAAGATTTGGAGGAAGCCAAAGAAAAAGTTGCCAAAGTTGAAAACAAGGTGGACGTACTGGAGCATTCGCAGGATAAGTACCAGAGGGAAACGCAGACGGCTCTTGCCTTCATTCAGATGAAGCAGCGGGAGGCGAACCTGAAGGTAAGAAATCTCCCAGAGGGTGAACAAGATAATCTCAAGAGCTACGTGGTGGAGACTTTTGCAGACTTTTGGGAAATTGACGACGCAGAACTTGAAACAAAAATTGTGAAGGTCTACCGTTTTGGATCAAGAGATAAGGACTCTAAATCATCAGGAGACTGCATAATTGAATTTCAATCCAAACAGCAAAGAGACGAGATCCTGAACCTTCATTATACCAAAAATTTGATTGTAAACAAACAACAGGTGGTCTTGTTTAAGGACATTCCCAAATATTTTCTGGATAGAAGAAATACATACGCAGAATTGACACGCACCCTCAGAAGGAGAGGAATTAACTTCAGGTGGGAGTTTCCAGAAGGCCTCTCGTTTAGATACAAGGAAAGAAGAGTAAGAATCAAATCACCACAGGAACAAAAGAACTTCGTGGACAAGCACCCGGAGCTTCTCACAGAACCACAACCCAGATCAGCACCAACTTCACCAACAGTATCACAGGAGCTTAAAGGAGCGGAAGGAGGGGTGGTATAGAGAAAGATGGCGTTAAAAGCCTTAACATGGAATGTCAGGGGCTTAAACATACCTGCTAAAAGACACAATGTGTTTCACGTCTTAAATAAACAGAATTTGGACTTGATTTGCCTACAAGAAACACATGTGGTCAGACTACATAGAAGAGTTCTACAAAATAAAAAACTGGGCCAAGAATTTATATCATCAGCTAAAGTTAAAAAGAGAGGGATTGTAATTTATGCCAAAGAAAAATGGAACCCAAAACAACTTTTTAAAGACCAGGAAGGAAGATACATTGCGGTGGAAATCACAGTGCAAGACAAAAAACTTTTGGTTCTGGGAATTTATGCACCAAATGGAGGAAAAGCGGAATTTTTTAAAGAAATCCACGACAAGTTGCTGGACTATATGGATTACAAAATAATAGCCATGGGCGATATGAATGCGGTGGCCTCCACACTGATGGACAGATCACAGAGAACAAAATGGTCCAATGACGGAAGATTGCCTAAAACTTTCTTTGATATGGCGGACAACCTGGACTGGGTGGATGCCTGGAGGTTAAAAAATCCAACAGATATGGAATCGACATTTTTTTCAGAAGCAACGAACTCGTGGAGTAGGCTAGATCAATTTTGGATATCCAGGGAGTTGTCACCCAGGATACTCAAAGCACAAATTCACCCAAGAACATGCTCAGATCACAATCCAGTACAGCTCGACTTAAAAATCAACCTACAAGGTTCTTTCCGATGGAGAATGGATGACTCACTGTTCAGGAATGACAAAATATGTGAGAAGGCCCAGAAGACTCTGAAAGACTTCTTTGAAACAAATCTTAATACAACGATGGAAAAAAGAGTCATCTGGGACACCAGTAAAGCAGTAATGAGAGGATTCCTGATACAGCAGAAGGCGATAAGGAAAAGGCTACAAAACCAAAAAAAGGAAGATATCCTGCAACAATTGAAAGAAAAAGAGAAACAGTTGAGAGCCAATCCTAAAAGTATGGATCTGCAGAAAACAATCAAGAAATTACAAATGGAATACTCTCAACTAATCAACCAGGAAATAGAATGGAAAATCAGAATGATGAAACAAAAGACCTTTGAATCAGCAAATAAATGTGGTAAATTGTTAGCATGGCAACTAAAACAGAGGTCAAAGCAAAATACGATAACGAATATCGAGGTGAATGGAAAGCAGATTACGAAGCCGGTAGAAATTCGGAAAAACTTTGAGAGATTCTATAAACAGCTGTACAGGGAAGACCATCTACATGACGACAAGATAGAGCAATTTGTGAAAGAAAAAGGACTGCATAAAATTCCAGACGAATTGAGAACAACGCTCAACTGCCAAGTAACTACCAATGAAATTGAGAATGCAATAGCCAACATGAAATTGGACAAGGCTCCAGGACCTGATGGACTTTCGGCAAAATATTATAAGACACTTAAAGACTGGTTAATACAACCAATGATGGAAGTGTGTAATGAAATTTTAAAGGGAAGGAAAGCACCTGACTCATGGCAAGAGGCCTATATAACATTGATACCTAAACCAGACGCAGATAGATCTCAAATGAAAAATTACAGACCTATCTCCCTTTTGAATGTGGATTACAAAATTTTTGCAAATGTTATGGCCAATAGACTTAAAGGATTATTGACGAAGATTATCCACAAGGACCAGGCAGGGTTTCTGCCCCAAAGACAACTGAATGGAAACATTAGGAATGTTGTGGATATACTTGAAAGACTAGATCAAAAAAAAGACCGCAAAGCGGTGTTGATGTTCATAGATGCAGAGAAGGCCTTCGACAATGTGTCCTGGAATTTTATGAAAGAAAATTTTGAAAAAATGGAGAGAGGAGGAGCATTAATGAATGGACTGAAAGCAATATATTCAGAACAAAAAGCAAAAATTATAGTCAATAATGTTATCTCAGAGAGTCTCAAAATAGAAAAAGGAACAAGGCAAGGGTGCCCCCTTTCCCCATTGTTATTCATCACGGTCCTGGAGGTCCTCTTGAACATGATCAGAGATGATGGCAACATAAAAGGAGTGAGCGTTGGGGTGAAGCAATACAAAGTGAAAGCCTTTGCAGACGATGTAGTATTAACACTTCAAGAACCAGAGACCAGCGCCGTGAGGGCACTGGAAGTAATTCAAGAATTTGGACAGGTAGCAGGATTCAAATTAAACAAAACTAAGACCAAGCTGTTAGGTAAAAACTTGACGTTAGAAGAAAAACAATCTATTGAGGGAAAAACGGGCCTTGGCTTCGTGAAAAAGGTGAAATACCTAGGGGTGAACCTAACATCTAAAAACCAGAATCTGTACAGGGACAATTATGAAAAAGTATGGAAAGAAGTCAAGAAAGACTTGGAAATCTGGAATAATCTGAAATTTTCGTTGTTAGGACGTATATCGGTAATTAAAATGAATGTACTACCAAAATTGCTATTTTTGTTTCAAGCACTACCGATTGTTGACAAGATGGAACCTTTCAAAAACTGGCAGAAGGACATATCTAGATTTGTTTGGCAGGGGAAAAAACCCAGAATTAAATACAAGATATTAATTGATGACAACAAAAGAGGGGGCTTCTCCCTGCCGGACTTAAATACATACTTTGAAGCAGCGGCATTCTGCTGGCTAAAGGATTGGTTCCTGTTGGAAAATACAGACGTGCTGGATTTGGAAGGATGCGACAATCGGTGGGGATGGCATGCATACTTGTGGTACGACAAAATAAAGATTCACCAAGGATTCAAGTCACATATAATTAGAAAAGCCCTGTTCAGAGTCTGGTGTAAGTACAAAGACCTATTGGAGAAGAAAACACCCAATTGGATTTCGCCCTTAGAAGCCAAGGCAGATAAAAGAATAAACATGGGAAGCAATCTCCCTAAATATAGAGACATTATAATTCAAGAAGGAGAAAATGTCAAGTTAAAACCCTTTGAACAGCTGAGAGGAACAGTGTCAAATTGGCTACAGTACCATCAAATAAGTGAGCTTTTCAGACAGGATAAGAAACTTGGTTTCCAGACAGAAAAATCAAGATTAGAAACAGAACTGTTAGACCCTAAAACGAAGAATTTGTCTAGAATGTATAACTTGCTGCTGGAATGGCATACTCAGGATGAATTGGTGAAATCTGCTATGATAGATTGGGCTAAAGATGTAGGACACAACATAATGATGGAGGACTGGGAGAGATTGTGGAGAAAAGGAATCAACTTCACAGCCTGTAATCTTCTAAAAGAAAACATTATGAAAATGATATACAGATGGTACCTAACCCCAGTCAAACTAGCCAAAATCTATCATACGCAGGACAATAAATGTTGGAAGTGTGAGAAATCAGATGGGACTTTTTACCATATGTGGTGGACATGCCCGAGGGTGAAGGCCTACTGGGATTCGATATATAATGAATTGAAGAGAGTGTTTAAAAACACATTTGTCAAGAAACCAGAGGCCTTCCTCCTGGGAATGATTCACCATGAGCTGCCCAAAGAAGACCACACGTTATTCATGTATGCCACAGCAGCGGCAAGGATATTGATTGCAAGATATTGGAAGACAAAAGAACTACCAACGGTGGAAGAATGACAGTTGAAAATGATGGACTTTATGGAACTCGCAGAACTGACCGCAAGAATCCGAGACCAGAGGGAAGAAGCAGTGGAGACCGAATGGAAGAAGTACAAGGACTATATGAAGAAACATCTTAAAATTTAGAATTTTTTAAACTGTCAGAATTTTGTAGAGTAGATAGAAGAATTTACAGATATGATAAGATTGATAAGATAGTAAAAATGTATATAATAATTAAAATAATGAATATAGGATAATTATAAGAATAAGAAATAGAGGGAGAATTGGAAATAAGCTTAAGATATTAGTGATAGGTTAAGGAAATAGATATAAGAAGGAAGAGATTTAAGAGTTAAGGTAAATGAAACAATATTTGGTGTTAAAGGAATAAGAATTAGATTAGAAAATGAATAGAAATTGCCAAAATGATAAGATAATGCAACGTTAAAGGAGAGAAGAGGGGGAAGCAAATTAGATAATGTTAGAGTAATATGATAATTAGGAAGTATTTAAGTTAGTTTTTATGTTTTTGTTTTAGTTATAGGGGGGAGGAGGGAGGTTTGGTTTATGTGTTTTGTGTTTTTTATGTTTATGTTTTTGTGTTAAAATTCCTAATAAAAATTATTTTAAAAAAAACAAAAAAAAAAACAGAAGACACATTGGTACACTTTGACCATGAAAATTTAGCTGACTGTTTGAAGATTCAAAAACTGATCTACTGCCTGGCCAGAGTTCTTGCATTCAACAATTTTGACTGCTGTACATCACCAAGAACTCCAATTTCTATAGCAATGATACAAATCTATGGCATGGCCGCACTTGGAAAACCATGTATAGTTCTGGCCACCTTTCCACAAAAAGGTTATCATAGAGTTGGAAAAGTTTCAGAAAGGGGCAACCAAAATGTTCCAAGAAGATGGAGCAAATCCCCTATGAGGAAAGCTTGCAGTGTTTGCAACTTTTTAGATTAGAAAATAAGCAAGTACTTTCTTACTATCAAGTGAGAAATATGATAGAAGTTTATAAAATTTATGCACGGCATGGAGAAAGTGGATAGGATAAAGTTTTCATCCCTCTCTCGTGACATTAGAACTCATGGGCAGGCAATGAAGCTGAATGTTGGAAGATTCAGGACAGATGAAAGTTCTTCAAACCGTGCACAGTGATATTATGGAACTACAGGAGGCAGTGAGGGTCATCGGCATGGATGGTTTAAATGAGGATTAGATAAATTCATGGAGGATAAGGCTATAAATTGCTACTAGCCACAATGGCTAGGCTATACTGTGCTTCCACAGTTGGAAGCCATATGCTTCTGAATTCCAGCTACCGTATTGTAAACTGCAGTAGAGTGGTTTGTGCCTTAATTTGGATCGAAGCTGGTTCTGAGGGGAACTGTATTGTTACAATAGATGGATACATTTTGCCTGCCCTTCTGTCTGCCAAGTGGTGGCAAGAGCCAATGGAGAATAGCAGATACAGCAGAAACTGCCGTGCTTTAAGGAATATGGTTTATTCACCTATTTATTTACAGCTTTGGTCTGTGTGGAGGGAGTCCAGATCTTACAGCATACACATTTCCAGAGGCTACAGAGCAGGCAATCTTCAGGCTGCTTCCCTCAAAGATGTATCTCTCCCCTTCTTCCTCCTTCTTCCTCCCAGAAACCCCCAGATCCCCAGTCTCTGTTCACACCTGGGGGAAGAAGTCAATGGCCCTCTATTGTTCTATTGATAGCAGTAGCTCAGCCAGGTTGGTTTGCATAAGCCAGCCCAGGATTTCCCTGTCTGGTACAAATGCAGTTTATGTTTTAATCCATATCCCAATTAATCAAAATCCTAGCATTTATTCATTCCTAAGGTTTAGGACGCGGGTGGCGCTGTGGGTTAAACCACAGAGCCTAGGGTTTGCCGATCAGAAGGTCGGCGGTCCGAATCCCCGCGATGGGGTGAGCTCCTGTTGCTCAGTCCCTGCTCCTGCCAACCTAGCAGTTCGAAAGCATGTCAAAGTACAAGTAGGTAAATAGGTACTGCTCCAGCAGGAAGGTAAACGGCATTTCCGTGCACTGCTCTGGTTCGCCAGAAGCAGCTTAGTCATTCTGGCCACATGACCCGGTAGCTGTACGCCGGCTCCCTCGGCCAGTAAAACGAGATGAGCGCCGCAACCCCAGAGTCGTCTGTGACTGGACCTAATGGTCAGGGGTCCCTTTACCTTTACCCTTTTAAGGTTTAGGGGGATCCCCTCCCCATCTATAACAGTATCAAAACATAGCATTTCTTGTGAAACGACAGGATACATACAGGATAGATATGGATTGTGATGAATGTCATGAGTACATAGCTTCTCAAACCAATATTGGGAGCACACTGGCTGCAGAGTAAACAGAAGTGTGTACACAGTCTCAGTTTTCTACAAGTTCTAGATTGATTATGACACTAATCCACTGAAGCTGTAGAATATAATGCAATGCTATGGGGGGGATGTAGGAATTTTATTTTTTCTGAATTTTTAATTAGGGCTGGAGCTGGAGGTGTCTTAGAAACCTTCTCATCAATCTACTTTCTCTGATTCCTGGGGATTTTGTTTAACCATTGGATGAAATTGGTGCAGCCAAGACAAATAAACTTGAAGTTTAACAAATGTTCTGTTGAAAACACCTGCAGACAGCTTCACATAGACTTGTAAACAGGTTTCTACACAATAATCCCCTTTGGGTAGCAGGTCAGGTGACTTGCTCATTCTCTCTATTCATGCTTATTTATTAATTAAAAGAATATATATGCCACTTTAAGTTTCTATAAATTTATAGGGGGGAAATACAGAAGAGGCAGAGCTCCAGGCGGAACAGGCTTTTTCTGACCATTCATTACAATGCGTGATGTCCAGATTGTTGTATTATTGTTCCTTTGCTATTTATTGATTTTAATGGATGCTGTGTTGCCACTTCTTTTCCTCATCTGTCATTCATTCATTCGTTCATTCATTCAAGGATAACATGAACAGCCTTGCCGAATCAATGCAAAAGTCCATCTAGATCATGAGATCTAGCAATCTGGCAATCTCACATGCAAGCATGAAGACACAATCTCTCTCCCACAGTTGCCAGTATTCAGCTGGTATTCAGTAGCATGCAATTTCTGAACATCAGCATTCCATTGTTCTGGTGTGGCTAATAACCTTTGATCAAAATAGTCTTCCTGAGCTGTCTTTCACTTTGCCCCAATACAACCCTGATGGGCTTGTCTCCTATCCACCTACATCCATGGAAAGTGTTCTCGTAGCAAATGTAAACATGGTAAGTCTTCTAGTCTGTGCGCTTGACTACAGTATTGTTCCATAATTGATTCCCCAACATGGATTTGCTTTTGAAGTCAATGGGAATTTTTGCCACTGCCCTTTTTCTTTTTCTTTTTTAAATGGATTGCCAATGCCCACTGCATTTCAAGCAAATTCTTTCAGTGGTGAACTGCAGTGGATCTGGGAGGTCTACATGCAAACTGTACAAAGCCAGGAGGAAGTGAGGGGTGAGGGAGGGGGGAGTTTCTCATATTTTCATCACAAAAAACATTAGCATAATTCCTCAAGTGCAGACTATCTAAGATACCTTTGAGTTATTTATTAATATTTAAAGAGGTTTTTGGCATCAGGCAGGGAGCATAATTCTTGAAAAGAGCTGACAGCAGAATACATTTGTTAACTAGAAAGATGTGCCTAAACCCTGCCAAGAGAAACAGGCGTACTGAAAAACCACTTGCTACGCATAGTGGGGACCGTGCCTTTTTTCGGCTACAGGGCTTATTTATTACAGGAGTAGTTTTGCTTACCATTGTGTGGTCAGTCTTATGCTTCTTGGTGAAGGCTGCATTACCCGGAAAGAGGGAAATATTTTAAAAGGCAAGGGTTTTTGAATGGTTTAAAGTCAGCAAAAACAACAAGAGAGTCTTGTGGCGCTAAACAGATTTATTATGGCATAAGCTTTCGGCGGAGAGTCCACTTCATCAGTTGCATCAGATGACTATGCTTCAGCAGATGTTAATAACACTTACATTTCCAGTACCTGGATCCTTTCTTGTATTTATTTCTAAAATATGATCTGATTGCTTCCCAGAGGTGAGGTACTTATTGGATTGGGGACACTGTATATAACTCAGGTGTAGGGCATGTGTTGTATGTCTTGAGGCTGTCACTGTTTTGCGGGAAGGATTCACACTGAAATCTCAGTGTGTTATGAGTAGGGTTGTCAGTTTTTAAATCCTTTAGTACATTCCTATGTTTATTCAGAAGCAAGTCCCACTGACTTATGTTGCTCACAGATCAGTGTGTATAGGACTGGAGTTTTTATCAGCTGCATGCAGTCCTAAACATGTTTTGCTCAGAATTCAGTCCCACAGAGCTCAATGAGACTTGCACGCTAGTAAGTATGCTTAGGAGTGCAATCTTAATCTATTCACATTTGCACATTAAATAAAAGATCCATTCTAAAGAGAGGAACATACTTAAAAAGAATATTAAGCCCATGCTGCTGCAGATACTGCCTTAAAAGAGGGATTTCCCCTTCTCTTGCACACAGGAGGAAATGCAGGGTTTGGGTTTTAAAAAAAATAAACACCCTAATAAAAGTCAAAATTACTTTTTTTTTAAAAAAAAAAGCAGCTGTCTACCTAATTGTGAGATACTCGTTTAACCAGTCAAGTTCTTTTTAATCAATTAATCAAACAAATTAATGACTGAATATTACAGCTGTCATTATGAGTGTGTAGCAGAAGAAATCTTTCTTGTCCAAGCCGGTTTGTGGCTAGATGTGTTTCTGCAAAACTTCCATTCATTTCAGCTATGCTTGCAGAGGAGAAGCTTCTATCAGATCACGGGGGAAAGAACTGGAAACAACAGATCACAGTATTGCAAACAATGTTGTTCCTCGACATTGGTTGCAATTCAGTAAGCTTGTTCACCTGTATGAAAGGCCTTGCACCTATTTATTTTTGTGTCTGCTTTAGGGATTAGTAGACTCTTATACCATGCTGTACACCAAGCTGTTTTTCAAGATTTCCCTTTCCCTCCATCCCAGCTCCTGATAGAATATGGGTAATTGGGGGAGGGGGTGGTACTGGTTCTTGTGCCAAAGCAAATTCATACAGTCCAATTGAGGACGTAAATATGATGCCTTTTCGGATTGCTGCCAAATGGGCACAATCCAGAGAATGGCAATCAAGTTTTATTCACATCCAAATCAATGGGAAATAAGTGCATAGTTCGGCTGCCCTTGGTTATTTAAAGAATAAAGTTGTAGTGCTGTTTTCTTCTTCATTCCCTCTATTTGTGTCCTTAATCTCAATAGGACCTGTTAAATTGGAAGCTAGGGTTAGACTGCAGACCTCTGATGAACCAAGGATCTTTCCTCTATGTGCCAAACATTCATATATCAGTGAGCAGGGGCAATACATTCTAAAAGTAAATACTTGTGGGTGTAAGAGCAAAGTGTGCTTCCAAGTTTGGTGCAGAAAAATCTATGCTTTGGCTATCAAAAATTTGGCCTTTGCTAAGACAGGGCCTAAATATTTGGCAATCTTTTTAGGTGTCTTGATGTTTCAGAGAAATCCTTCCAAGTATATGAGACCACTGCTGGATCAGACCAACAGCCTATCTAGTCTAGCTGGGATAGCTCAGTTGGTAGAGCACGGGGCTCTTAATCTCAGGGTTGTCGGTCCAAGCCCCACATTGGGTAAAAGATTCCTGCATTGGTTGGACTAGATGATCCTCATGGTCCCTTCCAACTCTGCAATTCTATGATTCTAGCATCCTGTGTTACACAGAGGTCAACCTCTGGAAAGCCCACCCGCAAAGCTATAATAACATAACCTTCTCTGGTGCTTTTTGCCTGCAGATGGGATTCTGTAGCATGCTGCCTTGGAGCCCCCGTTGAACCACTGTGTCTAGTAGCCATTGGTAGTCTTATCCTCTTTGGTTTTGTCTAACTCTCCTTTAAAAGCCACTCAAGTTAGTATATATCACTACATCTTCTGGAAGTTAATTCCATAGTTGAACTATATACACTGTGTGAAAAAGAAGAGAGACACAAAAACTCTCTAATCACTTTCCCCCACACCACATGTAATTTTTAAACCACTGCCATCCCCTCTTTTACTTGCCCTTTTTAAAACTAAAAAACCCCAAATGTTGTAGCCTTTTCTTGCAAGGAAGTCATTGCAGCCCTTTGATCATTTTGGTTTTAGCTCTCCCAGCACTGATTCTAATTCACATCTCATGTTTAAACTATTACACCCTCCAAAGAAGAAAACGTGGAGGGGTCTATTGGGTTTTTTAAAGAGAGAACAAAAGTTGGTGTATAGCCTTAAAAGAAAAAGTATGCTTTTTATTAACATTTACAGTAGCGATTTCACAGGAGTTGAAATTCCTATTATAGCATGGTATTGTGAGTCTCTTTTGGTTTGCTTTGGATTTTGGTAAGAGCTTTGATAGTATTAGCAATTCTTTTAAGAGGTAGGTGTATACAGTACAGCACACTTATTTTTTTATATAGCTGATAAACTGAATGAATGAGTCCCTTAGCACAACAGAGATGGAGCAGGTCTGAACAGTTCTTGGTCTCTTTTGATTTGCATGCCTATACAAATATGTGAGGCTTTTTAACAAAGTACTTGTGTGGAACCAGGCAATTAAGTTAGAACAAAATGTTCTTTAAAATAAAAATAAAACTGAACAAGTAAGCATATTATTTGATGCAATGGGGTAAAAATTTCATAATAATGTTGCATAAACACCTTTTTGAGATTTCCCTTCCTTTAAAAACAAAAAGTAATAAATTGTGCTGTGCAATATCTGTATTGATGAGGTTGAGCCGATAACAATAAAGGGTGTGGAATAATTTCCTCTGATGTCATTAAAAACTAAAGTGGAAAAAAATTATAATTGTCACCTTGAGTACTGAAGGTGAAAGAAAAGACTTCCTGAGCGATGGAAAGAAACTTCATTTTTCTTGCATCAGAAATATCATCCCCCAAAAATTCTGAGTGAAGGTAAAGGAAATGCAGTTTTAGTACAGCATCTTTTTATTATATGCAGATGTTTACCAAAGGGTGGGGGACATAGACATATCATATGTTCTGCAGAGAGAAGAAAAATCTTTGCAGATTTCTCCCCCTTTGTCTGCTATCAATTAAAATCATCAAAAAAATATAATCCAAATTACAATGTATCATTTCACTTTTAGATGGAACGGGGAGAAGGACAGCTATGAAATCTGCAAACCATCAAAGTAACAAAGCCATTTGCATCCAATGGCTAGTATTTTCATGTCTGTTTCAAGTGAGCTTTGGGGAGGAAGAATTGAAACCACGTTCACGTGGTCAAGCTCACACTTGCGTCAAAGAAACCTTTGAGGTTCTGATCCAGAGCGGCAGATAATGTTTCTCTCTTCCTTTCCCCTGCTTTATACAAACCTCAAAATATTTTGAAGCGGAGGGGATGGTTATCCCTTGGGAGGCTAAGAAGGTAGCATCTGTAGGATCTATGCATGGGAAAGTTTACGATGGGCTAGGAATATCAAATATTTAATTTCCAACTGTCCCCTCTTAGAGAATTCTTTAGCTGGGAACTGTTTTTAATTTTGAAAGAAGTAATTTAAATTCTGTTGTTTTCGTATGAGGTTACTAGTATTGTGTATCTACATTTTAAGGATGTTTTTACAAAAGAGATTTACAGTATTATACCCTTTAATTTTGTCAGTATATACATGTTATATATATTAATGAAATAACATGCAAAACATCCTCTGTTTTTGTTTAAAAGCAGCTAACTTGACTGCACGATGCTTTAAAGTTGGGCATATTTTTTTTGAAAAAAATAGGTAAGTGACTTTGGGAGAACTTTGGTGACAGCAGACAAGTGACAAAATAATGCTATGGTATTCCTCCTTCTGAGCTTTTTCTTGGGGTCTACTGAAGGGGAGGAAATTTGCTCACATACGTTGGTATTTGCGCCTGCCCCCCTACCGTCTAGATGATAAACTCTCTTCCACTCAGACATTTAGAACGAGTTCTCTGTCTTGATGAAATGTATACCGAGACATATCTATGAAACTTTTTTCTCTGTTCAATGTTATTTTTAATTTTGCACTTCAGATTTGAAGATTATATACAGGGTGCGGGGTCAGTATTCACATAGTCAGGATTAAGTAAACTTGAGGCAAATACCAACTTCTGCACACAAAAATAGGTATGGACATTGGAAAGAGGCCATTTTGAGTTACTGTGACCATTCCTGGACCACAGGAGCCAGACCACAGTGCATGGGCGTACCCAGGGGGGCAGAGGGGGGCAGCTGCCCCCCCTAGAAGGCAGCCCTAGAAGCAAAAATGATCAGCGTCCATTCAAAGCAAACCTGAACGACCATGGCTTGCCCCCCCCTAGTTCAAAGCAAACCTGAACGACCATGGCTTGCCCCCCCCCCTAGTTTTGATCCTGGGTACGCCCCTGCCACAGTGGTCCATGCATTGGTAACCTCAGAAGCTTCAACTAGTGTAGAATCCAGCAGCCAGATGACTCAAAAGAGCAGATTATACACAGTGGTATGCAACTCTGCTCCTGGTTGACAATTTACTGCTGGGCCAGGTTCAAGGTACTGCTGTGAACCACAAGGCTAACAACAACAACAACAACAACAACAACTGGCTTGGCTTCCATTTTCATTCTTCCGTGTCTTTCCCTCCCCTTGCTTTTTTTGAATACATAAATCATTCTCCCTTTCTGATGGATGCTCAGCTGTCTTCCAAAACTTCATTCATATCTGTTCTACATATCCTGCCTAACATGTTTTCTTTTCCTGTTTCCTTTAAATAAAATAAAAGAAAAGACTTGTAACACCTGAATGAAGGATCTCTGGAGACTGACACCTTATGTTCTATGATTTATTTGTTACTGCAATAAATAATGCAGAAATACTGTGTCAACATTTCCCCCCTGAAGGTTAAATAGTGTTGTTATTGTTGGGCTACATCCTAAAATTCCCATTCGGTAAGAGAATCTTCACAAGAATTGCAATAAATAGCAGTTTGCATTCAGCCTTACCTGCTGTGGCTGGTTTGGATGCAACAACAGTTAAGACTAGAACTTTTTTATTACACAATATATAGGGACCCTCTAAAGTTTGTACATATGCACGCATGCACGCATGCACACACACAAGCACACACACACACACACACCCTTACAGCCACCATATTTGAAGTTACTATTTCTTACATTTTACAAATAGGTAACTGGGTCTGAGAAATGGTGGCTTGGAACGAACCAAGCTGTGAGAGGGAGGGCATTCATTCATTCATTCATTTATATGTATGTATATGCCAATCTTCGATATAATAATTGCAGGGCACCTTTTAAGTTAATATTATATAATACCATACACTGAGAGTAGTAAATAATAAAAGATAGAAGAGCAGATAAATACACAACAATTAAAGGTAAAGGACCCCTGGACGGTTAAGTCCAGTCAAAGGCGACTATGAGGTGCGGCTCTCATCTCTCTTTCAGGCTGAGGGAGCCGGCGTTTGTCCACAGACAGCTTTCTGGGTCATGACTAAACTGCTTCTGGTACAACGGAACACCATGATGGAAACCAGAGTGCACGGAAACGCCGTTTACCTTCCTGCCGCTGTAGTACCTATTTATCTATTTCCACTGGTGTGCTTTCGAACTGCTAGGTTGGCAGAAGCTGGGACAGCAGCGGGAGCTCACCCCATCGTGTGGATTCGAACCGCTGACCTTCCGATCGGCAAGCCCAAGCGGCTCAGTGGTTTAGACCACAGCGCCACCTGCATCCCTGTTAACAATACTTAACATCTGTATGGCATTTCACATGCCTCACCTAACTGTAATCCCTACTGTTTTATTATTACCTACATTGCAGATAGAGGTGGGTGGCTTGTAAGTTCACAGCAGTGGCAAGATTCAAATTGGGGGGTTCTTTATATATACTTAAGTCTTAGCCACTGTTCTATACCAGCTCACATTACACACGAACAAACTGCCAGAATGCTTTAGTTAAACCAAGGGCCTCACTTTGTGTAGTCAATTAATAATATAACCTTAGGAATCCTGCCACAAAATTTCTGGCTGTGGGCCTGTATATTTGTCACTCACAAAGCTGGCCATTTGACCAGTATAGGCCTCAGTTCAACACTTAGCAAAATAGCCACTGTAGAACTGGTTGGTGGAAAAGTCTCATTCTGGGTTTAGAAAAGTCAGGAGATATTTCATAGATTTGTTTAAAACCAAGCAAAGCATGTGTAAAACTGTTAAATAAATAATTATCAATAATTATCCTGCTGAAGTCTCCCCAATAATCTGTTGTTCAGGCACTGAGTGGACGTCATAATCCTTCCTCACAGAGGGTTGCAATTGCAAAATGTTGACATTTGTTTTGACATTGATGAAAAGGATATGTCAAATATGTCAAAACAATATTTCAAATTTCAAGGCCTTCCATCACAAGATTAGCTGACGTTGTAGAGGAGAGAGGGTCTTAGCAAGCTTGTGAAAACATGGAACAGTATTTATTGTGGGTTATATTACTCAAGTATACTTTTTTATACTTACATAATGAATAGATGTGGTATGAAATGTTTGCATAGATGTGCATCTGTGGACTCTTTAACCAGTGGAGGCTTTCATAAGCTTCTTTAATTGTACTTAATTGGCATGTGACCTACACCAAGATGGAAGGTGGTGATAGAAGAGAAAGTAGTCAGTTAATTGGCAGATACCTTTTTTCTTTTTCTTGTCGTCTTATCACAGTTTCTGGCTATTTAATATTTAAATCACTTCCAGCATGATCATAGAATCATAGAATTGTTGAATTGGAAGGGATCCCGAGGATCATCTAGTCCAGCCATCTGCAATGCAGGAATACATAGCTGTACCATATGGGGATTGAACCTACAACCTTGGCATTATCAGCACCATGCTCTAACCAACTGAGCTATCCGGACATATGAAAGGCAGTATATAAATCTAGTAACAATACTATTTATTTATTGGATGCATTTATATACAACTTTTCTGCTGAAGAACTTGAGGTAATTTATATATTTAATAATAATTAAATAGTAAGAATTGCAACTGTGTTCAGCAACCTGGTGCCCTCCAGATGTTTTGGACTAAAACTTCCACTGGAACAGGGAGCGGAGAGGAAGAGAAGCATATTCAGGGCCAGTTTCCCCCCGCTGTTATATAATGACCATTTGGAATAGTCACTGAAGGAGATGATTCCAGGAAATGGGAAGCCAAATGGCAATTGGTCCTAGCTGAACTGATGGAGGAGGGCTTGTTCTCTCAACACTTCCTCTGCTACACCCAGGTGGAATGTTTGCTGTTGGAGACAGTTTTGGAAGCTGAAGATACAAATGACGGCTGGTTACAGGTGAAGGGATGTGGGTGGTGCTGTGGTCTAAACTACAGAGCCTAGGGCTTGCTGATCAGAAGGTCGGCGGTTCGAATCCTCGCGACAGGGTGAGCTCGTTCAGTCCCAGCTCCTGCCCACCTAGCAGTTCGAAAGCACGCCAAAAGTGCAAGTAGATAAATAGGTACCGCTCTGGCGGGAAGGTAAATGGCATTTCCATGCACTGCTCTGGTTCGCCAGAAGCGGCTTAGTCATGCTGGCCACATGACCCGGAAGCTGTCTGCAGACAAACACCAGCTCCCTCAGCCTATAGAGCGAGATGAGCACTGCATCCCCAGAGTTGTCCGTGACTGAACCTAATGGTCAGGGGTACCTTTACCTTTACAGGTGAAGGAGGGTTTGCTATCACACTGCTTCTTTTGCTGCACACAGCTGGAATGGTCATTCAAGGATACAATTCCAGGAAAGAAGGCATCAGTTGGCAGTTGCTTCTACATGAGCTGATAGAGGGATGTTTGCTGTCTAAACTCTCCCTCTCTCAACTCAGGGCTCATCAACACTTTTTTTGCCCCACTGCTATCTCCAGGCAAAACCACTCTTTAATGCTGAATTGGAACAAATGACAATTGGGTTTTCCACAAAATTGTTTTCAGCAGTAAAGTGTGGGTTTTGCAGGAAAAGCACTGGGGCAAAAAAAGAAGAAGAAACCACTTGGGACACAGAGCTTTAAAGTGCAGACCTGTGCCTAGAAACATAGCACAAAAGGAAGTCTGGATGAGCCCTCTGCATATAGCAGCTGCAAAAATATATACCGGGTATAAAGGAAAGGAACTGAAAATAAAATTGCCGCTATCATAATGCCATTATACAAATGTATGGTACAACTGCATTTGGAATACTCCATACAGTTCTGGTTGCCTCACTTCAGAAAGGCCATTAAAAGGGCAACCGGAAAAATCAAGGTGGTGGAGCCGTTCCCTGTGAGGAAGAAATGCAGCATTTGGGACTTTTTTTCATTTTAGAAAAAAGGCAAGTTACAGGTGACATGGAAGAAGTTTATAAAATTATGCATGGCATGAAGAAGGAGATAGAGAAAAGGTTTCCTCCCCCTCTCACAGCACTGGAACTCATGGACATCTAATGAAGCTGAATGTTGGAAGATTCAGGACAGATAAAAGAAAGTCCTTCTTCAACCAGTGCATAGCTAAACTATGGAAACTGCTCCTGCAGGAGTCAGTGATGGCCACCAACTTGGACAGCTTTAAAAGAGGACTGAACAGATTTATAGACAATAAGGCTGGCTGTGTTCTGCTCCCATAATCAGAGGTGGCAGTGCTTCTGGATACCAGTTGTTGGAAACCACAGGAGGGGAGAGTTGCTCTTGTGCTCAGATCCTGCTTGAGGGTTTACCACGGGCATCTAGTTGGCCACCGTGTGAACAGGACGCTGGACTAGATGGGCCATTGGCCTGATCCAGCAGGCTCCTCTTTTATGTTCTGCTGACGCTAGGTGAAATGGATTTAGAGGGAAGATATATTATTACTTCTGGAAGATGTGGTGAACAAGTCATTACAGTTAGAAAGATGTATTTATCAATATTGCTCAAAATACTTACTTGGCTACCTATTCAGATTAATTAGTTACACAGATTAGGAGTGTAGGATCAAAGAGTTAACAATGAAGCAAGGTTAGGCAGAGAAAAGACCTTCAAATGCTCAACGCTGTATCTTTATACCTTTGCACCGTTTCATACTAATTAGTGTTTTGTCTGTTCTAGTTCTAATGTTTCCTTCGGAAGGTGTTGTTAATGTGATCCCAGTATTATGCATTCTTTCTGCCGTGCCTCAATCTGCTGCATTTTTTATTTGAGAGTTAAAGATGGTTAAGTATTATTGTTACAAATGTATCAGCTGTGAGAATTTAATCTACAGTATAATTTTTGCCTCAATTTGAAACAACCCTGACAGCTAAGGATCTGTTATGAAGGGAAGCATGTTATTTCAGAAATATGTAAATTGGTCCGTTTAAAATTATTTCAGTTCCTTTCTGAGAATAGAATCTTTCAAAGCATTTGCGCTGCTTCGGGAGGGAAGAGGAAAGAGAGAAAGGGAGGGGAGAAGGTACTTTATATCTTTAAATCAGATACTTCTCCGACTCTTCACTCACGCTCAAAGGATATATGGTAAATCAGAGCTTTTTCACTAGCAATGTGGGTTGAAAACTGCATTTCCTCACAGGGAATCTTCTCGGTCCTGCATGCCAGTGCTGGGTAGGGCCAGAAGGATATGTGACAGGGGACAGAGACAACAGTGACGGGGCTACACTCCAGTAGGGACGTGGGTGGCGCTCTGGTCTAAACCACTGAGCCTCTCAGGCTTGCCGATCAGAAGGTCGGCGGTTCGAATCCCCGCGATGGGATGAGCTCCTCCCATTGCTCTGTCCCAGCTCCTGCCAGCCTAGCAGTTTGAAAGCAAACAGATAAATAGGTACCGCTGTGGCAGGAAGGTAAACGGCATTTCCGTGCACTTTGGTTTCCATCACGGTGTTCCGTTGCGCCAGAAGCGGTTTAGTCATGCTGGCCACATGACCTGGAAAGCTGTCTGTGGACAAACACCAGCTCCCTCGGCCTTAAAGCGAGATGAGCGCCACAACCCTATTAGTGGCCTTTGACTGGACGTAACCGTCCAGGGGTCCTTTACCTTTGCCTTTTTACTCCAGTTACATCTCAATCCAGGTAAGCAAGAGGTTTTATAACAACCCAAGAACACATTCTAGCCAGACAAAGCAGTTGAGGGAGGTATGGAGCAGGGTTGGGGAGGGACATGACTTGGGAAGAGACCCATGGGCCCCCAGGTCTGAAGTTGGTCACCCCTGACTTGGAAGAGCCATTCACTTGGGGTGGTCTGTTATTGTCACCACACCCCCTCATTTACCCACATTGTGGATTTCAGGAGGAACACATGTCTGGGTCCTAAACTGAGAGTCACGGTGCCCCATGGGGCAAAAGACTGTGGAGCTTAGAGTCAAAAAGGATACAAAGGAATAATACCGTGGTTACCAAAGTAGGACGTTGACATAGCACAAAATAAAGTGGCACAACTCTGGTTAAATCAGAAGGGAAGCAGAGATGAGAGAATCTTTATGCCAAAAAAGGGGAAGAATAGGTGATAGCTGCCATATATTATTAATAATATTATCATTTATTAAATTTGTATTGTACCCTTCACCTGAAGATCACAGGGTGGTTCTCAACATAAAAACGCAAAATTGGAACACAGAATACATAATAAAAACAGATAGCGCTCTTTAGCTCCACGCATAACTATCAAGGGAAGCTTGCAAAAAGATACAAATTGCTTCAATCCAGCATGAGTACTTACAAAGAGGGGAGAAAGCAAGAAGTACAGTACAGATATTAAATATTCCAAAGGAGAGGAAGTGAAGAGAAGCTGTTCTTCAGAAGTTGTGGTGAATCAAGAGAAAATCCTTCATATTAAACAGCAGGAATTGCTTCAGAGGTTCCTTATAAATTATTGAGGATCAGATACCCCAGCTTTCAGATAATAAGATTTTATGTATTTATTGAACCTGTATCCCATCTTTCCTCTTGAAGGAGCCCAGTAGAGGCAGTGCCTCATGAATGGAGCTTTCTCCATCAGGACACTAAGCAAGCCAAATCAGGATATGCTTTGGATAACTTGATTAGGTTAGATGCTAGGGATGTCATTACATTTCCCAGAGGTTTCCTGCTGCTGTGCATATCTTGTGACAGTCCTTCATTGTGGAATAATGTAGACAGAGCGCTTTCTGATGCAACTTCCAGTCCTGTTTGCCAAAGCTTTTGCTTTCTATTCAAACAAATTGTATTTGGGCAATGTGAATTTCAGGGCTGGCACGCTTATTTAGATCAGTCCCACTGCAGAGGTAAAGGGTTCAAGCCTCATCTCTGACATGCTAACATGTTGATCCAGTTCAAGAATCTGTTTTTTAAAACCCCCAACAGCAACCACACATCTGCACCTGAGGACAGAACTACGTATATGGTTAGCAGCACTTGTAGTTTGGTCTTGAAAGGAGATTCTAGACATGGGAAACTGCAATCAGCTTAGACCTGGCATTTTGAGAGAAGAATCTGTAATGCTTAGTGAGATAGTTCTGAGAACACATTCATTATTTTCAATCCCAAATCCCTTCTTTTACTAAGATTCTCTGATTAGGGACAGGCAATCCCTGTGGACTTGTTTTCAACAAAACTTGATCCTTTATTTCTGCAGATATTTCTACTTAGCCACACAGTTATCATTTCACGTTTGTAATACTTATCTGCAAAAGTGATTCTGGAGTTTGCAACGTGGATCTGAATAATTTCTGTTTACCACAGGCATATTATCACATTTAGCTTAATCAATTTGCCTGTCTTATTTTTTTTTTTTTTTTTTTTTTGCAAGTCTGATGCTCTCAACCCTCTTCTAGTTTGGGACACTTGTATGCAACCTCAACCAGAAGTAGGAAAACCATAGATTAGCTGTGGTATTAGGAATATGAGAGAGATATTACAATTTCCTTCCATGGAGATTTGAATTTATGCTAATAGTAATAATTAGTACTGAAATACAGTATTATTTAAAATGAAAATCCTCTACTACCTCAAGGGATTTCACAACTTTTCTTGTAAATGACATTTCTGTTGTCAATGTAAACCACAGTCATTATTCACAGCAAAACACCAAATTTTAAGGGATATTCTTAGATAATAAGTTTCTTTATGAACATTGAATCCATTACCAGAATATGCAGCTATTTAAGGAAGCTAAGGTTCATTTGTTTTTAGTCCTCTGTCTTGGAAACAGGACCTCAATGCCATCACAGTAGTGTAATACTACTGCCTTTTGAAAACTGGCAATCTATTATAGTAGCTCCTGCAGCTTCTTTGTGTTTGTATGCAGCAGAGATCACCACACTGCCGTCTGAGTAGAACAATTGGGCCACAAAGCACATAGAACTGCTTCTTCTTTCTTGTTAGCAAAACAGATGGAGGCTGTAATCCGAACATCTGAATTGTGCTGCTGGAAGGGGACAGGGCTGAGCAGATGTCCCCATCCACTGGCATCTCCTGGTCATTGCCAACTCTGACCCTCAATCCCTAGCCCACCAAACTTCCCTTGCTTACCCACTTCTTTCCTGACAATAGTGAATTGTCCCTTCTGTCTCGGGGACCTATGCAAAGTTTCCCCGCAAGCTGACTTTTTCCTTGGTTCTTCATTTTTTCAGCTCCATGACTCCAACACTTGTTTCCTTAGAATGGATCCGTGCTTTACAGGCCACTGCCTTCTTTGTCCCACTTTCTTCAGACATGTCTTCTCACGGCCAACCTTTCTGGCATTTATTTTGCTTCTCCACAACATACAGCCTCCTAAATGTCCTGATGTTTCTCCCAAGCCCTCTGTAACCAGCACAGTGGTACCTCGGGTTAAGTACTTAATTCGTTCCGGAGGTCCGTTCTTAACCTGAAGCGTACTTAACCTGAAGCACCACTTTAGCTAATGGGACCTCCTGCTGCCGCTGCGCCGCCAGAGCACGATTTCTGTTCTTAGCGGAGTTCTTAACCTGAAGCGTACTTAACATGAAGCGTACTTAACCCAAGGTACCACTGTACTATATTCATGGTCTCCTTTGCCTTTTTTCTTTCCCCACTTGGAATTCCCCATTGGAATCAGATGATTCCAATGATTACAAACGAAAAAGGTTCCATTTCCTCAATCCATTGCTTTCTCCACCTATTTTCCCTCCAGCTTCTTTGTGTCTAGGATCCCTGCCCTGTAACTTCTCTATATCTGGGACCCCTTCCTCAGTTCTCAGTCTACTCTGCTTGAAGTTTTAATCATAACCAAACTGACAATTTTATCCTTCTTTCACTGATGTTCTTTCACCATCCTTAGCAGGTAGATGCCCATGAAGCAAGGTGGTTGCAGCACCATGGAAAGCTCCAGCTGAGCAACTTGCTCCAACTAAGGCAGGAGTGGGCACCTGCGGCCCTCCAAGAATGTTTCTGGACTCCAACACCCATAAGTTCCAGCCAACATGGCCAACAGTCAAGGATGATTGGAGTTGTAGTGCAGCAGCACCCAGAGGACCACAGGTTCCCTATCTCTGAACTAAGGCCTTATAAGTCCCTCCATCCAGTCTAGCTTTCCTAAGCTCCACTTCATTCCACCCTTAAGATCCAGCCCCTGATGACAAGAACTTCATGACCTTCTTGGCATGCTCCCCATGTTTTTGGGCAGGCAGGGTACAGCTGGGGGTACCTGGATCCTCAGGTGAACTGGCCTCAAAGGAAGGCATTCACAAGAATTCTGGTTTGGGGTCTGTGGGCTCCTGACCAATATAAAAGGAACCTGGTCCAGTTCTTCAGCAAGTAATATAAAAGCCCCAGTCCCAGTTATCTCATCCTCCTCCAACTCTGAGCTTGAGACCAGGGACAGGACAGTTGAAGCTGGACTGCAAACTCGTTTGTTTTCTGAGCAGCCAAACTATCACAGCAGTTTAGCCCATCAGTGTCTGGATTCATGTCTCCAAATCCAAAACAATATACATCTGTCTGTGATGTTTGAGGATTGTAACACCAATGACAATTCTGCTTAAAAAAGTAATACATTATACAAAGGTGAATTTGCAACACAGAAGCTAAATCCGTATGTTAAGTGAGGCCTGTTGAGAAATAGGCATCTAACTCTTCTAAAGCTCTTCAGTACTAGTTGTCATGGGCCAGGAATCGGCTTCACCTGCTGAAAAGCAGCCTGAAGGAGCAGAAGGCAAAGTGACTCTACCTGCTGCTGACCAGCCTTCTTGCTCCTGATGAGAACCAGCTGGTTCTGGCTTTCTTAAGCAGGGTTTCCAGTCTCAGTCAGTTGCTGGAAACAACATTCGTTGTTCCTGGCCAGACCTTGCTGCTTCTTGCTTCTTGTGACCTTGGACCTTTGGCTTTCTTGACCCCTGGATTGTCTATGTGAACTGAGATACTCCTGACCTTAGGACTAGACTGAACCTCTGCCTCCAGGCAAGTACCCCCGAGACTTGGCTGGTGGGCTGGCTTCTCCCTCCACTGGGCTCTGCTGTGGCTGGCAGTGCAGGACTATGACACTAGGTAACAACAGCTATTAGCTTATCCCAAAGCTGTTGTTAGCTTCTCCCAAACTTTCAACCAACTCCCCTCCCTGCCCAATACTCAAAAAGTTCCTGTTTGGCATGGCTGCCCTACACACAGAAGGAATATTGGTGCCACAAAGTGCTAGTTATTGGGGAGGTAGGAGTTGTTTGTTTGTTTGTTTGTTTTATATCCCCCTTCCCCCCCCCCAACGCACCCAATATGGCGTTCATAGTTTTCCTCCTCCCCATTTTTTTCACAACAACCTTGTGAGGTAGCTTAGGCTGAGAGTGAATGGCTGGTCCAATGCCTTTCCAACAGAGGCCAACCTCTGGAGTTCCATCATGCAAGTAATGACCATTCAACATATGGTGTTCATTGGCGTATTGGCTCTGAACATGAAAGTTCCATTTGCTCTACTACGTTGAAATCCCATATTGATTTAGAGGAGTCCCGATGAACCATTGTATTTCATATTGACAGCTCCTCTTGGTTCAGAGTGAGTGTTGCTATGCGGTGAGCAATTGTCAAAGCGAAGCAAGCAGCAGTACCTAGAGGACCTGTCATTCCAGTCTAGCAAGAGCAAACACACTGATTTATTTATGACTGTGCTCAACTTCCTTCTTAAAAGGGGGGGGGGAGTGCGAGAGAAATGTTCCCAGAGGGAGTGTGTATTCTAATTCTATTGCTTCAGTTAACATTAGTATATTGTCTTACGCACAACAGTAATTTACTGCATTTATTGCTTGCATTGTTTGCAAGGAGTTGCAATCATGGCTTTTCTTTCTTCTTAAATATATTTTAGTAGGTTGTGAAACCAAATATGCCCTTTGCCTTTCTTAATGGGTAGGAGTTGGTTAAGAAGGGACGTGAGCTGTTTGTACGAGACCATTGTTGCATTACAACAATGGAGTATGTCATTCACAAACTGGTTTAATTAAAACAAAACAACAGAGAAGCAAGGAAATGAATGTGCTGTGGTGTATACATTGATTTCTGAATGAGTCTTTCCTGTGCTGCTGATTTACACATTTACCTACTTTAAGGAAAAGGAAAAGGGGGAGGGGAAGCTGCTCACATAACTCATGATGTTGAACATGATTTGTGGAAAAGAATATTAGGCTTGGCAACTATGGGTCCAATCCATACGCAATACTAGCTTTGGACACACTTATTAGATGAGCAATATATTTTATGTGACGTTCCCAACATACTGCGTAATCAGAATGCAGGAGAAACTATGCAGATAAAGGGGTGGAGCTATGCAAATAGGGTGATACTTTATTCTCGCGTACTAGAATAACCACCACCAGCTTGCCATGTGGGCTACACATGGGAACAATGTAGCAATGTGATCAAAACCTGCCCTTTATTCCTGCCTCTGGGTGGTTTGGCCCTTGCTGACAGGGCTCTCGCAGAGGTGCCTCTGCATACTTTGCAGAGAGATATACTGCACTTCTCCAGATGCTCTTGCAGTAAGCAACCTCGTCTTCAACACACAGTCAACTGGTTATAATAGGCATTTTGCCATACCTATGGCATTTACTTGCAGTATGCCTCTTACTGTTACTGGTGTTGAACACAAGCCAGAGAGTTCTAGTGTGTTCATTTCCTACTTGTGGGCTTCCCGGGAACATCTGGGAAGTGGCTACTGTGGGCAGAGAATCCTGGAGCCTTTGGTTTGATCCAGCAGGATTTGCCTTATGTTCTTGTGATAAGTCCTCATCAAACCTCATTTGTGACAGAAATTGGTACATGTGTCAGAAGCTCAGGAAATTTCAGTGCCTGTTCACGTTACCCTCTAAATGAGGAATATATAAACGCTTGGTTGCTGGCTTTCACTAGTCATTACTGCAATCTGCCTGCTTTTGGAAGCAATCGCTGGCTTCTTCTTCATCATCAAAATTTCCCATGGATTCTCCCATTAAGAATGTAACTTCTGACTTGCCCTGAATAATCCCCATGGAGCATTCATTTCAGATTTGTACCGTCAAGTGTAAACCTGTTGAGGGAAAGTCCACAGCTCAGTGGCCTTGCATGTGCCTTGCGTGCAGTCCTTTTCATCTCCAGATAAGAGGACATCTGCTATCTGAAGCCTTTGAGAGATGCTGCTGGTCAGAGTTGGTAATAATACTGATCTAAAGGGACCAGTGTTCTTACTCGGTGTAAGGCAGCTTCCTATGTTCCTGTCGAGTGCTGTCTGCCCATATTTTCTGTTACAATTACAATAAAAAGAAATGAAACATGCTGCAGGATTTTCACCATATTGGAAGGCCTTTTTTTCAAATATTAAGAGCCTGGGAAGCTCTGTACGTGCGGTGGCTTTTCTGTTAGTGATGGGGTTCAGGAGAAGCCAGTATCAAAATTGGCTCCCACTAACAGTAGAACTTTTAGAGTGACCTGGGTCCTCAGCTTGTAAATGACCTTCTGCTTCTTCTGTGTACACATATAGATAGAAACACCATGTCAGACTATTGGTCCATCTAGTTCAGTACTGTCTACCCTGACCTGCAGTGGCTTTTCAGGGTTTCAGGCAGTTTTTCCCAGCCCCAACGGAAGATACCAGGAACTGAACCAGGGACCTTCTGCATGAAAGTCAGATGCTCTACCACTGAGCTAGTCCTTCCCCTCCCTCAGTCTATCTGCCCTTGTTCATGACAAGGGGAGTTTATTCACAATGCACATAGTCCCTGGTCCCACTCAAGATTCTACACATGGTGAGCAAACATAAACCTATGAAAACCTACAAGCTGATGATGTATGTGAACCAGACACTCAGAGGCTCCTGTATTAACAGTTATGCACAAAGCGTAGAAGTACAGTGTGGGGAAAGTGACCTCAATATTAGGTCTAGGAGTCAACTGTGGTTCGCTGCCGTAACAGAAACGGGAGAGGCCAATAGTCTTCCTGTGTGTTTTCTTTAATTGCCGTGGGTGAACTTCCATGCACATCTGTATCATGTGGCTTTGAAAGCATCCACTACGTAGGTGGACAAGAGCTGATGGGTGTGCCAGGTGGATCTCTTTAGGTTCTCTTGTCTTAGACTCTTATATCACAGGGCATGCAATCTTCTGTTAGGCAAAGGCAATGCTAGCACTGGCAATTCACGCAGGAAGCATGGCAAGCAGCCAAGACTAACAGAGGACAAATGAATTAGACACACTGCTTATAAGGAAAGGAAAGTAACTCTTCCGACTCTAAGAGTGTCTTTGTTGCTTGGCTTTCTCATCCTTGGATGTTCCCTTTACTTCAAGGCAAGGGTGACCAGGTTCAAGTCTGGAGATTGGATCTGGCCTGAGAGCCAGTTTCATCTGATCCTTGGTAGAGCTTTCAAATTAGTCAAGTGTTGATTAAAAGGTGGTTTCCCGTGAAGTGACATTGTTTTAAAAAGTTGTATTGCATTCTTTAAAATGACATTTCCTTGTGAGTTTCTATGTATTATCCTAGCATGTGTACTCTGTAAACATGGACGTTCTTATAGCTAGTTGAGCCTGATTTTATTGCTTATTGTGACCAACTCAAGAAGGCAATGGACTGTGTCTCCCTTGAGCAGGGGTGGGGAACATCAGGCTGGATGAGGGGCAAATATGGCCCTTCAGGCTTCTCCATCTGGCCCTTAAGGCCACACACCTCCCTAGCCACACCCCTCCCTTCTTTTCCTTTCATTTACTGTTTTATACTTATCTGCCAGTGCATAAATTATGATTAGGGGTGGGGACTAAAAGAGGCTGGCTCTCCTAACTTTTTGTGACTGATACTTAGCTACTGTTCTTTGAAAAAAAAAACTTTTGGAGGGGCATGATTTGGCTAAATTTTATTATTTAATTTGTATACCACCTTATACTTGTAGATCTCATAACAGAAATTTGGGGTTAAGGTGTAGGGCTTGTTGTTGTTCAGTCATTCAGTCGTGTCCGACGCTTCGTGACCCCATGGACCAGAGCACGCCAGGCACGCCTATCCTTCACTGCCTCTCGCAGTTTGGCTAAACTCATGTTAGTAGCTTCGAGAACACTGTCCAACCATCTCATCCTCTGTCGTCCCTTTCTCCTTGTGCCCTCAATCTTTCCCAACATCAGGGTCTTTTCTAGGGAGTCTTCTCTTCTCATGAGGTGGCCAAAGTACTGGAGCCTCAACTTCAGGATCTGTCCTTCCAGAGAGCACTCAGGGCTGATTTCTTTAAGAATGGATAGGTTTGATCTTCTTGCAGTCCATGGGACTCTCAAGAGTTTCCTCCAGCACCATAATTCAAAAGCATCAATTCTTCGGCGATCAGCCTTCTTTATGGTCCAGCTCTCACATCCATACATAACTACTGGGAAAACCATGGCTTTAACTATACGGACCTTTGTTGGCAAGGTGATGTCTCTGCTTTTTAAGATGCTGTCTAGGTTTCTCATTGCTTTTCTCCCAAGAAGCAGGTGTCTTCTAATTTCGTGACTGCTGTCACCATCTGCAGTGATCATGGAACCCAAGAAAGTAAAATCTCTCACTGCCTCCATTTCTTCCCCTTCTATTTGCCAGGACGTGTAGGGCTTGTAGGTTTCTGTAAAATCAATGTGCCTCCCTCCCTCATTGATCCTGCTGTCTTTCCCTACTTTTCCTTAACATTCATTTTATTCTGCCCAAGCCTGTTACCAGCACCCATCTCACTTTTCACACTCTCATTTTTATGCCTAATTCAACCATGCTATTCTTATGCTAGGGACCCCTTTATCGTCTGCCTCTGCAACACGAGGAATTGGCCTATGGTTGTGTAGGCCATTATTATGCTGCCTTCTTTTGATATGGTGTTTTGTTTTGTTTTTAGTATCTATGTGTTACAGGGACGAGGGGTAAATGTGTTGTGTGTCTGACTACTGCAGTATGCTCTGAACCTCAAAGGTGGTTCAGAAGCTAGGATTAGTCCAAAATACAATGGCTAAATAATTTGTTGAGCCTGCTTAGCACAGGGAACAGTACTGGGTTGCTTCCACTAAGGTTTAATAATAATAATAATAATAATAATAATAATAATAATAATAATTTATTATTTATACCCCGCCCATCTGGCTGGGTTTCCCCAGCCACGGTTTAACACCGTGCAGCCAGAACTTTAAGGGGAATGGCTCACTAGGAATACATTTCACCTGCTTTGAGAGATATACACCGTTTGCATAAGAAGAGCCATGCTAGTAGCCCAACTAGTCCAGCATCCTGTTCTCACAGTGGCCAACCAGATGTCTATGGGGAGCCCACAAGCAGTACCCAAGAACAAGTGCACTTGCCCCTCCTGCAATTTGCAGCAGCTGGTATTCAGAAGCATACTGCCTCCAATCATGGAGGCAGAGCAATAGACACCGTGGCTAGTAGCCATCGATAGCCGTATCATCCATGAATTTGCCCAGTCCTCTTTTAAAGCTATCCAAGTTTCATAGTTTAACTGTGCACTGCGTGAGGAAGTGCCACCTTTTGTCTGTCCTGATTCCTTCAACTTATAGTTTCATTGGGTGCTTACAAGTTCTAGTGTTATGAGAGAGGGAGAAAAGATTCTCTAACCGCTTTCCCCACACCACATATAGTTTTATAACCTTCTATCATGTCTCCTCTTACTTGCCTTTTCACTAAACTAAAAAGTTCCAAATGCTGCAACATTTCCTCACAGGGGAGTTGCTCCATCCCTTTGATCATTTTGATTGCTCTTTTCTGAACCTTTTCCAGCTGTACAATAGCCTTTATGAGGTGAAGCAACAAGAACTGTATGCAGTCTTCTAAACGGGGTTGCGCCATAGAGTTGGCCACTGTGAGAACAGGAGATGGGCCTGTGGCTTGATACAGCAGAATCTTATGTTCTTATGATATGTACCTGAATACATTTTTGGTGCGAGGTTGGCATTCACATTGAATAAGTTGTTCGAGGAAATGGACATAAACTGTGTTTTTCACTCAGCTGTTCTGACAATTATTTACTTGTTTTATATGTTACTGGTTTTTTAAAATTAAATTGCTTCATTTTAAATGCTTTGTCTCTAATCTGCATTGTAACATACTTCTGGGACAAATATTTATGGAGGGTGATATGTAAATGCTGAAAAGAAATAGTAAGTGTGAATGTATTGTCTAGGTGGGTAAGCAGTGAGAGCTTACTCTTAATATGCAATCTCATAGCATTGTTAATATGATATTTTAAGTCCCACGTGGACCTATTGTGCAAGGTCTAGCACTTTAATTTTAGTGCCTACAATATCTTTTAATTCAAACTAGCTTATGATACTCAATTCAGTGTTGACAGCAGTGACAGATAATATTGGTGTTAGCTAAGCAACTTTTCCTCTTCTTCAAGCATTGTCTGTTTAAAGTCTCAGTCTGATAATGTGGGAGGCAGATGGTCAGAATAATCCAATTCTTCTTCCAGTGTGCTAGGATCATCTCACGTCTTTGTGAAGTAAACCATTTAACACCTCAGTGTTCTGGTATATGATAGGCCACTCTAGGCTGAACATTCCTTGACTTGGTTAAAAGTAAAACAGCATGGGTTGTGCAGATGAACATACCATGTAAAACTGTGCTACGTTTGCTCATCCTGCAGATCCAGGGGAGATGCATGTCATTGGCTGATGTACTGTTTGGTAGCCACACAGTGACCAATGAGATATAAAACAGATCCAATGAAGCATCAGCAAAAACTTTAGTGGCAAAAAACATAGCAAATTCCTTATCTGTCAAATGCCTGGGAGAAGCGTTACATTTCTACATGCTGCTGACAGGATGCTAATGATGCTGCCAGGTGGACCTCAGTAGGGAAAGCCACAAGTAGGAAGCCACCACAGAAAAGGCTCTCTCCCTGGTCACCCCCCTTGACGATCCTCAAAGGGGGCACCCAGAGGAAGTCCTCAGTGGAAGACCAAAGGGTTCAGATAGGCCTACATCAAGAGAGGTTCTCTGATAGATATCAGGGCCCTGAGCTGTACAAAGCTTTATATTAACTTTGATGACTCACAATGTGAATCAGCACTGCCTCACAGGAGCCTCATCTCATGGTGATGATCATGTAGCACCTATAATTTGTGTCCCAACCACCACACGTCCTGGGAGTGGTTCAAACTCCCTTGCCTATGTTACCGTAGGGGCTTGAAACCCAGTTGTAATTTGATAAGTGCTAGTCCTAAGCCTATTTTTATGGAAATGCATTTGTATGATCTACCTGCTGCAGGTCTTCTATGGTTTAAAACACTTGCATAGTGTAGGGATCGTATATGAAAAGAAAACCTCTAGGGGCTGCACTTACTGTTGACATTTTCTTTTTGAATGGGCCTTTATTGCAGATATGTTTGCTTTGTGATGTTTCTACTTTCATTATTCCTTGTTCTTCAAATTGGCAAGAGTGGAACGATCGCGGTGAATTTAAGTAAGGCATGGCGTACACATCCAGCTTTTAACGGTAGTGACTGTGCATTGTATGTCAGATAATACATGTTGACAGAAGACATTATTGTTACAATGGAGGGTGCATTTTTAAAGCAAGGTGAAACACATGTATTTGAAAGATGTTTCCTTTTTCTCCTGAACTTAAACTCAGACCTCACACCACAAGCTATGTAAATAAATCTTGGCTGCAGTGAAAGCAGACAGCTTGGAGGCTGCCACTTTGCTTCGTTGCACTTGCAGAGCGCAGGAAGAGAGCTCGGCACGGCAAGCGGCCTTTCACCAAAAAATGTATTTGCAAGAAATGAAATTAAGTGACAGTCTGGTACAAATACTCCTCGCCCCATTCTCTCTTGGCTGATGACTGCGTGGTATTTGGATAGCTGGACTCTTTGCAAACACCACCACTACGGTGCGATCCCAATACTGTTAGATGGTTGCCTCGCAATGGGAGACCACCTGCATTTTTCCAGCCCTGCTGGCTGAGAAGGGGTTAAAGGTAACATAACGTGAAGGGAATGGATGAATACTTGCTCATGTTGGTGTGTCTTGACATTAGGTGGACAGCTGGAAGTGTGGGAAGTAGCTTACAAGGAGGTATTACAAAGTCTCTCACCACAATATTAAATGTCACTAATTGTGCATTTGGAAAGGTATAAAGCAGTGGTGGCTAACCTTGGCACTCCAGATGTTCTGGGACTACAACTCCCATCATTCCTGACCACTGGTCCTGTTAGCTAGGGATGATGGGAGTTGTAGTACCAAAACATCTGGAGTGCCAAGGTTAGCCACCACTGGTATAAAGGCATTCTTGGGTAGTAGTTAGAGGCGGGGTGGGGAATCTGTGATCCTCCAGGTGTTGCTTCATCCCAGGTCCCATCAGCCCCAGCCAGCCTGACCAATCAGGGATGAGTTGGAGTCTAACAACATCTGGAGGTAACTAGGTTCTCCACCCCTGGGCTAGAGCATTGGACTAGGAGTGGGTGAGATCCAGTTTCAAATGCCCAGTCATCCAGGAACCTTGGCCTGTCATCACGTCTCAACCTAACCTACTTTACAGGGTGGTTCTGAGGATAAAATGATGGTGGTGGGAAGAGTAATGTACCCTAATGTACACTGCCCTGAGCTCTTTTGATGAAGGGTAGATTATGAAAGACAGAAAGAAATCACCCAGGATTCCAAATATGGCCTGGGGAATCCAGCCTGGGCTATCATGAGCATCCTGTGGAACTTGGGGAAGCCAATATAGGGTCATGGTGGTTGAGGGTGAACTAGGGTGAGCCCAGCGCACCTCAGAGTATAATCTGAGGCCAATGTATTATTTATGTGTTAAATTTATATCCCACACTTTCATCTCTAAAAGTTCCTAGGTGGCAAATAATATCAAAAGGTAAAGCGCAATATAAAGCTATATGCCACATCAACTGAAGTTTCTAAAAGGTTTCATAAAAGTTTATTAAAACTACACTCATCAGAAGTAGCAGTAATGTCTAATAATTTAACAACAACAACAACAACAACAACACTGTCCTACCTTCCAGGAGTGTCATAGAAATCCCTGAGATATAATCTATGTGGTGTACTTAAAGATGCACAATACTAAGTGACTATACCATGATTATTGCTATATTACCTGTGCAAGAGTTATCTATTCTTATGCCTTCAATAATATTGCGGTTACTATTATTGCCATGTTGGAAAGGTTAGTTAGCACGTTTGAATGGCTGACTTCATAGATCAGCCTGCGTCTTGGCTGGCAAACAAGGGTGGTTTTTTTTTTCTTAAACAGATGCATACCTCTGAACTCTTACATTTCAGCCTGTGACTCACAACCTATTTAGTGGGTGTACAGTACTTGTAATTAAACCAGTGGGGTCACAGCTAGCTTAAGCCTGAATGCTACAAATTAGCCTTAATGGTTTTGTGGATATCACTGAGAGACCACAGTGTCGAAACCACTTATTCAAAAACAGCTCTAGTAAAAGAAGTAGCAGAGAGTGTTCTTTCAGGTATAAAGGAAATATATTTCCATGTTGGTTTATAACAGAGGCAGAGATATTAATTTGCAGTAGTGACTAGAAGTAGAGAGCCAGGAGTTGGCATTTATTATTCCTTATAAATGAACAGAAAGAGAGTGCCGTATTCTGTGTATGACTATGTGTGTGGAAGGAAGCATTTTGCGAAGGGCCATAGCTCAGTAGTAGAGCATCTGCAGAAGGTCCTAGGTTCAATCCACAGCATCTCTTGGCAAGGCTTGGGAGACTGTAGTGGGCAGTGTTGTGTGGCATTCCCTTGACCTGTGGTTGGCCATGATGCTCCTATCTACTGGGAGGGTGGGGGGGGGGGCAAGGCCGGACACTGGAGGTCACTACTGCCCCACCCCACTTTCCACTAATGCCACTCCATTGCCTGAAGCCCCGAGCTGCTGCTGCTGCTGCCAGTCATTGTAGACAATACTGAGCTAGATTGACGATTAGTCCAACCAGTGCTTTTTTTCTTAAAAAAAATATTTAGGGGTACTCTCATTCCGTCTGAGACTCAGGAAACACCGTGACAGGAAATGAGGCTGCCATCGGGACTGGCAACGGAACTGACAATTCACCATGCTATTCAACGGAATTGATGATTCACCGTGCTAGAGAAGAAACTAAAAATTTTAAGAATTTTTAAAAGAATTTTTTAAGAATTTTAAGAAACTAATTTTTTAAGAATTAATAATAATTTTTTTAAGAATTTTAGTTTCTTCTCCCGTTAGATTCACAAAATGTTAAGGAGTGTGCGTACCCCTGCGTACCCCCAGAAAAAAAGCACTGGGTCCAACTCAATATAAGGCAACTTCCTAGGTTCCTAAGGGGTGTGTATGTGTAAGTACGGACATGTCTAGGGTTATTAACATTATTTTTTATTTTACTGTTTCTGCTTTTGTCATGAAGCTCATGGCGCTTTTTCCATCACTCCAGGAAACGTTTCTCTTGTCTACCTGTCAAGTTGCTGTTAAAGACACGGGAGCCTTGCCAAAAAAAAGAATAAAATTATGTTAATTTCAAATTTAAAATAATTTAAAATATTTAACATCTCTTCTCCACCCAGCATGGGTTACAATAAAATATACATTTATGAAACATTTACAACCATAAAACAACGGCATAAAAACAATTAAAAACAGTTCCATATATAAAAACAATATAAGCATTAAAATGTGTGATGCAAAGAATTGGCGATGTGGATATTTAAAAGAGGACACGGGACATATTTGGTGGACCTGTGCAATAATTTGAATCATTTGGGGAGAGGTAGTAAAGATAATATCATTAATAACATCTTACATTTTACCATTGGACCCCTGATAATTTTATTAAGGCATTTAGAGACACAAATAAACCATAAGGATTTAATATGGAATTTAATAGTACTTCCTTTCATGCTAGTTACACACACAAAAGGAAAAATAGGTCACCACCAACAGTGAAAGAGTGGTTGACCAAAAATCTGTGGGGGTAACAATGTTTGAGCTTATGAAATTGATCAGAGTGAGAGAAGGCAGACAAGAAAGAGAAAATCTGAGATAAACGGAACATTCTTATTGAATTTATGAAAAATAAATATAACATAAATGTGAACGGCAGTTTTTTCTATGTGATACAACATTAACTATAACATTTATAATGTATTATATGTAGTTTATCTTTTGTAATTATTGACTGTGTATATATGAGATTTAATAAAGTGTTTATAAAACTTATACAATTATAAACAGTTAAAACCATAAATAAAAAAGTGTAAAAAACATGAAACCAGTTTCATTTCCAAAAACAATGCAAATATTTTAAAACTCCATATACAAAACCAGTTTAAAATTATGATCTGGAAACAATTGTGCATTTTAATAGTAAACATTTTTTTAAAAAAAAAGGTTTAGATGGACTTTGAAAATTTGCTTATGATAGCAGATAGATATTGCCAGAAAAACATTTTTTTTTACTGTATTTACTATTTCTATACCATCTTTCACTCTAGAGAGTACCAAAGTGGTTTACAAGCAAAAAAATAAAAAGAAAAAGAAAAAACCCTCCCCAAGCAAGACAAATAATATAACAATAAATCTTAAACCTATCTGTAAAAAACATTTCAGTAAAATATTATCAATTATAGCAGTCAGGGTGCTGAGAACTGGCAGTACAGTCTGGAAATGCCTGAGCCAAATAGGTAAGTTTCTACGGCACACTGGAAGCACCAAAAACTTAGTGCCTGCCTAATCTCCAAGAGGTGACATTCCCCATGTTGTCCAAGGATGGACTGCATGACATCATTGCCAGAGATCCTATGCTGTGCATCTTTACAAGGACATGGCCCTCACTGAACAAAAATTAGACCAGATGCATTGTTGAACCTGTCTCTCAGGTTCCTCCCCCAGCTATCATCAGTAGCAATTTCTTTAGGCTACTAAAGGAGAGGGAGAGAGATGGGATTTCAGGTTAGCTCTGCTGAAAGACCAGGAACTTTTGGCTTCTCCTCTCCTTAAATTATTTCCATCCCAGAAGGTCATTATGAGAACTCGTAAGCTAAGAAATAGTTCTCTGGTCCCGTCCCCCCCAGTCCCGTATCCTTTCTGTCATGTTTAGACTGGAAGCCTCAGGGAAGCGAGTCTCTTATCACTGACATTTGCAAGTCACTCTGGGACCCTTTGTTTGCCTTTAGGGGAGATAAAAATGTTTTAAATAAGTGAGCCCTAAGCAAAAACAGGAAAAATTGTACAGCATTGAATTGACATTCCTTGTAATTTTGGAGTAGGGTTTTCACTTGTGGAAGAAAGTTACTGGTTAGCAGGATCAGCTACGAAGGACCTCTGTTTATTCAAAGACATGAGCATAACCTGGGAAGAATCTTTGGTGTTTTAATCCTTTACTATGTGTTGGAAATACCTACAAGAAAATGGTGGAATTGGGCAAACTACTAACCTATGTTATAAATTTCAAATACTTTGTGAGTTGCTCAGTATTTGTGGTGGTGCTACGGATGAGGGTGGCATTTTGGGGTGGTGACTCCATGACAGCACCCCATTTGCGGAACTCCCTCCCCAGAATAGTGTGACCATTTCCTGCATTGTTGGTGTTCAGCCAGATGAAGATCATATTTTGTTTATCCAAATTTCTGTCTCTTCTGTATTGCAGCATTCCCCAACCTAGGGTTCAGCTGCAATGACTTGAGGCTGATGGAAGCTGTAAACCAAAACATTGGGAAGTCGTTGGGTTGGGTCTGGCTGGATCTGGTGTGAGTTTTGCAGCAGCAAACATCCAGAGAACAGGCTGGGGAATTCTGGTCTATCACAATCTCAGTTGCTGGTATTATTTGTATTAAGTTTTAAAGGATGTATTTTAAGTAAGTTTTTATTGCATAGAATGGCTTTTTATGCAGCTCAGCACATGGGCTCCCATGGGGGGAAAGTGTGGTATAAAAATACAATAAAATAAAAATACGAATGTGGTCTGTGACGGGGGGTGGGACTATTTCCTGTTGGATGTCCTACAATATATATGTTGAAACTGGAATAGCACCATTTCCTAAACATCTTCCGTCTCAAAGTGTATTCTTATCAGAGCCTTGCATCGTCTGGTTTCATAGTTATAGAAACATTTTGGTCATATAATATTTTGGAATAGGGATCAGCAGTGGAACACACCAAGGCAAAGAGAGTGCCAGCTGGCTGCCTCCTGCCAACACAATAGAACGGAAACAGTAATAATGTGATGATCCTAGTGTGTTACCTCCTGTTCTAAGAGTGGGAACCTCAGGCTTGGTGGAGTGGATTTATCTAAGCCACACACCCTCTCCAAGTCACAATCTTCTTTGTCTGGCTGCAATTTGTCCTTGAACTCTAACAATGCTTCTTGCTTGTCTGTGTGGAGGATGCAGAGGGGTGTGTGTGTGTGTAGAAATAGGCTACTGTACAAAGGTAACATTCACATTCAATGCTCAGCTTGTTTTTGCCTCTAGCCAACACATACCATTGACGTGGCCCTCTGAAGGTTGCCCAGGAGGCAATGTGGCTCTCAGATAGGAAAAAGTTCTTGACTCCCCCCCTCACAAAGCGGTCCTTCAATAAAATTATCGTAGTTATTTACCAGTGCATTTTGCCTTTGACTCTGTGCACTGGCTCTCAGTGATTAGTACAATATAGCAACTGACTTTCCTATATAGACTTGCCTGCAGGAGGCACTGCTGTTAGATCTGCCACGCTGTGAAGTTCATGAGGTGGTGGTTCATGAGAGGACCTCCTTTGCAGCGGAAAGCCCTCCCCTTCAAGGTGTGCCTGGCCCCATAATTGTACACATGTATTGGTGGTGATTCAAGACACTCTTTTTTTTTGCCCAGGCCTTCTTTTAGGGAGTTGGGATAAAATCAGCATTAACCACCAGCACTAACTCTGCAGTATCATTGCTGGTTTGGTTTTGCTGTTTTGTTTTGTGTTTTAGTGCAATCTTCTCCAAGCTGAGAAGATACAGCTCCCATCATCCCTGACCATTGACTACACTGGTTAGGGTGAACAGGAGTTGTAGTCCAAAACCAGATGTTGTGAAGCCCTGGTTTGTTTGCATTAGTCAAACAATATTTGCTGTATTAAACTGCATATAACCTGACCTGGAATTGCATGGTGAAGGGATCTGTGTGCTATAGATCCATATAAATGAATCAATAATTGAGAGAGGTTTGCCACCTAATGTGCAGAACAGAAGCCAAAAGTCTACTGATGGTTCCGGAGGAAAGAAATGTGCAATTTATTCCTTTAATTAATTAAGATTGCTTTTCTACACACAGGCATCTGGGAGAAATCCACATGGAGTTTAGGGAGGATTTGTTCTGAATAGACATGCACAAGATTGCACTGCATATGCATTTATTACATAGCTGCAAAAGAGTCAAAGGTGGCATATCTGCAAAGAGTGAACTAATTTTGCCTTCAGGTGGTTGGTTAGGCTGAGAGACAGTGACTGGCCCAAGGTCATCCAGTGAGTTTCATGGCTCAGTCCAGAGTTGAACCCAGCTCTCACTAGGTTCAAGGACAGTTCTATTTACTACTCTCCGTGCTAAATACAGTCTGCCTCTGCCTCTGCAATTTAAGATGTAGAATCCTCAGGATCTTGACAATTCACAGTATTAATCCTATATGTCACTTTGTTTAATAACTGCTCAAACAACTGCACAGTATCCTCAGCTACTAAATTAATGTCCAAATAATAAAAATAGTTGTACTAGTAGTAAAAAAAAAATATTCTCTACCAAAAGTGTTCTGGCTTAGAATTTAAACTGACAAATTTATTCCATAGTTAGTCAGCCGTTTCTGCTGCCACGTACATTATCAGAACAGTTCATCCTAATATTTAATGTAATTTTCCTTTGGCCTGATTAAAAATACATATGCCCATACCTTTGTTTATTATTGGATTACTAAGCACTTGATGCCTGGCAGATCAGAAAGTTCTGCCTGTTGGCTAATTCACATATGAAATGCATCCCTCTGTGTTGTTGCCATCATCTTATCAGAATGGAAGAACAGATCAGACGAAAGGTTCATCCTGCCCGGCAATCCATTTCTAATAGAGGAGAGTCGGATGCCTCTGGCGAGCTCACAAGAACAACAAAGTGGATAGGGAACTTTTTCTACCTCGGTCGTAATACTAGAAACTAGAGTCACCAGAAACTCTGAATGTTGGAAGATTCAGGACAGACAGAAGGGAGGATTTTTTTGTCGTGATGTTTCCAGCATCATGGAAAGCTTGGGCTCTTTGTCAGGTATCAGTCTGGAGGGCTGCTCAAGAGGATCCTCAGCATCGAATTTAGGGGTCCTGCCTGTTGAACAGGAGCAACTCTCAAGCTCTGCGCCAAAAGGCTGTTGAGAGATTCATGTCACCCTGGATGCACACTGCATCCACCTTGCCAGTGATGGTGTTTAAATTCCCAAGAACATTGCAACACAACACACTGACACTTAAGGAAATGCTCCTCATAAATCCTAATTAAGGAAGACAATAAAGCAAAATTTTACAGAACTTTCACACATAAAATTGGGCCTGGACAGGTTCCAGGTTTTGTTTTTTCCCCATCTGCCACCCAACAGTCAACTCGCTGTGTGGTTGTCATGTGCCTGATGTGAACACGGATGACCTCAAAATGGCCTTCGGGACAATTGTGTGTTGAGCAAAGGCAACCTCAGAACTCGTATTTAACGAAGTTGGGGAATAATAATGGAGAAATCCTTTGTTGATGATGTGTCTGCAAATGCAATAGGCGTTTTAAGAGCGATGGATGTCAGTCTTACAGGCTTTTGGGGAGAATTGCAATTTATGACATGTTAGGATAAACAGTTGGATTATATTTCTGAAAAACGTGTTCCATCAGGTAAAATCATTGTGATTATAGGCTCTAGTAGTTTAAGTAAGGAAGTTATGCACTAAAAGGTTGAAATTGTAAAACACGTTTGCTTGTGCTTAACTGCTAATCCTTCCCTGTATCTATGTTGAATAAACTACAAGAAGATGAGAGAGAGAAAAACCACCCCTCCTCGTCAGCATTAAACAATAAAGGCATAGATGGCACACTGTTTCATCTTGATAAACAAAGGCAGCTATGCTGTTTTCTTTCAAGATGTAACCGTCACTGGTCTTTCTATTTGGTCTCAGTGCGGAATATGAGTTAAGAAACTACCGGTAGTTTTGTTGATTTCAATGTGACTAAAATTAAACTGATGCTCAACTCTATTGAAAACAATGGGACTGGGGAAATGCTTGAATTTGGCTAGGCTGTACCACAGTTTAAATCTTTTTGTGGTCCCCCCCCTTCCCGTAGAAGGGGGAAAAAACTTTATAATTCTGGCTGGATGAACTGATCAATGTTTATATTCATTATAAGTCACCCACACCTTTTGGAATTCCTGCTGCAAAAAGTGTCTCACTTTGTGGGTAACCTGGTTTCAAAGAAAACAAATAGTCTGTTAATTAAAGCAAGCAAACAAAATAGATGTGCTCGACAGTAATGGACAGCAGAATAAAAAAAGACCCTTCAGTATCTTGCTTTATATAATTTAGATGTTTAAGGTCTCAAAAACAGATGGACAAGTACTTGAAAGAAACAATAGAATAACTGACCCATGCATATTAGAAGTTACAATCAAGCAATTATTATTTGAGCTCAAGAATGAGTTGGAAATATTTATTTTAGGCTAAATAAATGGACCTCGTGAGGCCCTTTGTGTATCCACATATTCTGCCAATCAGAAGCATGTGCTAAAGCCTTGAGCATGAGGTAGAAATTTTCTCCGTATTTTTTTTTCATAAATAAACAACTTTGCTTGGGGAAAAAGATAACCCAAAACACTTTGCTGCAACTTTGTATTCTTTTTGCTTTTATCAAGTTCTTTGCGGATCTTCTCCCAGCTAACTTTAGCTGCTTATTAATTAGCCTGTTTTTGATATTTGATTTATTTTAAGGGGAAATGCTGCAGATGTCAGACAGACTATTTTAGAGGTGCTTTGCTAACAGTTTCCCCAGGATTTTCCTGTTGGAAAATAATACAACTCGGCCTTACTATTTATGAAGTAGAGATGTGGGGTGGGGTGGGGGGGAGAATCCTTCTACCATTTCGTTTTTTAACCTGGCCATGTAAATCCTTAGGAATTATTGTCCGAGCGATATGTTGGAAAGGATACGTGCATCATTTCAAAAAGTTTGTGCTTATGGTAAGATGTGTTTGTTATCAGTAATTTTACACAATAATTTTAAGTGAATTCACATCTGGGGAAATTGGGGACAAAGTTACAGACTGTGGTGTTTGAACCTTCGTTAGAATTTCTTTTTCAAAATCACCTTGTTCATGATACTGAAGTCCATATGAAAGGGAACAGAATTCATTTTCATAAAGCCTGATTCTATCACTGCCAGGGGCATGTAAGAAGCAATCACCTTTATTTTTTGTTTTAAACTTTCCATTCACAGTGCCAGCTGAGAAGCTTGTTCAGGCACATTCAGTTTGCTCCCTCGCAGTCGAACCCATGACCCAGTTAAGCCAAGGGACCTACAGTTTCACCTGATTCATATTCCTGAATTTAACAGGATGCTACCAGATTAACTGACAAGCATGTTGGGTCGCAAGTTACCTAGAGACAATACTTTGTTTAGTTTAAACTAAGTATTCTAGATTCTTCTAAAACCTTATTGGTGGAAAAATGAACGCCAGTCCTTGTTTGCGTAAATTATTCCAGACATTGTCTCTGTCTAAAATTTCTTCAGCAATCGGATTTAGAGCTTAATAAAATAAAACGTGCAGATCTTGCTTCCCCAAAGAGTGCTTATAGTAGATATTAGCAATGTACTACAGTAAATTATTCCACCATTAAAAATGCAAATAGTCCTTAGTAACAGACTTTAAATTCCACCACAGATATGAGTATTACTTTTCTTAGCTTTCCCAACTGAATTTCTGGTGATGGAGTATATAATCAGTCCTCCACATCATGTAATGATTCTCCTCTCCCTCTTTAAAGTAACATGGTATATGTCAGATAAAGCAACTACATTTTACTTACCTCACAAGTTCACCTCTTGCCTGTGAATTATTGCATTCGTATTCATGAAGTGCTTATCAGACAAAACCTACAAAAGAACATAAGTAAGCTTGTGGGGTGGGTGGTGGAGGAGGAATATGAATTAATGAGTTAGTTTACACATCTTCCAGTATATTATACAAAAGATAAGCAAATGATTAATCTAGCAAAACAGGCCTTTGCTTATTTCAAATTAATTTTTGCTTTGTTTGCTAAATTTAAATATTTTTAGTTGCATTGTGCACCCCCTCCCCACCACCAAAAGGACAATTTTTAGGGAAACTGTATATGAAGTGTAACGTATTTTGTGTGAAATAACTTAATGTCTAGCTAATAATTAGCTTTTTCATGCTTCCTGGCTGGATAATCTCTTACTAGGAGCGAGAATAAACTAGATTACGACTGCTTGAAGTCTGAAGCCAATTTAAAATGTATTACAAAGGGGAAGCACCCACAGCAAGTAATCTATAGGGGGGGAGGGTTCTACAAGTGTCCCACAAATGTTGCCTTCTTTTTAGCAAACATCGTTTCACATTGAAAATTGTTTCACAGGGAATATTTCCTCAGAGGATTTTTTAAAAATGTCATAGACGGTAATTTACAGTATAGGGAATTTGACTTTTGTTAATTAGAAGTTTCCATATGAGAGCATACTGTATATAACTGTACACCACCTATATGATAAAACCCTTCAGGGGCTCGGCACTGCTGTTCATGTGGCGTCTTGCTTAGGGTTGCATTAAAAAGAAATGACCTAATATGAAAAACAAGCAGACGAAAGTTACTTGCACTACTAACCAACTCTTGATTTGGGCTGTTAGATGTTTTTCTAAGTCTCTCTCTCTTTCCCCCACAGAACAAGGGACTTGCAACCATAAACTCTTTTTCATGTTTCCCAAGGCAAGGCAGCTGAGGATCTCTTCCGATTGCCTCCTGTGGAAAGGTGAGCTCCCAAACTTGCACCAGCCCTAGACAAGCTGGTACATGGGCCCCCCACCCCAATCCAGGGGCAGCTCTTTCGCACTGCATGCAGAAGTTCCCATGTTCAATCCCTGGCATCTCCACGTAGGGAACCCCCATTTTAAACAACCCTAGAGCCTCTGCCAGCATTGAGGCAGCCAGTGGCTTCTCTTAAAACTTCCTGTGCGGGGCATTTCTTTTTCTTTCCTTTAAAAAAAATAAATGCTTTTTTTTTTTTTAAAGGAGAAAGTCTCCCTCCTTTTGCAAAAGTGAACCTCCCCCCCCCCCCTTGCTGGTGCTCTCCCCTCTCCTCTCCCCGCCCCGCCCGTCAGGGCAAAGACGTGTGAATGATGTGATTCTTCCCCGGCCGCCTTCGCCTCGTGGGGCTGCTGCCGCCGCCGCCGCCGCCGCTGCGAATTGCGAGAGGCATCGAGCGAGCGAGCGGAGACGGAGGAGGAGGAGCCGCCGGAGGAGGCCGGGCTAAGGCCGGCAGCGGCAACAGGGGACGCCTGCACTGTCTCTTTAAGGGCTCTCCGTCTGGGGTGGCGCTTTTCTCTTGCTAAGGCTCCCTTTGATATTAATAGTGTTGGTGTCTTGAAACTGACGTAATGCTCGGAGACTGAGGTCCTGACAAGCGATAACATTTCTGATAAAGAGCTGATCTCCTTGCAATCTCAAAAAGCCTCCTCGGCTCTCCTCCTCCTCCTCCTTTTTTGGGGCTTGTTTGTGCCACTAGAAGCCAGGCTCTCTTCCCTCTCTCTCTCTCTCTCTCTCCCTCTTTCCTTTTTCATAAACATAACCAGGCAGATCCAGGTCCTTCTTCGCGCTTCCCCCTTTCTCTCTCTCTCTCTCCCCATCAGCAGAGGGGGCGAGAAGGGGGGGGGTTGTAAAGGCAAATCTTTTTTTCCCTTCTCTCTCTCCCTCCCCTTCTTTTTCTTCCTCCTTTTAACCCCCGCTTCTCCCTCTCTCTCTCTCTGTCTTCCTCCTCCTTTCTCCCCCCTCCTCCTTCCTTCTCTCTCTCTCTCTCTCTCTTACCCCCCCCCCCCGCTTTCCACCTCTTCCAAAATAATCCAAGATCAACTCTGTTGCAAACAACAGAAAGACGGTTCATGGCTCAAGCGACAGTTCCACCATCTTTCAAGCTGCTCCGGTTATTATTATTATTATTATTACTGCTGATTAATCAACAGGTAAGTGGCGGCGGCGGTGGGAGATGTTAAAGGAACCGGGCTGTGGGGAGGTGGGGGCTGGTTTTTAAAAAGAACAACACCAGGGACTGTGTTTGGTGTGTGTGCTTGTTGGGGAGGGCAGGAGAGGTGGAGATCGGGGGGGGGGAGGAGGAAGAGGGGAGGGGAGTGGGGGGCCGGTTGCGCGCAAATCCTTTCCTGCTTCTGGCGATCACTGCGTATGTGACTGAGGTTGTGGGGTTTTTATTTATTTATAAAAAGGATATTCTCCAAATGTAGATTTAGTGTGCGTTATGTATGCGTGCGCAATGAGAAATCAGAGCTCCGAACCAGGGTGCGTTGGGAGAGGGGGCGAGTTTGTGTGCTCTAAAAGTAGGGGTGTTGTAAAATAGTGCAAAAGAAGCAAAAGTGCATGTAGGTTTTTTATTTTTATAAAAATATTTTTTTTTTTTGTAAAAATATATATTAAAAAACCTTCCTCCCTCTTTCCTTGGCCTGGCTTTTGTGGGTCAAAAAACCATGTGTTGATGCTTGGGAAATGGGCGACTTGGAAACTTGCAGTAGCCCTGTTGGTGGTGGAGTCAGCGGGGGTCAAGTTCAGCAGCCGAGGAGAGAAGCAAAAAGGGAAGCCCTTCCCCCTTGCACTCCCTCCTCTCTCCCGCCCCCCACCCGAAAAGAACTTCTAAAGCTGCCGGTGTCTTTCCTGACTCCCCTCCCTTCCTACGTGCATAGCTTTGATTTAATTCCTCCCCCCCCCCCACAATGTAGGAAAGGGAAGGAGGGGTGGAAGGGAAGAAAGCCCAGGGATATTCTTAAAAAGAAAAGTTTTTCAAATCTTGCACCCAGAGAGCGTGCAGAGACCCTCCAGAGTTTCTGCACCTTTGTGATTTGTTCCCAGAGGAAATTGCTTTCTTTTAGAAGGATAGAAGAAAAGGAAAGAATGGGGACTGTGACAAAAATCCAGGCTCAAGAGGGAGACCATCATGAAAAGTAGTAAGTTCGGGGTGGGGAGGGAGGAAACTTAATTTTTTATTTTTTGAGTTACATGTGTGTAACTTGTGGATGGGGAGAGAAGTGTGATGGGTATTGCGTTGTGTAATATATGCATTTAGGAGATGGGAAAGGGGAGCACTCTTGCTGGTCACCCCCCCAGCAAAAGAAAAGGTGATGTGGTGGTGGTGGTAGGGATGGCATCTTTTAAAGGAGTTAAAAACTTTCTACCTTGAAAGGCCAGGACCCCTGTTCAGCTCTCTGAGTTCCTACAAGTTACTTCGTTTAGTTTTCAGGACCCCCCCCCAAATAATAATAATTTGCTTACACTTGAGATCCATGTGGGAGATTTCTTTCCCCCCCCCACCCACCCAAGGACAGAATGAATGGAGAGGGCAAAACTTCCTAATACTTTAAGAAAGAAAGATTGCAGTTGTGCTGGTAGTAACTTGGGATAAACATACGGGAGGGGAGGCAAGTGGGATGGTTTGTTATTAAAAGCTCCAGGAAGAAGCTTCTTTCCCCCCTTCTTTGTGTGGGGGGGGAAGGGGTACTGTGCAAACTTGACACTTTCTACCCCATAGGTCTCTCCCCCTCCCTTTCTCTAATCTCTGCCTTTGATCATAAAGGGACGCTTGCTAGATTTCACTAGCACTTCTCAGGGTCGACTTGTGCTCTGTTGTTCAGGAGAATTTCCCTCTGATGTTTTGGTAGGTTTGAGTTAGTGCATTCCTTTTATTTTTATTTTAAACCACTTTCCGGTAAACAAGGTGTTGTTTAAGGCTTCGGTGCCTTTAGCAGCTTAAAAAAAGAAAGAAAGAAAAAAAAAGATTGAGGGAACCAAAGTACGTACATATCAATGTAAGTTGCTATGTTTTTTCCCAATCCGCAAATGTCAAGCTTCTAAATTTCATTGACTGAAAGAGAAGGAAGGAAAGAAAAAGGAGGAAAAAAAGTCAGAGGCCAAGTGATGGAGTAAACACGAGGACTCATAACGAACCTTCTTTCCATTCATCCTTTTGCCAGTGAGCAGGAAGTACTGTAACAAAGTTGGAAAAAATACAGTTGAGGGAAAAGTGCAAGTGGGAATTGGGAGGCAGCATTCTAGTGGACAGCTATTTTGTGTGTGAATACGTGAGCTCCTTGTGAATGCTCCTGCCTGCTAAGGATAATAGTAAATAATAATGATAGGACGGGAATCCAGACTTTTGGGTGGGACTTGCGTTTTCTTCTTCCTTTTTATTTAAACATATTTAACAGACTCTTCCAATGCGTTTGCTGTTCTCTTGGCATTCGTGCTTTTAAATATTACACACACACACACACACACACACACACACACCACAAAAGGCAAGTGTTACAAATGGTAAAGTGCAATTCATTGGTAAAAGTTAGTTCCTGAATGGGACAAAACAAGGAATTAAGTTTACAGTTGTCCTTTCTGAAGAGAAGGCACAGCTTGTCCTCATCTTCACAATAGTCCATTAGGTGAGAAAGCCTTTTCAAGCATTTCTCCAGAGTGACAAATTAGAATCTTAGGAAAAGCAAACTCTAAAGGAAGATTTGTTTTTTAATTTAAAAAAAAAGCAAACTTTTTTTTTTTTACAAGTCCCATTGCTCATGGATGTAAATGCAGGGCTTTCATGAGAACACCAACTATTTCCTGTAAATCGTGAAGCTGACAAAGCCGTCTGGAAATGATATCAACATTTTGCAAGGTTTTTTTTACAACTGTAGTGAAAGTTTGTTACAAATATAGCTAATCCAAACAAATGGAGCACTTCACTTCCCCCGCTTTAAAAGAAGGCATAAAGGCCTTTCTGTTTCCTTCTTTTTAAAAAGATGTAAAAGTTGGTTAAGCTGTGTATTACAGACTCGAGGACACATCACCAACCATTAGCTTCATATAAATCCTCAAAACCTTCAGTGCCATATTCGTAATCAGAAGGGAGATGATTAAGTTTAGAGCTGGCTCCAAGAGGAGGAAATGTTGTCCTCAGCTTACTATGCTACTTCTGGGTGTTATGGGCAATAGCAATAAGAATATAACCTCACATTTTAGGGAGACTGGTTTTTTTTTTTTTAAAGATGTATCTTAAAGCCAGCTTGTGATAGTTTCCTGGTAGTTTTCAGACTACATTTCTTGGATTAGGAGGTGATCTCAGGTAGATCAGATCAGAAGAATCTTCATTTGCATCAGCCACTAGCCATAGCAATATAATTTTAAAAAGTGTACTGAAGATAGAGCTAAAAACTTCACTACACAAAATACATTTTGAAGTTTTACATCAATAATCAAATAGTAGATCTTATTCTAATTTTGCCCGTTAAAAACCTTACAGGTATAGTTTTGAGGTGTTTCAGCCTCAACATATATGTTTTCATTTGTGAAGTATAAGCTGTTATGGCAAGGATTTGCTCTAGAGTAGTTTGATGGCATTCAAATTCCTAGCTCAAAGTAAGCACTTGCAGAACTCTGATCTAAGGCGTCAGCGAGCCAACTTAGCCCAATACTTTCCTTAGAATGCCTTTTTAAAATGCCTTTATATCATAAAGGATACAATAGCTTTTCCAAGTATTTGTGGAATAGCACTGTGTATAGTTTCTAACTGTAAATAACACTGCTATTTTAACTTTGTGTATGTTCGTGTATCAGCATGAGGTACTTAATTATTTTGTTTATTCCTATGAAGTTCTCAGAGTCTAAGTAACTTCCACTGAGTTTACTGATTTACTTCAAAGTAAATGTGCACAGTGTTGCAGCCTTAACAAATGTACCATATCTGCTGTGCTTGAAGAATGTGCATGTATACATATAGACCGCTTGCCTGCTGAGGCTCTGCTCATTAAAGACAGTAAAAGCAAAATTGTTGAAGAGCTTCTGACAGTGGCTGCTCATTAGATTTCAGCATTCAGACAATATTTTGTTGATTGAAACCATTAAGGGAGTGTCTTAGGTTTTCCAATCATTAAGGTCTCAGTAACTACTTCCTTCTTGCTGCTGTGGTTTGAAGATAGTTTGCTATCTATGATTCTATTCTTTATGTGGCCATTCTTTGGCAGTGACCTTCACCTTATGAAAGGTAGAAGTGTGCACAAGTTAATAATTTCAGAAATTTCTGAAAAATATTGATGAAAGTTAAAAGCATGGGTATCACCATTACTTTTGCACGGAATAATCAGTGAAAGCTTCAAAGTTTGTTTTGTATGTGTTTGGATGTATATACTGTTGACCTATCGATATTTGACAATTCTTAAGTAATAACATTAATTGAAACCTTATCAGATCTTACCTGTAGCTACAGTTGGCAATCTCGATTGTCGTTTCTAAATGCACCAAACTAAACGTTTAAAAGTTTATGGCAAAATATTCATGAAAGTTCATAGTTAAACGTATTCTAACATGTTGGGGTTGGGAGTCTGAAAAAAGTAATTCTTTGTTTACAGATAAACCAAATGGGAATTGGTGACGCTTTTAATGTGCTTTCTCTTGTAACGAACTTGTGGGCCATGGTCATGGGTGGATTTAAGTTCCACACTGAATTCAGTGAAACTTAACTTTTGCCGTAATGTTTTTGAGATCAGGCTGTTGGTTAAAGCATTGGCTCCGGACAGCAATATATTCTGATATTCAGATTTTTGGTTTGTGTGTAAAATGAAGCTATTCATTCCAGCAGACTGACAACTTTCCATTTGCTGTTTGCCTTTGCTTAATTTAGTTTCCTCAAGACAACTAGTAAGGTAGTTTAGATTTGTATTTTTGGCAATATTGGGTAACCATAAATGCAGAGTTTTCTGTCCCAAGTATTACACCTCGCAATTCACAACGTGAGTAATTCAAATATACAACTGTATTTCCTGCCCTCGCCCCCCTAAAAACACAAGAAAGTCTTTGTTGGTGAGTTTCAACCTTTTGAGGTTCTCAGGTTAAAAGGAAGTCTAGGGGTTGCCTTTTTCAGGTGTTGGTATGTATTATCAACTATTAGTATTGCTGTCAGTCAGTTAAATAATTTCAACTGATTAATTATCTACCTTTTAACTGATTAGTTAACTCTTTGATTAACAGTTGCGTATTTCCAAGACACCTGCATATTTGCAATTTTCTAATATGTTGGAAGACAGCTTCCACTTGTTAGAAAGAAGGATCATCTTTAATATTTTCCTTTTCATTTCATATTTCAGTAGCACAGTGAAAGCAGGATAAAAACAGACAAAATCCATTTTCAGCCCCACAGATTTAATATATCACAATATCAGTTAATCAACTTAACCTTCAGTTGATTGATCCACTGATTCGACTCTCTTAAAAGCTAATAATTACGGTTTTTCTTATTAACACCACTGAATAAGGTATTTATATTTGTCTGTTCCTAAATATATGTTTTATTCTAAGCTGTGAGTGTGCGTGAGGGGGATCTTTTTAAAATCCGTATTATGCTTTCTGAACTTCCTCCTTATATATTGTTACAACAGAGTTATGATTTAGCTGTGACAGTTTAAAACCTCCACCCAAATTTTGATAGTTCTGTGATTACTTTCAATTTAATGGAAGATGAGAAGGAAACCCAATTGTTGTTTAGTTTTATTGACTTTTGACAACTTTTGAAAAAAGTGCATACAAGCTAGGAAAGCTGTCCCATTAACTTCAATAGGATTAAGAGTACAATGCTATGCGTGTTTACTCAGATATAAGGTTTAGTTCAATGGAACTTTTCCTGGTAACTGCATAAGATTTCAGCCTGACAGCATAGACCTAGGCATGCCTACTCAGAAGTAAGTCCTATAAAGTTCAATGGGAGTTACTCCCAGATAAATGTGCATTGCATTTTAGGGTGAATTGGTTTAAGGCTATAGTCTATGCGCATTTCCCTAGCAGTGTGCCCCACTGAATGCAGTGGAACTTCCTTTAGAGTAAACATATGCTAGGTTTATTGTGCTACAAACGATTCATTATCTGCATAATTCACCTAGATTTGAAATGGCTGGATTTAAACCACTTTAATCGCAATTCTGTTGAAAAACCTGAATAATCTTATACCCTTCTTTATGATAGTAGAGTATATTAATGCGCATGGCACTCTATTAGTTCAAATTAGTCTGAGTCAGGGATCAAGTTTATAGTGGGCACATTATAGTTTATTAAAACAGTTAAATCACTGTGTTGTAAATATTTACTAAAGGTGTAACTGGGTTTTAATTTTAGATTTACATTCACATTACTTTATATAAGTGTCTTTGGAGCTATCTATTTAAAAGGGTTTGTGTACAGTTATAGCTTGCAACTGTGTGGCCCAATGCCCCACTTTTCAGCTGGAAAAACTAAAGGGAAGTGTGCGACTGGGCAGTATTCCATGGGGATATTGAATCTGAATTTCTTTTCTTGGTGGGGGTGTGTGTGAGGGGAATCCTGAAATCGTTAGGAATTGTTCCTGGAATCATTTGGAAAGCCTCACTCACCTGAACATAACTTGCGCATTCCCACTAGTTCAATTGCCTGGTTTGCAGCCTCTTCCGTAGTCTCTGTGTGTGAATGAATCGCTGAGATCTCTATAAAAATGGTGGCCAGCTTATTAAGTTACATGGGGGCAATGTTTTGTGTGTGTGTGTGGGGGGAAGGTAGAATAACACGTTAAAGAGACTTTCCTCACCACATGTCTCAAATGCAGCATGGTTTTCCGTATGCCTCAACAATATTGCGTGTGGAAACGTTTTGCTGTTTTTCATAGCCCGCTTTGTAGTGTCGCATAATTTCCCCATCAGAGTTGGGCATGTTCTAGGATGTGAATCATCCTATAAAATACCCTGCCTGAAGAATGTCATTTGTTAGTATTGATAACCGAAAGGAGACACATGCATGCACAAACTCCAAGGCGCGCATGTGGAACGTGGGAGGGCTGTGTGTTCATTGCTAAACTGATCATTTAAGATCACCTGGGGAAAGTCTGCTTGTGGCACTTCAGCCGACAAAATATCACAGGACGGTAACCCCCAAACGGGTGATTTCTGCCATTGCCCCTTCCCCCTGCAGTATGTGAAGCGTCATCCATCAGTTCCTTCAGATTTCTTGTGAAGGTATATCTTTTTGCCCAAGCTTCCCTTGACCCGTAAGATTGGACCTTTTTATTACTGGATTTCTGTTGGGTTATTATTATTATTTTTAAAAACTACTTCACAATACTGTTTGACTGTTTTTATGCTTGTACCTCTGTTTTTATAATACTGTTGTACTGTTCTGTGTTAGATTTATTTTGCATACCACTTAGGGATTTTTAAATATTAAGCGGTTGAGATAAGGTTTTAAGTAAAATTCTAACAACCGCTTTCCATTGGGGGGAAATGAACTGTGCTAACGTTTTGCTTGCGTGTTCTATTCAATCAGCATTTTTTTGTGTTTGCACAGACATACTCCAGTTCCAAAACTGTAGGCAAATCAATAAGATTTCTTCTCCCATTACTTTTTGGCCCCCCCAACCAGATTTACATTTACTTTCCCTCCCAAAATTTAGTTGATAAAAATATTTTAATTTTTCAAAATGTACCTAGCTCCTTTAAAAAGTGCTATAAACCCTTTACAAGAGGCTAGACACCTTCCCCTGGTGGTTTTATTTATTCAAGAAGGAAACTTTCTCTCCCTCTTTCTTCCACGCGCTCTCTCCCTCTTTTTCTTGTTTTCTTTAAACCGACTGACGTAATGCCAAACTTTGCTTTAAAAGAACAGACAGAAGTAATTGGTAGCTTTTAACTTTTAATAATGTTCTGGATTGGTTTTAGTGGCCTAACTGCCATTTTTAAAAAAAGAACTCAAGTAAAATCGGGCTTGAAGCCTGAAGAAGAAAGACCCTGTTGATGCAGTTATTTTTATTCTTGGTTTTCTTTTTCAAAAAATCATTCCTGCTGAGCTTTGCTGCGTTTCTCCGAATGTATTTTGTGAATACTGGTGCATTTTAGGTTATGCTAACTTCAGACTGGCTGAGAAAAAGGAAAGTGTCCCCACGAAGTTTTTAAAAATGTTGCGGCTCTTTTCATCCCTCCTCTTCAATCAATTTGTATTTTATTTCAATTAATAATTGCTACTCTCAGGCCGGTTAGCACTTATTCTTCTTCTTTTAAGCAACGTCAAGGAATAATTTACACCTGTTATTCTACAGCAAGAAACATGTCAGCAGGACAATGGGGAAAAAAAACCCTGTATGGGCAAAAGGGGTGATCAGCCTGTTCCAAAACAACCAGGCACAATTTAAAATAAATTGATTCATTCTTCCTCCCGCCCCGGTTGCTACTTATTTTATACTTCTTTTTGAAAGTCGAACAACTACTGAGACAGGAAACAGTCGACCATTAACATATGCTGCATAAGACTGTAATTTAACATGTTTATTTTTTTTTTTAAGTTGGGGTTTTAAAAAACTTATTTGCTTTATCATCTTCCACAATCACATTTCCTCTTTCCATTCTCCAAGTTGGGCTTTTCACACCAGCCCGCTACCGGTATCTTGTCTGCAGCTGGATTAGGCAAGAGGCTTCATGGTGAAGTTGGCGCGAGACTTCATTTGTTGGCAAATTAGAAAATCTTTCAAAAGGCCAAGTTAGTGTGTGCCAGTTTTTCCTTCCTTTAGGGGAGGCGCTCCACCCATTTGATGGGTACCCCACCCAAAAGTAGAGAGCTATAATTCAGTGGCACTGCTTTTTAAAATGTCAGCTCTCCCTGGAGTTCAAACCCTAGTCTTGCTCTTTAACTTTCCTTTCAGCGTCTTTCTATTCAAAGATATTCTCATTTGCAAAAGCCTTTTGTTGGGATGCTTATGTTAATTCTCATTTGAGGAAAAACTCATTTTGATGTGAGTAGGGCTTCATACTGATTTTAGGATTGGAATGTAGGGGTTCTTTTTGGTGGTGGATCTGGTACAACTGTACTTTTAGGTTATAAAGTAAATTTAGATGGTTATTAACCTTTGATCACCCACTTCTATGAGATGGAAGTGCAGACATCCAACTCTTTGTTAATATATTTTATATATAATAACAGCAGGATCGGCAAGACAGTTGTAATGAAGTATATGATTTAAGTTGATACACTCTCATTGAAGGCAGTGAGGCAAAACTGCTTTAATCGTAGCATTTCATGTTAACTGATTTGTAGATCTGGCTTTATATAAATTTGCTTGGTATTCAATACTTCACTGTATTTAAATCAATTTTTTTCCACACACAAATCTGCAGGAGTTGTTTATTTGATCTGGTTTTGCATCTCTTTTTACCAATTAAAACTGGGAAGCACTCCAATTCCCAAATCGGTGCCTATCACGCAATTGTAGATAATATCAAACAAATTTATGCTGTAATCTTGAAATAGTATAGTGTAGAAACATTTTGCATACAGATTTTAATAGAATTTAACTGGGAGTTCTTCCAAGTAGGCTGAATACTGAGTGTCGTTACTGTCCTCCAATTCTCTTTTTAAATGTTACTTAAATTCATCACTTTGAATAGGAGGAATTGGAAAACATATCGTCCTCAAGGCATGTAGGATATACAACGCTTATGTCTTCCCGGTGTTGATAGTTCATTTGTGCGGCTGAAAAACCCTATATGTGGAAGACGATACAAAAAGTTCATCAATTGTGCTTATGTTCCTGTGCAAGATTTACTTAAATGCTATGTTTCAGTTTTGCCTCAAACCATTTTAAATCACCTCTGGCCCAACAATCTACTATTTCTAGGTTCCTGAGAGATTAGGTATGACAGTTTCTATTATATAATGAACAGCAGTATTGTTTGAACAAAGGTAACATATTTTGATTTGTGTACTTCCCTGCCCCCATGGCAGTTGGCAGTAGCATCGCTCTAAAACAGGGAGCGTAAATATCTGAATATATGAGACCTATAGAACAGGAGATGTTTTAAAATCACTGCCGGTATGATACATGATACAGTGCAAAGAGTGTGTATATGTTCCTTTTTTATATGTACACAATGTACCTGCACACTATTCTGGCCTTTATATGTTCATATAGGATGGTGGTTTTTTCGGCAACTTGTGCTTCTCTCATCCACTGTTGTAGGTGCATCCTTTTTCCACATCATAGAAATGCCGCACAAGCAAAGAGGCAGAGCTGTCGGCAGTTATCTGTAAAAAGGGGGCGTTTTACAGAAAATGGCCCACATTAGTAATTCTCTAGAAATATGTGTATAAGAGTTTGTCTCACAAGTCTGTTTTGAAAAGAGTAATATTTAAGTTGTTTGGCTTATGTGCAAAACAGACTGGTTAACATCTAGGCTGTTGTTTTGGCCCCGTTAGACCCAAAGTGTCTTACACTAGGCCATGGGTAGGCAAACTAAGGCATGGGGGCTGGATTTGGCCCAGTCGCCTTCTCAATCCGGCCTGCGGACTGTCCGGGAATCAGCGTGTTTTTACATGAGTAGAACATGTCCTTTTATTTAAAATGCATCTCTGGGTTATTTGTGGGGCATAGGAATTCGTTCATCCCCCCCCCCCATTATATATATATATATATAAATATATATTCCGGTCCACTGTCCCTCAGACCTTGTGGTGGACCCTGCTGAAAAAGTTTGCTGACCCCTGCACTAGGCAAATAAATTAACATCTTATGACACCTTCACAGGCAAAAATGTGTGAAAAGTGATTAGTTTTTCCCTTTGCCCTGAAGGTCATATAACTCTGGCTCCACTGGACAAATGGGAAGAGTGAATACAAGAACGGACAGCAATCTCTAGCCATGTCTCTAGCAAACTCCAGATGTTCAGATCTTTGAGTGTATCTAGTTATGGTAGGGGACATACATATATGCCGAAGATCCTTTATCAAATGGATAAAGACCTAGCCCTACTGTGTCAGTGGTCTTTGAACTATAGAGTGCATCAGTTTTATTTGGGGGCTTGCATATTGTGCACCTTCTTGTGCATGTGATAGGATTTAATTCTATGGATTTTGATTGAAGATTTTGTAGGAATATTTCTATACTTTTATGGTAAATCTTATGAAAATGAAAAAGTGCTAACAACCACAGTGTGCAGCATAGTATTGCATCCCTCAGTTTGGAGCAGTTGGTGGTTCAAGGTTGGATTAATTCTCTGGTACTTTAATGAAATTCTCTTTAATGGAATGTTTGCACATTATGCATGTCCCCAAACACCCTCTTTCCTTGGTATGTAAACAGTTCAGATGCTATATTACATGTGTAAACATAACACTATGTCAAGCACATACTTTTTTAAAAAAAGTACTACGAGCTACTTAAAGTTTCTTTTTAAAAGCATTTCAATAAATATTATAGTATTTTGATGCAGGCACAATTTTGACGGCAGTTGTTTAGTTGCAAGCAGGATCTTCAATAAAACCGAAAAATAACCTGTTGTTTTCATCCTACGGTGCCTCACTTGAATTGGGCTATGGATTGTTTAGTTCCAAGAAGCCATTTTTGAAAAACGTTTTGGAGTTCAGTGTGAGCTGGTTTGCCTGACAGTCCTGTTAACTTCCACATTAAAATCTGAGGTGAATGAACTCAATTCATCTGATCTGTAGTCTCACACCTAATCCCCCCCCCACTACATTAAACTGTCAAATTGCACTATTTTCAAAAAAATCTATTGTTTGTTGGAATGTTACATGCCATGAATAGTGCTGCATAGGACTCCTTTTCAACCCCCAGCCCCCAAAGCGTTAATCAATAATCCCTCTCTTTCCTTTCACCCCCATCAATTATTTTGTTTTTAAGATGTCTGTTTGCAATGGTGCAGCAGTGTGAGACACAGTAGTTCGGTTTATTTCCACCAGGAATAAATGATGTGGCATTTTTCATTTTATATAGGTACTACTCTCTCATCCACAGAGCATGCTGTATATTTTGTGTTCACTCGTTCGCTGTGCCTCCATTTTTCTTCTTGCTCCTCTCTCATGTCTTTTTATGCTGTGTATATATAAACACAGGGCACGTCCCTTCTGAAAATACATGCAAATTAAGTTCCCTTAAGTGTTGCACCTTTTTTTATTTTTTTTACACAGAAAACCCCAGTGTTTGTTTTGCTGTTTATGAGACTTTTAATATGTTCAAAGTGTTTATTGTGATGTAACGAGAATTCTGACACAGATACTAGTGGGCGGGGAAGGGACTGGGGAGGGGGAGACACACCCTCAAGTTCCACTTTTACTCATGACTAGTTTTGTAAGGTCATTGCGACGAGGCTGTTTGTCAGCTCTGGAAAAGTTTAGAAATCTAAGCAGATACTCAGTTCACTTACTTTAGAGCTGTTTATGCCATTGGGATAAAAACGTTAAAAGGTAATGGATTTGGTGTTTGGGCTTGATTTGGATGTTTGAATTATTTTATGCATGTGAATGGAAACATGAAACCTGTGATAAAGATAGCTTGGTTAAGGGTAGAAAACCCGATTCAATGTCTTAATCTAAGGTGTTAAGGTTAGTCTTTTACAACTTAAACAACCGGTGGCACCTTAAAGCACTTAAACCATTTCATCAGAAGTGTGAAGGATTATATATTACGTATCTGATGAAGTGGATTGTGGTCCGTGAAAACATACACCGTAATAAATTTGTTGGTATTTATGTTGCCACGAGACTCTGTGTTACAAGTGTTATGGGTTGTTCAGTGTGCGTTTAAATGAAGACCCAAATGTTGGGTTGGCTAAAGTGGAAAAAGGATATTTTTCAGTAGACTGGCCAGCATATGTGCTCTGGATCTTTTTCTATTTTCACTCACCAGTTTGTGCCAGTAAATTGTGATGAAAGTGCTCAACATGTTTTCTGGAACTCCCTTAATGGTTTTCCATTCTGTTTTTGTTGGCTGCTTCCCATTTTCACTATTGCTGGCAGCAGGCCCCTGCAGAGGTTGCCTGGGCCCCGGGGTGGGAGTTAGAATAAAGTTATGAACTCAAACAAAAGCAGCTGGTCCCTGGGAGGGGCCCTCAGCCAGCTTAGCCCTCCAAGATCCGGGTCAAGTGTACCCAGCTGCCCTGACCTTCTGCACAGATCTGGCTGGTAGGAATCCTGTCAGAGTACTTTCTAGGTGACTCTCAGATTAGCCCTAGTGGTGTCTTGTACTACACCCACTGCTAAAACCACGGGAAATGAGTTTTGAGGCCTTCCAACACAACAACCCTCCATTTCAATATATGTTGGCTTAATCAAGACTGCAGTCTCAGCATGTCTATATTCAGTGTGAAATAAAAGTCATTTCAGTAAATCTGTATCGTATTTCCAAACATGCCAGACTGGGTGTGGATGTGATATTAGTAGTGCAATACTATACATGTGTATTCAGAAGTAAGTCTCGCTGCTTTCAGTTGGGTTTGCTCTTAGGTAAGTGTATATGTGACTGTGGCATAAGGAGTGTGCCATGTTAAAACTGTTAAAGAAGTGTAGCGTCAGGTCAGTGCATGTCAGAATTAGGCCCTACCCACAGAATGCCAAGTTTCCTTCTTAACAGCAAATAGCTAGTGCAGCTTTGCTCTTGTTTTATGGAAATGAGTGTGATTGCTCATTTGAAGTAAAGTGTGATGAATGAATAGAATGTGATCTTCACAGTTTTAGTGCCCATTGGGAGAAGTTGGTATAGGCAAGGAAGCTGGTTTCCAACCAAGATTCTTAGGAACATAGGAAACTGCCTTATAGCAAGTCAGATCACTGCTCCACATAGCTCAGTAATTTCTGCTCTCCAGGGTTTCTGACAGGGGACATTCTCTGTCCTACCTGGAACCTCCTGCAAGCAAAGCTACCAGTGTTAGAAACTGAGATATGAAAGCTAGGAGCTAAATTGCACCTTAAACCTAGGTTATGGGCGCAACAACGGAATGTCTAGGCATGCTTTTTTAATAACAAGAATACAAAGCTGAAAATGAATGAAATGCAACTAAAATGTTTTGTTCATTTTTCACATGGTCTAGTCCTTCCCCTCCCCACCCACCCCTATTATTCTTAAGAGGGTCTTCAGAGAGTAGCTGGAAGTGGGGAGGCAGAAAAAGGCCCTCCTTTTCTTCCACTCTGCAGTTTTCATCTGAAATCAGAGGCGCAATACTGCGCCCAGAGCTCAGAAACTGCTCGTGCTAATTAAATTCCCTGTCGCAAAATGCGCCTAGAACAATGGAAGTTTCGAACACTGGAAGCTACTGCTCTCCTATTGAGCTACACCCTTCACCGAACAACTGATGTATGTTGAAGGGTGGGAGGAGTCTTCAAAACAACTGTTTGGGTAAAATAGTTTTCATAGGCTATTATTGGGCAGCCATCTTCTAATGGAATCAGGCGGGACACAATCCAGTCTTGTTTGGTGAGCTGCAGTGGGAGCAGTAGTGGCCAGTGCTATCCTTGGGTAGAATGGGGTGAAGAGTATAGGGCCCTGAATAGGAGTGGACACACCAGTTCCACCAAATATCATCACTGCGTCTTGCCAGCAATATTATTGCTGTGATTCAGAGACTCCTTTGGATTACTGACAGCTTGTCTAGCTTCTTCATCACTTCTTTGAAGGTGCAGAGGGGAAGCTTCTTCTAAACTTGACTGCTACGATAATCTAGGGAGATACTTGCCACTTACTTTCATCAAGCCCTGACAACTTTTACTCCAGTGTTCTTGTAATAAGAGCTTTGCTGGATCAGACCAAGAGTTCCCAAAAATGGTAATCCAGAACCACTTTTGGGTAGCTTACAAGTAGGAAATGAAAGCAACAACTCTTTCCCCCATGGTTTGTTTCCCTGCAAATGGTGATTCTTTAAATATATTTATTTCCCACCTTTCTTCAATAGAGCTCGAGGTGACATACAGAGCGTTCCTAGGCAGTCTCATCCCAAGTGTTGCCCAGCCCTAGATCTGGCTTGGCTTCAGAGAGTTTGCTGAATCATGTACTTTCAAACTCTGTGAACACAGTGCCTCTAAACACAGTGGCTCAGTTTGGGTAATCTGACTAATAGCTGTTGGTGGACTTGTTCTCTCTCTACTTTATTATGGGTTTCATCTTATTCAGTATAGTGCCTAAATCTCAAGTTAGTTGCCCGGAGAATTCTTTCAAGCCATTCTGTGAGTTGGGAGTTCAGAGTAGTGTAGTTCAGAAGCTAAGAATGTTGAATATACCCAGTTCAAATCTTAACACCAATCATTAACTTGCTCAGGCTGCAGCCCTGTATGTAATTATTTGGGACTAAGTCTTACTGGAATCAGTAGGGTTTACTTTTGAATAAACATGCCTATGAACAGGCTGTGTTGCCTTGGGCCAACTACTATATCTCAGCTTTGGCTCCACCCTTCTTTATAGGGTTAATAATACTGGCATGTGGCTCTGAGCTTACCTTATCATTGCAAGGTGCCCCGAAGGGTTCTTTCCATGATGTATTTCTCCAGCACTCTGCAGCCTCCCTTGCTGCCTACCCTTCTTGATCTGAAAAAGCCCCATGGAAAGCTTTGGCTCATGCATTTCCTTGGACTTTAAATTGAAGTGTTGGCACTTGGGAAGGCTGCAGAGTGCTGGTGAGATGATTTGTAGAATGAAAGAAAAGTAATTTACAAACACCAGTCAACCACCCCAAAGTTAAGGAAAATGTGACAAAGACCATGCACTCCATAAGGATTTCACAGAAACATTTTCTCCCATTTGAAAAATCTCAAGTGTAATTTCTTTCCTCTTTAATTGAACAGCAAAGGTAGAAAAGGTAAGGGACCCCTGGATGGTTAAGTCCAGTCGAATTTGACTATGGGGTGCGATGTTCATCTCTGCTTGTCCGCAGACAGCTTTTTCGGGTCATGTGGCCAGCATGACTAAACCGCTTCTAAAATGTGGGAGAAATATTCAGCACAGCACTAAGTGTTAGAGCTTACAGATGTGTTAACACTAAACAGCAGTTTAGAGCTATGTGGATGAGCCCCAATGAGCAAAGTCTGGGACTTCTAAACTTTTCTCCCTTTTCTCCCATGCAACCATGGGAAGAGGACATTGCTGGAGTATATTTTAACTTTTAAGGAATCTCCACTTACTATTCCATTTGAACCAGGGATCCTGGTTTCAAATAAAGATTAATGCATCAGCTTCATAATCTACGATTTGAAGTTGGCTTCCTATGACGCAAGAGTTTGTTTTAATAAAGTTCCTTGATTCAAATGGATCACTAAATATATTGGGCTCATGGAAACAAGATAGAAAAAGTCGGATGCATGTAAGGTTGATGCTTTGCTTTGGACCGTTAAGACCCTTTCACATAAAACCATAATTTAACCATGGTTTAGTGTTGCGTGTGGATGTATCCATTGTAACATTATAATTTGGACGTTACAAATGCTGCTGCAGTCAAATCTCGGTTGTCAAACGCAATCCGTTCTGGAAGACCGTTTGACTTCCGAAACGTTTGACAACTGAGGCGCGGCTTCCGATTGGTTGCAAGAGCTGATTGCACTCAAGCGGAAGCTGTGTTGGACGTTTGGGTTCCAAAAAACATTCAGAAACTGGAGCATTTACTTCCAGGTTTTGGGTGTTCGGGAGCCGAAATGTTCGAAAGCTGAGCCGTTCAAGAACCGAGGTTTGACTGTATTTCTTTCCAGTTGGATTGTTCTTAATGGCCCAGGCAAATGATGAGATAAATGGTATCAGTTGGAAATTAATCTTGAAGGATTGTAAATAATTTCAGGAATGAAATATGTGTTGTGAATGGGCTAGTGGATGCAGTTGAATATTTTAAAATACAAGTTTTCAAAGAGCCCCAGTGAAAGGTACATGCCCACCATGCTTGGATTCTCTTATTTTAAAAATAAGTTTTTAGAAATTGGTACTTCAGAAAGCTTTTGGAAAATGGTACTCACAAATACTGGGGGAAATATAAATAGCAGCAAATCATTTGGCATAGGTCTGGCATATGGAGTCTCATGATTTAAAAACCTATACAAATGATTTGTACAGTAGATTTCTCGAGCGTCCTATAGCTTTATATACATTTTGAGTTTATGATACCACTGTGCAAACTTCCAGAAGAATCAGTGAGATGCTTCTTTAGCTAATAATCTGTCAGACTGGATGGCTTGGAACTGCTTCTTTAGAATTCCTTGCTACTCTGGACATTTCTTAGCTCTGAAGACAGTACAAAAAATGTTGCATACCTCACCTTTCCCACTTCCTCTTTCATTTGTCCGAACAACCTGTTGTTTTGTGAGCACAATAAAACTACTTTGCAGTGTGTTTCTCTGAGTAGCACATAATTGTAATTGGAACCACTAGCAATTAAACAGATGCACACAACAACTTTTGTTTCAGAAGCCTTCATTGTCAATGCGAAGGAGGAATTTTTCAAACGCCAAAGTAAAAAAGAAGTAAGGAAGGGGGCAGCTGTGGAATTTGCCTTACTGGGTGAAAGGAGAATTGTGGTTAAAGAAGCTACTGGCTTCATAGAGCATTCGGAATTTCTTGCCTCAAAAGAATCTGATATACGTTTGAGGAGAAAGGAAGCTGGGACCAAACAAAATGCTTTATAACCTGAACAATTCTGAATGTATAGAAATCTCTATTTTCCTTCCTTCCTGGTTGCAGACTGTGACTTCCCTTTTCCTTTTATTTTTTATGTGAAAAGGGATTTCAGACCAAACTTTACCACAGTGGAAATGCCATAAAACAAATCACTCTGGGTGCTCAAATGCTGTACAACCGAGAATGGCACTCAGACCGTTTGCAGCCTGATACGAAAGGACTTTCAGTTGGGACTAGGACTGGGGAGACTTTCATATCTAAAAATGACCATTTATCTTCCTTTTGAAGTTTGTTATTGGAGAGAGAAGAGTAAGGGAAAACACGGTCGTCCCAAATAGTGTTTGCTTGATTGAAAGCAGGTAGGATCTGTTTAAGATTCGAAAGAAAAAGGAACGAGTTCTCCTAGATGCTATAATTCCAGGTAATGTTTGAATTGCTGGTAAATGTGAGGTGTCTGTGATTGGTCAGCTTCCTGTAATATTTTTGTGCCTACATTTGTTAAAATCGAATCATTCTGTATCCTGAGAAAGTTTTGTGATAGCCTAGCAAGCTATAGAATTTCCATGCCTCTCCCTTGTTCCCTAATATTTCACAGATTTTGTTTGGTTTTCGTTTCGTGTCTAGAGGTTGACGTAGTGAACATTGAGATATATATCATATAATGATTTTACATTAGTGTAATGATCTCTTCTGTCAGGAAGATTTTGTTTCTATGAGTAGGCTCCTAATTAAATGAGGTAGACCAAACTGTGTGTACACCCCTGTAAAATTGCACATGCTAGTTATAAGAAAACAAATATTCAGCTTTACTTACTTTGATTCCAATCCTATAATTATTATTTTTAAAACAAAACCTTTTATGCCTATAACTGTGGATGCATCTTGGGATGTTTAGCCGATTGCTTAACCACTACTTCTTGTTCAAAACTGTACTCAAGTTTACTGTCATTCAGGGAAGAGATAATAGACAGGACACACTCTTATTCTCTAGTCCATCACCAGTTGTTAGAAATAAGTTCCATTCAAACACATTGTTTGGAATAGAGGCTAAAATACTTTGACTTCATAAGTAGTGCTAGTTACTATTACACTGTGCATTTATTTAAGAGGCAAAAGTCTGGCTCCATTTAAGACTTGTCAAAATGCACACCCACTTCATTTAACACAGGGCAGCGCAGCCATTCCGAAAGGCTTAGAGCCTCCTGTCACTGTGAAATTTCGAGGGGAAATTCTAAGTGGGGTACGTGTATGTTCTTTGCTTATTATTTGTTTTCTCCCCCCACCCCTCCTATGGTTAGGAAGCGTCTCCCCTTCGTTTTGCTGATAAAAGAGACTCTTGATAGTTTTATGGTGTAGGGTGGAATTATCTTGACAGGCCATTTTGTTTTTAAAGTTACGTAAAAATGTCCTCGACAATTATTTCTTCAGAAATTGTTTCAGATCATTTAATACTAGAATACAACCAGAATACTGAGGGAAATGCCTTTTCAGCATTGTGTAAAGAGTTCAGAATTGCCCACAGTTTCTGTCTGTTGGCTTTGCAAATTGTTGCATTAAATGCTGTTGAGATAACTAACATTTTATTTTTACACAGCTGTCTTTTTCTTGCTGTGTACTATTTTTTTTAGAGAGACAACTTTAGAGTGATTTTTTTCAACTCCATACTATATCGTAACAATTTGTTAAATCTGTACTTCTTTTAATTTGTGTCCAAATGCGTATTAGTTATGTGTTAGAGGGGTTTGCTGGAGTACTCCTTTCACCCTTGTCATATTTTAGCATGTGCCTTTAAGATGGAAATCCCTCCTCCTATCTGAAGTATTAGTAATTTCAAAAACAAAGATTAATAATGTGGAAGGATTCTCCTTTTGCCATCTATCTGCCCGTGCAATCTGATGTGAGTTGCAAACCGTTCTGCTCCATCTTTTCTCTGTCAACAGGTTTACAAAGCTTTATTGTAGATTACCAAATAATTCACTTGTTTTATTTTATTGTTACTTAATAAAATCTATATAATGCTTGATTGTAAAACAAGCAAACCTCTAACAGTTTACAAAAATATAAAATAAAACATTAAAAGTTTCAATGAAAAAGTTAAAACGGATATTTAAAAGCATTCAAAAGGTGATTTAAATAAACAGTAGCTAAAAAGAGATAAAACACATTTAAGACTATATTTCTGGATAGGTTTAAACAAAAATGTTTTAAGCAGACTTTAAAGTTTTAGTGTTGGTAAATTATAAGTATTTTAAAATAGATCTTCAGTAGAACAAACGGCATAGTATTGTAGTCATTTTAAGGCTAATAGTTTAATATACTAACAGTGGTCAAGTGTGAGCCTTTTAAGATATAATTTACGTATTAAGACGGCAATTCTGTCTACACTTACCTGGGAAGTAACCCCAATTGAACTCAGTGGGACTTACTTTTAAGTAGATAATGTATAGGGTTGTGCTATAAAAAACGTCATGACTGTTCTTCAGTTTGGCAGTGAAACTGCAACACAGCAGTTGTGTAGTAGATTTATTTAAACGTTTTGCACGTGTTTAGAAGGTTAAGGATTGTTCTTCTATGAATATTTCTCCACCCCTCCCTTTCAGCAATCTCTGATTTGGGCCTCGTGTTTCCTTTGTCTTTTAAACAATTGTCCGTTCAAGCTCTTTGCTGCTCAATAAGAAAAGCATCTAAGTTTAATGAATAAATAATTGCCACGTAAGGTTACATGGTGTATATACCAAAAAACAACAACAATTCTGTAGACTAGGGATCGGCACCTGGAGGCCCTGAGGGAAACCACCTGGCCCCCAATAAAAAGAGGGGAGTGGTGTCTGGTGTCAACGGGTCTCGGCAGTCTCTCATTTTTGAGTTGTCAGAGTTAGAGCCTTGCACCTCCGATCCTCATTCCGTTTTCCGAGTGGCACTCGAAGAAAAATTGTGGCCGACCACAGATATATAGAAGAACTACAGCAAGAGACGTAATTGCTCTTTGGGTAGCAGAGTGAAAACGGTGATTACTCTATAATGAAACGTGTATATTGTGTACTTCTGGGATCAGTGTAAACAATATTTTAAAATACTGTGGTGATGAAGTGCCAGTGGCACATGGTAACATGCAGACTTTTCCCTGCTCTAAGATAAGCACATATGAAAGCCAATTTTAATAAGTTACTGGGCTTAGAAAACTCCTTTTCTTGGTAATTTGTGTCCATAATAACATACTGCAAAATGAAATGCTAGGGCTCCTTTGACATAACATTCGGCAGTATGTCAAAATGGGATCTCTCTCTCTCTCTCAAGCTATTAAATCTGATTTCCCCTCCCTCAGTCCAAACAGACTTGGCTAAGCAAGGACAGCATTGCATCCCTCAACATTTTAAGTTGAGGGGCAGTGAAAGTTGGGCACGTCTCTGCCAGTGATTTTAAGCCCTGTTAAGGAGATAAAGGGAAGCCAGTTTTTAAGATTACAGAAGGTGGTCAAATTTTCTGTGCCACACATAGAGGCAACTTACGTTGTGTGAGATGTTGTAGCTGGGCTGGTTTGATTACAGAAGCAAACTTCCCAGTGGCTTGTGGTGGCAATATTTTTAGAGATGCCACGTAATAAGTGTTTCATCTAAGGAGATATTTTTGTAGTGCCGCAGAGGGTTGCTGGGGTTGCAACTTTTGGCCTGTGTGTGGCTATGCATGACCTGAAAGTTACAACCCTAGAACATTCAGATTGTTCAGAGTAGTGGTTCAGGAGCATAAAATGTCAGAGGCTGCAGTTAACGGCTGCGCGGGTAACAGAAATGTGATTTTTAGGTCTGGGACTATGTAGCTAATAAAAATGGCTCCCATATTGAAACCACTGATGGACCAACTACAGCACGTACCTTGCAAATGTCACATCATGATTTTGATCTGTGGGGATGGGTGCGAAGTATGGTATTTGAGCAACAGACCTTTCTCCTCTTCACCCTGCAACAACAGGCAGGAAGATGGTGGTAGCAGCCCAGTTCGCATGTTCCATGGTAGGCCTTTTCCTTGGGATTGTGGACCAACTGAAAGAAATGAACAAAAAAAGATGGGCTATTTAGCAGTAAGATACTGGGATATGGGGAAGGACAATGAACATTGTATGCATAAGTGGAAACTTCCTTGGAGGTATATAATCAAGCAGGGCACTTTATAAGGAACAGATTTGACAGATCCCAAGAGACTTCCATTCTAAAACAAACACAGGGAAGCAATGAAAGAAGGGGATGTTGGAAGCAGGGGTAAGCAGGAGAAGAATATACAATTATACATGCATTACTTTGGCTGACTTTCAGCATAGGGACGGGGCATGATTCAAAGTTTTCCAGGAAAATGTGAGGTTAGAGGAGGCCCTTGAAAAAAGTAAGGAAGGTGGTAGTAGAGAGGCATTTTGGCATTTAAGGAGATTGGGATTTAAGGAGTCATGTCACACGTTCACAGCTATAAGAGAGGTTGCCTTTCTGCTATCACTGCATCAGGTAATTGCAGTCCATGATGCCTTGCCTCCTGAGCAATTGCACTAAGGGGAAAGGTCATAGTTTAGTGGTAGAGCAGCTATTTTGCATGCAGAAGATCCCAAGTTCAGTCCCCAGCATCTCTGGATAGGGTTGGGAGAGACCCCTGTCTGAGACTCTGGAGGGCTATTGCCAGTCCATGTAGAAAATTCTGAGCTGGGATTTGTCTTGTGGCTTTTGGCCATATAGAGATCTTGGTATGCAACTTTTAGGCATAGTTACCTGGCCTTCCTGATACAACTTTCACTTCTTACCCTACCCCCTTCAAACAGCTGGGGAATAGGTTTATTACTTACCACAACTCCTTCCAGCATTTCCCACTATTTCATTTGTCTAGCTTGTACTATCCATCAGTCATCAGCTTCCTTTCTGTGATGCTGAGAGAAGAATGAGTAATAAATGAATGGCCCATAAGCCATTTTTGCGGGGCGCCAGTGGGAGTGATTGGCTAAAAGAAAGTGCTGAGATAAGAGCAGAAGGACATAGCCAAAGTTTCATGATCTCCCCCAGGTACCTCTCTTCCTGTGTTCCTGTTATTAAAAAAGTTGAGAGCCAATGTTCGCACTTCTGTTGTCTGTGTAGGCCTCGGTTCAGTTTTATGATTCTGTCAAATCGTGGTGACCTGCTTTGGCAGCTTGGAAGTGAAGTAATAATCCGAAAACACTACTGTGCACCTACACCCTGCTTTATATTCAGTCCAAGCTGTCAAAACAAAATGAGACTAAATTTAGTATGTCCAAATATGGGTCATGTCAGTTAGCCCTTGGCAAAACGCCCTTTTCACTCCTTGTGGTTGCTTTTGGATGTTGCTGAGTTTCTTACGGATGGGCTGAGGTCCGGCCAACATATGCAGCGGAATGAGGTGGCGGAGAAAGTGTCAGGTGAAAGAATGGAGTGTACCTCTTCAAGCTGAAGGAAGGGAGGAGGTGGTCACACTCTTGAATGATACATTTAAAAACTCCATGCAGATAGAAAACGAGCACAGCAGAAAATGAGCTGGACTAGGAAGATTGTTCTGTGATGTACAAGGTGCTTTGGTGGCCCTTCCAAACTGATGACCCTAGCAATAGTCTAGACTGGTGCAGTTCATTCTGTTGCCTCAGGATTCTTATTGCCTTATTCTGTTGTTGCGTGTCTAGAACTGGGCAATTCATGGGGCTGATGAAATATGATGCGATGGCAATAAACACCAACTGCCACCCAATCACAATCTTGCCCATCTCCCTCATTCTTCTCTGTCTGGAGTCCTTGCACTATATCCCCTTCTCATTTTGGGGCATGTAGAAGTGTCTGGGGATGTTGCTATCTTTTCTGAGGACTCTGCAAGAAAGCAATGATATATTGCTGCCCCTGTGTGATGGAATATATTGTGCTTTCTGTTGTGCTGATCAACAATTCATTAGTCAAAAGACTCCCCAGTATGATGCATGCCCTGTCTTGTATTTAATTATCTTGTTATTATTAAAGTGGTAATGGAATTATATATAAGGAAAGTTTGTAGATCAATAAGAACTAGTTGCTTTAGAAAAGAAACCCAGAAAACAGATGCTGGAAAGTAGACTTTATCTATATTTTCAGCATGAGTCCCCATAATGGATATAGCTATCCCCTGTCCTCTGCCGCCCCCCCCCCCCAAAAGGGATAAAACAACTCTGTTTATAAATTCCTTTGGAACAATATGTCTGTAGATTTCTGGTTTGCCTTGCTTGCTGGACTAGGTAGGCAGACCTTTAGTCTGATCTGGAAGAGCTCTCTCTTCCTATGTTTCCATAGATTGCAGAATCAAGAGATAAGCAATGATGGAAATGAAGTTGCTCTGAGAAGTTCAGATCCCTGAAAACTGTACTGCATAAATCAAGGGTTCTATAACAAAACTCTGACTTGACAGAAATGAATTGAGACCAGCGTGGTAGATGAATGTCTAGTAACTCATTTAGCTGGTTTGGTTAAGCTTACTGTCTAGGTGGGGGCAGTTGGATTGTGTCTGCCTGCTTACTGGGAATGCCTGTACATTCCTGAGCATCACTTTTGTATAGTGCCTAAAAGTTAAAAATCGAATGTGTGTAGACCAAAAGTGCACACTATATATCTCACATTAAATCTAGGTATTGGTTGTATGTTTGAGCCTATGTGCATTCAGATTTTAGTTTATGGAACCTTTCTAAGCATGCCATCCATATGTACATGTCTGGCATGCTGCAGCCAGAACTGATGTTTCTGGTGACGTGGATGCAATGTTTCAATTCCTCTCCTGCTCCATATTGTAACAGGATAGGCCTTTCAAACCAGTCTTCTGTAGAGACTAACTCTGAGACATGAGTAGGAGGGAGACTCATAAATTAGAAGACAAGACCACTAAAAGGTATCTGATGTGATCAATAGATTAAGGGAACTATTAATATGTAATTGACTGCCTGATGAAGAAACTTGTGCAATTTTGAAAGCTTGCTCGTTTCAGACAGGAGGATCCCTCTTACTATAAGAGCAGTTTTGCTGAATCACTCTGGTCTAAATTTAACTGTAAAATGTTAGCTTTCAGTTTGGGTGACCTAGATTGCGACACTTAGCACTTACTGTACTTAGCATTTAGATCAGTGATGATATTTGGGACACTTGTTCTGAAAGGTGGGATATAAATCTTTAAATAAATAGATTAAATAGGATGATGGGTATCATATATGATAATGAAGACTTCTGAGCCATGCAATGGGGTAGTCAATGGATTACATTAACTCTTCCTGTAGTATTGGTTTGACTGGAACTAACTTCCAAGTAAGGATTATAGGATCACTAGGTAGAATAGCAAATGGACGCTATGATGCCTTATCTTTGTACATAATGAAAAAGGATGTGCTCTCTCTGCGGCTGTACTTTTCATGTATTTGGCTATGCACAGGACAAAGTGTATCAATGAAAGAGATTTTTAAAAATCAACAAAGAACTTGGTGGAGCTTTTTGTAGCTCTTCATACCCATTTTGAGAAACTTGGGTATAAATGGATGTAGCCACAATAACTGAGTGGCTCTGTGAAAATACTATACAAGAGACCTGACTCATACTATCCAATTGAAACTGCTTGATATTATCATTATAGTCAGGTCACGTAGCTAGTATTTCCTTTATAACTTGTGCTGTGTGTCTGTAAATCATCATAAGCATGCATATAAACTTCCCTCCACTGTGGCACATCAAGGCACATGTAGGCAGCATGTCTCCATCTTAGGCTTCTGCATACAAATCTGAATTTACATTGGACACTTAGAAGTTATGTTAATGCATGGTGACACAAATTGCTTTTGCTTTTCAAAGATGAATGTGCGAATTTCCCAAATGCATTATCTTAGTTTTATAAGTGTATTAAAGTTGCCTGAATTGTTAATGGCACTGGCTAGTAACATTGTTTGGGTGTGCCAACATAAACACAATGCAATTCCTGCATGCTTAAAGGGGATTTGGATTTTCTTGGCCAAAAGAAATAGGTTTGTACCAGTGCCTTTGATAAAAGAACACACATTTGAACCTGTCTTACAATGAATCAGGTCCATTTAGTTCAGTACTTTCTACTCTGACTGGCAGAAGCTCTCTGGGATTTCAGGCAAGAACTTTCCTTACAACTATCTGAAGACACCAGGGATTGAATCTGCGACCTTCTGCTTGCAAGACAGATGTGCTACCACTGAGCTGTGGTCCTCCCACATTGTCAGTAGGACTTGTTTTCTGATATCCTAATCATAGACAGATTGAGGACACCCAAATTTATACTTCTATGCATTGTATTTAGGGTTGGAGTGAAAAGGAATCCTGGACTCATTCAGGTGAGTGATGTCTGGTGTGGCTAGATCCTATGCTGTGTTATGTCTGCAGGAAAAAGCTATGTGAATGGTTTGGCTCCTTCTGAAGCCTCTGTGTGGATAACGCCGCCATAGAAGGAAATCATACCATTTATCCAACCCTTATTACTGAAGCAGTATATATAGTCCAGCTATATGTAAACTACACTGCCCTGGTAAAACATGAATTGGACTGAAGATAGTTCATCTTCTAGACATTGCATGTTCCAACACAGATACTCCCAGCACAACTTTTTCTTTTCTGTATAAGAGTAGTAATTCTGGACACTGTGTACCTGAACAATACATACCAGTTTTTTTGAGAGGGAGAAGGGGAAGAAGTATGTTCTATAATACAGGCCTTTAGCCATTCTTATTGCAAGACTAACTTTCTCAAAGTTCCTTAACTCTTACGGACACATGGAGCTTTCAAGAACAATGTCATCCCATAAAAAGAAGCTGCCATCCAATAGTAGAACCCTTGGTGGGTTGAGAACACACAAACACACATCAGAGTAGTTTCTGGTGTGTCAGTGTTGACACAGTCAGCATTTGCTTTAATTAGACCATCTAATGTATGTGAGAAGTATCTAAGGAGGAGGCAGCCTACCACTAATCACCATGCAGGCACAGTAGCAGCTAATAACATTTCAAAGCTTTGTAAAACACTGAGCTAAGCTTATTTTATCTTAACTGGGCAGTAATTTATCTCTTCTTAGTTATTGGTAATTCTCAAGGCCTCTCAACCTTGGACATGGAAAGCCATTTATTGCCTCAAGTAAGTGCCTGGACTGGGGTTCACACATTGCTGTGTAAAGATGATACAGCTAAATTACTGCATATGTGTTTAATGTTGGAAGGTATGCTATTGTTGGAAGCATTCAGGACGGAGCCTGTTGCTGCTGGAAGGTATGGGAAATGTAGTTCCAGCTGCTACTCATTTCAGTGGACTGACTGAAATGGGGTTTTGGTCACATTGAAATGAGAAGCTTTTGAGCAGGGAGTGATTTGAAAAGGTATCGGAGTAGAGATTATCTTTCAGTTCCCCTGACATAGCATTATAATTCTTTGTTGCCGAATAAAACTTATTAGCAGTAGGTTCAAGACAGATAAAATACATATTTTCTTCATACAACACTTTCTTGCAATAAGATGTTTTGGTGATGGTTATCATACACAGCTTTTAAAAAAGAAAATAGGCAATTTCATGGAGGAGAAGTATCTATCAACTATGAGAGGTTTTTATTGTTGTTGTTGTTAGAATCTGGGAGACCAGGGTTCAATCCAACATGAACTGAGTCTCCTTAGTCCAACACTCTAACCACTACACCACACTGACTTTAACAAACCATAGTTCTATGAGTTTGGCTCATTTCCAAACATGGTTTAGATTAAGGTTGGCTAATCTGTGGCCCTCCAGATGTTGTTGGACTCCATCTCCTATCACCCATGACCTTTGGCCATGCTGACTGGGAATGAGGGGAGCTGGAGTCCTACAACCTCTGGAGGATCACAGGATCCCCATCTGGTTTCGACCAATGTGTATATCGCAGAATACCAGCTGATGCTATTGGGGTGTGTGTTTGTGGAGCACAGGGTTCTTGTCTTCTTGCTTTGGATATAAAGCTCCGAGAAGCATCTATTCAGTCACTGTTTGAAGCAGAATGGTAGGCTAGATTTTAATCTTTCGTTCTGAAACAGTGATCCTGACTTGTGAGCATACTATGCTTTTACTGAGCCACACAAGACAGAGTTCCAGTGCCTCCTTGCTCCCCATTACTGCGGTGCAAGTGGTTGTGAACTGCCCCTCCACTTTAGTTCCATTGTTCATGTTTGGTTTTAGTCAGCTACTCTTGTGGGAAAACTCAAAACAGCTTTTCTTGAGTTAGGCTGGTAATTCCTGCTTTAGCTTCACTGGTTTTTGTGGGTTGGGGCTTCCTGGATATCAGCTTGTTTTAACTGCTCTCTAATGGTTTTTCTTTCGCTGTGGTGCAGCTGTCGGTTAATGTGTACTTTCTACATGTTTGTAAGACGATAGAAGCCCTTTTCTGCTTAGTATCCTCTGAAGCAATTGTAGCGCGTAATATGCCCCTCTTTTATAAATACATTTAGCCTGTCTATACAGCTATCCTTCCCCACAAATATGTAAGGAGGCATACTTTTGGTTAATAACGTGAGGGGAGAAAAATGATGGCAGCGAAACTCCCGTAATGCTGCTACTTCTGAAAAGGTCTGCTGTATATCCTTTCCTCCCATTAAGCTACCATCCTTGAGCAGCAATTGTTTAATGTTGTAATCTGAAAAGAAAGTTTTGTTGTTTTTTTTAGAGAGAGAGAGAGAGAGAGGAAGGGATTGAATGTTTAGGCTAAATAAGGAATGCACTTGATAGAAATAGTGGGCACTGCAGAAGAGGCTGGCAGTTGCCATCTGGTCTGTGTTTACTAATGAAACATCAGTTTTCCTGGCTGCTAAATATGTTCAGTGGCCTTTTCACTACAGGATTGAGTAACTGAACAAACACATGTCAGTTTAGATTGTAGGATCCTCTAGGGCAAGGACCGGTCCCTTTCTCACCCCCTCCCCATTTTCTTTTATAAAGCACCTTGTACTTTTTGTACCAAAGATGTGTGCCTGCCTTGAGTTGCAGTTGACATGCACATCCTGTTTCCTGTACTTTTCTGTCTTGCCGGAAATTGATATTGCAAATCTCCATTATTGGGGATCTTCAAACTGTTCCCAGAACAGGAGCTTCCTGACCTCCCCACTTGAGGAGCTGGCCCAAAATTGGTTCTAGACAAAGACCATGGTACAGCATTATAAGTTAATTGTGGATCGTTTGCATATTTATCATTCTGCCATTCCTCTAAGAAGGTCAGGGCAGAGCTTATGGACCTTTGCATTTTATCATATCATTTTATGAGATGATCTGTTTTTATCTCTGTGGTGGAGAGCTGTACAGAAAAATGGTAGAGAGACTGAGACGTTTGGGGGAATTTAAGTGATTCTGGGGAATATTCAGACTTAAAAACCAATCCTCTGTTCTACAGTTGTTTAAAATAAAAATTGAGGTTCTGCTTGCAGTCTCCATCCAGACCTGGACAGCGTTTTTCTCCTTGTCCCTTTAAGCAAGTCTACAAAAATGAGGTTGTGGCATCATGAACTATACGCTTGCTTCAGGCTGCAGAAGCGTGTCAGTGTATATGGGGCAGCTTCTAATTTTGAATATTCCTTGACGTAAAAAAACCAACACAACTTACTACATTTAATCAATTAGCAGATCAGGGGGAGAACCACGCTATTAATATTTCCCTGACGTACTCCATGTGGACAAGGTTTTAAAAACAATCCCACCGCCGCACCTGCAGTCTGAAGTGATAAAACCATCAAAGTCCGTTCCTGTTTCACTTTCAGGATGGCTCTTTTCTCTTGCGATCAGCCTGGAATTCTCACCTGGCCGCAGCACTCACCTTTATTCCAACATGTACTGTTTTGTCAAACACAGGCTATGCTTGGGCAAACAAACAATGTAGGATTTTAAGTACGCAGGCCTTCCGACTGAACCAGCCAGTGCATGCAAAATCACGGCTGTGGACTATATTGCTCCCGGCTGTCTATTGCTGGCAAACCTGGGCAATTCCTGCCAAGAAATTGGGGTGGCTTTCCTTTACCCTCCAGCATTTATCACAGATGGAATCCGGGACTCTCTTGCGTAGTTGAGGCAGAACGGCCTGCAAGTGCAGCAGAGCGAGGTGATAAAATGGGCTGAACTCCTTCAGACGACAGGCAATGGGTTGCGTTTTTCAGTGATCCAAAATGTTAGGAAATATCCCCATGAAAGTAGAAAATTACGAGTAGCGGTTAGAGGGGCTTGCCTAGATTATTTCTCTCTGAAGGTCTTTACGTTCCCATCCCCGTATTACAAGGGAGCTCTTACGTGAAGAAGCATTCAGAAATGGCATTCCTTACCTGCACTCTAAAGTGTCGGAAGGTATGGCTCAGGTGTTGGCATAATATGGCTGCCACTCAAATAGGCCTCACTGCACTGGCAGAGCCCAATTCTGATGCCTGCCCACCCTTCCCCGCTTAAAAACAAAGAATTAATCTGGCCCAGCACTCCAAGCATTTGGGTCTAACAGTTATTTTTAATTTCCTCACAGAAAATTTTGTGGTAAACTATTCTCCTTGTGGTTTTGTTACGGATCATGACTCAGTCCCCAATTAATAAGATGGTGTTGCTTCAGAGCAACACTAGTAGATATTGTGTGGGAAGTTAAAATGGCAGCCGGATGGAGCGACCGAGTGCTACTTTGAGGGTTGCCGCTGTCTACATCCACTAATCTCAGACATGCAGAATGGTGGGGGCCCAGGAGAGGAAGCCCCTAAATTGTGGAATTTCCTCCTCAGAGGAATTATTGTCGTGTGCTGAAAATGCACTGGCCGGATTATGCATTAGAACCCGTCCTATTCTCTTGATTATAATCTGTTTTATACTGTGTTTTTCCATTGTTGGAACCTGCCTGGGAACGTCACGCTGAAGGGAGGGTAAGACGTCTTCGTTGGTCGTGGGGAAAGCCAATGCACGTTTGTTCACATGAACACACTTTTAAAATCTTCACAAAAGACAAATAGTGGAAGCGACTTGTCAGATGCAGGTATCAGAAAGAAAAGTAAGCTTGCCATCTTCAAGCAGTGACTTCTCAATAACAGTTGTTTCTCAGATGATAGGTATTTCGCAGGCCAGAGTTGAACTTCAGAGCGGTTCAGTTGTGTGAAGAGAGGCTGTCTGCCTTTTTCTTTTTTCCTCCTTTTGGTTCTGTTTTGTTGGTCTGTGTAAGGGCTGGTTGAAGCTGTGAGCTGCACAGAAACCCTTTTGTATCTCTTTCTTTCCCAACCAATTTAGTAATAAAAAAAAGGGCATGTGCCTATTCAGTGCAGATAACTGTTATCTCTTATAAAAGTCTACATGAGAGTAAGTAATTGACTGCTTTTGGCTCTGGTACAGTACAAAAAAGCTGTTTGATCAGCGAGTCGCTTTTGTACACACATCGAAGGGGAAGTTATGGGATGATACAGGGACATGTTAGAGTTAATCCTTGTGGTTCTCCCTCTCTCTGCTTCTCTCTCTTTTCCTATCGTATTTACACTGCTTAGCAAGCCTTTTGAAACTTTACAGAGGCTTGGGAGGGAAGGGAAACATTGTGTTGGTATGTATGTTTCATAGTCCTAGCAAAGAACTTTTGCTTGGTTAGGGCTTAAGACAAACCAAAGGACTTGCCATACATCCATCTGGTGTCCTTTTGTTCATTATTTGAGTTTTAAATCCATCTCCTGAATTCACATAAACTTTGTATGTGATTTTTGTGGGTTGCTTTGCAATCAACCAAAAAAATAAAAATAAAAGAGAGAGAGAGGAAGATTTTCCTATTTTTGGAGAACTCCTTTCCCTCAAGCATATTAGGCTGTGAATCATTACTCCTGTAACTAATTTGTGGGAGCTAGCTCGGTCTTCACTAGAAGTCTAAAGGAATGCAGGTCTTTCCCTTCTATTCTTTTTTCTATTTAGTTCAGTGGCTGAAACGATTTCTTTTTGTGATCTGCTTACAGATGAGTACTGTTGGTATTCACATAAACCCGTAAGCCTGGCGAAGCTTTAATATGTGTTCCTCTGCAGCTGAGTTTACTTGTCTTATCGCAGGAAGTACTCCAGAAAACAGCTTTGCCTTTTCTCTGTTTCTCTTCTTCCAGTTGTAGTAATGTGCTGTTTTTGTGTGAATGGGTCTATAGTATGATGTATTTTTGCTTGCTTTTTAAAAGTTGCTTGGAGACCTTTCTGTGCAACAAACAATTAACAAGTGTAATAATAACAATATTTTCTTTCTTTGTTTGTCTTTCAAAGAGAACCCTTGTAGTGTTTGTTAGTTAGAAATAAAGGGGAAGGGCTACAGACCAGTGGGAGAACTTTGCATACAGGTTCAGTCACCCATCTCCAAGTAGGGCAGAGATAGAGCCCTGTCTGAAGATCCAGTTTGTTATTAGGAAACTGCCTATGTTCCAGTGAGGTTTAATTCCAAGTAACTGTGTTTAGGATTGCAGGCTTGATGTGTGAACAAATATTTGCTACGTTTATAAATTTCCTATGAAGTATCATTTTGAATTTCGGGTACAATCCTAATCCCACTTACCTGAATTCAATGGCACTTACTTCTGAGTAGACACAGTTAAGATTGCAGACCAAAGTTGCAATCGTGTACAGCTATGTGAGCAGGGAGTATGAATGAGCCTTTAGAACTTAATTATTTAAAAATCAGCAGAATTTCTTCCAATAACATATGTTTATGGTTGGAGCATTGGTCTTTAAAAGCATTACTGTTTCAAATAATTACGTAACTCCAAATTTTGCTGCATATTGGCCAATATCTTAGACTATCATCTTAAATCTGATTCTAACGTAATGCTTCCCCCACTCCCAGCATGATAAATAATTATTTTGAAAAGTTAGGCTGATGTAATATGTTTCCAGTGTGCCTTTTCAATAGAGGAAAACATTAGGCCATAATTGCTGCAAAATCAAAAGACCTTAAATAATTCCAGAGGGCCAACTATGTTGTCTGTTTTGCTGCAAAAAAATGACATGGAGTCTGTTCACTTTAAAGAACAGCAAATTTATTACGCCATAAGCTTTAGTGGAGTAAATTCTACTTCATCAAACGCAAGACGTAAATAATGATGCAAATGGTTGAGATGGAAGTCTGCACCTATGGCTGGTTGATTCAAACTGTAACTTGGAAAATTATTTCAGAGGTGTTAAAATATATATTTCTTGATGATTGTGTAGCATAAATATTTATTTTCACTTGCAGTGGGGGAAACACCAGTTGGCAAATAGTAGCATATAGTACACAGTTCAAAGCAAAATTTTAAAAATGTATTATTAAGTTTTAAATAAGTTCCCCAGTGTTTAAATATACCAGGATGCATTTCTTTTGCTTTTGAAATACAGAAGGCTTAACATTTGCTGGAACTGCAGTATACAGTACTAGCATAGTTTTAGTAATGCAAAAAGACAATGGCAAACATTGACCTGGTTTGTCATGCTAAGTCAACTCATGGCCTAGCATGAGTGTGCAAGTTTGCAGAGATCCCAAGGGAGGAGATTGTGGTCACTTTGCTGCATTTTGCTACTACACTCAGCCATGGCTTGGCTTATCATGTTCTCTGAACATGGACTTATGTGACCAAGGTTTATCTTACGGTTAACAGCTCTTGATTAATTCTATGAGATAGACCCCAATCATGATATATAGATTGTGATACCTTTCTGTAAACACATACTTATCATTCCAGGGTAACATTTGCGTTGATTGCAAGGCAAACTGTCTGTTGTTGCTTTAATAACCGGCAGATGAAAAGAATTTCCTAATGTGACACCAAGGCTGTCTTCAACACTTTTGCTGTAGAGCATAGGAAAGAGTTGTATGAAATGAGTTAATCTCTTTCTGATACTATGACTTTTGCTGTAGAGCACGTCTTCCTCACTGCTTCACTATGTCACTATACAAACGAGTCAGCAATTGCAAATTGGAAAATGCTCAATAAGGGCAGGCAGTTTGCCAACGTATTGTTTAACGGTGGCAGCTGCTGAATAGTTTAAGGCCAGACTGAGCGTTTGTGTTCAGTTCTGAAAATTCCATGTTCTCAGTTGTCTGTGGACAGCCTACAGCTTAAGCAGAGGGTGCTGGGGGGTAGAAACTTGATAGGTGGTTTCTGGTAGACTTTGTTGTAGTCACGCAACAACACTTTTAAAGTTTTTTAAAATTTAAATTTAAATATAAAACTATTGTTTGACGTTTATATTCAGCCCTCTGCAGCTTTTTGAAGAAACATTTTCATCTTTATATAAAGGACAGACTCTAGTCCTGTGCTGCAAAATGAGGTGGTCAAAGAAATTGGCCATAGAGGAGGGTTGCCTAATTGTCATGGGGAATGTGAAAATAAGTTGCTATCTTGTGTATATGAAAGAGATGAATGAATTGGAGAAGTCGTGATTGTATGTTTTGAACTGGTTTTTTTAAAAACTCATTTGTGGGCTTTAAATGTGGTACCCACATTATAAGATAATAATAGCAGCCTTCATTGATTTGGACTAGAGCCCCCATCATTACCAGCCATCTTGGCTGTGCTGACTGGGGTTGATGGGAGTTGTAGTCAAATATCTGGAAGGTGCCAGGTTGGTGCAGGCTGTGCTATAAAGACCTTCAAGAATGTAGCAGGAGTGGCTGCTGTGCTCAGGAATAGCTCATGATTGCATTTTATTTCTTTAAGCATTAAGATGTTCAAAGGCCCATGGTCTTCGCTTTACTCAGCTATATTTAAAAAAATCAATGTAGCAAAATTCATGTTTGCTATTAAACGTGCAGATACCTCTTTACAGTACTTTAATTCTGTGACAAATGTTGGTATGAGCACTGGGTTCATTACGTATCTTAAAAGATACGGAAGTAGTTGTTCACGTTGAGCTTACCCTTGTGGTTACCAGATGTCCCTTATTGTAAAGGATGCTGCTGATTTTAAAAAAGTGTTGCCAGAGCCAGACCATTACACAGCTGAGCAGGACGTAACACATGTAAGTGTGTGTCTAGAGAACATCTGCTTTGCATGCAGAAGGTTCCAGGTTCAATCTCTCCAGGAAGGGCTGAGGAAGAAAGACTCCCTGTCTGAGGCCCTGGAGAACTGCTGCCTATCAGTGTAGACAGTGTTAAGCAAGATGGGCTAATGGTTTCACTCTGTATAAGGCAGCTTCCTATCTTTTTAAAAGGATGACTGAAATGATCAAGAGTTTGGATGAACTCCTTTAAAGCAGAAAGTTGACCGAGTTCATCTTTCTTTATTAGTGATAAGGTGGATTTTTCAGTGGAAGCACAGAGAGTTTGTTTAAGAAGGTGGATGGCTAAATAAGAAACATGCCTTTACCAAAAGTAGTGCGCTGATTGTCAGTGATGGAGCCAGCAGAACCTTTTGTTTCATTGCAATCTTTCAAAAGCAGCATAAAGGAATAGTTAATTAAGACTTACTCTGCAGCTAGTTTTTCTGTTTGTATCTTACTGTCTCAGACAGGAGCCCATGCTGGATAGAAGGCGGTTTAAAAACAACAACAATGCATATAGGAATAAATATTCCTAATACAGTAGGTGGTAGCTGACTATTCAAGGAATAAATATGTCATTTCCATAGATGTGATCTATACAGATTGTATGTGGGAATCAATTTTGCCGTATTAGACTAAAGGGTGTCAGTGCTGGAAATTATGGTCTGAGCGTAAGTTGTTTAGTTTTTTTGAGTTGGGAATTAAGTTGCCTGCCTTGCAGCACAATCCTAAGTATGTTTCTTTAGAAGCATGACCAGTTCAGTTCAAAGAGTCTTACACTTGGGTAAGTGTACAAAGAAATCAGACCACTGGGAACCCTCTGAATTCTGTTCAACACTCTTCTGCCTGTACCGAACCGTCTCATTTCCTTTCTGTAGCCTTTGAAAATAAGTGCAACAAAAATTTCACAAGTTTATATTTACTATCTCACCTTTGCTACCTTAAAACAAAATAAAATAAAAAAATCCTTCCAGTAGCACCTTAGAGACCAACTAAGTTTGTTCTTGGTATGAGCTTTCGTGTGCATGCACACTGAAGAAGTGTGCATGCACACGAAAGCTCATACCAAGAACAAACTTAGTTGGTCTCTAAGGTGCTACTGGAAGGATTTTTTTTTATTTTATTTTGTTTTGACTATGACAGACCAACACGGCTATCTACCTTTAACTGGAACTTTGCTACCTTATTCATTGATGGATTGATTTGTGTATGTGTGTGTGTTCACAGCATGGTTTGAAAACACATAATGAGTGCCTGGGTGAGGGACTGCCTGGGAATCACATGTGTTTCACTTTGGGTTTTGTGATAGGGGACTATAAATACAAGAAAATAGCATATTTATGGTCCACTTTTGTCTCATTTCCGAGATACTCAAGGAGGCTAACATCACAAAGATATTAAAGCGTTCAAGAACAGCAAGAACAGATATTTTTCTACAAACAGAAAAATAAAGGCAGCAAGGAGATAGCAATTCACATGACAGCTGGGGCAAAGGCTTGCTAGAAGAGAGAAGCATCTAAGGGTGCCATCGAGTACTGGAGTAACACCAGCTGAGAGGCTGTAGGATATGGTGGAACAACATAAATGCTACCACCATGCAGATAATCCCAGTAGAACTTCTCTATATGCTGCTGGAATGGCCAAAACAGGGTAGAGTCATGGGTAGGATGTTGGTGGCATAGGGAAAAAGCAAACTTATGTTGGACCCTATGCTCCTACAATTCATGATCACACTTGTTACATACCACAACTTTACACCAATGCCAGACCTATCACAAGTAATTTCCTTTTGCTTATTTACTACATTTATACCCTACTTTTCCACCAAAGAGATCAAGGCAGAATACTTAGTTTTCTCCGTCACCCATTTTATCCTCACAACAGTGTGAGATGGCTGGTATGATCGTGGTAGTGCTTATTTGCCGTACATTTTTTGCCAATACGCAAAAAATCTCCTTTGGTGGAAACTACTGGGTCGATAGTGTGCTCTGTTGAACAAAGCAGTATGAAAGTGAATATACAGGACTACAGATCGTTGTTGTTTTTCAATTGGTATGACTGCCTCAAATTCAACAGTAGCTGATAGCATAAATGTAAGTGATGCAGTAATTGCAAATAATGCCAAAAGCAGCTTAATGGCAAATAGCACTTTGCTAATCAAATGTTGGAAATAGGCTAAAATTTAGTCATTTTTTGAGGGGGGGGGGAGGAAGAAATGCATTTGACGATTATTCTAAAACTTTTTTTTATTAAAAAACACCTCTTGAAATTGCACCAAGTACTATTCTTATACTACCATAAGGAACATGGCTTAATTCCTGTGTAACATAAAGTTCCCCTTACATGTGAAGTGATCATCATGTAATGACCAGGAAGTGGGGCTCCACAACTGGTGTTGGATGCACCACCCATCCCATTTGCTTGTGTCTAGGTCTTTACATGATCAATACTTCCAGTTGTGTAGTGGCCTGATAGTGTTAAAACCTAAATCCGGACAGCAGCTCATGTGTAGGCTTACCAGTACTTCCTTCAGGCATCCACACCAATGTGTGAACATCTGTGAGGGTCAGTAATGTGTCCAATGCCTTCATCAGCAGAACAGCCCTTCTCCCCGATTGCTGCGTGAGCAAGCCATCACACCCAAAACATGTGAAGGGAGCTTCAGAGATCATAACATCTCAAGGCTAAACTAGGTGTCCATAATTAGGATCTCTTATGGTTGAAAAAAACAACACAAATGTTAATTAGAAGGGGAAATGACATGTGTAGTTTCTGTACCTGTCTTTTCTCCTTTCAGAGCTAATTGCAACTTTGGGGATGGTGATTTAGATTGGGGAAAGACTGAGCAAGGGAGGGAAGGATTGAAACTCTCAACAAAATAGCTACTTTTCCCGTCTTCAAAGCTGCCTTGTTACCTCAGGCTTTACCTCTAGTTTGGCCCTTCAACTCAAAATCTATTGGAGATAGGAAACATTCACATAACTATGATGATGATGATTATATATTGCTTCAGATGCATAAAGTAGCTTTTAAGGTTGAGTTTTGACTATGTGGGTGGGCTCAGTTAGGACTCCTAGCCAAGAAGAACCCAAGAAGAACCCTGTTGGATTAGACCAAAGGCCCATCTAGTCCAGTATCCTGTTCTCACGGGGATCAACTGGATGCCTTTGTGGGGCCAGAAAACAGGACCTGGGAGACTTGAAAGCAACACTATGCCCCTTTGCTATTTCCGGCAATTGATATGCAGAGGCATACTGCCTCTGATGGCGGAGGCATTAGTGTTTCCCAGACTTGGGTCTCCAGCTGTTTTTGGACTACAACTCCCATCATCCCTAGCTAGCAGGACCAATTGTCAGGGACCATGGGAACTGCAGTCCAACAACAGTTGGAGATCCAAGTTTGGGAAACACTGAGAGAGAACATGGCTGTCATGACTAGAAGACAGGGGAGAAAATGAACTTACCACAGTGTAACTTTTTTATGTCATATTTATGAATTCAGATTAAATAAAAACAGTGAAGGGAGGATTTGAAATAATATGGAATGATCCATTTGAATCTTTTTATCCCATGCTTTTAAAAAGCGAGTGTTTAACTGATACCATATGTTGAAGTCGAACTCCTGTAAATTGTACCTAGGGGTAAAGCCCATTGAAAACAGGATGATTTGCTTCTGACAATAAAAAGATATTTCTGTTCACCATTCTTTTAAATATATTTATTAACATGTGATTTATTATATGTTGCCCTGGTTTAACTAGTATTTATAAACCACCCTGAAAGCATTGCTGAAGGGTAGTGTAGAAATCTCTTAAATAAATAGCACAGCAGAGTAAAAGTGCAAATCACTTCAGAATCTTTATTGTGTTGCTGGCCCTCCAAGTAGTCAGGTGTAGCAGAGAATAGAAGCATTATTTGCCAAAAGTCACAGGTGAGCTGCTTTAGTCATAAACTGAGATTAATTAAAAATGAGACAAAATAATAATTAAAAATGAGAAAGCTTTAAGACTGGGTGTGGGCCTCTGATTAATGTTTAGTTTGCCTGTCCTCTGCAATAGGAAACGGATGAGTCAGTTTGGTTAGCAGTTTTTGTCAAATTGTCAAGTGTCCGAGACTGATTCTATATATGCTTTCCTGCATTGGTATCTGTAACCCAGTTGTTTCAATTTCAGCTGATTTATTTCAATTCTTATCCTGCTGACTGACATCAGTGCAACAGAATGGACTGAAACCCCAAGTGCTTATTTTAATTCATACATTACAATGCACTAATTTAAAGAATACCAAGATAGTGACTTTGCAAAGTTGCAGATATCCTAAGCTTCGAAAGAGTGCAGGATGATGATGATGATGATTAAAAATTATAATAATAATTTATACCCAGCCTTTTCCCCTGCAGCTTCCAAGGCAGCTTACAGATAAAAATAAGAGCCAATATAAAATTTATTAGAACAACATAGCACAATCTTATTGGGCCTATGTACATGTTTGCAAACTGGAGAAACTGTCATAGCAGTGCGCACACTCAGCTACAACCAAAGGTTGTTTTTTTTACTGGCTACAACCAAAAGTTTCTTTCAAGTCCAATTTCTGGGGGAACAGCACAGCAGGGTGATCCAGTGGTGATCCAGTGGGCATTTGGGGAGGTCCCTAAAGGTGTATGTGTGCCTGCAGGTGCCAAATTGGCAATCTGTGGCATAGCTTCAGTATCTGTCTGCCTATGACAGATCTTAGCCCTGGAATCTGTATCAGAATTTAATCCTGGAAATATTTACGGTACTAAAGAGGGTAACAATGAACAATGAGCATTCTGAGGAGCAGGAGCTCTTACCACTTTCCTTGGATTAAGGAGGATATTTCCCATTTCATGACCTCTAAGGAGAATTTAGCCCACGTGCAGGTAGGTAGCCATAGGTCTGCCATAGTCAAAACAAAATAAAAAATAAGAAGAATTCCTTCCAGTAACACCTTAGAGACCAACTAAGTATGTTCTTGGTGAAAGCTCATACCAAGAACAAACTTAGTTGGTCTCTGAGGTGCTACTGGAAGGAATTTTTTTATTTTTTATTTTGTTGTAGCCCACGTGCTTCAGTTTTTGGACTTGAGATCTGTTTGCTTGCTTATTAAAGCATATTGAACTAGCCATATATGCAGTACTTCTGGCACCTTGATCATACATTGTCACACAGATGACACAGATGTAGATAAATATACCTCTGTGCTCATTTACAATCTCCAATGAAAGTTAGAGATTCCATGTGAGATATTGCGCCTAAGCACTGTTAAAGAGGGTCGATGTTTGCCATCAATTACCTTAAGATCGACTCCCATATTGATTCCCCTCTGCCACCTTCATTTCACTGCTCTGTGAGGATCATAGAATTGTATAGTTGGAAGGGACCCCAAGAGTCATCTAGTCCAACCCCCTGCAATGCAGAATGAGCACTAAAATATACTGGGGAGCCCTTGGGATACAGGAGAGATTGCATGGCAACTAGCTTGGGTTCTTGATTATTGTTTCTATTACCAAGATGCCTTTGTCAGTTCTTCCCTTCTCTTATTTTATAAATCATAAGTGTGATGTGGAACTTGTGGAAATGTATCGGAAGAGTTGGAGGAAAATGACTGTGATGGTATTTCCATTCATGAGCACCTTGAGCAGGTGGATAGTTCTGATAGGAGAAGCTGCTACCTGTATGGACATGCTTTGTGGTTATACGGCCTTTTCTAAATGAACTTTACACTGAAAGATGGCTCCAGTCGATCAGGTTATGTATTTTAGTCTCAAAGCAAGCTTTATTATCTGATGAGCAACAGTGAATAACACTTTATGTTCAGTAAACTATGAGAAACAGGATTGTCATCTGTAATGACTTTCCTGTTCTGGAAGTGGCTAGTTTGTGTCATGGATAAAGTTAGCATTGGCCCCATAATATCATCTAAAAAATAATTAGTAGATTACTTCCCTTTCGGTTTTTAGGCCCCATAATTCATATTGGAAATGAAATGCAGGGAGAATCATGCATTGCTTATGTATATATTAGAGCTCATCTGTGATTAAGTGGCTACTATAGCTAATATAAATGTGTTTCCCTCACAAGCAGTAAGCTTCCTGTTTTCTAAAGGAACAAGAGTTTGAAAGAACAGGTGAGTGTGTGTCTAAAACATGTGCCTTCAAGTTCCAGTACTATCAAACAGAAGTTGGCAGGTATAAAGCTCTGTCCATCATTGTAGGAAGTTCCCATTTTAAAAACATTGCACTATAAAATGCATATAGTTACAGCTCGCACCAACCCTTTTTGAAATAAAAAGTGATTATGTCTTTACTGCAGAGTTGTCTCTGGAGAGATGTGTGGAGGTGGGAAAAATGTAATTCAGGGATTGGTTCCTTTCCACCACTTTTTTTAAATAGCAAACTTTTTGTTCTCTTTGTCTTGTCAGTTACATGTGAATAAACACAGTTAAAAAGTATAAAATAAAGTATAAAAACAACCTTGTTGCTTCTGATTAATCTGAATTCTAAAAAACAATAAAAACAGCAATGCTTAGGTAGAGTTAGGCAACTGCAGTTCAGAATCCAAATTGGCCCTAAGTGCTTCCCATAGGATCTTCAACATATGGTGCTTTATCCCTAGAGATCCACATCTTCCATCTGCTACATCCCTCAGCCACTCTCACCCAAGTTTAGACCCAGGCAGAGGGCTTTTAAACCATTACCTCTGCTATGTAGAAAGCAAGAAGAACCATAGGAAAGTCTCCCAGAGCTGCTCACCCAGCATGCAGGAAACAGCAGTGATCCACTGAGGCAAACTACAAAAGTTACTAGCCTACAAGAATCCGATATCTTGCATTTCCATGCTAGCTGCAGATGAAAGGAACCCGCACCCTGTGTCCATCAATGAAATGCAGAATATTAACATCTTAGCAGGCTAGTTAATTCTCACCTACTAAGTTGACCGGTAGAGGAAGGATGCAGTTCAGGGATGGGCTTGCCTTCGTTTGGAGCAGTGTTTCCCAGACTTGGGTCTCCAGCTGTTTTCAGACTACAATTCCCATCATCCCTGACCACTGGTCTTTCTAGCTAGGGATGATGGGAGTTGTAGTCAAAAAACAGCTGGAGACCCAAGTTTGGGAAACACTAGTTTAAAGAAAAGACGAGTAAGAGGTAACACGATAGGCATGTATAAAATTATGCACACAGTATGGAGAAAGTGAGTAGAGAGGTTTTTCTCCCACTCCCATGACAGCAGAACTTGAGGACATCCACTGAAGGTAAGTGTTGGAAGATTTGGGAAAGAACTTATTCGCAAAATGCATATTTAAATTATGCAGTTCACTCCCACAAGAGGCAGCGAAGGCCTCCAACACTGGGTGGCGTTAAAAGGGGATTGGGGAAATTCGTGGAGGACAGAACTATTAAGAATACCAGTTACTGGAAACCACAGGAGGAGATAGTGTTGTTGCACTCAGCTCCTACTTGTAGTCTTCCCATCACTGTGAGAGCAGGATGCTGGATTCTGATGAGCCACTGGGCTGATCCAGCTGGCTTTTCCTTCTTTATTTTGCCTGTCTGAAGACAGACAAATGGATAGGGCCCCTCCTTCCCTTCCAGCCCAGTCATTTGCTTGCAAGGGATTCCTTGTCACCTATGGCAACCAGGCAAATTGTTAAATGCTGAGCTGAGCTGCTTAAAGCCTGTGTTGGCCGTGGAAGAGAAGGGGCAAAAGATTCTGTGACGTCTCATGTCAGGAAAGACAGTTTTTCTGATCCAAGTTGTTCATCTCTTGCCTAGTTCAAAAATATGGCTGGTAGCTAGGACTTCAAAACCTTTCCCATGCAGAATACAAGTAAACAATGAGTGGTTGTGCACTTAGGGGAAACAATAATGTATATGCTACACTGAACTCGAGTTACAGATAATGTGTGACATATTGAGCTTAGCATTGTACAGGAATGGGTCTTTGCTAAGGCACAGCTTTGCAAAACATTTTGGGATTGGGGTGTGTTGTGGAGGGGATGGGAAATTAAATGGCTGAGAAAAGTAATTTATTTGTAAGATTTATAGTTTTTATTATCCTGGAGAGAAGTGACTAGTGGGGTGCCACAGGGTTCTGTCTTGGGCCCAGTCTTATTCAACATCTTTATCAATGACTTGGATGATGGGCTTGAGGGCATCCTGATCAAGTTTGCAGATGACACCAAATTGGGAGGGGTGGCTAATACCCCAGAGGACAGGATCACACTTCAAAATGACCTTAACAGATTAGAGAACTGGGCCAAGGCAAACAGGATGAATTTTAACAGGGAGAAATGTAAAGTACTACACTTGAGCAAAAAAAATGAAAGGCACAAATACAGGATGGGTGATACCTGGCTTGAGAGCAGTACAAGTGAAAAGGATCTAGGAGTCTTGGTAGACCACAAACTTGACATGAGTCAACAGTGTGATGCAGCAGCTAAAAAAGCCAATGCAATTCTGGGCTGCATCAATAGGAGTATAGCATCTAGATCAAGGGAAGTAATAGTACCACTGTATTCCGCTCTGGTCAGACCCCACCTGGAATACTGTGTCCAGTTCTGGGCACCACAGTTCAAGAAGGATATTGACAAGCTGGAACGTGTCCAGAGGAGGGCAACCAAAATGGTCAAAGGCCTGGAAACGATGCCTTATGAGGAACGGCTTAGGGAGCTGGGTATGTTTAGCCTGGAGAAGAGACGGTTAAGGGGTGATATGATAGCCATGTTCAAATATATAAAAGGATGTCATATAGAGGAGGGAGAAAGGTTGTTTTCTGCTGCTCCAGAGAAGCGGACACGGAGCAATTGATTCAAACTACAAGAAAGAAGATTCCACCTAAACATTAGGAAGAATTTCTTGACAGTAAGAGCTGTTCGACAATGGAATTTGCTGCCAAGGAGTGTGGTGGAGTCTCCTTCTTTGGAGGTCTTTAAGCAGAGGCTTGACAGCCACCTGTCAGGAATGCTTTGATGGTGTTTCCTGCTTGGCAGGGGGTTGGACTGGATGGCCCTTGTGGTCTCTTCCAACTCTATGATTCTGTGATTCTGTGATTCTATTACATTAAGTGTAATCTGCATATTCAGCAAAGTAGAAAATACAAAAAGAAATATTACTTTCTGCTTCCCGGGAGCTCATATTTAAAGTACCGGCTTGAAATACCGGCTGACAAAAAGTTATATTTATCTGTTTATTTTTATTGATTAGAATATGTGATTATCGAGAATGAGCACAGAATTGGCAGCCATAAGGTATGTGTTTTAGGACTTAACTTCGGAGAGAAGTGGTGCACATTAATTAGCCATTCTGCTTTATCCCCCCCCAGCAGCTGCACAATGGAAAATATTTATTCCCAACAATCCATTCCCAGTCAGACTATTGGCTAGCTTGACCCTGCCCCTCCAAGCAATGTTCCCAACACATCAGTGCTGTCTTCCTATCTTTGAAATCTCTTATGGGGCTGCTGTCAGAGAGGGAGAGAAAGAGAGAGAGGTTGCAGGGAGATGTGTCCACTAGTCAGAGCAATGGTCTGTCTCATTCAACATTATCTACTGCCAGTGGCTTTCCAAGGTTTCAGACAGTGCTTGTTCCCAACTCTATTTGGAGATGCTGAGATTGAATATGTTGTTCAGATCTCTCCCAATACAGTGGTACCTCTGGTTACGAACGCTTCCTGTTACAAGCTCCACTAACCCGGAAGTAGTTGCTCCTGGTTGCAAACTTTGCCCCAGGATGCGAACAGAAACCACACGCCAGAGGCGTGCACGCAGCAGGAGGCCCCATTAGCGAAAGCGCACCTCAGGCTAAAAACGGTTTCAGCTTAAGAACGGACCTCCGGAACGAATTAAGTTCATAACCAGAGGTACCACTGTATAGTTACCTTAGCATTGAGGTATGTTTTGGGGGTGATGTTGGGACAGCCAACCTAGTTAGCTGAGAGACTGCGGTAATCAAGGTTCAAGTAATTGAGGCTTGCTTCCATCGCATCTGTTGGCAACAATAAAGTGGAAGTGTAAAACACCATATGGTGGGATGAATTTTGCACGTATCCCTGCACCATATGTTTGTAGTTTGGAAAGGCTTTGTGAGGGGGGGAAAACATGTTACGTTTTACATGAGCATTGACATAAGAATTCTCCAAACCAAACCAGTGCAATTTATTTAATTAAAACCCAGATTGTTTTGATGAAGACTAGGCAAGAGATAAAATGTATGTTGCATCCCACACTGGAACTCTTGCACAAACGCTAAACTGATTGAAAGGTTGTCACGAAACTTCTGGAAGGCTCCGTTTACAGTGATGCGAGCAGAGCACACACCCAGGCTTTGTACAGGATTGTTGACTGATCTCTCAAAACTGGTTTTCAAGTTTTCACCACTTTCTCACTCTGTTAACCCCTGCATGTTTGTTACTCATGCTACGGGAAGGAGTGGCAAATGTGAAGGGAAGCCCTCATTTTGGTGTTCTTGGTGCCTTTTGTTCATTGCGCTTCATAATCGTATGGCCTGGGTTTTGGTTCAACCGTCTTTGTGCATTTATCCGAACCATTTTGTTGCTTTTAATTAATAAGACAGCAATGAAACAGAGCTGTACCACAGCAATAGCTGTCATGTGCCCGTCCTCTTTCCCATGCTGTGGAGGATTACGTGCAGGGGGGAAGTGAAGGAAGCAAACTTGTGGGGACGTTTGGAAGCTGATTAAGAGCAGGTTGCTTGTAAAACGGGATTGCACATGTTAGTAGTAAAGGCCTAGCAGCACTTTGTAGACATTGAAATACAATTAAGCATCCTTAGTTTGAAACACAGATACAAATTCTAGACCTCACGCACACCCTCACCATAACAAGACTGTGGCTAAAATAAAAGCATATCTGCATTCTATTAGCGTCACTCAGAATTGGGCCATATGTAAAAGGCTTGTGCAGGATCTCTTGTGTGCAATGCTTTCTTTTCTTGCTTTTTTGTTCTTCCCTCTTTTGGGGAAGTATCCCACACAATACCCCAGATGCCCACATTTCACAAAATGGGAAGTTGGGCTACCTATACAATTATTAGGGCAGTTATAGTATTCTCCTTGACTATCGTCTTCCGTTTTTATTTTTTAGGCCTCTGTACAGTAGAACTCCAGGCATCAGTGTGGCAGCATGCACTGCATATCTCACAAGTTTTGGAACCAATATTAGATTGATGCTGTGTGAAATTGGCATGACTCCTTGCACTCAGGTATAATAGAATAGCACAGGGCCACATCTTTGTACATAAGCTTGCACAGGCCTGCTGAGATCTGGTTTATTGACATTGTATTGAAAATTGGCCTTAAAATGTTTAAAATAAATAAAATATTCAGATTTCCAGTTACCGTTAATGGATGAAAACACCATGGGTTGTATCTAGTGATTGTACAGCAGCTTGAACAACCAATATTTCCCTTCTCCTCCTTCCCTGGGTTGATCCCGTTGCACAGGACTGCAATGTGAAGGGGAATTGCCCAAAATTAGGCACAGGGATCTTGCGCCTGTGGAGATTCCTCAGCCTGATTTAAGGTGATTCAGTGCTACACAATATAAACTGTTCAAGAGGACCTACTGACCCTATAGATGGGCATCTTCCACCCACTGTGAAACGATTAGATACAACCCCATAGTTTTTTCTGTGTAGCAACTCAAATGTTGAATCAACATTGGATAATCAAAACAATGTTGGAGGTTTAGTGCCAGAAGGGCCCAGAATTTCCCAGATCTGCAGGAAACCTGTAGAATTAAATGTTTGTTGAAGAAGATTATTTTAATAATAAAATAAAATAGGACTGCTTTTTTGGCAGAACAGGCTGTCGAGGAAAATACACAAGCACAAACATAAACATACACTCAAGAATATATGAATATATGCGACATTACTTGAAAATGCAGCCTGTATTTTAATACTTAATCTCTCAATCTTAAACATAAAATATGCATTCTTTTGCATGCTCTTACTCTATATACATACTAATCCACACAAAGGTATTTTTGTAGCACTAAGATTTTATCAATATGTGTTTAGGCTATTTTGCATTATTCATAAAAGGGAAAGCCGCAGATGAATAATAAATGTTGTCGCCAGTCCTTTTGTAATGCTTTATGAATTCATTCCTTTAAAAAATATTTGGTGACTTTACTTGAATCTTTTTGCTGGTATGTTTGTAATAATGGTTCCATTTTTCAGGGCGGGAGCTACTTAGTGGGTTCTGAACCATACTGAAGATGTCAAGCTTTTTAGTTGCAGTTTGTCATTTTTGGTATCGCTATCTAACTTACCTATCTGATATAATCTTCTTGCAATGGGATGCACTGTTACAGCAGGTGTCAATGAGTAGAATATCAAGTGAAAGAGGATGTTGAGCAATCTCACATATTACACAAATCTCAGCGTGCTCTAAGACAGCGTCACTTTATTGGCCTATTGAGTAGCTGCAACTTCTAGGCTTATTCATGAACTTCATACCTCAACATTCCTCAAATAACTAATTGTTGCTCCTTGAGTTCCAATGAGTGATGTGATTATTATTATTTACTTGAGTGTGATGCACTAAGAAGAAAATTAATTGCTTGAATCGTTTTAATAAAAGTAGCCAGTGTTCTGTGTGGCGTTTGAAAATGGGACATAACTCCAGATGAGTGGGGGGGGGGCTGTAAGTTAATGTTGATTGGCTCATCACCATTCAGGATGGTGTAATTTAATCTCGACCAACAGGTGTGTGATTGGCTGACCCTGCATTTAGTTGCTATCTTGCCTCATCTTTGCTGGGTTCTTCTCATCTTCTTAACTAAATCAGCTGAAGAATCCGTAAACTGAGTCTTTATATCTGCAGGATATTCAAAGCTTCTCTTATTTTACACAGGTAGCAACATTACTTCAAAGGAGGTTATGTTTTAAAGGTAAAGGGACCCCTGACCATTAGGTCCAGTCGTGTCCGACTCTGGGGTTGCGGTGCTCATCTCGCTTTATTGGCCGAGAGCCGGTGTACAGCTTCCAGGTCATGTGGCCAGCATGACAAAGCCGCTTCTGGCGAACCAGAGCAGTGCACGGAAATGCCGTTTACCTTCCCGCCAGAGCGGTTCCTATTTATCTACTTGCACTTTGACGTGCTTTTGAACTGCTAGGTTGGCAGGAGCTGGGACTGAGCAACGGGAGCTCACCCCATCGCAGGGATTCGAACCGCCGACCTTCTGATCAGCAAGCCCTAAGCTCTGTGGTTTAACCCACAGCACCACCTGGGTCCCTTAGGTTATGTTTTACCAATGCACATAACTTGAAGGCCCTTTCAAGACTTGTTTGTGCTAGGAAAGTATAGTAGATGCTTTGTCAAACTGCTTCTAAGATGTGGTTTAAGAAAACAAAACAACTTCTGGATTTTATCAGTCCAATGGATCCACTCAACAGCATTGTGTAGGTCAGAATTGGAAGGAGGATGGCATTGGTGGATGAGACTGGGACATTGGTGGGAAAAAGAGGACCAAGATTCTTAATCTAATACAATTGAACATAATTATGAATTAGACTATGGAGAAAATGAAAGCTCTTGATCCACCATGGCTACAAATGGTTTCTTCCAGTGATCCAAATGACTTTCTTCAAGTGATTAAATTGATTTTTAAATGGTTTTTCTCATGTGAGTGTTTTTTTTCCTTTTGTGTTCTAATTAGTGATTAATGATTTCTGTTTGAGTGTTCTGTATTTGTTGCTACTTTCCATTTGATGATTATGTACTTTGTAGTGGCTTAGTAGTATTTAGATGAAAACATATTTGAATTTCACAAACACCCAAGTCTGGAAACATTGTGTTTTATTAAACTTGGCAGATTCTCAGGGTTTAAATCAAATTATGAATATGAATGGTAGAGGCTGATGGGAGGAATGTGGCATTGCCCCATCATGCAGCCCCCCACACTCTGCAATGAAGTCCAACAAAACATAAGAAAACGTCTGTCAAGAACTAATTTCAAAATATTATGAAGTTCAGTTATAACATACATTGAAATCAATGTAGGGGGTAGGCAGAAACAAAATGTAATCTGCTCCTTCTTAACTTCTTGGTTATAAGCAATGACTTCACTAGAATGTAGATGCATTCTTGGGGGGGGGGACAATTTTGTGGACTGCACCTCAAGTTGCTTGCATTAGCTTAATGGTCTGATCCTGCCATTTAAATGAGCCCTTCTAGTCTGAAGAGTTCTCTTGAGAAAGAGTCAACTGGTGGAGTTTTCTGTGCTTGGCTTTCCTTTTTTGTTGGCTGCTTCCCCAGTGAAACATAGATCTCCTACATTGCTAACCTTCTGAAAATTGGTTCCGGGGACCTCCTTTTCACGTTCTTAGTTTGTAGATCAGCTTTAGCTTCTGTTGTTGCTAATCTTTTGATTGTATTTTTATTTAGTGATTTTTTTAAAAAGTGAACCACAGTTAACAGAGAAGTAAGAAATGGGAAATGGATGAGATAGTTCCTCGACTACCTGCTGGTGTTGGAGGTAGCTGGCGTTGGAATTACTTGGAGCTCTTCCACAGCAGAACACAAAAGTAATTCATCCTTAACTGTAGTGTTGGATTAAAATTCAAGGGTACTTACATTCAGAGCAGATTCACTGAAATCAGTAACTAAAATAATTTTAATGGGTCTACTCTTTGCAGGATTTAGTTGTGTGCTGCTATAAATATTTTACCACTGATGGGTAATGGTCTAAAAACAACTATTTCACAAACAATGCTTTGACGATTTTGGGAGAAGTCTCCCAACATAGGCGGACTACTGCAAAACAAGGTTTGGGGGCAAACATATGTCAGTTGAGGTAGCATATCTGTCTGCCTGGGTGCAAACAATGTGGGAGAGTGTATTGTCTTTATGCCCTGCTACTTGGCTTCCCAGAGGCACTTTGCTGGCTTCAGTTGGAAACGAAAGGATGGACAAAATGGATGCTTAATCTGATTCAACAAGGCACATAGTGTTTAAAAAACATCCATACTGTACTTAATCCTTACAGTATTAGCAGCCTTAGATCCACTTCTTTCTTCACAAACCAATCTTTTCTGTGAATCCTTTGGCTTAACTCCTGAGTTTCTATTTATACAAGCCCAAATATATCTAACTTGAGGATGGGGCACCAGATGCTGCTGGACTCCAACTTACATTAGTCCTAACCAGCTTGGGCCATGGTTAAGGATGATGGGACTTGGAGTCCAGCAATATCCGGAGGGCCACGGGTACCTCACCCTTACTCTGACTAAATCAAATGCACATGTTTCCCCTTGGCCTCACCCCCCATCATCTTGTTTGTAAAATGCCGTGCACATCGATGACACAGTATACAAAACTGATTATTTATGTAACTCTATATAACTTAACAGCCACCACCGTCTCTTGAATGTTGTAGCATTTCACATAAAATATCTATAAAGCTTAAACATGCCGTGACCAAAGTTCATAACAACTTGGTGTGTGGTTAGTTGTCTGATACTTTTGAATTTTCTGAATGAGCTTTGGTTTTGAAGATTAAAGCCTTATAGGATGAGTTTGGAAGTTTTAATAGAATGGATGGGGTGCAATAAATATTACAGAACACTGTTAGATGAGAAACCACATGTTTCCTTGAGAAATTAGTACGTTTGGTTGCCATGTGATGTGCCTGATAATGAAATTGGGGAGGGGGAATGTGAGTTTGTGTGATAATGTGGATTCTAAATGCTAGATAATTAATGAGTGTGTTGGCTAGAGTTCATATTCAGCTCTAGCCAGAACACTCCAGTTTCTGAATTGTGTCCAAGTTTTCCTATATATGTGCAGCTTGTGTAGGAAACACACAGTCCACTCTTTTGTTGCTGCTGCTGTCCTCCTACACTTGTGCCTGATAGAGAGTGGCAGCATTTGTGTGTGGGGAAGTAACAACACTTTAGAAATATGGTAGATTTAGGAATGCTGAAGAATTCCTCTCAGAAATGGAAACTGGATCAGAAATCGCAGCAATTTTTGTTTTCCTTACAGGTCTGGAATAGGAATCAATCAAGTGAATACGAGTGGTATTTGCTATCATTTTTAAGTTCATGAACATTATGTAAATAATTCCATTATTCTCTGCATTGTTTTTGTTGTTCCATGGAAATTGAATGTGTAATTGATTACACAATTAATTATATTTATTAGATAATTAATTACATTCATCTTGGCCATAGCAAAGAGTGAGAAGAACAACATAGGTTTTAGTGGTAGCTGAACTGTCACTTCAGAGAGGTTATCCTGCTGCTTCTCAGATGGTTGTGGGACATTGTGCAAGACCTGATCTTGGTGATGTAAGCATTCAGTTTAAGTTCATATGGGGAGAAGCAGTTATTTTAGTTATCTGTGTCCCAGTATATGTTAGCCCAGTACTATGCTATCTTCTAGTGTTCCTGTCCTTGCTTAGGGATCAAGGAATCAACAATATTGTAGTTTGTCAAAAGGCATAATGATACCTGAGTCCTCTGCCTTTTAGATTTTTTAAGATTATATTGTTTCATATGAATGTCACTGTGCTGGAACCACATAGAATCATGATTGTGTGACTTGACCCTCTGGCTCATGTATTAGCTTAGGCTTGCATGAGTACAGGTTGAAGTTGTTGAACTACAACTCCCTTAGCCAGTTTTATCTTCAGATTTGCAATCTTGAATAAGTGGCAAAAGTAAGGTGCACATCTAGGATGAGCAAGAATTATCCTTAGTGAATACTTTTATAAATTAGAAAATCGGAACAGAGTTGCTGCTTCTAATTCTCTTCTTTGTTAAAACACAATATGTGAACTGGGCAGTTGAGTGAAGCTTTTGTTGGCTAGTAATTCTGTAGTCATGCCTTGTAAGGCTGGATTGTTTCTTCATAGGACCATAGTTTAGAAACTTAGAATTATTTTAGGAAACATCATAGATCGCAAATTATGTATTACTTTGTAATTGGATAAAAATGAAATATTGCTCATCTCTTGGGCAGGCCCAACATATTAGGTTATTGAACCCTGCGGGGGTAGAGTGGATTACAGATACCACTTTTGAACACACACCCTATGTAAAAGAATCTCTGTAAATCTGGAGTAGTCAGTGTGGTGCCCTCTAGATAACAACTCTGATATGGCTATGTTGAGTAGCGATAGAAATTGTTGTTGAAGATCGTCACTCTAGAGGATACATCTGCTATAAGTAAAAACAACAATTCCAGCACATCACTTAGATATGTCTTGAAATATAAATGCTTTTATATAAGATTAGGTTCCAGCCTTCCTCCCACCTCTGTGGTAGTAGTTGGTTTTTTGTAGTGTTTTATTTCTAGGTAGGGAAACTTAGAAATGTGATTCCCTACCTGTAATCTCCCCTACTTGGGCAGACCAATCCCGTTGCTCGCTTTAATGAAGTTTGAAGCAAGAACAAAGAAGCAAAGATGGAAAAAAAACCTATTGTTTTGCTCTAAATATGGCATTCCATGTGCATTCTTGGACAAAGGCAACAATACAGTCTTCTGTTTAGTGATCGCTTATTAAATATGTATTTATTAAAACATTTCAACCTCGTTGAACTCAAGGTGGCTAACCAAGTGAGTTAAAACAACAGACATTGCCAGACCTGTAATGCTAGCATCTTTTCTGATTATTTTTTTAAGGCATTGAAACTATTGACCGCTGCTATTGTTGAGATAGTACATGCCTTGGAATAGTTAGTGTGTGAATACCGCAAACATTTCCTTTGTCTGTCCTGAAGCTATTGTCTAACAATTTCATTGAGGGACTCTACCACTCTCTATCTGTTCATTGTATCTATTTTCAATTCTGTATCTCCTTTCTCAAGTAGAAAACTAGTTCAATATCCCGTAGTTTTCCACACCAAAAAAACCGACAAGGGGGGGGGGGATGTGCAGGGCTCTCCATTCAGGAGAAGGGAGTGCAGCATACAATCCTATGAATTTGAAAGGTTCAGGGAAACTCTTGTGCTACCCTGGATGATTTTTACCTTTCTAAACTCTTTCTAATCTTCATAAACTCCAGTGCTACTACATGCATCTTCCAATTTAGGGTGTTTGTTGTTGTTTTTTAAAAAAAATATGTATTATTTGTATTTATTTCCTGAAATTTATACACCACTTTATTGAAAAACAACAAGTCAAAGCAGTTTATTAAATTATTGATAAGAATGAATAACAATAATGTAAGACTTTCCGAAAGTTAAATGAACAATAAGTGAAAGGTAGATAGCCGTGTTGGTCTGTCATAGTCAAAACAAAATAAAATAAAATAAATTCCTTCCAGTAGCACCTTAGAGACCAACTAAGTTTGTTCTTGGTATGAGCTTTCGTGTGCATTCACACTTCTTCAGATACACAGACTGAAATGAACAATAGACTGAAAGCTGCCTCCGTTCCCAGTTTTAAACATTTCATGTTTATGTGAATTCTTGAACATAGCTCCTGAATTTGGGCAGTTTCATTCCAAGAGATACCACCAGGCAACTGTTCTCTGTCTGAATGGATCACTGCTCCTACTCTCAATCTATGTACTCACTGTTCACAGAAAGCTGACTTCAGTATGCAAAGCTGGTTTTATACCTATTCAGAACTATCAAGCAGAGGTATAGTCTCCAAAAACTGTGGCTGTGTTTTCTTGAGAATTAAAGTGTTAATTTATCCAATAATTTGCTCTCCCAAACTCAACCAATACTGTCCCCCCCTCCCCACAGTTGCCTATTGAAATACAGTACAAGACTTTTGGCCTTTTGCCCAATATGGCATTGAAGTGCCTTGTATATTATAAGCACAACTTAGGAAACAGAGCACGGAAGTAAAAGAGACAATGATTCTGGTCTTGCGTCTTGTTGTATCCTTATAACTGCAGTGCCCAGGACAAGATGCAAAACAGCTGTTGCTGTTCACATATGCAAGTGGATTAAAATGGTTCAGATAGCCTCAGAGGCATTTACAGACCTCCAAAGCTGAACCAAAATTTCTGTTTTGTATAGAGCAGGCATCCCCAAACTGCGGCCCTCCAGATGTTTTGGCCTACAACTCCCATGATTCCTAGCTATCAGGATCAGTGGTCAGGGATGATGGGAATTGTAGTTCAAAACATCTGGAGGGCCGAAGTTTGGGGATGCCTGGTATAGAGAAAAGGTGGCTGTTCTTGGTTCTGGACTCAACATATCAAGAAGCCAGTCCAGGCTTCCATCTGAATCCATGTAGTGGAAGAGATGTGAGTGGTGGGTTTGGACATATTAAATTCCATGCGCAGCCAGGAAGCACACTAGGTGGCCTTGAGCACACCACAATCTCTCAGCCTGACACCTCTTAGTGTAGTTAATTCAGTTATATCGTTCAGTGCTGCTTCCAATTTAGAGAGGACCTTGCTGACTGTTTAGAGGTTGCCATAGAGCTGGTTGGCTAACAACAAAAGGTTGGCTTTTATGCTAGTTACGGCAACAGTATGGTAGTAATTTTCCTTGAGGTTTACTCCCGAAGCCTTTCTCTCTGGAAAATAGGGACACTTTGAGGGTCTGGTCTTGTGGTCTGGGCAACTCAGGATCTCCATACACACTGCCTAGGCTTGCGCCCCAGAGAGGTTGCTTTGGTGCTGCTAATGCAAAAACAACGCGGGAGGTGGCAGTTACTGGTCTCTGCAGCCTCAGCAGGTGCTGTGATTCTCCAGTGCTTTGACTTCACCCCTAGAGGCGCACTCCATTGTCTCTCGAGACAGATGGATACCAACAATGGTAGCAAAACTTGAAGGCACTGCTTTTTATTTTAAAATGTAATTGTAAATTGGAGTACTGTATTATGCAAAGCATAAATTTGGTATTAAACATAGTTACTGTGAAGTATCATCTCTGATGCTTTTTTGGAAGTATTTCTGTTTTGCTGTTTCTACCTCTAAAGTATCTCCTTTTGCTTTCAGTGGGAATTTTATTTCTCCAAGCAATTATTTAGACCTGTATTTGAAATCTACTCTCTTAAAAGCCTAATTCAGCCATTATTGCGAAAGCTAGGCATCTATTAATTTGTCTAGTTCTTGCAAGCATATGCTTGCTTAATTTGATGTGAATTAATAAGAGATTTATTTGATGAGATCTGTTTGAAGGAGACAACACTATATCTCTGAAGGATTTAAGATGTCTTGTTATTTAAAGGATTGGGAATAGTCAATGCTTGGGGAGTTAATTTAAACGCAAATGGACAAGGCACCACAGAATGTGCTTTTCTTTTCTACAAAGGTGGAAGCACTCTGGTGAAAAAAATTGCATGTCATTTTAGCTTATAATGGTCTAAGAAATCTTCAGAAAATGTTCCTGCCAAATGTCTAGAGTGGTGTTTTAAGACTTGTTTACTTTGGTGTGTATGCATGGTAGGCTGTGGTTTCTGTTGTATGTAAGTTCTTGAATGTATGATAACGTTGCACAAACTTTTACTCTTCTGTTATCATTTATCAGCTGCTGATACTGTTTCTGCTGCTACATGCATAAACAGAAACCACAGGACTGCAAATATACTATGCATTTACTCCAGTCTAAACATGAACTTAAGACTTTCCCCAGACACTGCTTTCTAGGACTCTGCACACCTATTCAAGCACAAAGTGTAATTACTTTCCTAAGGGACATCAGCAAATTGATAAAATAATTAATTACCAGTATTGTAATGCTTTTGTACAAATCTGTGGTGTGGTTCCTCTTGTAGTACTGTGAGCTCTTAATCACATTGCAGAAAGGATTATATAACGTTCATTATGCTCAAAAACATGGCTGACCATGGCAATCAAAACGGTCAGTGGGCTGGAGCAGCTGCCCTATGAGAAAAGATTGTAACTTGGGAAGCTGTTTAGTTTAGGGAGGACAGCTAGCAATATCATAGAAGCATAGAATTGGAAGAGTTGGAAGGGACCCCAAGGGTCATCCAGTCTAATTCCTGCAATGCAGGACATATGAGATACGTTAAATTATATAAAATTATGCATGGTGTGGAGAAAGTTTTGCTTCCTCTCTCAGAATGCTCAAACTCTGTTTGTCTGTTGAAGCTGTTTAGCAGGGGAATCTTAAATCTTAATGAGTTCAGGGTCACAAGATTTGATGATAGCCATTAGCTTATTAGATAGCTTCAAGATGGGATTGGACAAATTTGTGGAAGATGCAGAGCTGTCAGTGGCTACGAGTCATGGTGTTTATATGCTGCTTCCGCGTTTCATATGTCTCTGAACTACCAGTTCCTGGAAGACAATAGTGAGAGAGGGCTATTTCTTTAGTGCCCTTCTTGTGGGCTTCCTGGTGGCATCTGGTTAGCCACTGTGAGAAACAGGATGCTGGACTAGACATGATTTTGGTCTTATCCTCTCATGAGTGACATCTTCACCCAAGTGCTTAAGCCTTCGTTTTAAAAGGAGCTATAGTCTGAAGTTGCCAGCTGCTTACCACTATACCACTATAATAAAACATAAGTAAAAGTTGTACAGAGTACAGTGGTGACATAGCCTGTGTCGTCTGCTCTGTTGGCGTATCTAGTCCTTTCATACCTTCTTCTGGATATTGGGTTATAGCCAATGCTTGTCCTACTTGGAGTAGACCAATTGAAATGAATAGATGACGAATTTGTCTTCTCTGATGTCTTCTCAAAGGCACTTGGAAGCATTTTTCTCCTCTTAGTTAAAATTTATGTCTAGTGCAAACCCTTTGCATGCCGCATACGTCGTTAAGACTGTGGTAGCCAAGGAAGTTGAGAGAGCACAACTTGGGCACAGCAGCACGGACAACAAAATGTTTGCAGCTCTCACCCCCTTCCCTGTGATTTGACTTTAGGCAGCATGGATGCAGGCAGGGCTGCAAGCCTGATTGCTTTGCAATCCTCTGTGGCATGGAGTGGTAAACCATGCTGTGCAAGACTCGCCTGAAAAAAAGCCCTTAGGAGATATTTAGCCATGGTTCGGCCCACAAAATGGATAAAGCCACAAACCACCTTGCATTATCTCAGTCCATTAAACAGGTGCATTGAGAATGTTGAACATCGGAGCATGTTGTGGCCAGATTACATTCCTAGGCTAGTCAGTGAATCTCAAGGGGCTTTGTGGCTACAGAAGAATTAACCATCTAAAGCACGCCAAGAAGAAGAAGAAAAGAAAGCAGTTATGATGTAGAATAGTTGACCATTTGTGTTGTGGCTCCATTACTTCCCAAGTAATCAGACTCCCCAAAGGAGGGTCAGCGAAAAACCTACTCTAGACCCACTGTGAACATTTCACATCCTTGCTAATTGCAATTGATACATCTCTCTGTTGTGAAATTCATCCAATGCTTTTAAAAAGCTTTCTGAGGTAGTGACCATCACTGCATCTTATGCTAAGAAATTCAGTGATTTAAGTGTTGAAAGAAGCAAACTTTTCCCCTTTGGTTTGAAAACCAATGTTTCATAGGAATATCTGAGTTTTGGTGGAGGTGGGAGAGGTTTTTGATTTTTTAAAAGTAACATTTAGGGGCCTAGGAGGCTGCAATTTACTGAGTCCATCTAGTTCAGTATTGTCTACCATGATTGGCAGAATTCTCAAGGATTTCCAACAGGAGCTTTTCCCAGGCCTATCCAAAGATACCAGGATCTGCTAAAGGGTCCTTCAGTATAGTTATGTAGAGATGGATGAATTTTATTTATTTCTTTAATTGCATCCTTTTCCATTTCTCTATTTACCAGGGGTTGTTTTTTCAAAACCACCCTTTACATAGTATAGAAATACACATTTCAATGTGTATTTTCACTCAAAATACATAATTAAATGGGTATTTTATTTCAAGATAATATTTCAATGCATGTTTTGATAAGTTTAAGATTTTTAGCTGTAAAAAATATGGTGGATAATTAAATTCTGATCTGTGCATTTGTCTGAGAAGTGGGGAATCCGTCTATTTTGTATAGGAGCTCATCGTTTTCTTCAAGCATCCCTAATCACATAGACTGAACTGTTAATGTTGCATCTCATATTCAAATATTCATCTTTTCCCTCTAGTTTTGTGTTTTGAAAGTTTAGAGACGTTAAAAGTAATTTTTAATATATATATATATATTAAATATTAAACATATCTACATTGTAAGTCTGCAGGAAGGACATATAATTTTAGGAGCAGTCATCATAATAACTACCATATACTAAACCCCACCTCCGTCAGTGGAAAAAGATGCTCTCAACAAAGCAGATTTCTTAGGGTGGAATTCAACGTCCCACTATTGCGAGCATTTTAGCTCGCCAGTCAGAATAATGATGATGATGATGATGATGATGATGATGATGATAATAATAATAATAATAATAATAATAATTTATTATTTGTACCCCGCCCATCTGGCTGGGTCTCCCCAGCCACTCTGGGCGGCTTCCAGCAAATATTAAAAAACAATACATTAACATGTTACAGATTAAAAACTTCCCTAAACAGGGCTGCCTTCAGGTATTTCCTAAATGTTATGTAGTTGTTGATTGCTTTGACCTCTGATGGGAGGGCGTTCCACAGGGCGGGCGCCACTACCGAGAAGGCCCTCTGCCTGGTTCCCTGTAGCTTTGCTTCTTGCAGTGAGGGAACCAGCAGAAGGCCCTCGGCGCTGGACCTCAGTGTCCAGACTGAACGGTGGGGGTGGAGACGCTCCTTCAGGTATACAGGACCTCGGCCGTTTAGGGCTTTAAAGGTCAGCACCAACACTTTGAATTGTGCTCGGAAACGTACTGAGAGCCAATGTATGTCCCTCCCCTGCCCCTTTGTGCTGTTCTGGGTGTTCTCTTAATACACACACACTGAGCGTGTTTCAGGAAACATGGGGTAAAGGGTGGGGGGAAGAAGTTGCACTTTTTAGGTAAGTTCGGTCCTTAATTTACAATCACTGGTAGTTCATAAATTATGTCATCATTATTAAAAGTTCAGAGTGCTTGCCACCTATAATGTTGGGAAAAACTGAACCAGCAAGATGCAAAAATCTGTTCTTTTATAGATACCATCTCTCTTCCTGGGTGCTGTTCAATTAAACAACAACAACATAAGCCCCGCCTGCAGACTTAGTCTAAAGTTGTTTGTTTTATATTTGATAAGTGTTAAACTTTTAACATAAGCCAAATATACCACTTCCCCAAATGTTCTTACATATTTTTCTGTATTTTTGCTTTTAGATACAAACACCTGTCAATAAAAATGTAAGATTGCTGTAAATTAGGTGAACCTAATTAATTATCCAATAAGAAACTGCCACGCATGGAGTGGAGTGCCTGCCAGTCACTGCTGATTAAATCTCCCCTCATTTAGTGTGGCAGTGTGGGATCCAGCCCAAGCCCTATTTAAATGAGTGCTCACTATGCCAAAGCTACACTAAAGAAGTATGTGATTAATTGTTTCCTAACCTTGCATATGCTTAATGTAAAAAAAAAAAGTTTGTGATCCTCTAGCAGGTATTTATTTCTCTCCTCTGGGGGGAGAATAATATGAAATTACACCTTGGTTGCTTTGTTTTAACATGAAGCTTACTGCTACACCCTCTGCCAGATTCAGTAGGCTGAAAATAATTTTGGTTCCAGTTGTTATAATAACATTGCACCATATAAAGCCGTTTCATCAGATGTTCTCAAAGTTCTCTGCAGTCTATTAATTAATTAAAGTTTACTCCCTAGAGTGGTAGGAAAGTATTAATAGGTATGCATTATGTAGAGCCTCTGAGAACTCAGTTCAGCGGCTGCTGCTGCATTGTTCTTGTCTTGCCCCAGTGAGATTTGGACTTGCATTGCTTCGTATCTATGAAAAATCTCAGGAAAATTAGGAGAACTTGGCTTGCAGTTAGTTGAAAACATTTGCACCTCTTTAGTTGGTGCACCTACACTTTAATATAACTATGTGCCTTGTCTTGTACAGTACTTATGATAGTGGACCCAACCCGCTTAGAATGTACAGTGACATTACTTTGCATCATGAACAGCGCTTGCAGTCCAGCTAGGTTTCTTGCCATTGCTACGCAGCATTGCGTTTATGTAGCTTTCCAGGTGGGAAGGGCCTCTAGCGTAGGAATTCAGCATGGTGTATGATGAGGAAGGGAAGGATGACATAATGCATAGCTAGTGACTTGCTACTTCCAACTTGAGATACACATGTTATTTCCATGTATTCTGGCATTGAACCTTTAGGTTTCTATGCAACCTTAGTTAATTTTGGAGAAGCTTGGTAGGCTGCACTAGAGCTGAGCTGAATTTTTGTGAAGCTTTACTTGTTCTTTTCTATTAACTTAGCCCCCAACATTGGTTACTGATCTGGAGCTAGATGGTCATTCATCACTGTGTTCCACTGAGTTTGTAGTGTTGTTATATGTAAATAATAGAACTGGATGGCCAGATTATTTACTAGACAATGAGAACTAGTCTTCAGGTAATGAACCACTTGCCGTTGCTTTTTCTTCCATGAAATGACTAGAACTAATTCCTAGAGCTGTTGGAGTTTTACTGCGTTTCACATAACTTTGTGAAAGGTTATCAGCGTTGTTAGAGGCTGTTGCTTGGGAAATTATACAGCATTTGACTGGACCAGATGACAGAACATAACTTGGTGCTACAAGCCTTCCCATTCCATCCTACACATGACTATGCTTCTCTGCTACTAGGCAGACCATAGGGATACTTCCTTCCTTTCTCCATTGGTCTGAGTGACTCCAAGACTGTATTCTGACACCTGAGTTGCATTTGGTTTATCTTAGCGTCACACATGGTCAGGTTTGGATATAAAATGGGTCTGGAGGGTTAGTTTTTAATGCATAAAAGGAGTGGGCAGAGAATGAGAAAATAACTAGCCCCTAGTCCAATTTACCTTCCAGTGTTCCACTGCTTTAATACCAAAGCTGTCTCACTTCCGGTATTAGAGCTGAGCTCTGGGATTGTGGGGGATTGTTAAAGAAGTGGAATGCATTCATTTCAGTGCTTAAAAGTTAACCCATCTCATCTGTTTTGTAGTTGACTTGATAAGCATATGTGTAATAAATATATATATGCCTGGCTGTATTGTTTAAAAAAAGTACTATTAACTCTCCAGAAAGGGTTACCCTTACTACAAATCTTTCCTAGACATCAGGTTGTGTGTGTGTGTGTGTGTGTGTGTGTGTGTGTGTGTGTAGGTAAGTAAGTAAGCTGAAGAGAGTAGCTTTTTTGATTGTGGTACACTGGGAGATCCCATCAGGGTCTATCATGTCACAGGCTGAGCTGGGCTGATACAGGAGGGATTGGGATGGGAGTCTGAGAAGCAAAAGAGAAGAAAGTATTGTGATTTTGTGACGGAGTTATTGGAAGGTAGTAGTGATGCATCACTTTTGAATTAAGCTGTGACACCAAAGTTTCCTGTTACTGCCCTCTTGATGGGCCAACATTGGTTGCCATACAGCTGGATACATACAAAATAATGGGATCAGAATTTGCGAGAATGTCTATGCAAGAAGGAGTGCATATGGAAAAGGACAAAGCATGCTGAACGCTGTGTATTTTTCTAAACTGAGAACTGTTTGCCGCAGCCACCATTTGCTGTAGTAGATCTAATGCTGAATAGAAAGCAGACATAATCATGTTTTTAAGTAAGGAAAAACCCCAACTGCTCATGAATGCATAATTTAGGAAGGAAATCTTTTTTTTTTTCTTTTGCAGATGTGCAGATCAGCTCTCAAAATGTCTTCTGTGTCTTCCGTGTACCTCCTAAGCCAGTTGCGTTAGCCCTCCTGCTAGCTGACTAATAGAATTAATAACTGTAAAAGCAAAAAAACAAAAAAGCATTCTAGAGCCACATGCCTTATGAAGTCAATGCTGGGTATGATTTTAAAAGTATGTAATCTATTTTTTTTTCCAAGTGGAAATGTTAACTGGAAAACTTCTTGGCACGCTATAAAGCATTGTGCAATCTGTTATTTGTCTTACAGATAATAATTGCAGAATGCTTATATGCTTTCTCTGTATTCTCACTCTGTCTAACATGACTTGCCAGTAGATAGTTTCTTCCATTTAGAAGTACTGCAAATGGGCTTTTATTTAGATAATATGTCTTCTTGAAAAATGATATTGATAGTGTACAAGCCAGAGGAAAAGCATATCTTTCTTTAAGGGTAGAGTATCATAGATACAGTCCAATGAAACGGCAGTTTTTAGGAGAAAAAAAATATTAGCAAGGGGCGGTGGAAGGGTGATGCGCCTAATATTAGCTTCACAAATTCTTCTTCTCATACGAAAATATTGGCAATTATTTTGAGATTTTAGAAAGGAGGATTGGGGGGCGGGGGACTTCAAAAAAGCTTTTGTGTAGTTTGCCTCACCCAGCCCATGGCCCAGCCATCTGTTTCAGCTCTTCCTAAACTCCCTTCTTCTCAAATCACATTGGGATGATAGTACCCAAGGGGTGTGGCTAGCTTCAGAAATCCAGTATAGATTAGGAGGTATCTTCAGCAAGGCGATATTCAGCCCACCCAGTTGTTGAACGATGTGGTGGTACTGTGCTTACCTTAAAATCCTCTTTCTTTGTAGGGGTTGACTCATTTCCCCCGTTTTGAGACCCTAGACCGGCCAACGTGGTGCCCTTCAGATATTGTCAGACTACAATTCCCATCATCCATAACCAATGGCCATGCTGGTTGAGGGTGATGGGAGCTGGAGTCCAGCAACATCTGGAAGGGAGCACTACGTTGACTACCCCTGCTCTAGGCAGTAAAGTTATAACATTTTACAGTACTGTAAAATTATAGCATGGAAGTTACTGATAAGTACAGTATAAGATTCTCTTTCGAACATTATGTTTGCTTGATAACTATGAGATTAGACCCAGACCATACAAAATATGAAAGAGTGCAGAGTTTACTGTTTGTTTTAAGAAATTCTGGATGCGAAGGATCTCTTTTGTGAGCAATACTCACCTCAAAACATAGCTCATATAACCTATAGTAGCTTATATATATATTTGAGTTCCATATCTGTTTTCACAATTAAGGGGTTTTCTCATCTTAAAGCAAAGAGTGGCATAGGGTAGTAGGAAGGGGGGAGCCAACCCCCCCCCAAAAAATCTGGTGTGTGTGAGTGCATGTGTGAGGCTAAATACTGATCTCAGCATGACACATCAATAATTATTTATTCTAATAAGAATTTTTTAAAAAAGAATTTGACATGGCATTACTGGGATTCTTTTACAGAGATGTCAAGCTGCTAACTGATGCATATAACTGGAGATTACCAGTGATATTTTAAAATTTATTTAAATTACATTTTGAAATGTTGCTATTTCTGTAAGATTTAAGTCAAAATGAGTGTGCCAGCATTGTAACTGTGCCCAAGTAAGTGTGCCACTGATGGTATCCAGTGTTTTATAAAAGCTTGTGGGTATTTTGTATCTGGCAGAAATTGCACCTTTATGTTTTAGGGTGAGGGGTGGCATACATTGAATGCGTAGTTTAAGCAGTCTAATTGTTTTTTTTCTGTTTCTGCTTTCAGATATGGTCCGGAAAAAGAACCCCCCTCTAAGAAACGTTGCTAGTGAAGGTGAACCCGAGACCCTCAAGTCGCCGGGTCCTGAAAGTGACACTATTGAAAGGCAACGAGAATTTTCTGCCGGTCAGATGCAAGGAAACGCTGAGCAGAGTGAGGCTGCGGAGCAAACGGACAAGGAGGGGTTTTGCACTCATGTCCCAGAGTCATCTCCCAGCACTAAAAAGGACTTTAAAAGCTCCGCAACAAGCGAAAAGGCTGGCTTTAATTATGAAAGCCACAATAAGGGAGGAAATGTTCCATCCTTCCCTCATGATGAGGTGACAGACAGAAATATGCAGGGCTTCTCATCTCCAGCTGTTGGGGGAATCTCAGAGTCCTTGAAGTCTCCTCTCAGATCAGATGCAGATGACACCCAAGATGTGATCTGCACCCCGCCAGGAGATCTGTCGGAGAAAAGCGATGAACATCGCACATCACCAAAATCTACGGACGAAACAGTGCATGTGCAAAGTGGCCAAGCCGAGGGCCGGGGTTCAAGCCCGGGTTCGGTGGCCTCAAAAAACCCACAAGTGCCTTCAGATGGGGACGCAAGGCCAAGCAAATTGAAAGCAGATTTGTTGGCAAATGAGAACCCTGATATGGCGCCTCTGTCTCCAGAGCTTCAGGACTTCAAATGCAACATCTGTGGCTATGGTTACTATGGGAACGACCCCACAGATCTCATCAAACACTTCCGCAAGTACCACCTCGGGCTGCACAACCGCACCAGGCAGGATGCTGAGCTTGACACTAAAATTTTGGCTCTCCACAACATGGTGCAGTTCAGCCACTCCAAAGACTTCCAGAAAGTCAATTGTTCTGTGCTGTCAGGGGTCCTGCAGGATATCAATTCCCAAAGGCCAGTCCTGCTAAACGGGACTTATGATGTGCAGGTTTGTATCTCGTACTTCCATACCTCCCTGTACGCTTCTTAACAAGAAAAACATGGGGACACAATTTTAAGCCTGTGTAATGAATCTCATGTGAGCTGCTACAGCCACATCAATGCCACTTAAGTTACTGCTTTTCAAGTTTGGTCTGCATGAATTCATTGTTCATTTCACACATTATTCAGAAGCAGACTTAGGTTTAGCACTAAGTGTGTACCTAACAAGAAGCTGCTCAGTGAGTGACGCCATGGTTAGGTTTGGATAAAATGCTAAGCCACAGTTTCACTTTACAAAAGTGAGCTGCTTGACCAATCACTTTACCTCTTCTGGTGTGTACCAGAGGAGGAGATCAGAAGCATCTAGGCCAGTGATGGCTAACCTTGACACTCCAGATGTTTTGGGACTACAACTCCCATCATCCCTGACCACTGATCCTGTTAGCTAGGGATGATGGGAGTTGTACTTCCAAAACATCTGGGGTGTCAAGGTTAGCCATCACTGATCTAGGCCCTGATATAAAGTAAGTAGAGTTTGTTGTTACTTCCAAAATGAGCTAAACTGTGGTTAGTTTGTAATCAGCCATGATAAAAAAGGCATTTTGATTTGGGCATGTTTCAATAAACCATAGTATAAATTAACTACAGTTTGTCCTTGTTGGATGAAACAGGAATTAAAGGGAAATTACCTCTCGGTGCACAGAAAAGGGTTTATTAGGCCAAGTGTACGAATTCTTCTTTGGGGCACTCCTAATAGTTATTTATCTGATTTGTAAAATGCTATTTAAGCTTGCTGGAGGAAGAGGGCAGAGGAAGAAGCATTCAAACCTAAGGCCTTAGCATTCTCATTCCCATAACAGTATACTGTGGTTTAATGTTATGTTCAAGCCAGGTCACATGTTTGCAAAAACTAGCTTGCTGCATTAGCACATTACATTTTCAGGTCTATGCTTAACTGAGTCGTGGATAATACATTTTAAGTTAGTCAGGACTGAATCCCAAATGAAGCAGATCAGATCAGATAGTGATGACTTTTCATTTGGTTTCAATGGGACTCAGTCATGACTAACTATTCCTGGATTCAGGGCTCATAGGGTGTATTGGGTAATGACTGAAGGAATCTTCAAATCATGCTTCCCTTAAGGATAGGGCTGCTCATATTATTTGGTGATGAAAGTATCCAAATTCCTTACCAAGGAGACTCAAGATAAATTATGTAAACAGATGCAGTGCAGAGAATCACAGAGTTTGGAAGGGATCACAAGGGCTCATCTAGTCCAATCCCCTGCAATGCAGGAACCTTTTTTGCCCAGTGTAGGGCTGGAACCCACGACCATGAGATTAAGAGTCTCATGCTCTTATTGGCTGAGCTATCCTGCTTGGTTTGATGGGTCATAGAAAAAAATCTAGTCCAGCCTCCTGCTCAATGCTCAGTCTATAGTGCATTATGATGCAGTGCTTCTTACATTGCATTCTGCATCTGATAGTTGATTTTGATTTTTTTCTTTTTTGCGGGGGCGGGGGGAGAACTTAGAACAGGCATAGGCAAACTCCGGCCCTCCAGATGTTTGGGACTACAATTCCCATCATCCCTAGCTAACAGGACCAGTGGTCAGGGATGATGGGAATTGTAGTCCCAAACATCTGGAGAGCCGGAGTTTGCCTATGCTTGACTTAGAATATCACTGGAAGCCATAAGTTTGTATCCACTGCTAGTTCTACTCAGAGCAAATCTATTTAAATTAATGAACCTTAGTTAGCCATATCTAACTAAGGGCCTATTCTGAGTAGGACTAGCATTGGATACAATCCAGAACCAAGAGGGTGATATGAAAGGGCTCCTTAGCCCTTCTTCCAACCATGGAATGGGGGAAATGTGGCTCTCCAGATGTTTCTGGACTAGCACTATGATCAGGCCCTGGGCGATTTGTGGGATAGCAACAGTTGTCAGGTCAACCTCTTGCCTGGTTCAAATGGGCCTTTTGTGGTATGGACTTGATGGGGTCATGATTGTACCCTTATGTGGCATCCTAATGATTGCTGGCCCAACTCTTGTCTTCCTTGCAGAGGTGTAACAATCTGTTGGCAGTGTGTGGTAGGATGGGTATGGGGAGGCTTAGGGATGCTTAAATGACAGACAGCTTTATTGGCAAGGGAATAGGATGTGCCTTCAGCAGTTTTGGCATGTAAGTCTCGCTTCGTGCCATGTGATTCTGAAAATGGGAAACATGGAGGTTTGGTAGATCATATCTGGGGGAGAAATACAGTCCTATGGGAAATAACTCTTGAAATAATGTAGCAGAAAATTAGTATCTGGATTATTTTAAATGAACAATCTGATCTCTGCTGGTTGCTGGAAGCCATGGCTTTTCTTATTGATTTTTGATGGAGCAAGGAACATTAAGTCTTGAGGACAAGTAGTGTAACTGATCTGGTGCCAGGCCTATGAGGCTTACATTTCCGGACAACAGAAAGCCATCTGAGCATTATGAGAGTAATATTCCATAATAAATCCTAGCACACTTCATCATCATAGTAGTATGCATTGAGAATCAGGGCTGTATTTTTTCTTAGGCACTGTGTCTATTTTTTTTCCAGTTTTGCTTCTGCATACTCTGCAGGGTATGTTATGGGTAGAGGTGGGTGGTGCATAATTCCGTAAGTTATGTACTCTGCAGCTTTATACTAATTTGCCTAAATTCCCAGCTGAATTCCTCTCATCTCCAAACACTTTGCCTTGCCGGAGTCTCCGCATGTCACAAGGAGGTTTCCAACTTTCATTGTGCTGGCTTTGCCTTAGAATTCTGTTATCGTTCACAACCACCTTGTTATGTAGGCTAATAATAAATATTATTCTAATTATTTTTGCCATCATGGTACAGTGTGTGGCTTTCTGCTCTTCCACCATGTACCCTTTAATGCTTAAAAAAAAGGGTTTTGTTTTGTTTTTGTTTAAATGGCATTCCCTCTCCAGTAATCAGGACAAAAGAGAGCACGTATCGCTAACCACAAATGAAGCAGTCCAATTAAGTGCAATCAGGCCAGCTCAAAACAATAATACAAACTTACTAATTTATTAGTGACAAAATTAAATGAACTTCTACATGGTACTTCATCTTGAGATAGTTTTATTATAAATAATGAGCACTATTTTTTCGCAGTTAGACTCAATCGTGTCACATCCCCCCAACTACTTTTTGGCATAATTTGGTTAAAGAGAAACCTCACCAGTAGTGATAAGATTATAGTCACAAATTTCACAGACATTTCACTAAAAACATCAAAGTAATGTAGAAAACTTGAAGTTTTGCCTGTTGGAAAACTTCAGGTTAATTATATAAAGCCTGTTGAATTAATCTATTGCGTCTTTTGACAGTTTAAGTTCTGTAGAAAAAGGCTGGTTCTGTTTGTAGCTTGTTAAAACTGCAACGTGACACACATTTGGTTTATTTCAGCACCTGATGACAGGGCTGTGGGGAGATTTCTGTGAACCCTTTCACAAGAATTTATCCTGTAAAGGTTTCTTATGAAATGACTGTCTGGAATATACGCTGGGTTGCAAAAACTGCTAGTGCTCTTGCAAGTAACGTGCAAAGCAAATAATAAGCTAAACCTATGGCTTGTAAATAATATTGGCATGATGTGTTAAACAAGACGCAGCAGTTTTTAATTACAGTGATAGTTCCTGGGAATGCCAATATTTAATGATGGATCCAGCGGTAAGGATGGTAGGAACGTATGATTAAGGGGCACAGAAACATTAACCTCTGAGCAGGCATAATGGGGTGAACATTAACTGGGAGATGTGGGCAATCCAGAAACTGATTTTGTGTTTCTTTAGAACGTACTATTTAAGTAACTGATTCAGGCTTTCAAAAAGATTGTGATAGTCAATATACAAGAATTTGATTTTTTATTTTTTTTTAACATTCTCTTGCATCTTCCTAACAGTGATATGGTTAGGTTCTTTGTTATTTATGGGCAAGTTTGTTCTTGATTAGATTGGACTGGATGCTTTTTCTAGGCGGCATTTTCTGAAATAAACCAGATGTGCATGGTATCTCAGATTGAACAAATAGAACTAGAAATAAAACAGATCAATGAAGACCGTACTCGTTTAATAAGCCTTGGCAACAAAATGCTGTAAGGAAGACAAAAAAGGGGTAGGAAACAGCACACAGATAATCTAGTTAAGATCAGTTCTCCAACCTCCAACCAGAAATATAGTCTAAAATAGACCAGACACTCCTATATGAAGCTAGTAATTATTTGATAGAAACAGTTGGCTCTGGAAACTTCTTTCTTACATATATATAAAAATGCTAACTTTCCCTGGCGAGTTTGGGGGAAAAGAGCATTAAATATTCACTCATTCCAAATGTTAGACTTCACCACTTGTGCATACACCAGATGTCGATGCCAAACACGTAAGAAGATAAATAACTGATTAATATTGTCATGCTTTGCAGTAAATACTGAACAGATTTTATAAACATGCAGTAAAAGGATTGCTGAAATTCCCTCCAGTGCCCACACATTTGTCTTGCGACCTTGCCTATTCTGGAAGTTCTTTCCACCCCACCCCCACTTCAACGCTGTTTCATTTGAAATGGATTGCGATTCAGTAATTCCCAGTCTTGGGGGAGGAATAACTAAAGCTTCAGTCTTGACGATGCTTACAAATGGTAGAACTTAATTACTGGTATATTTAATGCTTCTAATTTATATGTTGCATTTCAAGTGTCACTTACATCATCTTAATACTTTTTCCAACAACCTGGCCAATATCATTACCGCCATATTGTAGATGGAGGCTGACATTGAAGAGATGGGATTATATAAGGGTACCTAATTAAATTTTGGTTGTTGTGAGATTTAAATGATGGACTTCTGTCTCATAGCTCACACTAAGTATATCCATATATTACTAGACCCACAGAAGCTTCTGTAATGTGGTAGTTATACCACATTACAGAAGCTTCTGTGGGTCTAGTAATATATGGATATACTTACTCATTTAAAGTAAGGCCCCCAGGCTTGCAATCTAAAAGGCATGACACAATAGGAATAGGGATTCGGAGGGGGGGGGAGATGCCATCAACAAGGCTGCCCCTAAGTGCTCTCTCCAGGGTTGAGGTCCAGGGTGCACGTTTGGATAAGGAAGCAAACAGCAGCTAGAATACAAGTGACACAAATCTGATAGTGAGGTCAGTCAGACACATAATATACCATGTGCTTATCACGTGGTGGCCATGGCAGTGAATTGCATATCCAAACAGCCACCCATCAGTGCTTTTCAGAGTGCTTAAAGGACAAGTGTGTTCTGGTCACAGACAGTAACATCTGAACCACCTATCACCTGCTCGGACATGTTTGCTTAGCACTATGAAGATAGCAGTTTGAAAGCACGTCAAAGTGCAAGTAGATAAATAGGTACCGCTGCAGCAGGAAGGTAAACGGTGTTTTCGTGCGCTGCTCTGGTTCGCCAGAAGCGGCTTGGTCATGCTGGCCACATGACCCGGAAGCTGTACGCTGGCTCCCTCGGCCAATAATGCGAGATGAGCGCCGCAATCCCAGAGTCGATCACGACTGGACCTAATGGTCAGGGGTCCCTTTACCTATGAAGATACAATTGCTTGCCTCCACTTCAGCCTTGGTGGCGCTAGTGGTTGTGATTTCAGAGGAGGTCCAAAGAACTGACTGACCCTTTTTGGAAGGATCAGTTTCAGTTAATGTAGTCTGCAGATGTGGACAAGAGGCTTGAATGAGTATGACCAACTACTTGACTCTTGCCCTTCATGGCTGCTTACAGGATTTGGCAGAGTGGGTCCAGTGGGTAGTTAATGCCTCATTGCGGGGAGGGGTGTGGTCTCCACTACTTTGAAAGAGGAAGTGGTGCATCCCCTTCTTAGGAGGAAATGAATTCCACAGGGCTACAAATGCTTTATTATTTTAATGAACTATTTTTACTGACTGCAGTGAAACCATTTTGTGGACACTTTGTGATGAAAAGTGGTATATAAGTGTGTGTGTGTGTGTGTGTGTGTGTGTGTGTGTGTGTACACACACACACACACACACACACTGCATAAAAACAGTCTTGGCAGAGAAAAACATTCTACAATGAAGGTCTACCATGTAAAAATCATATTCCCAGTGAGACAAATACTTTCCAGAACAGGGAAGTTTAGACCAGTCAGTGACAAACTGGGAAGGATGGTGTGCAGTGGAGCTCATGAACTAAGTTAATTCCACAATCTGAGTGTAGCCACTGAGAAGGTGGTCTTTTGTCCTGACCGATTGTGTCTCAGCCATGGAGGGGACATGGAGATTTGATGGAGATTTATGTGCCCTAGAATTTACCCTGAAGTATCTGTAGTGCACAGGGGTTCCTTTAAACTATCCTGAAAAATGTTCCCTTGAAGGTTGAATGTTTTTCTTCATTAGTTTATGAAAAAAAGAACAATTAACACCTGGACTATACTTTCAGTAATGTAATCTATCATCTTCAATTTCTATATTGTTCTGTAAACTTGGACCACAATCCATATACCTTCTAATGGTGTGTGCCTTGTGGCTTTCATGCATGATGGCAGCCACTCCTCAAAGTGCACCACACATTGCATTTCGGATGTAGTTGCATTTCAGATTGGATTGCAATGTTGTTTGGGGTGAAAAAAAAGGTCAAAGGATTGCTAAAAGTATACTGAGTCAGTATCAACTCTAGATTGTAAGCCCCTATTTATGAATTTGATGATCATTTTCAAATTTAATGACCATGCACTTCAAGTAGAGACTATATGCAAAATTGTTTCCTTGTGGTGTTGCCAAGAAATCTTTTTTGTTTTGATCTGTTAATTAGGACTTGCCTATTAATTTATCAGCTAATTAAGGATTTACATACTGATTTCAGGTATATAGCCTCCCAGCCATTATCTGCATTTGGGTGCTGTATTTTCTTGACTCACTTCCATAGGAACCCAAATACGTTGTCACATTTGTCGAAATACGAATCTCATTTGCAAGCTGGATGCAAACTTATTTCTGAAACTCATTAGCCTCTTGATTTGTTTCTCTGTCATGGTCTGCAGCATCAGTCGTAAGAAGCTTGGCAGCCTCCGGGTACTGATTTATACAGATCCAGTTTCCAAGGAACAGCCAAGATCGATCCTTCTCCCCCTCTCCTCTTCTTCTTTTCTCCCTTTTCATTTCAAAGATTAACATTGAGTAAAAATACTTAACATTGTTTAGAATGGAACAAATTCCTTTTGGCCACCATCCTGCTTTGAGTTTTCATAGCGGTGGACCTGCAGGGTATATGGCACTTGGCATGGATGCAGGAATTCATTCACATGAAATAATTGTAGGATTGGGGTCTTTGTTTGAAAGTTTAACAGACCAACCCTGGAAAGATGTTTACATCAGGGTGGAATAAGCATGAACCTAATTGGAGGGTTTAATATGCATGAACCTAATTGGAGGGGCTGAGAGCAGAGTAAGAGTTTCACTAGTTTCCCCTTCCTCTGTAATGTTTCAGTGGATTGTAACATCTTGTACATGCACTCTGATTTATCTGTATACCCATTATTCTGGGGTACCTAATCTGATATAGATTCTATTTTGATTCCATATTCAAAGCACTACTGTAATCTAGAAGTAATCATAAATAAACTTGCACAAAAGAGAGAGGCAGAGAGAGAATTGATCTCCATATAGTCATTGAAGACTTGATAATGGTGTGGCTGCATTCAGAGTCCTTTGTACAGTTCCTGTCACCTTGTTTTAAAAGGTAGACAGTAGAATTGGAAAAAAGAGCCTCAAAGAGTAACCAGAATGATCAAAGAGTTCAGGCACCTGCCTTTCATTAAAGTCTAAAGCAGGAATACCAAATGTGATGCCTTCCAGGGGTTATTGGACTCCCAACTCTTTATCAGTTCCAGCCAGCAAGACTAGTGGTCAGGGATAATGGAAGCTATAGTCCAACAACATCTGGAGGACCCCAGATACCCAACCCCAATTGATGAAATTTGCTGCCGGAACATGCACTGCTAGAACATGCCACTAGTTTGGCTGTCATTAAAAGGGGATTAGACAAATTAATGAAGGCTAGGCCCATCAACTACTGTTATCCACAACAGCTAACTGGAACTTCCAATAATGTGCAACTGAAAACAAGTTGCAAGGAGAAGAAATTGGGGCAGGTATTGCTTTATTGCCTACTTGGGCATTCTCCAGAGGCAACTGGCTTGACTACTGTAATCATCATGATGCTTTACTAAATGGACCCTTGCTCTGATCCAACAGGACTCTTCATGTTCTCATGGCAAGGTTAAGTGAACTTGAGCGTTGTGCTGACTATTATCCTAATTTATGTTTTTACTTATAATACATGTTCAGAGTCTTTTTCAGTGCTTTAAATGCTGTTAGTTTGAAGCCATGATCACTGGAGGCATTTGAAATGATTGTCCACAGGTTGACTGTGCTGGTCTCTTATCAGTCATGTATATTGCTGTGGACCAGTTTGGTCTGATTCTCCCAGTGTGCAGGAATTGCAAACCCAGGAACGTCTCAAATTAGGAAATCCTGATGGGTTTGAAGAGGTTATACTCCACAATAATTCTCATAAGATACGGTGAAGGTCTTTCCAATCTTCTGGAAGAAGTAAAATATTTCAGAGACCTTCATCATATCAGCATGTTATATTAAGACTGTGGCTTGAAATCCTAAGAATAGTGTGGCCACTCTTTTATCTGCAGCCCACTGCCCCATATCCCAAGACCCAGAAACATGTTTAGAGGACACAGGAGACTTCAGATGGAAGCAAAATTGGGAGAACCTATTGCTGTGTATGTGAACTCTGTTCCATTCACAGAAGACAGCTATAACACAAAAGCATTCTCTGTTATCAAAGCTGAAGGCGGTGCTACAGGGTGGTGCTACAAATCTTGCTGTAAATCTTAGCATCTGTTCTGACCTGCATAACATGGTGAACTTTGTTAATTGTGGGATAGTTAATGCCATTCTGAATGCTGTATTGCACAAAGTGAGCGGATAAGCAAGAGTGTTGTGTGTGGAGGGGGGACTTTCAGGATTAGAAGATTAAATGTAATAGGCAGGCGGGAGACTGGGTGACTCAGGGGATTGGTAAAGGATCTCAAGCCTTTCACTTCCTGATTAAAGGTTGAAAATTGTGACCTAAGTAATTGGAAAGTTTGCTGCCATTTGATTTTGCAACTTCATTTAGTTGGATTAATTCTTAGCTGATGGAAAGAACTTTTAAAAATGGAAATCTCCATCAGTTTGTCCAACTCAAGAGTGATTCATAACCTGTTTTCTTCCAGAAAGCCAGGCATTCATTGCAGTCCTAGGAACGACTCCAATTATTCTCTGTGTGTGCATTAAACAGTATCTTCACACTCCTGAAGATTTCCGACATTCACATGCCCTACAGGACTATACTCTAAAAGACCTTCCCCACAATAGAAATTCATCTAGGGAGGAAGGTCTTTTACTTCTTGAGCTCTGCCCACCTGTCCTGAAGGAAGTCTGTTGCCCATAAAAACTCAAACGGATCTTAGCAATGTGACGATCAGCGCTTAGAGACCTTCAGGTTTCTGATATGGACTTATTTATTTATTTTATGACATTTTTATGCCTCTTCATCCATAACAGAGTTATCTGGGAATCTCACAATAAACGGGGAGATTTAAATATGGAAGAAGATAGAGTAGGCTCAAAAGAAGACTCTTTCTGGCAATTAACTTCCTCATTTGTTTGGTGGAGGCACCCAGGGCCTCCTAAAATAATCTTAAGCTTCACATAAGGGTGAAGACAGTCTTCTGTGTTCCATGCCATTTAGTGCTCTAAGGATTAAATCTACCACTTTAAATTGGGCCTGGAAACCTGGGAGCCATTGCAGCTAATAAAGCACAGGCATAATATGGTCAGATTGCCCACCCAGTAGCCAACCTAATGTTCCCTCCTAGAATTTGGACTGGATCAGAAGTTACCGCTTTCACATAGAGACTGCTGGCAAGGTGTCTGCATGGTACATCCATAGCATTTAGAAGCTCCTGAGCATGTGGGTTTGCCAGATTGTGCAGAGCATTTCCCTGGTCACAGACATGCTCTTATGGAATCTTTGCAAATAATTAGACAACATTACCAAAATCTGTGTGATGATGTTGCCAAACATTGGCATTTCCAGTGGTTCCTATTGTAAAGCGATAAAGAAAGTTTGAATGGGACCCTAAGATGTTTGAGCCATGCTGAAAACAAACCCATTCTGTAGACATGTCTGCATATAACCTTCCCCTAAATTGACTGTACCTCTACCGGTACCTTTGGCTGTGTCTACATGGCAGTGAAAGGGAGACTTGGGTGAGGTTTATTGCTTCATACGCTGATCTCCTACAGGTCAAGGATGCCATTTTTTTAAAAAGGATGCCACATGGCAAGTTCAAAGAATGAGAGGCTGTGCGTTATTCATTAAATTGCATATGCACACTCCCACTTGGTAGTGGTGCAATTTAGCCTTCAGACTTGTAAGGCAGAGAGCATGCAGAAGTGTAAGGTTTGAATCTGTTCTGTGCCATAGATAGACCCATGGGCCTTCCCCTCCTACACTTCTCCAAGTGTGCAAGTCTCCAACTCCTTCTGTTTCTGCCACTTACAGAATACTGTAGGTTTCTTTAAAAAATTAACTGTGTATATTCTGTGATAGTTAAGAGTGGTCTAAAAATTGAAGTAAGTGATTTTTAGATATAAGAGATGTATGGCAGGGTATGAATTGGCTAGTCACTTTATATCTTCAGGAATTAGGGCTTGCACTGTGGTCTAAACCACAGAGCCTAGGGCTTGCCGATTGGAAGGTCGGCAGTTCGAATCCCCACGACGGGGTGAGCTCCCGTTGTTCAGTCCCGGCTCCTGCCCACCTAGCAGTTCAAAAGCATGTCAAAGTGCAAGTAGATAAATGGGTACCGCTCTGGTGGGAAGGTACCGGTAAATGGCGTTTCCGTGCGCTGCTCTGGTTTGCCAGAAGTGGCTTAGTCATGCTGGCCACATGACCCGGAAGCTGTCTGTGGACAAAAGCCGGCTTCCTCAGTCTTTAGAGCGAGATGAGCGCTCAACCGCAGAGTCGTCCGCGACTGGACCTAATGGTGAGGGGTACCTTTACCTTTTTATTTAGCCAGTAAATGGGTGGTAAGGGGAGTATATTGGGGAATATGATGGTAGTTGGTGAGTGATTTGTCCTTGGGACTAGCAAGGGGTTCAAGTAAATTATATAATCATATATGTCTGTCTCTCTAGGCTTTCTATATACTGAAACTCTGTCCTTTTACTGATCTCTGCCATATGGATCCAAATAATGTTGGAAATGTGCACATTCATTTGACCAGAATAAACCAAAGTGGATCTTGATATTCATGCTACCTTTGTGCTTCTGCTAACCATTTTGCATTGAAGCTGGTTTCTTTCTCTCTCTTTTTAACTTGATTGTTTTTTAAGTATAGTTTATACTGCATGAAAAACTGCTTTTTTGCATAACGATTACTACCTTCCATGAATAGGTACATTCTTTTTAAATGGAAACAATGAAATGTAATCCTAGCTACTCATAGTCCATTGCATCCCAGAATTCATCTAGGTTTTCAGTTAATTTTGTTGTAACAGTCAAGAACAGGACATACTGTAAACAAGTTTTCCTAATCCTGAAAATAATGTTGTTGTCATAGTAGTAGTAGTAGTAATAATAATAATTTTATTATTTACATGCCGCCCATCTGACTGGGTTGCCCCAACAGAGTATTAGTAAGCAGGCATTACTATGGGCTGATGAAATATCTGAATTGGCCACTCTGAGAACATTATGGAAATATTAAGAGTTGCATCAGATACTCTTCAGTTTCAATTTTATGGCAATTGAAACAGGCAATTTTGGTATGATGCAAATTTGTTCTGCAAATAATATTAACCTGCTTCCAGTCCTGTTCAGCACCACTGGTACCCCTGGTAGTTTCAGACTAGCTCCAAAAATTGTGCTATTTTCACAGCTAGGCTTTTCACATGCATTACTCTTGCCTCAAGGAAAGATGGCGAGTATTGTCACTTGAGAATATTTGTCAGACTCCAGTGAAAATACAAAAACAATGCAAGTGCATGCTTTGACAGACAATAGAAATGGGTCTGGTCAGTCACAAGTAGATGCACAAGTGTGTTGTCCTTTGTTTTTCACAATACAAGTGTCCCCCCAGATGTAGTGATGGGAAGCAGTCATAGCCATTTGGATATGATGCTGTACATTGAGTAAGCTTTTTCAGCTACTACAGGGTCCTAAGTCTCTAGAAGTGTTAGGTCTTGGCTCTTGCAATTTTACTATTCTTTGTGCAATTATCCTTTTTTTATAGTACTCTTGCCATGGTCTTTCAGTGGAATGGAGTAAAGTGAAAGTTTCATCAGGAATAACTGGGTTTACATTGACTTTTGTTCACAATGCATGTTGCATTATTTCCACAGTCCTATCTACTTGCACTTTTGGTGTGCTTTCGAACTGCTAGGTTGGCAGGAGCGGGGACCGAGCAACGGGAACTCACCCTGTCATGGGGATCCGAACCACCGACCTTCTGATCGGCAAGCCCAAGAGGCTCAGTGGTTTAGACCACAACTATCACTACAGTGAACTAAATTTGAAGTGAAGAAAGAAGAGAATGAAATCCTACTGAGAATAAGCATTCAGTTGTTCACCTCCTGGGGCTTGGTGATGTGTGGATATTGAGCCAGATTCTTTGGCAATCAGGCTCAAGCATTTTACTCTCTGTGCCACTTTCAAGAAGAGGGACTTTTCTGCCTTCATCTCTGTTACAATGAGGCACCTCCAGTTCTGCTGGCTAGAGAAGAGTGTAGTAGATAGATAGCTTCGGTAGATAGCAGGTGACACAAGGGGGCTAAAAGGGTTCCACTTGACTATATATCCTAAGACTATGGCCTAGCACTTCATTTTGAGAAACTAGTTATTGCAGTAGGACTATGCAGCTCATAGACGATTCATACCTGCTTGACTGGTGACTCAGTACTGTACAGCCATACCTCATGTTGCGAACGCTGCGGGTTACGCGTTTTCGGGTTGCGCTCCGGAACAGGTTACTTCCGGGTTTCGGCACATGCATAGAAGCACTAAATCGCGGCCCGCACGTGTGCAGATGCGGCGCTGCGGGTTGTGGACATGCCTCCCGCACGGATCGTGTTCGCAACCCGAGCGTCCACTGTACTTGCTTTGTTTCCTGACCACCAGCCTAGAATGCCAGCAGCTGGTACTGTCAGTTAGGGAAGATTTGCACTACTAACTTTAAGCTAGTTTTAAGGTAGTTTAGCTATCAGGATTTGCTGTTTCCAGCCCCTCCTCTCCAAAAGCCCTGAGAGTTATTTTAAAGCAGTGTTCTAGAAGCCTTCAAAGCTAATTTCCAGGGTTTCTTGAATGGCAGAGCCACAGCATTTCTGATTTGTTTCTTTTTCTGTTGTAAAAGTGTCTTTAGGCAGATCAAATGTTTCTCAGGGTGGTGTTTGCAGGAAAAGGCAGCACTTACCTAAATGAAGAGCAGCATAACACAAGTTTGTACTAACTTAGAAATCAGAGAAAATGCTGTTTCCTCTAAATTTCGAAAATGGAACATTTTGGTTGGAAACTTGAGCTGAGATGTCTGGTTTATAGAGTGGTAAAGGTAAAGGGACCCCTGACCATTAGGTCCAGTCGTGACCGACTATGGGGTTGCGGTGCTCATCTCGCATTATTGGCCGAGGGAGCTGGCGTACAGCTTCCGGCTCATGTGGCCAGCATGACTAAGCCGCTTCTGGAGAACCAGAGCAGCGCATGGAAACGCTGTTTATCTTCCCGCTGCAGTGGCACCTATTTATCTACTTGCACTTCGACATGCTTTCGAACTGCTAGGTTGGCAGGAGCTGGGACTGAGCAACGGGAGCTCACCCCTTCGTGGGGATTCGAACCGCCGACCTTCTGATCAGCAAGCCCTAGGCTCTGTGGTTTAACCCACAGCGTCACCCGCATCCCATTTATAGAGTGGTATGTGAATGCTAATAAGTAAATGGCACATAATAAAGGAAAAGTCACCCTCTCTTGGTGCAGCCATCTCACAGAGTTATGAAAAGTGTGCAGTGAGATAGTGGCTACATTATTGTTCACCTGAATCCTTTGGTATAGGGGACAAAATAGATCATCTTATTTTGTCAAAGGCAATTTCAGTAGGACTAACATCAGTGCCAGCTCAAAGCTTTTGCCGGCTCTTGGAAAATCTCACTTTTAACATCTCCAAATATCTGGAGTAGCCAGGCAAACCTGTTGACTGGTTGGTTGGTGGGAAAGCATTCACCAAAGAGGAGTAGCCTAATGCAACCTCCCTCAGTAACCGGTTGCCAAGACTTAAGTGCATAATGCAGATCTGAAGACTTTGTGGTGCTCATTGGCATGGCATAGACTCTCTGTTATCTAGGATCTGAAGGATTTTGGTATGGCACGAGTGTCTCGGCATAAAATGCTTACTGCTCTCACGTCCTATTAGTGTTTCCAGGTTTCCTAGTGGCACCTGACTTTGGATTGAGCAGTAGCAAAGGGTGAGTAAATAATATAAATTTCAAGGAGCCAGCCACCAAATATTTAGGCACCCGGAATTATTTAAATCCCTTGGCGCCAGCTTCCTATTTTTAAGAGTCTAGGCTCCCTGGCACATGGTTTATTCCATTCCCAGTGATTGTTTCTAGCCATTATTTAGGATGCCTTTATTAACTTCACAATGGAAAAAAGAGTCTTAACCAGTCTTTTTGAAATCGTGTTTACTTAAATAGAGAGGGCCAAAATCAACGCATTTTTTTTTGCAATGCCATTTAGCAATTTATTGACTCACCACACGAGCTCTGCTTAGCTCTGCAGCATAAGAAGAATAAGTGCCGTCTTTTCTCCAGCTAAATAGCTAAAAGGCGTTTATATTATATGCATTTTAAAATGTTTATATTGCATGCTCTTCATGCATCTGAATCTTTCCGTATGGTGCAGTTCTGTAATGAACAGTGATCACGTGGCTCCTTTGTGGCACAGCTGTCAAAGGGGTGGGGGAAGCATATCTTTATTTGCCTAATGTAGTATGAGAGAATCACCCAGAAAAGTAGTAATTTACTTTGCAGTTGGGGAAATTAAAATCTGTTCTTCCATTACAGAGTGTTTGCTGAAAATTTATAGTCTTTCGGTAAGGGATAAAAATCCAAAGAGGTACATTGCTGAATCCCAGCCTCCCGTTATGAGTGTAGTTATTAAGGAGAAAACTGGAGTAGGCTGGTGGGTGGATTCCAGTGTGTATAGAGTGTTTCTGAAGGATTAATTTCTGAAATATGGATAGCATGCACATTTTCACAGTCTCAGCACAAGAAGTAAAGCAATGATGACATTGTAGTTATGAAGCCAGCTTCTCCTTCTCACTTTCCATTCACACTTTCTTCCTCCCCTTTGGCTTTCTAAACAGACTATAATCCTACTGTGAGCATTTTCCCATTGATGAGAATAGGATTTTCTTATTAATAGACATTGGAGGATTGCAGTTTAGATGTCAAGGAGCAGCAAGCGCTGTTCCAGTGTCACAAGGCAGCTGTGGCACACTCATGGGAAGGGCCGGACAGTTTGGTACGAAAGTGTAAGAGTTTATTAACAGAAGCCTGAAGAAGCCATGCTCCTTTCCTTCCATGATACGTGATCATCAGATCATAAGACCACTTGAGGCTTAACTACGAAAAAATGCGTTCTTAGAGATGTCATGATTTCTGGACATTGGAAAAGTTCTTTGTCCTTTCCTTCTGTGCTTTTGCTATATTGTGACTTTCTTTTTTATTATTATTATTATAGATTTTTATTATTGAATAACAAACATATAAACAAACGAACCATTCAAACGAACAAATATATACTTGTCTGCATACTTATACAAACACTTACATATATACACACCAACATATATTTCTGTTAGTTCTGCCTCCTCCCTCCCCTTCCACCATTACCACCATTAAAGGGGTGGTGGTAATATTGTGACTTTCTTGAGGGAACTCTACATTAAGAAAACCTAGTCCTTGAACACACATTGTGTAGACTAAAATTAGTTTTAGCCTCTTTCCCTTAACTTGCAGTGGGCTGGAGTTAGCTTCTGCCAGAGTGTCTCTTATTAGGGATTTGACTTGAGCCACCTCACTTTTGTGACATGTGTATATCAAAGGGTAAAGGAAGACATCAATTCAGCAGCCAATGAGCAAAACATACTTTTATGCCCTTTCAAAACAGCCCTTTTCAGGCCTACCCTTCAGCACAGTGTAGTCTAGCAAAAGGACTGAACCTAGTTGACAAGAGTGCAGTTTGATGCTGGCCACACTTTATGAAGGGACGCGGGTGGCGCTGTGGGTTAAACCACAAAGCCTAGGGCTTGCTGATCAGAAGGTCAGCGGTTTGAATCCCCACGACGGGGTGAGCTCCCGTTGCTCGGTCCCAGCTCCTGCCCACCTAGTAGTTCGAAAGCACGTCAAAGTGCAATAAATAAATAGGTACCGCTCCGGCGGGAAGGTAAACGGTGTTTCCGTGCGCTGCTCTGGTTCGCCAGAAGCGACTTAGTCCTGCTGGCCACATGACCCAGAAGCTGTACGCTGGCTTCCTCGGCCAGTAAAGCGAGATGAGCGCTACAACCCCAGAGTCGTCTGCAACTGGACCTAAAAGTCAGGGTTCCCTTTATCTTTACCTTTACACTTTATGCAGAGGCACAAAAGGAAACTAAAGGCTAGTGTTGAGATAACTGGGGTTGGTGTTTTGGCGAAATATTTTATTTCCATTGCTTTGGGGGATAATAAAGCTCCTAGTGCAGCTGGCTACTCCTCATGTAACCATCTTGGCGATGTGCCTTGCTGACTGCCTTCAATCTCCTGTACGTTCATCCATGCTCTGCTTCTCTGTGCTTCCTGGTGAATCCAGTCCACGAGACACTAGGAGTGACGGCTCTTCACACATCTACTTCTCATGCTTTGTTTCCTGGTCACCTTGCACTGCGTAGATAAGCTCTGGAATTCACTCCTGCAAGAAGCAGTGATGGCCGCCAACTTCGATGGCTTTAAATGAGTAATAGACAAATTCATGGGGGGATAAGGCTATGTTTTGCCTCTGCTGTCACAGGAAGTATGCCTTAATGCCAGTTGCTGGGACTCACAAGGGGGAGAGACTGCAGAGGCTCTCAGGTCCTGTTTTCAGTCTTCCCATGGGCATTTAGTTGGCTACTGCAAGAACAGGATGCTGGCCCAGATGGACACTGATCCAGCAGGCTCTTTTATGATCTTATGCTGCTAAGTTTCTTATATTCTTCTAGCATGATTTAATATTGCTACAGGGTGGCATACATGATTCTCCCCTCCTTCCTTTTTATCCTCATTAGTAACCCTTCAGGCTCAGAGACTGACTCTACCCACCCAGTGAGCTTCATGGCCAAGTGGGTATTTGAAGCCTGGTTTTCCAGGTTCCAGTCCATCACTCTTAACTATTCCTTCCTTTGCCCCCTGCTATTTTTTCCCTCGCTTGAACAGATGCACTTAAGGCAGCACCAACCTATTCAATAAAAGTGTTATTCCATGCAAGTGTTATCTGAGACATCTGCCTAGCCTTGCCTAGTAAGTGGTAACTATAAATTGGGGATGAAAGAACAACATGAATTTTGTGTGTGCATGTTTCACAGTGATTTGTAATACAATGTGCACAGATTAATATTCTTAACTATTGTTTTGGGTTTTTCTCTCTCTTTTTGTATCCTTCCTAGGAAACAAAAAACACGCAATGGTTAATGAACGTTCTCCTTTTCATCTTTCATAGGTGACTTTAGGTGGGACCTTTATTGGCATTGGACGCAAAACTCCAGATTGCCAGGGGAACACCAAGTATTTCCGCTGCAAGTTCTGCAATTTCACCTACATGGGCAATTCATCGACAGAGCTGGAGCAACACTTCTTGCAGACCCACCCAAACAAGATAAAATCCACCGTTCCTGCCTCTGAATCCAGCAAAGCCTCAGACAGGAACTCGAGCAAATCCAGTCCTACTGTTCGATCATGTGAGGCTGCAGATTTGGGGAAGTGGCAGGACAAGATCACCATAAAAGCAGGAGATGACACTCCAGTTGGTTATTCAGTTCCCATCAAACCTCTCGAATCCTCAAGACAAAACGGTACGGATGCCTCCAGTTACTACTGGTGCAAATTCTGCAGCTTTAGTTGTGAATCATCCAGCTCTCTGAAACTGTTAGAACATTACAGCAAGCACCATGGGGGGAGCCAGGCAGGGGGCCCTCACCCAGATCGGAATGACAAGCTCTCAAGGGGGTCGGTCATTAATCATAATGACTTAGCCAAAAATTCAGATGGAGAGTTAGCCACAAAGACTGAGAAGGGCTCTAGCGTGGCCAAAAAGAAAGACTTTTCCAGCTCAGGAGTGGAGGACAACATGGTGACAAGCTACAATTGTCAGTTTTGTGATTTTAGATACTCTAAGAGCCATGGCCCAGATGTAATAGTGGTGGGGCCTCTTCTTCGTCATTATCAGCAGCTACACAACATTCACAAGTGTACCATTAAGCACTGTCAGTTTTGTCCCCGAGGCCTCTGTAGTCCAGAAAAGCACCTTGGAGAAATTACTTATCCTTTTGCTTGCAGGAAAAGTAATTGTTCCCACTGTGCTCTCTTGCTCTTGCACTTGTCCCCTGGGATGCCAGGAGGCTCCAGAGTCAAGCACCAGTGTCACCAGTGCTCTTTCTCCACCCCCGATGTAGACGTTCTCCTGCTTCACTATGAAACCACACATGAAGCCCAGGCGACTGAAGTCAAGCAAGAAGCTAATGCCCCGCAAGGGTTGGATGGGCTGCTGAGTGTCAAAGAAAGCAAAGACCACACGTGCACCAAATGTGACTTTGTCACTCAGGTAGAAGAGGAGATTTCTCGACACTACAGGTAAAAAAAAAAAGTGTGATTGCGTGTGCTATTTAGCATTAAGGTTTAAATGTGGGAGCTCAGGGTTTAAATATGGGAGCTTACCTACACCTAGGGCCCCGTTCAGATGCTTATCCAGCTGTTGATCCCTTCAGACAATTGCAAGCATTCATTCCTTTCCATGTGGAAATAAGGTAACAACTGATGTGAGGGCTTTATTTGTGTAATTTCTCTCTCCTCCCTTTCGGGTGAGAAGACGCCAAGGAGCTGCAAGCCGGGAGTGTTTGCACTGCAGGATAGTTCTTCAGAGCTACTGCCCTCAGATATGATGGCCAAGGGCAAGGGTAGCCATTGTGGTGCCCTCTAGTGATTGTTGGGTTGCAGCTCCCATCAGCCTCAGCCACTCTGGTCAATGTTCAGCAATGATGGGAGTTGTAATCCAACAGCAAGCTTTTTCAGCAGGGGGCCGGTCCACTGTCCCTCAGACCTTGTGGGGGGCTGGACTATATTTTGAAGAGAGAGAAAATGAACGCATTCCTATGCCCCACAAATAACCCAGAGATGCATTTTAAATAAAAGGACACGTTCTACTCAAGTAAAAACACACTGATTCCCAGACCGTCTGCGGGCTGGATTTAGAAGGCAATTGGGCCGGATCCGGCCCCTGGGCCTTAGTTTGCCTACCCATGATCTAGAGCAGGGGTGCCAACTCCCAAGAGACTGCGATCTACTCACAGAGTTAAAAACTGGCAGTGATCTACCCCCTTTTTTGGGGTTCAGGTCAAAGTTGTTGAGTTTTTTTCAGGGAGGAGGTAAAATGTTGAGCTTTTTTTAGGGAAGCCACAGTTGTTCGGCTTCTTTGGGGGGAGCCAGTGATCTACCAGTGATCTACCGCAGATGTCCAGTGATCTACCAGTAGATCACGATCTACCTGTTGGACATGCCTGATCTAGAGAGCACTACATTGACTACCTTTGATGTAGCACAATTTTCATATCAAAAAAGGACAACTTGTAGAATACGCTAGTTAACCCATAAGTCTATGAAAGTGAAGGAAGCAACTGTTTTCTTAAAATGTAAGAGCCTCATGGAACTTCAGAAAGAAATACAAGAAGCCCTGTATTCCCCAGATCTGCTAATCCTGATTACCTAAAACACTGCTTCATCCAGTATAGATCTGGCCAGGCTTTTGGATCAGCTTCAGAGGCCTTGCCTTAAGTGCCATCATCTGAAGCCATTTTGTGAGTAAGCCTCACAAGTTTTGTGAGACAAGATTTGCCCTCCAGCAACATCTGGAGAGCGGCACGTTGTCTACCCCTGTGCTACAGAAAACAAATCTTGGGCGTCTTGAGAACATGCTGAATAGGCTCCATGAAATGAAAAAGGAGGGATCTACACTATAATAGAACCATTCAGTTGAGATAAAAGAGAAAAGTACCTGGACATTGCTCAACTGTCAGCTGTATTGACTAGATCTGAGGAGCCCATAAATTAATGGCGCCTGTTGCTCATATGTAACTAACAGCTGTGGCCCACACAAGTTACAGGCTCCAGCATGTATTTCCCCCTTTCGATGAAAGTGGGCCGTAGGGGTGCTGTTAGGATTAATTGGTTAACAATTGTAAACATCTTTGAAGATGAAAAGTTGTTTCTGTGTCTTAGGTGGTATTATAATTTATTTTTATTAGTGCAGCTCTGGGCCATATTGGAAAACCTGACTACACAGCACTTTGACCACACTTTGAACGGCCTTTCTTAAGTCTAAGATCTTTCAGGTGACTGAGAATACTCTTCTGCAGAGAACGCTTAGGCTGATGTTTTTGTCTGCTTAAATTAAGATGTCCCTTCCCAGGAAAAGATAATAGTTTTTTATTGCCCAAAGTGGATTTTTATATTTAGACCTTTTGGTTATTGGCCTAGTTTTCAAAAGAACCGAGTGTCATATAGTTCCCGTTGACGTCAATGGTACATAATACTGTTGGAAAAAAATCACACCACTTATTTAGGTGACTAAATATGCTTTTGGGAACCTAAAATTAGGCTCTTGAGCTTCAAAAAATCTTGGCTAGAATTCTACAAACCTTTTGGCACAACAACCCAGCATTTATTCTGTATATATATTTACGTATACTTTACCCCAAAAAACCATATGATCTCCTTTTTTAGATGGTTGCTCTGTAAAATATATGATCAAAGTTTTCATTGTTCTTTCTATTCCTTTTTACTTTTTTTTTTTTTAAATTTCAAAAAAGGTTTATACCAGATTCTGCAAAATATAATATTTCTCTATATACAAGCTTGTCAGCTTTAAAACTTTGGTTTTAAGATAAAGCTTTAAAAATGTTAAAATGGGTTAAATGTATTATAATCAGTTCACTATTTCATTTTGAATCGTTAATTTGAATAGTATGTCTGTGACAACAGGTTATACCAACACTGTGTGGACAGAGTTCTTGCTTGTGCAACATGATTTCCAGTTCCTCTCTTTCCTTAAATCCCCTCCTATCTATTCCAGCCCCACCCCCTCTTCCAAGCTGATTTCGAGGGTTTATGAGAGGGTTGGTAGGGACGGGAGAGGAAGGGAAGCTTTGTTGCACACATAGAAATCTGTTGCACGAGCAGAGCTGCAGCACTGAATACAGCCCAGGGCATCTGGGATTGTTAAACATTTGTCCAAGTCAGCCTCCAGAGAATGGTTCCTTGAGTATAAATCATCAAGGTGCAGACTGCATTCATATGGAATGCTAAGCCATTGTTTAGCCTTATTGTGGCTTGCTTGAACGTCCAAACCCACTCTGAGCAACCAACCATGGTTTAGTTTATTACAACAAACCATGGTTTATTGTTGGCTTACGAATCTTGATGTGTCTTAATAAACATTTGCCATTACATCTGAACCCAGCATTCTGGCTTAATCTTGGATAGTTTTGATGCCTTACTCAAAATAGTTTGCCAAACTATAGCAGCACAAAGCAAGAACAGTTAGAAAATGAAACTGGTGCCCTGAGTAGGCAATTCTCTATGGACCTTTTCAGAAGTAGCACTTGTTCTTACTACAACTTGGCAACAACCTTCTCTCTTTTCCCAACTACTCCCTCTTAAGCAACCTGCCTAGCTTTGCCACTTCATCATCATCATCATCATCAGTAGTAGTAGTAGTGGGTTCCATCTGCATTGTTGCTAACCATGTTTAATGGGAACAGTAACAGGGCCTGGAATCAGTGTTTAAAACAAGGAATTACAAAACCTGATTACCAGGGAATTTTATTCATGTTAACCATGGTTTTCACCAATGCAAACATAAAAAGCTGCATGTGGTTAAAGCAAGCTTATGGAGGCAGGAGGAATTTGCACAGGAGAGAGGTAGGGGAGGGGATGGAGTACCTGAGTCAACAAAATGCTCTGATCACCTAAACATCACAAGGAAAATCAGGAATTTGATGACTGAACCTGGGACTTGCATCATGTAACAGTGCAAGTTATATTTTGAGTAAGTTCAGTGATGACAGAAAACGCAATGAAGGCACACACAATTTTATCAATACTAAATAGCATATTGAGAAAGTAGTTCTCCGGTATTGCTTAACTTGATGTAGATTGTTTACAAAAATCCCAGATGTGGTTCTGATTAAAATCTGGTTTAAATCCTATTTGTGCTTTCATCTTTAATATTTAGAAAGCTTAAAAAAGGAGAGTAAAATTTACATAAATGTCCTGCTGCCTTTATCAATTTAGTAGTGTGTGTGTGTGTGTAAAAAAACACCCTGCTTTGTTTCTTTCTTCCATATTTCTTCAATTAAATGCATCAAACTTATGCGTTTTACAAAATCTCTTTTCTCTCCCCCCACTCAATCAGTAAGGGCCTAGGTATATGACATACCATTTGTTAAATTAATAATTTTATGAATTTTAAAAACAAATTCCAGGTTTTTGTGGGGGTGATCTGAATTGGCACCCTAATGTGGAGGTTAGGGGGCTTCAGCCCTTTGACACCCACTTTGGTCCTGATGTCGGTTCCATGGCTATTTTCAACAGGAAAGAAATGCCTATTGGTGTGTATTGCTGATTCTGTGAATAGCATTTTCGCCCTAATTTCTATTAAATTTGGGGTGTTAATGTTGAACCAAAGACTGATGTCAATGTGTACTCTTAGCTGTAACAAATTATTGCGGGTTCTGGTGTTTTCAATTTAGGTGTTTGATTTAATTCAAAATATTTAGGTCACCTTCCGATTTTTCTAAGGCTTTCATACATTAAATGAAACCTGTGAAATCTGGTATAATCCATATTGCAAATCTTAACTGATTTGAAAAATGCTTAATCGTCATTGTGCTCTTCACAGAATCCTAGGAACTATAATGTAGATCTCTGCAAATGGATAATGCTAGCCTCTCACACAATTCATTTGTTTGGAATTATTGTAATTTTGAAACTACTTTAATATGTAGACAAAACCTTACACCAGAAGAATTTGCACTGTCTAATTGGTGTATGAATATCCACCTTTTTAAAAATAAATATCCTAATTTCGCCCTAAGATCAGGGCTAGAGAAAGGGGTAATTTGATGCACACTATTTTGGTTGGATGAAGCAAGACACAAACCAGGAGCTCAGCAGACACAGCACCAACTGCCTACTTCCTGTATCATTAGGCACCCTCCTTACAGTAGCAAACCTCTGGCAGTTTAGGACAATTGAGCTGTTTTGCTTTGGGCGGGGGGAACCCTATAGTTCAAACCACTATACAGCTTTTCTAAACCAAGGGTAGCCAATGTGGGGTAGTCAAACATGGATTTGATGTAGCCGTTTAGATATAGGCTACAGCCCCAGATAGCCTTTTTTTAAGGATAATGGGAGTTGAAGTCCCAAACACCTAGACTCTACTACATTGGCTACTTTGGTCCTTGATTAATATTGAAATCTTGTGATCCCAGAGAGCCAATCCAATGTCTTTGCCTGCTACTAAGCTACAGAGGTGGCTGAGCAAATTATTGTTATGGGACGCTTTCTGTGCATTTCTTCCAGACTCTTCCTTATTGCCTGTCTGCCTATTTCCTTACTTCCAGACCTACCTTCTAGTATGTTTCCTGCCTTTGCTGTGCGCTTAAAACCCAGGAACTATGACACTATCTGAGCTTCCGTTCTAGGATGTGAACTGCATCTTGGCATGCCTCATCTACTTTCAGTTTACACTATCTAAAAACTCTCTAGTATATTATACTGTACTGTAATATACAGGAGGAAAAGGATCAGCTCTTGTTAGACGGATGGGTGTGCTCATGAGCCAAATGGAGTTCTTAATGAAGACAGTAGAAGCCTAGCCCACTGGCTTTAGTTGGACTAGATTTCCTCATTCATTTTTCCAGCAACTAGTGTTGCTATGGCAATAACACATTTCTTACAAGTGTTTGGTCCTGTATAACATAGCTCATTTCCTCTACTCTCCCAGACCACTTAATTTGGCCGGGTTTGCTTTATATGTGGCAATTTTTCCTACACAAAAACATGGTGCTGGGGGGGGGATTTATGTATGGGAGAAAGCACATATGTACACACATTCATATGTATTTTGCCATTTTAAGTACTCAGTTTGGGAAAGCTGCTGAAACTGCACTGTATTTGTGGCAAAATTGTATGCATTGTGAATTTATGTACTTTGTTTAACAATAATATTTATTTCCTTATCTAGATATGATCCTTGCATAGGAACATTGTTGTATGGGGTACACATCCCTTAGTATTGTTGAACTCCAATACATGAGATGTGTTTTTGCATGTGCATTTTTGGAATAAGGATTTGGTTGCAGACTTGTGCATGTTTTGGTACAGGACAGAGCCTTTTTTGGAAGAAAAAAAAAAGTAAATCCATTTTATTACAAATCCTCTCACTCCGGGGTCCTGATCCTGACTGGGAAGTCTGTGTGCTACTGTAATGCTAATAAAACAGTATCATGTTAGCTCATAAAACGTGTTCTGTTACTATGGCATACACAGGAAATTGGCAACATATTGTTCCAATGTGGGAACATATGTTTTACATAGTTCAGTAATACAGTACTTTGCATGGTCTGCTTGAATGAAAATAGGCATGTGTGTTATTCTAAGGTATATAAGACACTTATATTGCCTGTACTGGAGATTGCATATTAGGTAATTCCCCTGCTTTCCTAGTTGAAGTTTTATGATTGATCCAAGTTTCTCTCAACCCCCGGCCCTGCCCCACATTTCACAGCACTGTGTAATACTCTACCACATAATCTGGTCTCTTGCTTTTAAAAAGACAAGTCTCTTAAATAAAAACCTTGGTAATTTCCATAAAAGAGCAAATATTATTTGTTTCCTGCAAAAAGCAATTGCATTTGAATTAATCAGTTTTAGTTCCAATGGCTCCCTGTGCTCTGATTTGTTTTTAATGAACTGTATATTGTTGAAGGGGGCAAAGTTATCAAAGACAGTTGGACAATTTAAGTGAAACTCCATGCAGCATATTACGTGTATATCACAGGTTGACAATATGTTTGCCATTTTATCATTAAATCCAAACCCTGTAGTTGCAAAATAAATTGAATCACGATAAAGACAATTATTTTGAAGTATTACATGCAAACCTCGGTTGCCGAACGTAATCTGTTCTGGAAGACCATTCAACTTCTGAAACATTCGACAACCAGGGCATGGCTTCTTGCACTCAAGCGGAAGCTGCGTCGGACGTTTGGGTTCGGAAAAAGTTCAAAAACTGGAGCATTTATGTCCGGGTTTTTGGTGTTCGGGAGCCGAAACGTACGATAATGGAGGTGTTTGGGAACTGAGGTTTGACTGTTTTCCTGTGGAAAAAAAAAATCCAACAAAAATAATCATTGGTTTCCAGTTTTCATGACATGCATCCAGTTTTTGCCTATGCATACATATGGTAATAAAACAAGGGAGTGTCTATAATTTTGCACAATTCTCATGAGTTCTAACAGCCATTTGTTAAAAAATAGAACAATTTTTGGTTTCCATAGCTGACTATTATTTCCATTGTTGATGTGAACACCTTTTTATAAGCTGTTCCGATAAGACTTCAAACACATTTAATTAAACCAGCAAAGAAACAAGCAAATAACAACAGAAGCCCATAGCAGGTGTCAGGGGCAGAACAGGTAACTTAAGAACCTAAGAAATGTCTGCTGGATCAATCCAGAGACTCATCTAGTCCTGGACTGCTCTCACACTGGCCAACCAGGTGCCCATGGGAAGCCTGAGAACAGCAGCATTTTCACCATTTGTGATTCCCAGGAAATGGTATTTAGAATCATACTGTCTCAGACAGTGAAAGTAGAATATGGTGCACATGTTCTCTGTGACAATGGAGGTAGAGCACACCTGTAGCAATTAATTTATTACCAATCTAAAACTGTACATAGAGCATGGAGATAGGAGTGTCTGTATCACTGGGAGTGAGTGGGAAATGAGTTGCAGGGATGCTAGGTTTATAAATTAGAGACTCAGGGGTCAGCAAACTTTTTCAGCAGGGGGCTGGACCACTCCCTGAGACCTTGGGGGGGGGGGCTGGACTATATTTTGAAAAAATAACCCAGAGATGCATTTTAAATAAAAGCACACACTCTGCTCATGTAAAAACACCAGGCAGGCCCCACAAATAACCCAGAGATGCATTTTAAATAAAAGGACAGATTCTACTCATGTAAAAACATGCTGATTCCCGGACCATCCGCGGGCCGGATTTAGAAGGCAATTGGGCCGGATCCGGCCCCCGGGCCTTAGTTTGCCTACCCATGAATTAGACCCTGCAAGCTTCTGCTGTCACTGTATTGCCTTCTGATGTCTCTCTCAAATAGTATGTTCTGACCACAAATTATTATAAATCTATACCACTAAATGTTGAGATATTAGGTTCTTCATATGCTGCGTTTTTAACTCTTCTTCTAAAAAAAGAACCTTGGTATTGAGATTTCGGGAAGTGGCAGAAATGGACTGAAATAATATAATCTCTAGAGGGGTAGCTATGCTAGCATGGGGTTACAACAGTTTTGTGGCACCTTAAAGACTAAAAAAAACTTCTGTCATAAACCAGGGTAGTTTATATGGTACCCTCTGTATGTTTTTGGTTCCCAGCTTCCCATGATTCCTGACCATTGGCCATACATATTGAGGCTGACAGGGATTGTAGTCTAACAATATTTGGAGGGGGCAATGTTGACTACCTCTGCTCTAAGCTTTTGTACTTTAGTCCATTAAATCTTTTTTCCAAAATAAATGTAGGCTAGTCTTTAAGATGCCACAAGACTAACACAGGGAGTAGCAGAGACTAATTTGGTTCTCCTCAATTTGCAGCAGTTTTAAATTAAGTGTCGATTTTTTTTTTAAAAAAAAAACCTTTATTTCGATTATTTAAAATACAAAATACACGAAAAAGAACAATAAACAAATCATATAGAAAAGAAAATGGGAATACACAAAGAAAAAGAAAACAGAAAATTAAACGAACCGATTAAAATTCAGCTTCCAATTGTTTGTACATCGTTTCTCTCAATAATTGCTCATAATTTGCTATATCTAATACATAAAAGAATAAATAACACAATAGTTCACTCTTTAATATAACCGTCCCCGTATGAATCTCAGTCTACGGTACGTTCTAAATACAGATTGTTTCTTTTCAAAGCTTGTATTACCTGTTGTAATTTTTCCTGTTTGTCAATATAAATTTAATTCACAATATTGTTATTGTTGTTGTTGTTGTTATTATTATTATTATTCACAAGACTTTAGCCTTGGCCCTCACATTGCTGGATCCTATCCCAGTGCCTTTGTGTACAGTGAAAATATCTGTGGGGAGTGGGACTTCGCACATGAAAACTTCCATGAGAATAGAAACCCTGGTCATTCGTGCTTCCAGATCACTCAGATATTCACACATGTACACCTGAAGGTCACTCACTACAGATGTTTGCAGTGTATGGAGAGACATCTGGAAAGCAACATGTGACATTGGGGGCAGGGCCCCCTTTCTTGGTCTTGCATTTTGTCACTTTGGGACCAGTAGTGCCTGCATAGGATTAGGGAAGGAGATAGAAAAGAGAAATAGAGTGAAGAACAGACCTAGAACAGAATAATGGTAGATATATGATGAAAGATATAAAGAAGATAAATAGATATGATTTGGCATGTTGGGATTAAAGGTGGAACCTAGTGCTGGAAAGGTTAAAAGCTACTGGAACAGGAAATATTTGTTTCTATGCATTTTTGGCGTCTTTGGGGGAAATAAATGGATGTAGGTTATACAATATAAATTTTGCTTTCATTTCTCTTTCTTATCAGGAGAGTCCACAACTGTTACAAATGTCGTCAGTGCAGCTTTACAGCTGTTGATACTCAAGCCCTACTGGAGCATTTCAACACTGTGCACTGCCAAGAGGTGGACATCACCACAGCCAATGGGGAAGATAGCCATGGGGTGGCTGCTGCTCTCAAGGAAGAGCCCAAAATTGACCTAAAGGTCTATAGCCTGATCAGTGCAGACCCCAAACTGGGAGAGCCCGTCTCTGAAAGTATAGTGAAGAGGGAAAAGCTGGACGAGAAGGAAGTACTGAAGGAGAAATGTTGGCCTGATGGGTCCAGTGACGATCATCGTGGTGCACCTTGGAGAGGAGTGGACATTTTGAGGGGCAGCCCTTCCTTTACCCAAACAAGCTTGGGCCTTCTGACCACAGTGTCTGTGGGCCAAGAGCAGCCAAAGCCCTTAAGGGATAGTCCAAACGTAGAAGCTGCCCATCTTGCACGGCCTGTTTATGGCTTGCCTGTCGAGACCAAGGGCTTCCTGCCAGGGGTGCCCCAAGGAAGCGGAGAGAAAGCTGGACCACTCCCTCAGCCATATCCTGGATCTGGTGATAACAAGGCGAAGGATGAATCTCAGTCCCTCCTACGGGTAGGAAATTCTATTTTTATTTTTGTCTGTGCATATTTATGGTTCGTTTATTCCGAGCTGATTCTCAGCAATCAAGCACACATTACTGATGTTGGCACTTGAAGCAATTCAGACTTACATGAGTAGATTGTAAAGGAATCGTTTTAAGAGCATTTGTACAAAGCTATACATGCTAGTTGCAGTAGTAAGTGATCTTTGTTTGCCTTTGCCATTAAATTTGGTTGTACGGAGTTAATCATTCCTGCTGATTTTGCAAGATGATGTTACATTTGGAAAAGAAAAGCACAGAACCCCAGAAGGCTGCACATCTGTTGCAGTAAAGCATCTAATCACCTTCTAAATTTTAAGGTGGTTTGACAGTACACAGTTCAGCAAACCGTCACTGGATCAAATAGCTGAAAATAGCTGTGAAACCTGAATCAAATAATAATAAAAAGTAGGTCTGGGATTTTATTTTATTTTATTTTATTAAAAGTACAACACATGGTGTAATTAAATATAACATTTGGCGCTTGTTTGGTTGTGTTGGAAACTAGGAATTGAGGAGGTGAAACATTTGTACTCCATACTGCATAAGCATCGTTGTTGAATCCTCAGAAACAAACCCATGTCTATTACAGGCCTACCCTTAATATATATATATATATCAGAAGCTGTGGGCTCCTATAAATTTAATGTGTTTTATAACATATTACCTTCCTGCCAGTGTTATATTGGAAGAAGGGCAGTGGCTCAGGGGTACCAGGGAACCTTATGCTTTCATAAGGTTTCAGTCCATTCCCCTACATCTCCATGTGAAGCAGGGAGACCTCTTTCTGAAACCCTGGAGAGCCATCGCCAGTCGATGTAGACAACACTGAACTATATAGATTAATAGCCCAAGTCTGAATAAGGCAACTTCCCATGTTTCTAAGAACTCATAAACAGTCACATAGCCAGGCTTAATATTACCCATTTTTGGATCTAATGAAGACCTTATTTCATGGTATGCTCACTACTGAGTTCAGCAATGACCCATAAGCTGAAAGGTTAAAGCCCTGGGCCTTTTTTTTTAAAAGTTACATGTACCACAGTTTTTTAACAGGTTAACTTTAGATGATGCATATATTCTTTCCCCCATTGCCACCATCAATGGTTTGTTGCTGTAGCATTGCTGGGAAGTAGGCATTACAGATCTGGCTCAAAATGATCCCACCTTGGAGATACCAAGAACTGATTGCATAATGAATGAGTCCAGTAAACATTATTCGGTGTGATTTGGCACTGAAAGTGTAGTTCAGTTTGCTCCAATGAAGTATGGAATAGTTCTAATCTTTGCTTACCTGTTGGGCTTGCTCTATGTGTATGGAATGCTCACATCACAAAGTCCAACCTCAACATATTTCATTTTGGTTTATTTGGGAAACATACCGAAGGAGAGCTTTGTTCAGAGAAAAAGAAGCATTTGAGAAAGCTAACTGAGAATAGCTGACCTATTTTCTCTCGAAAGAAAAACAAAACAAAAATAAGAGTTCTATTGTTAGAGCAGCTAGCCTTCCAATCTAAAATCAAAATATTCAGAATAAACTGAGCTATGCCAATTATGCAGTATGTTTTATTAATTCTTACCATTCACCAGGACCGGCCCACCCATGAGGCAAGGTGAGGCAACTTCAGGGGGCATGATCTACAGGGGCAGAGATACCAATGTATTCTCCCCTCGTTCATGATGTACCTCTTCACTAACCCGTTCTTCCCTGCAGGGGAGGGGGTGCCTTTCTCTGGTTCACCTCAGGTATTGGGACAGCCCTGCTACTCACTAATATTGCAATATTGTGGAGAGGGTTGTAGCATTCTTGCATATTTTGATACTGATTGGAGTGGTATAAAATATTATATTTTGCCAGTGAGCAAGGAGGAAAGGGGATTTATTTGCCTTTGGTGTCAAAATAACTTGACCAGCCATAGGTACTATGTACCTTAGGGACCCAGGTGGCGCTGTGGGTTAAACCACAGAGCCTAGGGCTTGCTGATCAGAAGGTCAGCAGTTCGAATCCCTGCAACGGGGTGAGCTCCCGTTGCTTGGTCCCAGCTCCTGCCCACCTAGCAGTTCGAAAGCACGTCAAAGTGCAAGTAGATAAATAGGAACCGCTCCGGCAGGAATGTAAACGGCGTTTCCATGTGCTGCTCTGGTTTGCCAGAAGCGGCTTTGTCATGCTGGCCACATGACCCGGAAGCTATACGCCGGCTCTCGGCCAATAAAGCGAGATGAGCGCCACAACCCCAGAGTCGGACACAACTGGACCTAATGGTCAGGGGTCCCTTTACCTTTACCTTTTACCTTGACTTGCAGGAGGTTGCCAGTGGCAGCTCTGCGTCAGGCTGCAAAAAGTATTCTGCTGGCCTTGGGAAGAAGCAGGAGGTCTTTAAATAAAAGATCTTCAGCTGGCAAACCTCTTCAGTTTTACAAGGTTAGATTTCAAATAAATTCAGTACAAGTACGAATGAAAGGAACGAGAACATTGCATGTTGAGGAGCAAAACTTTTTCCTTGCAGAAAAGCCTGCTGTTCGCTATTCTGGGGTGTGGGCAAACCTTTGGGGAGTTTCAAATAAACAAATTTATCTTTTTGCATGTTGTTTGCTTGTTTGTTTAAAGTATCTAAATGAAGTTGGTAACCATGTAATTAGTGGACAGGGTGTGGGGATGAGAGACATAGCTTTTTGTTTTACCTCTAGATGTCAAAGAATTCTAAAGATGGGCAAAGCAGAAACACATGAACATTTTAGCAGGTGCTGGTATAAATGCACCAAAGAAAGTCAAAAAGCAGATCAGTGTCAAAATAGGAACCAGATCCTTGATTTTATTGCCTTCTCTGCAGAGCAGTGCATCTCCCGGCTATGGGGTTGTCAAGCATTTAAGTGAGCATTTGTGTGCATTTATGTGCAGATACACCAGTGTCAGTGTGCAATTGACTTGTGGCATTTTCACTGCTAGAGCTGAGGCTAATGTTTTGGAGGGATGGACACATTGGAACGGCATTCATCTTTAGTTAGGAAATTCAGCAGATGGGGAGTTTAGGAAGGCTTATTATTCTTCCTTTCCAGCCATCGGAAAACCCCGCAGCTAGATGCAGGTAGGTAGATAAATATACACAATTTATTCATGTTACTATTCATCAGCATACACAGGGACATGAATTCTGCTATTACTTTGGGTAAATGAATTCTTCATGCAGGAGGCTTGTGCGTTTGTTTTTGTGTGGTGATCAACGTCTAGAGCCAATTTTTAAAATGCTGGTTTGTACAAAGTTGTGTCCAACCATAAGGTTCAGAAACATGTTTCTGCTTCATATCTTAGGCTACAAAAATGAGGCAGGGGGATTACAGGCATTTGTTTGGTATGGCATAACACCTGGGGGTGGGGAATGGCATTAGTTATCTTAATTGGCTTTAACATGCAAATATTTTCTTATTTCAACTGAAACCATGGTTTCAAATCCTGCTTTGTGATCAATCCTTAACTAAGGTGCTGGTATTGAAAAATAATAACTTACCATGTCAAAGGAGAAACATCTATGGTTAGACATTATCAGTGCTTTTTTCTTTAAAAATGTTTAGGGGTACTCTCATTTTGACCCCAGAAAATCAACATTTTATGGTTCAAATTGGGAAAAATAAATACAGTAAATGGACAAAAGTACAAAGATTCACAAAATGTTTAGGGGGTATGTGTATCCCTGCGTCCCTCCAGAAAAAAAGCACTGGACATTATGCCAGTGTAGAGATTTTTCGATATTTTCAACCGTGTAGAAAGTGAACATATACCAGAAAGTTGTTATAGAATATTGGGTAGAATTAATTCATTTTAGTTAGTATTTTTCACACTGTTTCCCTAGGATGTTTTTACATTTTAGAAAACCAAGCACAAAAATATCTTCCAGCGCACTACAATGTCGATATTTCTATCCCTTTCTTCTTTAGCCTGGCTGCAATTTATCTTTTAAAGGTTTGTTGATACAGGATGAGTCTATTGATATGCAAAAATGTTCTTTTGAGTGGTAGAGGAAGCTTTGGCTGCTGTTTTAGTAGGGACTGAGTGAAGCAACCTTGTTTACTGCTTTGAAAACTCTTTTTTCTGGGCAAGCGTGCAAAATTGATTTCAAATAAAGCAAGTTGCCTGGTTAATTATATTTAGTATTTTATATAATGCTTTTTCTCAGTGCTCAAAGCATTTTAACATATAGGGGCATGTCCAACTGAGTTGTACTCAAGAGTAGACCAGTTGAAATCAATGTACTCATTGATTTCAGTGGGTCTACTCTGAGTTTGGCTAACATTGTGTACCACATAAATCATCTCAGTTATACAAAGACGCTGTAAGGTAGGTTGGCTTTATTATTCCCATACTGCATATGTGGGAAGAAGGGTTGAGGCGGAGAAATGGTTGCCTACATCAGGTATTGATTGTATCAGAGACTCCTTAGCTCATTTTTTTAACCAATACATTATGCAAACACATATCTTGCAAGTCCTTGGTAATCTCTGGGTTCTGGGGTAGCTGTTTTCCTGCACAATAGTGACATAGGTAGCTGTAGGGTGGCTGAAGGGAAGGCAGTGGGCAGACGCAAGCCCCACGCTGTCATTTCAGGCAGTGTGAAATCTGCAGACGCCTGAGCCACCGCATTACTTCCAGGAGAGACATGTGGCTCTGGTGTGCTGCAGACCCCACGGTAAGTGCTGCCCCCCGTGGCGTGCCCCCCCCCCCCCCGCTATGCCTCTTCTGCACACAGAAGTACTGGAGGAAACTATGGAATTGCAAACTTGTCTCCTTGCCATTCAGCAGGATACATGATTTGGGGGGGGTATGATTTGGGGGGGGGAGTATTTGAAGAAAAGGATGTCCTCAGCCATATCAGAAACGTCACTTATTTTGATGTATTTTACATTATTTATAATGTTAGTTGTAATTCAATATAAGAAATAAAATATAAGTAGGATTCGAGTTACACAGAGAAAACTTGGGCAGTGTGTATCTTCTCTTCTTTTTTAAAGCAAATGGTGTCCCCAGGAAGCCTTTTCTACTGAACGGAATTGATAGCTTATGTGACAACATAGGATAGCCCTAACCCACTTGAAGGAGAAGGGAGTGTGGAAGACAGTGGAGCATGGGAAAGGCAAGAGGAATAGGTTCCTGATCTTTCTATAGCAGGGGTTGTCAGTAGGACAACCAGGTGGGATCTACTGGTAGATATAGGAGTGACTAGCCACAGACTACCAATTTTATGTGGTGCATATTCTTTAACAAATTACATCCACAAACATTTTTCATTTTGCAAGCTTTACAACAGGGTCAGAATGCACACCTACAGTACAGAGAGAGACGTCTTGATAAGGGCATGATTCCCTTTAGTTGAATCAGATCCCTAATGGATGCATAGGAACAAGAACAATCTTTTGCATTTCATTAGAGGTGGGGAACTTTGAGCCCGGGACCTCTCTATCTTGCTTTTCAGACTCTCCGCAGGCAACACAACCCTCCCTAACGATATCTTTTTACCCTTCAAGCTTTTAACTTTTTAGAAATAAAATTACAATTTACACACACACACAAATAAAAAAAATAGTACACAGCTACATCACAAACCAGTGACTTTACAAAAGGTGGCAATTTACAACACATTCAGTACACCTTAATATATTCAACAAGTCATTTCACAGTAGACCTATTAAGATACAGTGGTACCTCTGGTTACGAACTTAATTCGTTCCGGAGGTCCGTTCTTAACCTAAAACCGTTCTTAACCCGAGTTACCACTTTAGCTAATGGGGCCTGCCACTGCGCCGCTGCCACACGATTTCTGTTCTCAACCTGAGGTAAAGTTCTTAACCCGAGGTACTACTTCGGGGTTAGCGTTCGTTATCTGTAACCTGAAGTGTTTGTAACCTGAGGTACCACTGTAGGCTACTTGGAAATAACTGTACAAGATCAACTGGTAAAAATGTTGGGTTGACACCTGACAACCAAAAAATTGTAATAGTTGCAAACAACAGGATATTGGAAAATAGTAAAATAGTGTTCCACTGATCACCTGTTTAGCTCAAAAAAAAAATGTTCTAAAGTAGTCAGCTTCAATTTTTTTGCGGCTAATTTTTAAGAAGGCAGTATACAGCTGGAGTCTGTGTTAAAAAAAAATGGCAAAGGATGAGTTTGATGGGTTATTTATTGGAACCTCTAAGAGAGGCAGCATATTCTTTTCATACTCACACAGTTCACCTTCAATGCAACAGCAAGCTTTGAATGAGTGTGAAATTGTGATATGAGAAAAAGCTTTGCCTGCACCACAGAACTCCCAGGCTCTTGCTTTAGCTGAAGTGAGAACAGTAATAGCTCCCATCACACCAAAATCCCCATAACAACATAGACAAACATAGGGCAAATGTGTGACAGACTGCAGTTTGTGCACACTGGAAGTGTATTAGTACACCATGTGAAATAATGACCTGTAGGAAACCACTGGCACAAGAAAAAGTAAATCTATAGACTTCTAACTTACCGTATTCAATCTGATTTTTTTTATTTATTTTTTGGCGGGGGGAGGCCAAGTTGCAGTTTAAGGATAATTTATTATTCGCTATCTTCTTACCCTATGCAATACCTTTCTCCAGTCTTGCTTCACATCCTCCCTGAATGTTTTTGCCAGGATGGAATGTGTCCTTGAACTCTTGCTTCCCTGGGTTGAGGATAGAAAGAAATATGTGTAGAAACTAGGCTAATGTACAAAGTTAAAATTTTTATTCATGGCTATGTCCACTTTCGGCTCGGTTCCCTCCCTCATACCTTTCTGTTGCCCAGAAAGGGTATGTGTGTCCTTTAGGCTAAAAAAAGGTTCCCTGCCTCTGGCTTGTCTAAAGGAATATGGATACAGTAAACAGAAAATACATCTCCTTTAACGTCCCATTGATTGTAAATGGGAAAATTTTAAGAAAGCAGTTCAGACTTCGAAATCAGTAGGAAAGAGACTTCAAGTTCTATGCACACTTAGCATAGCAATGAACACTTCAAAGTTATTTCTGACTTTCCATTGGAAACCAATACTTAAGAAGTATTTTAACGAATGCCCTAATTTTGTGCATATTATTTCTGCGCTAGCTTTTGGTTTCTCAGAAAGATCTCGCACAATGTAACCCAGGCCTCCGTATCCTCAAAATCATAGCTGTTGAAAGGAGGAACATCTGAAATAGTTTCCCTTTAGCTGCATTTCATTTTCCCCTCATTTCCTTTGACTCTGTTAGGGATCTTTCAGGAAGTATTTATAGTCAAGGCTATTCCTTGCCATACGGGTTCTCTAATTAACTGAAGGAAACTCAGCGGGTGCTGTGTCTTACTAATGCACATAGCTATGTTGGGTCAAAGCACTGCCGAACTCCTTTGGCTTTGTTAGAAGCACCTGTTTCCACAATTCAGTGTTTGGGGATGTGGAGAACTTAACTTCTAAGTATAAACTGCATCCTTGGGGGGGGGGCACAACCACCCTAAAATAATCGCCGAACCAGGAAAGTGTTAAAGAAATTGATTGGAAACATTTGGTGTCAAATGCTAGATGGATGACCCCCCGATTTAAAAAGAAAAGGGGGCAACCGTGTGCTGTTGAATTGCCAAAACTTGAAAATCCTGTTATGTTTTAAACTAGTTTAGACAGAACTTCAAAACTACTGGATTGAATTTGCGTGCAAGTGGAGATACTCTTTCTGACTGAGTAATCAAAGTTCACCAGAAAGCAACATTTAAAATGTTAAGCCGGCCCATCTAAGTGGATGTATCTGCATTTGTATGGGTAGGGAGGTAACCTCGCCCTCTGGATATTTACTGAGACACAGCTAGGTATGTTTCAGGAAGGAATGCCTAGAAATGTATTGGGTGGTAAAATCATTATTCGGGTGTGTTGATATAATAATATAGTGCCTGGATGTTACATCAAAAACCTTGAGGAAAAAGTGAATCAGTTTGCAGAACAAAGAAGTTTCAACCCTCCTGTTTTGGGGGGGAAATGTGAGCGGTAGTATATACCAAAGTTGCTAGGGGTTAGGAACAAATAAGATTCTGCTGAGAACATCAGTTTGAATGCTTATTGAAAATTAGCTAGATAAATTGAGTTGTTGCAGAGCCAATTAGAAAAGTCTTTAACCATGCCCTATTCGATAAGAAAGCCTAGTGATGTGGGCAGTGTATCAGGTTTGTAACTGTGCCTCGCCCTCATATGTGTTATGCTGCAATATCACAGCATTGCTGAACCTGTTTCTCTTCAAATAAATGTAAGTAACCAATACTGGTTTAGAAAATCATTACCCTTATATATTCCATTTCTGTTCTTTAGGCACTTTACACTTCCAAAGCAATGTGTTTGTTATGTCTTACTTTCACTCACCTTTTCTTGTATGTTGCCAGGAGAAGAGAAACAATCAACCCATTAACTTTTATTTAATCCAGCCTTCCCTAACCTGGCATCTTCCAGACGTTTCAAACTAAAATTCCCATCATCCCTCACATGGAACTGTTGGGAGTTTTAAACATATGGAGGGCACCAGGTTGGGGAATGGTGGTTTAGCCTATACATTCCAGCCACTTTGTCCACATTCTGCTGTGGCCAAAATACAACCCTGAATATGTCCAGTTTGATTGCATTATATTGATATTTCTTCATATAAAATCTTAAAACATGCTTTCTGGTGAGAGGGAACTTTTAGTTTAGAAGACACAAACTCTGTGGAAATAGATTTTGATTAATGTGTTGTTTTCAAGAGCCCACAAATTTCTCTTGTGTGAGAAAATGCCATTTTTATTAAAATAAAAATGGAGCAATCATATGTTCAGATGAGAAGTTTGGTTACTTCAAACTAATTTTAGTTAGGTGGGGTGCAAATCTCTGCTGTTGCTGTTCCTGCAAATAGCATCTGATCACAGCTGTTTTGGAGCAAAAAAAACCCAAACACTCAACAAACCCTATCATGACTCATTTGCGCTATATTTGCAGGGAGTGAGGAAACTATCACACAGAAAAGGAAATTAAAAATAACGCTACATCTTTATATGCATGTGTGTTTGTGTGTGGAGTTTATCATTTGTTTAAGGGACTTGTGAGGGCTCAAGTAGTAGACCATGTGGTGCTTCCCCAACTTCTCACCTTATAAATTATTATAAGAAAATCGAATCTGACAAAGTGGGCTTTGGCTCATGCAAGCTTATGCCACAATAAACACCTTAGTATTTAAGGTGCCACTGGACATTTACAGTGGAGCCTCAGTTTTCGAGCATTTCGGAAGCTGAACGATTTGAAACCCAAACAGCGAAAACCCGGAAGTAATTGCTTCCGTTTTTGAACACGCCTCGGTAGTCGAATGGCACGTTTCTCCATTTGTTCAATGGATTTTGCCAACCGTCCATTGATCCTCAGTTTTCAAACGTTTCAGAAATTGAACCGTCTTCCGGAACGAATTACGTTCGAAAACCGAGTTTCCACTGTACTTGTTTGTTTGTTTGTTTTACAGAAATCTAGTCTTTGTTCAGTTGAACGACCTCCACATTTTTTTTATGAAGCAGCCTTGAAGTTACGTTGAATCTTCGAGCTTGCTCTAAAGTTGCAGCAGATCACATGCAAACCCCTTCAGACTTAATCATAATAATAACAACAATAAAAAGGCATATTTGCTGCAGCTTGGGCACTTCAAAGCTATCACCTCTCCCGTCTGTACATGACTAAAAGGCTTTAAGGCAGATAGTACAAGGGGAAAAACAATGAAATCAAAGACAGTCTTAATATACAACTATTATAGGCTGTATAAGACATTTGAAGAATATCTCAAAATATTTATAGGTTCTTCTGATGCATGCACATTACCAGCTGCCTTTCATGTTTGTGGTGTAAGGCTCTTGAAATACATCTCGGGGGGCGGGGGGAGAGGAGAAAGTTGTATTTCCTGTATGCTGTTTATGTGTGTTTACCGTGTGGTGTATCCATCTAGAGCAGGGTTTCCCAAACTTGGATCTCCAGCTGTTTTGGGACTACAACTCCCATATTCCTGAGCTAGCAGGACCAGTGGTCAGGGGCGATGGGAATGTTGTTGTTCAGTCGTTCAGTCGTGTCCGACTCTTCGTGACCCCATGGACCAGAGCACGCCAGGCACGCCTATCCTTCACTGCCTCTCGCAGTTTGGCCAAACTCATGTTAGTAGCTTCGAGAACACTGTCCAACCATCTCATCTTCTGTCGTCCCCTTCTCCTTGTGCCCTCAATCCTTCCCAACATCAGGGTCTTTTCTAGGGAGTCTTCTCTTCTCATGAGGTGGCCAAAGTACTGGAGCCTCAACTTCAGGATCTGTCCTTCTAATGAGCACTCAGGGTTGATTTCTTTAAGAATGGATAGGTTTGATCTTCTTGCAGTCCATGGGACTCTCAAGAGTCTCCTCCAGCACCATAATTCAAAAGCATCAATTATTCGGCGATCAGCCTTCTTTATGGTCCAGCTCTCACTTCTGTACATTACTACTGGGAAAACCATAGCTTTAACTATACGGACCTTTGTTGGCAAGGTGATGTCTTTGCTTTTTAAGATGCTGTCTAGGTTTGTCATTGCTTTTCTTCCAAGAAGCAGGCGTCTTCTAATTTCGTGACTGCTGTCACCATCTGCAGTGATCATGGAACCCAAGAAAGTGAAATCTCTCACTGCCTCCATTTCTTCCCCTTCTATTTGCCAGGAGGTGATGGGACCAGTGGCCATGATCTTAGTTTTTTTGATGTTGAGCTTCAGACCATATTTTGCGCTCTCCTCTTTCACCCTCATTAAAAGGTTCTTTAATTCCTCCTCACTTTCTGCCATCAAGGTTGTATCATCAGCATATCTGAGGTTGTTTATATTTCTTCCGGCAATCTTAATTCCGGTTTGGGATTCATCCAGTCCAGCCTTTCACATGATGAATTCTGCATATAAGTTAAATAAGCAGGGTGACAATATACAGCCTTGTCGTACTCCTTTCCCAATTTTGAACCAATCAGTTATTCCATATCCAGTTCTAACTGTAGCTTCTTGTCCCACATAGAGATTTCTCAGGAGACGGATGAGGTGATCAGGCACTCCCATTTCTTTAAGAACTTGCCATAGTTTGCTGTGGTCGACACAGTCAAAAGCTTTTGCGTAGTCAATGAAGCAGAAGTAAATGTTTTTCTGGAACTCTCTAGCTTTCTCCATAATCCAGCGCATGTTTGCAATTTGGTCTCTGGTTCCTCTGCCCCTTCGAAATCCAGCTTGCACTTCTGGGAGTTCTCGGTCCACATACTGCTTAAGCCTGCCTTGTAGAATTTTTAGGATGGGAATAGTAGTCCAAAAACATCTGGAGACCAAAGTTTGGGAAACCCTTGAACTAGAGCAGGGGTCAGCAAACGTTTTCAGCAGGAGGCCAGTCCACTGTCCCTCAGACCTTGTGGTGGGCCGGACTATATTTTGAAGAGGGGAAAAATGAACGAATTCATATGCCCCACAAATAACCCAGAGATGCATTTTCAATAAAAGCACACATTCTACTCATGTAAAAACACCAGGCAGGCCCCACAAATAACCCAAAGGTGCAATTTAAATAAAAGGACACATTCTACTCATGTAAATAAACACTGATTACCGGACTGTCCATGGGCCGGATTTAGAAGGCAATTGGGCTGGATCCGCCCCCTGGGCCTTAGTTTGCCTACCCATGGTCTAGAGAGCTAGCATGGCACAGTGGTTAGAGTGTCAAGCTTATTTATTGGCAGACCAGGTTCAAATCACTACTCAGCCATGAAGCTCACTGGGTGACCTTGGGCCAGTCATTGTCTCACAGCCTAACCTACCTTGCAGGGTTGTTGTGAGGGTAAAATTGGAAACAGGTACCTGAGAATTCCCCCATGCCAGTATTTGGGTATATCCTGGTAGCCGCTGACTCTTAGTGAGATAGTGAACCTCTGACAACTCATCTCGCTGTAATGTGTTATTTGACGCAGCGCTTCTAATGTACTCAGTTCAAGTACTTAGATTTAAGCCAATTTAATCTATTTGGAATTCAATTGCACTAAAACGTCTGAAACTAAGAATTTCAATTTCATAGGGATGTAGATTGAGCCATAAAGTCTTTCATGTCACATGGTCCACTGGCATACAAATTAGCATAGATCCCTCCAACCCTTCATTAAAAGGGTTTTTACTTAACAAGCAAACACACACAAAACATTGTACACGTCACACTTTACATCTGGAGCTTAATGTCAGCTAAAATGTTGCAGGCTTCTGATTCTTCTAAGCGACTTGGCACTTGCTTGGGTGTGTGTGTGTGTTTGTGCACGTTTGGTTATTAGCTGCAAAGAACCAAATGGAAGGGGAGGGAAGTATTCTTAATTAAAATTCTAAACTCCAATCCTCCCCTTTTTTCATCAGGCACTGATCAGAGATATTAGTCAAATGTTTTATGGACTCGATCGTAATGGTTTTAAAAGCAAAAGAGCATGTGTTGAGCCTACTGATTTTTCCATAATGGAAAACGATGTTAGGCTTTGCAGAAGTTTTAAATTTGGGCTTATTTTGAAATCCTTTGATGCCTTCAAGGACTGAAAACTTCACCACCCCTTAATCAGTTTGGCTTTGCCTCCTAAAAGCTGCCTCAGATGGTGTAGAATTGGGGAGGGGGTCTCCAAAATGGCTGTGCATGACAACTTTCAGATTAGGTGTTTGTGCATAGGTATACATTTGTTTTTGTGACGGGCGTAGATTTGGAAACACAGCAGTTGCTATGCTCGGTTGTTGTTTTACATAAACATTCCCTTCAGCCTCAGAGATAAGGCAGGATACAAAGGCAGAGCCACAGCGAGTATGCTTCATGCACATCTGTGTTGTGTCAGTGCTTCCTGCAGCGAACACACCCATCTAGCATGCTTCTTTAAACACCTGTGTGCGTGCATTAGATTGGGAAGTTTAAACCCCAAAGCTTGAGGTCTGAGGCTAGGACCTGCATGGTGAGCTACCATGGACCGTGTTTTTTCAGACCAGGCTTCCTCAACCTCGGCCCTCCAGATGTTTTTGGCCTACAACTCCCATGATCCCTAGCTAGCAGGACCAGTGGTCAGGGATAATGGGAATTGTAGTCTCAAAACATCTGGAGGGCCGGGGTTGAGGAAACCTGATTCAGACTTTGGATTCCTCCACAGGGAAAGAGGGACAGGAGTAGTTTCACTCTTTGGGGAGAGTATTCCACAACTGAGACACTGCCACCCGCCAAACCTCAGATGGCAGTGACTCCTGCAGGAGGTATTCCACAGGAGACCTGAATGTAGAAGTAGGTACATATGGAGACAGGTGGTCCTAAAAGTACCCCGGGTCAAATACAGCACTTTTAATTTGGCCCCAAAATGGATTGTGAGCCAGTGCACAAGTGCAATGTGAAGATAGCATCCAGTTCCAAGTGTTGCAGAATATGTCTGTTAGATTACTAACTTCAGTTTCAAAAGTCTTCAAATACATCCACACTTATAGCACATTAAAGTAATGTAAATGGAGGTTGCCAGAGCCCAGGATAACGCAGGCCAGGCTATTTCTGCCCAGGTAAGTTTGCAGCTGGTATAATTGTAGACATTATGTATATGATGAACTATTCTATCCATGTGATAGAATGAAATATAAATAAAAGGCATAAGCTAGAGACAGCAACTCAGCATTACTTAGAATCTCCTTTATTGGCATACATTGTACAAATTAAATCAACAGATAGAATGCATCACCCACTCCATTCCAGCAATGGTAATTGTAAAAACATAGGTTTATGGATAAACTTGCTTTCGTTTCTTCTGTTTGTTTAAATGAAAGTGGGGATTCTGTAACCAGAATGCATTGCAGGGGGTTGGATGAACCTTGGGGTCCCTTCCAATTCTACAATTCTGCTATTCAAGAAGGTGAATTAAGTGCCCAGTATAATAATCTGCCCTTTTTCTTCTCTTGCAAAGTATTAAAGCGCGCACACACGTTCCCAATTGTGCCTTTAAATGTATCCTTATCTACAAAAACGTTGTTGTCGTTGCTAAATGAAATAAATGTTACCCTTGCTCTGTTTTGCCGTTTGGACAGGTTTTTAAAATGTTTCTTCCCTGACACGCTGTTAAGCAAAGATTAGAGTGAATGCTTGCAATTGCTCTTTGCAAGCGAAGAGATCTAAACTTAAATGTTTCATGAAGAATGTGATGTTCTTCAGCTAGCATTAGAGCTGCGAGTGCTAATAGCTGTTCATGAATAGCCGTGCACATTTTTGCAACCGGAAGGGCTATAATTTATTAGATTGAAAACAAAGTGTGATCAATACAGCCTTTAATGCAATCAATAACGAGAACTGCCAAAAGGCATTTTACCATATTTCAGACTGAAAAAAGTGTTTTCTGTCATTTTTTTTTAAATTAAAAAAAAACAGCATTCCACTTTCAGTTTATCAGCAGATGGCAAGAAATGTTTCAACGGAGCCCATCTGCCTATCCATTCTTGATAGCGTACAAACTGAAAATTTGATTTCTTGGCCAGGTTGCAAGGGAAAATAAGGATACAATCCAGTCCCATTTGTACTAGTTCTGGCAATCATGTCCATTCAGGGGTTTTCTTCTCCTTCAAAGCAACAGGCTGTTCTGTAGGCTCCAGAATTGCTACATCACTCAGTGGCCTTTTCTGATGGGTAGGTGTGTGTTTCAACAGCCTTCGTGTTGTCACTTGTTTCTTGTATGAGGCCCATCCTTGAATTCGTGGGACAAGAAAACCCAATACCCATACTTGGGTTTGCTGAGCGATTAGGCAGGGCATCTGTGTGAATGCTGCACACACAGAGTTTCTGTTAATGTGTGTTAAAATATGCGTGCTGCATCTTTCGGAGTGCTTGGCACAGCTTCCGGGTACTTTATACAGTTACAGAAGTATCAGAAACATGAAGTGCAATCTTAAACTCAGTTTTTAAATCACAAAGAAGTCCTTTGAACTCAGTGTGCGTTCATTCTGAGTATGTATGTTTAGATCACACTGTAACACAGCATATAAAACCAATAATAGTAATCATCCCTGGTGATCAGTCTGACAGTAATAGCAACATGACATGCATTGGCTACAGTGCCCACTGTTAGGAGTTCGTGTGTTGGAAATCGCAGCCATCTTTATGGGCAGCCGTGCCTTTTAAAGGGCTTTCCTGGACCTTCTGGTACAGCTCTGTCGGCATGGAGGTCATGAACAAGCAAGTGGTGGGCAGACGGGAGCTTAGAGTAGGAACAGCCTGCTTCCTTGATCACCTGGGGGTAGCTGGTTAACTGGGAGCTGAACATTTCTGCTCCTTTTCAAATAACCTCACTAATATACTAAACCAGTGATGGCCGAACTTGGCCCTCCAGCTGTTTTGGGACTACAATTCCCATCATCCCTGACCACTGGTCCTGTTAGCTAGGGATGATGAGAGTTGTAGTCCCAAAACAGCTGGAGGGCCAAGTTGGCCATCACTGTACTAAACACTATCCCCATCAAATTTTGGGAGAAACAATTCATCTAAGAACCCAATTGGCTACCTTCTGCAGGAGACAACATAGTGGGCTTCATAGGTATACAATCTGACTTCTAAAAATTCATAGTACCATAGAATTGCAGAGTTGGAAGGAACCCCAAGGGTCATCTAATCCCACCCCCTGCAGTGCAGGAATCTCAACTAAAACATCCATGACAGATGGCCATCTAACCTCTGCATAAAAACTTCCAGTGAACGGCTTCTGTTTGGTAACTGTGGAATTAGGATGCTGGACTTGGTGGGTTAATGGCCTGATCTGCCTGCAAGACTTTTCTTATATCGTGTTGAAGGTTTCATGAGCAAAACCCAGTCGAGCCAACCCACTTCCTCAGAGGCAACCTCAGAAGCACGAGGGTAAGAGTCAGGCCCCTGCAACTAATCCTTCTGCAACAAGAAAGGACTGAGGAACGGCTCTGGATACAGCTTTTAGGGACCATAGAAGCAGTAGGGTGTCTGTCTTCAAGCCCTGGGAAGTTGCCACAACATGTATGACGGTTGTAGAATACTAAGTTGTAGAAGTGGGGACCCCCCCCCCCCGGCTCCCAGTGTATGGATGTTGTGGGCACACAGAGGAGCCTGAAGCCTGAAACTCCTTCTGCTGAAATCCTACTCAGGAATTTGAAGGAAAGGTGGGAGGTAGAGAAAGAGAATTGGGCAGTGTGAGAGGGATATGTCTGTAGTCTGAAAAGCATGTTATTCATAATGACTCAAACCAAATGTTCAATAAACACTGATTTCTTCATTATTTTTTATTTTAATCCAGTCTTTTAACACTGCGACATCTGTGGCTTACTGAGCTGTGATGACACTTTTGACACAAACAAATGGTTTTACAACTAGTCATGCTAGGTCAGGATGGTGTGAATAGCCTATGGAAATAAGGTTGGAACTGGAAAAACAACATGCTTGTAATGCTGGTCTAGCGAAATGACAGTGTCACTTCTCAGTGTTTTAACGTTTGTCAACTGCATGTTACTCTCTTTGTCCCTCAGGATGGCAGAATTTCCTGCATCCATTCATTTCCAAAATAGGGATGATCTTTTCTTGATATCTCCCCCCCCCCCAACCCTTCCACACACATACACAGCCTTCACTAGGCCTTATTAACAGATTGTATGCATGAACACTTCAGGGTCTTGAATATTATTTCATTTTTCAGGCTCATGCATTCTGTGCCTTCTTAGAAATAACAGAAAGGGGTGGGAGAGATTACTGTCACTAAGTTGACTGCAAATTCCACAGCCAATGACAAGATGAAAAAGAAGCATTGAATGAGTGTAGAACATCCGTTAAAAAAAAATAGTGATGGTTTCTTGAAATGTGTTTGACATGTCCTCAGCTGAAGACAAGTGGATGTGGCGGTTTTATTCAGCCTTTGTAAACTCTCACAAAAATGAGTTTGGAGTCTGATGCCTTTGAGGATTATTATTAATTACAATTACACAATGCTGTTCAGTTTTTATATAGGTTCGAAGTCTGTGGAAATCAATGGCATTAAGCAGCCACACTGTATCTTAGCATTGCTGCTTTGATCTTTTTTCACATCATTCCCCATAAGGTGGATATGTAAATTTTGGGAAACCTGATGGTTGAGCAGGATCATGAACCTAGACCTCTCAAGTCTTATCTCCAGAAATTCCAAAAAGAAGGATGATAACTGCAGCTGCAACAATCTGTTTGGACTTGAATAGGCTTTGAAAATGGCATGGATAGCATTCAGCTAAGCTTCACATAGTGCGGACCCATTGAAATTAATGAACATAGCCAAGTTAGGTCCATTAATTTCAATTGATCTACTACCCCATGATTTCCAGCTTACATTGTGAGATGCTCTAGTTAATTTTGCCAAACATTTCACTTGGCTCTTGGAATAGAATGCTGACTCAGGTGATTGGTGGAAGAGCTTTTACATGCCCTCTCTCTGCTTCCAGAGCTCTGGTCTCCCTGTAGTTTTGGTGGAGTTTCTGGAAGTGAGACTAGGGATAATTGACATATTACCGTCTTTCCCCCTTTTTAAGACACCGTCTTATAATTTTTTTCCTCAAAAAAACACAGGGTGGCTTATTTTCGGGGGGATGTCTTATTTTTATTACGTCAGTATGGTACGGTACAGCCTCCCCCTGCGCGCTGAGCAGGCGGGGCAGAACTCCGCAAGAGGCGCGTTTCCCCCCGCGCCTCTCGCTGGTTCGCTGGCTCCCTGCGCACGCAGGAGGGGCTGAGGAGGCGACGGGAACAATGGCGGCACCATGGCTTACTTTTGGGGTACGGCTTACTTCTCACAAAGGTAAAAAAACCCTGCCATGGCTTACTTTATGACTACGTATTAAAAAAGGGGAAACAGGGTATCTATGATAAGGCAATATCCTCATTCGTTCCTCATAAATTGTGAGATTACAGTTCAGTATATTCATTGCCTTTTTTTTTTTAACCCAAGCCACTTAACCATGAAAACTTACTTGGGTGACTTGGGGTCAATCACCATCTGCCAGCCTAACCTACCTCACAAGGTTGTTGTGAAGAAGATGAAAGCTAGAGAAAGAACCATATGTACTGCCTTGGGCTCATTGGAGTATAGGTGGGAAATAAATGTGAAAAAGTAAAAGAAAGTGACCCTGTGAGCCAGGGTGGATAAAAATCAATGATTTTTTTAAAAAAAAATCAAAAAAATCGGATTTTTTTTATTTAAATCGAATTTTTTTGATTTAAATTGGATTTTTAAAATAAAATGCTTTTGGAGGAAAAATCTTTCTAAATATAGTCTTCTATTTAAGTTACATTGTAGTCCAAAGGCTATTCATCAGGAAATAAGAATTTGTTTTAAGTTTATCAAGTGTGCTAAAACTCAGTCTGAGTTTTTTTTTTTAATGTTTAACCACATCAGTTAACAAACATGGATACATATGCTATCATGTTATTGTTTTAGTTAAATAAATTGTTTAAATGGTTATTAAGGAAATTATTATTTTTCTCCTTCCAATAAAGTACAGCAGAAAAGTTGTCCAAATATAAACAGTTAACTTATTAAACCTCACCATAATTTCATAATTATCTGTCTATGTATTTCTAGTAGTATAACCAAATCAGTAATTTTTTATATAACTGTAAAAACTACTCTGAAAATGTATTATTCCAAAAATGAAACCTTCATATGGTTGTAAATATTAAGATTATACCAGCAAGAATGAGTCTTTCTGTAAAAAAATATTTAAATCAAGTCTTACTGACTAGTGATTTAAATCGAGCCTTACTGACTAGTGATTTAAATCGTGATTTAAATCATGATTTAAATCAATTTGATTTAAATCAAATCCACCCTGCTGTGAGCACCTGAAGGTAAGGAGAATTTGACTCCAGTATTCTAGAGTATAGAGTGGCCCTCTAGGTGGTTTTGTACTCCAACTCTCATCAGCGCCAGCCACATTGGACAGCAGTTGGGAAAGATGATGTTGTGGGGCACAGGATAGCCATCCTTGCAACACTACACCAGACCGAACGTTAGCCTCCTTCTTTTAAATTGTAGTTTTTTAAAATAAAAAAGCACAAATGATACAAAATGCATGATGTGGCTTAAACTAATAGCACCCCCAAATCAATCAAAGGGTGCATTTTCTTTTTTTTGGGAGATCTGTTCTTACAAGTCGTCAAACTATTTTTCTCTTGCACGCAACTAGGAATCTTTCCGAGGTAACTGCTAATGAACATCAGATATTCCTACCTAACACAACAAAGGGAGCATCTGGAGTCAACATAAAACATTATATATAAATATTTCAAAAAGCCCTTTGGAACCACATAAATATAGGATATATTATGTCTGCCCCAGGCTTCCCTTAATGTGATGTACATGATAATAAACTTACTGGAAATAGACTTTTCCCCACTTGCAATGAATTCAGCTATACTTTTAAAATGAGAATTTCATTTAGAATAGCCTTGCCCCAAGAACCTCTGTGGTATGTTTGATGAATTTCTCACGGATGCTCAGCATCCATGCAGTTATGAAACAGAAACTATCAGTGAGGTCTTAAGGCTAATTGGTGCTGGATAAGTGTTGGGTGTGGACAGCAGTTAAAGGAGTATGAAGAGCTTCAAAAGAAGGACCCAAACAGCTACGTGACTGTCTTGGTGTGACTCACGGTGCAACCCTAACCAAGACTACTCAGAAGCAAGTCTCTATTCCCAGGTAAGTGCAGTTAGGACGGCAGCCTAAGTCGTTTTGATCTGGGATGTAGAAGGAATGCCCCCCACCACTTCAGTATGGGAGAACTGAACATTAAGTGTGTGTTTTGAGGCGGGGATGGGGGAAACACATAAATTCCCTGCCTAGGTTGGCACAAATTATCAAGGACAGATTCAACTAAGTTGTGCTAGTGAAAGTGAAAGTGAAAGCAATGAGTCCTACTAACACAGTGGTACTCTCCCCTCCCCTTGAACCTTCTCCAAATCTTTTTGGGAGGGTTGAGAGAACCCCCAGAACATAGGATAGGAATGTGGAGATGGGTTTTTCTGGCAAGCAGGAATGCTTGTGCTGACAGGACAATCACCTTAGTGTGATGTTGCATTCCACCCACAGATTCAAGTTTCTAGAGTCTTTCTCTAACAACTAAAGGAAGTTTGGAAAACTCCATATATGGAACTACAGCAGACATCATAGATTGTGTCCTCCACTGTATCCATTTAACGCGTAGGTCACTACAGTTTGGGGAGTGACCATAGCCACAGTGGTAGATGACATACTCTGAATGCCAAAGGGCCCAGGTTCAGATCCCTAGCATCTCCAGTTAGAAGGTCCAGCTGATAAGAAAGACATCTGCCTGAAAATATGGAGAGTTGTTGCCAACAATACTTGGTTTCAATGACAAATAGTCTGACCTGATACATGAGGAAACACATTATGTGGTGTTACATTACAGAGAGGACTGGCTCAAGCCATTTTGCTGCCTGAGGTAAAGTACAAGAGAGTCTCATTCCCAATTCCACATACAAAAGCCAACAGGACTGACAGTTGAATCTTGTTTCAACACTGATGACAAAACAGTATCTTCCAACAACCTGAGGCAGCAGGTCAGATTTTTGAGATTTGGCCTGGTAGAGATCATGGGGCAACTGCAGGAAGGGCTGGGGGTATATGAGGAATAGCCAGTGGCTGCTGCAGCTGGTGGCCTGAGGTGATTGCCTCACTCTTCCTAAATTTGATTTCAGATTTTCAAAACGTTATATTCGACACCCAACTTAGAAGTTTGACATTTGCAATAAGTTTTGGTCTGAAGTCTTTGTGAGAAAGGTGCTCTGAATGCTCATGGGGTTTTGCAAATGGTAGCAGGATTTCATTAGCAGAAGTCAGTCTGCTATTTGGAGAATAAGCAGCCTGCAGGGTGTGCCTTGTTTCTCACATGTAATTCACATAAGGTCAGGAGTGGACAATAACATACAGCACAATTTTAAGCCTGTTCACTTCTCTTGCCAAAATATCACAAGCTATCGTTGATAGTCCAGACTAAAAGTCCCCCCCTTTTTTTTATTCTCTGGGACTGTATGTAGAGTGATCCCTCGACTTACGAGTAACCCGACTTCCATATTTTCCGAGTTACAAGGGATCAAAGCGGCCGCCGCTTCCGAATTTTTTCGACTTCGGAAGCCGCGGCCGCTTTAGATGCGTTTTTTTCGAGTCCCGAAGGTTTTTTCGACATACGAATGCGTTCTTCAACGCATTCCTATGGGGACTCGACTTACGATTTTTTCGACTTACGAGGAATCCGTCGGAACGGATTACCTTCGTAAGTCGAGGGTCCACTGTACTTCACTTTGGGACAGGGAATTCCCAAATACCTGTGGGAAGTCTACAAACAGGACAAATGGATGGTTGTCCTCTCCTGTTGTTCCTCAATCGCTAGTACTCAGATATAGCTTGCATGTAGCCATTGATGACTATATCTTCAATGGAATATTCTAATCTCATTTTCCAAGCTATGAAAATTGCTGAACATCACCTTAGCTTGTGCCAGCTTATTCTATAATCTTCACTGTGCACTACGTCAAGAAGTACTTCTGTTTGTCCTGAATCTAACACCATTCTGCTTTGTTAACTGTCTCCAGATTCTAGTGATATGAGACAGGAAGAAAAACGTCTCAGTTTCTACTTCCCATATTCCTCCTTCCTTTTACTTGTCTTCCCGCTGCCAAACTAAGCAGCTTCCCCACCCCTAAGAGAGGTGCTCCAAACTATGATTATTTTGATAGCTCCTTTCTGGCTCTATGGCAACTAAATCTGTATACAGTGGAACCTCGATTTACGAATTTAATGCATTCCGAATGCACACTCGTAAGTCGAAAAATTCGTAAGTCGAAAAACTGCATTCCCATAGGAATGCATTGGAAACGTAAGTCGAGAAATTCTTAAGAAAACCCTATGTAAACCTTCGTAAGTTGAGTAAACCCCATCTAAAACTTCGTAAGTCGAGTAAACCGCATCTAAAATCCAAGCGGATTTCCTTTCAGAAGTCGAAAAATTCGTAGGCGCACGGCCACTTTTTCCCTTTCAGAAGTCGAAAAATACGGAAGTCGAGTACTTCGTAAGTCGAGGTTTCACTGTACAGTATTTTTAGTGTGCTCTCACTGTACATTTTTATAATGGCATTATAATATTGGTAGAATAATTGAATTCTGGGAAGCTTGGTGAGAAAGAGGGTTGACCTGAGTAGTAGAGAGGTTGTATCAAACAATGGAAGTGAATAATACCCTGTTGCACAAGTATAACGTAGACCTATTTTGATTCATTCTTAGTCTAGTGCAAGATCTTGAGTTAAAATACAAACTGCCCTGTGTTGCCTGTCATTAACTTATCTTCAAGTAACTTCAAGTAAATTTAAACGTTACAAATAACTCAATGCAGGATTTCCCACTCAAAGATCTGCTAATCTGCCCTGGAGCACCAGTCATTCAAAGAGAAATTGCAACAAAGGGTGGGTTGGGACAACTGTTCTTTGAAGACTTCACAAAATGAATGTTGCGAGCCCCTTCACTCCACTCATTCCACATTGGTGGTTAACTAACAAGCAGTGTTTTCCAAACTGATGCAGGTCAGCCATGCCACCATGCAAATAAAGCTTGAGACTATTAGACTGGTGTTCAAAATGGTGGAGAAAAGACTAATGTACTTTATACATAGCTTCTGAACTTAATGCATATTTTAATAGTATTAGTGTTAAAACAAAGCTTTCTTTCGCTTCAAAACACCCCAGGACTGGGAGAACCGAATTGCATGATTTATGTTTTACCGTATGTTTTTACCCTTAGGATGGAGATTATAACTTTTTGACTTCACTGTGGGTGCCAGTGCACAGGTGGAGAAATGGATTCTCAAGATTTGCTGCACACCCACTCCTAGAAATAAAACTCAATCACTGTGAAGCCACCTGTGCTTTATGGGCATGGATGGTGGAGGAGGCTGGCTTATTGGTGGTAATGGCAGGTGGCTAGGTTCCAATTGGCCAGCTGCCATTTTGTGAAATTACATCACCTTTGTTCTTCTGTTTCTTTAAGCTTAAAGGTAGAAGAGTAGCATGGGAGGAAACTGTAGAAAAACTGAGGGTAATCTGGAGAATGGGGTGGACTTTTGGAAGGAGAAGTAAAACTGGAAGGGATCTGGTATTGGGAAATAATTGGGGGAGAAGCTAATTGAAGGAGAATGAGTGCTATATATCACCTCAGTCTTTCACTCATTTTTGTCTAGACTTTGGGTAAGTTATTTTTATTTAGTTCAGTAATCTCCATTTCAACCAGCCAGCAAGGAAGATGATAAGCAGGCTATGTTGGCAGCAGTATTTTGCTTTTTGTTTTTAAACAGAATACAGTGGTACCTCTGGTTACGATCTTACATTTGTTCCAGAGGTCCGTTCTTAACCTGAAACCATTCTTAACCTGAGATACCACTTTAGCTAATGGGGCCTCCCGCTGCCGTGCGATTTCTGTTCTCATCCTGGGGCAAAGTTCTTAACCCAAGGTACTACTTCCGGGTTAGCGGAGTCTATAACCCGAAGTGTTTGTAACCCGAGGTACCACTGTATGGTATTCAGAGGTATAGTGCTTCTAACCATGGAAGGTCGTTTTAGCTGTAAAAGCTGACAGAAAGAGCTTCTCTGGACAAAGCTAGAATGGAGCAGGAAGCACAAGGTTTGAGTGGGTGAAGCTAATGGGAGTTTAGTAGGAGTGGCTTAGCACAATGTGGGACTTGTTGAACTATGTTTAGAGTTTGTCACCGATTTTTGCGTGCCCACTTGCTGTTGAGGGGAGGGGAGACCAAGCTAAAATAATTATAATAATAATAATGAACCTCATTCACAGGTATAGTTTGTGAAATAGTAGGTAGGTCTTCCACCATTGAATTTTAACTACATGATAAAAGGCTTCTTTAGAGGAAATGATACTATACTTCTTTGGTTTTGTGATTATTCACCTTGCAGTATGAAATACCTTGTTATCATAGGTTTTTCACTAATATCTGAATTTGCAGCAGTATGATTCGAATCATCCTTACTGTCCAGCCTATAAGGCATTGAGTACTTTGGTAGAAATCAGTGTAGTTCCATTCACTTCAATGGGACCATAAAAAATCCAAGTTTGCTAGTTCCATGTGTTGCCCAACAGTCATTTGATATCTCTGTGTTCATTACAGAGGATAGCAATACTCTCCCTCTGCCCCAGTAATACATAAGATTGCTGTCACCACTTCCTTCAATTTATCATGTCTTTGTTCCCGTAAAGATGTTACTACTGCTAGAATTGGGAAATCATAGGGATGAAATATGACATTATTTTGCACCCATAGGGTGGGGTGAGAATGGGATTAAGATGGATAAAGAAATTTGAGCAACTGTATCAATTAAATATATACGAAGTGCCTCTAATATAAATAAACCCTTTTGATTCTATGAAATAGTGAGAACGTAAACGCCCATAAATGGAACTTGGATCACATTGTGATACCCAGTAGACACTGGAAAGACTATTCACATCTCTTCCTGCCCCTCCCAGCCTCCCACTCTTGCTGTTCCATAGGGATCAACACACCTTGGAGGACCATGGTTAAGACCTACTTGTAACTTCATACATGCTTTACTGAACTTGTTACGACAAAAATTCTCTGGATAAATCATTTTGATAAATATGCTTCTGACTGAGGAGGGGTAATCCAGTCTATGATTGCTGTTGCGATATAATTATTCAAATATTCTGGAAAGTAGGATGGAAGGGCCAGTCTATTTCTGATGCATGTATTTATTCAAAAGTTCACTCATGTTTCAGTTCTGAATCAAATCTCATATTTTTTTTAAAAAATCCATATTTAAGTATATCTTTAATACATACTTAAATGGTATTTAACCATTTAACAACAACCATTTAACAACAACAACAACAACAACAACAACACGGACAAATGCTATTTTTTAAAACTGAGAACATCTGGCAAAATTCAGAAAATGTGAAATCCAAAGGGCAATTACCTTCTGATTCATGCATTAATCTTGCAGGTGCAAATGAGATCAGTTTGCTTAAAAGATGCAGGCCAAATGAAAATATTAGGAAGAGCTACTTTCTAGAAGAGTGACAAAGGTAGTTTATATAGGCAAGTTGTACATCAATCTGGCTTTCGGCATGGTTTTGATATTGAAGCTGCCTTAGTTGTCCCAGGAGGATAAGAAATGCCTACTGGATCAGGCCAATGACCCATCTAGTCCAGTATCCTGTTCTCACAATAGCCAACCAGATGCCTATTGGAAGCCCAAAAGCAGGAACCTGGTGATTCATCCTGGGAATGTGATCCTGTTAATTCTTCTGGAACTCTCAGCTATATTTTATAATATCATTCAGGGTTGTATACTAGAGTTGGGAGAGTTGCAGTGGCTCCGCTCCTGCCATCCAAGTAGGTCATAGAGAATGGTTGCTGTGCCAAAGAAGAAATTATCATATGGGCTGCCGCTAAGTTCCAACTTGTTCCTTGTTCCTCATGGCTTTTTACACTACATGAAACCACTGTTTTAGTCTGTGTGAATATTTTCAGGTGACATGCCATCAGTGTTTTCCAACAGCACCAGCAGGTGAGTTGTTATCCTAAACAGGTGTGTGGATCAGTGACTGGCAGGACAAAGGTGAATTGATTGTGGTTCAGTCCATACAAGGCAGAAGTATTAATGCAGATTCTCTAGGATTGTCTCATTCTCCTTAGCTAATTAATCCTACAGCAAGCATCAAAGCACATAGAAAACAATGCTGTGTTATTGCTTAACATGCAAATGCTTTTGTCTCACCCTCTTAAAAGAAGGGCTTAGGTTGTTCAACAAAATTCCACTGCTGTTATTCACGATACAATCGGAAAGTGAATTCTCAGGCTCCACACCCCAGGAGGTGATACGTTGCAGCCTCAAAGTTTGTATTGTTGTTTTTGTTTAGTCGTGTCCAACTCTTCATTGGACTGAGTGGCTCCCCAGAGTGGCTGGGGAGACCCAGCCAGATGGGCGGGGTACAAATAAATTATTATTATTATTATTATTATTATTATTATTATTATTATTTGTGACCCCATGGACCAGAGTACGCCAGGCACTCCTGTCTTCCACTGCCTCCTGCAGTTTGGTCAGACTCATGTTAGTAGCTTCGAGAACACTGTCCAACCATCTTGCCCTCTGTTGTCCCCTTCTCCTTGTGCCCTCCATCTTTCCCAACATCAGTGAGCACTCAGGGCTGATTTCCTTCAGAATGGATAGGTTTGATCTTCTTGCAGTCCATGGGACTCTCAAGAGTCTCCTCCAGCACCATAATTCAGAAGCATCAATTCTTCGGTGAAGTTTGTATTAGAATCACCTAATTAGATACACCTGTATCACCTTTGATCAGGGTTGTAAACCCAGCAATTTGATGCAAGCATTTCTTCTTCTTCTTCCATTATTATTATTATTATTATTATTATTATTATTATTACTCAGCAAAAAAAGGTGAAGTCAAAGCAAAGAGCTTTGTTGCTTTTTACCGGGCTTGGTTAAAACTATATATTTCTGGTTGTAACTGTGTGGTTAGATTAAGGAATGGGCATGACAAGTCCCCCCCCCACTTCCCTTTGCCACAAACCCACTGGTTTAGTGATTAGCCTATGAGCCCTTTGCATTGTGTTTGCAGAACAGTTCCCTGGCTGCAGTGCACTCAACCTTGACATAAATTTGAAATAAGTACTTTGTGAAGGGTTAGTCTTTTGTGCAGGGTGTGTGAGAAATCCTGCCTGACCAGGTTTGTTACAGAAGCCAGTGTCAAATTGCCTTGCCCCAAGTATTTCACTATCAAAATGGGGGAGAATAACAGTGACAGAGGGGGAGGATTTTTTCAGAGAACTTTCTCCTGGCTTCCAAGAGGATTGGAGGGACTAAGTGAATAAATATCAAGTGTTACGTTTGTATATATATATTATTTCCTTTATTATATTTCTGTCCCACCCTGACTTGCAAAGAGCTCAAGATGACACGCATTCAGCTACAGCACAACCGCCACACGAAATCCCTTTCCTGATAATTTACAGTAGACAAGTACAATAGGTACGTATGTCATTCATAGAATCTACATTCTCTGTGTTTCTTGTCCAGGCTGGTTGGCTTTTAATTTAATCTATTTGATCATGCTGTTTGCCTGAGGTGATTAGCAACCTTTTCATGTAAATCCCAGTCAATCCCATAAAATGAGTTGATGATGGGGCAAGAGAATATTCAAGGGGTGTGTGTGTGTGTGTGTGTGTGTGTGTGTGTGTGGCACAATTTTGCTTTTACTGTTGATGTCAACCCTGTCTTAGGAAGACTGATAAGGCATATGGTCCCCTTGTCATGCAGTACTACACCTCCCTATTTAAAAAAAAAACCGAAAGAAAGTTATACCCTTTGAAAATGGAAACATATTATCTTACTGCCTTGGAGGCCATGTGCTTGAAAAGCCCATTGAAAATATTTAGTTGAATCTTTGCTCGCACCCTAGGAGCCAAGAGAGGCTATTTCCAATTAGCCTTCAAGACTGAGTTTTCATGCACCCCTGTTCCTTTTTTCTTTTTTTAAAAGCAAACTTTATGTTAATTGGAGTTATGCATTTGTTAAAGCCTTTTGTGCAAACTCCGTCATGCATGGCCGTTTGATTGGCAAATGTGTTTGGCGAGACTTTGCATGCATGTGTACTTTCTCCATGGATTTATCCCCCCCTTCTTACAGCTTTGCTGGAGCAAACAAAACTAATGGTAGTATTATGTGAAATGCAAACAGTGTTTTATATTTAAACACCCACCTCCCCAGCAATGAGGGATCTGAATTAATAAAGCACCAAAGTGCCTGGAATCCAAGGAGCAGGATGAGAAGCCAAAAGCAAACTCCTCTTTTGAGCAAAAACAATCAAGAGTGAGTGGAACGTTTCAGAGCTGGTCTCTCCTCACAAGCTCGGTGTCTCGTAGGAGCTGTGATTTATTTAATGGAAGCATTGACTTCAGGGGGTTGGGCGCAGAAGGCCGAGGTGTTTCATTCCTTTGATCCTTTCATTGTCAACAGCTAGAATTATAGCTACTTTCCAAGACTAGCAAACTAGTGACAAACGCTCTTACACCTTTTAAGTACTGTGCCCCATGACAGCTAGTTCTTTCCTCATCAAAGGCTTGGTTAAAGGTTTTGCTCTCCACTACAAACACACAAAAAACTCATTGAGTTGCCACTGCAAGAGATGATGAACCTTATTCCTTAAAATCTTGACTCCTGGGAAACAGAGGCATCTGCTTTAGCCCCTTCTCCTTCCCAGCTGTTTCCAGCTCTTTGTTTTAAATGCTTTCTGTGTGATGCCTCTTTCTCTGCCTAAATATGAATAAGGAAATTTTGGTTGCAAAATTTTATAACTCTTTGCAATCTCACAGAAGTGTACGCTGCTCCAAGCTTAAATAAACGGTGTAACATTGCATGCTTTTATCAATACATTCTATCGTAAGTCCCCCACCTACTCCTTTCTGCAGTAAGGTAGTACCTGTACTAACATTGTGTGTGTTGGCTGTTAAGGAAATAGCAGCATTTAAAACTGAATGCACAGCTTTTTTGTTCTTGCATGGCTTGAGCTCAGATCATGCAAAGATGAATACTTACCGGTATGTTTCGCAATTGATCACGAGTAATTCTGTGTGAATTCAGTGAGATAGGTTCAGTAGATTCACAGTAGATAGTAGTAGATTCACAGTACAGGATACAGATGCAAGCTTGGTGATAGAGTAGGGCTTTGATTATGGTGCTTCATTCACAATCAAATTTTATGAAACATAGTTTAACACTTCACACTCACCCAAAGGATCCTGATCAGGATGCAGTCAAACCTCCAGCTAAGGCCTGTGCAATTTGTGATCGACTTCATACTTTTGGGTAAAGTTCTCTCTCTGTCTTTAGTGATGGTGAAAGACTTTGAAGATGACGTTGTGTTTCGAAGTCACACTATTGAAACTCACTCTGCTTAAAAAAAAAAGAAATAAATAAAGGAAGCCTGACTCATATATGTAGCTGGAAGCTGCACAGAATACCATTTTGTTCAGTATATGTGATCAAACTTTTGATCTCTTTCCCCAAATATTGTGTTCTTGAAGGTTGCTTCATATTCTTCCCTTCACAGTGCCAAACGGGCACAACTCTTGTATGTTGGAAGACCAGACTTCAGAAGCAGATTTGACATTTGTTACTTTCAGACGGAAACACGGGGATAGTTTTGCCTCGCAGCCAATGAATGCAGATGTATGGGACAGTGAATCAAAAAATGATGTTGGGTGGCTGCAAAAATGAGAGAGATAAAGGTCAATATTAGCAACTTGAATAAAAGAAACAAGCTACATTAATGAGCATGAATTGGAATGCTCAGTTCTCTTCAGAATGGCTGCACTGAGTACACCCACCAGGATTAACATTGTAAGGAATGCAGGCTGGGAATAATGGTTTCTCGTGATCCCCACCCCCCTTTCCTGTATATATGAGCTTGTATTTCAGCACAGATTGCCAGCATATATAACACCAGCTGGTTTTCACTGTGGAGGAAAAATAACAATAATGAAATACAAGTGGCAATTATTTATATTAATAGACTAAGGAGTATAGAACAACCATAGCAACAAATGTGTGGGACTTTCGTTTTGACTTTTAATCGACATTTAGAATTATTAAACTATAAATGGGACGTGATAGCAGCTTCTCTCAGCCAACACAGCACACACACACCCCACGCAACCCAGCCCCAGGTCTCCTAACTCCTGCATGCTGGTTCCGCGCCCCCCAATCATGGCTATTACCTGGCAGCTTGAGGGAGTATACACACACCATTCCCTGACTGCCCTGGATGTTTTTGAGGTAGCGGGCAACAATATGTCAAAACAACTGTAAAATCATGATTTTACATGCAAATGCCCTGAGGTCCAATCCCTAGGATCTCTAGGAAATTTCTAGACCCTAACCGGCCTCGGTCCTATATACCTGAAGGAGCATCTCCACCCCCACCGTTCACTGAGATCCAGCACCGAGGGCCTTCTGGCGGTTCCCTCACTGCGAGAAGCAAAGCTACAGGGAACCAGGCAGAGGGCCTTCTCGGTAGTGGCGCCCGCCCTGTGGAACGCCCTCCCAGCAGAGGTTAAAGAGATAAACAACTATCTGTCATTCAGAAAATACCTGAAGGCAGCCCTATTTAGGGAAGTTTTTAACCTGTGATATTTTAATGTATTTTAATATCTGTTGGAGGCCGCCCAGAGTGGCTGGGGAGACCCGGCCAGATGGGCGGGGTACAAATAAAAAAAAAAATTATTATTAGTTAAAAGGACTGGATACAATGGTGTGGGCTTTTTGGAAAAAAATATCCAGTCATCCTTTTGTGACAGCAGATACGTATCATCAACATTTTAGGGGTGATATTCAACTGTAGTGTTCTGCTTGTGCAACAAATTTATCCTTGGGTCCAGTCAGTTTCCACATGTGAGGTGGTGCTATCTTGTCCTTCACCAGAGGCAGGGAAATGTCTTGGGCAGGCCCTGACTTGGGCTGAGAGATACTGACTTGCCCATACTTTTCTCACAGGATTATTATGAGTTGAACGCTGCAGGTTGGGAGTGGAGCCTTGAGCTCTTTAGAGGAAAGGTGGAATAAAAATGTAATAAATAAATGCATTTTATGATAGCCATTATTTACAATTGCACGCTTAAAAGCAGCAGCACACAGCTGCTTCTGATGAACTAATTCTGGCTAATATTTCTATTAGGCAAGAGTTGTGCAGTATTGTTATCTGAAGGACAGGCAAAGGAGCTAGCAGAATGATGCCAAAAAAATTGGCACGGTGGAATGTGGACCACACCCGGCCTCTCCGAAATTCCCCATCCTAATTTGCCTTTTAGAAGCAGGTAGCTGCTCCTTCATGAAAGCCTTTCTTCAGAATGAGTCATGGCGAAGTTCAACCTAAAGGAAGGGTGAGAAATGTTTATTTTGGGTCGAGCAGTGACAGCTTAACAAGGCTGCAATATTTGTTTCCTGATGGATTTTATAAACAAGAATGGCTAACCTAAACATTATTCATTTAATAGTAGCTCTGAAGATCCTGCGTCTTAATATGTTGCAATTTTGTATGCTTGAAAGTTCAACCTCCTGAGAAGTATTGCGGTTCAAGTCCCTTTGAAATGATGCACACAAACACTCTGCCCAATGGTAAAAAATCAGGTAAAAAAATCTTCAAATCAGGGCCAGGATAAATCCCTCAAGGATGGTTTTGGTTTATTATTGGTCTGTATCATTTTTGCATGTGTCTTCATAATTTCCACCCCCTGTCCCAAGTACACACAAGCCTTACTTTTTCTCTTAAAAAAATGTCTGCATGAAAGTTTATATTCAGCTACATATTTTGAATGTACTTTCTCTCGAAATACACATGTTAAAATGTGATGTTAAATGATTTTGGTTGAAATTCTTTTTGCCAAAAGGCACATTGCAAAATTCGAGAAGTAGGAATCCTAAGGATAACTACATTCTTAGTCAGCACCTCTTGGACTAATATCTGTGTAAGTCAGTTTGTATTGCAATTTGCCAACACTGGGTTCCTTCCTAGTTAACCAATTGCCTGTTAAACCACTATCAACATTGATAAAACACATACTGTGTTCAGTATGGATGGGGCAGAGGCTTGCACCCAAGTGGTCTCCAGCGACGCAGGCTTCTCTTCAGATCTTCATGTGTGATTAGCACAAAGACCTGAAGAATATTTTTGGAATGTTTGAGTTCCCAAAGAAAATCTACCCTATTCACATATTCACATATAAATGTATTTTCCATTCCCTAAAATTCTAAACACCAGAATGCAGGCAATAAACATCTGTGTAATAGTTCTGCTTGTAGTCACATTAATTCATTCACAAAACTACAGACAATTGCTACTTGGATAATACATTGTTGACACTGGCTTGTGCCCCTACAATTGTCTGCTCTTATAAATATATATTCTGCGGAGATTCAGTTGTCTTTGGATCAATATTTATTGTCACATGGCTACAAAAGTGCTTGTAATTTATTTTAAGTAAACAATATTTATGTGTTAAAAACGAAGAAAACACAATGTGTTTTTCTACAAAGAAAAGGTTTGGATTGCAGCTTTTGCAAACCAACAGCATGATCCAGTCCAAAGTTAAGCACATTTGGACTAAGTTTTTATGGCAAAGTTAAGTATGTTCTTAACTTTCAAAATAATAATGTGTAGCTTTGGCTAGGTTGCTTCCTGAATGACTTACCATAAAATGACTTAATGCAAGATATTTGACTTGAAGCTTATATCTTAGAAATGTACGGATCTTGTATTTGCTCATATGTTCGCTCTTCCTGCATTCGTTTTTAGAGACCTGAATCTGTTCTTGGAATCCACAGAGGTATCTTGAAAGTGTAAAACTGTTCATGTGACCAAACAGGGTGAACTGAACATATATAGGAGGAAGTGGGAAGACAGGCACACTCCAGCCCCAACACTTCTGTTGTATCTTCTGCACATAACCTAAGGTCTGTGGCTTAGGGCCTGCTGATGCAATCCCATTTCCCTTCCCTCCCTCCCTATGCCTTCCTCACAACTCACCTGTGAGGTAGGCTAGACTGAAAAGACCATAAACACAGTAAGCTTCATGAGTGGGGATTTGAACCCTGGTCTCCTAGTCCAACACCCTGACCACTGTGCCACACTGGCCTTCAACAGACTTGCCCATACAGGGCAGGAACTTGCACACTATGCAGCATGACTGTGGAATCAATGAGTTGGAAGGGACCTCAAAAGTCATCTAGCCAATGCAGGAATTTTGCTGCAGCACCTTGATAGAACGGCATCTAGCCTCTGCTTAAAAACCTTCATCACCTTCTAAGACCGTCTGTTCCATGGTTAATCAGCTTGTGCCATCAGGACGTTCTTCCTAATTCATGTTTATTCTAAATAAACTGCCTTGTAATTTGCACCCCTTGATTCAGGTTTTACTCTGGAGCAACAAAAGGCTAATATGTGCCATCATCTATGTGACAACCATATTGTATTGTGTCTTCTCAAGTGTCTAAATATACCCAACTTGCTCAACCTTTTCTCATAGGACTCTCCATCTTTGTCACTCTTTTACTCATATATCACACTTCTGAAGAGGACCTATACTGCAGCCAAACAGGACAAAAAACAAGTTTAACCTCATCCCTAAAGATACCTCTGATTCACCTCTTTACATTGTCTAATAAAAATGAATGGTTGTCGTTAATTTCTCCTGTGGGGCATGTGTTAAAAGTAAAAGCACTGCAGTAGGACAGTTGTAGTGAGAGAGCGTTGTGTCACCCACATCTGATGCCCAGGGCCCTATACGTTTCTGAAAGGGATCCTGCAGAAGCAAACAGTATGTTTTTGTGTAGAGGAAGTGTGCAATGAAAAAGGCAAACTTTTGTGTGCATGTACATGCATACACAAAAAAACACATGCACCCCTCCACATTGGTGGAGCAACTTTACCTGTGACTTAGGCCTACTAAGTGGGAGTTACTTCTAAGTAAATAGCCATGTTGTAAATGTATGATTGGAAGTTCAAAGACACTTAAAATGCCTTGTAAAAAATAAACAGAGGGACCCTGTAAGTTTAAAACCTGGCTTCTCTCCATGGGACTTACTTATGTTTAAAATGCTTGGCCTTATCAGAAGCAACGGAATAGGTTTGTGTGATCTGGATATTGGATGTTCCCCTGGGTTTTTTACGGCAGAACACTCAGCTTCAGACTTTTAAAGTGGAGTGGGAAGAAGTTAATTAATTATATTAAGCAAACAAACATAACGGCAAAGGTCTTTAAGTATCTAATCTAGAGATGCATAATAGCTGTGGTACATCTTGTTAGATCCATTGCTGTAAGCTTCAGAATATAAAATTGTCACCTATACCTCCATTTATTTATTTATTTATTTATTTATTTATTTATTTTTATTATTATTTGACAATGTTAAATAAGCAACCCCTCAGACCTCTTGCTGAGAAGTACAACCTGAGTAATTGGACGTGTCACTAGGGAGTATGCTTGGATAAGCTGATTCCTATTATGTTGACTTGTCAGGGACCAATAATTAAAGCTGAAGAGGGATGCTCATTAGTGTCTACAAAATGATTCAAAGACTATGAGGGAGAAGTCTTTGAGGCACACCTGCAAAAAGACTGGGATTGCAAGCTGTAGAAATGAGGGGGGTGGGAGAAAGACGAGCAAAATAATTCTCTAGTTTTTCTGCAGCGCCAGCACTTGCAAAGAAGCAGAAGAGTGACAGTCAAGTACAGTAAATACATTCTTCTCCCCAAATTGTATTTTATAGACATAGATTAGGCTTCTTCTTTGCAATATAATTTTATTGTTACATGGCAGTGTTTTGGCAAACAAATAGCAGAACTGCTATGCAAACCTTCATTTTCCCCTCTTAGACCTGACTAATCATTTTAAATCATTTTGCTGGAAGCATCATAATATTAGTAATCTGTTCTATTTCTTTGAACTCTCAAGGGTATGCTTGTATAACGTCAATGAGTTTCAGCGTCTTTGATGATAAATTAGTATATATTTTTCACACTTCATTCCCTCCCAGCTTCTTAAAAAGAAAAGAAAAGAAAGAAATTCAAAAACAAAACAAAAAACCCTCCATTGCTTCCAAAACCACATCTACCACAGTAGCACATTTGTAATGGGAGAGAAATAGTTCAGAAAGTGAAAAATGTGATATCCAAATAACAGTGTCAGTCAAGGAGTAGCTTTTTATTCTCAAATAGGCGAGAGTGACCTGGTTTCCAAAGAATGCTGAGTCAAACCATGGCATGAACATATGGGTTTCCAGAAAGGAGATGTCACAACCACCTTGCTTCTCCTCTGTTCCTATGTTGATGTGAACTAAGCCATGGTTTGCCTTCATGTGTCATCTGAAGCCAGGCTTGCAGTTTGTCTCGCTCCAGGAAAGCGAAGGTTTGTTCTTGGCTTACAGTTCAAGGAATTGTCTGGAGGAGGAAAACCACGAGCTTGGATTTGGATGACACACTAAGCCAAATCATGGTTTAATTCGCAGCAGGGACAAGAGGAGGAGCAAAATTGCCATATCTCCTTTGATGGGAGGCAGCACCCTTGTGGATTTGCCCTGAGCCGTGGTTTGAAGAAGCATTATGTGTGAACTGAGCAGGGAAAGAGAGAGAGGCAAAGATCACCTCAGACTGTCCACTTTCAGGTCCCAGGGTACATGAGGCAACCACCTTGCTGAAGCTAAGCAGGTCTGGGCAGTTCCTGGATGGATGACTACTTGGGAGGCTTGTATACACCTCCCTGGGTTCTGTAATGAAAGAAAGGTGGGGCATTACTGTAAGAATTTTTTAAAAATATATGTATATATAATTGTATACTTTAGCTATGTAGGTGGTGGCTGTAATTCTTTGCTCAGTTCTTACTGTCCCCCTGTTTTTTCTCTTTCTTTAACCTGTATAAAATTACATTGCAATCTTAATGTGTGTTATAGTTATCTTGAGAAAATGATAATTCTGACTAGAGCCCCCCCCCCAAACATATGAATCCCTCAAGCTATCTGGAAATGCAGACAGAAGCATTTCTCAAAGATAACCTCCATGAAGCTGATTACGAAAGAGCAACCTGTAACGGGGAAACTAAGGTGTGTCAGGTTTCTCTGTGTGATAATGGGAATGTTTCCCATTTAGATTATCATAGTGTTTATGATAATTTTATTCTATAGATGTGAGTGCACCAGATAGAAATCTGCTGGAGAGGTTGTTCCCTGTAACCCTGGGCACCAAGGTTTCCAAACTTCATTATTTACCAAGCTGAATTCATGTAATGGTTTCCTCCATAGAATTTTTTTTGTAGCTAATCTCTTTGATGCATCTACTGGGAAACATTTATGTAGACATTGAGCATCCACATCCACATCATCACCAAGAAAGCCCTGTCACGTGTCACTGTCCTACTGTCAATCTGTTATATAGTGTAGCATGTCCATAGTGGTGTTTGTGCATCGTTCACATGCTGAATATTCATTCTGTCATTAACAGCAACATTCTGCCTCTGACAAAGGTGGCAATCAACATGCTATGATAATTTGGCTCTGGAAAACCAAAATACAAAGATTTTTACCTAGGAAGAAATGCCACAACAGTATGTATATAGATGCTATCCATGTGTTCCCTTTTCATTTGGTACAATGCTTGGGTTTATGTTAGCAAAGAAACCACATTGTTAGCATTAGAGCACTCATGAGCAGAGAGAAGACCTCTGAAGCATGCATTTGATGATTGCTCCCATAAAGCTGTTGCAATTGGGGGGAAACGTGGAAAATCTTTATTCTTACCAAGCCATTTTGCATACCCCAGTTGTACTTAATCTTGTGTGTGGTTCAGAGTGCACACATGAGGATAATAGTATCCTATAAGTGGCATTCTTCAAATAGATTTATTGAAGTCTATGCTAATTCAGAAGATTGTAAATTATCCCCAGGACTGGCATGGTTTAATTAAGATTCCCATTATATATGTTCTTGGCACATCTTGCCTAGAAGAATTCTTTTCTAAAGTGCTGATAGCACTCATGGCACAGTGGTTTGCTGAGAAGAGAAAGAGGAAGGTCACATCAAAGAGGGCAAAGCCAGAAAAATATACTGGGCTTCAATAGAGATTGCAGAACCACAAAGGAGTGCAGACTTTGACAAATTGAGATTGCACTTCAATATGTTCCTAATGTGGTCCCATGCATTCCACTAATGCATAGTCCTCCCAGAGCATGCATAGACCTCACACCAGAACTCTTAAAGCAATAGTACTGTACCTAAAATGTGTATCTATTAAGAATGTACCAGCCCTGACTCCCTGAATTTGACTAATCGGGGCAATACAAGCGACTCTGCATATGTGACTGATGGCTATTGCTGGATGTAGCATTGATTACAAAACCAAAGTTCAGGAAGGGGCAATGAGGCTGATAATTTTAAATTACATTTTATTTTGATCAACGGGTCAGTAGTTAATCTTGTCTGGTGAATCTTCTTTTACTTGTACTTGAGGAGGTTTGCACAGTTTCTGATCTTGGGGATTGTTCACTGTGACGATGTCATCTAAGTTCATATTTTTGTTTGAAAAATTCCATGAGTTGTCATATGCAGTAGTTACGGTACAATACTAGTGGCACACTTAGAAAGTGTATTTTCATAACCAAATAGTTTGTTTAAATGGCTGTACTTTTACTTCAAATCTGAAACTAAGGTGGCCAGATCTTGTCAGACTCCAACTCTCATCAGCCAGCAAGGATGATGGTTAGGGAAGAGTGGAGCTATAGTTTCAACATCTGGAAGGCACCTCAGTTTTCACCACCTTCCTGGGAAGATAATCTCAATCAAAATGAACATGATGACATCACAACAATATGTAGACAATGAAGTATGGTTACGTGAAAACATGCTAAAGCTAATTCAGAAAATCCTTCCTGGATCTGTGAAATATCACCTAAAAAGATGAGTTGCCCTTGTTAATCCCAAAATATTATTTATAATTAATAAACTGTAGAATTGAGGTTTCACTTTTGGCTCACTCCTAAGAACATAAGAAGAGCCCTGCTAGATCAGGCCATAGTTTCATCTAGTTCAGCATTGCCAGAGCAGCCAACTAGGTGTTCATGGAAAGCCCACAAGTGAGGCATGATCATGATAACACCACTCATTTTCTCCAGCAACTTTGGATAAGCAACTCTGGTATTCAGAGGCATTCTGCCTCCAGTTATCTTGCAATTTTGAGTTCCACAGTTTAATTGTATTCTGTGTGCTTACAAGTGCCTCCATTTGTCTGAACTGACTCGGTCAACCAGTCCTACAAGTAGTTAAAAGGAATAGCTTCTTATAGCCCACTGGTTATTACTGATCTTGTAATATTATCTCTGCAATAGTGATTCCTACAAGTGAGGATGTGCCTATTATATTTACCAGTCATACACCTTTTGTGTGTATCCTTCTCTGTTTCTCCTGATTCCCTTGCCTGGAATTATCTGCATAACTGGAGGAGAAACACATGCTGCTGGTGATAAATTGCAAAGGTGTTTGCTTCTCTTTAGCTCTAGGTTTCTGCTGTTTTTAACCTTTTAGGATTCAGTGACCATCAACATTGCCCAATAGAGCCCATGAAAGAGTCACTAATCCAACAAGAGCAGCATTTTGATACATAAAGATCAGAGTCGTTGCTTATTTGTGGTCTTAGCCAAGACCAGCTATTGTATGAAAGGGTAAGAAAGAACAATCCGTTATTCTAAAATAAAATAAGGAACTGAGCTTTCTTCAACTTCAAAGCAAAGTTCAGTTCTGGTTTCAGTTGAGGCTTTAGTTAATAGTTTATCCAAAGCAGATTTTCTATCCCAGACTCTTAACTAAATTAAAAGATTCAGTTTCAAGCTATTTCATGTATTCTTTACTGCGCATTTGATTTGGATTGATCTTTTTTCAGAAAAATAATAACCTTCAGTACTATCACTGCGCATCACAACAAACGTTTGTGCAGTCTTGCCACATCGTTACTACACAGATGGGGGAAAAACTAAGGGTTTGAGTACAAATTACATGCCAATATTACATGTTTTTAACCCCATGGATAGCCCAGAATAGAAAAAAAGAGTGGGTTAAGGACTCTGCACTCCACCACTTCTGTATAAAAAAATTTCCCCACTTTTGAAGCAGTTATATAACTTTCCTCCAAGGAGCTAAATGGTGGCGTGCATAGTTCTCCCCATTTTATCTCCACAACATCCCTGTGGGGTAGGTTAGGCTGAGAGTCAGTGACAGGCCCAAGGTCACCCAGTGAACTTCGTGACTGTATGGGAATTTGAACCCTGTTCTCCCAGATCCTAGTCCAACACTCCAACCACTATACCACACTAGATGGGTAAATAGACAGCATAGTAAATCTGAAGATCACTGTTTCTATGATTGCATGTCTGTTAAAAAAAAATAGGGCAGATCAATGTTTAAAGAAACTGGAAAGAAGTATGCTTATTTTCTTCTCTTTTGTAATTGGTTCGAGGTTAAGCTTTCCTTCTTTTACTTACCGTAGGCATAGCAGATTGCTTATATTTTCATGTGGTGAAACCCTGGTTTCTATTCCTATGCACAAAGGGCTGTGTTTTGCTCATTTTGAAAGATTGGGGGGGGGGGAGAGAAAGACAGAGAGGACACATTGCTGGAAGAGAGAGCTAATTAATTGCTGGTTAACCAGATGTTTATCATGTAAGGGGTTTTCCACTACATATCAGAAGAGGGCTGTAAACTCCCTGCAGGTCGATGGGCTCTCATTTACAAATTGTGAATTTTCCCACAGGACTAAAAAGCTGTTTTTGAGGTATTGCTATTCCAGCTGACTTCAGTACAATTGGCTTAGCCTCATGCTATCATCACAACCACCAATGGCACTGCATGAATTTAGAATAGCCCTGGGATAAGTAGGTAAAATAAATATTGCTAGGAACCTACATAGGAATTGAAAGCAAATGCTGGGGAGGGAATCATGCCTTCGAGTTTTTGTTCAAAAGTGCTTCATCTTTAAACAACAACGGTAATGATAGTGATTAGTTAACAGTAGCACAGAAAACGTGCATTTAAAATTAACCTGACAGGGCATTTTGGTGTCACCCTGACTGATATGTACACAGTCCATTCTTTTAAAATTCAAGGGAGCTTATTTGAATTGTAAATTTGCAGTGTATTCACGTCCAAGTCTTATTGTGTGGTAGTGTGACAAATTACAAATGGAATATTGGCTGAGCTTCCCTCTCTTGAATTCCTTCTCTTCCCCCCGCCCCTTCTTCTTTTCTGGTTTCTGCAGCTATTATCATTAATCTGTTTTGCAGAAGCTCTATAGAGGATGGTTCTGGACATGGAAAGTACATTAAGTTTCATTGTTGGCTTTAGCAGAACTCTGTGTGGCTTCCTTGACCTGTGACTTCTCTTATTGGTTGTAATTCAGTACAGTTGCTACTAGTTTTGTGCCCTGCTGTGTGTAGACTTAAGATCCCAGCATAGTTCAGACCTGACAGCTCATTTCATAAGATGTTAGCTTACAGAGGTTTGGCTGAATTGGGTTTAAACTATACCTTGAAGAAGTTGGGCGGGATATGTTGTAGTTTTCGTTGTTGTTGTTGTTGTTGAAAAAAGTCCTGAAGTTTTCAAGGCCTTAAACATAATCTGATTGTGGGTTCTTGTACATAATATGCTAGGTCACAGTAAATGTCTTTAGTCTTTAAGGTGCTGTTGTTGTTGTTGTTCAGTCGTGTCCAACTCTTCGTGACCCCATGGATCAGAGCACGCCAGGCACACCTATCCTTCACTGCCTCTCGCAGTTTGGCCAAACTCATGTTAGTAGCTTCGAGAACACTGTCCAACCATCTCATCCTCTGTCGTCCCCTTCTCCTTGTGCCCTCCATCTTTCCCAACATCAGGGTCTTTTCTAGGGAGTCTTCTCTTCTCACTTTAAGGTGCTACAGCACTCTATGTTGTTTCTCGCGGCAACAGTGGCTACAGATAGCAAGAAGGGTGTTATATGCATGCCAGTCTTGCAATAGACAAGAATGTTAATAGATGATTAAACAAAGGGATATCACATGTTAATAGTTGTTTTGCCTTGGAACAAGTCAATATTTTGAAGTCTTATCCAGCAGCAAACACCTCCCCCCCAAAAAACAACAACAACGGAGAAGAACTTACTATGGCACATTATACTTTTGTGTTTTTCCCTGGCAAAGACAGAACCATTGGGCAGTGATGGAGAACTTCTGGCCCTCCAGTTGTTGTTTGACTTGGATTCCCCTCATCTCCAGGCAGCATGGCCAGTGGTCAGTGATGATGGGAGTAGTTCAGCAACATCTGGAGCATTGGAGGTTCCCCATCTCTGCTATAGAAGATGAGATGCTCTTGCTTCATTGATTGTCCCAGGCAGGGTGGAAATTCAAAGAGATATTGGAGCATGCATTGTAAAGGAGGGAATAGAGGAGGAAGTCTCAGCATACTACAGAAATGAAAGCATTGTGGCACAGTAGACAATAGTAAGATCTGGATTAAAACCTCCACTAAACTGGAAGGGGAGTTGTCTCAGACAAATTACTGGCTCTCATGGTTATGTTTCAAACATGTAATACTTTACCGGCAATCCACTGGCATTTCACAGCAGATTATAAAAGGAATAAGATATAAATGAATATTACAAGCGAAAGCAGTCAGAAAATTAAAGCAGTTATCACAAGACACTGCAATTTTATATACACTTACCTGGGTGGAAGTCCTATTTAGCTCAGTAGGATCGGCCTATGATTCCACTGTGCCATACTAAAAAAAGGTGAACCCAGGCACATTCCAAAGAAGCAGATGTGTCACTAAAGGTGATTTCCACTTGCTCTTAAATCCCTATTCAGATGAGATATGTGAAGAGGGCTCCACACTTTGACAGCATGAATGGTTCTCCATCTAATTGAAGGGGCAGTGTAGCCATATCAGTAGCTGTGCCCCCAGTTTTGCACAACTTCTGTAGTTGCCCCTGATACCAGGAGGTGACTGTATTTGTACCGTATCAGTTTTGTTGCTTGAATGTGCCCTCCTGTGGTCAGCTAAGAGCAGAGCCACCCCCCAGATGCTGAATGTAATAATCCATAACCACCGTTAATACAGCATGCTCTGTTTGGGATGCGAAACTTGCAATATATTTAACAATGGATGAAGGAGTGCAAAGGGCAGCTGCAATTCTTCTCATTGCTGTCTGCTTCCTCTGGCTTTTCATATCAATTTGCTTCAGTTTGTCCCTTCCAAAGGAAAGCCTTCTAGCACCAGACACTTCCTGATTGAGCTTGCAGCGACAAATTTATGCCAGCTCACTGTGGTTTTGCAACGCACTGTGTGAATCACAAAGGAAATAAGCTTCTAGCTATTTTAAGATTCCTTTTGTTGTATGTGTGTCCATTTGATTTCGGTAGGTTCTTTCATGTTTCTCTTGGGCCGGGTACACAGTTGCTCACTCTTGATGCTCCCCCAACCTTCATGCTTTTCGAGTGCCTTTGTACATGTATGCACACAGCTACCATGAAACTTATGCTTCTGGGTTTGTAAACTTCCAAAATGGCACACACATTCAAAAGCAGCAAAAAAGGCGATCACTTTTTACCTTAGGATATACAAATATCTCAGGAATGGATGCAGTGTGTAACGCTAATACTTTTTTAAGTCTTAAAATGTTTCCAACCTGCTTGTATTACTATACAGAATATGTATTTCTGGTTCACATTCATTCTTTCCTACTTTAAACGAAGAAACACCATGAAGTTTCCATTAGATTAAAGGACAAGTGTAGTGGCATGGTTGAACGAACTAATGCTTTAATCTGTGAGGCCTTAAGTTCAAGTAGACTTGATTTCACATTTTACCAGCTTCACCTAGTTGGTAGTGCTAATGTTCCATTCTGGTATTGAAAGCTGCCACGTGGAATACGGACTCTGCATGTGTTATTAAGAAGTCACTGAAAAGATGTAATGCACCTGCTTTGGAGTAAGGAGGATTTGTAAAAGTAATCTGGTAACAATAGATAGATATCCAAGGTGGTAACAATAGCTAGATATCCAAGGTGATGCAGGAGAACTAGAATGATAGTTCAGTGTCACTTGAGATGATGTTTTATAGAATGAATTTGGGTGAAGCTAATAATGTAGATACCACTTAGCAACCATAAGGAATTTTGGAAGGGAAAAAAAATACTAAAATATGTGTGAACTAAGTAATTGCAACAGTTTGGCCTTCCATCCATTGCATGCAGGATAGTGGCCTTACACTCTTGTAGTAGTCCCTTATTCAGCATTTTAGTACCAAAATAACAAAATAAATACAGTTTTCCTTCTTAATCCAAAACTGTTGCACACTGCAACTGAAAATCAGGTAGAATTGGGAACGGTCAGATGAGTTTAATCCCGGTTGGTGCCACTTGGCATATATTCATTATAAAGTTCATTCCAACCTGCTTCTGCACTAATGTGTGTTATTATTTCTAAAAATCTACACTAAAATATCAAAAGAAAAAGAAAAAAATCCTTATACTGTTACTAGGTGTTGAAAACCCCATCATCAACTGACATTAAGGATACCATAACCATCAGAACATCCATCTTAAGTTAAATATATAAATTAATATAAATCCTACAGATGTCCAAATAGGTTTCTACATGAAATTGATGGCCATATGAACTATGTTCAAACGTAGCTATCACTTAGTGGCCACAAGGGCTCACAAAATCCATGTTTGTTGTTCTGCTGTTAATTGCAAGACTACAGGAATATAAACCTTCTGGTTACCTATAGTTGTAGAAATTGGGCAAAAAGAGCAAAGTACACTCTGAAATTCCGAAAGTGTTTGAAACACTCTGAAATTCCGAAGAATTTGATTTCTGAAAATGATCCCATAATTATTTAACCAGTTTCATGATATTAGAAATTTGAGTAATTGTGGGTAACATTTTGTGATTACCGGCTTTGCTCTAATCATAAAAATGCACGAAGACACAAAGAGAGAGAATGTTGTCATTTGGGTGGAATCTTGTCCGTTAGAGTTTGCAAAAGTTTCTACAAGAACATTGGTATGTGGTTTTTATAGAGAGAAAAGAGATGAAATAACGAGAGCATTGGTTAATATACCAGGGCTCATTCCACTGTGGATTAAAAGTCAATTTTAAACACGCTGAAAAGAAATAAACAGTTAGGGTAGTAATTAAGTGTTGCCATTTTAAGTGAGAATTGGTTTTCACACATTACAAGGTCTGTCCTTGTCTTCAGCTTTTTGAAAGGCTGCTGCACATAATGAAAAGTTTAACTTGTCAAGTTTACATTTCAAGGTAGAGTCTGGAATATCAAACACTGCAAGTGATAATTACGAGCACCTGGAAATCATTTGTACCTGGGGGTCAAGCAAAGCATTTCCTACTTTACAGATAGGGTGTTTCAACCTGTTGATCAATGTAACAGCAACTATTTGAAAAGATCACAGTGACATAGTTTGCAGTGTCTTTGTTTGAATAAAGGGAACATCAAATACCGTATTATCTGTTGAATCACAGGGTCCCTGCTCCTTAGTTCATAATCGCCCCACTTTTATTTTAGTGTGCCAAATTCTATTTCATATCTCGGGAAAATAATATGCAAAGCTGATTCACCAAACGACACGTTAAGAAACCTCACTTATCTAAGAGCCATTCTACATATTACATGGAAATAGTTGTTAGATGTGCATTCAAAATCATTTTCTCCCACGGCACTTTGTGAAGTGGTCCAGAATTATTCTAGATCACATGTATAACAACACTCAGCGTCCTGTTAATTTTATTTACAATATACACCTGTAGTGAAAGGGATTGAGAAATGATGTATGTGAAACCATTTCTTTCATACGTGGGTGACAACCAGCCGTGGGATTGCCACAAAATACACATGCAGCTGAATTTTTTTCACTGCAGGATTTTTTGGAGGCTAATGCAGCGCAGAGCTAGGATATGTTGGATTTCAGATTTGTGTTTTGTTGTTAAGTATGGGCACTACAATTTTGATTCAGCCTTGTCCCCTTTTTAGACTCTCAGACTATAAGCAGTAACCTTTCTAGGCTTTAGATTCAGGTAGGTAGCGATGTTGGTCTGACACAGTCGAAATAAATACAAATAATAATAAATTGTCCAGTAGCACCTTAGAGACCAACTAAGTTTCTTCTTGGTATAAACCTTTGTGTGCATACACACTTATTCAGAACTTGGTAGACTTTCTAAATAAAGCATATTTTATATTGATTTTTGGACCTAACAAGCATTGAGATCAAAACAAAATAAAAAAATTCCTTCCAGTAGCACCTTAGAGACCAACTAAGTTTGTTCTTGGTATGAGCTTTCGTGTGCATGCACACTTCTTCAGATACCAACTTTGATACAGATACAGCTTTGAGATGTTAGTTTCCTAATTAATCTGTATAAGTGTTATCTTAAGTTACCAGCCACGGGAAGAGAAAACACAGATTATTCTAATGAAGATGGGTATTTTGAAACACATTCTTGTACACATACATAATTGCTCCCCTTTCTCAATTTCCTTTCCCCGCTCCCCCAGTTCCATGACTTTTGCTTTGTATTTGCTTATCAAACTAAACATTGAAGATTTAAGAGTTTCTGAAGAACCATGTGCTGTAACTGATTTCCCAAATCCATCTTCTCTTCTTTTTTTTCTTCCTTTTCAAAAGAGGCTTGCTTGGGGGATGGGAAGAAGCAGAGGAAAGCAATGGATATGATTGAAATTAGGAAGGATCTTTCTCTTATTTCATGATGTGAAGCATGTGTGGGCAAGGTTTTCATCTCTAGCAGTTATTTGCCCCATGCAAAGAAACTTGAAATGAAAATAACCTTCCAAATTAAAATAGAATGTGAAGGCTCTTGCTTAAAATCACAGTCACAAGGGTATCAAACTTATAGCATGCTGGACGAATCTGATATTTAGGAAAATGTTTGTGTTACATCCTTCCTTTTTTGCTAAAAGTCTCAAGATTCTTGCTTATCATTATGTGCACTTGAAACAGAAGTCAAGGTTTTAGCTCAATCAGTGGAGCATAAGATTCTTATTCTCAGCGTTGTGGGTTTGAACCCTAGGTTGGGTAAAAGATTCCTACATTGCAGGGGGTTCGATTAGATGACCCTCGTGGTACCATCAAACCCTACAATTCTATGATTCTATGAATAACTCGGCTTCTAGGCCCTTGGACAAACATGGCTCTTGCTTGACTGAGCATTGAGAGAGAAACAGTAGACCCTAATGAAGGTAAGGTGCTTGAAATGTTTCCTATTTTTCATGTACTCTTTGACCTGAACCTTCCTCATATTCTCACGGTAAATTCATTATCAGAGTGAAGTAGGATGGAGTCACAGGCTGCCATCCTGCTCAAACTGTGTAAGAGTCTGCCCCCTCCTATGTTTCTCCTGCCAGTGGGCAACTCCACTGAGGAGAGGAGCACCAATAAGACCAGTTCATTTGGTACAGTCTACATACACAAAAATTAAATAGGTGTATATTGCAGTTGTCTTGACCCACTTCAGTCTTCTTCTGGTGCTCTAGCTCTTCATTCCAGCCATGTTGAAGTGGCTGCCATGAAATGTGTACTGTACATGCTTAATGTTAAGTACAATGTACCGGATATCTTCTTCAACTCTGCGCATGCCCAAGATAATGAAGGGTGACTTGTTTTATGCAACACCCCCCCCATCAAGTCCATAGCATACCAGCTGAAAAAGGCTTTGCTTTCCTAGGAATCTACCATGGCATCTGCGTTGGTATTCCCAGTGTTGGAAAGATGAGTGTGCCTCCATCTATGATCAGCAGACACACTTGCCTTGAAGCGTCCTAAATTAAATTGTGCAAGTGTCAACTATCGACATTTATTTCATGTTCTTCAGAATTTGATTGCGCATGTGTGCAGGTCAGCATTTTCGGCCTGACAGTTATCTTACTGTCTTTTCCCTTAAAGATCCTTTTCTAGGAGTCTCCTTAAAAACATTTACAACAACAAATACAACGCAATATGGATAGTATCCTATGTAACCCTATCAAATCTGGCTGAAGGGTTCAGGTCCATTGTATAAAACAAGGAGATAACTTCAAAAGCAAGGAGTATGTTGTAGCGAGGGAAAAGCAGTCAACTGAGAGAACCTAAAGATCAAAGGCAGAATATCTGATTTTAATGATGCAGAACATATGGTTTGCCAAAACCTTTTGGATTAAAGCAAATAGCTAATGTAATCAAAGGGAACTGAGCCCTTTGTTTGGACCCAAAAGTAGAGTGTCAAAGAACAAGAGGCAAATGCTTTAATTTGTGCTTCATGCCTTTTTTCTTTTCTTTTTTGCATGTCACACATGGAAAAAAGAGCTTTAAAACAGAAACGTAGCAGGGTGGGTAAAGTCGCTTGCTATGAAAAGCTAGCATGACTTTCTGTAACTAGAATATTCCTTGTTGACAAACCAATATTAAATTTTTCAAGGGTGGTAAAGATGATGCCTGGTACAAGAAGGCCAGACTCTGATGATGATGTTGATGTTGTTGTTGTTGTTGATGATGATGATAATACTTCTTTACTGATCATTTCATTGTTTGTTATTTCTGTAAACTACTTTGAGGGTTTTTGTTTTCTACAATCAAGAGTTTTAAAAATCTTGTGAAATAAAATTAAATCATCATCACCCAGGATTGACTTTTCAACATGCACCTGATTTTTTTTTTAAATTAGCAAGGGTGGAGAATAATCAAAAGGAAGAAAAGAAGGGGTGGAGAGGAGTAGTCGAAAAGGAGGAAGCAACAGTTAGGTTTGGAAATATGATTAAAAGTATATATTGTATACGTATATAAGTTGTTTTGCTGTAGTCATACTACAAGACATTTCCATCCAAGATGGAACACAGGAGTTCATTTCCTGCAACGTTTGACCACAATTTGAGCTAACCTCTGAAACTGCCTGTGGATCAGTGGTCTGACTCCAGATCTCTTGAGCTTGTGAGGCAAGACTGGTGTTAACCAGGGTAAGTGTGTTTGTTCTCTTTTGTGGCACCCACCACGTGGAATGCCTTGCTGAGCAAAATGCGTCAGGCCCCATCCTTATATTACTTCAGGCGGTTGGTGAAAAAGACCTTTGGCTGAATGATCTTTTGCTGTCTTTGTTCACTGTTTTGACAGCTGTTTGTCTTTCAGAATTCATGATTTTCTCCCCAGTTTCTCATGCTTGATTGGGGTTTAATTTGGGAATGGTTATTTGTCTTAAAACTGCTATTATCTGATTTGTTGGCCTCCTTGGGCTCATTTGGGAAATTAGGTCAGGTAGATTTATTAAAAATAAATAAATATGTAAAATGAGGCACTTCCCTATGTTCGTATGGTAGAGAAGAAGTGCCAGTTGAGGGTTGATGCATTCTACTGTGTCACTTGTATAGTTGGTATTTAATTACGTTGTTGGCATTAGGGACTCCAGCTTGGTGCCCATATGTCTCAGGTACTGCCCCAAGAAAGCTTAGATCTTCTCCCTCTCTTTTTATTTTTGCCCTGATAATTTTGGGTTGGTTTTTTTTTTTTTTTTTTGGTACCAAATGGTGTATAGAATTTAGCACTGAAATACTGCCTTAGAAATTAAATGGACCAGCCTAACCTTTAATCACATTTCTTTTAAATGTGAAGCTTGCAGCAGGAATGGAAAATCACTGAAAAATGTTTTAAAAAATAAAAATAAATCCTCCATGACCATTTATCATGACTCTCGCGCTTATGCTGGTAGTCAGAATGTAAATATCCTATGCAAGCAACTCTCATTCTGTATTTTGCTGTCTCAGTGCGAGATGAAGGAGTGGCATCTGAAACTCATTAAACACCCAAAAAAACACCCTCCTCTCTACATCTTCAGAGTTATTCAACATCAGAAGGCTTCTTCTACTGCTTTAAGCTAAACATGCGTGGAGGTAAAAAAAACAAAGGGGCAAGACATAAATATCAAAGAGAACTTTAATAATGTATCATCACTACCTTTGCTTTATGATGTTTGAATAGATAGGATTGCTTGGTCTTAGGTGGTGTGAGCTTTGTAGAAAGAAGCTCTTAAAGCTGTGCTGTGTCAGACGTACCCTGGAGTAAGTCTGCATCAGCTGATCCATGATATTTATTTATTGGCTGCATTTATATCTCACCTTTTCTTCAAAAGGCATGCTAACCTTTTCCACACCCAGCTGCTGTCGACACTGTTCTTAAGCTGTGCTGAAACAGCAGAACATTGTTTCATACGATGTTCCAGTTTTGAAAGTACCAGACTGAATATTTTATGATCCTGTGTTGTTCACTAACCATAGTTTAAAGTAACCAGAGTTTTCCAAGTTTGAACTTAATGAGGGAACTCTGGTTACTTGGTAACATACCAAGCTCCTCAATACATAATCTCTTACAGAGATTTTTCTCCTTTCCGTACAGGTGTCAATAGAACAAATTAGAAGGGGAGAGGAATATTTCTAACTGTGCTAGTGGATTCTTTTACAGCTTTGTATGCCTTTATGCCATGGGAATGCAGAACATTCAGCTGTGTCCTTAATTAATAGCTTTAAAATAGGTGGTGCTTTCTTCTTATTTCATCATGACTGAGGCAGTGTGTAATCTTTGATTCTGAAGTCACTCAAGTACAGCATTGGTAAGTGGTCACAGTTTATTTACAGATGACAAACAAGCTAGAGACAGAAAAACAAGCTGTATTAATGCATCCCCCTCCTTGAAATAATAAATAAATATCCATGTAGTTTTGGCATCTCCCGATTAGGACTAAGAGAGTCCCCTGCCGGAAGCCCTGCAGAGCTTATGCCATTTAGTGTGGATGGGACTGAGCTAGATGGAGCAATGGTCTGACTTGGTGTAAGGCTTTTTCCTATGTGCCTACACCCTCTTACTTGAAGGGAAATGTTGACACAGCCTCCGTTGTAGCTGTATTTCTTTGTGGTCAAATCCCTCCCCTAAAGGGAAAGGGGTGCCACGTAATTGCAGAGTCAAATGTAAAAATATGCCACCACAAACTGAAGCATCATTTGAGCATCTTCACTGAGTGCAGTTGGTTTTGCTCCTCGATAATTATATTCTTCATATATAGCATAAGTAACTCTTCCTATCACTGGAATGATTTGTTCTTTCTGAAAATAGCACCTTGCCACAAATTATAATTAAAGGCGTTAAAAGGCATACTTGACTCTAGATATGGTAAGATGCGATAGATACTCAGTGTACAGATTCTGCACACTTGCAAATGAGATGGGCTGGGGTGACCTGGTTGCAGTCTCTGGCTTACCATCTGTGATTCATTGTAATTTGTAGGAAAGCAGTCATTTAACACCTTTCGATATAACCACATTGAGCTGCAAAGTGGTGAGTCCTGACTCTGCAGCTGCTGTTAGCGCAGTTCTACAGACCAACGTTCTTTCCTGTCTGCATCATTAACATCCCTGATGCACTGAAGAAGAAATAAACAAAGAGTACTTGGATTGGGCTGTTTGGCTCAAAGAGTAGTGATAACGCATGTGTCACATTCTGCTCATGCTGCCATTTATATACAAAGTCACAACAATGACGTTTGCTTAGATACTACACTCATTTTTTATTTTTATATTTTTTTGAATGGGAAATGAAAGGACAGCTCAAATGTCCTCCAAGGTTTGGTAGCAACAGAGAAGGATTAAAACTGAGAACATAAGAAGAGACCAGCTGAATCAGACCAAAAAAACCCATCTAATCCTGCATCCTGCTCTTAATGTGACCAACCAGGTTCCTATTGAAAGCCAATAAGCAGATCAATATCATTCTTCTTCTCGTGTTCCCCAGCAACTGATAGCCTTATCCTCCATGAGTTTGTATAACCCTCTTCAAAACAATCTAAGTTGGTGGCCATTACTGCATCTTCCATGTGCTGTGTGAAGAAGTACCGGTACTTTATTTTGTCTTTCCTGAAGTAGATCTTTATGATAATGGAGAGGTTCCTGCATTGCAGGGGGTGGACTGGATGACCCTTGGGGTCCCTTCCAATTCTGTGGCTTTATGATTCTAGATGTACCAGGTTTTCTGCATTGGCTTACTAAAGGAAGTGGTAGGGAGGCAGAAATGAAGACGGTGTAATGCAGAAATAACAAATATGTAACGCTCAAATGCAAATCCCAGCAACAGAGGGTGATGTACCTTCAGTAACAGAAGTGATGGGCTCATCAGGCAGCAACTGTGATCAAGAATCAGCCATGGTTATATTTCTTCTTCTTAGTAGACCTTTGTGCAACCTGATATCTGCATGGTATCATTTTTAAAAAGAAGTCTTATTGGAATGTCTACTCCTTCCTCCCACATTATGTCTCAAGACTTTTATCAGATAAGACTGTTTGTGTTACCACCAGCCAAGTTTTTCCTTTCTCCCATTTTTGTTATCTAGCCTGATGAAGAGTTCTGGAGAATTCAGAAGCTTGCACCTGAATGCGTGAAATTTTGTTTGCCCTAACAATGACATTGTCCTAATGTGGATTTCTTTGTCTTTACTTCTTATTATGTCACACAGTTACCCTTTACTTTTTGCTGTATGGTTGAAACATAAGTGTAGAGCGGATAAAGTGTATAGAAGGAATATCACTGAGAGCCTCCAGAATGTACCGTACTCTGTGCTTTTCTAAAGAAAGTGGGTTATTAGTGTAATAAATACTTCAGAGTTGTCTATTGTTGAGGAGACAATCAACTCACAGGAATGAACAGAGGGGGCAATGCTAGTGATCACAATGGCTCTAGAAAATGGAAGGGAAGAATTATTCTGTTCCACAGACATAGACTAGAAAATGTGTTTGTTTGTTTGTTTTTTATATGTTTGATGACATCCCAGAAACTTTTCTCTTGACCTCTGGCTAACAAAACTGGGCCAGCTTTATATGTATATTAGCTAGTCTGAAGATGTTAGCAGGTTCTTCCAGTTCTTGCATCTCTGATTAGAGCAAGGCATGTGATAATTTAGGGGCCTCATGAAGGTAACAGCACACAGGAGACGGTAATTGGAGAAAACATTGTAGAAGCAAAATTCAGCAACTGCTGGATTTCATTTGAAAAACAAATGTAAATAAGCATTCTCAATCCTTGGTTTTGTGGAAAATTATAAAAGAGCCTTTGGCAGTTTTGTTTTTTGGTATTTGAGAGTTATTAAAATGATAATTTGAGTGATTTATTGGTGTATGCAATTAAATAATTGAAAATTAATACAGAATTCTTGCTTTAAGCATTGCACTATTATTTATTTATTATTATTATCTAGGATTAAGGTTAATTATAGATATGGGCGTAATTAAAATTATAGCCTGACAGATCTCTTTTTTTGGTTGATTATGGCGATAGTAAGCAATGTTTAATATGATTTATTCAGCCGTTAGCAACTCTTCAAGTTTATGACCGGTTTCACATTTATAGGAGCAATCTTTGGAACATGGTTGCAAATATAACTTTTATTTTTAGGCTGCATTGAAAGCTATCAATTTACTTCATTTCAGCATTTATTCTATCACGTAGAAGGAATGCAGTTTAAAAGAGCACTTATCAGCTGAAGTTCTCTAAAGTGACAAGAGCAGTTACTACCTGAAGAATACCCTCCTCTCTGATTCCCTCGAGCCTACGTTTTGGAATGTTTCTTGGTTGCAATATTGACAATGGCTGGATAGGCTCTCCTATGCGTGTTGAATTCTGAAGTTCAAAAACAATTTATTTTTGATAATAGCTCAGTGGCTGAGCATAGGGCTTGAGTTCAATCCCTGTCATCTCTAGCTGGCGCTCGGAGAGATAAGTGGGAGTTGGTACCATCAGTATGGTATTCAACTATAGGTAAAGGTAAAGGGACCCCTGACCATCAGGTCCAGTCGTGTCCGACTCCGGGGTTGCGTGCTCATCTCGCTCTATAGGCCGAGGGAGCCGGCGTTTTGTCCGAAGACAGCCTCCGGGTCATGTGGCCAGCATGACAAAGCTGCTTCTGGCGAACCAGAGCAGCGCACGGAAACGCCGTTTACCTTCCCGCCAGAGCGGTTCCTATTTATCTACTTGCACTTTGACATGCTTTCGAACTGCTAGGTGGGCAGGAGCAGGGACCGAGCAACGGGAGCTCACCCCGTCGCAGGGATTCAAACCGCTGACCTTCTGATCAGCAAGCCTGTGGTTTAACCCACAGCGCCACCTGGTCCCTGGTATTCAACTATATCTTTTGTTAATTATTTATCCAGGGGAGGCCAACTTGGCTCAAAAGCTGTGTTTGGAGCCTGTCTTTGAGTAGATGAGGTTAAACAGGTTGAAAGTGAATCCATACATGATGGAGATAATGTTACTAGGGAATCCTGAAGCTATTCCCAATGGCAATAGTGCGGAAGACTGACCAGATGGCCTATGTGCCTGTTCTGTCTGCAGTCAAGGTCCTTGCTCTCCCTGTTTTCTCCTCCTCAGGAGGGAAGGACTTGAATTAATGGTTTCAAGTTACAAGAAAGGAGATTCCGACTAAAAATCAGGAAGAACTTTCTGACCGTAAGAGCTATTCATTGGTGGAGCAGACTCCCTCGGAAGGTGGTGGACTTCATTAGAAGCTTTTTAGCAGAGGTCGGATGGCCATTTGTCATGGATGCTTTAGTTAAGATCCCTGCATTGCAGTGGGTTAGACTAGATGACCCTCGGAACCGCTTCCAACTCTAGAATTCTATTATTCTATTATTTAAGCTAGCCTTAAGGTTGGTCAGCCTTTCGAACAGAGAATTGTCCTCTGTAAAGTAGTACACAATGGCCACCTTCCTGTGAAGTGAACTTCATAACTTTGTGCGGATTTGAACCTGGGTCTCCCCAGTCTCAACCAGGCACTGTGACCAAATCACTAGCCATTTATCAAAGACAGGCCCTGAAGTTTCTTAGCAAAATGAATACAAAAATTGGAGGGCTTCCAGGAAGCATTTGGATTATATGTGTGGCTTACTAACAAACGATAGATTTCCATAAATGGCACCACATCTGTCTAAATCTCCTCAATGTGATTTATTTGCTTTTCATGGTAAAACACTTTTCATAAGGTGCAACTTTTAGTTAACATTTTATCACAAATAAATAGGAGCAGAAAGGGGAAATAGAAGGGAAATGTTCTTCCACCAAAATGTATTTATAACTCTGATTCGAAAGGATTTTGTTCAGTTTCCAACCAGTCCCTGGGAATGAGGTAAATACTTTGGTCATGACGGCTCTGAGAATACCACATATAAATACTTATATGGTTTTACACTCTTGGTCACCTGAACGTCTTATTGTACTGTGACGGGATTACAAGCCTGCAAAAGAAATGGCCTTGAAAGACCTGCGCTCTTGCCATCAAGGCATTCCTGGCTATCACCACACCCCTCTATTCACATTTGTGTCAGGCCTGACCTAAATTCCATTGGACTAAATGGAAAAAGTCCCTTTGACTTCCTTTGAGGCCGTTATGCACCACTTGGTGAACCTCTGAATCCTTATGAGGGGACTGCCAAAGCAGTAGCTCACACAGCAGATTGTAGCAAAGGACAAAAATGAACACGAGTGCAGAAACCTTAATTTGCTTTTTGCTAAACTTCAAGCACTTTGGCGGGGGGGGGGGGGGGCTGTACATAAACCAAAGAGATATACTGTCAGTTCTGTGTTCAGGGAACTAGCTTGTAATGACCATGCAGTGGATGTTAACACTGCTGATTTTGTTAAAATGTAAGTGCCAAGGTTTATTCTTGCCTTGGACCTCTGCTATTTAAGCTTAGATGCCTGGAGGCCAAATACAAATGATTTATTATTGCTTTAAGCCAGGGGTTGCAGATATGTGGCCCGCCAGATGTTGTTGGACTACAGGTCCCATCAACCTCAGCCAGAATGACCAGAGGCCAGGGCAGACAGGAGCTGTAGGCCAGCATCCTATGGAGGGCCAAAAGTTCCCCACCCCTTGTTAAAATCCAGGATTTTCCTCTAAAATGATTGCTCCTATCCCAGTGATGTTAGCTGATGGACAAGGGGACATGGCTTTGGTGGAAATAGATTTTCCGGATCCTCTGGTGGGCTAAGATTGGCCAGAGGTTCCCCATCTCTACTTTAGAACAGAAGGTGCAATGTTGACCCCATACAAAAAAAATTGAAGATCAATAGATTGAATGAAACATGATATAAAATGTAAGCTTCTTCCAATTAAATGTCAGTTGTAGGTGGCACTGAAGGAGGAAGTTTATCTTTTGGTAAGCCTCCACTCAGCTTTTTCACATCACTCTCTTCTGTAATCTTACCTGAGTCCCTGATGCAGGTCAGGTGTTAAATCTCAGTGTCAACACTAACAGGGTTATTGATTCATGTGTTTATATTAATCAATATATCTATTGTTCTAGCCAAAGGCCATGACAAACTCGCAGCAACAGTACCAATAAAACAATACAGATCATACATCCATAATATGAGCCAACACTCACAATATAAGAAAGAGGTTATCAGAGACGCCACCAAACTCAAATGCAGCTTGATTTCAAATTAAACCTCCAGATCACCACAACAATTTATAGTGATTTTATCTAACTCCTCTCCCCCCCTTTTTTTTGGCAGCCGGTTCATAGAGGGTCACTCTGTGTGTTACGGAGCTATTATTGTCATTCAAAAGAAACTGGGCCATTTCTGCTGGGGTGTACTTAGTTTTGTGAGCTAAGGTTTCAGAAATCGATCTCTTGGGTCTCTATATAATGGGCTATAATAGGCAGGCTAACAGATAATGAGTGATGTTTTCCTCATGAGGTTGGACACAAATACAAAGTATGTCTGCTTATGGGACCTTGTAAGGGCCATCCAAGACTGCATTGTGCATCGCTTGGAAACACAGTTCAATAAAGACATATGTTAAGAAAGCTGTTGAGAATTTGGTCAGATAACTAGCTCTAAAATGCTCTGCCCTCAAGAGTGGATACCAAGAGGAAAACCTGTTGTTTCTAATTAGTTGCAGGTCCTTTCTGGATTGTATCCAGAAGAGCCAAACCCTTAGTTGACACCTATTCAAGGGCAAAGCAGAGGTCGGTTCTGGAAAATAATAATAGTCTAAAAGAGGCATGTCCAACCGGTCGATCGCGATCTACTGGTCAATCGCGGGGTGTCCTTGGTTGATCGTGTGCTCCACAGAGAGAGAGAAAGAAAGAAAGAAAGAAAAGAAAGAAAGGGTCCTTCTCTTCAAAAAGCTCACTGAGCTCTGCCAGGAGTTGGGCATGCCTGGTCTAAAACATCTTTACAAGCTGCTTTCCAGAGTTGGTTATCACCCAATTCCATATAGAGCAGAGCAGGAAAATGCTCAATAGGCATAGTAGCATTTTTTAGAATGTACTTTCACTGAGCACTGCCGCTCTTGCCTTAATAGTTGGTCACCCAGATTCTGCTGATATTCCCAGTGGTAGAGAGTATAACTTCCAAAAAATATATACCGTCTTTCCCCCTTTTTAAGACACCGTCTTATAATTTTTTCCCCTCAAAAAAACACAGGGTGGCTTATTTTCGGGGGGATGTCTTATTTTTATTACGTCAGTATGGTACGGTACAGCCTCCCCCTGCGCGCTGAGCAGGCGGGGCAGAACTCCGCAATAGGCGTGTTTTTTCCCCACGCCTCTCGCTGGTTCGCTGGCTCCATGCGCACGGGGAACAAGCGGGGCAGGAAGAGGCGTCTTCCCCCCCCATGCCTCTCCCTGCGCGCTAAGCAGGAGGGGCTGAGGAGGCGACGGGAACAATGGCGGCACCATGGCTTACTTTTGGGGTACGTCTTACTTCTCACAAAGGTTAAAAAACCTGCCATGGCTTACTTTATGACTACGTATTAAAAAGGGGGAAACAGGGTATTCAGCTAATGGAGTTAGAATCAGAGTCCCAGATTTCAGCACCAAGGAGCATTAGAGTAAGCAATTTGCTTCCAAATGTCTATAGGGCAGGGTCAATCATTTGTTTGGATGTATATTGTTCCCTGTTTCAAAAACTTATGTTGGATAACCTGATAAAAAAACAGATCCCTGATCTTTCAGCATTGTGGCTGGGGCTGATGGGAGTTGTTGTCCAATAGGACCTGGGAATGACTGTTCTATACAGAACAAAGCAGCCTCAAGGAATGTAGGTTAGAATGTAGGTCTTGCAAATGTCACGTTTCTTTTTTTCATGCTTGGGCACTTGGGATACAGGACAAGAATGTGAAATAGGGATTTAGAAAGCTAAGCAAAATAGGAAATGAAGTAGCATAATTTCTTTTTAATGGAAGGTCACACTCCACAGCTGTTAAGGATGCAGAAGCTTTTTCCAGGGGAGTACGTGCATTTCTCTTGCATCTGTCTAGCGCTTATGTAATCTAAAGCAGTTGCTGCTATTTGAATACTTGCAGCTAGGAATATCTATCTAAATGGTAATAAGAACTTTGAAGGTTAAGCCACGCTAGTGAGCAAAGCACTCAAAATATTCGACTGTTTCATGGGGTTCCTTAAGGTTTTCAGACTTAAATAAAACTTTGGTGTTCTCTCTCTCTCTCTCTCTCTCTCTCTCTCTCTCTGCCTTTTGCTTCTGCCAAGCATGTCTTTGTCTCAGATTAATATAATAATAATAATAATAATAATAATTATTATTATTATTATTATTATTATTATTATTATTATTATTTATTTATTTATTTATTTATTTATTTATTTATTTATACCCCGCCCATCTGGCTGGGTTTCCCCAGCCACTCTGGGCAGCTTCCAACAAAATATTAAAATACAATAGTCTGTCAAACATTAAAAGCTTCCCTAAACAGGGCTGCCTTCAGATGTCTTCTAAAAGTCTGGTATTTGTTTTTCTCTTTGACATCTGGTGGGAGGGTGTTTCACAGGGCGGGTGCTACTACCAAGAAGGCCCTCTGCTTGGTTCCCTGTAACTTGGCTTCTCACAGCGAGGGAACTGCCAGAAGGCCCTTGGCACTGGACCTCAGTGTCAGGGTTGGATGATGGGGGTGGAGACGCTCCTTCAAGTATACAGGGCCGAGGCCGTTTAGGCCTTTAAAGGTCAGCACCAACACTTTGAATTGTGCTCAGAAACGTACTGGGAGCCAATGTAGGTCTTTCAAGACCGGTGTTATATGGTCTCAGCGGCCGCTCCTAGTCACCAATCTAGCTGCCGCATTCTGGATTAGTTGTAGTTTCCGGGTCACCTTCACAGGTAGACCCACATGCAGTAGTCCAAGCGAGAGATAACCAGAGCATGCATCACTCTGGTGAGACAGTCCGCGGGCAGATAATGTCTTCAAACCTTTACAAAATGGAATTATATATTTAGGAGATGCAGTAATCAGCAACGGATGTAGATGATAGATGTCAGGATTTAAGGCCAGCCCACACATTGGCATATAGGATTACGGTTTACACCACACTGCCCTCACTGCTGCCTTATGACTCCCTTGCCTCCTGGTGAGCAGCTGGGAGACCAGGGAATTGTCACCGCTGTCCACCACCTTGTAATGAGTGCTGCTTTTAGATGGTAGCCGCATCTCACAAACGGGTCATTCAGATTCATTTTTTTACTGTGTGCGCGATTGGCATGCAATGGTACACACGTGTGGCTTCCACCTATGCTTTCCATAGCTATGCCACTGTTCCCCATCCGCACCAGTGGTCTGTCTTTGATAGAATTTCTGTGCTGTGTGTTCTGGCCCATTCCTTTCATAACTACACTCCAGCCATTCATTACTTTTCCTGCTCTAGGCATGTGCTGAGACCTTGAGAGAAGAACTTCTCTGAACTGAGTTGTTGAAATTCTAATATACCTTCAGCATGTGGTAGTCAGTGGGAATGAGCACACGCGTATTGCTTGGCTTGCAAGCAACAAAATGCCTAGAATATGCTCAGGTGAGGAGCTAACAGAAGTAGGGGTTTAACAATAGACCCCGTCCACCACACATGACAAACTGCCCCTCCCCAGCATGGGCTCCCACACCACTGGTGACTGTGGGTGTATAATGGGTTATTAATTTAACAAAATTTCGACAGTAAAAGGTTACCCAGATAGATGGTTTTTGTTTTTTAAAGCAGGTTGGCATTTTGATGATGATGTCATGTGGACATTGGCCGGGACGGGAGGACCACAAGAAAATAGAGCCAGTGTTTTCCTTGTCCCCAAAGTTCAAAGGGAAGGATATTCTTTCATACAAACCTTTAATCCAGGCTGCTTGTGGGGACTACAGCACCAGCACTGTGCTCGTTGTTTATTTGAGGTGGATAAAGTTTAGCCACCTTTTGCTTAAACTTCAAAGAACGAAAAATATATATTGTGGAGGGAACCTACCCTATCTGGAGTACATCTCCTTTATTTATTGCTGCCATCGCCCCTCAAGTTACTGTACACTTTTGAGTGGCAGGGATTTGAGATCTGTGAATTTGTACCTGGGAAGGAGGCAACTGCCAGCTAAAAGTCCTCGGGCGCTGCTGAGCGAGACCTGCCTGTTTCCATTTTGCTCCTCCATGTTTTAATCTCAAGGCAAAACAGCCTGGTACAATCCCTGGGCTTGTCAGCATATGCAGTCAAGCCCTGGGTTCCCATTTAAAAGCTTTATTAAGATTAAGGATAATGGATGAAGGAGAAATAGGTTAGTAGCATGCAAAAGAAACAGCACAGCTACATCTCTAGATAGATTACACTAGGCAAACTTAAAAGAGAGGTTCAAAACCTTGCATGTACGGTATTTTGCAAGAGTCACCCATGTTGTTCAGCAGGAAGATGACAAAAGGGTGACAGGGGTGTGACAAAACGGTGAACTTTTCCCAGTGACATAAAACCAATATATTTATCCATGCAGATTGAGAGGAGGGAGTTGGCAGGGGGGAAGAAGACCTGTCATTTAATTGAGGACCAGCTGTATAATTGTGTCTGTGTGTGTGTGCGCGTAGAGGGGGGTTGGGGTGGGAGCAGGGAGAGATGAGAACATGGCATTTCAGCACATAGACAAGGAGCGCTTGGGGAGACAGCCCATCAACACATTTCAACAGCCCAGGTAGTTAGAAGTAAGAAGTGTGAACTGGGAGATAGTTCTTCTTCACTCCTGATAAGACAGAAATCACCCGGGGGGGGGGGAGAGAGAGAGATTCCTCCTGTGTTTCTGAGAGATGCATGGAACGTGACAGGACAGTTATTCACAAATGGAAAGCCAATTTATTGTCTGAGGTACAGTGGGTTCATAAAAGGGATAGGCATTTTTCACAAGCCATTCTCTTATGTATATTATTTAAAGATGTATACTCACACATCAGGGACCCAGGTGGCGCTGTGGGTTAAACCACTGAGCCTAGGGCTTGCTGATCAGAAGGTCGGCGGTTCGAATCCCTACGACGGGGTGAGCTCCTGTTGCTCGGACCCAGCTCCTGCCAACCTAGCAGTTCGAAAGCACGTCAAAGTGCAAGTAGATCAATAGGTGGGAAGGTAAACGGCGTTTCCGTGCGCTGCTCTGGTTCGCCAGAAGCGGCTTTGTCATGCTGGCCACATGACCCAGAAGCTGTCTGCGGACAAACGCCGGCTCCTCGGCCTATAGAGCGAGATGAGCACCGCAACCCCAGAGTCAGACATGACTGGACCTAATGGTCAGGGGTCCCTTTACCTTTACCTTTTACTCACACATCTATATGGGAGGAAGGCACTCCTTCTCTATGATCAGTGCAATGTATCTGTTTTGCTAAAGTGTAACAACTTGCTACTTTTACACGCGCATGAAGGTTTGTTCATTTCTTTGTTAATTTAAATATTTTGTTCCTTCACCTATAGGCTGAAGTGGTACAGTCCAGCCACAAGTACAGTACATTGCATGAGTGTGTTGTTCAGCTCCAACTAGGGAGTAGCATTCTGATAAGACCAACATTTTAGAGTCTGCTGCTGAAGAAGAGGTTGAGGAAGCGTAAAAGACATGCACCCATCTCCCCTTGCCTTTGTGCCTTGGTCCAAGGGTGTGATCTAAAGGCATGAGGCTACCATACCTTGCTAAGCAGGTATGGGTCTGGTGTGTGACTGGCTGGGAACTATAAGGATGCTACCTTGGGTTTCATTATGAAAGAAAGGTCAGATGGAAATGTAAGAAGATAAAATGTGAAGGGGAAGATGTGGGTATCTCCATGGATGTCTTTTGTGTTCTTGCATTGTCTGATCATTATCAAGTGATCCAACTTTTTTTACCTCATGTCATCCAATTTTCTTAATATTTTGTACACTTGTTGAATTCTCAAAACTAAGTTCAAATCTAAAAATTTAGCTTTTTATCTCATCCCATTTTTTAGTTATGAGGGTTTGAAATTTCAAAAAATTGACAATCTTGGCCTTGTCGGACTACACAAAAACCTTAAAAGCTGAGACCAGCATTGAGATAAGTCAAAACTAAAAAGTCAATCTCTTCAGAACTTCATGGGCTTTAATATGATATGTCACAAGATGGACTTGCTTTAAATTTTAATTTAAGTTTTTAAAAAAGTTAAATTTTAAAAAGTGATTAAAAAATTAATAAGATTAAAAAATTTCCAAAAAAACATATATTGATTATTTAATGTTTCTATGATCTACTTGCAGAATTTCATCTTGGGATCTCAGTGGGATCAAATTGAAAAAATATATTTTGTACATACACGTCTGCCTTATTGGGTTCTATTTAGGATAAATGGGTCTTCTTGGAGTAAAATACAATAGTGGAAACAAGACTTCAAACTAGAATATCAGTTACTTTAGGCATTTCTTTAGAAAGTTATGTGATTAAAAGGTATCTGAAAAGCTAGTCAGGCTTTCCATAACAGAGTGATAGCTTGTTGTTGCATTATAGAATTAACGTTTTGAAAGAATTATTGTTAGTACTTCATTTCATGAACATTACAACAAAATGCATATCAAAACAAAATTATGACGCTGCTGAAACTCTTTAACTGGTTCCAAGATAACATCCCTTCTATCTAGTTCTTATTTTCAACAAATGAGGAGTATATAGTAGACAGAGTTAATGACCTCTCAGAAGTGAGAGTAGGGTATTGTGGTTTGAGGTTTGTATTTTTGTAAATCAACTGCAGGTGAAGTGAACCTTCCAATTACAGTATTAATGGTGAATCATCATTTACAACTTGACTCAACTATTCTCTCAGTGTGGTATTTAAGAAAACCCACTACACTTCCAGTCAGGGCTGCTTTCCGGTTATTGCTACAACTGTTGAAATACTTTATGTTTTGCAGAAAGCAAAGGTGTTTATCATGTTTCCTGTAGACCCAGGTAGATTCAGGACCAGTGTGCGCATGCTACATGAGTATGAGCTGTCATACGGGATAAGCACTTCTTAAATGTGGTGCTGGCAATGTGGAATGTCTTTAAAAGGGTAACAGCTTATGATTTATGCAGTGTAATAACTATTACTTCCCAATCTGCTTTCTTCTTTCAGTGGCCAGAGTCCCAAAAGAAAACTTGATCTCAAAACTGGCATGCATTATCTGTCAACTTTATATGGCATTGTAAAAAGTTCTTCAGATGACAGCAGTATTAGCAGCATATTTTATAGATTCCTGTACTATTTTTTATTTAAAAAACGATGCCTTTGTATTAGTGAAGAGAGGAGAACAGAGCCTGTATGGGGTCGCAGGGCAGAATATGATTGCTAGGAGATGAGTCGTTGTGCACAGTGGTTCATAGTAAAAAAACAAAACCAAACATCTGGCTTAGAGATTGATTCCATGTGTATTTCCTTAAAAAGGGAGAGAGAGATCAGTCCAAATAATGACCAAAATCAATCAGCCGTCAGCCTAGAAGTCATGTATGCCGGTACTGATTTGTTAGACAACCAGAATTGCCAGCACCTTGCATAATTTGACACCGATTGACAAAGAGTAGACTGTTTTCGGCCACGGACGGTTATTAATTTGACCCCATCAAATATTCTGCAAAGTGAAATCAGCTGCCTTGCTTTTGTCTTTGTGCCCACTCCTCTCCTTTTCATCCCAACTCTAATTGTTTTAGACAAACTAGCAAACTTGTGGCCTCTTAGCTTCACACAGGAAGACGTACATTCTTTGATCCATACCAATATTCTCGTGTTCAACCTTGGAGCAATTCGTGGAGATTTACTCACAGACAGAATAGGCATTATTGGCTAGTGGAAATCAGTTCTAGCTCTTTGTTTTTAGGGTTGTTTTTCCCCCATTTCTTTTTACTTCTTTGTTTTTTCTGGTTTCTAATCTCTCTCTCTCCCTTCCTCCCTCCCTAAGAGGAGAAATAAAGTTGAACAGTTTACTCACACCTGTGTGATCTTATTACCGTAGTTCCATCTAAAATAAATGGGAATGAGACAGTGGTAGGACAAGATCAAGGGTTTGGTTCTGGTTTTTTTTGAGGGGGGTTGCTTGCTATTGTAGGGAAATTCAAATATGCGCCATGCTTTTCATATGCTTAATGACATAATTGCACATTTAATGATCAAGGGTTGACAAGGATACTATTTACTATCAGCTTTGATTAATGATGTGTATATCCACAAATTTCATGAAAAACAGATTAGGGCCAAATGGGTTGTTATACAGGAGCTATATCAACAAGAGATGTGTTCATTTCCACAAACTTGGTACTTTACAGATGTTTTGAACTACCATCTTTCCAGAACTCAGGGCATCCAATGAAGCAAAGTATTGCAAGATTCAGAACAGACAAAATAAAGTACTTTTTCCACACAGTGAAATTTGCTCCCACAAGAATTTGTTCTGATCAAGGGGAAAATAGTGTCTTGGTCAAACCACACCTAGAGTACCATCCCCATTTCTGGGCACCACAATTTTAAGAAAGATATTGATAAGCTGGAGCATGTGCAGAGGGTGACCAAATTGATAAAGGGTCTGGAAACCAAGCCTTACGAGGAACAGCTGAGGGAGTTGGGTAAGACATGGGAGGAGATAGATAGCCATCTTCAAATATCTAAAGGGCTGTCACACAGAAAATGGAGCAAGCTTGTTTTCTCCTGCTCTGGAGGGTAGGACCTGAATCAATGGCTTGCAAGTTACAAGAAAGGAGATTGCGACTAAACACATGGAAAAACTTTCTGACAGTAAGAGCTGTTCGACAGTGAAACTGCCTCCCTCAGGAGGCTGTGGACTCCTTCCTTGGAGGATTTTAAGCAGAGGTTGGATGGCCATCTGCCATGGATGCTTTAGTTGAGATTCCTGTATTGCAGGGGGTTTGACTGCATGACCCTTGGGATCCCTTCTTACTCCACAATTCTATGATTCTAAGTAATGGTGGCCACAAACTTGGATAGGTTTAAAAGAAGATTGGACCAATTCATGGAGGATGTACCGGTAGTTATCAATGGTTACTAACCATGATGGATATATTCTACCTCCCCTGTTGGAGGCAGTATGCCACTGTGTACCAGTTGCTACAGGGGCTCAAATGGACAGAATGGTAGTTGGCCTCTGGTTGGCTAATGGGGAGCCCCAAATCAGTTTTCTAAACTGGTAAGTATAAAATGATATAATTTCTGTAATTAAATGTCTAGCAACTATTAAGAATATCTTTGAAAGAGTCTCCCCTGCCACTGCCTTTGCCCCTTCCTCCCATGGCCCATAGACTGTTGCATACAGCAGTCTTATCCTCCACAGTTGTTCCAAAGAAAAATTCATTTTTGCTTTGTGGCAGCATCTACAAGAATAACCCTTATTCCTTGTAAAGTTTACATCTCAGATGAGTAGTTCATAATGGGTAATTTGCTCCTGCGAACAAGTGATTTTCAGTGTCTGGATATATCTTGCTGTGGATATTTTATTTGGCATGTTCCTTATGCATAATGAAATGTCTTTCACTAGAGATTTTCCTTTTTTATGGTTTGAGTTGACTAGACGGTTTGCTGTGATGCTTGTAAATAATATCATGTTCTCTCTCTCTTGTTCATGGCATGAGGCATTTCAGGTATGGGGCGAAAACACACACACACACACACACAAATTTCTTTCTGGCTCCTTTAAAGTTTGCCAGTGCTGGACAGAGAACTAAACGTGGCAATTGTTGTCAAGTAGGAAACACGCCCATTGTTTGGAGAATGACTGTAACTCAGCGGTAGAGCATTCCCAGTTCCATTCTCTGGCATCTGCAGGTAGGGTTGGAAATACCCCTGCCAGTCACTTAGATGGATCATTCATCCTATTCTTTTCAGGATCCCACAAGTTCTTACCAGCAGCCATTACTGGAAAGCAGGGAAGTGCAGATAGCACAATTGCAGTGAGATTAAAATGCTGGCCTAGATAGGCTTGTGGCCCAGAAGCATTCTCCTTACTCTGTCTCTCTGTCTGCTATAAAAGGACTTTTACTTGAATATGTATGGATGGATGGAAGAGAACTACAGAGAATGCAATTCCTTGCTCTGTACAATTGAACGCTAAGAAGAAAATCCAGTTGAGTTAAACGAAACTTATTCCCAAGTTCTAGTTACAGTTAAGTAGCCATGTTGGTCTGCCATAGTCAAAACAAAATAAAAAATAAAAAAATTCCTTCCAGTAGCACCTTAGAGACCAACTAAGTTTGTTATTGGTATGAGCTTTTGTGTGCATGCCAAGTGATAGTGCAATTTTCTACATACCTGCTCAGATACATTTCCAGGTGAGCAGACGTAGGATTGCATTCAAAGAGCCCTGTCCATCACTATGCTTTGCACTGAACAGCATAATTAAAAGGGTGAATTATGCAGCAGCAACATAGGTCTTCCTATTAGTATTTCAGTTTCCTTATTCAGTTGCCAGAAGAGATGTAATTTCACTTTTGGACAGCAAAAATGATGTTACTCCATTAAAATCAACTGCCTCTTGTTTTAATAGCAGATATATTATGCCCAGGATCTACCAACTGGACAAAAGCTTAAATTTGGATGCATGAGCATGCTTTTTTATGTTTGAACTACCTTCACTGTTGAATACCAGTTACTGGGAATCACATGTTGGGTGAGTGGTGTTGCAATAAGGATCTGCCTGCAGGCTTTCCACAGGCACGTACTGGTAATTGGCCACTGTGATAAGAGCATGCTGGACTAGATGGGCCTTGGCCTGATTCAGCAGGACTCTTGTTATGTTCTTCTGTTACATCTTGCCGCTAATCGTTCTCTCATCTCTCTCTTGGCAGTGGCTGTGGTTGAAATTAAGGAACAGCATGTGCTGGCTGGAACTGATGGAAGCTGTAGTCCAAAACATCTGCAGGGCACCACTTTGGCAAATGCTGTTCTAGAACACTGAATTACATTTTAACACTGTAATCCCAACCCCACTCACCTGAAAGATCCATTGAATTCAGTGGAGTTTACTTCTGAGTATGCACAGATAGGATTGTTCTGTAACTGAGAGCAGAGATAGATTGGCGTCTCAAGTTTTAAAGGTGTGGCAATGTGGTCTTCTTAAAAAGTTCCCCCTTCCCTTCCTCCAGCCTCTTGTTTTATTATGCAGCTCTAATTTGTGTGTAGTATCTGCCCTCTTGTGTATCTGAAAGTTGTTTGGAACAGCAGGAATTTTACACGGTTGTCTTCCAGTATCTTAGGAAAAGTGAAAAGCATCTGAGCACTCTAGTGAGTTGATTTTAATTCAGGCAATATCAGCTGTGGAATTAAGCCATGATGCAAGCTGTGAAAAGTACAATAGATACTTTGTTTAAAGGTTGCTTCATTCTAGATAGATGAGACAAAGAAAAAAGAGCTATTTATTATTGTTGTGCAGATAAAGCACTAAGACACAATGGGATTTGGAAAGAATCCACCATCTATTTATATTATCATTGCTGCTGTTCTTATTATTTCAACATGTATGCTGCTTTTTCATATAGATGTGTTGAAACGGCTTACAACACAAAACCAGGAATACATATTAAAACATTCATGGAATAAAAATGTAGTACCAGCTCATTTCAAAGCTCAATATGTCAATTTTAAAAAGCAGTTCATTCCAATTATACTTACTTTATAATGTTTTGATTAATTACAAATAAGCAGTATTATTAATTAAAATGCAATATCAATTTATATTCATTTATCTGTTTTTGAAATATATGTGCCATGACAGAATCAGAAATTGTAAAACTTTCCAGTGCAATCAGATTCTAATAAGTCATATTATCAGCAACCAGTTCCTTAAAAGTGCCAAGTGCAGGAGATAGCAACCAAGTTTTTTTTACAAATGCCAATATTAAAAGTGTTACATGCAGAGATTAAGAAAACAAACAATCCAAAGCAGAGGAGAGGACTGCCTACAAAGAGCTGAGCAGACATGGGGAACATGTAGTCCTCTCAATGCTGTTTGACTCCAGCTCTAGTCAGCATGGCCATTGGTCAGGGATGACAGTACTCCAGCAACATTGGGAAGGCAAAAAGTTTCCCATCTCTGACATAAAGTCTGAGAGTTTCCAAAAACTAAAAAATCCCACAATGAAGGAGGTAATGGGTTAGACCTTATAAATACCTGGCCTCCAATTATCCAAACTGACTCTTCCACTCTGACCAGGACAGTCACTAATACATACTTGCTGTTCTCTCCCTCCAAACACAAGCTCAGCGGTAGGCTAGATGTTCTTGTGTTCCTGCTCATTGGAGCTATTTGATCACTACTGACCTGCTTCTTTGCCTCTAGTGCTTCTGTATGAGTTATATGTCTTTCTTCCAAAGCCTACTTCTCCTTTACTTAGACCCCTTTGAGTCACTCACAGTATGGTTGCCCTTGATACTGCAGTGAAAATCAATTTACACACCAAATCCTGATTAGTGTGGCTACACTGATGTTTCCCACAGCAAATGTGTTGTATGGATCGCACACTTTAGATAATGTGGGTAAATGTTTACACATACAACCTTGGGAACGTAACTTGAACTCTGCTTTCCAGGTTTGTGTAGAAGGTATCTAATTATGTGCGCATGTTAACACTTGTAAGTATTTGTTGTGATGAAACACCAGTGCACTGCCAGGAAGCAGGATGACTGCATAAAGTGTGGAATTGCATAAAATGTGGAGAACCAGTGTGGGGCACCGGCTAGAGTGTTTAACCAGACCCTTTAAAAAATTGTGCGCTGTTGTTTTTCTCTGAGCTCTACCGTTCCGTTTTCTGTTAAGTCTTCTTTTCTTCAGCACACATCCCATCTGGGCTATTGAAACAGACTCTACTAAAACCATGTCTGCTTTTCCCGTGTACGCTGCTCAACTTTGGCAGTCAAGCTGGGTATGCTATCTGTTCACTGTTGGTATCATGAAGCATAGAAATGAGTCTTGCCGCCGCCCCCGTCCCTCTCTCCTCTTCCCAGATGCTCTGCACTTCCAAATAAGGGGAAAACATGTGTTTCCCAATGCTGTGATAAGTCAGAGGTATAAGTTACAGCCTTACCATAATGAGAAAGGAATGCAAAGTGCAGCCTTCTCTATCTGCTCAGAAGATGTTTACAGAATCCAAGCGAAATGCACGGAGACACGGCAGTAACCCCCCATGCTGCCATAGGTGGATTGTAGGGAACGAAAAGTCCTTATAAACTAACTTCCCTAGAAAAAGTTTCTAAAAGTTTCTAAACGTCCGTGGTGTTTAATTTTGGAAGTCGTACCTATGCTCCCTTCACCCATCAGAAAGATCATTTGGGATGGATGAGAACATAGAATAGTGAAAGTGGGACTCAGCTGAACTACTTAACTGTGTTTCATAGTTACTTTCATGAATGCTGAAAAGCAGAGATAGCATTTGTCGCTGGTCTTCCCTACACTCCTTTCCTCCTTCTCCCTGTGCTCAGGAGCCTTTAATCTGATTGGCTGTGGAGAAACACATGATTTTGTCTGACGTGATGAGATAATGGGCATTTATAAACAAAATCATGCTGTTTGCCAGTGGGACTGAATGTCCGTGTAGCCAAACGAGAGCAAAGAAAAATAACTAAACAGTGCCAAGACTAAGCAGTGACTAGAGGAATGAAAAGGTACTATACAGCAGCAAAATAAAATTAACGTTGTGCAGAGTGGCCATTTTTTCCAATAATTTGCTTAGTTGCATTGAATGTGTCACTTCCAAAGCAAATTTCAAAATTTAGACATTATTTAGCACAGCCAAAGTGAAAGATGCTCTTGCTGATTTTTATAGTGTGGGGCTTTTATCATTTTAAGAGCCATATACGCAACACAAATCTCTCTTAACTGTTTATTAGCACTCCAGTTTTGCTGATAATAAAAACCCACAATGAAGGAGGTAATGGAGATGTTTAAGATATTGGATTTATCTGTTCACTGCATTCCCAAGTTTTCTTCTCCCTTGGATGTTTTCTTCTCTCTTTCCATTTCTTCTTCTTTTTATTAGGGGTAGTGGTGAGGCGAGGGTAGTAGTTTTGATTGGATGAGCCTCCAAATAAAATTAAGGTGATGGTTCTTGTTCTTTTTTTCCATGTCCTAATCTTTCTACTCTGTTGCATCTAAAAAAACAGGAAATGAGTCAATGCAAGGGGAAAAAGCATCCCCAGCCAAAGTAACTTTCTCAATATGTTGCTAAGTTTCTAACTTCTGAAAGGGAAATAAATAAATAAAAACAAAATTAACAGTGCCTGGCACTGAGACACCTACAGACCGTAAAATCGGAAGTCTTTTCCTCTGCCAGATGACATGGAGGGGTTGATTCTGTTTTCGAGCTCTTAAAAGAGCTTTGTTTTTAAGAAGATAATGTTCGGGGGGTTTTTTGGTGTGTGTTTTTGAAACAGAATAATGACTCTGGTTTGTTTATTTATTCCCCATCATGTATCTTCTTTAAACACATTTGTGTCTAAAGACTTAGCTTAATCTACCAGACATCAATAGCACACTTAGTATTCTTCTGAGTTAGACTTCATGGTCCATTCAGTTGCCTCATTTCACTTCGCACATAAGAACTAAACTTTAAGCATAGGTGAGATGAGGCCATGATTCCTGGGCCTGGAAGGATCTTGTGATAGCCGTATACTAGGGATGCGTTTGTACAATTATGGCAGTAAAATACCTATGTGCCAAAATCTCTCCCTGCCACACTGCTATTAAACATTACAACAGGAACACCTTGGCTGTCAAAAAGTGGCAACCATAACTGGTCATTTCCTAGATTCAGGTAGGAACCCATGTTGGTCTGACATAGTCGAAATAAATAAAAATAATAATAAATTGTCCAGTAGTACCTTAGAGACCAACTAAGTTTGTTCTGGGTATAAGCTTTCGTGTGCATGCACACTTCTTCAGATACCAAATGCACTGATCCTCATATCATTCAGATATCTGAAGAAGTGTGCATGCTCACTGCCCTCGCCTGCTGCGCCGAAACAGTGCTGCGCCCGGAGCCTCCGCCTCTTCTCCGCCGGAGGAGCCACCCTCCAGCCACTGCCTGCCTCCTCCAGCCCCACAAAAACTGCCGGCTGCGCTGTAAAAAGGTCAGCAACTCTGGGAAACGGGAGGGGGGCGCCGGAGGGATCTTTGAATCACGGCGCCGGATATGCTTAAGACGGCCCTGCTGATGGGAGTCTTAACAACATCTGGAACTGTGGTGCTGAGGGACATAGGAGAGGGCCTTCTCAGTGGCTGCTCCCAGACTTTGGAACCCCTTCCCTAGATAAGTTAGACTGGCTCCCTTCTTCTTGTCCTTCCGCCAGCAGATGAGGATCTTATTCCAACAGGCTTCTAGGAACTGACTGCTTTTAATGAAAGTACTGGTGCAATGCTGTTTTTACTGTGATTATTGGTGCGTTTTTAATAGATCTTTTAAAATTTATATAAGGTTTTAATTCTATTAATGTTTAATAGTTTGTTTTTAAATTGCCTTTTCTCTATGATTTTAGCTGTTCCTATTTTATCCGTATGCCCGTTTAGGAAAAGAGCGGTGCATAAAGAAATATATAATAAAAATAATAGAATGTTAGACTAGGACTGATGAGATTCAGATTCATCTCTCTGCTCAGCCACGAAGCTCTCTGGGTGACCTTGGGCCATTTCTCTTGGCCTCAGTATACCTCATGGGATTATTACGAGCATGAAAGGTGTGCTACCTTGAACTCCTTGGAGATATCATTATTATAAATGATAATAACAATAAATAACAATAAACAATCCAGCTGTGTTATAGATATAGCTGCAGAAATGATCTGTCTGCAATGTAATCCAACAATGTGGATGAGTACATGGAGGGATGGATAGATACAGTAGATCTTAAAGTTACAGCTGTGTTTAATATAAAGAGATGGTATACATCCCTTGACAAAGATGGATTTGTCTACACTATATATCATCTTGTAAACAATTCAGAGGACATGGCCTTTATCTCCAAATCCATTTCAATGATATCATTCTGCCAAATCCTGAAATGTATAGTGTTATTTTTTGAGGTGCTGATTAGAGTAAGACTTTAAGGTCCTTCCCTCGTCACATGCTTGACCAAAATACATAACAGGGTTATCCAAATAGCTCAGTTCCTTCCCACCCACCCCAGGATATTGCATCTCAGTAATGCAGTTTATTTCTGTTCTCAGCCTTTGCTACCAACTTTTAAATATTATTTTAGCCACAAGAAAGCTGTATAAGAATGTACAAGTCATTTTTTTACGACCTAAACAAAAGCAGGGGCTTTAAATCATTAGTCTTAATAGCGTCTGCTGAAAAAAAGCATGAAAATAGGAAACAAATTCAGAACCAAATTTGGCCCAACAGACAGAATGCCTGCATTATTTTCTTTTTTTAGAGGAGAAGTAATCATTTCAGTGCACAAAAGCAGCAGTTTCTCTCTGTTAGGGACTTTGTTGAATGTTAACACTTGGGTCATTTTGCCTTTAAAGCACAGCACAACTTTTAAGTATACAAAAATACATTTTATTTTTATTTTGATAAATATGTTCATTAGCAGCTTCCATTGCAAACCACATAAATTCAATTAAAAATATGTGCACCACTAAACTACAGTTGCCAAGTGCATCTGATTGACAGTGGCTGTTTCTCCCTCATCTCATGTAACTCGCCATTTACTTATAACCAAACTATGCTTTCTTATCAGTGGTTGGGGTGAAGGAAGAGGTGCTGATGAACTGCTTGACACCATCACTGTAGGTTTTCATGGAACAATGAGGCTGGGGGTTGTCCATTTTAGCAGGGGATACCAATATTCACCCCTTCCTGTTTCAGGAAGATTTGTGTAGACTCCCCTGTTAAAAGAGGCATCATTTTAGCAGTGCTTTCTGCGCCATTTTGAATGGAATCCTTTACTAAAACGTTTTGAGCATATGGCTTCCCTCAGAGAATCATGGGAACTGTAGTCTAGCCCCCAACGGAGCTACAATTCCCAACACCCTTAACACACTACAGTTTCCAATCTTCTTTGGGGGAAGCCATGTGCCTTAAATGTTTTGTGTTGATGTGACCAAAGACTGGATAGATACAGTGACCATTTTGTCACATTTTCTGCCATACATTTTGCACCTATCCATACCTAATGTGTGATTATATATATATATATATATATATATATATATATATATATATATAATATAATATTACCACTTGGCAGGGTGATATAGATAACCAAATACACTGAGGTGATGGAGCTCAGCCAGGAATAGATTGGCCATCTTTTTATCATCTAGTTTGTATTCATCCAAATGACTTACCGGTACTCTGATTCCTGGCATTTTCCAATTTCAGGATGTAGTGGTAAACCATGGTTTAGCATTATTTACAAACTGCGCCACTTTGAGTTTCATAGGATTTAATCTTATTGATTGGATTTAAGTGGCGTTTAATCCAAAGTAACACTAAACCACTGCTACATGTATGAGCTGGAATAAGTCTGAGTGGGACTTTGACTTTCCCTTCCTCTCTCCTCCCCCTTCATGGCCGGGTAAAGAATTTTGACAGAGTTAAATCTCACTTGTCTCTGATTGTCATTGCGTGTGAACCAAACATTGTGGTTTATAACAAATGCTGGTTAGTTTCAGAAGCTAGCTTCGGAAAGCACGGTTTGAAATTGGCTTGTTTTGAAACTGACCCAGACTTTCTGATAAACCACAATCTCTCAGTAGGCAATAATAAACCGAGATTAGGAGAAAACGAAACTAAATGCTGTGAAAGACAATTTCCCAGCTGTGTAAGAGGATGAGAGGGGAAGGAGGAGCTCAGGCCTATGACAGTTTATGCATGTAGCTCTGAATCACAATGCCAGCCAGGATTTTGAACTACGACTCCCATCATCCCCAACTAGCATGGCTAATTCTCAGGGATGATGGGAGTTGTAGTCTAAGATATATGGACACCAGTTATGGGAAGGGTGGTTTAGCTAGAGTTAGGGTTATTTTCAAATATGTTTGTCCAGCCATGGTGATTGCAATTTATAGTTACTCATGTATACTGTGTGCAAGGTATAGCTGGATTCTGCTGCATATAAATTTATTTAATAAACATTTGAAGAGTTGACTCCAGCAGCAAAAAACTACACACACACCCCGGACACAAACTCTGTTGCTTATCATGATGGCCTCATTGAGTTAGGACGCTTCTTTTCAAAATACAGTTTCTCTCTCACCGCCAAAGGAGCACAAGCGAACAACAAAGAACCTACACAAACAACGCTGACACCAAACCCTACCGGTATATATATCAAGTAAAATAGAAACATCGTCACCCCACCCACCTCCTTCCCCCCTTTCTTCCTAATGTCTCAACAAATGAAACTGATCTGCAAAAATGTTACATGGAAAAAATACAAGAGAGACATTATACACACCTTTGTAAATCAAGAAAATCTTTAATAATAATAATAATAATAATAATAATAATAATAATTTTAAAAAATACAGTTTCTAGTCTCCCTCTTGACAGTCAGCCATCTCTGTATAGATCTTTACTGGCAATCGGTCTCCCTAGAAAATTATCTACATTATCTTCCCAGCTGGGTAATCTACATTCTCACACAGTGGAATTAGTGTCTTATCATAATGCCCAGTCTCTTATTACTCAAGAGGGGTGGAGAGGGCTGGATTGGGATGCTACCAGAAGCCTGGGTGTGAAGAGCCCACACAGATGCTTATTTTAGCCTCAACCTCATTGGCTTTCTTTTATTTTAGGTATTTCAGATAGCATCTTATGCATATCTAGCCTGTTCTTGTTAGCACATCCAGTGCAATGTGTCGGCTGCCACTGGAAGAGTAATCAAGAAGGGTGGGTGGTTCCTGTCCTTACCAGGCAATCAGGAAGTCAAGGAGGTTTTATTCAGCACCAGCAAACATGTGGTTGCCAACAGATTAGCAGCCTTTCACTGATTTCAGCAGCTTGTGCTGGATTGGCTAGTGAGTCAGCTACTGTCCTAGTAGTATGCTGATGGAGCTTTTTCTTGCCACCACCTTCCAACAATTATCAGTAAGGGCAGGCATTCCTCTCTCCCTCTTGATCCTTCTGCTGTGACAAGTGTCAGTTCCCACTGATAAACGGCCACCACTGTCCCTAGGTGAAGTCCAACATGACGGCTCTCACATCCCGAGATCGTCTTACATTCTGGAAACTATATCAGTCATTCAGTTTCCTACGTTCATGTCTTTTTAATTTCATTAATTTAACATGATGTTATCAGCATCGCCTGTAACAAATATTTTTCACGATTCAATGTACATTAAATTCTCCCTTAGATTTATGTTTCGAACATGCATGGTACAATGTAAAAATTCCACATCAAGCGATGAAAAAAATATAGGTTGCACATATTCATAAGGAATACAGACCACGTGAAGCCTTCATAGGCTGAAAGCAAGAAACATTCAAGGCCCAACTACATTTTCCAATAAATGAGTTTTTCCCACCATTCAACATGATTTGAGATTTAAAAACCACCACCAAGGAATAGCTGTGCTCTGTGTTCCTTTTGAATATTGCAATCTGGTTTGTTTGTTTGTTTGTTTGTTTGTTTGATCACATTTGGAATTTTTTTTTCTGAATTTTTAAAATGTTTTTTAAAAAATAAATAAATAAAATAAATAAATGAACTGCATGTTCTAAACATAGCTGGTGAGACCACAGCAGGCTGGGGAGGAGGTGTTGCCAGTGTATGCGTGTTGTCGTCCCTTCCCCCCCCCCCGACAAATACTTTCTGAAGACTGGCAGCTTAAATCAGGAGAATGGCTAGGAGAATGTCCCATCAGTATCCCCAATGTCACCCTTCCACAATTTCTTTAAAAAAGGAAACTCAATAGAATATCTGTTCACATGTCTGCTAGCATCTGGGCCCTTAGAAATATGTGTATATCTTTGAACAGGGAGAGCAGAATCCACATTTCCATCTCTTAACATCTTCAAAAATGCAAGGAGGAAGAAACAATCTGATAACTTAATCAGAACCTTAAATGTGATGATTTGTTCAGCAGTGACAGGCTTCCTTCTGGGCACGTCCCCCTGTCCTTGTTTCTTGTCCCTTTCCCCATATGTCAGTCTGGCCACTTATCACCATCTGCTCTCCAGGACCTCTCTCAGAATATTGCACAACACCTTCCATACCATCAACAGGAAACTCACATCAGTCACACAACCGGAGTTAAGAGCCATTCACGGGTGTCCTTACGCCATTATTATTCCTCTTCACTTACATTTCTGCTTTCTGGTTCATTTCTTGGTAGGTACATTCAGGGAATCACATTTTTGTTTTGTCCTTCCTTTCCCTTTTAACAACTACAAAACATGTGTGGACATGTTTTTATCACTGAAGCGGTTGGCAATCATTTCCACAAGTTCTCCAGTAATCGTCAAGATATCTAAAAAAGTCTGCAAATATATGTTTGCCAAAAACAATGGATCTCATTTATTCATCTAAAATGGTAATAATTCCACATTTTCTGCAACAGGGTTCAAAGCAGCTAATAACAATAATCAAAGAAGCAATTGTACAATAGTAATGGACCCACTGAAAGAGTGAAAATATGAAAAAAGTGCAGCAGCCTTTAAAACAATTTGATCAGAGAGTTTTTAAGCAACTTAAAAATGATTCCGCGAGAAAGCAGTCAGTCATGATGCAAAGGGTTTCCTAAAAGGGGACAAGATAAGCCTCCCCTGGGAAGGAATTCCAGAGCCTGGGTACAGCTGCTGGAAAGTCTCTCTTCCTGTTTTCCATTAAACATATATTCAGATAGATGCTGTGTTTTTTTTTCTATTTGAAAATGCTTGTATGCCAACATTATAAAGAGATTGACCTTAGACATTGTCCATTGTTCTTGCACATCATCGCTTGCTTACTGCACCCCAGAAGGATGGCAATGGTCTCTGACTGCTTTTTCATTTCCCTCTTAGTTAATATTTACTCATTCATTCTAAATCTGGATGCTATGCCTGCCAAAAAAAAAATTCTGGCAATGAGGAATTGAGCATCTATGTCCTGCTTTTCTGTAGCAACATTTTCTAGAGGGCCTGTCAAGAAAACATTTCCAGGAGTTCCAAGTTCCTAACAAATGTTACATGCAGATGCCAGTGAAGTAGCACCAAAAAGGAGGATCATATGGTTATAGACACTGCTGTTAAAATCTGAGTCCACAGTTCTAAGCACATGGAAATATGGTAATGTATTAGGGGCAGCAGAAAACTTTGAAATGGAGATTTCAGTCATCAGTTTCAGCTTGAACCCCTTTTGGGCACTCTGGATGACATCCTCAGAATCCACTGCACTCAGTTATGTTCAATGCTGTAAGCAATTTGGCTGCATTGTGAAGTCTGGATTAGTTAGTTTGGGTCTTTAATTCAGTTACTCTGGTTCATTTTTGGAGTACGGCGCAGGGAGAGCGGCTCACAATTCCTATTTATTATACTTACTCAGCTCTGAACAGCTTTACGTGGGGTCCAAGTTAGTGCTGCACCAGTATCTGACCTCCAACTTCTCTTTAAAGTTTTCTTTCCTTGAGAAATAGGCTTCCATTTATATTTATTTTTTGGGGACTCATTTTAAGGATATTTTTGAATTTCTTTAGAATTCCAATGGCTATGGAGTTTTGAACCTGCCTTATTGTTACAAGGTGGCTGAGAGTGATTTGCGGGTTTTTCTTTCCAGTAAGCATTTGTCCAGTTCTGCAGTCTCCCTAGCTGCCTGCTCTTCCTCATCTGAGAAAAAAATAATAATCAAAGGGAGGAGTTACTTTATGGTGGGGTTTTACTGAAGTGCAAGCATCCGGGAAGGCTACAGAGTGGTACGGCTGAGATGATTTGCAGATGAAAGAAAAGGTGCCTTTAACAGATTTAAGAGATTAGTGGCTCCTATGTTAAAGTTGCTTTTAATATATAAGGATAAACTTTGTCAAAAGAAGGATCCATCACATTTACAAACACCCCTCAGCTGCCTCAAAAATATGCTAAGTGTGACACAAATCCTGTACCACACCCATCAGAATTTTACCAGCATTTTCCTTCCCCTATGATCCTTTTCAAATCCAGTTTCCTTTCTTATTAATTTAAAAGGCCAGAGAAATTTTTAGCACAGCAGAAGTTGCCATGCTTTCCTGTACGACCAATATCCACATTGCCAGGGCAATCCCCTGCTTGCTGCTCTCAAAACTTTTGGGGCTGCTCAGGGAACATGGAGGCCTGGCGAGTGGCTTCAGTGTGCAGTCGCCCATGGCGCTAGTGCCAAGGAGAGGCTGCTTAAGCCCACCCCGCCCCCTCCTGGCTTCTTCATTAGTCGGACTGACTCACAGTGTCCAGACACTGTTTTTGGAGGACCCAGCAGGTATTATTTGTTCGTCAGCTGATTAACTTTGCTGATGGGTCTTCTTCACCTACTCTGTGCTGATGTGTTGGAGGTGTCATTAGCTGGTGGTAGTCATTAAATACGTTAATCGGGCACAATGGTGGGTAGGTGCAGGAAGTTGTGAGACAGTTTGGTGAGCACCCTTAAGCACTTTTGAAGCGGAAGGGTATAGTCCCAAGACGTGCCTTCAGGGCTGTGGGGCTTGATGGCACCTTTGGGAGCCAACCTGCAATGCCTCCTGGAATTGTGGGGTCCAGGAGAGGGAAGAGCAGGTCTGTGTGATATCTAGTATCACTTGGCCACGAATTAATCCAAGCATTATTGTTTCGCTTCAAGGAATTTCTAAGAGGTTGTTAGACATTTTAAGAAGGTGTTTAGCTTCCAGCATGGACAGCATTGAATTATGGTGCTGGAGGAGACTCTCGAGAGTCCCATGGACTGCAAGAAGATCAAACCTATCCATTCTTAAAGAAATCAGCCCTGAGTGCTCACTAGAAGGACAGATCCTGAAGTTGAGGCTCCAGTACTTTGGCCACCTCATGAGAAGAGAAGACTCCCTAGAAAAGACTCTGATGTTGGGAAAGATTGAGGGCACAAGGAGAAGGGGACGACAGAAGATGAGATGGTTGGACAGTGTTCTCGAAGCTACTAACATGAGTTTGGCCAAACTGCGAGAGGCAGTGAAGGATAGGCGTGCCTGGCGTGCTCTGGTCCATGGGGTCACGAAGAGTCGGACACGACTGAACGACTGAACAGCAACAACAACAACATGGACACAGATTAGAAACTACTCTCTTTCCACACCATTACAGCCGCTGCTGGGATGTGTTTTTAAGCAACTGTTATATGGCTAATGGTTGGTTGTTTCCCCACCAAAAGGACCTATGGGGAAAATTTGTATAAACCCTAAATCTCAAGACATATTGGGCTGATTTGGAGAAATGAAAAAGATGTCCAAGCCACAGGCTTCCTCTGAATCTTTCCAAACTAAATCTGGTTCTTCCCAAAATTTCACAAGTGATTCAGATGCAAGGGATGGGCAGAGACTGTTTCTGCAAAAATCGCACCCCCACCCCCATTTTCCCTAGGAGGGAAATGCCAGGGTGGGGAGATAGAAGAGGAAGAAGTGGGTGGTATAGTTTTGGGCAGTGCTTTTTTCTAAAAAAATGTTTAGGGGTACTCTTCATTTTCCTACTCATATTGAAATACTGCCCCTCAATGAGGCCAAACTTAGGTTCACAAAATGTTTAAGTCTTGCGTACCCCTGTGTGCCCCCCAGGGGGGAAAAAGCACTGGTTTTGGGTCACAAATAATAAACCATATCAGATTTATATTAGGTTATTGGGGAAGCTGATACTTGTTCCATTGCAGGGTGCCTGATACTCATTCAACCTTGCTGTTTGCATGATTCTTTAGTATGTGTTATGCATACAGTAACACAAACTGGCTCACATGTGTTTTGAAACTGTTTGCTTTTTTATTCTTGAGTGCCTTTATTAATAAGGTGACTGAAAATAAACAGTAGCAAACTATTTGTGAATATTTCCTTTCCACCCTGGCCAGAGGGTTTGGGATGGATTGCAATACACAGTTGTTCCATTGTTTTAATTCTCAAAACAACCCTGTAAAGATAGACTCAGTGAGAAAGAGTGACCTGTGCAAGGTCACCGAGGCAGCTGTCATTAAACAGGATTTGAACCAGCATCTTCAAGAGCCACATACTCTGAGAGCTCTGTCCATTCCTACAGTGTGATTTCAGATACCTCTTTGGTCCAAGTGATCAAGATCCGTGTGCTTTAAATGTGTGTTGGATGCACTTAAAGTGTATTGTGTGGGATGGCAAAGGGCAGATTCACACCATACATTTAAAGTGCATTCAGCACACAGGCACTGTCTGCAGCACTGAACCTCTTGTATCTGTGAACAAACTTGTGGATTTGGGTTTTCTGAGAGGCAGTGCCTAGTCCAGTGGTTCCTAGAAGGGAGTGGGATTTTGTATTGGTTTCTCAACACCCTAGCCACTGCACACCATATCAGAACTCCAGTGTGGTACACTAAGCTACCACTCTGTGTTTGGGAGGAGAGGCAGGATGCAAATGATATAACTAAGTAAATGTGAAGATAGTAAAATTCCTCTTCGTTTCTCTATGTGTTTCAGCATGCTAGCACTGTTGTCATGTCATTCAAGCAGATGGTGATGGTGGTAGCTTCAGTCTAGTGCAACAGAGCAATTGTGTGCACTTAGCGCCATTGTGGCACTTGTTTAGTGAGAACCGAAGAGTCCTCCGTTCAGATTTTGCCTCTTCAGTAAATTCACTGGCCTACCTGACTTTGAGGATGACATATTTAAAGTGCTTTGAAACCTCTAAAGCAGTGTATTAAAATGCTAGGCCAGTCTTTCCATGAGACTAACGCAGCCTGCTGGTTGCAAGAGAGACTCATTACTGAAAGCCAAGAGTGTTAAAAACAACAACAACAACTTCTTTCTGATTACCAGAAAGTGACTGTGGGTGACAAGAGATCACAACTTGTTTGTCTTATGACTTATTGTAGGTTTCCTTTATTGCAACCACCACTAAACACTGTCAGACACAGGAAACATACTAGGCTTGGAAGGATATAAGGCCAGACAGTTCACATATATATTTTTGTATCGTGCTCATTAAATTAAAGGGGTGTAGTAGACTTGATAAATGTTAGCATTTGACACATGACTGAGCATTGAGGGGTGTTAATGTTATTTAAAATTGAAGGGCATGACCCTGACAAAGTTGAGCATTTAAAAGTCACATCGATTTCAGTGAGCAGCATTACATTCATGCTTAACTGCCATTGAAATAAATGGAACTTGCAAGTGTTCAGCATTGACTCTATGGTGCCCAATGTTAAGAAACTACAGTAAAACTTGTATACTCAGCACCCCCTGCTGATTAGGCAACATTATGTACACTTCAGCTGAGGAAGAAATCCTTTAATTTAAAGAAGGAAATGAGCAAAATGGCACAGGAAAACAAGAGGTGATTTGTGTGTTATTTTGGTGTATAAATTACTAAATTACTAAATTACATTTTTTTCATTTTAGCTTTCACTATAAATATTGCCTGATATATATGGTATATGCCACCCCCTCCTTGACGTTGGATCTCTTATGGTATGGATGGATTTTGTCACAGAAGTAAATAACAGCTTGTTTCCTTGGGAGCAATTGGAAAACAGAGTAAAAACACTACTTACTGTTTTTGAAAGTTGTGTCAGATTGTCATGGCAATAAAGAGTTGCATCATGTTTCCATGACTACTGAAATCATAAAAGTGATTTAAGGAAAATCAAAGAGGCACCCTATAGAAGGAGATACATGTGTGTGTGCGCACAGTGTGTGTATGTGATATATGTGATTTTGTGTGTGTGTGTGTGTGTGTGTACATGCATGCACGCACTGACATACACACATAGACAGACAGACACACAAACACATATACATAGAGACAGAAAGTGTGTGTGTGTGTGTGTGTGTGTGTGTGTGTGTGTGTGTGTGTGTGTTAAAAGTTTAGTGCTCCCCCTCCTTTGCAAGTTAAATTATATGTGGTGCTTCTACTGACGAAAAAACATTTAAGGGATGAAATGGAGAGAAAGCCACACTGCTGTTCCTAACATCCCTTACTAAAGTTGTAGGACAGTGAAATTGGTTTTCTTCTTCATTCATGGCTTTCTTTTAAGCAAAAATATCCCAGCCATCAGAACAACAACAATGAAAACCCCAATAGATAGCACTGAAGTTCTATCTGAAGTTTCAAAATTTGCTATTTTTAACCTAACTGTTCCCTGTGGGTATCCATGGTTAAAAGACACATTAGAAAATGAAAACTTTTTGTCCCTACCAAAGGCTGTTCCAAGGTGTTTGTAGCTCTGAAGATCTCTTGTTGGAACGAGCAGACCAGAGGCCACATCTAGTCTTGTGAGTTCTTGTGTAGTTTCTATTGGCACATAAGCCCTCAAAGTTGACGAGCTGAGCTTGAAAAGCGAGCGCTAATTTGTTTGTTAATGAACATTGCCACAGACAAGCTCCTCATATTTCACAGATGAAAATAGTGCCATTGGTTGCCCTGCGTACGTGTTACCCGTGTGGAGGGCAGTGAGGGTTTCATGCTGGAGTGATCCCAGTCTTGCCATTCCTCTGGCACCATGTCACTCACTGTACTAGCTCTTCCCAATGGCGGCGGTTTGCCAGAGATCCCTGCGCATGCTTAGGGGATCCAAATGGCCAGGGCATCCAGATGTGTGCAGGGTGGGGGGCATTTTTGTATTCCATGCTTGCTTGCCACCTACCCTTTAGTTCAGACAAGATCTTTGTTTCTGCTTCACAGATGTGCGTAACCATGGCCAATGCGATGGTATCCGTAGAGCATTTGGCTATTAAGCCATAGCCTCACAACCGATCTCCATGCGGAGAAGCCCCCTTCCTTGCTCAATGTAGGAAGGCCATGGATAGAGCTGAGAGGAAAGCTGGAGGTGTAGCCGGCATGCACAGCTCTGCGCAACCCCCATGTGCACACTTCATGCCCCCCACATGTATTCTTCAAGCGCATTCATATGTCTGGTTTCGCACACTGCTGTGTTGCCCAATAGTTAACTAGGGTTTTGCAGATCTAATTCCACTGTATTTGTTTCATCTAGTCTTGCCCCTCCAGACAGTTTTAACAGGCCATTTAAGAGCAGTGCAAGTTACAGCAAGTTTTTGGCATTACTAATGGCCAGGTAGTATTATTTTTTTAATGAATGTCTGTTTTCTATATTTACTGTGCTTTCTTTGGAAAGAGGCCCGTGAAACAAAGTATTAAGAAAACACACGGCTGTCCTGGAATGTGTATATTAGCTGTAGATTATTTCCTATTAGCAGATTAGCTGTGAGGCTATTGGCTTAAAAAAAAATGTGTGTGTGCGGTGGGGGGGGGATATTTTAAGGAATTTTGTTTTGTAACTGATGCAAGCCATGGGGAGAGAATCGCCACCATGATTGGACAAGGAGAATTAGCTACTGTTGCCATGGTCACTGGAGTCCACAGTTCTATTGTTAACTTTTTAGTGCTCCACAATGAGATGTTACAGCAAGAATCCCCTGGTTTGTTAATGAAATTCTAGGCGTGGATATTTTTGGGGAAGAGGGGCAAATATAATTTTAGATCCTAGATGCTATGTTGTATTTCCTCCTGCTTTTTTTATTATTGCATTCTGTCAGCAGGTGCTGCTTGCGAAGAACTGTTTCTATAATAGTTCTCCATTGCTGCATACTTTTTTTTCCCAAGAAGCATTTGGGTCAGTTCTTTTAGGCTGAATTTGGCATTTGCTTTCTACAGTGGCTCAGCAGAACAATATTCTCCTATACTCCTTGCCAAGTGTAGAAACGAGATGTGCTGAAGAAACCTGTAGACTGACCACTCGGCCCTTTCTACTTATTTGCTTTTTTTATATAAGCCTGTCCAGCAGTTGCAGTTGCTGTTTTGCAAACAGTTCCTGGCATTGCCATTTATCCATTGAGGGTAATTTAGCACCTCTATATAATTTTATTTTCTGCAGCATCCATTTTGCTGCTTTCTGGTACTTGGGAGGCTATAGGATGATGTTCTTATTAGATTGCAGTGGAACCTCTACCTGCGACCATAATCCGTTCCGGAGGTCTGTCCAGAGGTCGAAATGGGTCGCTGGGAGAGGCGCTGTTGTGCGCAGGCGCTGGCATCGATTGCCCGTTTCTGCGCATGTGCAAGTGGTGATCAGCACTTCTGTACATGCGCGAAGGGCGATCGCCGCTCCTGAACATGCGCGGATGGCAGCAAACCTGTCAGTTACTTCTGGGTTTGCCGTGGACATTGGGCGAAATGGACGCAAGCGGAGGCAGACGTAAGAAGAGGTTTGACTGTACTTAAATTCACTATACAAAGTGCTAGTATAAACCCTTACCCGGTTCAGATCCTCAATGCCTTAAGGATCGCCTCTCCCCGTATGAACCGACCTGGACTCTGTGCGTGTCATCTGAGGCCCTTCTCCATGCTCCCACCCCAGAGAGGTTTGGAGGGTGGTAACAAAAGAATGGGCCTTTTCTGTAGTGGCTCCCTGATTGTGGAATGCTCTCTCAGAGAAGATCGCCTGGCGCCATCTTTACAGATCTTTAGGCGTCAGGCAAAAACATTCCTCCTTACCCAAGCCTATGGCTATTAAATAATCTATGGCCTGTGGAAGTGTGGGGGTGGGAAGAAACTGTTATTATGATGACTACTTTATTATTAGGCTGTCCATCAGTATGCTTTTCATTATGTTTTTATCATTGGTGTTCTGTAATGTGTTTTTAATGTTCTACACCACTCTGGGATCTTCTGATAAAGGGTGGTAAATAAACTGTAACAACAACAACAACAACAACAACAACAACAACAACAACAACAACAACAACACAGTGTCCGGGGAACTTTACAGCAATGTAAAAATGAAATGCAGTGGTACCTCGGGTTACAGACGCTTCAGGTTACAGACTCCGCTAACCCAGAAATATTACCTCGGGTTAAGAACTTTGCTTCAGGATGAGAACAGAAATCACGCTGCGGCGGTGTGGTGGCAGCAGGAGGCCCCATTAGCTAAAGTGGTACCCCAGGTTAAGAACAGTTTCAGGTTAATAACGGACCTCCAGAACGAATTAAGTTATTATCCCAAGGTACCACTGTATTGAAAGCAATTAGAACAATTTACAATTGTAATACAGTGGACCCTCGGGTTACGTTACCTTCGGGTAATGTAACATTCGGGTTGCGAACGCGGCAAACCCGGAAGTGTATTCTTTCGGTTTTTGCCGCACGTGCATGCGCAGAAGCGGCGCCTCTACTTGCGGATTTTATGGGGTACGTACAGACTCCTGAAACGAATTGCATTTGCATCCAGAGGGTCCACTGTAATAGGGTTGGCCCTTAAAATATTTCTCAGTTAGCAAAGGTCGGGGGAAGGAGGCGCATCTGTAGCACACGATGAAAACAGCTTTGAGGCTGCCAGGGAGAGCTCCTCTCCTGGCCACACACACATGCACACCAAACCTCCAAGGGTGCTGGAACTTATGCCAGTAGCAGCAGAGAGTTTCTGTAGGGAAGGAAGTGGGCTTTTAGATATGTGGGGCCTAATTATGATGTAAGGTCCTAGTAATCAACAGGTTTATATTTTCCCTACCCATTGGTCTCTGGCTTCAGGTTTGGGTATCAGACATATTGTTGACTAAACCAGGTTTTGTTCTGTTTAACTGCAGGAGGGAGGAGTTTACAAATGTTTTCATTGATTGTAGGCTCCACCTACATGGTGAAAGTCAATTAAGCTGTGTCTCCGAATGAGCTTAAGGTTAGCAGGCTTCAGTTGCTGAGATCTCACCCTGTCCAAACCCACTCGGTCCTGATAGATCTACTATCTTGGCAAAACTGCTCCTTTCAGTTTTAGTTAAAGGTAGATAGCCGTGTTGGTCTGTCATAGTCAAAACAAAATAAAATAAAAAAAATCCTTCCAGTAGCACCTTAGAGACCAACTAAGTTTGTTCTTGGTATGAGCTTTTGTGTGCATGCACACTTCTTCAGATACACTGAAACAGAAGTCACCAGACCCTTATATGTAGTGAGAGGGTGGGGAGGGGTATTACTCAGAGGGGTGGTGGAAATGGGTGAAAGGTTGATAGCTGTGGTAAACCTGTTGACGACTGTTAACGGCTGCAATTAGTCTTACAGGAAAAAGCAAGGGGTGAGAAGGTTAAAAAAGCTTTGTCACGTATAATGAGATAAGAATCCAATGTCTTTGTTCAGAACAAATGGCGCAACCAGCATTTCGTTCTTTTGACCTAGACAGTTTTTAACCATCGTCTGTTCTATATAACTAGATATAACTAATATAAAATGAACTTCTGCTTGCCTTTTGCCCAGAAATACCAAGACATATTTTTTTCTTCTACATTTTGGAAAATGTTTTGGCCATTTGAACACACAGAGGTCATTATGGTTCTTTTAGCAGCTTTTCCATCCAGGGTGGGGGGTGGACTTCACACAAAAAAAAAGTACAACGAAGAGAGAAAAAGAGAAAGAATAAAAGCAACAGCAACAGCATTCCATCACACTATAATGAAAGCGTGCTAACTTGCTTGTAACATTTTCCACGGAACACTTTTGTTTGTGTGTAATATTGATTTTCCATCTTTAGTCCGAAATTGTTTATAATAAATAGCACGGGGAGCTACATTTACTCCTAGCTATGGTTCACTGGAACTTTGTTCTTGCTTTAGGAACTTTTGGCAGGTAAGCAAGTCAAAAGGGGTTATTATTATTACTTCCTTAGAGAGTGATATAAACGTTTACCAGGGACAGCAATTTTCTATTCTTTCTGAGCATGGAAATTGGCACTGCTCTGTCACTACAATGAGTGGATAATAAATATGCCATTCACTCTGAAATCTTTGAGTTCTGCTGATAATACAAGGTACAGTTTTACGGAGGCCATTTGTCGTGGTATTCTATTTTAATGATAATTTGAATGGGTTGCATTCAGCTTCGTTTTGCTCTGAGTAGACCTGTGGAAATTAACGGACCTTAGTTACATTAATTAATCTCAGTGGGTCTCCTCTGAGTACAACATCATTAAATATCACCCAGTGTTGCCATCTATGGAGATACTCCAGTGCTGAAGAAATTACTCCTTGCTGTTGCAACCAGGTATGTCCTTGCACATACTGGGCTAGTGATTAGGGTTGTAGTACAAATCCAATCAATACTTATTATTATTATTATTATTATTATTATTATTATTAGTTGTTGTAGTAGTGATGGATTTATTTTGGACTGAATATTTAAATTATCAACTCCTTCCTGTCCCTAGGTATGACATAAGTAATTTGAGATTGAGGATACCTGCAAATTCCATCATCTTCTTTCTTGCTCCACATTTGTTTGTGACCGGCTGTTTCAGATCATATCACTGAGCTGCAAGATGCTATACTATACATTGTCCTATGTCATTGCTTCCTTCAAAATATGATTTTCAACCAGGAATTGCTCCAATACAGCAATATGTGTTGATTCTTTATATTATAGTGTTAGCCATGCATGTATTGGTTTGTTTTTGTAAGAATTTTTTTTTGGGGGGGGGGGGAACAACTCAAAGGAATAATGCTTGTTTCGCTTAATGCTATATGAGACCCCTTTTGGCTTCAAAAGCTAATGTGTTCCATGCCAGAAGAAGTGGGGGTGCAGCTGAATGGTGTAATTAATGGATTAAAAGACAGAGGAGGAGTTGGATCTTTTGATGAAAACATGGAGATAGGATTGCCTTCCCCAACTTCTTTTACAATACTGAGCAGCACTTGTTTTGGCTTGTCATGATGAAAAAGGATGTTCTCATTGCCTCAAGGATATTTGGATTAAGTTAATTTAGCCCCATTACAATAGAAAGAGGAGGAGGAGGAGGAAAGAGAACATTTTTCTTGCATTTGCCTTGGAATTATGAAATTACTAAATTATAAAAGCATTGATGTCTTCCATCTTTTCTTAAAGGTTAAGCTTATTATAAACAGCCTCTGAGTTTTAAACAAGAACAAAAAAGTAGGAAGCTAATGGAGCCCTTTCTCTCATTGTAAAACAGGGCCAAACATTTCCTACAATAAATAATGTGTTGAATGCCTTTGGCTATAGTTTTAACTCCTTCTCTCCAGAAAGTTTCCTGCCAGTGTTTTAGGTGCATCACACAAAAATCCTTTTGACTTCTCCTCGCTCTTATAACGTGTCTGGGTTTTGTAATGTCCTTTTTGGGTTTTTTAATGACACATTCAGGGACATGGAAAGACTTGTTCAGACATTAACATCTCCCTAGCATGTTGGGTGTGCAGAAAAGCAGATATATCGGGATATATACATATGTTATAAAATATAGATTAAAGTCATACAAATTCAGAGTGAATCAGGTAAGGATAAGTGAACCACACATGGCTTGGCTTGACTTTTGTGCTTTTGTGCATTCTGCGGTCCATATTAAATAGATAGATTTTTGCATAGAAGATGGATTGGAAAATAGTTCTGCCCTCCTGGGCAGGTCATAGGTCTGTATTATAATTTAGTATCTTCAAGCTCTAGAAATCTTCTGAGTAAAACTGATTGTACATGAAACATATGCTCATCTAGAATAAGACATGTGTGACGTCTCTGGTACTGGAATGATTTATAGCACTTAGAATAGTCTATGGCTTCAGTGTAAATGTGCTCTGTGGCTGACTTCTCTTTTATGCTCTTAGAAATGGCATTTTATTTATTATTTATTCCACTTAAGACCCACTCTTCTCCAAGAAACTCAGAACAGTTTAACATAAAGTAAAATAAAAAAAGTTACTGAATACCATTTATGGGTTGGATCCAAATGTGCTCGTCTACATGCAGAAGACATCTCCTGCTTATGGAAAGGCTATTTTACACTTGTGTGAGCAAAACTGAAACTAAATCCAGAGGATTTACCTACAGAAGAGGTAATGCATCCTCTTGCACAAGCAAAATAAGCAAAGTTGCTTTGGAGCGCTATATGGAATCACTATTGTGAATTATGCTGTGTGAATTATAGCACTGGATTAATGGTAGATTATATGCTTTCCTTGAAGAAGTTCCTAGTATCAGCACTGACATCTCCATCGTCAACTCTGGAGACCTGCTGCCTCTCAGTGGCCCATCTGACACGTCACATTAAACCATAATTTAAAACAAACTATGGATAAGTATGAATGAAAGGCATGCCAGATCAAAAGTTGATCAAAAGTTCCTGTGGTGCTCCTCCTATGTTTGTTTGTTATACTGCCCTTCATTGAAAGGTCATGGAGCAGTTCACAACATAATGCAAAATGAGAACACATGAGAATGGGTTAGTTCATATGAGGAGAAGTGGTTCTTGACGTATTGCGGTCCAGATTATGGTTTGTTTCATCTGCTGCACATCATTTTAAATAATTGTTTAATACAGGGATGGGGAACCTGTGGTCCTCCGGATATTGTTGGACTGCAACTCCAATCAGCCCCTGCTAGCATTCCATTACATTCCATCTCATGCCATTTATTTTATTTTCACTCAAATGAGTCACAAAGGGGCTTACATACAATAAACAACATAGTAGAACATCACAACTGCAACATAAATTATATAAAATAATCAACATGTCATCAGTAAAACAACCACCTTCTATAAAACACTATTAACCAATTTAGAAAACGGATTAAACGGCACAATCACAAGAAAAGTCATGTTATAAAATTCACAAAGCATTACAGCACTCACAATCCACAAAACAAAATTAACAACATTAACAAACTAACAACCAAAAGCAAACTAAGCACTACAGTGGTACCTCTACTTACGAACTTAATTCGTTTCGGAGGTCCGTTCTTAACTAGAGGCGTGCTTTCGCTAATGGGGCCTCTTGCTGCTGCACCGCAGGCACACGATTTCCATTCTCATCCCAGGGCAAAGTTCTCAACTCAAGGTAACTCTTCCAGGTTAGCGGAGTTTGTAACCTGAAGCGTTTGTAACCTGAGGTGTTTGTAACTCGAGGTACCACTGTACTGAATTCACACATACTCTCTCCCCACACCCATGACTCATGGCCTTTCACTTGGTTCATCAGAAAACACATCCACATATTGGCGGTGGTGGCAACTTCCTTCTGAAAGCTCCTAGGGCTGGAGTGTGGGGCAAGGCAGGTGGAAGAAGCCCTTGCCTGATGGCCAGCAGAGAATCACATAGTCAAGGATGCTGGGATATATTATATCCAAACTTCCTAAATGCAGATCAAAATCAACAGCTTATACAACTTGAGAAATAATGCTGTGATGAATGAATGAAATTATCTACAGACAGTATTCCTATAGCAGTGCAGAATTATGGAAACTTTTTGTTTTTGTGTTTTAAAAAAATCTCAGTGAACAGTTTTGCTGAGTACTCATTCAGTTGATATGAATTCAAGATAGAAGCAGAATCACATTCATTTGCATTACTGGATGCAAATGTTAGGGTGGCATGAAACTGCACTTTTCAGATGAGAGCAGATATTTTTAATGTATTTTTAATCTTTTGTTGGAAGCCTCTCAGAGTGGCTGGGGAAACCCAGCCAGATGGGCGGGGTAGAAATTATTATTATTATTATTATTTATATACCATACTATTTAGGGTCCATTATGCCTTCAAAAGGTTTTGAATGTACTTGAGTGGTGAACTTCACAGAAAGGAATCTTGGGGGAGGGAGGAGGAATACCTCCATTACAGAGCCTTGATATATTGAAGAGTAAAATTGAAGTTCTAGAATGCTCCCTGTGATGTCTGCAGACTGTTTCTGAATTTGTTCCTCAGTTCCTGTACCAGGTGTGTGTGTGTTGGGGGGACGGGGGCGGCAGGGGGGCATTGAAGCAATTACATAGAGGAATTGTGCGAAATCAGTGGTTAACCAAAGTTAACAGAAGCTGATTTCTGACACCACTGGAAGGATGATTTCACATTTAAAACTTTTCCTTTTACACAAAACCTTACTCCTACTAGAAATCTGGCTCGTTATCTTAAGTGGCATGTGGAATTCAAAACCCTCTTACTTTCTTGGTTGCTTTTCCAGAATGACTTCCCACTCCCATCACCAGCCTGTATGTGAGGGGTAGGGGAACCTGTGGGCCTCCAGATGTTTCTGGACTTCAACTTCCATTATCCTTGACCACCAGTCACACTGCCTGGGGTCGATGGGGGTTGAAAGGTCACAGGTTAGCCCTGCTTTGCACGCAGCTTCCCACCAGCACTACTTAGCTCCTGCTGCCTTTAGGCCAGGGGTCGGCAAGATTTACCAGCCAGGGGCCGGATCACTCCCATGGAGATCGTCTGTGGGCCAGACTGGCGCACCGCAATGCCGGAAATCGCATCTGCACATGTCTGCGGCGCCAGAAATTGCCTCTGCGCATGCCCAGATGCCCAAAATTGCCTCTGCGCAGAAGCAATTTTCGGTGCCTGGACACGTGCAGACTCAGTTTCCAGTATCTGTGCGTGCGCAGACGCGATTTCTGGTATCGCTCGGTGAATCCCCGTACCGCACTGCGTCGCTTTAGCGCAGAGCGCAGGGGACTCGGGAAGCGGGCAGCTCGGTTCGGGTCGGCTCGTGGGCCAGTAAAATGGTCTTTGTGGGCCGCAACCGGCCCATGGGCCGCATGTTGCCGACCCCTGCTTTAGGCTCTGTGTAAGGTTCTTATCCCTGTATCGGATTGTCAAGATGTCATTACAGGCACCTCCTCTTCAGAAAGTTCATGGATGTGTGACATCTCTGTCAATCAGCCAATGACTTAGGATGGGGAAGTTAATAAACAGCCATTTTGTGACTGATCATTTATGAAAGAGAGATTGTGGCATTGTATGGGTTGGTTTGTGGCATTCCAAACTGGTGCATAAATGCTGCTGACAACCTGAAGCACTTAATTTCCCAATTTTCCATTCTAAACAAACCTGTACCTGATGAATCATGCTTTGTCCCTGATCCAGTATGCCTCCTCCTTTTGCCAATGTTGTCTCACACTAGAAACACAAAACAATTCTAAACATGCACACATCGCTTAAATAATAAAGCAAATCTGAGGGGGGAAATTAGTTGATTTGTAATTTCCCATTAGCTGTTCTGTTTCTTGGCTTCTAAAGTGTGTTGCCTCCTACATCCTAGGGGTGTGAAAAAGACAGAAGGAAGATAAGTGCTTTTGGCAAAGCTGAGGATATTTGGTCATTGATGTCTCCTAAAGATTGTTTTCAAAATTTGCCAGTTTCTTCTGTAAAGTTTGGAAAACATTCTGCTTAAAAATTAGCCTGCTGTTGCATCAGAATTGCACCCCCACCAGTATTTTTTTCCATAACGCAGATTTGCTTCATTTCCATATTAGCTCTGTTAGAACCCATAATCCTTAGCCTGATGTCATCAAACTTTGCTCTACGGCAACCAATGGCAAAAGCAGTTGTGTAATCTGAGACATTCTGTCAAGTCAAATTATCAGCTAGGATAAAAGTTTGGGCATAATGATATTTGCTCAATCACACATAGACTGGAACTTCATATTTGAGATTATGAAGGCATTTTGACAAGGGCCAGGAGAATAAGGGGTAAATTCATCTTTCTATGCAATGAGAATGGTCATGTTATCATGTGTGAGCATGTGCCACAGATATAAGTTAGGTAAAGCTCAAGAGTGTGCTTTACACACTTATACCCACACCCACTATTTCAGATCACATGTCTTTCGGTATCTTTGGTTACTGCGAAAGTTTGAATTCATTGCAGCAGTGCAGCACTAAGTACCGGTATAAGTTCCAGTTGCCAAATGGGACTACACCACTCTCTTTTCCTAATCTGTGCCCTGTACTCTTCCCAAAATCTGCTGGGGGTTTTCTTTTCTTTTGCGGGGGGACCCATAACAGAGATAACCATGCCTACGCAGAGTTATGTCCCACTTAGTTCAGTGGGACTAACTTCCAGATAAGGAGTGCTAAGATTGTAGCCCCATTCTCTTTTATTTAGTTAGCTTTTTCTCTTTAAAAAAAAAGCATTAAATTGTTGTAACTACAATATTTTTCATTTTAAAAAATCAAATATTTAGTTTCAGAAGTAGGTATAATCTTTACTGCTTTGATGTATTCTCCACTGAATTGAACGGGAATCATGCTGGGTTGATGGCTTCAGTTGCCAGGGTATTCTTGCTGCCGTGTCCGTAAAGGAGTGGCAGGCTAATCAGAAAAGTGCTTTAGAATTGACTCTCTGTAGAAAGGCATTCTGCACTCAGCGGACTTCTTTTCAAAATGTGTGCATTATTTCCATCTGCAGTATATAGTTCCTAAACATGTAAATGTTTAACAGTGTGTGACTCGTGTACAAAATAACTCATTTAACAAAAGCTGGCCATCTGCCTTCCTATTTTAATTAAATATCTCTTTCTTGCTTTTGTCTCCCCTTCCGCCGCAACCCCACCCTCAAACACACACACAGGTATCTCAGAGAGAAATTTTTGACTCGGCAAATAACTTTGCTGCAGGTGAACGGCGAAAAGGAATAACCACAAATTACCTATGTTGTGACACACAACTTTAGTTTCCATTTCCATAAGGAATGGTCGGATGCGTAAACTAAGGCCAATTTTGTTTTGGTGTGTGTGTGTGTGTGTTGCCCCCTTTTTTCTTTTTTAAAGTAATTCTCCTTTCAGTCACATGGAATTTTGCAAGAGCTTGCCAAGATTCTGAGTCATGGGGACTGCTTCTGTTCTGTCAAAGATAATGGGAACTGTGCCATTGCCGTCAGTAAGGCAGGGTTGTCTGCCTCCCAATGGGCTTCAGCATCCCTGCTTTCCTCTCTCTCCCACCCTCCCTTCTTTAAAGACTATGTTTACTGGAGGGACTTGCTGGAGAAGTAAATTAGAAAGGACCCCTTATTGCTGCTAGTTGCAGCAGCTCTCGGATTAAGGAATCAGTGATCCCTGCTCTCCTCTTCCTGTGTTGCTTTGCTTGATGGGTGCTTTAAAACACAGAGCCAGGTGCTAGACTAATGATGGGAGTAGAACCTGGCAATAGCAATAACCCACAAGCCTTTTTCCTCTTAGGGATGAATCACACAATTGGCTGCTGCTGCTACAGCTGTGCTCATAAGGCGCAGTATTAGGTGACTATCCCTGTCGAATCTTGGGATTCCTGTGATCACAGCTGCCAGATGAGCAGCCCTAAGAGATGACATCTGACACCATCCTGTGCAGCACCACCCAGATTTATAGGAGGAGGCTGCATGATGGAATGGGACGGCAAATCTGTGCTTCATACAATCATTGTGATTGCACGGTCAAGCTTATTATTAAATCATAGTTTGGTATAAGCAGGCCCATAATTTGCCTTTGAGAGGTTCATTGACAGTGCAGTCCTATACCTGTCTACTCGGAGGTAAGCCTCTTTGAGCTCCGTGGGGCTAATTTTCAGGTCAGGAGGACTACAGCTTGAAACATCAGCCATCTGTTGTCTAATTTGCCTGTTGAGTCCCCTAGGAATTTACAGAAGTGCGCTCTTCATTTCTCAGCAAGTGGGGGCTCGAAATCCAGGTGTGGGTTTTTGCATTGCCCAAGACCAATTAATTGCAGAAAGGCACTTCGCTCCAGTCCAGATAAAGGAGTCCTGTGCCTGGGTATGACCCGAGCATCACATGCAGCAGCGCCAACAGGAACCCGGCTTTTCATTTCCAGTGCCACACACTTGCATATCTGCAGTCTCTTAACAAGAAATGGCCCCAAGGCGTATGTGAGGGAAGATGCTATGTGCATGAAAGATGAAACTCAACCAATTAGCTGGAGGCTTTGTTTAACAGAATTTAGTTAAAGCACCAACAATGCCTGCCAGTTAACGTCAGTTATAAGGGAGCCTCCAGCTAATCTACCAAGTACTTTAACTAAAAGGAATGTTGATGTGATTGTGCACATGATTAGAAAGAAGGAAAAATGTTGTTCAGATATTGCGCAGAAATTTTTGTCTTTCACACACGCAGCATCCACTCCACCCCCTCACATGCCTGTAGGCTATTTCTTTTGACAAGTTTACAGATGTGCAAGTCACATTGAAAGGTATGGTATCTGTGAATAGCCAATTTTCTCTGGCAACTGCGCGTGGATGTGCACTCTGAGATATTAAGGACAAATCAGAACAAATGCTCAACGAAGTCCAGAAAGTCTAAGCGCCATGTGAGCTTTGTGCATGCAAATAAGGATGAATGCTTAATAAACAGATTGCCTGGAGGAGCGTTTAGTTTGTGGCAGAGGAAAATGCGGACTGGAAGTACCTGGACCTGATCAACATAAACACTTATTTATTTATTAGATTTTTATCCTACCCTTCCTCTAAAAGAAGTCTGGAGTGGCAAACAACAAAGGGTTGGTTGTTTTTTTAACAACATTTTAAAAAAATTATAGTTCCCAGGAAGAAGCCATTACTCCATTGGATAGTCTTTTGGTATGGAGAGAGAAAGAAACTGACCTTGTTGCTGTGTAGCCTCTTTTTTTCGTTTTTTAATCCTTGCTTGGCAAGAAAGATGGACAAGGGAGAAAGAGGCAGGTAGCTGGAAATATTTCTAGGATCAGACTGAAATATCTGCGAATCAACAGCTGCCCTAAATTTAATTGCAACGGGAATTCTTTCTGGTATTTCAAATGCAGCCAAAATCAAGATTCCTTGTTTGTTAGAAAAATCTATTTTCTTTCAAAATAGACGTGCAGTGGCAAGGAAACAGGGAAGCCAGCGTGCTGAATAGGTGCCTGATTAATTGGCTCCATTTTTGACTGTTAAGTGTTTTGGAAAAATAATTAACACTCTGATTTCTTACTGTTAATAATTACCAATTCCGGCTTAATGACAAGATTTCCAATAATCAGTTTACAACTTTTCAAAAACCAACAAATGAACTTTAGCTTTTACCACTCTTATTTTCCAGATGTTCTTAAAACAAGTTTTTATGGCAACTCTTATCTGTTTTGAATAACTCCCACCCCACCCACCCATTTTTTAAAATTAATCCTGTTTCAGACTTTTAAGTTCTAATTAAACTATTGATTCATTGGAGTGTGCCCAAGCTTTTGAGGAGTGAGGGTGTATTGGGCATTGGAACGTCATCAGGTTTCATTTGTAACTGAACTCTGCATTTGACTTTAAGCTGCTTTAATCTTCTTGTTTAAATTTTGGCTCAGATTATGTATACTTGAAATATCATCTCACCCCTATACACAATTGATCACTGTAGATACTATCTTCTCAGGAGGTCCTTTCCACACAATATAGGAATTGGGTCTTAATTGTTGTGACATCTGCCCTTTGGAATTCCCTCCCATTAAATTTTAGCTGTCTCTGTTGTCTTCTGAGTGCCTTCTGAAGAATCTTCCTTTCCCAATAAACATTGCAAGCAGAAATTTTCCCAGTCTGCATCTAAACTGAAATTATTTTTAGATGTTTTATAGACGCCCTGGGTTCATTTAGGAGAAAGGGTGCAAAATCATCATCCTCATCTCATTTCCTTTCTAATCTAATGATATAAATTGCTGAGTCTTAGTTTAGTATTAATCCTTTTCAACATTTGATAATTTTTCCCCCAGGCCACAAAATTCCCCCTCAGTAGCTGTCACAGTAGACTACATACAACTACATCTAACAAGCTACCTCCTAGTTATACCCAGGTCACTGCTAACAAGAATTATGGGTCACCACTTATGGCACAGACCTGAAAACTACTCTCACGACCATTACTCTTTTGCATGCATCCCCTGATCAATGTATGTGAGCGTGACTAAGAGGTGCTCTACTCCTTTTAGCCATCACATGAACATTCCAAGTGAGACACATAATAGCTACAGATAAAAATCATTTCAAGTTGGACTGAAAAGATACCCTTTCAGAGGTTCCCCCATATGAAAACTTATTGGACTTCTCTAACCAAAGCTTGTTGCAGCCCAAATTACTTAGAATGTACGTACTTTGATGTTACACTGATAACACAAATGGCACTTCAAAAAGCTCTCCTGTTGTAACATGTAGTCGTGCAATTCATCATGAGCTTTTTTCTCACAGCATGTAATATTTTTGTGCCAATGCCTCACGAGGTAAGACCCATGCTCCACATAGTGTCATTGGCAAGGATAAATGATTGACACCTGTTGAAACTCCTCTGGCATTATTCTTACTTAATTTTTGACATTGCAAAGTTGTCTTGATATGATTTTAAGATATATCTGTATTTTTTGGTCTTTTGCTTACCACAGGATAAAGGATCAGACTAGGTGGCTTACTCAGGAGAAACAAACAAACAAACACTAAGTAAAAACTGTGCTGTGGTTACTTGAACCATGTGAAAAGATAAATGATAATATGGTCATTGTCCCATCAAAACCAGTTAGCCAAACCATTTCAAAGGGGAGCACTTCAACAGCAGTTCCTGAATGTGAAAAATGATTTGGGGTCCCAATGGGAATTTCAGCATGCCAACTTTATTGGTGGGATCTTCCTCCTTCCCTTGGGGCATGTCAAGATATCCAGATAAGATTTATTAACTTGAGTGTGAATGAGAGCAGAATGTCCTTCGTTAATTATCACTGAGGGTGTTGAGTGAATCTTGAGTAAAAAACTGAAGTTTTTATGGGCTCATTAAAACCTACTTTGTCTGGTTTTCCTTCTGATAATTGGAAAGTGGTTTGTTCTTTTAGATAGCAGAGTCAAACAGGTATGTACACGTATGTTAGGGCAATAAATCTGTCACTGCGCAGATTGTGCAGAATGCAAATCACTTGATTGAAAAGATGGCTTGGCAGGTTGGCTGTCACTCTACCCAATTACTACGTAGCTGATTTAGGGTTTGTTTCCTGGTTAAAATTGTCTCACTTTGCAGGATTGGTCTGCATGAACCACATGAATAGGGCCTTGTTACCATGAGATGAAATTGCTGTTCAGTAAACTTTTGAAACAAGCTTAAATTCATTTCAGAAGTAAGTTTAAGAAAACCTGAAGGAGCTTCAACGTATGCCCTGGACAAGAAGCGTTTAAATAAGTTACATTTTAGGGTTCAGAAGTGTTACGCATGGAGCCAGTACGGAAAGAGTGGTGGCAGAGGAAGCATTTCCCCCATACCTAAGAAAAACCCTTTAGTTCTCAGTGGATGTAGTATCCATTTTGAATTTTTGTGACCCATCAGTGGCTAGCTAAGAACAAAATACTTTTTAAAATCCACTATTTGGTATTACAAGACCTATAAATGTCACAGCATTTGGACAGAGAAGTATTATTCCAGTCATTTTTCCGAACATGTATTGGTGTACACAAGTGTGCCATGGAAGAACTGTTAGTGAGCAGTGAAACATAAACATTTAAAAGTTAAATGTCTTCTATAAACCTGAAGTACCCACCCATAAGGGAGCCTTCCTCCTGCATGCAGGCATGATTCACTGCTTGGCCTTTCCCCTTTAAAATCCACCTTTGCTGAGGTTGGTAATTCTGTCTTATGTATTAAACTCAATTGGATAATTAAGTCACTCCTATATAGAGAGGAACGAAATTATGTATGCTCAGAGGAGCTTTGCCTAGAGCAGATGACGTGTGCAGACAAAGGGGTGTGATCTTTTCAGGTTGCATTTTTCTTACTCTTACACATTTTTAAAGAAAGTATTTTCCGGTGCAAGAGGTAAAAAGTGTGTTTGAGCTATCAAAAGTATGAGGTATGCTGATTGTGATATAGATAAATAGATAATGCAATTCAAAACATTTTTTCTCATGGGGAGGAATGATATTGAAATAATAATGGCTATTTACTCTTGAGTCCTCAAGGCAGGGTCGATAGGAGCATCTGGCTGGGACCCAAGCACTGTGATCAGGGTGAACAGCTGGCAACTCTGATGGGTCCCACTTCAAATAAAAAATCCAGTCTGGTGCTGTTAAGCAGGGGTGGCCAATGTGGAGCCTTCCAGATGTTGTTAGACTATAACTCCCACCAGCCTCTGGGGAGTTTTAGTCCAATAGCATGTGGAGGCAACCATATTGGCCACCCTTGATCTTAGCAGTCATAGGTGGTTGTGTCTGACTGCCATTTTAATTTAATTACCCTGGAGTGATGCTGTATCACAAGTATTGTTAGCACTGCTCAGAACTGTGCTTCTGCCTGCCACTGCCTGCACTTACTGCTAGGGAAGCCCAGTGATGGAGGTGGGACTCTACCTGGAGCAAGGCCCCCACAACCCTGGAGCAGACCCAGGGTGATGATAGATATCTGAGACTCCAGGCAAGCATAGTACATCTGGCCCACGAAAAGTAAAAATGCAGTGTAGATTCTGTCCCCACTGTTAGAGCATTCAGAATCACCATTTATGCCCACCACTTGAGTGTTCAACACCTGATATTTGATGACTCGCTTTGTGAACTGTCTCTCTGGAAACCATTGCAGGAGGACCTTCGTGTGTATGGTACCGGTAATTCTAATGTGATATTAAAGATCTCTTTGAAGATCTCTGATGACTCGTTCACACATGAAAATCACCATTGATCGTGATAATTCTGCATGTGTGAATGCACATGGGTTTCAAGTAGTGATGTAAGCCATTTCCAGGCTGACAATGGAAATCATTTGGGTTTTTCATTGGGGTAGGGTGGGGTGGGGGTCAGATGCTTTGCATGTTCAGTCCTGGACATCTCCAGGATGGGCTGGAAAAGACCCTTACCTGAAAACCTGGAGAGTAGCAGTATTGAGCTAGATGGACCAATGGCATCAGTAAAAAGCTGTTTGCATCTTTCTTTCTTTTTTTAATTAAATGACTGGGCTAAAGATATTATGCTTGGCCAGAATTTCCTGCCTGAAACTATGATTATTTTGAGATCCCAACACTTTCTGTCACTGAAGCTTTTATGTCTTGTTATTGTAGCACTGTAAAACTTCTGTGCATAACTGGAATAATGGTTCATCAATCCATTACTATTCTAGCCCTTGGCATTAATGGATCAATTAGGATTCTATTCAATTGTGCATATGGAAAGGGTCTACTTATGGATAATCACTGTTGCATCACAATTACCCTTGGTTCCTGCTTTGAATCATAGGCATATTGCAATTCCATACTAGTTCTGTAACTGCAGGTGGACGTAGCTTCCAGCAGCCATCTTATTATTTATTACTTGCGTATTACCAGGGGAGTACATGCGAAGATTGCACTGTTACATCAGCAAAAAACATTTCCTTACATTTCTATCCAACCTTTCCTCTCAAGAGCTCATGGTGACGTACTTGGTTCCCCCTCCTTCTCCCCTGTTTTATCCTCACAACAATCCTGTGAGGTAGGTTAGGCTGAGAGATGGTAACTGCTCCAAGGTCATTCAGTGAGCTTTGTGGCAGAGTAGTGATTTAAGCTCTGGTCTCTCCCAGGTCCTAATCCAAACACTGTAAACACTATACTACACAGTAACAAGAAAGCAGAGTCTAAATAAAGTCTCCATAGCAAGTGAATTCCATAGTTAGGGTGCTGCAACAGAAAAGGCCCTGTCCCATGTTCTACCAGCCTAACATTTGTTGGTGATGGGACTTACCCCAAGGCCTCCAAAGCAGACCTTAGACTATAGGAAAGATCATATGAGAGGACACAGTCTTTCAGATACTCTGGCCTCACCAGTGCCTTTTCCAGTCCTCCAGTAATCTGCATTGATGAAATCTGAGAAATGCACACCAGGTCAGCCCCCTCATCTATGATTAAAATATGGATCAGTTGTGGGGAACCAGCAGCCTACTGTCCTAATTAGGCCTGCCAGGCTTCCCCATTTGGCCTGGCATGCTGTTTAAGCCATGCCACTCCAACTTGTGAGTTATCAGCATGGTGCTGATAATGCCAAGGTTGCAGGTTCAATCCCTGTATGGGATGGCTGCATATTCCTGCATCGCAGGGGGTTGAACTACATGATCCAACGCTATGATCAACTGGGGACAGTTGAAGTTGAGACAGGGCCAGAAAGGGAGTTTCAGGTGCTTTGAAGACCCTGATGGTTGGGATTTCAAAGCACAGCACTTTATGTAAGTTGCAACTACCAGTTGATTGTTGGGTTGAAGGAAACAGCAACCCTTAAATATCTCACATCCCTCCCCCTCAGCCATCCTCTTCTAACCTGCAGGTCCATGGCCTCAGCTGCCCATGCTAATGGGTCAACTCATTCTTCAGGCACTTAACTACTACAAGATACATAAAATATAAGCAGTTCAGAACTGGAATTTTGTCAAAGTAGAAGATGGTGAATGAGAGTTAATAGCAGACAGCATAAGCAGGATATGTACCTTAATTGTACATTTTGCCGTGTAGCTTTTAAGGCTAGCTCTGCAGCTACATTTGTTTGGCATCTCCCCCCTCAATATTGAACATAGTCCTGTAACTTCTAAAAGTTTTCTGTAATGAATGTCAGTTTCACAGGGTATTGCTTTTTATTACACTCACAAGAACTAAATATAACACACACACTTCCAGGAACTCATAAAAGACCTCCCCTTCCCACCCCCACCCCCCTTTTTTTGGCAAAAGAATGAGATTTTAATGAATCCAATAGTTTGAGTGTTTCATTCAGCTCTAGTGAGTGTAATAAAAAGTATTAGCCTATACACTGTTGTTGAATGTGCCTGTAAATTACATATTCCCATTGATAGTATGTAATTATTTTTTAAGCTGAGGTTGAACATTCATTTACAATGGTAGATATTTATATAGCTCTTGCAGCTAAAACCATCAAATTATGTACAAGTGAAAGACCCTTTGTAGTATAGTTAGTAAAGAGTAAAACAAATTGGTAGCTCCCTCCCCCGTTTTTGGATGTTTGACTCTTGAAGGACTGTTGTCTTACTTTGATTGCAATTTCTGAACAGGAAAGAAATTTAGTTGGGATGAAATTTAAATGTATACTCACAGGGAAAATAAATTGTTTGGAGTGTTCTTTGATGAATCTCCAATACCCACATTCTTGAGATTGTGGTGCATGTCATGGTAGCTTCTTAATTGGATGGCTAAAAACTGCTCTGTGTAGGTGTTTCAGAAGCTGCAGCAGAATTATTTAATATTATTATTATTATTATTATTATTATTATTTATTAATAATAATAATTTGTATATCGCCCTATACCTGCAGGTCTCAGGGCAGTTACAACATAAAAACAGAATATAAAAACACAAAATGCATAATAAAAACAAAAGCAACCCAATAACCCCCCCCAAGTTGCCTCATACTGAATTATTGATACAGTAAATTGTGTTCTTATTGCACTGCTATGTTATTCTTTGCCACTTTTCACAGGCCTTAAGGATATGAAAGGACAGGTATATCCCCCACCCCACCCCAATGCATTTATTTTATTTTCTATACTGATCCTTTTAAGACTGTGGAGTTAAATCAAAAAGGGTTTCTAGTCTAAGAAATCTGTGGCTAAGATATGTGCCGTGGGAGGGAGTAATATAATTACTTGTAGCTTTTGATAAACATCCCAAATTGTGCTTCAAAGGACAGATGTGGCTCTAATAATGTGAACCATTTGCATTTTTCGATTAAAGTTTTCTTGATTGCATTGCACTTGATATGTATACTTAAACTTCTATGTTAAACGTTGCACTTTGATACAGAGCATATTGTTTGACTTTGTTCTTATGATCTGACAAGCTTCATTATATAATAAACTAGTTTAAATAAATCTTAACGACATAAAAGTGGGCCTGACATGAAGAAAAAAAGTGCAACACACTCAAATGATATATTGGTTAGATGTACCAGAAAGAGTCAAAGGGTCTCTTTCTCTCCCCCCGCCCTCTCTCTCCATTCAGATTTTCTCCCCCCGCCCCCCTTTGGAACATGTGTTTTGAATAAAGCTGTAAGGCATTTTCCAGTAACCAGGGTTGTATTACAAAAATGAGTAAAGTAAAACAAAAGGAAAGCATGTTTCAACATTTTATACAGTATTGTCACACACTTCCAGCTGGAAGTAAATGTGACATTTATAATGCTCTTTTTTTCAAACCTGACTCCTTAAAAACATACATTACACTGTTGCTCGGGAAGATTTGTACTTATAGACAGCCACATTAACGAGCTATTCAATCTGAGATGCCACTGGATTCCTAATGATAGGGAGGGTGTGGCCAGTTTGTTGGGGGGTGGGGGGGTGTCCTAGCCAATTTCTCAGAACCTTTTTTTTTAGAATTCTTTATTTTAACCTGATCTGCTACCGGTACCAGCTGATTAACAAGGTTACTGAACATTGACCTATATGATTAGCAGGACTAAGTTAGCATTATAAGGCTGGAACTGCATGGCTACCTGCAGAGTCATGGCCTTGCATCTCTGCTTCCTGTACTGCAGTGCCTATCTGTTCACTTCTGACAACAATGGATTGTATTCATAGAACCACAGAATTTTAGAGTTGGAAGAGACCCCTAGGGTCATCTAGCCCAACCCCCTGCAATGCAGGGATCTTTCGCCCAACCTGGGGCTCAAACCCATGACACTGAGATCACGGCTTATTGAGAAAGTAGGTGTAGAGTTGGCAGGTGTATGTAACTTCTTATTTTAGCCTTTGTTAGCATAATAATAATAATAATAATAATAATAATAATAATAATAATAATTAATAATAATTTATTATTTGTACCCCGCCCATCTGGCTGGGTTTCCCCATCCACTCTGGGCGGCTCCCAACCAAATATTAAAATAGTTAACATGTAATATAGAAAGATCTTAGAAAGGACTGTTATTCTTCAAAAGAATTGGAAGAGTTTAATTGCATTCATTTCAAATTGAAAAAAGTTGTGGAGCCGAGAACACCTGAAATGATCATATATAGTTATCTCTTTTGTATACTCGCAATTTTTCTTTTTTCAACTATGTTTGTCTTGAAGGGAGAATCCCATTATTTCCCCAAATCAGAAGTGTACAGAAGACTCCTTATGTGCTATAATTATGATGGATATAAGCAATCTGGTCTTTGTGTACAAAGCTTTTAAATCATTTGCCCATTTATCTGTTATTATACAGTCTAATTATCATTGCATTGTAATTGTTTTTTTTTACAACTACTTTGTACTATTTTAATGTTCAATCATTATTAACATTTTTAAATAAGTTACTAGTGTTTCAAAATCCAGCTGAAGCTCTAAAATTTATTTCCCTGGGAGATGCAATGCCCCATGTTGGTTAAAATCTTGGTCCAGCCGGTAGTATCCAAGTTCATAAGGATATTAAACTTTTATAAACTGTTTGGGTAAATTACATCACTGGTTTGACATGGTAGTGATGGGATAAATCCAAAATGACATAGTGACCAATTGCATAGAAGCCAGCCTATTTTAGAAAAGGGTTCAAAATATGAATAGGGACAGATTCTGGTGATTCATTATCTCAGCACATGCCACAGTTTTCATTACACCAATCTTCATGCTAAAAAAAAATATGGTACCACCTCACCACTGTGGCAAAACATCATATGAATTCCACTTTGGCACTCCTAACCAAAGATGTTTCACTTCTGCTCCATCATATAGTCCCAAATTTCATAACTTTTTCCTCTAGGGAAGTAGCTGAAACCGTTTCCTAAACATTCCCAGACACACATTCTCAGTCCTTAGCATCTAGTGGACAATTCTTCATTAGAAGTGCTAATAAGGGAGATTTAAATAAAACAGACCAAGGCAAGGTAAATTTGTATTAAATTGGGAACTTTTACTGAATAGAGCAAGGGTTTACAGTTTTCTAATATATATTATGGTTTCATATTACTCTGATTTATTGTGGAGTCTATATTTGGCTATCTAATTCACCGTTAAAGGTTGCAGCTCCCTCCCTTATTCCCCCCTTCTTCTATATGCCTTTTGGTAATTAAATACAAGTTGTACTCTAATGATTAAGGATACAGTTTTGGTGAGCATTGGGCCTTTCATTTTAAAGGGTTGGCTGGTTTTATATCAAGTGACTATTTGCAATTGTGCAGAGGTTTTGTAATTATAATTCTGTAGTAATTTTTATCTTTGTTTTCATGGATCTCTTTTTACATTTGATTTGCAATTATAAGCAAGTATATAGCCTTAAAAATTAAAAATTGGAACAAAAAAAGTCATAGAATGGGATTACAGTCCTATTCAGCAGGATCCTGCCATTTCTGTCTCAACAGAATTTTTATTGTCGAAGGCTAAAATTCCCATTGTTTAGTTACATCAGTATGGCAGTAACTTTGATTAGCTTATCATCTTGTGCTCATAAAATAAAATCACATTTGTAGCTAGGAGACTTATTAAAAAATATGAAGTAATCAAGCACAGATATTGTTAGCTCAAAGGGGCTGATGAAAGACCAAGAGGCTAGTGTTCCCTTGTGGAATTAAATATGTCAAAACAACTTACACACAGTAGAGCAAATTCTGTGTAAAAGCCAATAAAATTGGGGAAAACCCTCAGAAGGCAAACAGATTTTACCACAGAAATAACCTCCTGGGAAATTTTGCACAAGTTAAGGCCATGATATTTTTTGACTTTTTGTAGATTAGGAAATAGACATAGGATTTTATTTTATTTTTTGATTGACATCTAAACATATTTGCACTAGATGTGGCATGTCTGTTTGGACATACAGCCATTCTATAAGCCGCCTACACATGTAACAGCAGCAATGTTACCTTGAGGTGATAGTTTCATAAAATGTATATATTTGGCATTTTCATATATTTATATGCCACATCACACCAAAATGGTCTCTGAGTGGCTTACAACAAATAACAAAAAATAAAACCATATTTTGCCATATTAAGATGGTAAAATAAAACAATATTGAGATTGTAATGCACAGGTAAAATATCACATTTTTAATGCTTTCCAGTACAAAATAGGAAAGTTAGCACTGCAGTTCCCATGTGCTACTTTGTTTTGGGGTTGTTGCTTAATTTGCAGGGGACTTTTTACACGAGAGAGCTTTAAAAAAATGGTGCTTCTCACCTGCAGTCCAAACTAGTAGATTCCAGTCTATTCAACCACTTCTTTATGCTACACGTAGAGCCAGGTCTTATATAAACTGAGGTGGTAAACAGAAGTGATGCAATTCTGAACCCTACAATTTCAGATTGCAGATATTATATTTTGTAGAGGCCACAGAGACACACTAAATATTTTATTTCTGATGTACAGGTTTTCTATATGCAGTGCTCTCTCTCTCATTCAGTTTTTGTTTTGTTTTTTAAAGGTGGGCGAGTATCCAAAACTGGAATTGCCCCATTTTCAGTCTTCCACCTCATACTGTGCAATTTGGGCAATTGTTTCCAAAACTCGGTTACATTGTGAAGTCAAAAGACTTTGAATTCGCATGTTATGCTCATGGTGCATGACAAGTTAGATTGACCAAGGAAATCTCTCAAGTGCTATCTGTGATGGTGAATTGTGGACATATCGTTTTCTCAGTTCCATCTCCTGCATTATTATAGTCAATTGTTACAATCCTGTGTCATTAACCTGTATTTAAGTTATATTGAAAGCAGTGGGACTCATATACACAACTATGTCTGTAAAATTGCAACCAGCAGGGGTTTTATCTTTGACTGTAATGAGTCAGTGCTGTTAACCGGGATTACTGATGGCAAAATTTTCTAGCCAGCCTTAGATGAAACACTGGAAAGTCCTCCTTCTTCCCTTGCTATAATTCAAATGAAGGGCCTTATATGACTTTATTCTTCCATCTGAAGGCAGGGAAGCTTTTAATATTTGATGAATTATTGTATTTTAATATTTTGTTGGAAGCCGCCCAGAGTGGCTGGGGAAACCCAGCCAGATGGGTGGGGTATAAATAAATAAATTATTATTATTATTATTATTATTATTATTATTATTATTATTATTATTATTCTCCTCTTTGGCCAGTTGGGGCTAAGTAAAAAAACCACCCCTTCCTTCTGTGCCTCATTCACACACTCACACCAAATTTTGGAGTTGCATCTTACTGT